>OX439361.1:3390761-4713804 GCA_949319445.1 Mythimna lalbum
AAATGAAACATTTTTTTTTTCGAATCTGTTTTGTTTTACTTCATTTTATTGTTTCAATAAATTGAGGGCTTCATAAAATTTCTATGGCCAGCAATTAAGAAAGAAAATAAGTTATCGTCGTCCGAATAGTTGTATGAGTCTTCTATTCATTTGTGTATTCTTATGTATTTGTAGGAATATTCAGACAACAAATGTTTTGCTTATCTATGACTCATTGGTTCAAAAAAAAAGGTACGAGGATCATTTCTTTCTAGTTATTATTTTTATTACTTGTCGTAAACACTCTTTTAAATATCATAATAGGATGTTATTTCTGGCAAAGCTTTTTCTATTTTTAGATAATGTTTAAACCTTTAGGCACTAAATTTGAAATTAGCTATTTTCCTAAATAGGAAATTCTATGACCGAGGTAAAAGCCAGTATCAAGCGAAGTGTCAACTAGGCGATTGGATAATTCTTCTTTAGATAGCGTATGAGCACTAGGACTCCACGGCCCAAGAGTTTTTTTTTTATAATAAGATAGTAGTGCTTGACTGCTATCCCACCTGATGGTTGTTTCAACGCCAAACGGTTCAAAATATAACTGCCGACGAGGTTGTTGTATTTCCAGCTTGAGGTTCACCGCAGCCGCAGCGGCAGCACCAGCAGGCTTTACCTCGGTCAGAGTTTAAGCATTGTTGTACAACAGTAACAGTTTCTGTATTCGAAGACATGTGACATTTACCAACCCGCACTGGGCCCGCATGGTGGATTACGGCCCATATCCTCTCCTAGAGGGGAGGCTTGAGTCCTAGCAGTGGGAACATTAAAAAGGCTGATGATAATGATGTACAACTGTCCATCAGTCTTTTAGGCACACTTCCAGTCGACAGCGATGCGGAAGAATTTTTTGACGCCATATTTTAGTAACAAAATATGCTACATATTTTGAACATTGAAATGTCTTATGTATTCGAATAAAAACTTACCCATGTCCATAGCAACTTAAAAATAGTTTCCTCTTTTAATTCTTTAACCGCTTGCGTCGAACCGCGGCGAGTGTTTTCATGTCCTGGTCGCCAGGGTCATGTATTTGTGACTGCGTACTCTATCTCGTTTAGCTCTTCAATATCCATATGAGACAGAAGAGCTGACGAGATGGAGTATTTTGTCGCAGATGTGTGACCCTAGCGGAATAAAAGCTAGAATATTTGTCGGGTATATTCGACGTAAGAAATTAAAGGATTAAAACTATGAGCAAAATTCTTAGATTTAATAAAATATCAAACAAAATTCTTAGCTGTAATAAATAAAACATTTACAGAAATTGTCTGAGAAACATTTTTCCGACGATATTAATATCGTCAAGTTTCCTGTTCAGGCATTATTGTTGAAAACTTAAATAATACAAAACAAAGCAGCTACATTTGTAAGGTTTTAATTACGCTCAACGGAATCTCGGTTAGTATATCGAAAAACATTTTTCCCTAACGACAATATCTCGCGCGGTAACTAGGTATGGGTATTTTTATCAACACATTGTTTTCCGTAAAGTTTTGCTATGTTAATTAACACCTAATTTGTTTTTTTAGGTACTTCTTATTAATATTTTACGAAAGGTTTTTGTAAAGTAATAAAGTTTTCTCGCTAGAGGCTAGATGTTAAGCCAACCCATAGAAATGTAAGAACAAAAAACAATACAATTTTTTTTTCTCCAGTTTTGGCGCGGAGTTTTTCTTTGTGAAGTTTAGATTTCAAATGCTTTATGGTATTGTTAGTACAGACTACAGATGGCCAGGAATGTATAAAAAAAAGTACAAAGGAGAGTAAGCTGTAGAGATGGTTTTATTTTATTGTGTACGGGTAAAGCTGAGATAGTTTTTGCGAAGGCTCGTTTTATGATGATGATTCTTACAAAACAAGAACCCATAGTACCTAAACAATAACAAAATTCCGCAATTATAATTCTCGTACTTGAAAATCTTAAAGTTCTCCACCATAATTATCGTCTCAGAGACAATCAATATCAAAATATTTAAAAATATAAGAAAACTAGCTTTATGCCAGGGGCTGCGCCCGCTTGAAAGTAGGTTTATCTATATAAACTTTGGGCCCTCGTCGTTTCATTCAGGGACTGAATTTTGGAAAAAAAGAAAAGCCGTAAGTAGTCACACGTTATTAAAGTGTTTTGGTGAGTACCTACAACGTACTGCTTTTCTTTATGTTCTGTTCTTGTTTTTCCAGTTACTTTGTTTATTTCTGCATCCTGAAAATCTTGTTTCTTCCTTTTCAGCGTCTTTTTTTGTCGTAGTCGGGTTTTAACATATAGGTAAACACGGTCTATGTCCACGGCTGGACATAGACTTCCCTGTAGTGACGCTACAAAGACCGTTTTTTTTTAGTGCTTGACTGCGTAAGCAGTGATGCAATCGTTGATGGTGAGGCGCAGTAGTTTATTAAGGGCCTATATTCACTTGTCCAAATCGTCTCGTGTCTACCAGATTTTCGCGTCATAGGTCCACTTTTTGTGGTAGCCTTCCAATGCTGCGACTCCCGGTACGTGGTCTGGCGACCACGAACCTCCAGAACCTTTCCTCCCCATCGACCATCTGTTATGCTCCTCACTGATACTTATGTTTGGTGAGTCTTCGAGCTATGTCAGTAACCTTCGTACTCTTGCGGATACCTTTATTCCTAATGCGATCACGCAAGGAAACTCGGAGTATAACCCTTTTCATTGCTCTATGGGTGACTTCAAGCCTTTTGATGAGGTTCATTGTAAGCGACTTCTTTTCAGAGCTATGTCACCACCTGGCAACACGCACTGGTCATAAGACCATGACCTTGTTGTAACCATAAAATATTTATCATGTTGGTAGGACATCCATGCATGATCTGATCTCGTAGTCGTAGGGGCCCAGTAGGGTCGAAGCCTACTGGGACCAATAGATTGCTTCTGAAAGAAAAACTTAGCCCTGGTATAAAAGGCAACGAAGGAACAGCAATAGGTTTTTAGTCAGTAAAGTCAGACCCACCCGCCCGCTCCGCCCGAGAGCGGAAGATGTCATTGGATGATTTTGCCACATAAAAACGAAATGCATGATCTGATCTGCAGTTTTAGAAACCATTAGATACGCCAGATATCACCAATAAATCCAAGAATTATCCTATCATTATCATTGTCTGATAAGTGATAATGATAAGTTAATTCAATTAAATAATCAACCGATAGTATTTTATATATAATTAGTCATTTTCGAAACCTTGCCTCGCCCCTAACGAGCCTAAAGCCAATAGTTATTAACTCAAGGAAGTGTTAGCTGCATTATGGTTAGCTGCCTTTCATTGTATTTAGCTAAAATTTGCAATTCTTAGTTTTACTACCCAGGTACCTAAACGTCTTTTCAATGTTATCAATTTTTATTTACAAAAACAATGTGTTCACCACCTTTTCTGCGAGCCACTCCTTATCTCATTTGGTAAAATTCTGGGAATTCTCGGGTACCAACCCTAATTACTTTAACAATACAACAATAGTTTCAGAGAAATATGTAAAAAAAATCATAACCGTCAGTCCCTCAGTTTGCCGCCATAGTGTGTTTTTTTTTTACTAATGGCTTCGCACGGCTTGTGCATTCAGTCTATGGTCAAGTTTAGAAGTGATTTTTTTTTATACAGCATAGACATTACTTTGTTTTCTATATTAATGTGGATGTTACACATTTTAATATTTTTGCAATATTTGGCAGCAAATGTATCGACGAGTCAGGCTTCTTGGCAATCTTCGCTGAGGTAGTCAATCTGTAGATAATATTAAAAATCTGAAGAGTTTTAATCGTTTGATGCTTTATTTAGTCGAAAAAATTTTTAAGTATTAAATAGACCATTTATTGAGCAAGATTATCTACAATAATATTAAAAGTTTCTTTTTTTGTTTATCCCTGAAAGTTCTGGTCCGATTGCAAACATTTTTTCACCAATAGAAAGCGGCTTTATTCCTGAGTGACATAGATTACATAGGAGATGTACGTGGACGAAGCCGCGGGCATAAGCTAGTAGGCTATATAACATCACGCTACGACCCACGGGAGCGGAGTAGTATCCAAAGGTGGACAGCTAGTACTAAGTAACAATAAAATTATCAGAAATAATCTCAAATGTATCGTGATCGCGCTTGTTTTAATGTTTTCACGCAGTGTTCAATTGATACTAAGATACTAATATACAACACACACTACAATATCCACTAGAAAGAAATTTGTGAATAAATTAAAACAGTCACTGAACTTCGCTCAAAAAATTCCCGCCAAAACGCCCGTCTAACAACGCATCATGTTCCAATTTCAAAACAGTGAAAATAAATTTAATACTGTTTCAATTTACATTGCCAGTATTTGCCAGTGTACTTTTGTACGGCCTAGTATACATTTGGATAAATACTCTTTTATTGTTATAGCAATGTTATTTTTTTGACATAATTTACCTGATTGTACAGAAATTGCAGCTGCGAACACCCGAGTCGTTTACAAAAGCACCGATATTTGTAATTTAAGATATCTATCCTGTCACATAGTGTTATCGTGGGAATATGCGCAAGGTGTATTCTGTAAGTCCCAAAACTTGAAGAGTTTAAAACGGAAATATTGATTTAATATTCTTACAAATAACACGTTTGACAGTACGGTTTATCTACTTACCTACCTGTAGAAGTTAGGTGGAAATCGTATTGAAAAAGCAGTATGAGTTACACTTGTGATTGAAAGAATTTTTAGAGGTATTATTGAAGTATAAGTTGCTTTTTACTAACTTACTATGGTATTTTTAACATCCCAAGTTTTTTTTTCATCTTACACCTTTATGTTAGAGATACAAACTTCATTGTTTATGCTTAAAAATAACAAAATAAAAAATAAAACTCCCAAATGACATTCATCTTTATCATAATCACACTCTTCACTTAGGCCGCCATTTCAAACGGCATAACAATCATATTATTATGCATGTTTACATTTTATTATTATCGGTCAATCGTGAACCATAAACAAAACTTCCCACTTACGGTTGAGCGATGGCTGCACATCACGAATATGCATTAGGGATAATGTTTAACCAAATAAAAAGGGGATTAACGACACTTTCTAACATAATGAGGATAATCTCTCTTCCTGTTGTGACAAATAGCCCGTTACCACCCTGCGCATACGCACGACGCATGAAACCGTTTATTAGGGATGACATTTCTATTGTATTAAGGATTTTGTATTTTTAATGACATGTGACAAGAAGGAATAATTTTATTTGATTTTTTTCACACCCCATGTGTTTTTTTTAGAAATACCGATCTACATGAATACGTTTAAGTATTTTTATTAAATTCGATAATCTATTACATACAGTTATCGTATTTTAATATTAGTAATTAACAACATAGTATTAATTATATAAAGTACGCAGATTTTGCATATTGTACGATTATAATAAATAATATGTATTGCCAGGCAATCATTCATATTAATTTTTCTACTATCGATAATAATGGGTACTACTTAATGCAACATTATTAATAATTATGCAGTTCTCTTTATTAGGCATTCATTTTAAATAAATATGAACGTATTTATTAGCATTTATGTTTTAATACGAATTACATTTAACAAAAACATTTTGTTTTAAATAGTTCATTATTCATATGTAAGTAGTACATTTTACTAAACCAACATGATACGCGTAATCGAGTCCAACCCCAACATATTCAGAAATAACTTGAAGCAAGTTAATAAAACATTTGTTTCTAACCTGCTGTACACTTTGATCGCCGGTACTGTCTCACTTGTCAAAATAATGAAGTGACACGTCGTAAAAACGTGACAGTTACCGACCGTAGACAAATGAGTTTGACTGAGGCCCGGATTATATCGGGTTTTGATGTTACCCCTTTCAAACTCCGCATTCAAAGGGTTAAAAAAGTTAAAATCTATTCCGACGACTACAGAGCGCAAATTTGAATTATTTTTTTTTCATTTACGCGAGGGAAATTGTAAAATTGTGGGTTAAGTGGCATTGTTTGACAACCCTAGCTTACGTTCGGAAGTACACGTTCTATACTTCCTGCTTGTCTATTTTTTACACGAAAGGGATGACTGAATGTGAAATTAATTGAAGGGATGTACGTGTAAAGGGTTACAGTTATTGGGGCGCGCTTGATCTATTTTTTTTCTTTTTAATCCAAAAAATATTCAAGGAGTCATTGAAATCAAAGTTAATAAGATTCTATTCGTAACGGTGGCCTTATCTGTATGCAGTTCGCCTTTAAGATCAAGATAGCACGATATATATATAATTAATATTTACAAAACTTTGATGACAAAAAGCTACATTCATTCATTTATTAAGTATCACACGTCATATCAAGCTCTTATAATTAATTTTCAATTAATTTATTAATTATACAACCGTTCACTTTAATAATAAATATTATTTATAGTTTAACGTCCGTAGGTATAAAATATTGAGTTCTACAATTTCTAAATGATGGATGAGCCGTTCGACAAATGGCTATAAAATCCCACGAAATTAAAATGCCCGCATTTTATAGTGTACCTAATTCATAAACGAAAGAGAAAGAATGACTTTTATTAGTCGTAAGAATTGCAAAGTCGATGCGGATTTTATTTGTACGGGAATGCAACGCCAGGAATGCGGGGTCGTTGAACTCCGTTGCGGGAATAAGGGGTTGGTTCTGCGGGATTACCTATTTGTTCCTAACCTTACGTATAATAACAATGCGAATAACAGAACGTATTCACAACCCTTGTTAGCGGAACGGAACCCTAAAATTATTTTAAAATAAGAATTTTCATACGTCGCGTTGGCCATTTTGACAAGCGTCACACCAATATGACAATACCCATTTTGTTGCTATGTAAGAAAATGTTAATTGCCAATAAATGTTCAGTTTTAATTCCGTGTATTCAGGTGATATGATTAAATTGGCAGCACCGTGCCAATTACACAGTTGATAATTTTATGTAAGTAACTTGAACGTTTTTCCTGGTAATAGGTACCTACACTAATTCATGAATCCCCAAGCGACCACCGGTGGCCGCGCATCTATTGTCTTACTATTGTGTTTCTAATTGACGGTATCTGAAGGGCTAATTAATTACCTAAACTTATTCACGTAACTTAGGTAAGTAGGTAGGTAGGTATAATATTTAATTAATTAAGGCTAGAATCGGTGCCTACTTATATTCGGGCAGCACTTCAGTTATTAAAAGCTCTTTTCTCCGGTATATTTCTGTAGGTAGGTACTTATCTAATTTACCTACGCAAAATCGTGTTTCCGATTTTATTACAATAGCTGCATTATACCTACAGGATCATAATATTCATACTTTCGCAGAATAATAAATCCAAAGGAAACCTATAAAAGGGCTCGTTATACAGCGACCTGGGTACCCCAGACTGGGCTTAAGACCTTCATCTCGATTAAGCTACACCTGTAGTTACAGCTGCGGACCTAACTAACACTAATTGTTTGCTGTGTAGACGTCCAGTAAATAATACACGGCAATTCATCAGAATCGCTCAGGTATTTCTGCTTCGCGCCATAATCTGCCGCCTCTGGAATGTTGACCGTCTGGCTTCGATATCTGCAGCTGCTAAAAAACAAAGCGACACAATCTCCTCGTAGCAAGGCCGGCAGCCGAGTGAGCTGCGAGGGCTGAGTGAGGTAGAGGTAGCGTATCTAGCCGGTGTTGTTTCGCCTTCTCGATATTCAACTCGACGCGCCAAGCACACATTCGCAAAACAGCCACACACACATCCCTACTTTCGTGTTCTTTGAATGCCGCTGCGCTGATTTCCTTCTTCGAGCGACCCCTCCACCCTCCACCCCTCGAGACAATCGCGGTTACCAGAATTTTTTTGCAAAATTCGGCATCAAATTCAACGTATTCGTCCAGGAATAGTTGTCATCTATACTCTATAGTAAGTTAAGCCTGCGTTTAGATAACATCCAGCTAGGATATAAGCGTATTTTCAGAGAATTTCGTGAATGACATCGAATTAGCCGGGACGCGGCGGAGCGCGGGGGGCTCCGCGTCACCGCGCCGCTCCGAACACTGGCGTCGACCGCTAGTCGCTACTCGCCGCGCGCTTCGTACGATACGTTCATCCAGCTTGTAGTCGTGTCCACGGCGCCCATCGAATCGCACGCGCGGCTCTCCTTAGCACCGGCCGGCTCCCGAATAATGTTTCAGTGTTTGACAAACTCAATCGGAGGTCTCGGAAGAAGTATCGTATTTAATAATTTACACTGTATAACCGATCGCATATTCTCAGTGAGTGTTACGCAGTGTGTACGGAAAAAACTTTGTCGAAGATTCTGAAGAATCTTGTGTAAAATTGTGTAATACACCGGCCGCTGCCGGATTGCGTTTTGCACAAAACTTTTTGGTGAGTGTTTGATTGAATATAATAATTAAGATTATACAACTAGTGAGCTGTGTTAGACTAAATTTTGGATATAGGTAATAAGTGTGGGTACTAAATATTTGCGCGCGGGGCGTTGCCGGTTGCCGGCTAACTCCGACCTATACTATAGGTTTAATGAGTTTTTCTGCGAATTGGCAGCGCCCAAATTCTTTACCTTATTGTCGAGGCAAAGTTACTTTCAATAAGATCGCAGCAATAGGCTAAAAGTGTATTATAATTTTCTATGAATCTTTTTTTGAGTGAACTTAAAAAAGTAAATACACTTGTAGGTAGGTTTGCACTTCTTCTGTGCGAAAAGAAATAGTTTTTATTAATTTGATTAACACTTGCTCTTGATAATTTCTGTTATTATATTGCCACAATTTTTTTGACTATCAAATAAATTTTTGAGGAAATAGTTTAATTTTTTTTTTAATAAATCATTCGGTACGATATATCTAAGTACTTTTAAATGAAGATAAAGAATGTTAAGTGTTATTACATCTACCTACATTATACTTATGTGTACTTTGATAACACTTAATGTTGTATTGATAATGAATTTTGTCAGATTACTTTAATTGTGCAATATTTATGAAATTATATTTACAAACATTTACTAAGTATTTCGCAACTGTATTACCAAGCAAGAAATTAAGTTTTGATTTTTTTGCGATAATTTTGTAAGACTGATATTATAAATAGGTTTTTTAGTAAACAATTAAAGACCGAAATAGCAAAATTCTGTAGATGAAAAATATTTTAAAATACTTATCATTCTTGCAAAGTTACTAGAACTTGTTACAAAACCTACCCACTTGTCAAAATTATTAAGTACCTACAAAGATAGTTAACAACTCAATTTTGTCTCACAAAAACTGCACACGGTAATTTAGTGTAATATTTAAACTATTGCAAAATTTGTTTATTGTCCGCCAAAAAATATTACAATTGTCAAAAAATAAAGTTTCCAAAAAACTTCAAATCTTTTTTAGATGAATTATTTTATCGTTATTTATTCTCGACTTGCACCACATTTTTAGAAGTAGGCAGGTAACTAATATACATCATGTCCCAAAATGTGTAACTTAGAAATAAAATGATTATACCTATCGACTGTACTAAAATAACGCTAAGGTATGTCGCGCATTGCACTGGCGGCGTAAATTAGCGGGAAAAAGACTCGTTCATTTGCATTATTATTAGTAAACACTCATTTCGCGCCATTCTGCGCTTGTAAACAAAAACAGTTTTACGGAAATCTTTACCTGGTAGAACGATGCAAAAACTTGGCGGGATGCGCCCGCTCTATTTCAGGTAAAGAGATCCCGGGGAAAAAAACTGGCGGGGGAGGCAGTCAGGACAATGACTAATTGTATTTCTTTAAAGTGGGATAGGGCCCAAGGCCAATGTACTCTTTAAAATTGTCCGGTCTCGTATCCAGAGTTCAGTCTGGTTTCTGGCACCGTAGTGGACACTTCCTTCTTGTCGACAGTTAGCTTGTGTCGTGTGCAGTATCGGTTCGCGATTGTTTGTAAATAAAATAGGGGTTAATACCCTAAAGTGCTTAAACTTTTTTAATTATTTTATTTTTATAAAATAATTATTTTTCGAACTCTACGATAAATACAGTGAAATTCTTTGGTGATTTTGTGGACTTGTGCAAATTTTTCGGATTACTATACCTACTACAACATCGATATTTTAAATTATGAGGTATCTATCTATTAGTTAATAGTTATTCAACGTGAAATATCTTACATAATAATTGCAATTAGGTACCTACATCATTAATTTATGAAGCGATAATATTTTAGGAGTTTGTTGACTTAAAACTTTTCGCAAACTTGTAAATTTCTTTTTAGTTACGCATCGTCTTCTTTTAATTTGAAGTCGCTTGAATTTTAAGTCAAGCCTATATTTACTAACTAGTAATTCTTAATATTGATACTAATTTATTTTTTATTGTTGCAGACTGCGTGCGTTGTACCCATCGCGCGCATCTTCCCTGTGATAAGAGGGTCCTGTGATATCGACGAGTTCGACTTAGCTTTAAAATTAGTTAGTCTTTAGGAATATAGAATTAAAAATGTCGCCACCGTTCGATGCGTTCGTTCAGTTTGACATGTGGGAAGCCTTGGACGAAGACTCCCTGAGGTTGACACAAACGTCCGAATTTTGGACCCAAGTTCAATATGAAGCAGATAGATTGGATCTAGTCCCACCCGCCAACTTTTCGGACCCCCTGCAGGACAGTGATGAAGACTGGAGAATAATTGACGCACCGGAGGAGCCTCACAAAGAGAACATCGTACACCATGATTGTATGTGGGCTGGCTCTTGTGTAGATTCTGTACATCCAGGCAACACATTTGTCCCGACCGATCCAACAACAACACCAACTACACCCGGACAGAGTCTGCTTCGACGAGATATGTCACCATCAAGACCAGAGACTCCACCATCAATAGACGGCGATGAACCGCCTCAATTCCGTCACTCTGTCGATGTCGCTGGAACAGCTCTTCGCCTTCTGAGAGACTCTGCTGTGGTAGCAGCCGACCATTCGTACACATTGGCCAGGCGGCACTTTGACTACCTCGGCGTGCAAACACCCTCTGACTCATGTGAATCAGGTCAGTACATACTCTTTCTTATCTTTAATTTACAGTACCTATGTATGATTTAGTTTATCATTTTCGCTACTTCTAAGCTAAAAAAATTAATGCCGATTTTCGGTAAAACCGCAAATCTTAATTTTCAGTGTTGAAGTTAAGTTTCAACACGATCGTTTAAATATTTTCGTAAAGTGTTGTCGCTTTGATTTGAAATTCAAATGGATGATATAAGGGCCTCTTTGGCTTATTCGAAAGCCGCTGATACCGGGGACGATCCGTGACCTTAATCATGAATTCAAAGTGGTAATTTTTTATTTCTCACATTTACTACGTATTATTTTTGTATTCACAATGCGAATTTAAATGACTCTAACCAATATACCTGCATATAGCTGTTCATTGAATTTCAACAAAGGTTCAACGTACTTTGTGAAAGATAAATACATACAGTATAGGTACTTAATAAAATTATATTGCGCGCATCAGATTTAGGTCTCAAAAATTCGGCTTATTGCTTAGTCATAAGATGTTTCTCTAAGTATTCATCAAGTGGGGTTGACCGGGAATGTCGGGAGGACGCAGGCGCAGACTGGAGCGCGGGAAACTGCGCATATCGACCGCCATCCCGCGTCCCCCGCCGCGTCTAGACGCACCCGCTTTTCCGCTCTTCCGGAACCTTCGCCTATTGCGACCTTGAACGCTTCAACCTTCCTTAATGTCAGATTGCGCAACTTTAGTACCAGGCTTCTCATCTCTCGAGATTGACATGGTTAATTAGAATGCGAATTAAAGTTGTATGCAAACTAAGTAAAAGGTCTCGTCGCGTGTCACGGGCTTAGATGGAACTAAGGTCATAAGGACGTCGACCGAGACGATCCGACCTTGATGCATCCTCCAATTGCAACCGGCGCTTCCCGCCGCCGGCGGCAGGGTTATCATCCTCTCGTGTTCATTGAAATGATGAATTCGGTCTACGAAATTCATCCAATGTTTTGTTCAAGTGTCATTTTGCGTTATTGCTCTTTTAAAATCAAGTTTTAGACTGAGAAGAAATAAATAGAGAATACCGGTAAAACGGTACTTTCACTTAGAAAATTTAGATCCGCTTACAATTAAGTATTCTTTTAGATATTGCTCTGATTTGAATGTTATTGTTGTTAGAAAATTTATAGACTTGTGACTTGTCATAAAGTTTGTACTGTGACTATGACATGGCGTGTGACCCCAAATAGACACCACCGATTATGCGCAACTAGGTACAATGTTTATCATACGTAGTAGCAATTTAGCTATCGTCGATTGCAGTGGGTAAGGTCGCGATGGGCATATGTTTGATTCGAGCAGCCAAGAACATTTGGTTTTAAATGTTTCAACTTGTTGCACAGCTTTTAGTTGAAAATAAATATATAGTCGGAAATCGTAATCTAATTAAAAGCTAGCGAAGTACAATATAAATTGAGCGAGCTAGGCGGCTGCCTCGCACTCGGCACTCGTGTTTAGCCCGTTACTTGTGTAAGAATGCAGTGGAATGAAATGGAATCTCATTGAAGTGGAGCTTGCTCGGCCCGCTGGACCGGTTTGAAACGCGGAGCTCCCATGTCCAGCTTGGCCGGATGACAATTTGATAGACAGCGCCTCAATAATCGTGATAGACGGCAAGCGCCTCCATCAGATAAATAACATATTTGAGTACCCTACTTAATTGCAATTACTGCTCAGTCAAAAATTTATTTTTTATTTTTTATTTTGCATTCGTATCTTGATGTCGATAAAAACACTGTAAGTGGGTACTATGTCACATCACTAGTGAGCGCGGTAGATGCAAAGAATTTACGACGCATGCGCGGTTTTATCGCTTCGTACAGTCCGGCCGTACGCCACGCAGCTAACCGTACGCTGCGCCGTAGTTGTCACATTTTCGCGCCAATTTAGTTCGTAACAACGTTGCAATATTTTATTTTAAAATACGTTCCATTTTTAAAAACCTGCAATATGCCGATGATTTATTTCTTTGTACTGTTTCCAATGCTGAAACAGCTTTGTAAAACTACATAGCTTTTTGCTGCACTTCTACGACTAGCTATGTCTACTTTGTCGAGATAGCAAAGTTTAAATAGCGTTATGTTTTGACCTGATGCTACTATCTTAACAGATTGCAGTCTTGATTTAAGGTATTTACTCAAATGTAGGCCACTAGTTTAGCTATTAATTGTAAGTTCCTTTATGGAGTAATTTAGGGCACAAAGATCCGGTTTGTTAGGTGCCCTAAACATTTTAGTATCAATCAGTGAGCCAAGGCTACGTACTAGTTTCTTAGAGGCTGTGTATGTGTACATAAATGAAATCGCATGATAAAAATGACACTTGTAATTCGTATTCATTTTGCATCAGCCTGTATATTGTACACTTGTAGTATGATAGTGATGGCCGCCATTTCACAGATCTGTCATAATTTCGCGCCATTTATTTCAAGTCGGTCATTCAGTCTTATCGGAAATTCGCGTGCAATATTGAGTTACCATCTTTCCATAGACTTATAAGAAACATTAATCGTGTCGTCAAGCGTGATAATAATAATTCAAAAGGCCTCGAACGCGTAGTAAAGCAATTTGCGCGGTTAATGCTATACACATAATGTTTAAGACACAGTTATATATAGCTACCTTCACGTTCTTCACGCTGTTGTGATGGGTTGGCATCTGCAAGTGTACCTGGAGGCTGACAATCAACTTTCTTAATTATTGATGGGAGACCGAAAGCATCCGCCTGCCAACCAAGCCTTCCTATCATTGATTAATTTTAAAAAGGAATTTGTGCGCGAATTTACATTATCTTCAGAGGAACCAAAGACAAATTCCAAATATGAATATATACTTTTAAACGAACGTTCTAATGTTGTCGGCATGTCTACAGACTTTACCAAAGTGATAGTTGACACGTTGTCCTAAATAGTATGGCCGGTAGTTTAGCAGATATTTAGACTAACCTAGCCTTGCACCGCCTAGTCACCGGGCCTGGCCCACATTCGATCTCAATAACTAAGTACTTGCTCGTATGATTTATATACAGTACCAATGGTTAAATCAAATGCTATGACAGTCAGCATGTACTGTACTACAAGAATGTCATAATTAATTTTAATCGTACTTTGTAATGTTTCATTAGTAATACGAAATCGAAAGCGGTGTAGACAACTATACGCGTAAAATAACAACACATGAATGTATATTAGGTACATGTGATAAGAGATTTAGAAACTCAAGTTCAAGCTACTTCAATTAAAAGTACATTAACAAGTATTTAATAAGGTAAACAAACAAATCGAATGGCAGTCACAGCAACAATCACAAAAGATAGAGAAAGTTTTTTGTTTGTAAATATTATTACAGTGCGAATCGCAACACTAGGCTAGTAGGGCAGTGTAACGAAAAAATATTAAATAGCGCTTTATCAAGCACCGATAAAGTAATTTCATTGGTCGATCGGCATGCAGTACATGTATAGTGGAAAGGACCTTGGGCCTTATCGCCACAGAATATGCACTTAGATATTTAAACAATCGTATGAATGTGTTGATACGCTCACATCGCGATCGCGCCCGCCATCTTGGCCTCCGCGCGACCGCCGCATTATCAATGCCGATAACAATAGTACTTATTACAACGTGACACCCTAACATACATTTGTATTGTCTTATCACGAAATAAAACTAAAGCCACGCTGACGGCTGATAAACGACATCGCAACAAGATAGCGTTTTTTTATTACTGTTTGATCTCGTAACATCGCAAAATATTTAAATGAGGAATTTTGTATGCTTATATTTGCTTAGTCGAGTGCGTATAAAGTCCGGTTCCAAATGACACGCACCACTAGCTCGAGACGACACCACAAAATCGCGAACGCTTATCGAAACGCGAAAATGACCCCTAAAATTGTGTTGATAACACGTGACATTCTTCGCAACACACGTGATAACATACGCTATCAATTGAAAAAGAATTCTCATGTTTCATTAAGATTCTGTAGCGCGCAATAATCAAGGTATAATTGCGTACTTAATGTCTCGCGGTTTGCCAAATTCGTCACAAACTCAATTACAAAGTCTGTTATGGAAACTATAGTCATTGTAGTCAGTGTATTTAGACCACGGCAAAGTAAATTTAGTAATAATTACTCTATTCCATCTCACCAAAGCGGAATGGTCTTAGATCATAAGATATCGATATGCACGTGAATCGTGAATCCTATTTGCCGTATCATTGATGATACAGCGGTAGCTACGCCCCTTAGACACACAACCAAAAAGAATCCGTCTTCACGAGATAGAGCAACTAATACCACAGCTGAGACCGGAATCCGTGTGACTTCTCAGACACATCTAGTAATAATTATGATCCGGTTTCTTATTCTGTCGCTCTATGGGCGTGGTAGCGCCCGGCAACACGAACTACTCAAAATGACGTAATAAACTGCCCATTTGAATGTTTAACACTAAGGAAGTGTCATCTATGTATATCTTCGTATGACATATTGTTGGTAGGATTTGTTATGACATCTTTAATGCGTATTTAGATCGTAAAACGGAGTGTGTAGTATTGTAACTTGTCTGACAAGTTAAAGACTGTCGGCTAGTTATTTTATTGTCTTCATATTAGTTTTTTACAAATGGAATTTTCTTTTGACGTGTGTGTGTACATTACGTTGCGTACGTGCAACTTTGTTGCATAGCTGACACACCTAGAGCTAAAACAGATTAAAACATTTTCCGTCATAGAAAGTTCTGACTTCACTAATCACAGTTTCACGCCCATAGTTTAGTTTAATTCGCTTAGGAATTCGCATGTTTAATGTTAATGAGTCTGCATACACAGTATGTCTCATTAATTGGATAATAAAAAAATGGTTGCGTCACATTTTTGTAAGCATATGTACCGTCCGTGAACTTCCGTCGTCGGTGCGAACACTGCCCAAGGTCACTCGACGATATGGTGGATCGATGCGCCATACGATAAATTACGACCCGTCTATTTTAACCGACTACGAGTCGTTACCAGTATACCAGATGACCGACTTTTCTCAGTTGCGTAACACTACAGAAATACCTAACTATCTGTCCGTATATTGATGAATACGCGCGATTATTTGATACCCACGCCGTATCGGCTTATCAGTGATAGTAGCGTACGTACGATTTTTTTTGTTTCGTAGGTATGTGTAGGTGGTATTCGTAAAGTGTTATTTTTGTTTGTGATTTTCCCGCGTTTTGTGGAAATGGTAGCGTCATTATTTTGTTTTTGATAAGAGTGACGTTTGCAATTTAGTTTGAAGTTCATTAAATAAATGTAAAAAACATCAATTGATTTATTTTAGCCAGAGATATCGTACTGGCGATTTTAATTTACTTCCGATAGGCTCTCATTAAACTGCTAGGTAACTAGGATTATCATTTATTCGTGGCGTCGCTCGGGATCGCTTTAGATTCACTAAATAGGTAAAATGTTAATACATCTGCTATCGAAATTTGCGACTACGAGACCGCGACATATAAAAAAGAAAAAAGTTTCAAAAGTCCATCGCGTTCCATGAAAAAAGGTTTTATTTATTTTTTAATTAGGCCGGCATTACGGGCAAGCAGTATTATAAGATGGCGTGCGCCGAGTGCGCGTCACGATAATTTTTAATTATCGTGCTCAAATGCCAGTGAACTTGGCCTCAAGTCGTGGCCAGCGGAGCGTGGCCCCTCACCAGGTCATACTTGACGACACCATTGTAGATTGCATTCCGTTTTCAAACGTACACAGTCACTTGTTTGTTTTGACATCTGTCAAAAACAAACCGTTTGAAACTTTTCCAATTTCGAACTTTGAATTCCCCTTAATGGCCAGTGTTAAGAATGATTGCATCTGTCAACATAAAGTGTTACAATCTCACAATTTCTCCAATACAACATAAACAGCTGTTTTGTGTTTTCTTTCCTTGTTATATCACTTTAATCGTGGCAATTATATAATTGAGAATTAAATTTAATACCGACACGAAACGTGAAGCTGACAAAGTTAAAGGGAAAATGTTTCGAACGTTTTATGGTCGGGGAAATGTTGTACCGGTTTAACATAACTGTCTACAAAGATCGCCGGCGATTAATAAGTTAAGTCTGTTAAGTCTGCGGATCTATGACTCATTGTTTTCTCACGGTAAGGCTTAGCCTACCTAGAAATTGTGACTAATCAGGCGCGCTGCAAGTATCATAGCATAACTAACAATGCTTACTCATTGTTTACCATCGATAAAAAAATTCAGCAAAGTTTTTATTAAAGTCCCAAGTCTAGCCGTATCTAGACTTTGAAACATATGGGCAAGTATAAGAGAGAGCTGGCGATTTTTTACCCCTCCACTCGTATACCGGTCGCTCGAACAATAAAAAGCGGATTATCTCTGGTATAAAATTGGAACGACGGCGGATCTGAGAATCGCGTCTCGAGTGATGCAGATATAATAGATATGCACTAGACCGGATCCGGCGGGCGGCGCACCGCGACAATACCGGCGGATCGCCTTACACGCGGACCTGAAACAAATACTCTCTCGGCGACCGTTAATCGCGTTGGCGCCACGGAGAAAATCGTCACGTGAAAATTGACTCCGGCACAATGCCGCCCACGCCTACTGTCTACGCTATGTTTTTACGCCTCTCACCCTGCGGTATTGCCTCTCGATTACACACTCTAATCTGTATTTTGTTACACTCGCTAATTTTGTCACTTAAGTAGGGTCTTCGATATTTTATACGTATCACTCGGAATTTATCGTCCGTTAAATGCAATTAACACCTTTCTGGAACAACCCCCAAAACTTTCCCCAAATATGGAAATAGAAGCCGTAGTGCTAGTATACTAATAGGCAGGGTGTGTCTATGTGGCTCGATATAGCGCCAGCAGTCTTACCCACGCCTAGATTTAGACGTAAGCGAAGCGTGTTTGACGACAGGCGCCGATCCTCGAATTAGATCGACGCGTAAGCGATAAGCGAGCGCGTAACTATGCGGAAATGTAGTAAAAAGATCGCGTTCGTGTATAAATTTATCGTCGCGCTGTTCGATAAATGTGTCTGATGCGCATTTTTTTTTTCGCGCAAAACTGCGCAATCTAATGAACCTATTTAGCCGCGTCCCTGACTCGCCGTTTCGTAATCGAATCGGCCAGCTGCCCACGTAACTTGTTTCTATTTCTAGTGCTTAAGCACTGGAGATTTAAACGGAAACTCTCGTCCTTGTTGGGGACGTAAATAGCACTGCAAGCAACATGTTTAGCGCAGAGCCGGTAACCTTTAATCACAATGAACCGCTGACATAATTATTTGTTGGTGTAACCGGATAGTACGGCGAACGGATTCCGCGAAACATACACTACGGCGTAAACACGACACGGACAAACGTCCACATCCGCACTTAGGTGCAATGCGATCGTGAAATGGACGCCCGCAGCCCGCACCTACATAGCTCATTCATAGAAGTCGACAATGCACTCTCAGCACGAGTATCGCTGCATAGCTGCACCGGACGGAATTTAGGCCGTTTCCGCAACGGCATTAATCGTGCTTCAATAACTTTACGTATAACTAAGTTTGCCATACTTTTGACTTTTAAAATAGGGTTATCCTGTTCATTTGGGAGCCGTATTGCCCTATGGTGGCGGTTCTAGAAAAGGCAGGTACATTAAATCAGAGACGATCCGTGTTGAGGCAGTCTGGATAGACGCTATGCAACCCCGTACGTCTCTTACATTACAAATACCAAACGCAATGCAACGTGATCGATAGTGCGGGTTTAGCTCGCGCGCGAACCGGTCCGGCTGGTATGTCAGCTAGGAGCGTGTAAGCCGACCGGCGTCGTTATCGTGCAACTCTCACGTGACAGTTAATTTCGATCGATGCTTTGTTAAATGGTAGCGGCGGAGGCCGGAAAGCGTGTCCACCGCGCGGTAATCCGGACTCCATTGAGTGCGGACGTTGCGGCAGCGCGCCGCGCACGCGCTCTCGTTTTGGCGCGAATGGCGCGCCGTGACGTCAGGCGTCTGGATCGATGGCGGCAGACGCTGCGGTAGTACGCCGGGGTCGACGCCCTGCCCCCCGCGCGCCCGCCCCACACCCGCGCACCTGACCACTGCAGTCGCATCTCCCCGACTAGATCTAGCCCCCTGCGATCGTATACAGACGTGGCTACGACAATCGACGCCCGCCTTTTATGGTGATGTGAGCGTAATGAACGGTATGAATGAAAGTATGCGAGCAATGAAACGGTAAATGCGGGCGGGACTCTGATAAACGATTCTTGTGATGTTTTTTTTTTTAATTATGAGCCATTATATTAAATTCAATTCTCCGTTGTTGCAGAGGAGGAAATCGACGTGGTGTCAGTGGGCACGCAACAGCCCCTGCCCGCGACGCAGACGCACGTCCGCGCGGACTCGCTACCGCGCGCGCCGTCGGCGCAGGAGCGCCAGCATATCCAGCACACTGTGGAAACTGCCATCACACCGCGCTCGCCGCGCCCGGCCGCCCGCAAGCGGCTCGTGCCGCCGCCCAGCATAGCGGCTGCGTCGTCGCGCCGGCGCGCGCGCGGCCCAGGCCGTCGTGGTCGCCGCTCCAACACCGACACTGACTCCGAGGCCGAGTCGCCTGAGATAGAACGCCGCTCCATACACAACGACATGGAGAGACTCCGGCGCATAGGTCTCAAAAACCTCTTTGATGAGCTCAAAAAGCAAATCCCCGCTACGAGAGACAAGGAGCGTGCGCCCAAAGTTGTGATCTTAAGAGAAGCGGCCTCGCTCTGCAGAAAGCTTAACCAAGAAGATGTCGAGAGGGAAAAGCTGAAGAAGAAACAACACCAACTTGTGACGAAGTTGAAAAAGCTCCGCACCATGTTGTCGGCGCGCTTCCGCTCGTCGTACTGAGCGCGTCGCACTACCTGACTGGTAATCGATTTGTTCCGACCGAGGAACTGTGGGTCTACTCGACTGGACACTTATGGACTGGTAACTTTTTATGTAAGTCGCTTCTAAACGCTCTAGTGAACGTTAGAACCGTTTATTCTTGACGCGGTGGCGCAGTGAAGCCCCCGTCCGTTTGTACCTCCCTCGCCGTTTTGATTGCAAAATTTTAAGCGATGTCTTCAGTCGAGTCGGCCGTCGGGAGTTTGTTATATTTCAATGAAAATTCAGCTTTTACGGCTTACTCTGCTTCTGGCAATGTCTCGAGAGTAATATAGTTATGAACCATAACCGCAGGTTTGTCTTGCTCAAAACGATATTTTGCAGTGCCAAAGTGAGCCATAAAACTGTTGTTAACGACAAATCCTAGGTCTTCAGTAAAATATCTTAATAGTTACAGACTGCTTCGTGAACTAGTAGACTGGTTAAACCTCTAAAATGTTTTTTGAATTTATCATAAAATTATACACAGTTGAAATAGCACATTACAGATTTACTCCGTGTTAACAGATCGGAAATAATATGACATTTGTTAAAATATTGTTTCGAGACGTTAATGTGAAGATTTTTTACTGGACCTTCCATTAAGTATTTAAGTATTGCGATTTGCAATGTCGCATTTTTTAAAGGAGCAAGAATTTGTCAGTGTTGTAAATATAAAGAGGGTGCAGGTAGTTGAAGCTTTGTCGGAGGTGGTCAGCGCTTGGAGCAGACTGGAGATGTATGGCCACTATATATGTTTTCGGCCCGATTTGCAGGATTTTTCAATTGTAACCTTTGACTCGTGAGAGTGGGGTTAGTGAAGTGATACATCAAATTACTATTACTTTAATTGCTTTAAGTAAACTATTATTTTAACTGCTTTAAGTAAATTGCATTTTAGGATAGCGCGCTTGTTTAATTAGTTTTTTTTTGTTATTTTGTAAATTTTTAACACTTATTGTTTTTTTTTTACATTAGATATGCCCAATAAACTCGGTACCAATTCTCGATAATTTGGAATCGTTGATAGATTTTGGGTTAGTTTGAATCGATCTAGTTTTATACAATAATAAAATGATTCACATACAGCTTCCATATGAGATGGTGATTCATAACGATTTTATGATTAATGTGTATGTAATTTTATCATGTGAAACTCCTCTTCAACTACGATCAGCATGCGTTTGTGATAACATCTTTCTGTATGGTGTCCAGATTTTTTTTATACATTTTAAATTAGATGGACTCGGTTTTCCTTTTCAACAAATACTTTAGCACTCGTATGAATGTGTTTGTTCACAACCTTTTCAACAACAGTACGCTTCGAAGTTTGGACAACAACTAAACAAACATTTATTTTGAATATTTTACTTGTAATTTGTTAAAATTCTTGTGGACAAACGCTTAAATTGTACGTGAGAACTTAGTCGCAAGCGCATGCTAACCGAAGGCGTCGCGTCGTTCCCTTCATTTTACGATCATCGTACCTTATAATAATTGTAAACATTATTTTTTAATGTTAAGTCGTCTAGAATAATTCACATGTTGGGATTACAATGGAAACATACCATTTTCATAAATGATTTACGACATTAAGGTAAACAGAATTTTTGATGTAAATTATATAATCTCAGTTACAGTCAACGATTCGTAAGAAAATAATAGACTGTGTATTTTGATAATAACATCAAGTCTTATGATATATACCATATATGATGGTCTGGAAAAATGGACCGAAATAAAAAAAAATACCAAGTCATAGTTCCTCATAGTACCTACTAATAGTAAATTTTGCATTTTTTTCTTTATAATATTTTTTTTTTATTAATGCAGTAAGTTAGTAAAGTACTCGCAATAGTTGGTGTAAATTGAATAGGACCCTGGTCAGAAAATGAAGGTGTTGTGATGAATTGATGAAGGTAGGAAGCCGGGCCGGTGTTAGCGTGTTTGGGAGAGCCGTGACTTCATTCCCCTGGCCAGGTTCCAGAAGGTTGATGTTTTATCAAGCACATGGTCAGCATTTCGTGAGTTTGAAGGCTTTAATTGTGTGAGGAATGTGCCTTGCTAAGTTCATGTACATTATTATGTATATTAGGTTTATACTCGAATTAGTTGCAAGACATATTTTTTGTGAAGAATGTCTACGATTAGATTAGCGATGTTCTAGGTATTGTACATACACAGACAAGAAAAAGTTATGATATTAAAGATGTTTATGATATCTTATCTTCCACTAGGTGTTTAATTGTACATACAGTTGTAACGGTAATACTAAGGATATTATTACTTTGATCAATCTTTTTTACTAACGAGTTTTTTTTTCCTAGTATTTGTTTAGTTTTTTTTTAACTGGAGAGTTATGGATCCTCGAATGTTGTACCTGCATTTATTTTTTTTGTTATTCATATCTTGACATAAATAAATAAAGTTAATAAATGGTTTTAGTTATCCAAAATGTAATCGGTTGCTTTGGTGATAATGACCAGTGTAATTAGACACATAAGAAACAGTCAGTAGTTAAATGTTTAATCGTAAGCAATGACAGCTTTATAAAAAGAAAATCGGAGACAGAAAGTGAATATTTGAAACGTGTAGAGAAGCACATAATTATAACGACTTTTGTGACAAGGCACATTTCCACCACTGCCAAAATGGAAGGGAATTAATGATAATAAGTTTTAAGTTGAACTGTATATAGTTAAGGTCGGGTTATAAAATTATAAGTCCTGTTATATATAAAAGATTTCCTTTTATTCTTTGTATAGTATCCGTATTGTAACATCTAGCTGTGTGTGGGGGTGCGGTGGGGTGGTGTACACCCGGGCAGCGCGAACGCGCCGCTACAGAGAGTGCAGGGCGCAACATAGATTCCGCCTAATATTAATATTGCCCTCTGCAATCTTTGAAGCGGCGCTCTTATGTCTAAGGACCTTTGTACTTATGTAACTAAGTTTTTGGGATACTATTGTAACACAGAGATAGATTTTTTTTTTTGGTTTTGTTCCTCTATGTGTATGGATACACTGATACATTGTATTGCATTGACTATACATATTAAACGCTTACGTCGGATCCGGACAGAGCTTGGGAACAGACGGCTAATTAATGTGATTTTTATACCTACTTATTCGCTGTAATTTGGGATAAATAAAATCATTGTATTGTATAGTATAGATTCTGTGATTATGTACCTGTGGGGTACGTTTGGGTTTCCACAGCCCTATCTGGTCTGACTTAAAAAAAAAAAACTTAATTGAGTTTTGATTTTTTAATCCACATAATACCTAAACCACAGGAATTTAAATAAATAGTGGCTATTTATTTAGGTTTCTATGACTCAACCCCATTTTGAATCATTGAACGACTTCTGAATCACTTGCCTAAATATTTGATTCAACATTTAACTGAGAAAAACCTCAAAATAAAGAAACAGCTGATCAATCTGATGATTATTTACAATCAATTCTTAGGTACACTCTAAAAAGGCATATTAAATACTTTCAAAGTAATATGCAATACACAACACACACATACACACAAAGTCTGCTTATTAAATCTGGTGAAAAAACAGTCTACCAAAGTATATTAGTCTAGACACCAGGGCCTTTGATAAGTCCAGGTGATAAAAAAAAAATTGGATCCAGAAACAGCTTACAAGTTTTTTTTTTAACAAAGGTGATTGCAAGAAATACAGGCTGGAAGGACCGTTTGTCGTCGAAAATTGGGGAACTTGTCATTTGGGTTAAGCAGAATTTACTCAAGAATTCTTATAAAACTTAAATGGTAAGGAAAAGGGAGGAGCTGATGTCCAGAAAGATTTTGCCAGGCAACATTCGCAAGAGAACCCATAGTTTCGTAAGTATCGTAGTTAGGACATTATTGAAAATAAGAAGATAAGTAAGTATAATTTGAACATTAGGTACTCAAGAGCAGTACCGTGACCAGCCTTTTATGCGCCCGGTGCGTGCTACTATAACTGCGCCCCTAGAAAAAGTACAATACAAACAAAAAGGACTAGGTATATAATTTTTGCGCCCCTTCGGGGACTGTGCCCTGTGCCTGGGCACCGCTGGCACTGCTCAAGAGCTGCAAGAACTGACATTTCGATCAAAGACGTATACCTAATTATAGTTTCCAAATCTATATAAAACTTGAGGCAAAGGAAATCAAAATCAACTGTCTTTATGTAGGACCTATGACGCGACCATAGATATCCAGAATAAGTACCTACTTAACATTTAATTAAATCCAAGTCATCATCATCATCATCATCATTTCAGCCGACAGACGTCCACTGTTGGACATAGGCCTCCCCTAAGTGTCGCCACAATGATCGATCCTGCGCGTCTCGCATCCATCGGTTTCCCGCAACCTTCACCAGGTCATCGGTCCACCTTGCAGGAGGCCTTCCGACGCTGCGTCTTCCAGTACGAGGTCGCCACTCCAGAACCTTTCGGCCCCAACGGCCATCTGTTCTGCGAGCAATGTGCCCTGCCCATTGCCACTTAAGTTTGGCGATTCTTCGGGCTATGTCGGCAACCTTGGTTCTCCTGCGGATATCTTCATTTCTGATTCGATCCCGCAAGGAAACTCCGAGCATAGCCCTAAATCCAAGTGTGTGAAGTTAAACAAATGAAAAATGAGCAAAGATAGCGTTCGATTACCACACCGTCCCAAGTTTCTATATCAATTCAAAGTTGAAATGTAATGGATCACACGATTATCGCCACGGGAGGTGCCGGACTGCCGGTGTCTGGTCAAACATACGGACATACCTACTTAACTGGAGATTAATTGAGGCGATGTACACATTCAATGAATTTCAATGTGTTTTGTTCTACACATAGTTTTGTGCTATCATCGGTGCCCATTATTTCTCACATATTTTAAAACTAATTACCTACTTACTTTAACTTAAGTAGCAATGGGCAGGGCACATTGCTCGCAGGACAGATGGCCGTTGGGGCCGAAAGGTTCTGGAGTGGCGACCTCGTACTGGAAGACGCAGCGCGGAAGGCCTTCTACAAGGTGGACCGATGACCTGGTGAAGGTTGCGGGAATCCGATGGATGCGAGACGCGCGAATCGATCATTGTGGCGACGCTTGGGGGAGGCCTATGTCCAATAGTGGACGTCTGTCGGCTGAAATGACCTACTTACTTTAAATGTTGTAGATAGGTACACATATTGCATTGTCATTCAGGTTGGAAACTACCTACTAAAGTTTAAACTTTATAAACCCTGTGGCAATCCCGCTAAATCCCCTGGATCGAAGTCCGGGTAACCCAAAGTATTTAAAGGAATTACGGTTAATAAACCTCTGTTAAAACGGTTAAAACTGAACTGGAACTGCTCCCGATAAATGACGATAATTATTCTGCTAAATGCCGTCAGCGACGATTGACGTCAAAGCCCTTACGCCGACATTGTTGAACTGTAGGTTACCTATCACCAAACTGTATAATTATAGGTACCTACACTAGAAAGAAGAAAGTCCAGATTGAGCTATAAACCTAATACATTATTGCAACATTGTTTTCAAAACAACCCGCCTGTATCTATCTACATTTATGTACTCTATTGGCGTATTCTCTCAACGCTGTTATTCATTAGAAGAAAGCATGTAGATAAACAATGTATAAATGGAAATGTAAATAAAACAATGCTATAACTATAAGTACTTTCTGAATGTAAATAGATATTTCTATAAATAACAATAATTATCACGTTGCCTGTAAATATTATTCCTTTGCCTCGAACGAAGCGGCGCGAGAAGTTGACAGCCGTCAAAACAATAGTGAAGTTCGCGCGAGCCGTTGGAACGATGGCTCTTCGTGCAGCAATGTCTTCAAAAGTCCCTATGGTGATAATTTTAGGTGCTACGGGTACAGGAAAGACAAAGTTGGGTGTTGAATTAGCACAAAAGTTCGGGACGGAGATCATCAGCGCAGATTCCATGCAGGTTTGTTATTGATTTTTGTCGAATTATAACCTCAAAAGGTTTGGCACAGAAGGACAGTTTTCATAGCACATGCTTATTAGACAAGTGTATAATTGCATTTAACTATGAAAGAATATCATAAAAAACATGTACATTAAATAATTTTCGTGAATTTGGTTAGTTTAATCAGTCTTTTGAATCCTAACCTCAAAACAATGTTTTGATGGATCATAGCTCTGTTATGTCTCTGATTCATTCCTTTTTTAAATGAAAACATAAACATGTACCTGTATGATGTCGAATTTGAGGAATTTAAATAATTTTGAATAGGACGTGGAGTATTTTATGACAAAAATTGAAGCAAATTAAAACAAATTTGTTTCTTGTTTTTTCTAAACTACTGAGTGTGTTAAAGGTAAAATTGTAATACCTTCTTCTTTACAATATTCGTTAAGTAAATACAGTCGATTATCGCTTAGATCTATTTAAATGAAAAATACCTACACTTTGCAAGGTTCACTAAAATCATGAGCCATCAAGTTCCTTAATTTTTTTTTGTGTTATTGAATTTACGATTGGCTAAAAGAACACAACTATATCAGTTCTGCTATTGAAACATAGTGTTTGTGACACTGATATGAAACTTAGCAACTAAGTTACATCTACGGTCTACCCACAAGATTCATGCCAAGCAGAATAACTTGAAAATTTCAATCTTATTTGAGTATATCTGAAGTATTTCAGTTTCCTTTAATCTGTGCGAGTAAATGTGTCTTCAAGGCTAGAGTGAATAGGCTCTGACATCTTACAAACTAGTGCGCCTCACCATCAACAATTGCGTCACTGCTTACCATCAGGTGGGATTACAATCAAGCACCAATTTACACTATTTAGAAAAACAGGTGCAGTTTGTCCAGTTGGAATAATTTTGGAACAATTTATGAGTAGGTTATATTAGATTTTAGTTAGTAATATTATATTCCTATAATTAAATAAGAGTTTTTCTTATAAGTATTTGGTTATTAGCCTGTACTTATTCACTGTTAAATTAGTACCATATCTTTACTAAGTAGAATCTTAGTAATTTTTTTTATTACGAACAAATGCTTACATTGACTGGACGGGTCCACTCAAATCTGTATGGTTCTTTCTTCAAAAGACCGTCTCAGATTAATGGCATGGTTCTCATGTGATTTGACCATTACATATTTACTGTATGGACTTTAAAAGAGACTTTGACCTCTGAGTTTGTTTCGGTGTTTCTTCTCAGGGTAGTCAGCTAGGAAACACCGGCCTCATCTAGCTTAAACAGAAGAAAAAAAAATGATGTGTAAAAGTGTTTTTTAAACCTATTTGCAAAAGTAAATATAATTTAATTATCATTTATTATGCTTTGGACTACATTCAGTTCTTACGTGCTGAAATAATGTATTGTATTAACCCTTCAGATACCGTCAATTAGAGACACAATAGTAAGACAATAGATGCGCGGCCACCAGTGGTCGCTTGGGGATTCATGAATTAATGCCATCGATGTTAATTTTAGAAACCATTTACTTTGATGTTGTATTGGACCGGACTGATCACAGTGGTAATACTTGAGGGTGGCTTATGACCAACAGTGTGAGTTTCGACTCAATAATAACAACACAATCAGCCTTCTAATGTTCCTACTGCTGAGACTCAGGTGCCTCGCTCTAGGGGAGGGAGTTGGCTATAAATCTCCATGCGGGCCCTGTACGGGTTGGTGGATGACTGTATCCTGACTGTAATGGTGATAATGAGTTGTTGTATTGAAAACAATCTATTGTTGGACATAGAATTCTTATTAGATTCAGTTAAACGAAATTATGGATGTTTATAACAGACTGTTCATTACTGACTCAATTTACCAATTAAATTAGATCAGAGAAAATGAACAAATATAAGAGAAAGAGAAAAAATAGAAATGAAATTTAAATTGATATTGGTACGTTGTCTATGCCATTTATGTATATGATTGGAATAGAGACCTGATAAAGAAATAGCTGACTAATAATTAGACAACTGTGTTAATCTGGGTTTGTACTGTTATTTATAGTTTTTTTTATTTGCTTTCCCACACTTTGTGTTTTCAGCCAGTGTTAATTTTAAAAATGATTAAGTTTTCAATCACTTCAAGTTAGGTACTTTTAATTCCATTAGAAAGCGGATGGGTTGGAGTGTAACCTTAGAAGAGAAGTGGTGCGCAAAAAAATAAAATCCGCCCCTAAGACGACCTACTAACTACCCCGTGGATGAAAAATATTCTAATGTTTTTCCAATATTTGGCATCAAATGTATCGGCCTTCCTGTGGTAGTACCTAAATACCGCAATAAATCTCAGCTCCATTTTACCGCAATCACACCCGTTTCAACGATTCCACACATTGCCCAGTTGCGTACACACTTGAGATACAAAACTACACCACTTTTACATCACAATATCCACTACGATTCAATTTGTAAATAATGCAACCACTGAACTTTACTCGAAAAAATCCCGCCAAAACTTAAACAAACGAACGAAATTCGAAATCTATCAGTACCTTTTTTTTATGTGGCTTGGATACAAAGTCCTGTAAGCCATGTTTTCGTATTAAATAGTTCATTTGTGTACCATTAGAATATGAATGTGCGCATTCTACTGTTTTTGTAGTATTTAACAGCAAATGTATCAAATCAATCTTCTCGGCAAACTTCGTTGAGATAGTAAACACTACAATCAAATTCTCAGCTTTATTTTACCGAAATCACGCCTGTTACAATGATTTCGCATATTATCCAGTTGCGTAAAGAATTGAGATTTAAAACTACACCGAAGACATCCCGCCAAAAACTCTCTTTGAAGTTCTTTGGTCAACTTTACTATACACTAGAGATGGACCAATAAATCGAGAATGCGGTTTACGCTGTTAAATTGTTTTGTAGTCAGCGACTACTCACTGACGCGTCGGCCATTTGTGCGCTGACTAGATTATAGTCAGCGCACAAATGGCAGAAGTACGAAACGCAATTTAAATATTTAATTAAAAAGACCAGTGAATGCATCTAGTGCACGTGAGAGCATGAAAGAATTGGCGTGTCTGTCAGTTTTAGGTTATCTAGAGAACTTACCGTTTTTCAAGGCGACTGTGCTCCATCGCCAATTACTTGATCAGGTGCGATAGTGGCCTAACGTGAGCCTATCAAAAGTTAAAAAAAAAACTTACCGTTTAGGAGTTGCTTACATAGGGAAAACCAATTTACCTACCATCAGGGAGGGAGCGACACTAACTTCTCAAAGCGATTCTTAGTAGCCACATTGTTTTTCTTTTTTTGCCTAACCTACATTGATATGGCGCATAATGTAATGTTTACCTACACAAAAACAAGAGACAAAATCAAGAAACAAGACACAAAAACAAGAGACAAAACCTCATGCTAATGGAATATGCAATTTTGAAAAGGGAACGCACTTCGCGTCTTTGAAAACAATTCGTTTTTTTTTCATGTTTTGAAATTGAACATTAGGCCTAAGACGACCTACTGACCCATGGCCTTTTTGAATTGTATATTTTATTTATATTTTCGTTAAAAAAAAAAATGAAAACAATACGAAAAGTATTTCGTGTGACTCTAAAGTTGATTCAGAATTGCATGTAATTATTTCGGTTATTTTTTTGTTTTGACTCCGCAAACTTATTACGGTTCAGTTTATATAGCTTAGAACAAATGGCAGAGTAAAAAAAGTCAGTCGAACAATGGGGCGTAGCCTGTGAATCATTCAGCGGTCACTATCCTCCTATTATAATGTTGCTATTAATAAAAAAAAAAAGATTTTGATTTGTGGACAGATGTGGAATTGTTTGCCTGAGGCTGTATTAATTTGCAAATGGTCGATTGATGGCAGCCGGACGCTTAAAAAGTTAGCGGTTGGCAACACTGCAAATTTATTTTCTTTTTTACCTGACTGAAGTAGCGTTTACAACATCCGGAATCTTACCTATTGGACAAATCTTTGAAACATTTCGGTTGATTATTTTGAATTAAAATTATAGGAAAGCCAGTTAGAACCATGGCACATGGAATATCTTTATTAAAGGAAACTGTCTTTCTATGAAAGTAAAAAAAAGCATTGAAATCTTTGGCTAAAAAAAAAACAGGTAATACAATAGAATTATTTTGTATTTTGAATAGTCCTGTTGCGGAGTTACAGAGATGTTGAAATAAATCACACAAAGCAATGTTTCTTGAGAGCAAGTGTTGGTCCAGCATAAACTTTTCTGTTTATTTCTTCCGCGATTGTTTAGTGTCAAAAACCTACGACCTAAGTATGTACTATGAATGCAATACACAACTACAGGTTCAGTTGAAAACTAGCGTCAGAGTCTAGTTGTCTGGCATTCATGCTGAACTGGACCTATTTTCAGGTGCAGCCATGAGGCCCACAACAACTGTATTTTTTATTTTTGGCTTCATTCATGTTTGTATACTATTGTGTTTGGGCATTGTGCTGTACCAAATTTTTTTTCTTTCTTTTAATAAATAATTGAGCAGTGATGGCTCAGTGGTGATGACTCCGACTTATATGACTTGTATGTCGCGGGTTCAAACTCAGCCATAACAGTACCTTCATTCTTTCTCTGCTGCAGCCGTTTAAAAAAAGAGAGAAATAAAGTTTTCTAAAGGGCCTATTACACTGCGCTGAATAACGCGTGCGATATTCAGCCTCGTACTAATTTTTCATTTATTTATTTAACACTTTGTGCACATGAGTATAGAGGCGGACTTAATGCCTAACATAGAAAGCTGCTGATTCATAGAAAGACAGTCTAACCCCTATTACACTACGCGATACGTCGAACCATAGACTCAAAGAGTCATTGCATAGACTAGATAAGTCGAACCATAGACAAAACGAGTCTGAATATCGCGTAGTGTACCTAATAGGCCTTTTACTTCAGGAAGAAAAGGAACGAAGATACAAATCCGCAGTACCCTTGTAAGTTTTACGATAAAACCTAACCCAAAAGATATGCCGCGTAACATCTATTTTTACTCCCCCATTTTAATTTCAGGCTTCATTAACTCATAAACTTGTTAAATTATTGCTAAAGCTTCTCTCTAGCCGACAATTTCGTTTTCTAAGAATTTCTTAATGTCTTTTCTGTTTAATCGCTAATTATTACAGAACGTTGGCTTTAATTAAACACGAAATCAAATCATATAAGATTTAATAAGTTTGCAATGATTTTTTTGATTGAAGTTTTGAAATGCTGAATCTTCTTCTTAGCGTATCGATGGCAAAATCAGTCAAATTCCTTGCCCAGCCCAGAAATCGGCCACTGCAATGCCGTCCGCTGATGCTGTCATTAGGTCCTTACGTAAGCAGGTGACCGGGCACGTGGTGCAGGACGGAAGGTGAGACATCGTCTGCGGAGTGACGCCGCACAAACACTGAAGATCGGAACCATCCGAGAACCCCCACCTGTGGAGATTGTCTTTGCTGCGCCCAACCTGGGTGCGGAGTCTGTTTAGGGTTTTCCAGGTTGACCATGGCAACTCGTGTCCAGGAGAGAGGCTCTCCGATGGCTGAATACTTACATTCCTTAAACCCCAAGCGAACGCCGGCGTTCGCTTTCTTGTTGTCTTTCTATTGTGTCACTAACTACGGTATTCAAAAGGTTAATTTGGGATTATTATGAAGTTCAAAATAAATAGTTTATTTCCTAGCCAGCATGATACACCGTCGTACCATAATATCTACTCTTTAAAGGAGAAAACGTCCTAAGCGCCCTAGTTTGCGTTTTTTGCAAGAAGTCTAAAAAACATACAATTTAATTTTTATTTAATATGCCATGTTTCTCTCTATCAAAATAAATACATACTAACAAAAACAAGAGATTGTTTATTTTCTACAAAATGCTTTGTATGACGTCCGCTTATTGACATGTTTTTTATTTCTCTTCTATGTCAATTATAAACAGATTCCACTGTATTGTCATAAATACTTTTTAGGAAAATATATATACTTAAGCAAAAAACCTAACGTCGCTTACGATTTTTTTCCTGAAAAGGCTTGGTATCTTCGCTTACCGTCACATGAAACCATAGATATCCGGATGAAACTGGACAAACGCGCAATAATGGTTAAAAAAAAAAAACATTTATTTTCATTGATAACCTCAAAAAACTCCAAAATAAACTTAGATCAAAATCTACGAGTACTATAAACCATATGGCTAAGGAGCCAATCATATTACGAACGGATCTTTTCTCAATAATGTTCATTAGTTCACAAAGACCGCATGCATATTCCCATTAAATACCTAAATTATGATAAATGAGCCCTATCTGAGAAGAGTGGGTTTGATCACAATGGGTCAATGGACTTCAATGGGAATCGACCTGGGACGAACAATCTGCACCCTCCATTTGGGCTATTGTGACCCTGCATTCATGCCGGAGTCGTTTTATTCCTTAATTTAGTAACGATCAAATATAATTCGAATTTATTTTGCGAGGTAATTAACAGTTTTACCTATGGTGCAGTTGAAAATGTAGTACAAGGAAAGTTTAGTATGCTTGAGGATCTTAATTGGCTGTTGAAATAAATAAAATTTAACAACAAACTACGGGAGAGATTATTACGTTGAGCTTCTTAGTGCTTCTGAGTTGAGCTACACGAATACTGACAAATGCTTGCACTGAGTGGGCAGTTCCCCTCAAATCAAAAATATGAATAAATTAAAACAAAAATAAGTTGCCCTATCAAGCAAGTCATGTGTGGACCGGGCATAACTGACTTGAACCATAGACAACGTATAAAAGTGATTTTGCGATTGCCACGTTTTCCTGCTTGCGTATAGTCTACCGAATATTAGTGGCAATAATTTGAAATTTAATTTTATTTCATAGAAGTTATATAGTATTTTCACATAGCTGATGACTCACTGACGTAAAGTCCTTATTGCATCGTCTCTCAAAATGGTGGTACGCAAGCCACTTTAAAAATAGAATTCGCACCTTTTCAAACATATATTATTTTCAGTTGTCAGTTTATTCTAACAGTTGTTAACTAAGGCTTTTAAAATCAAATCTCAATCATCGATCATAGTGTTCACCGATAAGCCTATAAACATTGAAAAATATAACAAACTCCAGTAGGCAAAAAGTTGCCAGTACCAGTTAACACCACAAAAGACGCAGGGTAAGTGACCCCAAAATAAAATTTCAATAAATTATCAATTAGATAATAATATTCCTATGCAGAATTCGGCAAGTCACTCTGATAGCTCAAGATGCTTATAACTAAACAAGTTACCATACAAAAGATATTCAAAAAATCTTGCGTAATATAATGCAATTTCAGTTTCAACTCTTATGAAAGCGGTTTTAAGGTTTAAAGCCTTCTTTTTTTCTTTTTACAAGCTTTTATTTAGTTGCACCTATCCCGAAGTTTGTAATATGATTTAAAAGTGTCCATGGAGTTTCTTGCACGTTCTTCTCCATAGAGAGATTCTACGCTTTGGAACGTGCAATTTTGCTTCACTTTTTTGGACTGACCGACATTTGACTATTCTAAAGTGCCTGCAAATGAGATCCATTTGAAATAAATGCTTTTGATTTTTGCTTTATAGTAATAATTATTTATTTATTTAAACTTTATGTGCAATAGTGGTACATAGGCGGACTTAATGCAACAAGGGATTCTCTACCAGTCAACCTTTGGGTTAAAAAGACAACACTATGTCAACACTGTAATTATGTCTGTAATCAAATCTTACAAATTAAATATCCACTTCCGGTTTACCGATTGACCTGAAATTTTGCGTGCATGTGTAAATCAGATGACAATTCTAAATTATTATGACATGGAACTGATCTGATGATGCAACCGGGAGGTGGCCGTAGGAATTCGGTAGTTAAACGACACAATCCCATCAAGTTTGGGATCGTATGATTCGTCTTGACGAGTATTAATTATACTGCGCTTATAAAAGCTTGCTAAGAAAATATTTATATATTTAAACTAGTGTTTGACTACGATCCCACCATGGTAAGCAGTGATGCAATTGTTGATGGTGAATTGCACTAGTTTATTATGAGCCTATTCAGTTTAGGCTTAAAGACACCTAAATTTTAATCGGATGGCAAGACCGCTGCAGACAAATTGTTCCAATACTTGATACAAGTGGATATTATGGAGCCGAAGGCAGCAGTGACAAACCCCATGTTTCAAACAATGCTTTTCAATATACTTACGAAGACATAAATAAAATAAATGAGAGTTAATTTAATAAAATTGTGCCGGGGGCGAGTTGCGCACTTTTCCGCACTAGTGCGAAAAACAATAAATTGGGTGTTTTGTGTATTGAAAAAAATATTCGTATCACAATCTCAAGACGTATGTATGTCGTAAGATCTGTAGGTGCAAGTGAACAGGACTGCCCGCATAGCACTAGCTCTCAGGTTTATACGCCAAGTTATATAACCAGACCGTGTCGTTTAGCCTTCGGTCAGGTCGCTGGCGCATAGTATATGCAAAGATTTTAGATAACCAACGTAGTAGACCGGTGTTGCATACGGATTTGTGGTCATTGAGTTATGACTTGATTGGGTAACCTTGGGACGGGTCGATGGCATCATAGTATATGTAAAGTTTGCAGATGATATTTTTTTTAAGTAATACAATTTAGATTTGACTGTGATCTCACCTAAGCAGTAAGTAAGTAAGTAGTGATGCAATCGTCGTCGGTGGTGAAGCGCACTAGTTTATTAAGAGCCCATTAGCTCTAGCCGTGAAGACACCTAAATTATAACCGAACTGGAAGATCGCAACAGGCAAATTGTTCCAGTCCTTCGATTTACGCGGTGTAAATGACAAGGGTGGACACTCGCCGTACGTCATGTTGTCTGATGGTAGAAAGGTGATGGCGGAATCAAGTAATGTAATTTCCACACTCTTCATAATATATCCTGTTATATACCGAAAGGCTGGCTACCCTACGACTGTTACTTATGTGTCTTATTATGTTATGTGCATCGCAAATGGTTATTTGATTCATTTATTTTTATTGTTTAAAAAAATAACTTTAATCAATGCCGCAAATAGAAATATTTTTTCAAATCCCACTACAGCCCCGCTCTTCCTCTCATTAATATTTTGTACTATTGTAGTACATATTATGCAGCGTGTTTTTTTTTTTTGATATCTCTTAACTCTAGGGTATGAATGAACCATATTGGTTGGAGTGTGGAGTGAGGCAGGGAGGGTTAACCTCACCTAAGCTCTTCAACCTGTATGTAAATGGGTTGATCGTTGAACTCAGCAGCAGACCAGTTGGGTGTAAAATTGGTGGTACTAGCGTCAATAATCTAAGCTATGCCGATGACATGGTGCTGCTGGGTCCAACGGCTGGCTCAATCAGGGAGATGCTGGGTGTTTGTGAAAGGTATGCAGTGGCCCACGGCCTGTTATACAATGTGACAAAAAGTGAGTATCTGATCTTTGCTGTTCCCGGGAAACAAATAAATTACGAGCCCTCAATATCCCTCAATGGACGAAACCTTAAAAGGGTCGCCCAATTCAAATACTTGGGACATTATGTCACCGAGGACCTCAAGGATCAGGTAGATATGGATCGCGAACGCAGGGCACTGGCAGCCAGATGCAACATGCTGGCTCACAGATTCGCTCGTTGTAGTAACGAGGTCAAAATAACTCTGTTTAAAGCCTATTGTCAAGGGTTCTACACGGGCAGTTTGTGGGTCAACTATACGCGGAGGGCTCTAGATGCTCTGCGTGTGCAATATAATAATGGCTTCAGGGTGCTGTTGAGGTTGCCCCGGTTTTGCAGCGCGTCTAGCATGTTTGCGGTAGCGCGTACTGATGACTTTTATGGCATTATGAGGAAAAAGACCGCATCCTTATTAATGAGAATGAGGGCTAGCAGCAACAGCATTTTGAAAACCCTAGCTGAACAGCACGATGCACCTATACTCAGACACTGTGTCCGGTTGCTTGTGCGTCAGTGATGTTTATGTGTGTGTGATTATTTAATTAATTAATACTAACCCTTAGTTGATAAGTTTATTTTTTGTACTAACCAGTGGACCGATGTTGTCAAATTAAATAAATAAATAATTATTATTATTATTATTGAAGAATCAACAACTTTTTGTTTTCATTTTCCCTAAATGTTCGATAAGTTCACGATTTTGAATGTAAATCACCTTTACGTGAAATATGACATCGTAATTAAGTAATGTCATTATTTACGGTGTCATATGTTTTTGTAACTTTACTAGATACACTACTGTGGATGGATGGAAGGGGAGAGGAAGGCCAAAGAAAAGATGGATGGATTGTGTGAGAAGTGATATGAAAGAAAAGGGAGTTAGTGATAGCATGACGAGTGACAGGACAGAATGGAAGAAAAAAACGTGTTGCGCCGACCCCAAATAAAACGGGACAAGGGCAGGAAGATGATGATGACTAGATACACTACTGTAAAGTTTGGCAACGTCACAAAAGTAAGGATTTGTCATACGGGTGACAATTTTTGATCTAAATTAATTATTTAAATTGATGATATCTTCGAAACCATGCATTTTAAGACGACATATTCTGGGACTGTTAGTATTATTTTTCCTTTATAGAATATAAACCTTGAGTTATGGGATATCAAAAACAACACGTTGTATAAGATTTTCCTATAGTGATCCGGAGCTAAGAATGTTCGTAAAATAAGTTATTGCTTTTAATAAGGAAATTATATTACGATGATATTTTATTTATGGGGCGACCCATGGAAATGTTATCTTTTATTGATGGCAAAATTCCGATTTTTTAGATGTTTGTTGAAAGACTCAAAAATATTTGATGGCCAATTTGGTTAAAAACATCTATTATAATAAAATATAATTCTAATTCCTTGCTATAAAGTTAAAGAGTTTGTTGGTTTGAACGCACTAATCTCAGGAACTACTGGTTTGATTTGAAAAAATATTTTAGTATAATATAACACCATGCTACAACTCACGGGATTGGAACAATATTAAAAGCTTTAAAACAAAGAAAATGAACTCCAGAACACCATCAATCGAGAAAGAATCTTCTGATTCTTTCTCGATTGATGGTGAGGTGCATCACTAACACCACAAAATATATAAGTACAGAAGTCTATCTACATACAAAGAGCGCTCGAGCCACGCACACATAGACACCGCTCACGGACACAATATCTCGGAGCATCTCGGCACGCTCGTCGAACAGTTCCGGCTAAAACGCTCATTGGTGTGCGTCCACCGAGCGTAGGTATAAAAAGCGAGGTACATACACGAGATTGTCTTCTGTACCTATCTATTTAATGCTAACACGTTCCTCATATTTGGGGACAATAACTTCGTGAGACAATGTTTAAACAACGGTGGATTACTTACCAATTTACGTCTAGGTACAAAGTTGTCATATTAGCGCTATCTCGCCAGTTTTGTGTATCTACGGTAGTCAATCTTTAAGGCCCTAGCGCCCGAGCTGTGCCATAAAACAGCGACTTTCTAAAGCCTACTCCTCGGTAACGGCTAGGTCAATAGGTTCGAAAAAAATATATGTTTACTAGCTGCTTCCAGCGGCTTCGCCCGCGTGATAGCAGAAAATTATCCCAAAGGAACACACTTCCGGGATAAGAAGTATCCTATGTCCTATTCCAGGACATGGTCTATCCATGTACCAAGTTTCATCAGAATCGGTTTTGCCATTTAGGCGTGAAAACGTAAAAAACAAACAAACAAACTCACTTTCGCTTTTATAATATTAGTAAGGATTATAGATTCATGTACAACGTTATCAACATATGATTTTTTCGTATGGCTAATAAATACTTTTTCCAGAAAAAATATTTTAACGACGTGGTATTTTTTCGTTTGTTTTCCCTACTCCATTCATGCCATTCAACCGGCTTTGGTCTTTAGAAATATGTTTATACAAAAAAATTGCTGGTTAAGCATTCTTCAGAATGTACATAGCATATGAAAATCAGTAAATTTGTCGCAAAGAAAATGGTTTTAAAGGTCAGCGGGGCTCTATGCGGGCACAGGCGGCAGTACGAGTATGTGTGCATTTAACTCTGGCCAAATGTTCAAGAGACTATACGCCTTAAATATGGACCACACGGATGGAATTCAGCGTCCCAACAGAGATGACCTTGCTAGTTTCAATCCATGGTAGGGCAATGAATAGGGTTTTCTTGCGTGATCGAGTAAAAAATTAAGATATTCACAGAACTAAGGTTGTCGACATAGCACGAAGTATTGCCAAACTTAAGTGGCAATGGGCAAGGCACATTGCTCGCAGAACAGATGGTCGTTGGGGCCGGAAGGTTCTGTGGTGGTGACCGCGTACCTACCGGAACCGCGTAAGACGCAGCGTTGGAAGACCTCCTACAAAGATGACGTGGTGAAGGTTGCGGGAAACCGATGCGAAATGCACAGGATCGCTCATTATGACGACACTTGGGAGAGGCATATGTCCAACAGTAGACGTATATCGCCTGAAATTATGATGATGTTGTAATCCAACGTTTGTACGCTGATTTGACGCTGGATTTCATTCCTGTGGCCCATGTTTTAGTCCGCGGGACGCCACCCCATTTGTTAAATTATAAATATATTCTTGAAATTTCGTGACTGATTTCCTTTTGGCGAGTCTAAGGACTAAGCGTTTTGCCTGGTCATTCATGAGGCGAAACGCTTAATCCAAACCGTCTTCATATTCAGTTACAACATTGTTGTAACATTGTATTACCAGATCCTATCTGAGTTCACTAACTCATACGGCATCAGAATTCTTATTGTTTTAATTATACCCCTCTAATTTGAACCCACATAATTTAAAGTGAAAATATATGCAGTTTTTTGCAAAAAAAGTGATTATTTTTAATAAGGGTTCGCCGTAATCCGGGGATTATCATCATTTGCACGCATTCTGCTCTCCCCCCATGACACTTAGAATTAAAAACCTGGTTTAAGTAACCGGAAATATTTATGGATCTAATTACAATACCGCTGCTGTATTCTTTGTCTTGGTTAATGAAGACCGCATTGAATGACTTTAATATAGTCTTATTGAAATCGCAGTATTGTTTATCATCATCATCATCTCAGCCGAAAGACGTCTACTGTTGGACATTAGCCTCTCCCAAGTACCGCCTCAACGAATGCTCCTGTGTGTCTCGCATCCATCTGATTCCTGCGACTCTCACCAGGTCTCATTGCAGCAGTCCACCTTGTGGGAGTCTTTCCAACGCTGCGTCTTCCAGTGCGCGGTTCCCACTCCAGAACCTTTCAGCTCCATCGGCCATCTATTCTGAGAGCAATGTGCCCTGCCCGCTGCCAGTTGTTTGGCGATTCTTTGGGTTATTTCCGCAACTTGATTTCTAATGCGGATATCTTCATTCCTGATGCGATCACGCAAGAAAACTCTCTTTTCAATTGCCTTTTGGGTGGCAGAATTGTTAATTAGAAGTTAATTAGGGCATCAGGATTGTTTGGAAGAGTTACCGCGGCTCTGAAACTCAAAGGGCAAATGGAGGAACTGGGTTTGAATTATTAAAACTCTGTCTCTCTTTCGTTCCCTCCATAATGGGAGAAGGTGGTAATATGTTTCCACCATAAAAACAAGGTTAACTTACATCACCAGAGATTGGATTATTAAATGCAGCAGCAATTAGCATTCGAAATATTGGTTTGAGTAAAAGTGCTCTTTTGAGTGGACGTAACCTAATGTCGGTGACGTCACATTTCAGTATGTGCATCATTATACTGTCATTTGACAGTTTCCCCTTCCACCAGATTTATAAGGTGCCTCACTTGATTAATATTGAACGAACTTAAAATATTTATTTTTATGATTTTTTAAAAAATTCAGTCAATTACTCAATTGGTCCAGAGGCTTGCTTTACGGTAGAATTATTTCAAGAAACTTCAGAAGTGATCTCACTGATTTGTCAATGGTATTTTTAGGTCATATCGATCTCAATTCACATAATTTGGCAGCCGCAACAGTTCTAACAAAAGGGTTCTGTGCTAATTATTTTATGGCGGCCACACCAATTTCAACAATTAACGATCTCATTTGAACTAGATCAACGGAAAGTGAAAATTCTTGTACGTTTCATGAAATTTATTTTCTGGGTGATTAATAGAATGAACCATGAATCAGAGTTACGTTTATACAACGAGTTTTAATATTCGACTCAAGGACATCGGTTTTATGGCGAATCTAATCGTGGAAACAATTTAATAGTTGAATTATTATTAGATCCTTCTATAACTGCTTTGAAAGACAATTCTGCCGACTACACCGTAGTAAAAAAAGGTTGACTGATAAAATTTGTTTACGGCGTTAAATCCGCCTACTGCGGCCATGATACAGCACGGTGTAGTGTGCAGACTTCTCTAACTGCAAATACAAACTGTAATGACATAATATCCGTCTCTAACCCAATTCCGAAACGCAAATAAATACATCAAAAAATTTGTCGAACCGTTCACACCTTCGTTTAGCTTGAGATAAGTTACATCTGCGAATTCACCACATACACACAATTTTCGGCAAGACGTTCGCCAGTTCGTGTTTGCATTCCGCACAGAGTTCGACGTCTCGTCCAAGGCCACTGGCGAGGTATTTTCCGCCACCCTGCGGTGCCTCGATAGACCTACCAAGTTAGGAACTCGACCATTTGGGCGGATCCTGCAAAACCTTAAGACCCTTTTGGGCGAATAGAACATACTCTTTTAGAAGAAAGGCCGCAAAAACAGCTGAACAAAAAAAATTGCGCCGAAATTATGCAAATGTCAGACATATTCTATTTACACTGACGTCAAAGATAATTACGTTTATTCTAAAAATCCTGTTCCTAAAGATAATTGTGCCGTAGTAGAACACACAGCGAAAGTTCTGAAATTTGGGGCTGTTCCAATAAAACACTGCAACATTCCTTAAATCGGAGCCACCCTCAATATCTTCCAGTCTTCCAGACAGCCGTAATATGTACGATGTGTATCTCAACATAGTTTATGTTGCGTTGTTCGCTCGCATTAAATAACCTGCGTAGCGTACTCCCAAGGTATTCTATTTTTGATGTTGTATTTTGACCCGTTTTCGAGTCTGTATCTGTATACTACATACAAATACATGCAGTATACGTATCCGATTCCAAATAGATTTTCTGCGAGAAGATCTTTGCGAAGTTGTTAGTTAATGGCATACGTGTGACAATCATATAAACACACGTTATCGTAGACATATGTGGTTTGCCAACGTGCCTCCAAGCGGCCTTGGGGAGGTTTAATGCGTATGGGTACCTTCGAAGGTGTTGACCTTCGTATCAACTCGGGCTTTTTATGAATGACCGTGCCTCGATACGAACGTTTTTCTGTGTTCTTTAATAAAATTCTATTTATTAACCGTGTCATTTTAATTGCCCTTTTTTTGCCCTTTTTGCTCGCACGTGATTTCCGCTTCGGTTAAATGACCGTTTTCATCACGAAAGCTACATAAGGAAAAAGTTCGTTTTCCAGAAGGTGCTTTAATTTTATATTAGTAAATAGTTCTGGTTACACCTGAAATGAATTAGAACATACCTGCCGTGCTATTGTATCCTCGGAATCAACGTACCAAGCCTTTTAATGCATCCAAATTCATTCTCGCCTCTTGTAAGCTACAAAAGCCACTCCCAAATTACGTTATCCTATTTTTAGGTTTTCTATATATTCCATTTTTTTTAACAAGAAAAAGCCGTAGATAGAATGACGGAACAAAAGAAAAAGTTTAGGAATAAACTCGATCTAAAAATAAACATCGCAGAAAAATCCAGACTGGAAGAGACTAAAAAAACAGTTGTTCAAACAATAAAATCTGTTCTTATGAACCTATTGAAGCGCCATTGCGGGTATTTTTACGAGCCCACGTTATGTAATTTTAACTTTTGACGCCACAGCTTGAATCTTTAACCTTATAAATGCAAATGATCATTCGCTTGAATCTGCGTAGAATTTTTGGAGAGCAGCGTAGAACTGCCTGCCGGTCAATTCGTACTGAGTTTCGCCGTGACATCATGCGTACGCCCATGCTTGACTGATCCAGTCTCGTGATTCATCTCATCTGTGTATTCAATGTACTGCACTCAGCAATTATATTTATGAAAAGTAACAGCTGTAGTGTGAATTACAATGATTGGACATGATTCATTGTGACCGTGACTGTAATAGAGAAAAGTAGACATTTGTTTCAGTGCAAATGGGATTCAGATGTCGCGTTTTCATTTGTGAATTACAAAAGCGTCGATTGGGTATAATTTTTTGATTAGTCCGCTTGTTTGACTTTATGATTTATCATTGTTCGTTTGAACTTGGGGAATTGGAAATGGCGACGATTCTTTACGTGTCTTTTTTGACATTGAAGGATCAATTTGATCAGAGCGACGTGTGCTGTTAGCTTGCTTTTGGTTCCGGGCTTCTGTTCTATTTAAATTTAATCATCCTTCTACCCTGATCCCAATTTCTTCGAGTTCGAAGCAGAAGATTTCTTTTTCCATATAACTGTACTTGCAGTCATTTCAATAGTCAATTTCTTCCTTGCTACTGTATCTTCTTTCTCACAATCTATCTATCATTTCGCTCTGGGTGGAGCAAAGAGTGTTGGACTTTTACTGACTAAAACCCACTTCTGTTTACTTTTTGCGTTCCATGGCCTAACCGTAGCTCTTTCGGTCAATCCCTCGGCAGCAGCGACATCCTCATCCTTAGATTGTATTTAATGAAGAAATAGTTACCTTATCCACTTTTGTTCTGTCTTCTTTTATTGTTATTATTACTAGTCCAAATTGTCCCACTACTGGGCAAAGACCTCCGTCCGTTTCTTCCAACGATCACTCCTCTTCTTTAAATTTTTCAAACAAACGGGCACAGTTGATTGTCTTTAACTCGTAGTTCATTCTAGTTGTATGTATTTCTCCACTTCAAATATTAACTTAAACAATGAACTGATCAGACATCAGTGAGTTTATCTATATCTATTTAAGTCTTAAATAAACTTGCAATGTTTGTATTGTCTGGTTATAGTTGTACATTGGCCAAGAGTGGACAATTGTGATCTGTGCCAAACTCGCCTTTGCTTTGTCCAAAAACGAGGGAATGCGTTCTTCGCCATTTTATACATTTCTATTAATAGTTGTAATGTTTGTAAATATTCTGGATTACCAGATATTACGCGTCTGTTTTTTTTAATAATATATTATGCTTGATTGAGATTCCGCTTGATGGTAAGCAGTGATGCAATCGTTGGTGGTTAGGCGCACTAGTTTATTAAGAGCCTATTCACTCTAACCTTGAATAAACTAAATTATGATCGGATGGAAAACCGCAGCAGGCGAATTGTTCCAATCCTTCGATGTACGCAGTATAAACGACGAGGCGATATGCTTAGTCTGAACCGTAGAGGTGTTAACAATGTTAGGGTGGATACTATGTCGGGTTGTAGGATGGTAGAAAAGTGATGGCGGAATAAAATCATGCAATTCCCACGTACACTCTCCAAAATGCATCCTGTAAAATACCTACCATATAAGCTTGTGCGATTTGAATATTACAGCGAATCTGTAAAGATATACAAAAAATAGTAGATTATGCACCGAGGGGCTAAAGTTGTGTCTTATGTCACGGGCGTCATATTGAATCTCGAGCGCAATGAAGGATTCGGGATTGAACTCACGAGCAGAGCGAGGGAGTTAATACAAGAATCCTGAATGCAGCGAGGGATTCAAGCTGGCCCAAGGCAAAGACACCTTTAGCCCAGAGGAGGATACTCTACTTTTTACACCTACTGTGAGAAAATAATAGTCACATTATTGACCGGCTGTGCCCCCGGCCACTAATGACTCACTTTAGGTTAAGGTTGCTTGACATATAATTTGACATTTTCGAGCAGGTGGTGTGAAAAACAATTTTCATTTCCGATGCTCTTTTCCTTAATGGCTTCTCTAGCTGCAAGACCTTCTAAGAGGACATTAACTCAGGATAGAGCTTTTTTCTTTATCAATATATTTCTGCCGTTTGCTAGTTGTAAAAATTCCAGCTCTATCATAAACCCAGGTGCCTCTTACTTCTGCCAGTCTATTTTACCTGTCTAAATTTAAAATCATGCCATGTAAGAAAATGTGGAAAACTGTTGGCATCCGATATAGGCAAGTTGACACGACTCGACTTGCTAATTATATGGAAGCACGTGACTTTAGTACACAGACACAATATTTAACACCATAGACTCTGTGTTCTATGTGGAATGTTCTATTTTCGCTGTTTTACGAATCTTTGAACTTTACTATCGAGGGCATCTATATTTTTATTTCAACAACCGTTCTTTTTTTTTAAATTGAAAAGTTATCAAATGTCTTCTTTCGCTCTAGGGTGGAGCGAGGGGTGTTTGCCTTTTATTGCCTAAAATCCCATCTGTGACTTGATTGGACAATTTGTGTGGCGAGGTTTTTTTTTTCGTTTCTGAAAAAAAAAAAAAATTGTGGATGTGTGTTCAGTTTCGTCTACTGAGCAAGCCCTTAAAGTTTGCGGAAGGCTGTCTCTTAAACTTTGTATACACTTATACATCGTCGTCGATCTCATTATTCGCTTTCTATCAGTTGAGATAAAGTTAGCTTATTAACAATAAAAACAAAAAACTGTGGGACAAAATTAGTAACAAATATTGAGCATAACAAATCGCTAGCCTGGCTCGATTCTACTAAATGTTCTGAGGTTGGTAATGGGTCGTTGAGTGCTTTGATATGCCTATTGCCAACCAATTTGGTACACCTTTGAATTGTAGATTGAATTGCAAATAGCTTAATTTTACGAGCAACTGAACTGAATAACTTCCAAGTTTTCATTTCTAGCTTTTAGCTTGGTGTTATTTTCGGTTAAATTAAAGAAAGAAAAAAGAAATGAAATAAAAATAAGAAAAAAAACATTATTCGAGACTCGCACAGGACAAACTGCAATAAAATAAAAAGTAACTTCTTAATCTATAAATAGGTAAGGTAATCAGCCTTTTTAATGTTCCCATGCTGGGACTCAGACCTCCTCTCTAGGAGAGGGAATGGTCGGTTGGTGGATGTCACATGTCTTCGAACTTTTGGTTCTAGGACATGCCGGTTTCCTCACGATGTTTTCCTTCACCTTTATGAGAGCTGTGGAGATGAGATAAATTACACAAAGCAATGCGCCTGGCTGGGTTTGAACCCGCGACCTACAACTTGTAAGTCGGGGCCGTTACCACTCGGCCACCACTGCTCTCTATAAATACTTAGCGTAAAATACCTAAAAGGAAACAATATTTAAAGATAAAAATAAAATACCTGTGCGAGTCTAAAAAGACCTACCTACCTAGGCGATTCTATCTAGATTTTACCAAATTCTTTACATATAAATTCTGTAATATATATCTTTTGATTCGTATCTAAAACATGTCAAAGAATAATTAAGTTTAACTTAACATTTACTTAAGTGTCAAGTTATTCTTTTTTACGACTGAATTCTAATCGATTTAAATTTGATCTTTTTTTTTTTATAATGTATTGGCTGACGTTTGACCACTATCTCACCTCATGGTTTTTATTTTACTATTTTATTATTAGTTAAATGGCTTGTTGCCATTACTGAATTTTTGAGTTCAAATTCTATGTTAACGTGAAAGTCTGAACTACGGTAAATCTTAAGTTTTACAAATAAATCTTAAGATTTACCGACATAAGTTAATGAAAGTAAAAATTAATAAAAAGGAGAACAATTTTTTGAAATTGGAATAACCTAGGTTTTGCCAGTGGTGGTGGGTAAATGTTGGTTTTTGGCAGAATACTATTTTTAGCAGACCAAGAAGGAGATGGCGGGACGACTTGGATGTCTTCTTTGGGAATTGGATAGAAGTGGCTCAAAACCGGGAACATTGGAAGGAGTCGTCTTTGCCCAGCTGTGGGACAGTATGGCAGGAACTCCCTGCCGGTGTTTGTGTTTCCTGATAGCTATAACCTAGGGGTAATTAAGTCAAAAGGAATAGGTTAATTCTAGGCAAGCGTGCTTCATCGTCGGCTACATCATCGCTTATCATCAGGTGAGATAGAGGTCAAATGCATAGGCTCGCATTATAAAAAAAATAACTAAAGCGGAAACTACATTAGACCGGCGCACACGTGTGCCACGCCTGATTTGTACGGAAAGTCACGTTGCGTGGCGTTGATCTTCTGTAGCTTTACAAGTTTAGTTGTCATATAAAATGTATCTAACAGAATTTTCAGGCGTTATCTCTCTTTTTTGCGTTGCCTTTTCGTCAAACATCGCATAGGATTGCGTTATATGAAGTAACAAGCTTTTAAACCATGCTCGTTGTTGACGATGGGAGAGTGGAAGAGTAGCCTCTTAATGGTAAATCTTAGGATTTACTGTTTGCCATATTTCAAACTTTTACAGTAACACACGCATTTTCGCTTATTCATTCTCAAGGCAGGGCAAAAATCGCATCTGTCTTTTTAGTACCTAAACTACTTAATTGTAAGTAGTACTGATCTCAAGTGTAGATAAAAAGAAATCGTCTGACGTGCATTTACACTGAGGTTATTGTGTTGATGTCAACACTCTAGTGTCAAAGAACTGTCTGTGTGTCGCGCTGATTCATTTTACAAAGATATGGAATGATTCTTCAGCTGTTTTAACTTCTTCATTCTTTTTCATGAATGAAAAGATGCGTTTTCTCTGGAGTTTTGGTTGGAATTGGCGGAAGATTTGGAATCATAGATTTTTTTTTTTAGATTAGTGTTGATTATGATATGATTATCCAAGTCTCCGGACCGAGCCAATGTCGTCGATGGCGCGTTCTGTTCCTTCCAAGGAGTTGTCAGTAACTGTAGGGGCCCAGCAGGGTCGAAGCCTACTAGGGTCTGTTTTCGAAAGGAAGGCTCGGTCTCGGTATGGCAACGAAGGAACGCTCGAACGTAGTGGGTTTTTTAGTTAGTAAGAGTTTGACACTATTTCTCGCTCTGACATATCTCTTTATCGTCATTAAATCAAAAAAGAAGAATGATTAGATTGATGACTTGGTCAGGTGATCGTAAAGGACGGATGTCGCTGTGTATCGAGCAGTCTCAGTATGACGTCAGGGGTAGTTCGGTGACGTCATCTTTCACGAAGTATGAAGCTAGTATACTATAGTCGTAGTAAGTTAAGATGCATATATGAATCTAGCTGTATCAGCCTCAGTACCACATAGAGTAACTTCTATAAATATCTTGTCAAATGTATGCGTACGACAAGTATCTGTTCATAGAATTGCCGTGCTGTCATCCTTAATAGAGATATGTTCGAGATTGCGACAATGCACAGATGACGTACCTATGGGGGACTGTATGATATTCTACTAATGTTATATATGCGAGTCTGTATGTTTGGTAATCAAGGACTTAAAAAGAGAAAAGTAAATTAGCGAAAAAACTAGCAATCCGCTTCAGATTCGCACGAATGTTAGAAATCTTTGAGATACTTGACTTTCTTCTACTAAGTACAATATGCATGTATATTATATAGATCTATATGCAAAACTACTATAAGAACTACATTGCATATTATTATTATTTTGAAGATAAGAGTCTATGCATCTCCCGTAGTGTAGGGGATGTAGTCACTGCGACTTAAAAGATCTATTGTGACTCGCCACCTTTTTTTAGAGTAACTCTTTTAGCCCAGAGGCTTCCAGGAAGTCCAGAATACTCCTAGCTTAAAGATTTTTACATTACATATACGTGAGTCATGTACGCGCCGATCCGACCGCGTTGGTCTCCATACATTTTATATGGCAACTAAACTTGAAGAGCTACATTAGATCCACGCCACGCGAAGCACCGCTACATACAAATCAGGCGTGGTCCACGTGTGCGTCGGTCTAGTGTAGTTCTCGCTGACCTGTCTATAGGTGGAAACTGCATGAAAATGCGTTCAGTAGTTTTTGAGTTTATCGCGTTCCTACTGACAGATAGACGCAGTGGGGACCTTGTTTCATAACATGTAACTGATAACTTTTTTTTTAAACTTTAATGGTTTAAAAAAAAAAACAGCTATTTCCTGGAGCAAGTTTTGTGAAATATTCGAGTAAATCTCGGAATTACTGAATACTAACAGAGTTTTCAGGCGTTATCTCTCTTTTTTGCGTTGCCTTTTCGTCAGACATCGCATTGGATTGCGTTAGATAAAGTAACAAGCTTTTTAATCATTTTCGATTTTGACGATAGGCGAGTGGAAAAGGACCCTCTTAAGGAGAACGGGGCATTGGATAGTTCTTTGCATTGCACTTGCATTCGGGCTGCATGCAAGCGCAGTCGCTGGCATAAGCCAGGTTTGTTTTAGATTAAAAGTGTTAGTCATCGCTATATTAAATAAATGATACTGATTAAAATCGATAGCCGCTGATCTAAGGTATGGAATCCCCGTCTTTAATCCTATACAGCGCTTCCATGCATGAATTTGGATTTTCATTCATTTGAACTTCCAAGAACTAATTGGTAGATATGAGGTCGTACTCTTGTCTAGATTGGATAATGAAATGGTTTAAAGAATGGTATTCCTGTGAATGTGTGATTCAGACACCCCACCACCAACTTCCATCAACTTTCATCATCATCCTTTCAGCCGAAAGACGTCCACTGTTGGACATATGCCTCCCCCAAGTGTCGCCACAATGAACGGGCCTGTGTGTCTCGCATCCATCGGATTCCCGCAACCTTTACCAGGTCATCAGCCCACCTTGTAGGAGGCCTTCCAACGCTATGTCTTCCGGTACGTTGTCGCTATTCCAGAACCTTTCGGCCCCAACGGCCATATTTTATTGCCACTTAAGTTTGGCGATTCTTCGTGCTGTTATTATTTTCTATACGCGGGAACCGAACCTACAACATTCAACGCAGCAGCCACTCGCTCCACCACAATGTCAAGCGTGCAATCGATTATCGACACAGCAAAATTTGTACCTAATTGGTGTTTTTTTAAAGCTTGTACTAGAAAATATCGCAGTTGATACAAGATGTCAAGTATACTTTTTTTTTGCATTTTTTCAACACCGTACATTGCAGTGTTTGTAGAAGTTAGTTGCTAAACACTTTTAAGTACTCTTGAGAGTCTATTGATCTTTTACATAGCTCTTTCTACGAATCTGAGAAATCCATTCATCGTCGTTGAAGTGGGTAGAGCTGGATTATCATCATCATTACATATAGCCATGGGTAGCTCGCTTTCCGACGTTGACGGCGCGCACTGTTCCCGAGCGCCTCAAGGAGTTGTCAGCAACAGGAGGGGCCTAGCTGGGTCGAAGCCTACTGGGGCCAGGGTTATCCGAAAGGGAGCTCGAGCCCCAGTATGAAGGCTAGAAAGGAACGGGGTGGGTTTTTAGTCATTAAGAGTCTGACACGATCTCCAGCTCCGCCCAAGAGCGAGGGTTGTCATCGGATGAATTTTGCCCACAAAAAAAAATCATCATTACATATGATGATTATCATTATCAAAGTGATTTGTTACATTTGAAAATTTATACACATCACAAAATTTGTTATCAGTCTGCCTTGTGGTCTACAAGGCAGACCCTCACCAGGTCGGTCCACTTTGTGCGTGGCCTTCCAATGCTGCGTCGGGCACGCGGTCGCTAGTCCAGAACCTCTCTGCCCCAACGGTCACCTGTTCTACCAGCAATGCGATGTGCCCTGCCCACTACTATTTAAGTTATATACTTGACTGGTTCTTTATCATCATCATCATCATCTTCCTGCCCTTATCCCGTGTTATTTGGGGTCGGTGCAACACGTTTTTTTCTTCCATTCTATCCTGTCATTCGTCATGCTTTCACTAACTTCCTTTTCTTTTATATCACTCTTCACACATTCCATCCATCTTTTCTTTGGCCTCCCTCTCCCTCTCCACCCATCCACATGTATACTCATAACTCTTTTAGTAACATGCGTTTTATCCCTCCCGACTGGTCCTTTATATGCTCCATAAAAAATGGTATAATTGTTTGTTTAATAGGAATAAGAAATATTCTGCTTTGAATTTTGATTCATGAAACAGTTACAATAATAAAATAGTTACCGTTAAATACGGTGGTCGCAATATAGAAATTGGCACTTTCGTCATCACGTCACTTGTAGCATTTATACCGTTCGTTTGCTTGCTTATGTTGTTTTTTTTCGTCTAAATTATTATTGTATGTCAGTTTTTGTTTGTGTAGGAGTTGTCAGCAACAGGACGGGCCCAGCTGGGTCGAAGCCTACTGGGGCCAGGGTTAACCGAAAGGAACTCATCCAACTCCATCTTTCCGGGGTGTAACCGTGCCAATTACCGACAATCTTGAGCTTCTTGGGGTAACGCTTTCGTCTACCCTCAATTTCGGCTCCTACATCGGGGCAAAAGCCCAACTAGCTGCCAAAAAATTGGGGATCTTAGGTGAGACAGTATTTCACGCCGCAACAGCTGCTCAACCTCTATCAAGCGCAAGTTCGATCGTGTATGGAGTACTGCTCTCATCTTTGGGATGGATCAGCCAAATACCAGCTTGATGCACTGGAGTCGATTGAAAGGCGTGCCAAAAAGATCATAGGCAATGATGCACTTCTGAAGTCAAAACTCCAAAGTCTTGAGCATCGACGCCGAGTTGCTTGCCTGTCCGTTTTCTACAGTTTACATTTCGGGGAGTGTGCTCTGGAACTACTAACTAGATAACTAACCACCAAAGTCCGTTCCATCATTGGACCACAAGACGTACGGCCTTGCGCCACCGGTACATGGTGGACATCCCGCCCATACGTACAAAGCGTTTTGAGAATACATTCATTATGCGTACAGCTAAGGAGTGGAATTTCCTACCGGAGTCTGTGTTTCCTGATAGCTATAACCTTGGGGTCTTTAAATCAAGAGTGAATAGATTGCTTCTAGGCAAGCGTGTTCCATCGTCGGCCACATCATCGCTTACCATCAGGTGAGATAGCGGTCAAACGTGAGCCTATACATAATAATAAAAAAACTAAAAAAAACTCGAGCCCCGGAATGAAAGTTAGAAGGAACGGGGTGGGTTTTTAGTCAGTAAGAGTCTGGCACTATCTCCCGTTCCACCCAAGAGCGGGGGTTGTCATAGGATGATTTTTTCCCACCGAAAATAAAATAATTGTGTCATTGTGGCGTGGGCTTGGGTGGGGGTTGTTATAGGATGATTTTTGCCCACCGAAATTAAAATAATTGTGTCATTGTGGCGTGGGCTTGAACATGGCGAGCAATGGATAGCTCGCCGTTCAATCAGGACTAAGCCCAGGTCGGCGTCGTGTTGTATTCCACTCACACGTCATCATCATCATCATCATCATTTCAGCCGAAAGAAATCTATTGTTATTATAGGCCTCCCTCAATTGTCGTCAGAATGAACGGTTCTGTGCGTCTTGCATCCATTGGATTGGACCTCTGAACGCAGGTGGGTTTTCAGTCAGTAAAAGTCTGACACTAATGATTTGACCATTACATGTTCACTGTATGGACTTTAAAAGAGACTGACCCCTGAGGCCCTGAGTGTGTTTCGTCTCAGGGTAGTCAGCTTGGAAACACCGGCTTCATCTAGTTTATACTGACGAAAAAATTGACGTGTAAAAGTGTTTTTAAAACACCTACCTATTTGCAAAATAAATATCATTTACTCTCTCTCGCTCCACCCAGAGCGGGAAAAGTCTCTTCTTCCAATTTCAAAAAAATAGATCTTATTTGTAACCAAACTCGTAAAGTATCAAAATTGTTAGTTGTTTTGTTTCACATAGTTCATTCAGGCTCATAACTTTTATAATTTATGTTTACATCTATTGTTACATTTTCCTAAGTTTTCTGATTAATTAAAAGCCTTTGTTGATCTGTCACGTGTTCATAATGTTCAACAATGGATCCGAATGGGTTATAATGTTGTATAGTTGCGCCATATTGGGTTCGCCTTGAAACTTTAGACCTTTAAAGTTAATTGTTGATACTTTGGAACAATTGGTTATGGTCGCTAATGATATAATGTCAATATTTTTGGTTCGATTCGATTATATCACGCTATTTTGTTCAAAATTGGCGCAACACGCATTTTCTTATTACCATCCGGACCGAGCGCCAGTCTTTTTTTTTTTATTGATATAAACTAGTGCTTGACTGCGATCCTACCTCATGGTAAGCAGTGATACAATCGTTGATGGTGAGGCGCACTAGTTTATTAAGAGCCTATTCATTCTTGCCTTGAAGACACCTAAATTATAATCGTCGAGTCGTCGACGGCGCGAAGTGTCCCACGTACGCCTCAAAAAGATGTAAGCAAAACCGTATTTACACAGCAGGGCCGAAGCTTACTGGGGCCATGGGTCGACTTCTGAACAGGAAACCTGTAGGGTACTGTCCTAGAACGCAAAAGGCAATTGAGAGATCATAGGTGTGGTTTTAGTCAGTAAAAGTCTGAGACTCCTGCTCCCTCCTGAGAGAAGTTTTCAGTTGATTGTCCACCTTAAAAAAAAAGTATATACTCGCTTTTGCCAGCGGCTTCGCCCGCGTACCTTCAAAATAGCTTATGTCACTCAGGAGTAAAGCCGCTTTTCATCGGTGAAAAAATTTTAGCAATCGGACCAGTAGTTTCAGAGATTATCTCCTACAAATAAAAAATAAACTTAGCTTTATAATATTAATTCATGAACCCCAAGCGACCACCGGTGGCCGCGCATCTATTGTCTTACTATTGTGTCTCTAATTGACGGTATCTGAAGGGTTAAGAATAGAATAGAAATACTTTTATTCGGTACAGAACAGGCACAGCACAGCACAGCGGTTATATACACAAAGTAAACAAAAATAAAAGTACAAAGTGCCCGCACCGAAAGGGTGACCGCCTCAGCATTTGCTGGGCGTAAGACAGCCAGCGCTGATTTTCAGTTGGCACCCCGCAGTGACGCACGGACTAGAGTAAAGCATATAATTATGTAATTACTCGTATGTGTGTTACCTATAGATAGTGTAGATAGTATAGAAGGCTGATTATGCCATGCTAATTTATTGTCATAGATGCTTTTGTAAATCTTATCCTGCATAACCTACATATTTTTCAGTCCTAGTCTGAGGTTCTAGCTATTTCTTCTCAAAGATTTTACGATATGATTCTGTTATTTATCTTTCTGCTCTTGACCTATGTTACTTGAGGTCTTTGCATTGGGTCTTCCTCTTCCTGCCAACCGTAATGCAATCGTTCATTTCTCTGTTTTTATTTACACTAATATTATAAATATGAAAGTTGTATGTCATCATCCTCCTTATCCTCAGCCTTTTTTTAATGTTCCCACTGCTGGGACTCCGGCCTCCTCTCTAGGAGAAGGAATGGGCCGTAATACATCACCCGGTCCCAGTGCGGATTAGTGGATGTCACATGTCCTCGAATTTTTGGTTCAAGCCGGTTTCGTCACGATGTTTTCCTTCACCGTTTTGAGAGCAGTGGTGATGAAATAAATTACAGAAAGTAATAAACTTGGCTGGGTTTGAACCCACGACTTACAACTCGTAAGTCGGGGCCATTACCACTCAGCCACCACTGCTCCACCACTGCTCAAAGTTGTATGTATCACTACGTAGTATAAAACAAAGTCGCTTTTTCTGTCCCAATATCTCTATGTACGCTTAAATCTTTAAAACTACGCAACGGATTTTGATGCGGTTTTTTTTAATAGATAGAGTGATTCAAGAGGAAGGTTTATATGTATAATATTGCACCCGAGCGAAGCCGGGGCGGGTCGCTAGTGTGTGTATATATTTGATACTCCTTCAAGCTCAAAAAGCTGGACAAATGGCTAAAGGGCCATGTCCAGGAATAGCCGACCCTGACCAGGTCATTGGGCTACCTTGTTAAAGGCCTTCCAACGCTGTGTCTTCTGGTACGTTGTCGCCACTCCAGAACGTCCCTATCAAACATTTCCTCTGATTGCAATGTGCCCAGCCCATTGCCACTTAAGTTTGGCGATTCTTCGAGCTATGTCGTATGTGTTCATAATATAGTCTTGGAAATATTGGTACAAGTAGTGGGCAGACACCTTTAATAATTAATTTTCTGCAACTACTGTACAAATATTAGTTTAAAAATAAAACAAATGGAAACAAAGACAGGCGGAAAAACCCAATTCTTGGCATACATACACATATCATTAAGTGGAAAACCGTATACGAAGTTAATTACATTTTAATATATTTAATTAAACGTCAGATTGTATTGTCATGCAAGTGAGGTACGCAATATAGCTGATTTACAAGTGGTACAACTTGTACCATCTCTCAAGACAATAGAAACTTCGATAATGTTATACGGTATATGGTTACCTAGTAAGCTGTAGATTATCATAATTAGATGCCCATATTCGCCGACACAAATTGATTAATAGTATTTTTATTTGGTTAATGGCGCCTAGTTTTAATCGATGCCTGTTTTGAGCATGTAATTAAGATGGGCAGCCGCCTTTTGGCGTAGATCTGCGAGTGTATTTAATTTTAAATAGTTATGAAGATTGTGTAGTGAATAAGTTTGTTAGTTGTAAAGGGAAATTAGTGTTATAGATAGCACGGATCTCGAGCGCTGGTTTTAAGTTAAGCAGAAGTCAAATATCGGGTCTATTTAGTGGTATGAAGTGAGACGCGGGGCGGGAAGCGTCAGTGATTGGTTCGCCGTGCCATCGCGTCATAGACGTCACTCGTGATTCTTTCCCTGCGCTTGCTGCATGTATCTAACAACGACGACGATTGACTCGCCAGTGTATGGAAAGCGCAAAACGATGCCCATTCTGACGCCGAGCGCTCAAGATCCATGCTGATACCTATAATGTTGTTTCAAACTAGTTTTTTGGATATCATGTTAGCATGTGATGTTTACTGCTGGGCATAGGTCTCTCTCAAGTGTTGCCATAACGACTGGTCCTGTGCGTCACGCATCTCAAGTTCCCGCGACGGCACTCACCAAGTCATCGGTCCACCGTGTGGGTTTCCACGCATCTGTTCTGAGAGCAATGTACCCGGCCTACTGCCACTTAAGTTTACCGCTTCTTCGGGCTGTGTCGGTAACTTTGGTTCCCCTGCGGACATCTTCATTTCTGATTCGATCATGTAGGGAAACCCCGAGTATAGCCCTTCCCATTACTCTTTGGGTGACGTTCAGCCTTCTGATAAGGCCCATTGTAAGTTACCACGTTTTTTGGGCTTTTTTTTCGAAAATTTTACTCTGCTTTGGAACTGGCTGTATTCGGCTCACTATTCCCGAGCAGCTATAGCTTAGGCCTTGATCACACGTACCGAGTAAACGGGCGAGACAGTGCTCTCGGCCAAGTACTCGGTACGTATAAACAAAGCGCCGAGTGCTCGGCCGAGCGCTTATCTCTACAACTCGCTTACATCAATTTCTCGGCCGAGCAACATTTTACTGACCGCCACTAGTATCTGACTAAAGACTAGTTTGCTTTAAGACACATCCACCACTGGTTTATAAGACTTGATTTTATCCCGTTTCTTTATAGTATATAGCGGCTGTTTTTGTTACATAATAATTAATAATTGGTTGTTATAGCGGCAAAAATCAGTAGGTATTTCACCTACGCATTCTATGAAAATTTCAACTGTCTACATATTACGGTTGATAAGATACAGCCCGCTGACAAACATACGGACGGAATGTAAAAACTTAATAATTGGGTTCCGCTGGTTACCCTTCGGATACGGAACCATAAAAATTAATAACCACCGCGATTTGCATGCCTAATTTTGGAGTAAACTCAGTCTCACACGCCCAAAACTGGTAATATGAGATTTGATCAAATTCATTGTATCGTCCTGTCGAGCGCGACCTTCAAACATTCACAACAGACTGTTTAACTTCAAACACTAGACGAAGACTGCGCAAAAACGTGGTACGCGGGCGAACTAAAACACACCACGTACAGGTGACTCCGAAGGCCCCCCAAATCAGTCTCTAGGCGGAATGTTTCGCGATGTTATGACATCATGTGCCACTGACCTACCGAGGCCGCGCCGGGTCTATTCGATTACACTATTCAACGACGCCGTCGCCGCGTCGCGCTCGCTTGCTGCCATTGATCTTGCCATGTTAACCACTTTTAGTGAACTTGCATTTCAATTGGGCGATCACGTCTTTTTTTGCCAATAAACAAATACATAGTCTGTCTCGCCGCTTAATGGAATGCCTGGGAAATATGCAATCGATTACCTACAGAAATAGTTTTGAACGTATTTGTAATTTTGTAGTGATAAATTCAGCTGTCTGTGTTGTTTTGTTTTTAATTTTTTCTTTTGTTGTTAATAGGTTTGCGCTTGTCTACTATCTCATCTGATGAAAAGCGACGGTATGGTTGGTGATAGAACTCAATTGCCTAGAAGTAACCTCTTTCCTCTCACTCTTGAATTAAAGATCTTCAGGTTGTAGCTATCAGACTCCGGCAGGAAATCCCAATCCTTAGCTGTACGCACATTAAATGTGTTCTCAAAATGTTGTCTGCGTTTAAAGCTATGAGCAAAGCCACAGATAGACTAGGAGACACAATGTCCCCAACATGACGCGTAACGATCAAACTATTTCGCGCTGCAACGTTACCCTATGTCCCGCAACTTGACCCCCAAAATTTTACGATGCATCCTCGTGACGTGGGACATGTTGTTGCACAATCTGACAGCGTAACGCGTCATGATAGGGGACTTTTTGTCAGCTTTGACGCAATAACGGATTAAACATTGAGTTTTCCGAAAGTTTTTCCAGTTGTGAATATTAAAACAATTCAAGTTCCGTCATGCCATTAGCTTTTATTTTATTGTTCAATACGAACACGTATTCTCGCTACAACTTTTTTCAATCTACAAACACACTCGTACGTGCCAAAGTTAATCTTGTTCCGTAGTCCTGATTAAATATTGATATAAATAAATAAATTTCGTCTTACGACATCAGGAAAATCAATAAATTGCGTAGCGTTGGTTGTTTATTGGTGTTTGTGTCTCCATTCCCACGTTAGCTGAACGTAGAGATACGTTTGAATGAGGTATCTTAAACAAAACACAATCCCACGAGACGTTGATTTGGCTAATTGTACTTGTGGAATTACTGAGACACGTAAATAATTTAGCCGCTTCTTTTATTATTACTTTTCCTATATCATTATCCATCGGTATAAAGCCGTTACGACGTAACAAGGAGAAATTAATTATGATATCTTGATGGGTTCCTCAGGGGACCATGTTTGGGCCGTAATTACTTCTAGCAATTTATCGTTTTGTTTAGATTTACGGTACTCAGCTATAACATGATGTTACATGCGATTGCTATTGATACTTGATTGGATCGTTAAGGCCAATATATTCAATATCGACCTATGTTTGATTTAATTTAAACTATCAAATATTAATTTTACTTATATATTGTAAGGTGCGGTAATGTTAAATAAAACTAGTGAGTGCGCGAATAATACTAAATTATATTTGGTGTAACAGCTTAAAGCAAGTCTATACATCCCTAACATTATGAATAAAATAAATATACGCTGTAGTCTAATGGGGTTTGCGGAAGGCGAGCTGACTTCTGGCCGTCCGGTATCCATTAAGGCCGAGCCCGAGTCGTCGACGGCGTGTAATGTTCCACGCGTGCCTCAAGGAGATATTAGTAAAATTGTAGGGACCCAGCAGGGTCGAAGCCTGTTGAGCTCATGGATTGTGCGAAAGGCAACCCCGGGATCCTGGAACTAAGGTAAAGAAGGAACATAGGACTTTTATTCAGTAAAATTCTGATACGCCCTCCCGCTCCCCCCTAGAGCGGGAGTGGAAGTTAGTGGATGATTTCCCACCTAAAAAGCAAATCTACGGTTCTTAACACAAAATTCATAACCTCCCCTTAATTACTTCCTACTTTCAAGTTTAAATAGGATTTATTTATTGAAGATTGTGATTAGATAGAAAATACTAGAAAATTTACGAAGAATTACATGTCTGAATAGTAATGAACGAATGATACATGTGCATACATTATCGCATAACAATAAAAACTTGTTGTCATTATTGATTTTGAAAAAATTGAATGAATGTACATACATAAAGTATTTCATGCATATGATCACGTTTTTCCTACAGTGTGTCTGTATGTTTTTACTCCTATAAATATTTAAATGGTACACACGTCTGTGTTGGAAATACTTTAGGACGAATCTTAACGTAGTATTACGAACACGCGGAACATTTTGTCCTTCAACGTCTCTATTTTGTCAAATATTTGTGTTTCATCTTTATTTGAAGGGGTTTTTATAAAAAATTCAACAGCCAACGAGTGTCCAAGCATACATAGATTACATTTAGAATCTGTTTATAGATCGTACAGCTTGTCAATTTAACATGCTATGGTGCGTAAAAGGTACTTAAAATATTTGACCAATTCAGCTTCCTAAATATATTGGCAAACAAAAATAGGAATGTTAACAACATTTCAACTGAATTCAGACCGCGAACGTGTCAGATCGAAAAAAGCAATTGATTGCTAATGTAATAACGGCCCAACACCGATTCCAACCAGTTTTTCATCCGACAATGAATACATTAAATCGCTAACATCTTTGAAATTAACTTCAGATGCACCTGGACGAGAATTTTTTCTCGACTCGACACAGAACGCTGAAATTCTAGTCCAAATCTTTGTTACTTTGTTTTTAATCTTCAGTTTCACAGTTAGATCGTTCAGTAACTTTTTCCTTGTTTTCAAATGTACTATTTTATTTATGGACACAGTTTTTGCCAACGATAGGACGTCGACATTTTGAGGTCATTCGCGTACCTACTTGGCGTCTGTTTGGACACGTGTAAAATGTATTTCCAATTGCCTATTTTTTTGTCTCTTTCGATTGAGTAAACCCGGAAGATCCTTTGTCCCTTTGTTCTTAGAATAAACTAAGAAGATATCTTTTAATTGACTACGGTCGTCGTGGTCTTCAAGTTCAGAAATAATGCTGTATAATTTATTCGTTGATTGTGGGGTGTCATCTGCTATTTTCTGTTGTCCACGGCCATCGAAATCATTATGTAATTAGTTGTATTCAATTAAGAAAAGTATAATCTTGATTGCACCAGTACCTACTACATCTAAGGGTTCTTATTTAATTTCAGTTTCGTAATTCTACATTAAAGTACCTAAAGTAATGTGTATGATGTTGTAAGAACAATAGCTTGAGTAAATATATTCTGTTTATAAATCATTTTAATTACTCGAATTCATCTTTAGCGTAACATTTAGTTTTTCGATTGCACATGTGAAGTTAATTAGTTTTTTTAGCTTGGGAACGGTCTCATAGATGCAGTTTAATGTAGGTAATGAGATGGGAATGACATTGTACATTACGGATATAAGTAGTTTCATAATATATGTAGTTGTAATTCAAGATAAATAAAGAAGTAGAGATTCAGAATTGGGCAAAATTGAAGGATATAATCAATTTGCTAAGCCCTTGCCCAACGAAATGTGTTGGGATCTGCTTCCAGTCCACCCAGATGCAGCCGAATATCAGTATTTTACATTGAACGACTGCCTATTTGTCCTCCATAACCCAGTTACTGGGTAACACGACCCTTTGACAAGACTGGTTTTAAATTTTTCTGGCTTCAGACTGCCTATACCGACAGTCAAAGATCTACAAATGGCAGCCGTCAGACCCTGACGGCTTTATGTGCGTTTCAAGGCACTGAAGAATCTCGATATATTGAAATGGTAACCCATCCATAGATTGACCTCGGAATGTTTTGCTTAAACTTGAAGAACGTGAAGCTGTTTTTATTCTATAAGGATACGCTGGACTCAAATGTTGGATTTGAAATCTATTGATCCGGTAAAACTCTCACTTATTCGATTCTGTAGTCAAATAATCTTGCAAAACAGGCGAATTTACTAATACAAGGTTTTGGAATTCACTTCTCTGAATAAAACATACCCATACGTTAAACATTGTAGATATGTATATAGGAAGCATCTCCTAACAAAATTACAGGACCACTCTAATCTTTAATATTAAAAGTTTTGCGAACAAGATAATATTTTTGCTAACTTATAAATATGTAAAACGCACGTTCACCAATAAAAAACATTGTAACTTGATGTCCCGGCAAATTGTCCGAAATCTTCGGGCATTTTTCCTTATAGCCCCTTTTTCGGGTAGTATTGGTTTTTATCTGCGGTCCTCGGAATGTGTATGATCAGTTTTCCAAAGCGTGTTTAAGATGACAAACATAAAGTTCCTAAGATCGTACAAGTCTAGTAATATCTGATTTATATTTGCTGTATGTGGTTCATGTGGAATATTCGGTTATGTTCTGTCTTGATTTTATTTGCATATCGATTTACGGCTTTTGTGCTAATATTTTACTGGTTAAATATTGGTTTTAATGTTAAACCTAACGTTTTGTTAACATTGTTCTTGTACACTAATGAACCCCAGCTAATGTATCTTGTTTAAAATTCAATGTTAAAACCATAATAATGCTTTTATCCTCTAACAAATTGTCCTTTTTCCTTTCATATAACGTAACCCATATATTAAATCTTACGCTAGGAATTTCAATCCTTTCCATTCATTAATTTTCTTCTTAAGACTAATGACTCGCGTCCTGTTTCAAAATTTAAGCGAGACCCAGATCCGGGGCATCTGTGACACAATATATAAATTTAGAAATATGATATTCAGTTTTCGTAACTTTGTACTTGTTGTGTAGACGACGATGCTATCAACATTATTTTATCTTTGAGCTTTTGTAGGATAGGTAGTATAAAACAAAGAATAGTCGATTTAAAATAAAAAATAAAACATTTCTCTCTCTCTCTCTGTCTCTTCTTTCTTCTTCTTCTCTTCCTTTAAATGGTCGGGCATGCTCAGTGCAACTGTTTTGTATTTCTGTACTTTTTTATTGTTTTGTGTTGTTGCTTAACGTTTTGCCGGCGTCCAACAAATTCTATACTATTCTATTCTACTTAAGTCCTTTCAGAATCGTTACAAATTTCCCTAAAATATCAAAGCTTCTAAATTTCTCATCGTCACAAACGGCGGTCTCTAGGAAATCTGTTCTAAATTCTAATATCGTTCGCTAGTCGCTACCATAATAGGTTGGTCCGCTTATACACTTTAAACTGGAATTCTACGCTCAGTTACAACTATGTAGGTATTTGTATGAAAGTGAGAATGTTCGACTTCCCCGACCTGCTATTGTGATGGCTGGGCCGTGACACGACGGCCTTGATAGGTCATCGTTTCTCACATGGGGATTGTAAACAAAATTATGGTGTTTGTGTGGGTGTCTCGTATTTGGACCATTGTTTCGCGTTTTTAGGACATTATGGTTGGCTGGACAGTTCGGTAAGTTGCTAGTATTAGCTGGTTTTACAGTGTTGGATATGTAGATATTTGTAGATTGATATAGATTGTCAAGTTGATTGTTTGTATCACTTCACCAGCTGTTGAGGGTTTTCTTCTAAGATTGGAACTGTAGATCCAGTTTCAGCACCTACTACTTATTATGTTCAATGAGTCTGCCTAGTATTTTTCCTTACTATGTTGGAGTCGATTTCCATATTATGTTATCGCTTGTAAATCAATACTTATATTTCATTATTAATTCTATCTTTATTCATCTTTTTATCTGCTCTATTCTCAGCGAAGTCTACTGAAACTATTGCATCATTCGGTGTCGCCTCATATCCACGTCATTAAATATTCTCTCATATTGTGACAATAAAATTAATATGTCGTAGTGCTAATCAATTTGACAATAAGGAAACAATCCTTCTTGTTTTACTGCGTAGTAACATTTCGTTTCGTTAATCAGACCTGTTTTTTTATTGATTTACATACATAGCTATAACATTTAAAATTCAATCGCCTTATCGTTATCGTTTCGTTTGGGTTTGGATTCCCTTGAAGGGTGAACAAAGCGTTTAAAGTTGTCAATTTAGAATAAATTTGTTAAATGATTGGGTTCATTCTTTGGTTTTCAAGGGGGAGGGCTTATCATTAAAAAGGGTGCTTCATCATCATCTTTTTAGCTGAAAAACGTTCACTGCTGAATATAGGCCTCCCCAAGTGTCGCCTCAACGACGAGTCCTATGCGTTTCGAATCCATTGCCGCGACACTCATAGAAGGGTTCTTGATAAATTATAATTATTTATAAAATTAGGTTTAAAAAATACACCTTTCTATGTCAAACAGAGACAAATGTTTAAAAAAAATATACATGAAGTCAGTGTTACACAAAATGACTCAAAATGTCCGAGATTTCAGAGTTTTTTTTTAGTTCTACATTATTATTATTTTGGTCAGATCAATCAATATTGCTAATTTTGAAAAAAAAAAGGCAAAGAATCACTTGCGATTTCTAACCTAGTCGCGCAAAATAAAGGTCGTTCTAGTTTCTGTTACTCAGTTGTATAAAACCAAAAATTATCTGATTAGACTAACTAAGACATTAGTAAGCTTCACATGACACTATTACGCTTCACGTGACTTTAGCATAGTTAAGTTTCACCTTTTTATCAGAATTAAATTTTCTGGAAATACCTATTTATATATTTGAGACAAAGACCAGTTTCAAGATTTGCATAGCTATAAAATATAGAATTACAGTAGATTTCATCGTATGTGATATGTTATGTCAATGTATAATCTTTTTGGGATCAATATTGTTTTGGGAATTATGTTGGAATTTTCCATTACCCATCCAGGAATTTTTGAAGGGTTTTATTTGTGGGACCGGTCACTTCTTAACCAATTTTGTTAAAAGTATTTCAAAAAACAACCTTATCCTTTTCTACTTTAGTACCATAATATTAATAGTAAAGTCGATTTTTTGGGTGGGTTGGTGCATATCGTCATCATTATTTCATCCGAAAGATTTCTACGGTTAAACTTGCCTATTTAAGCCTCCTCCAAGCATTGCCTTCAACAGATTCTCTGTTTTTTGCATCTAACAGATTCCAGCGACCCTCTTCAGATTGTAGGTCCATCTTTCTTGGTTTACGGCCGACTACGAAAAATTTGTCTGCGTTTAAATTCTCGTAGCCAAGTATTCTTATAGTAAATGCTACATCTGTACCTAGTTCAAATTCTTGTACATTTGTCCATTTACAGAAATGACTACCAACTTCAAGAACAAATTATTTAATGATCATAACCAATTATATTTAATCACTGGTCCAGTATTATACGGGTTTGTCAGTCTACCGCGCGTTCCCTGATGCGAGTTATGTACAAATTAATGGGGACAATAGGAGGTTCCCCTGTTTCTTGTGATGATATACAATCCCTATGGGATGGACATCAGTTGAAAGTTTAAATGCCATATACAAATATACACAAAGGTTTTACGAGATACGAGTGTTTTTGGAGTTACACAATAACTTCTAAATATTGTGTAGATTTGAGATTATTTACAAGCTGCTTATAGCAATCTGTGAGAACTAATGTAACAGGAAAAAGCTTTCTGGTAATTGAAATAAAAAACGTATAGGCTTTCCTGCTTCTTCTTGTAACTGATTTAAAATGAGTCAGTCTTGATTATTCATAACTGTTATTAGCTTGGTGAATGATGAAAGACTAGACCTTGACTGTTTGACGGAATTTTGGCTACTAGATGAAACTGAACACAATCTTCTGTTAATCTTGACATGGTTGATGAAGAGTTTCCGTCAACAGTTAAAGCACTTTTGATTTCGAACATTCGCAATTATGGAAACAGACGTTTGGCTGGCAATATTGAAACTTCAGTAGCAGCCAATTCTGCCGATCGTCAAGAGCACCTATCTATAGAGTGACTAAAAACTGACGAATCATACATAGTTGATGAATGAGTCAACAAAACACCATTTGACATTTAACTAGGAAAGTAAGAAACTTAATAAGGAACTGATTTAGAACATAAACTTTATCTTTACGCTCTCTCTGCCACGGTGTCAGCAGAGAAGACGAAGCGGAACTAACCACAGCATGTAAAGATAGACACAAAGATTTAATTACTAATAATTGACACGTTGCTAGTCCATCAACGAAAGGCTAACTAGGTATATCCTTTGTTTTAGATTTTGAAGGATAAGTAGAAATAACTTACCAACTGTAAAGAAAAAGCATAAGAATTGAACTAGAGGTGACTATTAAGATGACTAAAAATATATTTATCGTACGTACAGCTAAGCAGTGGTTTTCCTACCGGAGTCTGTGCTTCCTGATAGCTATAGCCTAAGGATCTTGTTTGATCAAGAGTGAATTGCTTCTAGGCAAGCGTGCCAATCGCTTGCATGTCACATCTTCGCTTGCCTTCAGGATAGATAGTAATTAAACGCGAGCCTATCAATAATAATAATTAAAAAAATAAGATGCACCGACCCCTAATAAATTAGGATATGTGCAGGAGATCGATGGTGATAGAAATTGAAGTGGTATAATTCTTGTACTGATTGAACACGTAAATAACGAAGCCCGATACAGAAATATAACTACAACGACTAGACATTTCGAAACTGCTTTTAGCATTGAAAACGAATACAAACTTGAACTTGAACTATCGCAATGCCAAACGACTTAGATAAATATATTTCTTTACCAACAGAAAATTACTGATAGAGCTATAAGATCATACCTTTAACCACCTCGAAGGGTTCCCACCACCTGAACGGACCTTGAAATTGAAAAAAGTCAGCACCGCGTCACAACAGCTTCAATAAAACTTCTATGGCGTCGTAAACGGACGGCTTGGCCTTGTCGGGTCGTTGCCACAACCTAGGTCTTGACGTCAGCCGATTACACGCTAAGCAACTGGGCTCGGCACGCTTGAAAATTTCAAGGTTGACCGTTACAATTTAGGACAATGTTTCCCGAAACTTTGCGTACTTAAACTGGAGCTGGTGTTAGGTTTACTGTTGAGACTGATGGTACACGCTGAGGTTTTGTAGATTTTGTATTGGTTTGTAGTGTTGCGAGTCTTGGTTTGGTTTGAAAACCATGGAACAGGAGTTGTAAATCTTCAAGCTGATCAGTAGTATTTTGTCTTGTTTTGGCAATGGCAGCTTATTCTTTGATTTTTTTTTGTAATATTCATATTCATTTGTTTGCTGCCACAATTTTGGTAAAATGGTAACAGACTGGCTTAGAGCTAAGCATGATTTTACAGGTACACTCTATAAGTGCACACCAACATACTTGTTGATATTGAAATCAATTAAAAACATACAATACATTCTACTTTATACATGCAATTTAATTTGAAACGAATGCAAAAAACTTATTTAGATCCAAACCGCGGTTTTAATTAAGTCACTTCTTTAAAGTCTGGTCATTGGTATTTTAAATATAGAATTTCTGTTAGCTACTACAATGAATATTAATTCCATTAGCATTAAAAGACGAAGTAGTAGCAATTTGTTATACATTATTTCTCTAATCGTTACCCGTCGTTTATTCATTATGTCTACAAACGTTACCCCCGTCAGTCACAACTATATTAGCGATACTTTCTATACCTTCCAAGACCTACACTTCACTGACGACCTATGTGTAGAAGAAAGCACCTATATCGCCTTCGGGGATAGCCAGTGAAGCCACATTCCTTGTTTTATTATCTTCCCATATAAGACTGCATATCTTCGCCTACTATATTCACCTCATACACCTATTTAGGATTTCGCAATGTGTGGTGAAAGGTAATTTCACGATTTTGTCAATGTATTTTTTAAGAACTATTGCAATGAATTGAATGGATTTTTTTGCGAATTTAAAAGAACTGCTTGTTGTATCAATGTCAACCAGTAGGGGTCCTAGTTGATTTGATCTATGAAAGGTGTGTTATTCTTTTTGTAGTTCTTAAATGGAGGTTGTCTATATCGCTTGTATGTTTGCTGGTCACTATCATAGACTAAGGCGTAGATTAATTGGGTTAAACCTTGTGGGCAGTGACCAGATAATTTTGAGTAGGTAGCCTTTTAGTATCGGTGCCTTTTAAAGGTGTTTTATGAATTATTTCAAGTGGATGAGTTACGCATCCTGTTGCCGTGATTATCTCATAAACTAAATTGTTTTGTATTAGGTAATTTCTAGAAGAGACAGAGAGAGAGAATAGGAGTCCTTTCAATCTACTCTTGTCTAGTTGAGATAGAGAGAGTTTCTAGAGGTTCGAAAATTCTTTACGCTATCAATATTCCTTCAATATTCGTATCAGCAACCTTGGCTTGTTTTTTTCATGATTGGTTATTGCTCAATTTAAGGTTAAAGAAATGCCTGTTTTTTACTACCTAGATTACGAAGATAGGTGACATTCACCAAACCGTACCAGGCCAGTGTTCTGGATTACAGCTCATTCCCTCTCCTAGAGAGCAGGCCTGAGTCTCAGCAGTGAACATTAAAGTCTGATCATGCTATATAAGGTAACTTTTTTATCATAATGGTGAAATCTTACCTTGTTCTATGCCTTAACCGTAGTTATGGCGAATCGTTTTCCGTGTTTAGATTTCGCAACCTCAATACGTCTGTCTGGTTCATTTGAGCTTGATCTGAAGGTTGCCCCCCCGGAAGTCTGTCGAAAACTGACGGTTGCTATGTTAAATGGCTTAATAGACAAAGAAGAATATGGTAATGGCAGCCGGTTTTTAAGAAGGAACGTGCGTTAAGAAGTTTTGAAGCGAAAAATGTTGTTTAACCTTTGTCTGTATTGTTTCGGAGTAAGAATTAAAAAAAAACTTGTTCATTTTTCAGATTTTTTATTTAAAACTAGCTGACACGGTGAACTTCGCGTAACAGTCAATGAATGTGGTATATCTTTCGATCTAGTCAACCGATTGCGTTGAAATAAAGCCTCTGTAATATATGAAGCTACACACCATTTTAATGTATAAAAGTTATTTACATCGATTTCGTACATTTTACGTGATGCGTGCACAACTGAATACTTCTACTGATTTATTATAGATATGTATAGATTAGTAATTATATGCCTTCCTTTTTTTCGTACATATTAAGTTCGAGTTCCATTCTGCTTGCACACTGAACAGTTAGTATTTTATACAACACGAGCTTTTGCACGCAGCTTCACCCGCGTACATAAAATATAGCCACTCAGGAATAGAGCAGGTTTCTATCGGTGAAAAAATTTTAGCAATCGGACCAGTACTTCCAGAGATTACCTCCCACAAACAAAAAAAATATAATAAAACAAAGTTTACCTCTTTATTGTTATTACTGTAGACTGTAGATAGTGATTATAAAGCTGAAGAGTTTGTTTTCACGTGCCAATCTCTGGAACTATTAGTTCGAATTGAAAAATTATTTTATTTGAAAGAAAGAACGAAAAACATTTTATTTACGCTAAATAGCCGCATACTTAAAGCTAAAAACCAACTTAACATCAGTCTATAGGGAAGATATGCGTCTCATCTGCGCAAAACGGCCCAACGCTCAGCATAAAACTGTGTAGTTCACTGCTTACCATCAGGTGGGATTGCAGTGAAACACTAGTTTATAACAATCTATACTTATAATAAATCTGTAGAGAGGTCAATTCTGTACATGAAATATATTTCCAAAATAACTATCAGGGGGTGGGTGATTAGTGATCGATACTGATGCCAAAAATGCAAACAGTAAAATTTTTGTCTGTCTGTCTGTCTGTCCGCCTGTCTGTCCGTCTGTCTGTCTGTCTGTCTGTCTGTATGTTCTTTAAAGAAAAAAAAAACTACTCGATGGATTTTAACGAAACTTGGTAGAATAATTCTTCATACTCCTGGGCAGGTTATAGTATACTTTTCATCACGCTACAATCAATAGGAGCAGAGCAGTGAAGGGAAATGTTGGGGAAACGGGAGAAATTACTCCATTTTTTAAGCTTCCGTCGCGTTTGCAGCCTTAATGGTTAAAGCTACACAGAAATCATGTATAACGGAAATGTTCTCTTTAAAATTATATAAAAAATATCCCACAACAGCTTATGTCTATCTTTTATGGTTGACTCACAATAAACACGTGTAACTCCCGATAGCTTAGCAGTTCGGAGCTTTTTGTTTATTTTTGTCTACTCTTACGTTTATAACACTCTCATTTATTCCTAATTAAAAAAAGTTAACATTATTATCTATTCAATAAAAAAAGAATTATAGAAATCGGTATAGAAACACCTAAGTTATACCCATTTATTAATTACATCGAATACGGAGACATTGGCTCCATGTCTAAGGTGTGTGCACTGTCACGCGCGTAAGTGGAAGGGAGAGATCTGGAACGTCTCGAATCGTCTCGCGCATCACGTTGTTTTCCAGTCCCCGGGCTCTTAGAATTCGACATCAGACGTTTCAGATATTTGATTTTGACGACCCCGTTGTCGCTGGCATAAGCAACTGGATCCGCGTACGAAGTCGCTGGCAGAAGCTAGTTAAAAATATAAGTGTTGGTTAGCACATTTATCAACAAAATAGCAGTGCCAGTAACAAAAAACGTGGGTGAAACGCGTGTAAAACCTAGTATTATGATAAAACTATTTTTACGACTTAATTATTCTTATTAGACTCGGAGCTAGTTTGTCTATTTAGTGATTAATCTAGGTCGTTAGCTTGTTTTAAGTTTGCTTTTTCTATTTGTGTAAATTAAATAGACGAATTATCCTCCTCACTATTGTGGGGGCTTTACATTGGTCGACAAGTCGGTCATTGAATATCATTATTTTACAAAAGTTACTACTAAAGCACTGTAGTTTGCAAAGGACAGAGTGTGTTGCAAGCGCAACTGAAGGATCACAGGTTTTCTTTTTTTTACGATGGGCAAAAATCATCTTATGACAACCCCCGCTCTTGGGTGGAGCAGGAGATAGTGTCAGACTCTTACTGACTAAAAACCCACCCTGTTCCTTCTAGCCTCTTCATACCGGGGCTCGAGTTTCCTTTCGGATAACCCTGGCCCCAGTAGGCTTCGACCCAGCTGGGCCCCTCCTGTTGCTGACAACTCCTTGAGGCGCGCGGGAACAGTGCGCGCCGTCGACGTCTGGGGCTCGGTCCGGACAGTTACCGGACGGTGATTTGATATATTTGGAATAAAAAACTAAAGTGTATCTACAATTTCACAGGAAGTAGTGTTAACTGTAAAGACAGTATGATAACGCTGAAATAAAAAAAAAAACTCTGATGCAAGTTTCATAATCATCATCATTTCAGCCGAAAGACGTCCACTTTTGGACATAGGCAAACAAATGCTTAAGTGTCGCCATTACAAACGGTCCTGTACGTCTTGCATCCATCGGATTTCCGCGACATCACCAGATCTGTCCACCTGCGCCTTTGAACGCTGCCTCTTCGGTACGCGGTTGCTTCTCTAGAACGTTTCGGACCTATCGACCATCTTATCATATAATGACCTAGCAAAGGTTGCGGAGTCCGATGGATGCGAGACGCGCATGACCGTTCATTGTGGCGACACTTGGGGGAGGCCTATGTTCAACAGTGGACGACTTTAGGCTGAAATGATGACTATCTTTTCTGCGAGTAACATTCGTCTTCCACAGACCGCAATACAAGAAAATAAAAGAATCGCTGCGTGATATCGACAAGTGTGTTGGCGGCTTATTGTACTGGGATTAGGTTGATAGCCTCATTATGCAGCTCGTAAACCAACTGCCTGCTTATATTTATATCTAGCCGCTGATCTGTAGATTCGACTACCATTAGATTACGTGCTTACCATATATACATCATCATCATCATCAGCCTTTTTAATGTTCCTACTGCTGGGACTCAGGCCTCCTCTCTAGAAGAGGGAATGGGCCGTAATCCACCACGCGGGCCCAGTGCGGGTTGGTGAATGTCACATCTCTTCGAATTTTTGGTTCTAGGACATGCCGGTTTCCTCACGATGTTTCCTTCACCGTTTTGAGAGCAGTGGTGATGAAATAAATTACACAAAGTAATGCGCCTGGCTGGGTTTGAACCCGCGACCTACAACTCGTAAGTCGGGGCCGTTACCACTCGGCCACCACTGCTCAATCCATATATACATACGTACGACTATTTGCATCTTAAGAGGCTCCTTTTCCACTCGCCTATCGTAAACATCGAAAATGGTTTAAAAGTGTGTTACTTCATCTAACGCAATCCAACGTGATGTTTGACGAAAAGGCATCGCAAAAAAAGAGAGATGTCGCCTGAAAACTCTGTTAGTATTCGGTACCTTAATGACACAATTAGTCACTTTTTGTGCAAGTTTCAAAATAATATATAAGTTTTTTTTATAGTCTGTTGTAGTACCACTGCTGGGCAAAGGCCTCCCCTTTATCCTTCCAAAATTCTCTGTCTACGGCGATCTCTGACCTTTGCCCCGCGAACATGATCAAATCGTCAGCCGTGGTCGACCTCGACTCTTTCAGTCTTCCAGAGAGTGACAATCCTCGCCCAACTGTCCGGGTGCAGTCGTGCAACGTGGCTAGCCTACTCCCAATTTAGCGTAGCTGTTTTTTCCTCGTCATTTGCTATTGGTTTTTAGCTGTACGCACAATCAATGAATGAGAGCAGTGGTGACCGAGTGGTAATTAATAATAATAATAATAATAATAATAACCATTTATTTCAGGCATCGAAGGCCCATAAAAAATACATAAAATAATCTTATAAAATAATAAACTAATAAATATCATAACAACAAAACTTGAACTATTTATAATTTAACACGTAACATCGGCGTCGTGTTCCGCTGCGTGGTGTCGCGTAGCCGTCCTCGGAAACGTCGATACACGACACCTTTCGGCCAAAAGTCCTCTCTCAAAAAGGTCTCCAGATGGTGGGTTGGAACTCGTATCACGAACGACTTGAAGTTGGTGTCGTGGCGCGAATCCAGCCTTTCGACCCTCAGAGTCCAGTTGCTTTTTATCTTCATATACTCTACGACTTCCTCAACCTTCGTAGAGCAATGTAGACGTGAAATATACAGCTGCGTCGTAGGCACAGCAGGACGCAGCAGCATATTTGGTCCAGTCGGTGCGGTACCGCACTGGTTACGGGAACAGGGCTTCTTTTTCTTCTTGGCCCGACTTACGAGTTGTAGGTCGCAGGTTCGAACCCAGCCAGGTGCATTACTTTGTGTAATTTATTTCATCAACACTGCTCTCAAAACGGTAAAGGAAAACATCGTGAGGAAACCGGCATGTCCTAGAACCAAAAATTCGAAGACATGTGACATTCACCAACACGCACTACGCCCGCGTGGTGGATTATGGCCCATTCCCTCTCCTAGAAAGGAGGCCTGAGTCCCAGCAGTGAGAACATTAACAAAAAGACTGATGATAATGATGATGACAATTAATAAATAAGCTCAAAAACTACTGATTTTATTATCTAGCTTGTGATAGCGGCTTCTTCCATGTCCCTATAATGTCACTCATTTATAAAGTAGCATTCTGTCGGTGAAAAATTTCAATTTCCCTCTTGCTTAATTATTACAGAGGTCATTAAAAGTCCTAATTATGTAACAAGTGAAGTGACTTTTAACGGCCATGCATTTTATATATCTCGTAAAAACACCAAGCCATATCAAGTGCTTTCTTTATGATTTTATCTTTTAATTCAATAAAGAATACAACCTCGTTGAAAGGCACAGAGCAAGGAAACTGTTTGCGGACATTTTTAGACACGGCATGTAAAAACTTTTAGTTAAAGATGTTTAATTTAATGAGTATTAAGTTTACATTGCACTTAATGATAACAAAATTAAAAGTCAGGGGACTTACTAACCTCAAGGAGTTGTCAGCAGCAGGAGGGGCCCAGCTGGGTCGAAGCCTACTGGGGCCAGGGTTATCCGAAAGGGAGCTCGTGCCCCGGTATGAAGGTTAGAAGGAACGGGATGGGGTTTTTAGTCAGTAAGAGTCTGATACTATCTCCCGCTCCACCCAAGAGCGGGTTTTGTCATAAGATGATTTTCCCCATCGACAAAAATAGGGGACTTACATAGACGAAAAAATTTCAGTCGTGCGAGCGAGATAGATAGATATCTATCTCGCTCGCACGACTGTAATTCCTTATTGTACACCAAAAATAAAAAAATGACATAAGAAACTTAAAATTAATAGGGTGTCACAATGGGCGGTCTTATCGCCAAGAGCGATTTTAAGCGAGATTGCGTGTCAGACTTTTACTAACTAAAATGAACCTTTGTCTTTCAGTTGCTATTCGCGTTATAGAGCTACGGTCACTCTTTCAAATGTTCCCGCAGCCCTAGCAGGCAATATGTACATTTTTATTTGCTGGCTGCCTATATTCTGTTTTGATAAATTATATTCTATTTCGCTGACATCTCTTTGTGGCGTGTGGAACAAACACTACGCGTCTTCGATTTGGGTCTGGGGGTCTACTCGTTTTCTCCGAAACGAAACTTTCGTAAACGAACGATATTCATTTGACGTTAAAATTGCAAACAATCCTCTGTCAAAATTATGTTTTTTTTTTTTCGATACATAACTAATTAGAGTAGGTTTAGAGATTCGGTACGTCAAACAATTTTCGTTCGTGCGAAATTAGAAGGAACCGTGGTAGGAAACACGCGAAATTTCAATCGAAACTCCTTTTTCGCAGAAAGCGAGTAGCCCCCTTTTTTGCGATGGGGAAAATCTTCGTATGACAAAACCCGCTCTTGGGTGGAGCGGGAGATAGTGTCAGACTCTTACTGACTAAAAACCCCACCCCGTTCCTTCTAGCCTTCATACCCGGGCACGAGCTCCCTTTCGGACAACCCTGTGAGAAGACCCCCTGATCCTTACCGAACGGCGAGTTACCCCGTTATCTACTCGTTGCCGCGTCCGTCGTTTGGGATTATATGAAAGAGTTAGCGTGGCTCTGAAATTAAAAAAGGCAATTCAAGAAACACAGGTGGGTATTAATCAGTAAGTCTTTTATTACGTTTCGTAGCGGGAGAAGCACCTCAAAAAATAAATCTTGGTTCTCAAATGGTTCTTAATATTATTTATTATTGCACCAACGGGCTCTACAGATTCCTAGTTCTGTATTGTAAACAAATTAGTACGCGATGCTTTAATTGAAAGTAGCGATAGGCGCGCAATAATTACGCCATCCTCGTTATTTTATATTAATTTTATGACAAGCAATTGTTTAGAATTCATAGAATTACATGAACTTTAAAGACAGCAACAAAAGACCATCTGCTGATAAGGTGCAGTCAACCGCACATAGGTGGGAATAATTTGAGTTAGACAAGCCTCTTATGACGTAGAAATAAGGTTGATTGTCGTAGTGTTACCTTTGGACGTTAGCTGACTGTACCTTGATTGTTTAACAGTTTTTATTGGTCACATTTTTCTATCGTCTTTAGTTGTAAGTTATGAGTAAAAGTGATTGTGGCTCTTGAAATTACACGATAGATAGTGGCTGCGGGATTGTTCATAAAAGTCACCAGACCGCAAAGGGGACTCTGAAGTAATATTCTCATGGAGGCCTTCAGCGACAGTGACCTTTCGCGTCCGGCCTGGATCTGACTATGGTAGCAGTCATCTTCTTCAGTGAAACAGATGGTAGAAGGTGTGATGTAGAAGATATCCTGACGGCCCAGTCACCGGAAACGCCCTGGGAGTCGCAGGGTGAGTCCCGGTCATTGGAGGCGCGCGCTTACGGAAGGCGAGCAATGGGCATCTCGCTGTCCAATACAGATTAAATCCGGGTCGGTGGCTCAAAGATCTATTAATAAAATAGATGGGTCCTCCTAGGCCCGATGCCTTCCTGTTTCCTCCTACCTCCTGCCTTCCTGATTCTCCTTGGATAGACTAATGCTTTTATGGCAATTACTAACGACCTGGGTTGGTAACGTCGTCATACTTTTCGAGGCAAGGGCTGTTGGTAAAGTCCTAGATACTCTTGATCACATAAGTTTTTAGAGCAGTGGTGGCCGAGTGGTAACGGCCTTGACTTACGAGTTACAGGTCGCAGGTTCAAACCCAGCCAGGCGCATTACTTACTTTGTGTTATTTAGTTCATCATCACTGCTCTTAAAAAGGTAAAGGGAAACATCGTGAGGAAACCGGCATGTCCTAGAACCAAAAAATTCGAAGACATTTGACATCCACCAACCCGCACTGGGCCCGCGTGGTGGATTACGACCCACATCATAGAGAGGAGGCATCCTAGGGAGGGATTAAAAGGCTGATTATGCTATGCGACATAAGTTTTTATGTAATGTCTCATATTTAAAGATGTGCACATAATGCATCATTATGATTTATTGCACTTAGTGACAAAATTAATCGTTGGCATGCAGTACACGTGCCTAATATGTACATTAAGTTTTCCCCGACTGCATTTTCCGGCCGCCATATTGTCCGATGTTCGGACAAACTTGAACAGAATTTAAGTAGGTAATATTATGTTTTATGTCATCAAAATTGCAAGTATGTTGGGCTAATAAAATAATGCAGCTGTTATTTGCATTGTGTGTTAATTTTTTGTATTATTATTGCATCGTAAAAGCTTAAGAATGGGCATGATTTAAATTTGTTATCATTTTGTAGTTGAGATTTTTGTTATGACGTTAATTATGCTAAGAATGACTCCTGAATCGTGGATGCGTTCACAAATATGCGCTTACTCCCATCGGCCACCCCTGAGCTCGCCACCGGGGTGGCGGTTGAAACTTTTTCATTCTCATCGGCAAACCCTTATTTTTTCAAAAAAAAATTCAGAAAATCCAGGTTCCCGCTGACTGTGTATTTTTGCTAACATAACAAGCTTATAACTTGACTTAACTGAGGGGTTGTTTTGCACTTGAAACCAGTTATTTGCTAGCTACCAATGCCCGCTATGGCCTGCCGTGGCCTGTGTCGACTTGACTTTTTAAAATGTTTTTGGGAACAATTATAACGAGGTGTAAAAACTATGGGAATCCATTCAGTTACTGATTCTGAACAAACTATGTTCAGGTTTCGCATAAACTAAAAAATATTTTGTAGGTATAAGTGTATGGGATACAAAATTAAAATTAAGTAAAACAATAAAAACTCTTTCTGTTTTTGTGTGTACCTAAATGATGAAATAATTCAATTAAATTATTTAATTTAAGCGAGAATCGAACCCGAGACACGCAGCGCAGCAGTCAATCGTTCAATGTACCAACCGTGCCGTCTTTTGTATCTATGTCACAAAAGTATCTAGAACATTATCCTGCTTCCCCTCCTAAAAGGAAATAATAGCTACATAGAACCTTAAGATTCACAGTCCCGAATATAGAGCAAGGAGGGTTAAAAATAAAATTCTATTTTTAAAACGGTTTTTTTTTGCTACGGAACCACTTAACCCTTCCGTTTGCCGACCGCATTATTGACCCTGGCGGTTGAAAAAAGTTTGTATGTTTACGATTTTACGGACCACCCCTAACACTCAGGAAATAAGGCGCATTCGACCCCCTCCGACAAAAAGGGAACCGGTTACGATAATATTCTAAACTCCAACATGATTATTTTTTCCTGGTATAAAAAGTAATGTGTTTTAGCAACACGCCTATCCATTCAAAATTCAAGCTTTAATCCTAAAACATAAAGTCGAGTTTTAATTGGTGGGACGGCAAATTAGAATCTGTTACACCATAGGATAGGGGGCCTTTTGCAAATATTTAAAGGGCCATTTTTGTTTGTGTGCGTTTAATAAAAATATACGCGAATGTTGCCAATTAACCTGACGATGTGTTCGCTGGTTCGCGGAAGTTCAGATAGCGTTATCATAACTGGGATTAACTGGCAACTCGAAAATAAAAGGTTTCTGAAAATGAAACATTTGATGGTGTCATAGCCCTTTTAAAAAATAACAGGCGTTGAGTTAAAGTGCCATAAAATGATCAGCTGCCACCAGTATTGCGTTTTCCTTGTTATGGTTCTTTAATTGAAATGTTTTAAAATAACCTTATCATCACCATTTCAGCCGAAAGACGTCCATTTTTGGACTTAGGCGTCCCTTTAGTGTCGCATCCATCGGATTCCTGCATCCTTCACTAGGTTATCAGTCCATCTTGAGGCCTTCCTTCCTGCATGTTCTGGTATGTAGTCAGCAGCTCCCGAACCTTTCGATCTCCTCGATCGTCTGTTCTGCGAGCAATGTGACCTGCCCATTGCCACTTAAGTTTGGCGATCCTTTGGGCTATATCGGTAACCTTGGTTTTCCTGTAGATATCTTAATTTCTGATGTGATACGCGAGCTTAGCCTTTCGGGTGATTTTAAAGAACCATTTGATTAAAATAATTAATTTAACTCAATGTTCCTGGTTTTATGAATAAGTCTTCTTCTTCTTCTTATTACACGTTTTTTTCACTCCATACTTAACTGCCTTTTATGTATAATGGTTTTATGAGTAAGTACGAGGAAAGAACCTCACCTATTAATTAATAGGCGTGGTTCTTTTTTCTCTGACTCAGGCTGATTGGTGATCATTTGGGATCACCAATCAGCCTAGCTTTTTATAAATGAAAAAGTATAAAATAGTGTTTTATCTTACGAAGGCCATATCAAAAAATATTTCATCACAAAACGAAACCCAACATCTCACAACAACGAACAATTCTACTCACAACTTTTACTACGAGGCACAAGTTCGCAGGAAACGCTTTTCACTCGCTCACTGATAAAACGGGCCGCGGAATAAAACGGTCGCGAAATAAAACGATTTGCTGACGGGCCACGGAAAAATTGAAAATTCCACCAGCATTTAAGGGTTACATACAATATTGTGCGATTTTGGTTGAGAGACGCGCGTGCATGTCATGTCTGTGGCAACGTCGTGGTCAATAGACTGATATTTATGACAACCAGAAATATAATACCTAGAAAGATCCGGAAATTATGAGCGGGATTGGGAATGTGAAGTGTCTCTTTTTTACGTGAGAAATTATTATTGAAAAACTTGGCGAAAGAAAGAAAGAAAAAAAAATGGTATAGCACAAGGCACAATATTTAGAAAACACGAAACAAAAATGAAGCAAAAATAATTAGCTGTGTGCCTTACCGCTGCATCTAAATAGGTCCAAAAAATATATCCACAGTGATCCTTAAGTTGTTTTTTTTTTCGGTAAGACATCCCCACCATAAAAAATGAGCATATTTTATGGTAGGGAAAATCAACCAATGACAACCCCCGCTCTTGGACGCAGTGGGAAATAGTGTCAGACTCTTACTGACTAAAAAACCACCCCGTTCCTTCTAGCCTTCATACCGGGACTCGAGCTCCTTTTCGGATAACCCTGGCCCCAGTAGGCTTCGACCCGGCTGGGCCCCTGCTGGAATCGAGCATAAACCGCCTTATAATGTCCCCACTGCCTCGACTTGCCTCCTCACTAGAAGGAATGGGCCGTGATTCACCACGCGGGCCCTATGCGTGTCGGAGGATTCATGGTCAAAGTTATGGTTGTGATGAAATTCGCGACAGAAATTTGACGAAAAAAAAATCAACAATGGCGTTTTTCTAAGCGCCAACCATGACGATTTTTGACAAACAGACCAAAGGGTCAATTCGTGATTGATGCTATTTATATCGTGAAGAGTTTGAACGTAATAAAAACTCTGTGTTCTTAGGGCATTGTTCAGACCAAACGGATTGTCGGCCGCTGACTGCGAGCGCGCGTAACGCAGTTTATTCTTATATATTCTTTATTGTACATAACTTTACTAATTATAAACAGTAAGAAAGCAGATGTACACAGGTGAGCTTATATGTATTTCACACCGAACCGAATATATATAGGGCGTTGTCTCTGACTCTTGGTGGCCGGTTTATGCTACGCGTAGCAAGCCTACTCTTTTGTTCACACAAGTAATGCATTCTACGCTAAAGCGTATTTTCGGTTTGGTGAGAACGTATACTGCTGACTGAGTCTACTTACATACTCTGACAGTGAGCATATTCACATTCGGCGGCGGATAGTTCGTATTTATTTAATCTTCATGCAACAAAAAGTACACAGGCAGACTTAATGTACGTTTGGTGTGAACGAAGCCTAAACCTTGACCACACGAGGCGAAACTCTTGAATCTGTTTTTTTTGGCAATCAAGACTTTCCGAAATCACTCAAAACTGACAGATATCTTTATACTTTACACATTACTAACAATAATACAATCAACTAATTTGTGGTCATCACAACATAAAATCATGTTTATATTTAAACCATTACTTTATGAGTTTTTTGATTTTGAGATGAGTGACCGATCAAGAGGGTATAGGAACAATAATTCAGGCGTGCTCCATTGACGACCATCGCTTAGAATCTGGTGAGATGATGGTCAAACGCGAGCCTATTAAAATATATAGAAAATCCATTTTGATTTAATTCTAAGTTTTGTCGGAAAACGCTGCTGGCCAACCAAAAAAGCCAAGGTGGACCGAAGACCTGGGACATGACAAAGGTCGTAGGAATCCGATGGATGCGAGATGCAGAGGACCGTTCATTGTGGCGACTTGGGGAAGCCTATGTCCAACAGTGGACGTCTTTCGGCTGTAATGATGATGATCACTCTATAGGTCTTCATGTCAAGAATGAATTTATCACTTCTAGGGAAGCGTGCTCTATCGTCGACCACATCATCGCTTACCATCTGGTGAGATCATGGACAATCACGCACCTATGAAAAAAAAAAGGTTTTTGACGGCATTTCTAGCGCAGTGGTTACGCAACTGGCTGCTGCGTTGCGTGTCGCTGGTTCGATTCCCGCACGGAATAAATATTTGTATAACTTACACATAGTTAGTTGTTCCGGGCCTAGGTGTCAACTTTGAAAAAAAAAATCGTTGTTAGAGAGCTCTGTTCATTTCTTGGCAGGGGGATTTTCAATCGTCTTTCACAGATTCAAACTTAAAAAGTCACCGGTCGATAAATTACCTATCATCATATGAGACAACCCTACTGACATACATACATACGAGTATATGTATATAAGCACTCTCAAGAGAAAACTCAAAGACGAATTCTAGTTTCGTCCCACTCATTCAGAGCGCCGAATCGAATTAGTATCAAATGGGGTGAACATAACACAATTACACCGGGTAAATAAACGAGAGCTCCATGTTACTTTTCTTTACGAAAATTCTTGTACTCGACACATAAAAGGTGTTTGTGCTTTAATCTCGAACGAATAAATGAATGGATCTTGATACGGCTTCGTTCTTTCGAACGTTGGTTGAGTCTGTGGGCGGTATGTTTTCGTTCATTCAAAATTTCTCATCTATCATTTTTATAGTAGGACGTTCTACATAAAATTGAACTGATCTTTTTCTGAGAAGCAGTGACTGGCCTGTTGGTTAGTGGCATTGACTGTAATGCCGGAGATCGTGGGTTCGATTCCCACCTAGGACAAAATGTGTGATGAGCACGATCATTTGTTCTGTGTCTGGGTGTAATTTATATGTAATAATATACGTATTTACAAATACATAAGTATGTTTATCAGTCGTCTAGTACTCAAAACACAAACGATGCTCAGCTTGGGGCTACACGGCGTTGTCTGGTAGTTCTGGAATATATTTAAAAAAAAAAATGAATGGATCTTGATATGGTTTCGTTCTTTGGAAAGTTTCTATTCTATGATTTTTAGAGTGGGAAGATTTGGACGTTCTACATAATATTCGGATAAACTTTTTGTGAGAGGCGGTGTCTAATTTCGGTCTCAATGTTCGGTGGCAAAGCAAGTTTTTAAAGCTAATTTGGAAGTTTAAGTCAGTGTCTATTTCTGTCGGGTTTAATATGGCTGCTTTTCTGTAGAAATACATTCATTGTACGTACAGCTTTAGCCTTTTGAATACTGTAGTTAGTCACAATATATAGACAACTAGCGACCCGTCCCGGCTTTGCTCGGGTGCAATATTATACATATAAATCTTCCTCTTGAATCACTATCTATTAAAATAAAACGCATCAAAATCCGTTGCGTAGTTTTAAAGATTTAAGCGTACAGAGGGATTTAGGGACAGAAAAAGCGACTTTGCTTTATACTATGTAGCGATGAGAGAGCGAATGCCGGCGTTCGCTTGGGATTTAACCCTTCAGATACCGTCAATTAGAGACACAATAGTAAGACAATAGATGCGCGGCCACCGGTGGTCGCTTGGAGATTCATGAATTAATGAAATAGTGTGAAATTCTCTGCTGGGGTCTTGTTTCCTGATAGCTACAACCTGGAGGACTAAAGATCCCTACTTTTGGTCGGTTGCATTTCACTCATTTTTTATCGAGTATGTGACATTGTCAGTTATATTAGACTAGCTTCTACCAGCGGCTGCGGTCACATGAAAGTAGGGTTCTCTATACAAATTTTGAACCTCGTTTCAGCCCCTTAGGGGATGAATTTCGTAAAATCTTCTCTTCCTGCTAGCCTACGTCTTAAAAGGAAACCTTGTGCACATTTTTTACACCAAATAGTTTCGGCTGTGCGTTGATATGTCAGTCAGTTTCTCAGGCTTGCCCAGATTCCTCTTGAATCACTCTATCTATTAAAAAAAAACGCATCAAAATCCGTTGCGTAGTTTTAAAGATTTAAGCGTACATAGGGATATAGGGACAGAAAAAGCGACTTTGTATACTATGTAGTGATGAGAGAGCGAATGCTACAACCTGGAATCTTTAGACCCCTAGTTTTTGTCAGTTGCATTTCACAAATTTTTTAACAAGTATGTCGCATTGTCAGTTATATTAGACTAGCTCCTACCAGTGGCTGCGGTTTCTCTATACAAATTTTGAACCCCGGTTCAACCCCTTAAGCTGTGAATTTTGGAAAATCTTCTAGCCTACGTTTTAAAAAGAATGTTTGTGCAAAATGTTCACACTTTTAATCCTAATAGTTTCGGCTGTGCGTTGATATGTCAGTCCGTCTCTCGGCTGGCCCAGATAATACATTATACATATCGACGGGTGCAAAGTAAAAAAAGTTATCTGCAACTTTGCGATTTTCTGATAATTGCAGTAACTTAACAAATATTTAATATTCTAAGACATGAGAAACCTTTCAAGTGTCAAAAACGACAAAATAATAGTTTTCTTTTTAATAATATTTTTGAAAAAAAAAAAAATGACCTACTAAATAACTGCTTATTGTTACTAATTCAATAAAGATGATAGAAAATCACAAAATTGCAGATAACTTTTTTTTACTTTGCACCCGTCGATATGTATTTTGTATTTTTTTTACGTTCAAAATCACCGTTTTTATTAAGCAATATCCAGAAGTAGATGTCCTCATAAACACAATCACACAAATTAATGTTAATCGTAACTTTTGTTCAAGGGTCATTACCGGATACCCTTCGACCATTGTTGTTCATATTTCACAACGCTGGAGGTATCATCAAATTCGTCAATGAACTGTCTTACCTTGACATATGTCAACTACTTAATTCTTGTAACTGTGGGTCTGTGGGACAAGTCACGTTGGTTACTGTTATATACATTGCCGCTTTTTGACAGAATACGGACGCCAAACTTCATCATCGTCATCATCATCATGGCGCCCTCGCCACCGCCGCCGGGATTCCAATCCCGATTTCCAGCCACCGTAGACGCGGGCTCGTGGACGGTGAGCCATACCGTGGACCGAGCCAAGACGTCGACGGCGCGCACTGTTCCCGCGCGCCTCAAGGAGTTGTCAGCAACAGGAGGGGCCCAGCTGGGTCGAAGCCTACCGGGGCCGGGGCTATCCGAAAGGAAACTTGAGCCCCGGTATGAAGGCTAGAAGGAACGGCGTGGGGTTTTTTAGTCAGTAAGAGTCTGACACTGTCTCACGCTCCACCCAAGAGCGGGTTTTGTCATAAGATGATTTTCCCCATCGACAAAAAAACATTTCAGCCGACAGACGTCGACTGTTGGACATAGGCCTCCCCAAGCGTCGCCACAATGATCGATCCTGTGCGTCAAGCATCCATCGCATTCCTGCAACCTTCACCAGGTCATCGGTCCACCTTGTAGGAGGCCTTCCGCCGCTGCGTCTTCCAGTACGCGGTCGCTACTCCAGAATCTTTCTGCCCCAATGGCCATCTGTTCTGCGATCAATGTGCCCTGCCCATTGCCACTCAAGTTTGACGAGTCTTCGTGCTATGTCGGCAACCTTGGTTCTCCTGCGGATATCTTCATTTCTGATTCGATCGCGCAGGGAAACTCCAAGCATAGCCCTTTCCATTGCCCTTTGGGTGACTTTGAGCCTTCTGGTGACGCTAAACTTACTGGGGCTTTAGCACAGAAAAGATGAAAATGGTTAGATAGGAAATACTTTCCGATTTGTACTACAACGAGTGTCGCCGCTTGTCTCCCACCTTTTAACTCCACTACAGGCAATAAACCAATACGAACGCGCATTACGCAAGTAACAGACCAAGCACACTTAGATCGCAAGTTTGCTATTGGTAGTTGAACTATGAGCATTGCCCTACTTTGTGGCACGCCTGCCCCGCCGACAAGGCCATTGTAACCTCTTTCATCTGTTCTGTGGGGACGGTAATGGAACCAAAAATGTACTATAGGAAAATTTTGGTGCCACAGTGATTAGATTTGGGTTAAATTATAGTGTCGATGGGAAGGGCCCGTAGGGTTGTACCAAGGTTGTCTTACTCTATTATAAACGAATGGGGTTTTGCAATAGTAGTGACAATTTGGACTTAACTAGAGCCTACTATACTTTGATTAAGTGGAGGGAAGGGGAGGGGTATAGGCGTAATTGTGTACGTGCCTTTGTCAACGTTTTCAGGGTATTATGTTACTGAATGACAATTAACACAATCTACACTTATAATATAACTAGCTTTTGCCCGCACGGCTTCGCTCCCGCTCTTACCTACTCTACTCTACCCTAGTATACCCTAGTATACCCTACTCTACCCTACTCTACACTACTCTACTCTACTCTACACTACCCTACCCTACTCTACCCTACTCTACCCTACTCTACCCTACTCTACCTTACTCTACCCTACTCTACCCTACTCTACCTTACTCTACCCTACTCTACCCTACACATAAACCATCTACTAAATAGTCCGAACAAAGCCTAAAAATTGTTGGTTTGGATAGGTGAGCCTGTTCTTGAGTTATAAAATAACAACGAAAAGTGGCATTGATTTTTATATATATAGAAGAGGTAAAGTTTGTTTTTTTGTTTGTAGTGTACCTATTTATCTTTGGAAGTACTGGTCCGATTGTTAAAATTTTTCACCGATGGAAAGCTAATTTATTCTTAAGTGACGTAGGTTATATTTTATGTACGCGGGTCAAGCTGCGGGCAAACGCTAGTCGGGTATAAGAACACACTTTTAACTGTTACCTTGGTCGCGCGGCTGCTGAGCTTCGGTCTTGGGTTCGTGGTCCAGGTCGGACAAAAAGTGCTTTTGGGTATTTCCATAAGAATTCTGTAGCAGCCCGGAAACTGAAAGATGTCCTCTACTGAGCATAGGCCTCCCTCAAGTGTTGCTATTACGTCCGGTCATTTACGTATTCCCATAAAGACCGGTTTTGTGCATCTAGCATACATCGAATTTCCGCGACCCTAACCAGGTCATCAACCCACCTTGTGGGAAGCCTTCCAACGCTGAGTCTTCTAATACGGTGTCGCTTTGGGCCCATCGACCATGCCCACTGCCACTTAAGTTTAACGATTCTTCGTTCTGTTGGTAACTTTGGTTTACCTGCGGACATTTTTATTCCTGATTTGATCACGCAAGGAAAAATAATGTATCATCATACAAATTCACATAATGTAAAAAGCATTGAAGGTTGGTTTTTACTGAATGTCTAAATGTCTACCCACAGAAAAGATGAAAGAAGTTAGAAAGGAAATACTTTCCGATTTGTACTACAATGAGTGTCGCCGCATGCCTCCCACCCTTTAACTCCACTACAGGCAATAAACCAATACGAACGCGCATTACGCAACGAACAGACCACGCACATTTAGATCGCAAGTTTGCTATTGGTTGTTGAACTATGAGCATTGCCCTACTTTATGGAACGCCTGCCCCGCCCACAAGGCCATTCTAACCTCTTTCATCTGTTCTGTGTGATTCATTTATTTATTTACCTTAACATAACACGGGCAAAGGCCAATTACATTAGTTAAAGACATTTGAAAAATTATGAAGTAACAATACAAAATAATAACTACACTACAGTCATACCTACACTCATCTCACAAAACTCCAAACAGACAGACGAAATGTTCTTCCATTCATCCGCGAACACGTCACAATCAGGTTTGGCATCCAAGAGAGCGTTGAGCGCGGAAATTGCACGAGGGATAGGAGACTGGGCTCGGGCGACGGTACGACTCCCAGAAACAGCAAACAGTCGGTGCCTCCGATTACGGGTAGAGTTAATCGGAGCAAACAGTTGCTCGTCGTGCAGTTCAGGAGCATCTATTTTCCTGTGAAATATTTTACACATATTAAAATAATTTTGTCATTTTTTCTTCCCACCTCGAGAGAATTATAGAGCTCCCTAGGAGATAGTTAGAAAGATTATGTGTTGATTACTACCAATGACATTTTAATAAACAGACATGTTATACACTCACAAACCACCGAAAATGTGTTCCGCGCAGCAGCGGCAGCAATTGTGCTATGAGATCCTCTGGTTTTTATTTACTTTGGTATCATAATTGGTATACTTTCTAAACACACACGAAGGCTTTTTTATTTAATTTTGTAGCTGCGCGCAGCGTAGGACTGGATCCGATGCGTGACGCCTTATGGCAAGGATCCCAATTGGGATCCTTTCGAGTCTTCGAGTGCGCGCTCATAGCAAATCTGTTTATTTAAATATCATTGGTTACTACCCATTCCGTGAAGGTTAGATGAAGTAATTAATGTTTTGAGTATCTACTTAAGACGTGAATTCCTTCATTAGACCCAGATTATATATTTATTTTATACATAGTTATATGATAAATATAGAGCCAGACTCACCATACTATCTAATTAGTAGGTAAATTGTATAAAGTCTATTAATTAGGTAAATAAAGTACAGAAATACGACATTAGCGTAATTATTTTACCATAGGTCTTTATTTAAATGGCGCGGTTTTTTCTTTACAAGACCATCTCAGACAAATCTGCATGGTTCTCATATAATTCGACCGTTAAGTAACCTACATAACTTACTGTATGGATTTAAAAATAGAGACTTTAACCCCTGAGTTTGTTTCGGTGTTTCATCTCAAGGTAGTCAGCTAGGAAACACCGGCCTCATTTAGATGAAAATGACAAAAAAAATTTTTTGTTTAATCTGCGGGTGAAGCGTCGAAAGCTAGTTTAAAATAAAATGATTTGAATCTTGAAGTAAAGGCATTAAAAAAATACAATTAGGTATATGTACCTACCACTCGTAAGGAAAACGATTCGTTTCACGATGTAGGAACAGACATACTTACAGACAAATCGTAGTAACGGTCCCATCGGACAGCTAGATACCAATAATAAACTTGGCGGGTTTCTCGCAAAAAGCAATACACCATTAGACAGAATCGAATACTTACACTACACATGTTTTATACATTTCCCCCTTTAGTTTACACATTATTAAAATACCGAACACTTTACTTGACCGTATAGACCTAAGTCAAACATTACCCAAACGAAAACCAACCCATAGCAATCAGAAATAAAGTTACATTTTCTTTGTTGCATCGTCAAGAATTTCCTTGCATTGGAAAGTAGGCTTTATGCAAAAGAAATAAGATTGGTTTTATTTTTTTCATATACAGGATGTACTATTATCACGTGCAGTAACATGAAGCGCATACTGTATAATTGATTTTCTTTTGATAAAAAATCGAAGTGAACTCGCATACCATTCACATTTAACGTTTATAATTTGATTAGTTCGCACCTGACGATATGGAATTATGTAGTTTCATGCTAAAAATGTGTAAGCGGTGTTGCAAGCTGCAAATAATGGATGAATATTGTTATCTTTTGCTTTTCAGGGTTCCGTATTCAAAGATTAACCAACAGAACCTTATTTGTTGAGATAAAAAACACAGCTGGAGTGGGTAGCGACACTAAAGGCCCCCACCCACAGCGACTTTTTGTAGCGATGCTGTCGCACGTTCGCATCGATAAAGTCGCGATGCTGTAGCGCGTTGGCATTTTTTCTATAGCGCTTCCAAATGCGACTGGCGCGTGACATAGCGATACTGTCGCGCGTTTCGTAAGCGCACGACAGTATCATCGCTACATAAAGTCATCGTGGGCGATGGGCCTAAGCCTTTGCTGTCGGTCCATGTTTCTGGCAACTTCATACTGTTAAAGGAACATAGTTGAACATTCTACTAATTGTGTATTTGTATTGCCCTTATGACAACATATATTAAAAATCGTACGGAACTCTTCGCTTACGAGCCAAACTGGCACTGGACAGGTATTTTTTTCTTTTGTTCTTATGTAACTTGTTTTTATAATTAAAAGATAATCTCATGATATAGATATTATTTTCATTCTAATTGAGAATATTGGGATGTGTGGATTGATAAGAATAGATAAAGTATAGTAGGAGAAGTTTGAAATGTGTTGTTCCAACCGCAAGTCGCAACTAATCCCATTTTGTGTCCAGGCAATCTCTGTCCATTCTAGGTTGCCTGAAAGAAATCGCCTGGTGCGATAAGGCCGCCAATTGTATGTTTTCTTTATTATATGATTTCCTTTTTGTTAATTTATTACATGGGCCGAGTGCAGGTAAAAATTATGATTTTTGTTTGATAAAGTAAATAAAAATATACACTTTTAAGTGTATATCCCTACTTTCACGAAAAAACTACTGAACGGATTTAAATCAAATTTGGTAGGTAGGTAGAAGAGACACTAGAATAACACATAGGCTACCTATAATTCCACTGCTGAGCACGGGTCTCTGCCCGCGCGATATAAACTGTAGTCCGCGCGGGCGAAGCCGCGGGCGGAAAGCTAGTTATTATAATATAAATTTAACACTTAACTTTGTATATTATTATTTAGGTGGGTAATCGTCAAAAAAAATTTTCGATCTAGGTGGAACTAGAGTGTCAGACTTTTACTGATTAAAACCTACCTGTGTTCCTTCAATTTCCCTTTGCGTTCCAGTGCCGTAACTCTTTCGAATAATCCTGCAGGCCGAATGTAATACTGTACCATTTGCTTACCACTTTATTATATTTTTATAAGCACATAAACTTACTAGAAGAGTTTATAAAACTTTTGCAATTTCATTCAAAAGAAAATAATGACGGCAGGTGAAAATTTTAAATAGGTATTATAGAATTGTGAATGTTGAAGTTCTTGTTAGTAAATGGATTTGTTTTTGCGAGATTATAGAAGCTTGTAGGATTGTTTCGTATGTAAAATACAACTTACATTATGTAAATACTTACACCGAACATTTTTCAGTCTTTTAAAGTTTTTGTTACATCGTCAAATGTGGAATCGTCATCATTGTTAAACACCTCTACGGTCCGGACTAAGCATTTTGCCTCGTCGTTTACACCGCGTACATCGAAGGACTGGAACAGTTTGCCTGCTGCGGCCTTCCCGTTCCATCATAATTTTGGTGTCTCCAAGGCTTTCAATAAACTAGTTTACGTCATAATCAACGATTGCATCACTGCTTACCATCAGGTGGGATCACAGTCTAGCACTAGTTTTAAATATTATAAAAAAAAAACAAGTAAGAACTAATCACTACATAGTATAAAACAAAGTCGCTTTTTCTGTACCTATATCCCTATGTACGCTTAAATCTTTAAAACTACGCAACGGATTTTGATGCGGTTTTTTTAATAGATAGAGTGATTCAAGAGGAAGGTTTATATGTATAATAACGTCCATTAACCCTTCAGATACCGTCAATTAGAGATACAATAGTAAGACAATAGATGCGCGGCCACCGGTGGTCGCTTGGGGATTCATGAATTAAATAGTGGAGAAACACCCGAGCGAAGCCAGGCGGGTCTCTAGTTGTCTATATAAAAGCGTTAAAGAAAACGTATTACTGTTTACATTATCACAATAAAAGAAATATATATAACATGTGCGTTGAATTGAGAATCACCTCCCCTTTGGGTATTTTGGAAATCGGATAATAAAAAAGAATGTGCGTCTTAACGGTTCTGGAAACAAACTCTTAACTCTCTTAACTTGAATGTGACCTAGATTTATTAATACCAAAATTACAGAATAAAATATCATTAAATGATAGCAATATATTGTGGGGCACTAGAACTAGGGAGCAGATTTCAAAATTTAACTCAGAATGTCATAATCGTTTAGGGTTAATTGACTTTCCGATCGAGTGTTCAGATTGTGCAGATTTTTACTGTAATGACCCCTGTCATAACCGTATTCTTGACGTGATGTACTCTGAGATTGTGGCCGCCCTTCGTGCTGCGTCCTTGGCGGGTCGAGGGAGTACGATGAGGGATGGGAGTGGGCCGCGCGTATTGGGTTGGAATGAACACCTAAAAGGGGCTCACCGGGAAGCTAGAATGAAGTTTACGGAGTGGGTAGCGTGCGGTAAACCTAAGTCTGGCTTAATGTATGATGATATGTGTGCTAGCCGGCGAGTATTTAAGTCAAGATTGAAGTGGTGTCAAGATCGTCAAGAACAGTTTGAAATGGACAATCTTGCTAAGAAACACTTCAATGGTGATTTTAAGGGCTTTTGGAAAAGCACCAGTAAAATTAACGCCAGGCCTGGACTTCCGGTGAGCGTCGGGGGGGTGAGTGGTTCGAAGGACATTGCTGATCTCTTCAAGCGTCAATTTTCTATACAATCACCTTTGGGTCCAGCGAGTGAGATGTTCAATGGGGAGAGGCCTGAAGGAATGGTAGGGGTGAGGTTTACGGCCAAAGATGTGGCCGTAACTATTAAAAATATTAATAAAGGCAAGAGTCCAGGTCATGATTCCTTATCCATTGAGCATCTGGTTCACGCTGGCCCGCATATAAATAGAGTATTAGCGATGTTCTACTCATTGTGCGTGAGCCACTCTTATCTTCCACCGGATCTTATGAAAACTGTGGTTGTGCCTGTAGTTAAAGATAAAACCGGTGACTTAGCGGATAAAAGCAACTATAGGCCCATTTCTCTGGCTACAGTAATAGCGAAGGTGTTTGACGGTTTGCTTAATACACAGTTAAGTAAATACATATCTCTGCACGAAAACCAGTTTGGGTTTAGGCCTAAATTGTCGACAGAAAGTGCTATACTGGGTCTTAAGCATACCGTCAGATACTATAATGACCGTAAAACCCCGGTGTACGCATGCTTCCTCGACTTGTCCAGGGCCTTTGATTTGGTGGTGTATGATCTCTTATGGAAAAAACTTGAGAGTACCGACCTACCGCGAGAACTTGTTTCCATCTTCAAGTACTGGTACACGCACCAGGTCAACAGTGTCAGATGGGCGGGGGCAGTGTCGGAGTCGTATCGTTTGGAGTGCGGCGTGAGACAGGGCGGACTGACCTCGCCCACGCTATTCAACCTTTACATGGACGCGCTGATCGTCGCGCTGAGCAGTGAGCATGTCGGCTGTCATGTAGATGACGTTTGTGTCAATAACTTAAGCTATGCGGACGACATGGTTCTGCTGAGCGCGTCGATCTGCGGCCTGAGAAGGTTGATGGCGATGTGTGAGGGTTACGCTGTTTCGCATGGTCTGGTTTACAATATTAAGAAGAGTCAGTACATGGTCTTTGAGGCCGGTGGTGCTAGATGCCCGGACACTGTACCGCAACTATGTCTTAATAATGTACCCTTAGACAGGGTAAATCAGTTTAAATACCTAGGGCATATAGTTACGGCTGACCTCAGAGATCATGCTGACTTAGAACGGGAACGAAGGGCTGTATCCAAGAGAGCCAATATGCTGGCTCGCAGGTTTGCACGGTGTTCTGACGACGTAAAAATCACTCTTTTCCGGGCATATTGCACGTCCATGTACACCTGCGGCTTGTGGGCTAGCTACACACAAAAGAGCTACAACACCCTTCGTGTCCAATTTAATAACGCCTTCAGAGCGGTGTTGGGTCTGCCTCGCTACTGCAGCGCTTCGGGTATGTTCGCATGGGCACGTACGGACTGTTTCCATGCGACCATGCGGAAGCGTTGTGCGTCACTTGTGCACAGGGTGCGGGCCAGCTCCAACATTGTTCTGAAAATGATAGCGAATAGGTTGGACTGTCCTTATGTGCGGCACTGCTGTAACAGACAAGTTACATACAGTGTCGCATATAAGAGACTAAGACATTTATAAATATGTATAATTTAATTTGATTTCTGGTTTTTTTTTTTTTTTTTTTTTTTTTTTTTTTTATATTTGTAATGTCTATTGTTTTTGTTTTTGTAATGATTTTAATTTAGGGAATTTGTGCTTTTGTGTTTATTTATTTTTAATTTGATGTCAATTTGAATGTTTTTTTTTTTTTTTTTATATGGGTCTTAATAATGGTACCTGAAATAAATGAATTTTATTTTTATTTTTATTTTAACGAAATCAAAGATCACTGAGGAAAAAAAAAACAATTCAGCTTTATGGAAATTAAAAAAAGGCATGTGTTTTAGTGCTAAGCAGTTTGGAGTTCATACTTTTTGCTTAACAACTTTTTGTGAAACTAAAAGCATATTGAACTCATCACATAACGTTCTGAACCACTTACAACTGGTTCTTGGGTCAGCAACCTCTTTGATTGCTCTGGTCATGGTAGGCTTCATGACTGGTCCATGGAGAGGCCTGTCTCTTTCTTCTGGTACGTCCAGGGGAAAGAGATTGGTGGTCGAATCTGTGGATATTTGTGATCTATGAATATCAAAAGTTGTGATTACACTAGGGGGAGGTCAAAAAGTCAATAAACGAAAATTTTGAAATATGCCGACAATAAGAAGTGATTGGAACTTTACAGTGGTTTTTGCAGTAGGGCTTTTTAAATTTTACATCCTACTTTTCTGCAAGTAATATTTTTATAATCCCAAATGTGATGAAATGATCATGTCACAAAAAATACAATTACACTTTTTCTTTCGGTCTAGACCTCTCACTTGATGTTAAGCGAGGATGTGGTCGACGATGGAGCACGCCTGTCTAGAGGTAACCTATTCACTCTTGACTTAAATACCCTTAAGGTATATAAAAGATATCATGAAGGTGAATGTTTATACAAACGTTTTGGGAACAGATTTATTATGCGTTCAGCTAAGGAGTGGAATTCCCCGTCCGAGTCTGTGTCTCCTGATAGCTATAACCTAGGGGTCTTGAAGTCAAGAGTGAATAGGTTACTTCTAGGCAAGCGTGTTCCATCATCGGGCACATCATCGCTTACTATCAGGTGAGACAGTGAACAGTGAATCAAACGTGAGCCTATGAATAATAAAAATATAAATAAAAAGGAAATGTGGATTTTTTGTTACTCCTTCATGCTCTAACGTCTAAACAGATTTGTATGATATTGCACACAGACAGACCATGTATTTCACAAAGGATAATCTTTATTCCAGGGAGTATTTTCCCTTGGGATAATTTCCTACTTTTACACAGACAAATCCGCCGGCTGCAGCTAGTAATTTTTTATTTGCTTGTTTTTAATTTCCGCTTCCCTTCTACCTTTACATGAAACATGAACTTTCATCTCACATGTTAATATTTCAATTATTTGTGTATTGTCGGGCGTTATGTTTAATTATGTAACTCCCGTGCCGTTCCCGAATGCCAGGGGAGGGAGTCACATTTCAGATGTTTTTATGTCAAAGCATGGGGGAGCACTTGTATGGAAAATAGCGGGGTATACGTACGGGATATCTATTTTCCTATTTTCTGTGTCGATATCTGAATGGTGTATTGTTGTTTATCAGTGTTCCGTGGAGATTTTGGAATATGTTATAGTGTAGGAGATTAGAGTTGCGTGGCGATTACAAAGAGTTTCTTTTGTTGATACGTTATCGTTGATCAGGGTAATCGTTATTGTATCAAGGCTGCGGAAATAAGGTACGCAAAATGATTTTGAAGGATCTTGATTTAGTCAGAAAAAGTCTGCGGTTTAGTCAGCAAAAAGCAGTGGTGAAGTCAAGTTCGGTGGAGTATTCGAGGCATCATGCCGTTTACCCTCACGGCATTTGGGTTGGTTTTACTAGCAAGGCGTAACAATAGATACTTCAAAAAGGGTACTTCTCGTATTTTTAAGAATTTTTTTGCATTCACAACGCAGTCTCGATCCGTCAAACATATAATAGTATAAACTTTATTGTACACCAAAATAGTAACAATTTCACAGAAACTTGAATCTATTGGAAATTAGACATGTTTATTCTTAAATATATCTTATTTGCCTGAGAGAGAGAGAGAGAGAGAGAGAGAGAGAGAGAGATGTCTAATGACACTGAGATTATATTGAGACTTTAATTTGAACCTAAGATTGGCCGTTAGATCATCGCTTACCGAAACGAGATAGTGGTCAAACGCAAGCATATCAATAATAATAAAAAAAGTCTTAACAAGGAGTGGTTAACATGAAAAAACTACAACAGTATTCTAGATTCTTACAAAGATGATCAGATTAAACCCCGCGGCGAGGCATCGCAGGTTTCTGATTTATTTGTAAACAAAACCTAGGAGGTGAGTAATCAGTCAGGTCTCCGCGAAAACGCCTGATCATCCTACTAGGATCGTTCTTAGAAGGCGGCTTCGTTTGACAATCGTCACGCGTTCATCGATCAGTTACAACTGCACAAATTCAGAAGGCTAACTTTATTAGATGCATTTCTGCAAAATTCCAGTTCACATCCTTTTGAACAAAAATTGAAGAGTTTTGGATCTATAAACCAGTTTTAGTGTTCATGCATGTAATGAAAACATTGCATTTTTGTGCCATACGAAAAAGGGTGTAAAGATTCTTTTCTGCAAGATAACCATATTCTGAAAAACCCCTTTTCAAACAGTCTGATGCAGTTAATGGCATTAATTTTTACAACAAAGATAGGTATTAGGTAGTTCTCTAAGTACACACTCATCGCCTGTACATCATTGTATCTAGTATCAATATAACTTCAGTGCAGTCAATTTGTATAAACTAGTGTGTGACTGCGATCCCCTTTGATGGTAGGCAGTATTGCAATCGTTGATGGTGAGGCGCACTTGTTTATTAAGAGCTCATTCGCTCTGGCCTTGAAGACGCCTAAATTATAATCGCACGGGAAGACCGCAGCAGGCAAATCGTTCCAGCCCTTCGATGCTAAAAAGTTGTAAGCGGTGTTGCAAGCTGATAAACATGCATGAAATGTCAAAAATTCAGTCAGAAAAATCATGCTAATTGCACATTCCAAAGCGTAGATCTCTATGAAGAAGAATGTAAAATAAAAAGAATAAGTCAGAAGAATGTATGTTTCTGTCCAAGTCTCCTCCTATAGCCCCCTGACTTCTCCCGCCAATCATATTTAAATTAGGTAAATAATCTTTCGACTACCGTAATTTGAGACACAATAGGAAGATAATGAGAGAGTGAAGTTCGCTTGTGGTTTAATGAAATAAAACTGACCTGCAAAAAAAATTTAAACAAAGCTTTTTGGGAACACAGTTATTGTACGTACAGCCAAGGAGTAGAATTCCCTGCCGGAGTCTGTGTTTCCTGATAGCTACGAGTTGGGGGTCTTTAAGTCAAGAGTGAATAGGTTACTTCTAGGCAAGCGTGCTCCATCGTCTTACCATCAGGTGAGATGGTGGCCAAATGCAAGCCTATCAATAATAAAAAAAAAGAAAATCTTTGCGGGCTACACTGGCATTTTAAACCAATAGAAATACTAAACGTTGACAATTTAACCTTGAATCTTAAATAGATTCACTTTTCCAGTAAAAATACAAGTGTAGATGTCTGCCAAGCTAACGAACAACCGCTGTGCCGTTCAAAAAAGTAATCTCAGACAGACAGAATCGATTGCACGCCCTTTTACGGTGTTTTTGTTTGTTACCGTTCAATTCTCTTTGTAGCCCCAGGGTTTGAAAAAGGGGTTTGCAAGTGACACAGGGATTATTTCATAGGCATCGTCCTATTGTGTCTGAGGACTCAATCACAAAATAGATAGGTACAAAAGACAATCTCATGTAAGTACTTCACTTTTTATACCTACGCTCGCTGGACGCACACTTATGAGCGTTTGAGCCGGGACTGTTCGACGACGCTCTGAAATATCGTGCCTGTGAGCGGTGTCTATGTGTGCGTTGCTCGAGCGCGCTTTGTATATAGATTGACTTCTGTACCTATATATTTTGTGCCTAGCTAGGGTTTGAAAAAGGGCTTTGCAAGTGACGCAGGGATTATTTCATAGGCATCCTCCTATTGTGTGTAAAGACCCAACTACAATCTCTCTAATCTTTTTGCCAAGTTTGATAAACTGGTGACTATAGAAATATTTCTATCTACATATCTGAGAGAGCCTATAAGAAGGTTTAAGACCAATTTCACAGTCTTCTTATTATAATATCTCAGGCATTGTTTTGTTTGGAAATTGGAATAGAATAAAATAAACTTTATTTAATACTAAAATAGTTAGATAGCTCTTATACTTTAACTTAAATCTGTGGGTACAATACAATGGAGGTTTTATCTCTCACAGCAATATTTACCAGACAACCTTTGGATTTATTGAAAGAACGGAGGTTAGTCTGAGGTATACTGCTTGTAAATTAATCTAATCTTGCTAATATTGCATGAACTTTGACACTTCATAATTTACTCGAAAAAAAGAGTATTACTATAAAAGCCTTCAAATTTTATCAAGATTCTAAATGACGACAATTGTTTTCAAAAAAAATTAAGATTCTTAAAAAATCACGTTTTTCCTGGAACAAGTTTCGTAAAATATTAGAGTAGAGCTCAGAATTGCCGAATGCTAGCAGAGTTTTCAGACGGTTTTTCTCTTTTTTCATGTTGCCTACTCGTCAAACATCGCGTTGAATTGCGTTAGATGAAGTAACAAGCTTTTAAACCATATTTGATGATGGCGATAGGCGAGTGGAAAAGCTTAACAATATAGTCATGTGATATAATAACATCGTATAAAGTTGTATTTCTGTTCAACTGTTTCTTAGTTATAATCAGCACAGGTGAACGATCTGTCCGATTTGAAGGTCGGCAATCGTTTGGTCAGTCTTTTTTTATAATATTATTAGTACTTACTTATTGCTTCTACGTGTGTTTGCTAGGGCAACGATCCGAGACAAAAAAAAATTACGTATGTAGTTCGACTATTAGAATTTTTATACGGCCCGTTTTGGGGCCTTTTTAGGTAAAACCTTCCATTATGTTATGTTATGATATTTTTGTGGGAAAAGTGAGCGTGTTTTCTAGAAGTCGGTTAGAAGAGATCTCTCTTTGAACTCCTCTGTGTACTAGTGGGGTTTAGTGTTTGGTCTACTTGTGTTAACAATGATTTCTCTGTCTCTGTTTTGTTATGGCGACACTTGGGGAAGGCCTATGTCCAACAGTGGACGTCTATCGGCTGATATGATGATGATGTGAGAAGCGGCAACGATAAGCACCCAAAGTAAACTGTGTTATATCCGCCTTAGTGTATATCGAATGGCTACCTTTATTTGTATAAAGTTTAAATACGTACTGTCAGACGTTATCTGTATATATAACGAGAAACTGACTGACTGACATATCAACACACAGGCAAAACTACAAGGACTAGGAACTTAAATTTTGCACAAGGCCTCCTTTTATTACATAAGCGAGTACTAAGAGAGGATTTTCCAAAATTCACCATCTAAATGGATGCAAACGGGGTTCCAAATTCAAGGAGTTGTCAGCAACAGGAGGGGCCCAGCTGGGTCGAAGCCTTCTGGGGCCAGGGTTACCTGAAAGGAAGCTCGAGCCCCGGTATGAAGAGGCTAGAACGAACGGGGTGGGTTTTTAGTCAGTAAGAGTCTGACACTATCTCCCGCACCACCCAAAAGCGGGGGCTATTATTAGATGATTTTTGCCCACCGTAAAAAAAAAACGGAGTTCCATTTCGTTGAATTAAAATGTGTTTTTTCAAATATTTAATTGTCTCTGCCTAAAAAAAAACAGACGAAGCTGTGTGCTCATACTGAGCTTTATGAATCGCTCATTACCAACACCTACATCAATAAAACAATAGATCATAACGCCCCGAAATTAGTCAACGCCATTTTTCGGCTCATTCGCTTTTCGGAAAACGGTATTGCGATAGCGGACATCCCCAAAAGGAGGAATTTCCTCGCCCCACAAGAATCCGCATATTACGGGTAGAACTGAATACGAAATAGGGTGGAACTACCCTCTGAATTTCAATCGTATTGCACGTTTGACGTTTGTATATTAATGTTTTCCCGCGTTTTTATTGCCGTAACAGGTGGCCATGATGAAATTTTAGTTTTGTTATTTTCGAATGTTGGTTGTGTTCGAAATTTGAATGTTTGAAGCCTGAATTAAGGGCTTATGTACACGATTGACTTTATTGATACGACAGAATTGATTGAGATTTTATTCTTTTTAGTCTTTGAAAGTTACTGAAACTCGCCTACATTTTTCGTATTTTACTCTACTTATAGGACTTTGATACAAGTGGTGAAAGTTTACCATTGCGACCGAGGCGGGATTCCCCCGAGACGCAGGCGAAGGTGTTATGGAATCAAGTCGAATGTCGCACGTGTAACAAACAACGTTTTTCAATACAATTATGAAGATACAAATAAAGGCGGATTTACCAGCGTCTTGTAGGAGTCGCTTAGCGCCCAGCCTGATACAATAAATACAATAAAATGTGGTGGGTGTGAGCTTGCGCACTTTTTCGCACTAGTGCGGAAAACACTGATTGGCGTACCTAAAAGCAGTAGGGGTTTTCTTGTAAGTGTATTGAAAAATCTTTAACAGTGCGTAGTAGTAGATATCTGAGAGTTAATGGAGTTATATTTATACAACGTGTAACGTTAAATGCGCAAAACCTCAGATACCCCAAATGATTTTTAATTTAATTGACCTAATTCTGTGAAAAGAAAATCTTAAAAAAAAAATTAAGGTTTTATGTGCAGTTTTAGTTTGTTTAAAATTAATATCTGCATTGAAATAAGAACTTTTATTCTCCCGTGTATGAGAAAATTTGATTGGACTACCCAACCATTTGTGTTTGTTTACCTATTTCGGCGGGTTTGCGCGGGTGATAGCTGACCTATTCATAAATAGACAGGGCGACATTTTTAATGAAGATTTTTTTGAAAAATATAACCTATATTAAAAAGTGGTTCAATTGATTCTGCTCGTTATTCTGAACAAACTATTTTCAGGTTTTGCGCATTTAACGTTACACGTTGTATTAATTAGCGTTACATTAAAGAACTATTCTATTTTTAATGATCAAGGTTTTAGTTTTTTTTCACCATCTTTATTATTCTGATTAAAATAGACGCTTAGCATCACAACCTCTATGGTTTTGATCTTAAGCTTATCTTAATTTATGTTTCTACGTTTTAATCTTTATCTGATTATAAGATTTTATCTACTTCTCGAGGATATTGAAATGAAGAGATAATATTTTATTAGAATTAGATTAAAAACAACTTACAAAGTTATAATACTAATATGGCCTGTTGGTCAAGTGGTTAGTGACCTTGACTGCTATGCTTGTGGTCGTAGGTTCGACTCCCACCCAGGACAAATGTTTGTGTGATGAGCATAATCATTTGTTCTGTATCTGGGTGTAATTTATCTATAATATGTATGTATTTAGAAATATATAAGTATGTTTATCAGTTTTCTAGTACCCATAACACAAGCTCTGCTTAGCTTGGGACTAGACGGCGTTGTGTGATAGTTGTGAAAAAAAAAATACATTCGATTGATCCTATGCTTTATGATCATGAGCTTAGAATACAAAAGGCAACTGTAGTAACACAGCTGGGTTTTAGTTAATAAAAATCTGATGCACTCTCTCGCTCTAGGTACAGTGGGAGAAAGTTTTTTTGTTAATTTTCCACCATATCCAGTAGAACTTAGTGGTCGCGCAAGAAGGGTCCCGTGCCGTCCATAGCAAAAAAACCAGCAAATATTACGTTTGCTGTATAGCCCCCATACAGCAAACGTAATATTTTGCTGGTTTTTTTAAATATTTATTTTATTCTGTTTTTAGATTTTTTATTGTAGCGGCAACAGAAATACATCATCTGTGAACATTTCAATTTTCTAGCTATAATGGTTCATGAGATACAGCCTGGTGAGTGTCAGACGAACAGCGGCTTGATAGCAATATGGTCCCATTTTTTTACCCTTTGGGTTCGGAACTCAACAAATAATAATTATGGTAGCAATAATGAATAGGTCCTGGGTCCAGGATCCTGCCAGACGCATTAATTTGTTATTTCACCACTACTGCTCTCAAAACGGTGAAGGAAAACATCTTGAGGAAATGTCTCAGAACCAAAAATTCGAAGACATGTGACCTTCACCAATCCGCACTGGGCCGGCGTGGTAGATTACGGACCATTCATTCTCGTAGAGAGAAGGCCTGAGTCCCAGTAGTGGGAACATTATAAAGGCTGATGATGATGATAAATGAATAGGTTACTTCTACTCTTCTTCATCATCGACTGTATCGTCGCTTTCCATCAGGTGAGATAGCGGTCAAGCACGAACCTATCAACAATAAAAAATAAAGAAATATTTATTCCAAATAGACCAATTACAGGCACTTTTGAATTGTCAAAATGTCAGTCAGTCAAAAAAAATAGTGATTAATTCAATAAATAGATTAAAAAACAATACAGTTTATATATTTGTGCGTGTGTGCACTACGATTAAGTTCAGATCACGATTGTTGATGAATTAAATCTAATTGCGACGAAAAAGTCGTGCGTGCGATTAACGCGCGCTTTTTTGGTCATCTCCTTACAAGGCGGTTAAGGTTTGGTTCGCAGGGCACGACTGTCGCTGATTGAATGTTAAAAGATGACCACTGGCACTGGCATTGGATGGTGGTTTTTTTTTTGTCGATGGGGAAAATCATCTTATGAAAACCCCCGCTCTTGGGTGAAGCGGGAGATAGTGTCAGACTCTTACTGACTAAAAACCCCACCCCGTTCCTTCTAGCCTTCATACCGGGGCTCGAGTTTCCTTTCAGATAACCCTGGCCCCAGTAGGCTTCGACCCACCTGGACCCCTCCTGGTACTTGCTGGTGGTGATGGTGTGATGTTGTTGTTGTGTTGGTTGTGTGTTGAAAGTTATTTATAGTTTTGTTTTTATTATTAAAATATAATTGTTGAAGCTTCTGACTGAAAAAAACCTATGTAGCTTGACTTAAAGAATTCTTATACATATAGCCCGTTATATTCCTTTTTTAGGTAGGTACGCTTTATATAGTCTGTTTTGGTACCTTTTTAGATACGTTATAATAATATTATGTTATGATATTTTTGTGGAAAAAGTGAATGTATTTTCAGAAGTCGGTTAGAAGAGAACTATCTCTGAATTCCTCTGTGTCCTGGTGGGGTTTGTATTTGGTCTATTTGTGTTAAAATAATGTCTTTGGTTTTTCATTGCTCTGTTGCCTTTGTAGCCATTTATCCAGATCTGTTTGCCGTTGTGTCAGTTGTTTGATAAAGTTATTAAATAACTAGCTGCTCCCAGCGGCTTCGCCCGCGTGATAACAGAAAATTATCCCAAGGGAACATACTTCCGGTATAAAAACTATCCTTTGTCCTGTTCCAGGACATGGTCTATCTATGTACCAAGTTTCATCAAAATCGGTTTTGCCATTTAGGAGTGAAGACGTAACAAACAAACTCACTTTCGCTTTTATAATATTAGTAAGGATTATGTTTTAATTATTATTTGAACATAGTTGTTGAAGCTTCTGACTGTTTTTTTTATTAGCTTAAAACTGGATGGTTTAACTTTTTTAAGTAAATCCGAACCGATTGGAACCAATTAGTGGGTGCTTGAGGACGGATAGCGCCGTTGAGGCTGACCAAGGAGGCGAGGTTGAGACGCTTACCTCAAGGGCTGGTTCGAGGTGGCTTGAGAAAAGGATACCTGGAAGGATTTCGGGGAAGCTTTTGTCCAGCCGTGAGAAAGTATAGGATAAAAAAAATTAAAAGATTTTTGATGAGCCAATATTGTTTTTATTTTAGCGTTGATAAGCTCGCTCTTGACCACTGTCTCACCTGATGTATGTGTATCTACGATTAATGAATCTGTTAAGAGTGCCCATCCGTGAGTTAATATAATCACTATCACTACATAGTATAAAACAAAGTCGCTTTTTCTGTCCCTATATCCCTACGCTTAAATCTTTAAAACTACGCAGCGGTTTTCTTTAATAGAAGGTTTATATGTATAATAACATCCATTAAATAGTGGAGAAACACCCGAGCGAAGCCGGTCGGGTCGCTTGTTCGATATAATCTCAAATATCGACTCAACCCTTCGTGTATTTTGAGTTGATTTTTAACCGACATCATTAAGTGACCATATGCATTAAACATTCCCTTATAAAAAGTATGAGTTGTAATGAAATTTGCACTTTGGTTTGTATGTCACAGAGTTGCTTCTCCTTTGAATAATGATTTTCTCCCTTGTCTAAATTGAAATATAAAATACTTAGAGATAATAAATAAATGCATTAAAACAAGCAACTATTAATACATTTCAGAGCACGATTTCTCCGAAAAGAGTTCTCTTTAACTTATTGTTTATAATATGCCATATAATAATAAACTTGCTGATAGACAAAGGCCTCTTCAAAATTGAATAAAAATGTACAGCTTTTAGTAAACACCATGAGCTGTAGTTAAAGTAAAACAATGATAGATTTTAAGATTCAAAGGCTGGACTTTGAACTAGGGATGTAACGGAAATAGTTATATCGAAACCTAATTCGGAACCGAAGCTTTTAAATTTGACGAATCGGAACCGAAATCAAATGCTGAAGTCCGCCTCTAGCAGAAATGTCAAATAAAATACTACTAAAACTAATTAAAAAACTCGGATAATAAATACGAAACCAACATCAAATGAAAGAGTATTCGACATGGGGGCAGGGAGGTGCTCCTCGCAACAAGTGTAAACTTATTAATTTGTACATCCGATATATGTTACCATTTTTGATTTATTACATACTAGCTTTTGCCCGCAGCTCCGCCCGCGTACATAAAATAAAATAAAATAAAATTTTATTCAAGTATAAAGTACGTAAAATTATGATTTACATTAAGTGCAACCGAGATAAAAAGTAATTCTAGCTGTAATATAAACCTGCCTGAACTAGGTTAATGAAAAACCTGTGTCTCAGGCGATCAATTCTCATGAAACATTTAAAAAGAAGAAAACAATAATACCATTAAAAATAAATGAAAAAGGCGACAATATTTCTAATGACATAAAAAGTAACTATTTGAATAGATTATTTTAAACCTAGATTATGTACGATATATTAGGTTTAAACAAATTAACGAATAAATAATACAGCCGATAAACTAGATACTATATTAATTAGGTAAAGATAGAGACTTATATTATAGTAGTTATATACAAACTTTATTTTATAATTTCTAATAGTTTTTCCGTGTCTGCATAATTGTGTTTTGTCAAAAATTCCTGGATTAGTAAATTACACCTAAATCTGCAGTACTGTGTTTAACTGGTTATATAAATAAGGTCCCAGAAATATATAAAATCGATTAGTAAAAGCATGTTTAGTCCGAGAGTTAATACAAACCAGATCTTTTCTTCTTCTATCTGAGGGTATTGGATTAAAATAAAGTTCAGTGTGTTTTAACAGAACTACATTTAAAACAAATAATTGGCGAACTGTTAGCACCTTACATTCCATGTAAAGCTGGTGTGTTGGAAACCGAAATGGACGAAAAGTAGCTACTTTTAAAACTGCTCTTTGCGCACGTTCTAAGTGCAGTAAAATGGTTTTAGCGGCGCCACCCCAGGACGTAATGCAGTAGGTAATAATAGAAATATAGCCTATATCACTCAAAAATAAAGCAATTTTCTATCGGTGAAAAAACTTTCGCATTCAGACCAGAGATTACTTCCTTCAAACAAAAAAAAAAACAAACCTTTAATATGAGTGTAGATTTTATTTATTTTTTAAATAAACGTTGCCTCACACTAGAATATCTGCTGTTCTTAGTTACGTTCACAAATATGCAAATTCGCATAAACAACACATTCAGACCCGGAATACCCATCTGTAGGCTAGGATATCCAAATATTTGTTTAGTGCGGAAATCGGACCTACGACATACAGTGCAGCAGTCAATCGCTCAACCTTGCCATGTAATGCCATAATTTATCGGAACCGAAATCGGAATCGAAAGTGCAAAATCAATCGATAGTTTCGACAATTCGGAACCGTAATCGAGCCACCACCGGTACATCTCTACTATGAACAGTTGAAATTGTTTCTGATATTTGTGCTGCTAAAATCCCATGAAAATCATACAATGAGAATAACATAGCTAGTATTTAAGTACATTATATGTTTTTATTGTGCTTACAAATATTTATACGGTTTTGCGGTCGAGATTTACCGTCTTGTACCGCAATTAATTGTTTTAAGTTCTTTCAGACAAAAGAAAGCTGTTATGTGTTAGTGTCTAACTGCCGCACTCAGAGACGCCCATTAACGCTAATCTCTGATTTACTAATTTTGTCATTGAATAATAGTCTATATCTTTATGGTGTTAAGTACCTTAGGTTTTGCTATAATTGACATTAAAGTAAAATGACGTCTCTGAGTGCGGCAGTTACTGTATTGTTGGAATTTCCGAAGATTGTACCGTTAATTTTGTTTTGCTCTAGCTTTTGCCTGCGGGTTCGCCCGTGTTTCAGTCAGATTATTGCTGTGTGAGTATGCTATTCTCTATGACACCGAGCACCGAGTACTTGTCGACAACACATTGAAAACCAACCGTTTGATGAGATATATATATCCTTTTTTATTAGGACAATAATAAAACAAATTAAATTATAAAATAAACCTGAATAATTAAAAATAATATATGCACTAAAGGCCTAGCTAAATATGACGTCATAAAGCATTGCCATACAATGTGGCAATGCCGCCAGCCTTTTGGGCACACTTCCAGTCGACAGCGATGCGGAGGAGTTTTATGACGTCATATTTATATATTCTTAAATACTAAATCTATCTATCTATCTATATATATAAAAATGACCCCCGTTTTCCGTTGTTACGACTTGGCATGAAAACGGCTTGACCGATTTGGCTGATTTTTTTTTTTGTTGTGATTGTTATTGTGAGGTGAAGGTTCTTATGGAAAAAAAAAATTAGGGTATTGTAGGGTAGAGTAGGGTAGAGTAGGGTAGAGTAGGGTAGAGTAGGGTAGAGTAGGGTAGAGTAGGGTAGAGTAGGGTAGAGTAGGGTAGAGTAGGGTAGAGTAGGGTAGAGTAGGGTAGAGTAGGGTAGGGTAGGGTAGAGTAGGGTAGAGTTGGGTATAGTAGGGTGGAGTAGGGAAGAGCGGGAGCGAAGCCGCGCGGTCAAAGCTAGTGGATAAATAATATAAGTCACTTCTAGAAATCTTAAAGCTAAATCTAAATACCAATATAACAAAATACAAAAAAGGAACATTATTTGTCACTTGGCTATAGCCATAAGTATTTTGTAACAAGCCTCGCATTTTGCATCCATAGACAATGAAAATTGTTCATGGATGTAGAATGTGAGATTGTCTGATCTCGGTTGCACTTATATTCATTGTTTACTGTTGTTTACAATTAATGGAACTAAAAACGAGGACAAACATTTTAGTAGAATTTAGGAATGTACCTACCTACTCATCATTATCATATCAGCCAAAGGACGTCCACTGTTGACGGGTCCTGTGCATCTCGTATCCATCGGATTCCCGTGACCTTCCCCAGGTTATGGTTTACCTTGTGGGAGGGGAGGACTTTAACGCTGCGTCTTCCGGTTTATGTTGGCCACTCCAGAACCATTCGGCTCCATCTACCATCTGTTCTGCGAGCAATGTACCCTGTCCATCATCATAATATCAGCCGAAAGACGTCAACTGTTGGACATAGGCCTCCATCAGACATCTCCACAAGGACCAGTCCTTTGCGTTTCGTATCCAGTGGATTCCTGCGGCCCTCACCACCCAACTCCATCCACCTTTCGGGAGACCTCCCAGTACTGTGTCTTCCGGTACGTAATTCTACTCCAGAACCTTTCAGGCTCATTGTCCATCTGTTCTGCTAGATTTGTGTCCTGCTACTGCCACTTAAGTTTCGCGATTCTTCGGAAGACTATTGAAACCCATTTTTAAATTAAAAAAAATAAACAAATTGAAGAACGTCATAGACTCCTACAGAATCCTTTCTAATATTATAAAAGCGAAAATGAGTTTGTTTGTATGTTACGTCTTCACGCCTAAATGGCAAAACCGATTTTGATGAAACTTGGTACACGGATAGACCATGTCCTGGAATAGGACATGGATACTTTTTATCCTGGAAGTATGTTCCCTTGGGATAGTTATCTGCTATCACGCGGGCGAAGCCGCTGGGAGCAGCTAGTTTAAAAATAAAGTTTTTTTTTCTAACAGTTTTCGGCCTCGAATTAGTTGACAGTATTAATTTAATCGTTAACTTTTATTGGTTCTCATAATCGGTTATATATGTTAAGTTTGATGATCTATGTGTAGTAGGACTGATCGATTTATTTCTTAAGGTTTCTAAGCGGATCTAAATCGACGTAATTATCGATCGATTAACAATCGATTCGATTATCGAATTGACGCTCTTGTTGTTTACATGTGACGACAAATTTTAAATTAATCCTATTTATCTTTTAAAGCAGTGTTCCTACAGATTACTAAACTTAATTTTGCTTCTTCTATGTATTATTTATTTTTATTGTCTTTGCCTTTTTAAATTGCCACGTAGCGCTAGAAAGCTACATCGTAATTGTTATGAACTTGGTGTAAAGTTTATTCTATTCTATTCTATTATATACCGATTGCGCCTAGTTTGGTCCCCATTGCTGACTTTATATGGTCATTGTTTAGTTTTAATGTGTCATATTAACGCAATAATGTTTAAACAACTGTTTGTCTAATAAATTATTATTATTATATGGAAAGCGTCGTCGAAGTCGGCCTAAAAAGACGTGTTGTGATGATTTGGACGTATACCACAAGGACTACCTCAAAATGGTGCCTGTAAAATGTCTGGAAGGACTTGGCGGCCTGAGTTTTTCAAAATAAAATATTTTTTTTATTAAAACTGTTCTCTAAACTGTATTACAAGTTCCAAAAATGAACTTTTCGCTACCTTTTGGGTATATCCAAAGTTCACAAAGTTCAGTCGCATATAATATCAAAATTAACAAGCATTTAGCAAGGGACGCAGCATATTACAGGACCCCAATGATATCAGACCAGGGTTGTCAAAAAACAAGAAAGGGTTTTGTAGATATTAATATACTGTCTATTTTATAAGGTCATCAAAATTTGTAGCAATCAGGATCTGCTACATAAATATTCACTAATAGTAGGTATGCTCACAATTGGGATATATTCTGAGTTAATTTTTGTACAATATTTTATACCGATTTTGATACTGTTTAAGTATCAAATTCGGTTACTAAATGAAACAGCAATTAGTATTTCGAATTTTGATATCAGTGGAGACGTGGTGAGAACATCTGGCTATCTCTTTTGTACACAAGTAACCTAACGGTTGTGACGTCACATTATAATGTGTGTATCCTTATTCTGTTACTTGACAGTTCTCCCTTCCACCAGATTTGAAAGGCTTTATATTGAACTGACTTAGGTTTATTTTCGATTTTGTATGAAGTTACTTTTTGGAGCAAATAGGTAGTTTAAGAAAATTGGGTCAGCTACCTAATTAATTTGGGTACCTAAGATTCGATTTCAAAATGACTAAAGACAAGAGAACCCATAGTCAACAAAGCTAGTTATTTCAAACTACCACATCAATAGACAACGTAACCATCAAACGGTCACCACAACAATTTCGGGATACATTCCTAACTAACCCTACCTGTGCTGACAAACCGATTTTACAATGATCTCTGGGAACATCAACATGTTATACAAACATCATATTGTACGGGTCCTAAATAGGATTCCCCAACCGGAAACAGCTCGTATTAGCATAACGTGTGCCCAGAGCGGGGACAACTGAAATGAAAAGTTGTTTTCAGACATGGCATTTAATTTTAGACGTTTTTAGAAGCCGGTTTTGGCAAGGCAAATAAAAAAATAGAATTGTGTTTAGACAGATGTCGCATAACCTGCTGGCTTGGATGTGTACCTACTTAAAGGTATTTTTGAAATGTGAAAAATTATGTAAGGTGGAGTTTGTAAGACCGTTTTTTATACGTGTGTGGTCATCAAATGTCAGTGTCAGTCTTTTATGGACCCGACCCTCAAAAAGAAACAGTTGAATCTTCGATGATACCATTTTTATGTGGTGATTCTGCATGGATACTCTTCGTTGGGGAGATGAAATGAAACAGAGTTTTGTCGCACTCCGACCAATAAAAACCCCTGAAAAAATCTTATATACGTACGCTAGATAAAATCGTTATAATTGCTTAGGTTTTGTAAAACCTAATCATTTTGATACTAGTAAACACCTAAGAATTTGCATTTTTTTGCCGGAGTCTGTGTTTTCTGATAGTCACAACCTGAGGGTCTTTAAATTAAGAGTAAATAGGCTCGCAACGTTGACCACATCGTCGCTTTCCATCAGTGGCTTTTGCGAAATAAACATTGGTTTAAAATTTTTTAAATTAGGATTGTTTGTCTCTTCAAGAACATCGCATAGACAATAATGTTAGATTATGGATGAAAACGTAATTAAAACGACATAATTAACTGGATCGGATTAATTTAAGATCACAACTTAACTCAATTATAATATAGCCCATAAAATAAATTATTGAAATTAATTTTATAGTTTAAGACTGTCATCATACGTGTTACCGAAAGTTCTAATTCTTTAGAGTTTTTCTATGGATCAATAATGTATAAAATTGGATTATCTTTTCTCATCTTTGGTGGGAAATTCTCCCATAAAAGATAGGGATTGGCTGTTAGTTAGCTTATCGCCGTTGTCAAATGCGATTAGAATCTTAAAATATTTTGTAACGTTTCAGTTTATCGTATTTGTTTATAGCCATTAAGTTTTGAATTGTATTAAAGTTTATTACTTATTTATATTCTTAGATGTGTTTCTCCTCTTATATTTTTACTAGTTTCTGTTATCTGCTACTGCTGCGCTCCTGTGTGTGGTAGCGTGATGCTATATAACCTTTAAAATATAGAGACTTTCTCGATTAATGGGCTATCCAACTAAAAGTTTTTTTTTTTTAATTTGAACGTTTATAACGAGCCATCAACGATTGCATCACTGCTTACCATCTGGTAGTCAAGCATTAAATACAAGATGTATTTATTTTGTAATAGGTACATGAGCAGGTACAGAATAAAGGTCTTATAAACAATACGAGGTGTCTACATGATTTGCCATTTATGGCGGACAAAATTAGTTGCAGAAGACAATGAAAAACAAAAACAATAGAAAAAAATACAAAATTTGAAATAAAATATGCCGAAATAAAAATATCAAAATAAAAATGTTAAATTAAAAATATGAAATACGTAATAGACGTAATTTTTTAAGTGGAGATAGTTGAAGAGATGGAGAGTGACATAGGCTACTTTTTGTCTCTTTTTAACCCCCTACTTGCCAGGGAAAACGTGTTACCCCGAATTTAATGCGAGCGAAGCCGGTCAGAATTATTATAATTAGCCCATACTGTCCCACTGCTGGGCAAAGGCCTCCCTCCACTCCTTCCAACGATTACGGTTCCTCGCCTTCTCATTCCAATTCTCAAGGAAGCCATCCAGGTCGTCCCGCCATCTCCTTCGTGGTCTGCCTCGGCCCCGCGTTGCTGTGTCCGGGCACCAATCCTGCGTTTTACGCGCCCACAGCTCGTTGGACATGCGGCAGACATGTCCTGCCCAGTCCCATTTAAGTTGGGCAGCCTTTTTTTTTTTCGCCGCCGGTCAGAATAAATAAACAAAATTAGTTCTTAACAATTTAAAAACACGAAGCCAAATCAAAGTATATCTTTTTAGGCAGAAGTAGAATTTAACAAATATTATTGAAGCTAAAATTTTTATTGAAAAAAAAAAATTGAATCAGTCGCAGTAACAAAACCACACCTTAAGCAAGTGCAAACTGACACACAACGCTAGTTAAGGAGTGAGCTCAGTACATGGATCTATTTAGGATGGACATCACATGAACAATGAGTTGTAATTCGCTCAATTATGCCTTCGATTGTAATCGGATGTTGACCCTTGGAGGAAGATGTGATGGACCTATTTATAGCAAGATGATGGGTATCTGGAATTATGGAGGTGGATGTGTAGTTCGCTAAATACTATGAAACTTAGTTTAGCCGACCTTATAATGTTCCCACTGTTGGGATTCAGGCCTCCTTTCTAGGAGAGGGAATGAGCCGTATTCCACCAATTTTTTTGCTCGTGATGTTTTCCTTCACCGTTTTTAGAGCAGTGGTGATGAAGTAAATTACACGAAGTAATGCATCTCTCTGGGTTTGAACCTGCGACGTACAACTCGTAAGTCGAGGCCATTACCACTCGGCCACCACTGCTCTAGTCGAGAACTATCTAGGTTGTGGTATAAATAAAACGTCTTGATACTTTTTTATAAACGTATACAAACACATACAAAGATAATTTAAATTTAGTTAATCACCTAACATCGGTTTAGGTAAATAACTAATTGTAAACATTTTTTAATGAAATTTTTAGACAATTTTTAAATTAAGAATACATGTCAAGATTGTTTACATTTAGTTAGGTACTTAAACAAATGAAGTATATAAAGTTAAAAAAAACTCGAACTCGAAAAACGGCACAATGTCATTTGGTCATAGTTCCAAGAAGTTTTTTTTTTACGTGAAACCTTTTAACCCTATTTTTTTTAAATAAAAATAACATATGTTACCTACTCTTAATAACATTAGCTATCTATCAGTGAAAGTCCTGTCGAAATCGGTTCAGTAGTTTCGGAGATCAACCGGAACAGACAGACTGGCAGACAAACAGACAGAGAGACACAAATTTTTAATAGTTATTGGATAATATGGTTTCATGTGCATTTTTTTTTTATTTTGAGATTACAAAGCGACACTTTTATTTATATATACCTATACAGTATATTATATGTACAGATTTATACAATATTAAACCCGCTTGTCAGCTTGACAGCCGTCCTAAACTTTTCTGATTAAAAACAAACAATCTTATTCTTTTTTAATCAAATTCGAAAACCTATTCCATATTTGAATAATTTTTAAAAAGTATTATTGTCTTGCCAACACGTATTATGAGCAGGGGAATTAGTAGCGTTATTTATGTACTTGCATCGAGATGGGGATATTAATATGGATGTCCCTGGGATTTGTAATGAAAAATTCCTTGTCGCCATCACATTTAAATAATAATAAAAACCTCAGAGATAAATAAGACAAATATATTTCTATAGACGTGTTTTTTTATTACTTTTCATATTTATGAATACATTTGGGAGGAGGCCTGTCCAACTGTGGACGTCCTTCGGCTGAAATGATGATGTTGATGATGATGAATTTGGAGGGCCAAGTTTTAGCGGTTATATGGAACTGTATCTTGGGTTGGACGCTCTGAATGGATTTTTTCTGTATCTATTACCATACAGAGAAGTTCTTCTGCTGTTCCTTATATTGAAGTAAACTAAAGTCACTGGTGGTCTTTACTGTTGATTCTGAATTCTTTTAGAAATGACAGTAGTTGAGAATTGTCTGGAAGGGTTCTCAAAAATAAAAAAAATCCTCCCACTGTATGACAGTTTTCATCTAAATCTGTTTTTTTGTTTTGTTTCGTCTAAATTGTTCATTACCCACTCATCGCTCACTACTCTGTAAATGATTTTCACTGTGTTCGGCCTCCCGAGCACAAAATACATAGGTACGGAAGACAATCTCATGTATGTACTTCACTTTTTATACTTACGCTCGTTGGACGCACACTAATGAGCGTTTGAACCGGAACTGTTCGACGAGTGGGCTGAGACGATACCGAGATATCGTGTTCGTGAACGGTGTTTATGTGCGCGTTGCTCGAGCGCGCTTCGTATGTAGATTGACTTCTGTACCTATATATTATGTGTACTGAGCCAACATATTTTATTTACGAAATTGTAATCATTAAATCATCACCCCTCAGTTCGTCTTATCATATTAAATGGCTATTTCATGAAAAAAACTAAAGAAAATTTAAATTTCAGGTCTACTTTACCGTTTTTACCTAAAAAGCAGAAAATTCAGGTTAATATGGTAATGATCTTTTTCCTCGTGTCGGTCAAAAGGAGTTTTTTCGTCAGTTGTTCACACGACCACAGTTACAACATGACTCATCTATTGTCATGTGACCATGCCAGCTCATTTTCAGTCACTTTGACCCAAACGTTTTTTTTTCAAACAAAATTTTAAAATTTCTTACTAACGTACAAAACGACAACTAAGCGTTTTTCAAGGTCATTCAAGTTGTATATAGACGTATGTATAATCGGTGCTCGAGGGGTTAAACCATGTTCACTTGGCTAGGAGAGGGCTCTCTTAACACAACTGTCGATATAATTAACTGTTCATCTAAAGCGTTGTACACACTAACTTTATCAATAAACCCAAAGGTTTAACTACCCTAATGGAGGTACAGTTAGCAACAAAAATGATTGTGAGCAAATTTGTATTGTGATAATGTACCTTCAGGAGCAGTGGTGACCCAGTGATAACGACTATGTTCTAAAATCAAAGAACAAAGTGCTTGCCCCTTGAAATGCATAGTTTCTTTCGTTGGAACTCATAATATGATTTTTTTTTTATTAGCTTTCATGTTTACAAGTATCGCGATATTACAAAAAATACGAAACACAAAGAAATCAATAAATACCTAATTTCAAAAAAAGAATAAGTACCTACCTTTAATATAAAGTTTATTCAAACTTATAATTCTAAGTCAATCCAAAGATAACACTTCAAACCATATTATACCGATAGGTAGATTTTCATTCACTAAAATAATTAAAATCTTAAAAATTATGAAATAAAATCTATAAAATTAATTATATATTAATAATTTAGTAAGTAATTAGGTACCTACACTAATCTTGTAGTCAAAAAAGAAGTTGCATATTGATACCAGAAGTATGAATTAACTAGCTTTCATTCCGCGGCTTCGCCCGCGTGGACTACAGTTTATATCGCGCGGGCAGAGACCCGTGCTCAGCAGTGGAATTATAGGTAGCCTATGTGTTATTCCAGTGTCTTTTCTACCTACCTACCAAATTTGATCTAAATCCGTTCAGTAGTTTTTGAGTGAAAGCGTAACAGACAGACAGACAGACAGAGTTACTTTCGCATTTATAATATTAGTAGGGATTTAAGGGACTTTTACCTAAAATGCAATATTATTCCTTACCATGATTGACATAAGGGTATTTTACGCAAAACATAAAAGAATCTCTTACGTTAATTCATACTTCTGGTATCGATATCTGTTTTTGACTTTCAAACATCACCTTCTCAACTAACTACTTATATCACTCGTTTAATAAAATTTTCATTGTTTGTCATTCAATAAAAACTGGAAAAATACATTTTTATCTTAACTTTTTTGCCTATCGGTACTATGGCTACAGTCTTCGCAAGGTAAAGGGCGACGAAAACGTCCACAGAATCCATAAGGGATCAATGTACACATCTATATACGTGTACACTATATGTATATTGTATAGCCACTACCGGTTGCGTAACATCCGGTCCTAGTTTGTACACAACGTCTGATATGAATTTTTATTTGATATTTTTCCTTTCGATTTTTTGCAACCGCCATATTGGCTGCAGAAATTGCGCTAGTTGTTTATAATGTGTTTTTTTATGCGTCATTGGTTTTAGGTAGTTTTAATTGAATGTAAAAAGGTGGACTGATGACCTGGTGAGAGTCGCAGGAAACCGATGGATGCGAGACGTACAGGACCGGTCATTATGGCAACACTTAGGGGAGGCCTATGTCAACAGTGGACGTCTTTCGGCTAAAATGATGAATCTAACCCTCTGTCGCACCTCTCGCGGATTTTCAGACGACGAGCAATAGGTAGTTCGCCGTCCGGCCGTCTGAGGACCGAGCGTGAGTCGTCGACGCCGCATAGTGTTCCACGCGCGCCTCAAAGACATGTCAGCAAAGTCGTAGAGCCGATACCCGCTAGGGCCAGTTTCTGAAAAGGAAACCTGTACAATGAAAAGGGCAACTGAAAGATACAGTTGTGATTTTAGTCAGTAAAAGTCTGTTACACCCTTTCGCTCCGCTCTACTAGCCTTTGCCCGCGGCTTTGCCTGCGTCCATAAAATATTCACAACACTCAGGAATAAAACAGCTTTCTATCGATGACAAAATTACTTCCACAGATTACCTCCTAAAAACAAAAAAAAAACTTTGCTTCTAGTGTAGAAAACCCATTCCCTGGGTTCGGTCCGGGCGATCGAATAGCGACCTACACCTCTCACAACACGCAGCTAAGGAGCTGTATTCTTACAAAATCAAAGCCTACGAAACCCTCAGAATCTTATCACCATAGCAACTTAGTTTATCCCAATTCGTTTCGCGTGATAAGCATTTGTTTCACTGCACCAATGTTTCTTTCCTTCGCCAATCGCCGTGGAAATTGCAATCATTAACACGTTGTTGCATACCTTTTCCAATCACAGATTGTGAGTGCCAAGGTTCCTGAGATAAGTATTTTTATTCTTGAACGCTTGTATTTATTACTAGCTTTTGCCCGCGGCTTCACCCGCGTACATAATCCCAGGATAAAAAGTATCCTATGTGTTATTCTGGGATATGGTCTACTCGTGTACCAAGTTTCATCGAGATCCGTTCAGTAGTTTTTGCGTGAAAGAGTAACAAACATCCATACATCCATCCATACATACAAACTTTCGCATTTATAATATTAGTAGGATGTTCAGACTCAAAGAATTTCTATTTGCAATTCAATTAAAATATCTTATTTCACACTAGCTTTTTCCAGCGGCTTTATTCAATGTATATAAAAAATAGCCTATGTCACTCAGAAATAAAGCAGCATGCAAATGTATCGGTGAAAAAATTTTAGCAATCGGACCAGTACTTTCAGAGATTACCTCCTATAAATGCCGCCGCCAGGATTCCGATCCCGATTTCCGGCCACCGTAGACGCGGGCTCGCGGACGGCGAGCCATGGGTAGCTCGCTGTTCGATCGTCCGGTAACTGTCCGGACCGAGCCAAGGCGTCGACGGCGCGCACTGTTCCCGCGCGCCTCAAGGAGTTGTCAGCAACAGGAGGGGCCCATCTGGGTCGAAGCCTACCGGGGTCGGGGTTATCCGAAAGGAAACTAGAGCCCCGGTATGAAGGCTAGAAGGAACGGCGCGGGGTTTTTAGTCAGTAAGACTCTGACACTGTCTCCCGCTCCACCCAAGAGCGGGTTTCGTCAATGATGATTTCCCCGTCGACAGAAAAAAAAAAACCTCCTATAAACAAAACAAACTTTATCTTTTTAATATATTAGTATAGATGTCCAGACTCAAAGAATTTCTATCTGCAATATTCAATCTATACTTATAATAAATCTGTAGAGATGTCAATTCTGTACATGAAATATATTTCCAAAATAACTATCAGGGGGTGATTAGAGATCGATACTGATGCCAAAAATGCAAACAGTAAAATTTTTGTCTGTCTGTCTGTCTGTCTGTCTGTCTGTCTGTCTGTCTGTCTGTCTGTCTGTCTGTATGTTCTTTATAGAAACAAAAACTACGCGATGGATTTTAACGAAACTTGGTACAATCATTCTTCATACTCCTGGGCAGGTTATAGTATACTTTTCATCACGCTACGATCAATGGGAGCAGAGCAGTGAAGGGAAATGTTGGGGAAACGAGAAAAATTACTCCATTTTTTAAGCTTCCGTCGCGTTTGCAGCCTTAATGGTTAAAGCTACACAGAAATTATGTACAACGGAAATGTTCTCTTAAAATTATATAAAAAATATCCCAAGACATCATATGTCAATCTTTTATGGTTGACTCACAATAACACATGTAACTCCCGATAGCTTAGCAGTTCGGAGCTTTCTGTTTATTTTTGTCTATGGCACCAAGGTGTGTGCACACTGTCACGCGCGTAAGTGGAAGGGAGAGATCTGGAACGTCTCGAATCGTCTCGCGCATCACGTTGTTTTCCAGGCTCTTAGAATTCGACACCAGACGTTTCAGATCTTTGATTTTGACGACTCCGTTGTCGCTGGCATAAGCAACAGGATCCGCGTACGAAGTCGCTGGCAGAAGCTAGTTTTAAATATTTCATTTCACATAGGCCTGTGAGATCGCGGGTTCACACCCAGCCAGGCCCATTACTTTGTGTAATTTATTTCATTACCACTGCTCTCAAAACGGTGAAGGAAAATATCGTGAGGAAACCCGCATATCCAAGACCCAAAAATTTGAAGACAGGTGATTTCTAACAACCTGTACTGGTCTCGCGTGGTGGATTTTGGCCCATTTCCTCTCCTAGAGAGAAGGTCTGACTCCCAGAAGTGTAAGTCTAGTGTAATCGTAGAACAGCAATCTGTCTCAAGTCCTAAATCATCAATGCCAAAGGCCCACAGCCAATCATGGGTCTTTGATTGCCATTACTGATTAAAATTATTTCGACAAGATTAGATTTCAGTTGGTATTATTAGCCCAACTATAATAGTTTAGGCTTTTTCTGTAGTAGACAATGAGGCCTACTTTGAAGTAGGCATATCTAGATTTGATTATAAGGGCGGTTTTCCACCAGAGTGTGCTATGCTACGTTGCTACAAATGTCTTTGATATCCACCAATCATATTTGTTGGGGCACATAGCTTAGCACTGGTGGAAACGGATTCAACTAAGTTATGTAAAAAAGAAGAGTAATAAAGAAATATTTACGTTCTTTTCTTTCTTTTCTTTCTTTTCTTTCTTTTCTTTCTTTTCTTTCTTTTCTTTCTTTTCTTTCTTTTCTTTCTTTTCTTTCTTTTCTTTCTTTTCTTTCTTTTCTTTCTTTTCTTTCTTTTCTTTCTTTTCTTTCTTTTCTTTCTTTTCTTTCTTTTCTTTCTTTTCTTTCTTTTCTTTCTTTTCTTTCTTTCTTTTCTTTACTTTCTTTCTTTCCTTTCCTTTCCTTTCTTTCTTTCTTTCTTTTCGTTCTTTTCTTTTGTTTCTTTTGTTTCTTTAAGTTTTTTATTTGGAAGGATGTATGCATCGCATAGCTCGAGCTACGCATCTTACTCGCACCGCTACAAAGCTTAATATCACTGAAAACGATCACATAGTTTCACAGCTTAGACCTCGCAGCATAGCAAATCTCAGGTGGAAAAGCAGCCTAAAGGTTCGATCGATCCACCCACATTGATCAAACATACTTGTCATTTTTTTAATGATATTTCAATATCACTTGCAATTAAACTTGTACCGCATTGACGCACGCGTGATGATATCGTACACTACATATTATTAGGTACCTATATAATTATTAATGCTAGGTTCAATTTTGGGGTTCCTCTAAAGTAATTCGAAATACGTTTGGAACCTTTCTAAATTATTGGTCTAGTCCATATTACTAGCTAGAAACTTAGCTTGTGTCTCGTAAAATGAGCTTTTCCCAGAATGGGACAAATAACTTCACCCTGTTTAGGTGGACCGAGAGGGAGAGGCAGATTTTACTGACTTAAACCCACCTTTATTTTTGCAATTGCCTTTTGCATTCCAGCCTTCCAAAGTCGTTCTCTCGAACAATCCCGTATTGTGTATTGAGTTTATAATTTTTTTTTCCTTATTATTAAGAATAAATTTCTTAATAACTTGTTGAACGAGTTTATAAATGAACTTATTTCAATTACTGGATTGAGATTTTGGAATTATGGACGTGCCAAACCTTCCTTTAAGATTAAGTAGATTTGAGAAATCCTCAAATTCAAATTCCACGCTTAGAAATTAGGATACGCCATTTTAAGCACCATATTTTCAAGATGAAAAATCACGCTATAGATTAGTGAAAATCAAATCTATTCTGATACGGAACGCGCGAATCGCGAAAAGATTCGCACCTGCCATTTTTTTTACAGCTACCAATCTAATTCTTATAGTTTATCTTTTAATCAGTTTCAACTTTCAAATTATGAGAAGCAATAGCATTGCTGTTAGTGGTTAGAGAAAAAACAACCGTTAGTATTGAGTTCGAACCCGGACCTGCGAAACTTCTCAATACACTGTCTGTTTATACCTACTTATTATAAGTTGAGAGCATCGTTGGCCTAGTGGTCGCAAAGAGCGACTGTTGAGCGTGAGATCCTGAGATTGATTCTTGGGTCAGACAGTGTTATTAGGTTATTGCCATTCATGGTAAAGGATAAGATTTACAAGTCTGTAAAAAAACACCAATTTATATATAACACCAATATATATATCTCCCTTTACATAGATGTAAAGTCCTGTTTTTTAATGTGAGTACCATCGAATAATCTAATTTTTAAATTACTAATTGACTTTTTTCAAAACTGTGTGTTGGATCTTTCGGTTTTCTTAAAAAACTGGTTGAGCAGAGTGGGCTGATATGGGCCCAGCAGATTCGAAGCCTACTGGGGCCAAAAATCTGTTTCTGAAAGGAATATACTGCTCATAATTTCAGTTGCATGTTTAAACAGATTGGCTTACAAACAAACTAAGCTCTGTTTTACAACTCGTGCCTTATTATAGTGTGTGGTTTGTTCCAGGGCACATAATATCGCGTCATATGCTCATGAACGCGGTGGCCAACAATTGACTCAGACTGACACAGACTGGGTGCCAATGACTGTATTCTAAGTGCCCCCGCAAACGGGCTTCAAAAAAACGCCGCTTCAAGCTTCTTTTTTGTGGCTCATGTGTGGCAGTGCCGCTACAAAAAGACGCTTGAGCCGCTTTAAGCTTCTCCGGCCACAAGCTGTCGCGCGCTTCAGCTGTTTTTTGTGGCGGCTTCTAGCTTTTTTTGTGGCCGCTTCTAACGTTTTTTTGTGGCAGCGTTTTTTTGAGACTCATGTGCGGGGACAGTAAATTGTATTTTTTGTACCCTCCCCAAAAACAAGGCATCCACCCGTTATTTAAAAATACGATACATTAATGGAGTTCCATTTCAACACAGCCAGTAAAATTGGCGCCAATACAAGCATAGACGTCAGTATTGGCGGCAAAACGATATCAATGGAGTACTAACACAGGAAAATGCAACATGCTCCTATTAATAGCAAACTGTTAGCTTGATTGATTTAATTGTTTATTTACAATTATTATTCCTTATGTTAGGTTTACATACTGTTTCCTTGTTTATAAATTGTTTAATTGACTTTATACATTATTATATGATTACTTCATTAACATTGTTTGAGATAGTTATCTAATCTGTCGCGTTATTTATTTATTTGATTTGTTATGATCTTCCCTGTGTCATAAGATAAATACTGACCGCTGGGGTTTCTTCATAATCTATACATATAATAAATCTGTAGAAGTTTTTAGCTGTGTGCGCATCACGTAAAATCTACGAAATCTGAAAGCTGTCACATGTGGGAATTTTAGGTTTAGAAAACCTTTTTGAAATCATCGTTTTGAAAGCAGTGGTGATGAAATAAATTATTCAAAGTAATGCACTTGACAGGGTGAGAACCTACGACCTACAACTCTTAAGTCGGGGCCATTACCATTGATTGCTCTTTCTCTTCTTTTTTGGAATTCCTTTTTCGATAATGAAGAAGTGGTTGGGTTCCTACATGGCGTCTTAAATTACCATGAATCCAGTATGAGAAAGGGATAGTGCTATACGGCCTGTATAGCTCCGTCTCTTTTTTACACTGGAATAGTTAGGACCCCTTGATCTCGCTAGGAACCGACAAGATAAAGCGCGGCGCGACATTACGACTAAGATGCGACAACGAAATCTTCACATTACTCTCTTTGGGAGTCTAAACGTATTTACTAATTTTAGCAGATAAGAGGATAATCTACACTAATATCACAAAGAGGTATTTTGTTTTTTTGTTTGTAGGAGGTAATCTCTGAAAGCACTGGTCCGATTGCTAAAGTTTTTTCACCGATGGCAGCTGCTTTATCCTGTGACATAGGCTATATTTCATGTAGACGTGCGAAGCCACGGGCAAAAGTTAGTATTGCATAAAAATACTAAACATGGTCTAGATTAACATAAAGAATAGAAAAAGTTTGGTCAGTCCATAGCAACACAAATATTGACCGACATCAGAGGCTAGGTGTATTAAGATTGAACCGAAACAAAATGAAAGTTTATTGATTCCACTCTCACATTCCAACGCTCAAATGCATCTTCTCACCTCTTTAATATCCCAGTCCGACTCCAATAAGCTTCTAATATTGATTACTCACTAACCAAAGTACAGTTATCCTAAAAATTCCTCACTTGAAGCCCTTTCCATACAAATCGCAGTTACCTTTAAATTCCTTCGCTCAAGGCATGTGGTCGCACATAATTGCATAATGAGTGTGTACTCGTTTGAGGACGCACTCGTATGAGTATGGGCTTGTATGAGGACGTACTTGTTTGGGTACATTTAAGAGTGAACGCGCCGAAGTGGCTGATTAAGACGGATTAGCGTGTGCTAGTGGCCATGTTTTTTTTGAGAATCGGACAGGTTTTGTCTTTTGAGTGTTTATTTTTTTCTTAATTTTATTAGTTCGATAAATTGATTAGATTTAGATTAACTTTGTAAACGGACCTAGAGTAGATTGGTGTTTGTAATTTATAAATAAACGACTTGTGGACTTGATATTTTTGAACTGATTTTTTAATTAACAAACTTATCTTGGGTTTAAAAAAAAACCTTAAGCCGATTAATATGGCTTAAGGTTAATTATAGTCTAACTATACAACATTTTTTTTAGTTTATGCAAAACCTGAATGTAGTTAGTTCAGAATCAGTAACTGAATAGATTCCGATAATTTTTACACCATTTTAAACTTTTTCCCAAAATATTCAAAAAAGGTCACAAGTTGGACACAATCGACACTAAGTAGCAACAAAGGTCACGGCAGACCGTAGCGGGCATTAGGTGCCATCAAACAGCTGGGTGCAAGTGCAAAAAAATTTTGCTGACTTAACCACTTTGTGATTATTCATGATACAGTTATAAACTTTTCTACATAGATGCATTACATAAAAATATTTGAAAGGTGATTCGGGTTGCGCATATAATATACTGAAACTAATGTTGTCTAACTCTATTTGTTTTTAATCTCGACCGAAAACACAAACAAATTAAATTATACCATCTATCAAGACAACAGACTTCACCTTCAAAATACAAACAGAGTTATCCTCGCTCTCACATTCGCTTGGCGACTGTCGTAACACTGCGGTCAACGGCCCCAACCTTGGCATTGACTACGAAACACAAATCTAAAACCGAACGTCTACACTCCCCACCTTACAGCGACACGTGGCGAAAAACGGAACTAAAATTCAAACTCCAATCTGACGTTCCATTTGACAGTTCCCTCGACAAGCACCGCCATCTTTACGACTCAACTTACACTGGTCGAATGAAATTGAACAATTATATAAGGAATATGTTATTATGTCTGTCAATTTATTGCCGTGGGATACTTATTTTATTTGTTTTTGATTGATTTCAAAGGCGTTATTGTTTTTTTTCGGCGGCTAAGTGGCTGATATAACGCCGACTTGTGTACTGGTTAGAAAATTAACGTACATTGCTTCTTTTGTTTTGGAATATCTAAGTTGGGTTACAGAAGACGAGTAATGGATGTGGTTCTGTGTAACTTAAGTACAATGCATCAGCTGATTGTAATCACAGGCATGTTTTTAAGGCATTTAATGGGAAATTGAAGTGATGGATGATGGGTTTTGTTAAGTGATAGCAGGGCTGTGAACTTCCAGGTTACTAACCCTAGGTAGGTATTTAGTTTAGCATTTAAGGGTCAAACATATGTAGGGCTGTCGTATGGTTCGGAAGACTCACTGCAGCCTGGAATAAAAAAAAAAACTAAAGGAATACGTGTGTGTTGAAGTCAGTGAAAGTCGGACACTCTCGCTCTTGCTACATCCAGAGCGGTAGAAGTTATTCGACCTTTTCCCACCATCATAAATAAAAGGAACATTTACATACATGAACTGACGCTTTCTTCTCGTGGAGGTAACGCTTCGTACAAAATTCTGGCTGTCAAACCAACCCATTATGCATTTGAAGGAGAGATGTTATGGAGGTCCGATTCCGATTCCGAAAGACCGGAACTTCCAATTGATTTCGGCTCCGACTTTTGATCGAAAATTATATCGGTGGCCGAATGGTAACGGCCCCGACTTACGAATCGTAATTTGTAGGTCGCGGGTTCAAACCCAGCCAGCCGCATTACTTTGTGTAATTTATTTCATCACCGCTGCTCTCAAAACGGTGAACGAAAACATCGTGGGGAAACCGGCATATCCTAGAATCAAACTTTCGAAGACATGTGACATTCACCAGTTCACCAACCCGCACTGGGCCCGCGTGGTGGATTACAGTCCCATTCTCTCTCCTAGAGAGGAGGTCTGAGTCCCAGTAATAGGAACATTAAAAATGCTGATTATGCTATGAGGCTATGCTATATCGGAGGTACAATCTTGTCTTGTGGAGAGCTTCCCTCCCCGTGCCTTCTGTCAATTACTTTTTCACTTATTTTTTGGTTTCGTAGTTGGCACATTGTGAATTTGCGCTTCATTTCTACCTACTTCACTGAGTTTTTGATTAGTCGTGTCATATTTAAGTTTCTCAATTCGGTTCCGGTTCCAACTCCGATAAACCGAATTTAAAAACTCCTCTTCTGAATTCGGTTCCCATAAACTTCCGTTACATCCCTAGTTTCAAGATACGAAGTTGATTGAGAGATCGGCTGTCGATCAATGTCGGCTGTTCAGTTCTACCATTGATCAATTGGTGTGGTAACAAGCTCGAGCAATCTTTTAAGATGAAAAGAGACATAAGCCTCTCCGCACACGGGCCTCAAAAACGCCGCTTCAAGCTTTTTGTAGCGGCCTTTTTTTGTGGTTCGTGTGCGGCGGTGCCACCACAAAAAAACGCTTGAGTTTCCTCTGACACGGAGCTTCGTGGAGTGGAGAGGACCGGATCGTGAATTGGCCAATCAAAGTGCTGAAACAGTGAGTGATCTCCACTCCGCAAACAGTGAGTAGAGCGGAGTTTAGCTGACCGGATTTTAATGAAACAAATAAACATGATGCCTCAAGCCGGACAGAACGGAGAGGGCGAATCGGAGGGTAGCTCAAATCAACTTTACCCCTCTCTTCTTTAGTGGAAACATTTGTCACTTCTCACTACGCTTCTCTCCGTTCCACTCTGTCCAGCTAAGCAATGGAAACTTGGTTCTACCTGTGTTTCCAACCAATCATCATCATCATTCTGGACATAGGCGTCGCCTCGAACGTTCCAGTTCGATTCGCATCCATCGGATTCTCGTGATTCTTACCAGGTGCACGGGCTACCTTGTGGGAGGCTTTCCAACGCTTCGTCGTCAACGAGGTCGCTACTCCAGAACCTTTCGGCCTCATCGATCATAATTATTGCGAGCACTGTACCCTGCCCACTGCCACTTTGAGTTTGGCGATTCTTCGGGCTGTGTCAGCGACCTTATTTCTCTTGCGGACATCTTTATTCCTGATGCGTTCCATTGCCCTTTGGGTGACTGTAAGCCTTCTGATGAGGTCCACGAATTATCATAAGAACAATACAATTCTTCTAAAGAGTGCCGACTTACAAGCTGTAGGTCGCGGGTTCGAACCTAACCAGGCGCATTATTTCATCACTACTGTTCTCAAAACGGTGAAGGAAAACATCGTGAGGAAACCTGTTCTAGAACCAAAAGTTCGAAGACATGCTACATTCACCGACCCGCACTGGGCCCGAGTGGTGGATTATGGCCCGTTCCTTCTCCTAGAGAGGAGGCCTGAGTCCCAGCAGTGGCAACATTAAAAAGTCTGATGATGATAGAGTGCATAAAAATTAGCGACACATGTCAGCCTTGGAGCGTGTCATTCACGCACTTAGCATACATTAAAGTAATTACTACAATAAGACATTAGAATTATCATAATACCATTACGTACGCATTTATTTTTATTATGTGTGAATAATCTACGTTTTTTGTACGTTTGGAATCTTCTGAGGTCGTTAAACTATGCTTTTTTTGTAGCTTTGTACTGGGTAATGTTTCAGGGGTCAAGGTTTTGGGTATCGGGGGTTGGATGACGATTCCCGGTACAGGTTTGCAGATTGCGAGCAATAGGTAGCTCGCCGTTCAAGAAGGATGGGGTCCGTGTGACGATTGGGGGAGGCCTATATGTCCAACAGTGGACATCTTTCGATTGAACTGATGATGATGATAATGCAAAACTGGAGTATTCTATATCTCAAATTTTTACACATCTGGAATAATTGAAACAGGTGTGTTGTCGGTAAAATGAAACTAAGAATTTTATTGTAGCGTTGATTTATTTTATCAAACTATCTCAAGTGCCAACACAACTTGTGAATATGTCATTCAAATAGTTGTGATCTCGGTAAAATGGAGCTGTGAATTTTATTGTAGTACTTATTGACTACCTCAGCGAAGCTTACTCGATACATTTACTGCCAAATACTGTATACACATTAAAATGTGTTCATCATCATCATCCTTTCAAATGTTCCCACTGCTGGGACTCAGGCCTCCTCTCTAGGAGAGGGAATGGGCTGTAATCCACCACGCGGGCCCAGTGCGGATTGGTGATAGTCACATGTCTTCGAATTTTTGGTTCTATGACATACCGGTTTTCTCACGATGTTTTCCTTCACCGTTTTTAGAGCAGTGGTGATGAAATAAATTACACAAAGACAAGATTACATTAAAATGCATTACATCCACATTAACATGGTAATCAAAGTTACAGTATTATTTATCAAAAACTAAATACTTTCTAAATCTGGCATTGCTGAATGCACGAACCGTGCAAAGCTAAATAAAAAAAAAAAACTTTGACCAGCGTACTTCTATGGGTTGTCACTTTCCCTTGAGTTTACTTTTTCACGGCACTGCCGTCACCACATGACACTGGCTGAATAGACTTCGGCTTAGTTGTCAAAGAAAAAAAAAATGGGCAAGTGTGAGTCGGTCTCGCGCACGAAGGGTTTTTTTTTATGGTGGGGAAAATCATCCAATGACAACCACCTCTTTTGGGTGGAGCGGGAGATAGAGTCAGACTCTTACTGACTAAAAACCCACCCCGTTCCTTCTAGCCTTCATACCAGGGCTCGAGCTCCCTTGCCCCAGTAGGCTTCGACCCGGCTGGGCCCCTGCTGTTGCGCGCACAACGGGTTCTGTACCATCATCATTTTCCTGCCCTTGTCCCGTCTTATTTGGAATCTGCGCAACACGTTTTTTCCGTCCACAGGTATACTCATAACTCTTTTATTAATATTAGTTTCATCTCTCCTTTTTACATAACCCATACCAAGATAAACGATTCCTCTTCAACTTTTCAATGAAGGCTTGCGTAACGTCCGTAGCAAAAAGCAACAAAAATATTATTGGTCTGAGAGTCCCACATGAATATTTATTCTGTTTTTATTATTTGTTGTTACAGCAGCAACAAAAATACATCCCCCATCCTTCATCTTTAAGTTCCTAGTGTAATATTTTTATGGTGTACAATAAATAATACATATATATCTATCTATCTATCGAGTGGTAAAGAGCAGTGGTGGCCGAGTGGTAACGGCCCCGACTTACGAGTTGTAGGTTGTGGGTTCGAACCCAGCCAGGCGCATTACTTTGTGTAAACTATTTCATCACCATTGCTCTCAAAACGGTGAAGGAAAACATCGCGAGGAAACCGGCATGTCCTAGAACCAAAAATTCGAAGATATGTGACATCCACCAACCCGCACTGGGCTCGCGTGGTGGATTACGGCCCATTCCCTCCCCTAGAGAGGAGGTTTGAGTTCCAGCAGTGGGAACATTAAAAAGGCTGATGATGATCTATCTATCACGGTTCAGGAGATACAGCCTGGTAACAGAAAGCAGAGCCCTATTGCTGAGACTCCGCTGTCCGCTGTGTTTTAACCCTCTGGGTACGGGACTCTAAAAAAAGATTTCTTTCTTCTTCATCGTAATTCATTCTTATTTTAAACTTTTTGTCTTAAGCAAGATGCTCACTTTGTTAGGTACTATTTTAACAACAAAGAAACTGAGATTTCATTTTGAGTTAGTTTTACTTTTTACTTTGTAGTTTACTAAGGGATTGTTTTAAAGTGTTATCTTTATTGTTGAGCAGTTTTGAACTTTACAAAGGATATTTTGTTTATGTTTTGTTTAAACTTCAAGAACAATGTAGTACATAACGCTAGGACTACATTAGACCGACGCACACGTGTAACACGCCTGATTTGTACGTAGAATGACGTCGCGTGGCGTGGATCAAGTGTAGCTCTAAAAGTCTAGTTTCCATATAAAATGTATGGAGACCGACGCGCTCAGATCAGCGTGTCACACGTGTGCACAGTGTAGTTCTAGCTTGAAAGAATTTAATACAAAAGGCATTTGTTTTGTTTTTTTTTTTTTAATTATTGATAGGCTCGCGTTTAACCACCATCTCACCTGATGGTAGCGATGATGTGATTCTCATTTAGTGCAGACAAATTGTTTCATTTTCTGGTTTTACAAATTAAAGCTATAAATTATTTTGATTACACTAGCCAGTGTTATAATATTTTTTGTAAAAATAATTAAGTATAGGGCCACTAAGTGCTAAAATATTTTTTGTATAAAATAATTTAAGCAAAGGCACAAACATATTAATTAAAATATAAGTTTAATAACTAAAACTCGATCATAAAAGAAACGGGATTTGAGATTTTTTTCGGTTTTAACCGATAATAGCTTGTCTCGAAAAATAATGTAAATATCGTATTAATGCTTGAAATTTTTTTTCAATGGGTAAGGAGGCCATCTTCTGCGAAGTAGTAATGCTAGGGGCCAACAGGGCCGAAGCCTACTGAGTTAGTACTGGCTTGACTTCTAAAAGGGCCCTAGAAGGCAAAGGGCAACTGAAGGAACACAGTTTGGCTTTTAGTCTCTAAAAGTTTGGCACGCCCTCCTGCTCCACCCTAGAGTGAGAGAATCGTTCCATCGTCGACTGCATCGTCGCTTTCCATCAGGTGAGATAGCAGTCAAGCGCGAACCAATCAACAATAAAAAAAGAAGTCATCCTATAGGTATATGTTTTACATGTCTAATTGATAAAAAAAAAACCGAAAAAAAAAATTATACACCGATGGAAAGCTGCTTTATTCCTGAGTGACATAGGCTATATTTTATGAACGTGGGCGAAGCTGCTGGCAAAAACTAATCTACACTAATTTTATAAAGAGGAAAAATTTGTATTTTTGTGTGTATGTTTGTAATGAATAAACTCAAAAACTCCTGTGCCGATTTCAAAAATTCTTTCACCATTGGAAAGCTACATTCACTTTGAGTAATATAGGATATATTTGTTGTCCATGCGAAGCCGGGACGGGCCGCTAGTCCATAATAAAATTAAAAAAAAAAAATTCGTCGTAAAATAGCCCGTAAATTGATGCCCGTCGAACACGTATCGATATCGTTCGACGATCTTTATCAATCATCCTCTTGTCCTTGAACAATTAACATTATAAATTAAATAATTTATGTATATTTGTCACTCATTTTATTTGCATACTTGTCTTACTAACTTGTTAATTTTATGGCTTTACGCTTCTCTTCTTAATGGACACAGTTGACATTATTCTGTCATGTAAATTATGACGGCAAGCAATGGATAGCTCGCTTTCCGACAGTCTGGTAACTGTCCGGACCGAGCCCAAGTCGTCGACGGCGCGCACTGTTCCCGCGTGCCTCAAGGACATGTCAGCAACAGCAGGGGCCCAGCTGGATCGAAGCCTACTGGGGCCAGGGTTAGCTCTGAAAGGTAGCTCGGCCCCGGTATGAAAGGCGAGAAGGAACGTGATGGGTTTTTTAGCCAGTAAGAGTCTGACACTATTTCCCACTCCGCTCAAGGGCGGGGGATGTCATTAGGATGATTTTTACCCACTACAAAAAAACAGCATAGCTAATTTCTCGTACTACGGATGGTCGATAGGGCCGAAAGGTTCCAGAGTGGCGGCCACACACTGGACAACGCAGCGGTGAAAGGCCTCCCACAAGGTGGACCAACCTGGCGAGAGTCGCGGGCATGCGGTGAAGACGCACATGATCGTTGTGGCGACGCTTTTGGGAAGCTTATGTCCACCAACAGTGGATGTCTTTAGGCTGAAATGATGATGATAGCATGTACCATGTAGTATAGCTAGTAGTCAACGTTGTAATGTTCCTACTGCTGGGACTCAGGCCTGCTTTCTAGGTGAGGGAATGGGCCGTAATCCACCACACATGTTTTCGAATTTTATGTGCTAGGATATTATGCCATGCCCACTAGATGTAGTCCGTTGCGTCCGGTATATGGTGCTTCTCCCATCCAAATGTACGTAAAATCATTTGGGGAACACATTTATTACAAGCTTTTATTTAGTTTCACCTGACCCGATGTTTGTCTGTTATCAAATCTTTAAAAAGAAATTTGACCCACTTCCCGGTTACAGATTGATCTGAAATTTTGCATGCGTGTGTAAATCAGTTAACTATGCAAAATTATTATGACATGGAGCTGATGTGTTGATAGAACCGGAAGGTGGTTAGAGGAACTTGGTAGTTAAACGACACAACCCTATCGAGTTTGAGCTCGTATGGTTTGTCTTGACGAGTTATAATTATGCAATGTGTAACGTTAAATGCGTAAAACCTGAAAATAGTTTGTTCAGAATAAGGAGCAGAATCAATTAAACCACTTTTTAATATAGGTTACATTTCTTTTTAAATCTTCATTAAAAATGTCGCCCTGACTACTTATGAATAGGTTAAGCTATCACGTGCGCAAATCCGCCGAAATAGGTAAACAAACACAAATGGTTCTAGTCCAATCACATTTTCTCATACGCGGGATAATACAAGTTCTTATTTCAATGCAGATATGAATTTTAAACAAAGTAAAACTGCACATCAAAACCTTTGAATTTTTTTAAATGGTTTTTTTTTCGCAGAATTAGGTCTTTTAAATTAAAAATCATTTGGGGTGTCTCAGGTTTTGCGCATTTAACGTTACTCGTTGTATATGTAGCTATATCGAGCTATAAAAGCTTGCTATGAAAAAACGATTTTCATTAAAAGCTTGTTTTACGTATAGCTAAGAAGTGGAATTTCCAGCGTCTGTGTTTCTTAATAGTTGTAGCTATCAGGAAACACAGACTCCCGTAAACGACTTTACAATTCGCATTTGTTTGAGATGAATAGAGGTGACCGGAGCCGAAGTATTTATAGAGTAGTAGACATCACGCTACTTATGTTAAACGTTATGCTGAATGCAGTTCACATGGAATTATTTTGAATAAGTTTGTTTCTAAAAGAATCTTGAGATCCGCTTGAGAAGGAACTAGAAGAAATATTTAATATATTAATATTTACATACTTGTCTTTAAGACACCGGACCTGTTTGCTAATGAAACAAGAGTTCTTAAAACTTAAAAAAAAACTAGAAATGACGTATAAGTCACGTTGGCTACTGCCAGCGGTTTTGTCTGCGTGAAAGATGGAGTACGAGTATTATCCAAGAGTTTTTGGTCTAGTGGTTAGTGGCCCTGACTGCTATGCCGGAGGTCGTGGGTTCGATTCCCACCCATGACAAATGTTCATGTGATGAGTATGATGATTTGTTCTGTGTCTGGGTGTAATTTATCTATAATATGTATGTATTTAGAAATATATAAGTATGTTTATCAGTTGTCTAGTACCCATAACACAAGCTCTGCTTTGCTTGGGAGTAGACGGCGTTGTGTGATAGTTATGGAATATTACGAAGTATTATTATTATTCCTGGAATAAAATATGTCCAACGTCCTATTTTACGACCTGATCTGTCCGTATCCAAACTGATTTTTAGTATATGAAAAACCTGAAACACCTGTCTAGTATTTTTATGTAAAGAATACTATGTACAAAATTTCAAAACTGTATTATGAAAAATCATAAAGTTACGAGCCAGTGTACCTAAATACATGGTCATCGTGCCATCCCGGGAACCTGCGGGGTTGTCTTGCTTCCGCACCCAGCTATGCGCTGGCTCCTAATGCCCGCTATGACCTGCCGTGAGCTGTTTTGTACTTATAGTCGGTGGTGTCCAACTTGTGACTTTTTTTTACATATTTTTGGGAAAAATATATAACATGGTGTAAAATTATTGGAATCGATTCAGTTACTGATTCTAAAAAAACTGTATTGAGGGTTTGCATATACTAAAAATAATCTTGTATAAATTATTAAATTAAAGATTAGAGTCTAAAGATAAATTAAAACTGCATTATTTTTAACTTAAAATTAAATAACACTAGCTTTTACCCGCTGCTTCGCCCGTGTTTATTAATATACTTTACTCTTTCTCACTTAAAAAAAATACCCTATGTCCGTCTCCAGGGTCCTAACTATCTCTGTACTAAAATTGATCAAAATCGGTTTTGCTATTTAGGCGTGAAGACGTAACAAACAAACTCACTTTCGCTTATATAATTAAGGATTATAAAAACATTATCCAGATACGTTTTTAATTATTATAAGAAAATTTAATCAAAATGTCAACATAATTATTTGACTGTTTGATATTATTCTGAGCCACAAATTCCTATATCATTATTCCCTCCAAAAATATAATTGACAATCATAGACTGATTCCGTTTTCTTTTTTTCCAGGTACACCGGATTTCAAAAATCGAACGCAGCAGAATGCACGGACACGTGCCCCTTAGCACACTTCACGTAATATGATGAGCGCACGTTGGTTCCGTCGGCAAAATTGTTCACAACACCAGTTATTGAAATTGAAATGTAGACAAAATTCCAGCTTGTAAACAAACACTGGTGAAATTCTTGTTCTACATTTTATTTTTTCGTATTATTGTCCTAAGTTTTTATGGCATTTGTTTTTCTTTTTTCTTATCTACATAATATAAAAATCAATGCCGTCGTTGTTTTATAACTCAAGAACGGGCTGACCTATCCAAACCAAATGTTTTAGGCTTTGTTCGGACTATTTAGTAGATGGTTTATGTGAAGTTTGGTAGGGTAGAGTAGGGTATAGTAGAGTAGTGTAGAGTAGTGTAGGATAGTGTAGGGTAGAGTAGGGTAGAGTAGGGTAGAGTAGGGTAGAGTAGGGAAGAGTAGGGTAGAGTGGAGTATAGTAGGGAAGAGCGGGAACGAAGCCGTGCGGCCAAACGCTAGTAGGTATATTATATTTTTCTTGAGTTAGGAAATAATCCAATGACTTTTCGCACTCTAAGGCTGAGCAAAGGAAGGCTTGTCAGAATTGTACTGACTAAAATCACAACTATGTTCCTTTTTTTGTCTTGCGCTCTAGGACCCCAGGGTCCCCCTTTCGTACGTCAACCCATGATTTTACAGTAAGGGTGTGTTTACGTTGAATTAGAATACAAGCTTTCATTTTTTGGTTGGGAAATTATTACTAATATTATAAAACCGAAAGTGAGTTTGTTTGTTTGTTACGTCTTCATGCCTAAATGGCTATGCCGATTTTGATGAATTTTGGTACAGATATAGTTGGGAACGGGCATATCTAGGCAATTTTTTTTTAAGTTTAAAAAGGAGGAGACATAGTAAAGCATATTAATAAACGCGGGCGAAGCCGCGGGTAAAAGCTAGTCATTATATAAATCCAAAAAACTAGTATACGATATCTAAGTGTATCAGCTGGATTCTTAGTACCAACCTCATGCTTGTCATAAGAACCTCAAGATTATTAATTCCCACATATATGCTAGATGATAAAAGACAAATTTAATGAAAATATATGATGCAGAAACGCCATAAAAGTGTGCAATTAATGGTTTACGCATTGTTATAGTTTTACGACTCTGTATAACGCCATATGCCAGTGCAGTCGTTACGATGTTGTTAAGACAATGTAATTTATCGTGAAGATAGAATGCATTATGATACCTAGAACTGCCTTACGGCTTTGCTGGCGTCTTTAAGAGGGACCTTTTCCACTCGCCTTTTGCACAAAATATATACGTACAGAAGTCAATCTATATACACAGCGCGCTCGAGCAACGCACACATAGACACCGCTCACGGACACGATATCTCGGAGCGTCTCGGCCCGCTCGTCGAACAGTTCCAGCTCAAATGCTCATTAGTGTGCGTCCACCGAGCGTAGGTATAAAAAGTGAAGTGCATATATGGGATTGTCTTCTGTACCTATCTATTTTGTACCTATTGTTCACATCGAGCATGCATTTCATTAAACCCCCAATGTTTGATGAAGAGGCAATGCAAAAAAGAGCGAACGCCTGAAAAATCGGTTGGCATTCGGTAATTCCGTGATTTACTCGAATATTTCACAAAACTTGATCCAGAAATACGTGTTTTTTTTTAAACCCTTAATTTTTTTTCTGAAAGTCGTCATTCTATTGATGTACTTTTTTATATTATTAATAATATATGAGTATATTATGGAGGGCCAAAGTTCACGTAAGATAGCAGATTTTCAGAGGATTTTACTAGATTAGTTTACTCTTGATTAAACTCAAGATAATATCTTGTGGATATTAATCTAAGCTTTTTACATATTATGTAATAACATCATGATCATGTAAGAGCGGTCGTATGAAAATGTACTTCGAAAAGGACGCTCTTAAGAGGATCCTTCTCCACTCGCTTATCGTAAACATCGAAAATGGTTTAAAAGCTTGTTACTTCATTTAATGCAATCCAACGCGATGTTTGACGAAAAGGCAACGCAAAAAAAGAGAGATAACGCCTGGAAACTCTGTTAGTATTCGGTAATTCCGAGATTTACTCGAAAATTTCACAAAACTTGCTCTAGGAAATAGCTGTTTTTTTTAAACCCTTAAAAGTTTTGGGAAAAAGTTGTCATCATTTAGAATCTTAATAAAATTTGCAAGGGCTCTAGAGAATTACTTTTTTGAGTTTTTTTTTTATTTTTAGGCAAATTATGAAGTGTCAAAGTTCATACAAAATAGGACATTTTCAGAGGTTTTTACTGGATTAGTTTTACACAAATTTAGAAATTGGTTTCTTTAGAAACCTAGATAATATCCACAAGATACTGTGTTTCCAAAATATCTAATGAAAAGTGTGTAATAACGTCATAATCAGTTATGAGCGGTTGTATGAAAAACATTGAAAATGTGAGTCGTGATGCACCACCTTAATGAAACACCATAGATGTGGATAATGGATTCAGCTATTCGTATGAAGTAGTGTTTTTTTATAGGTGTGAAATCATCCAATGACTTCTTCCGCTCTAGAATGTTGCCAGAGGGCGTGCCAGACTTTTGCTGACTAAAATCCACTCATATGTTCCTTCTTTGCCTTGCGTCCTAGGATCTCGCGGTTCCCTTTTGGAGGACCTATGGCCCCAGTAGGCTTCGGCCCTGCTGCCACTTGGGTTTTGCTGACATCTCTTTCGGAAGATGAGAACCACGTGTCGTCTTTCCAGGGCCGTGGTAATTTTACCCTGTAACAAACTCATCTTCTCATTCAAAAGATTCCTTCAATTGCCCTTTGCATTTCAGGTCCAAGGTAACTCTCTAACAATCAATGATATCGTCAAATAACTTCTCTCGTTCTGGGTGGAGCGTGAGGGAGTGTCAGACTTTTACTGACTAAAAGCTAACTGTGTTCCTGTATCACGATAACTCTTTCGAAAAATTCCGTAACTCTGGCAGGCATTGACCCTTGCCAGCCCTGTCTATTTTGCTGTCAGCTCTTTAAGAAGCGTTTGGTCTTTACCGAACCGGGAGTTACTCATTGCTCGCGGTTTTTAAACCTTTTTTTACGGTGGGCAAAAATCATCTTATGACAACCCCTGCTCTTGGGTGGAGAGGGAGATAGTGTCAGACTCTTACTGACTAAAAACCCACCCCGTTCCTTCTAGCCTCTTCATACCGGGGCTAGAGCTTCCTTTCGGATAATCCTGGCTCCAGTAGGCTTCGACCCAGCTGGGCCCCTCCCGCTGCTGGCAACTCCTTGAGGCGCGCGGGAAAAGGGCGCGTCGCCGACGTCGTGGGCTCGGTCCGGACAGTTACCGGACGGTCGGACAACGAGCCAACCCATGGCTCGCCGTTCGTGAGCCCGCTGTTTTTTTAAACCTTGTCTTTAGAACTACAGTTGAGAAATGTATTTTTTAATGCATTATTGAATAATTTTACAAAACAATGCCTTCTGCATTTATTTCTTGCTAACTTATTTTTTTCATAACAAATTAGATGTCGTTGTACTTTGGCCTTAATTGTAGATATTTCTAAACAAATTCCGCCGACTCATCGGCAGGGGCTGATTGGCTTGACAATGTCGTTTACCGAGGTCGTTGTTCTGATGAGTACGCTGAAATTGTATACAAGAAATGTGGATTTTTTTGTTTACGTTCTTTTCAGAAGATAATCAGTTTTAATTCATAAAATTGTGATGCAATTCTTGTGTTGTTTTGATTGTTAACGCGTACGTTTTAACTATTGTATTTAAGTTGTATTTATTTTTGAAATATTGATAGATTTCTTTGTCATAAAACTCTAGAAGGATGAAATGGCGACAGATTACTGAAACAACTTATGACTCCAGCTGAAGGGGTTAATCCGAAAGGTAGCTCGAGCCCCGGTATAAAGACACGAAGGAACTGGGTGGGTTTTTAGTCAGTAAGAGTCTGACACTATCTCCCGCTGCGCCAAAGAGCGGGGGTTGTCATTGGATGATTTTCCCCACTATAAATAAGAGGTAAAATCTACTAGTCTGTGGTAAGAACTGTCAAACTGTATATGGATCAGAATGTTGGGCTGTGATGTGAAAAAGACGGAAGAAAAAAGAGTAATGAGTGATAAGAATGTTAAGATAGATGTGTGGAGTGACGAAAATGGATAAAGTGGAAAATTAGAACATTAGAGGCAGTTTGAAAGTTGTGCCAGTAACTAAAAATTTAAAGGGAATTGTTTTATATTAGTATTGTCATGTGAAAAAGAGGATTGAAACGCATGTTGCTAAAAGAGTTAAGAGTAATACATGTGGATGGATGGATAGAGAGGGAGAGGAAGACCAAAGAAAAGATTGTGTGAGGAAGTATTATGAAAGAAAACGGATGTGATAGGAGGTGTAAAATTACAAAACATTTAGCTCAAAAGGAAATCTTTTAACCAATTTTTCTGAGACAGTAATTTCACTCAGTCTTACTGTTGATTAAATTTTCTTCCCTTTTTTCCTTAAATATTTAAAAGCCAACAGAGCAGTGGCTACATAATTAAAACATAAACAATTTTATTGAGATTATGTCTTAAAAAGTTTTAAGATTTTAAAGCTTAATAGATTGATAAACTAGCTTAGCATAATCTTTTCCACGCCTCTATACTTGTGTAAGAAGTTATTTGATACACACTATGTATGTATATACATACATAAAAACATAGTTTTAGTATATGCGAAACCAGAAACACCAGTCTAGTATTTTTTTAAATATCCACAAGAGAACCAAGAAGACAGTTCATATCCCAAATCGCAAATTAAAGTTTTTGTGTGACGTAACTACAAATGAGCAGTTTCTAGATTTTCTCCTATACTTGTGCTATGATTGTAGGACAACGGGGAGTACCGATACTAACAGACGGACAACAAACTATAACTAATACTATAAGGGATCCGTTGTTTTCGTTTTGAGGTAGGGAACCCTAAAAAGAATCCTTGTCGTAATTCTTAGACAATATGATTGACTGGGCTGTTGGTCTAGTGGTTAGTGGCCTTGACTGCTATTCCGGGGTCGTGGGTTCGATTCCCATCCAGGACAAATGTTTATGTGATGAGCATGATCATTTGTTCTGTGTCTGGGTGTAATTTATCTATAATACGTAAGTATTTAGAAATATATAAGTATGTTTATCAGTTGTCTAGTACCCATAACACAAGCTCTGCTTAGCTTGGGACTAGACGGCGTTGTGTGATAGTTGTGGAATATTATTATTACAATTATTATTTTTGTAAAAATCTTATTATTAGGTATACAGAACCATTGCAAAGATCATACTGTCAATTAAAACAAGCGCATATCAGAGTTCTGACCACCGGGCGCCAACCAGCTAATCTAAATCAGCTCGTAGTATCAACATCGACAAAAAAAGTGTAATTAATTATATACATTGATAACTTAAGCTTCAGTGGCTGCTGACCTCGTTGACTTTACATTTGAGGATCATTAACTATTGCTGATATAATATGGTGACAGCTGAATTATCAGTTTCCCTAATTACAAGCAAAATACCTCCAAACTTAGTCTTTTATGGAGTCTAGAACAAGTGTAAAGCTTTATTTATTTATCACTTACTTTCGCCCGCGTATATAAAATATGTCACTCAAGAATAAAACAGCTTAGGCTAAGCGCGCACCGCGATAAAAAATCGTTGCGATTTTTTTAATGCGTAATAAAATCGCAAACTACAATATTTCATACACGCACGATTTATTTTCGCAATGCGCGGATTGTAGTGTATTTCTGTGGTTCACAGATTTGCGATATTTTTTCGCAACGATTTTTTATCGTAGTGCGCGCTCGCCCTTACTATCGGTGAAAAAATTTTACCAATCGGACACTCTTTATTATATCAGTGTAGATATTGTTTATTGTACACCACATAAACAAATAGATACGGTAATTGAAGAGTTCGTAGGTACTTTGACACATTGACACTAAAATTCTGTCAGTTATGCTTATGTACTATCAAAGACACTTCCGCCTGACCACCTCTAAGTTCATTTTTGCTTAATTCATGAATCCCCAAGCGACCACCGGTGGCCGCGCATCTATTGTCTTACTATTGTGTCTCTAATTGACGGTATCTGAAGGGTTAAACTCGAAACGAAAACTTCAAAAAGTTTGGTTTGGCGCCGCGCCGCAGGATACAAGCGGTAGTCTAATAGAGGTCCAGAGTCCTGACTTGTTCTTTCTGCCCTTGTCCCGTTTTATTTGGGATCGGCGCAACACGTTTTTTTCTTCCATTCTGTCCTGCTACTCGTCACGCTATCACTAACTCCCTTTTCTTTCATGTCACTTCTCACGCAATCCATCCATCTTTTCTTTGGCCTCCCTCTCCCCCTCCATCCATCAACATGTAAACTCATAACTTTTTTAGCAACATGTGTTTCGTCTCTTCTGTTCACATGACCATACCAAGACAAACGATTGCCTTTCAACTTTTCAGTTACTGGCGCCACTTTCAAACTTCCCCTAATATACTCATTTCTCACTTTATCCATTCTAGTCACACCTCACATCCATCTCAACATTCTCATCTCTGCTACGTGCAATCTTTTTTCATCCGTCTTTTTCACAGCCCAACATTCTGATCCATACAGTACGACAAGCCTAATCACGGACTTGTAGATTTGTCCGGACTGTTGTTACAGAGAAAACTTGGTGGTAAAAAAATCAACTGGTTAAGTTAACGAGTAACCAATTGTTATATTATTTCGTAAAGTTTCTTACACATTCCTGCAGCACTAAACTGTGACAAATTTAAACGAATTTACTTACGTGTGGCGTGCCAATTCTTTGGAACTCTGCAAGACACTTCATGCGCCTTGTTGCCAGCCGGATCTAGTCTTATTATGTTGTAGATAGTGTACAGGTCAAGCGCAGAATTGAGATTTCGATGCCTATCGGAATCACGCCTATTCACGCATTATGTACTAAGAGATGACTAAAAAAAATATTCCTTGACAAGATTGCTTGAACCACGTCGTAGTTTTATGGAATTGTTTTTTTTTTACTGATCTGACAGATCCAAGTTATGAACTGTCAAACGCGCGAAGGTTAAATGGTCGTCATAGTTTTCTGAAGTTTTTCGAGCAATTTGCTTAGTTTTTTCTCTTATAAGAACCTTCTCCTGACAATAACAAACTAAATAAAATAGAACAAAAAAAAAGCGAAATTGTTCTAACCGTTTATACGTAATGATGATGTGTCCAAGGGAAGTAGGGATGCATTATTACAACATAATTTTTATTACCTACCTATATGCGAATCCTAAATATACCTAGTTTGTTTAAAATCAGTAACTGAATGGACTCCAATAGTTTTTAAACCATATTAAATTTTTTCCCAATAATAGCGGGCATTAGGAGCCAGCGCTTAGCTGGGTGTAGAAGTCCTTCACCGGTTTGGAAGCAGTGGTGATAAAATAAATTACACAAAGTAACACGCCTGGCTGGGTTTGAACCCAGTGACTTACAACTCGTAAGTCGGGGCTGTTACCACTCGGCCACCACACCACACCACTTTTTTTGGCCTCCCTATTTTTTTCTAGAATATTCTGTATAACTACAAATGTACGCAGATAGGAGACGTCCTTGAGGATCAGTGATCACAGATGTAGGTCAGTTACGATATTATTATAATTTATAATAAAACCGGCGTCATGTCAGACCTGGTAAAATAATTACAATTATCACCAAACATGCGATACAGCCGAGGAGCTCTGTAACAAAGATGTGCGAATTATATACAACCTTATTTTAATATATGCGAAACCTGAAACACCTGTCTAGTATTTTTATGTAAAAAATTTGTGTACAAAATTTCAAATCTGTATTATAAGCTTGTTATGTCAGCAAAAATACATAGTCACCGGACCATCCAGGCGAATGAGGCGTTGTTTTACACTTGCACCTAGCTGTGCTGGCCCCGCTACCCGCTATGACCTTTCGTGACCTGAGTTGTACTTAATGTCGGTGATGTTCAACTTGTAACCTTTTTATATATTTTTGGGCGAAAATATAACATGGTGTAAAAACTATTAGAATCCATTCAGTTATTGATTCTTAACAAACTTTATTCAGGCTTCGCATTAAACTGAAAATAATGTTGACTATGTATTTTGGCTGACTTAACAAGTTTGTAACTTTGTACTGTACATGAAGTTTAAATAATATTTGCAGCCACCACAGGTTGGCAACCCCCCGGTTGCGTCTCTATAATCAGCTATTGTATTTTTTCCTTCGCCACAATTATTTCCAATCTTGTTTCCTCAATGGCCTGGTCAGTGCTCCTTGTCTATCTAGTCAAGAGATAGGTATCTTGATCTCACCGTTACCATTGGTACGAGATCCACTACAATAAGTAGATAGTCTGCCGTCTTATCGGACCCCATGGTGGTTCTTAGAAATCTTTTATAGATGCTAGACTTGTAATTTAGATCGGTGTTCACCACTATTGATTTCTGTTTTGCTTTATTTTGAGGAGGAATCAACTTGTTAGGAAGTTGTTTTCCTGTAGAAAGGCGCCGAACGGAGTCAATTAACTGCAGTAGACAGGTGTGATGCAACAATGCGACAAAACTTTTTCAATACACTTACTCGAAAACCTGCTCTTATCCCACCGCTTTTAAGCACGAATAGACTGTTTTTGCCACAATTACATTTATCGTATCAAGCACACCCATGCTTCGACCGCCACGAGTCTCCGGTCAACCCCCGTTTATTCATTCCTTCGTAAGTGTATTGAAAAAAGTTGTTAGATACACGTGCAAAGTCACTGCAGCCCTCGGCTCCATAACACACTCACCTACGGCTCGTGCTAATTCCGCCTCGGTCGCAATGACAAACTTTAAAAACTTACTCATCATTACAAGGTGTAGATATGAATCATGGCTATTCTTCACGGGTTTTGTAGTCGCGGGAATCCGATGGATGCGAGACGCACAGGACCGCTCGTTTCGGCGATAATTGGAGGAGTTCCATGTCCAACTGTGGACGTCTTCCGGATGAAGAGTTAGAAAAGTGGAGCTGACAGGAAAGGATTAGCCTATGCTTATCCTTTCCTGTCAGCTGCACTTTTTGCAACAACTATTTATTTTATTATATCCCAGGAATGTCTGCGCACTCGTGTGCCACGCAACGGCGATCTGAGCGCATCGGTCTCCATACATTTTATATGGAAACTAGTTTTTACCCGCGGCTTCGCCTGCGTTTATTAATGGTTAATGTTTAAAATTAGCCTATGCCCGTCTCCAGGGTCCCAACTATCTCTGTACCAAAATTCATCAAAATTAGTTTTGCCAGTTAGGTTTGAAGACGTAACAAACCAACAAATAAACAAACAAACTCACTTTCGCTTTTATACGATATTAAAGTAAGGACTAGACTTGTAGAGCTACACTTGATCCACGCCACGCGACGTCGTTCTACGTACAAATAAGGCGTGGTCCACGTGTGCATCAGTCGGATGTAGTTCTAGCTTTAAAGCGTAAGCCTAGGTGCTTTAATATTTATTATGACTACTTTGTTATTAAAGGTAATAAGCTATTCGAGGGGAATTGCTCTGATAGCCAAAATACAGGCCTTGCCTAGTTTGGCTACAGATGCTACTTATTGTTTAAGAATTTACTTACCGCACCACATAAAATTACCGCACCACATAAAAAAAAAATAGCTTTTGCTGATAAGGGGGAAGGGGGGTAAAATGACTAAAATTCTGTTTACGTAATAATTAAACATAGTAAGGAGATATCATTTTACAATATGGTAATTGAATAAACAATCTTGGACAATTTAAGAAGTATTTTCATGCAATAGCGAGTTATTGTTTTGATTATTTTTTTTTTTTGTAGATAATAACAAAGTTGCTCGTGAAGGTTACTTTTTTTTTTAAATAGGCACTAAAATTTTAATCTCGACATGGCAACACTTATATTCGCAGAATATTTCGGTCAAGCGTGTATCGGAGCAGAGGTTAATTACTTGAACCGTTCCGGTTGAGATACGGTATCAGTAACATTCGCGACCACTGTTTCTTTTTGTATCTTTCTTTACCTTTAATTAACGATGACACAGGATCCAAGTTTCACTTGAAGAATGCAGCTGAAAGACATTTTACGATGCCGGTTTCTGATATAAGTTAGGGCCTGGGTACACCGCGTTTTTTAAACGCGCCGTTGACGCGCGTTTAGAAGCGTGCGTTCATGGCGCGCTTTTATCCTATCAAAGGGCCTGTACCCCTAGCCAAGATGATAATCTGCAATCGTTAACGCTAGTAGAAAACTTCAAATATACGGGAATGACGTCAGCTCAACGCTTAATCACGTGGTCAGAACAAAAGAATCTGAACGTGACCAACTCGAGATATTCGACGCAAGAAAAACGGTTGTAACTTAGCTACTGGGTCTGTGCACACCATGTTTTTTAAACGCGCCGTTGACGCGTGTTTTAGAAACGTACCTACGTCGACGACGGTGTGCTTTTTTATCTGAATCGTATGTGTCGCGTCTGTCGCGCGTCAACGGCGCGTTTAAAACACATGGTGTGTACAGGCCATTAAATATTGAATAGCGTGTTGTTTGAAAGGTGGCAGCCATATTGAATTTGTGGCTCTTGGATGTGAAGATGGCAGGATGTGACGCAAAAGAGTGAAAGGATTTTTCAGCATATTTGTATGTAAAATATTTAAATGTGTTGATATGCACTTAAGATAACTAATGCACAGTTTCCGGTTTTACGAAAATAATGATTTTGTTCTTTTACATTTACAGAATAAACACAACTAGCTACTACTAGCGGCTTCGCCCTCGTAATAGTAAAAGAATATCCCAAGGGAACATACTCTTGGGATAAAAAATATCCTATTTACTGGACATGGTTTACCAGTATACCAAATTTTATCCAAATCTGTTCAGCCGATCGAGCGTAAAGAAATAACAAACATACATACTCGCACAATCTTTCGCCTTTGTAATAATTATTAAATGACTGATGTTCGCAGCTCAAAGCTCAAAAGATGAGGAAATATGTATTAACAAACTTTTGCCCGCAGCTTTGCCCGCGTACATCAAATATAGCCTATGTTACTCAGTCAGCAACAAAGCAGCTTTCTATCGGTGAAAGAATTTTAGCAATCGGACCAGTACTTCCAGAGATTACCTCCTACAAACAAAAAAACAAACTTTACCTCTTTATTATATTGGTGTATATGGTTACTTTTAAGCAAGCGTGTTCCATCGTCGACCACATCATCGCTGCGTGCTCCATGGTCGAACACATCACCAGGAGATATAGTGGCCAAACGCAAGCCTATCAATAATAATGATAAAAAAAACAATTCTCATTAATATGACTTAATCAATCTGACACATCTATTGGCGCCATATGAAATTTGACTCTTAAGCGATAAGGATAAAATGGTACCTACCGTACCAAGTACCATCATCATCATCTTCCTGCCCTTGTCCCGTTTTATTTGGGGTCGGCGCAACACGTTTTTTTCTTCCATTCTGTCCTGTCACTCGTCACGCTATCACTAACTCCCTTTTCTTTCATATCACTTCTCACACAATCCATCCATCTTTTCTTTGGCCTCCCTCTCCCCCGTACCAAGTACCATTTGAACATAATTAATTTAATACCTAAATCAAATGAATCACGTAATCATGACGCTAAAAGCACTATCTGTTTACAATACAACTCACGCGCATGAGAAATGTCACTTCGCGATTCAAATTTAGAATTCGTAATTCGTCATCTGTCGGGGAATTCGGAAATGGAACACATTTTTCAGTTTCTTAATATAACTGTTTGTTGGTATGTCTGTTAGTGCAACCGTTAGTCATGGTTTGTTTTTAGAAGTTTTCAGTATTGAAAACATGAGCGATGGGTTTGTCAACCTTATGGTTTGAAGGAGAAACTTGATAGTGGTCACACCCCATTTGACCGTTCCGTAAAAGCTTTCTACGCATTTCATAACGGCTTCCAGAAAATAAGTGTTTATAGAATCTTGTCTATATTTAGCTGGACAGAGTTTTAAAAGTTTTTTTTTTTTTCCACAACTATCACACAACGTTGTTTAGTCCCAAGCTAAGCAGAGCTTGTGTTATGGGTACTAGACAACTGATAAACATACTTATATATTTCTAAATACATACATATTATAGATAAATTACACCCAGACACAGAACAAATGATCATGCTCATCACATAAACATTTGTCCTGGGTGGGAATCGAACCCACGACCTCCGGCATAGCAGTCAGGGCCACTAACCACTAGACCAACAGGCCAGTCAAAAGTAGGAGAAACAAAGGGGTCTGTGTCTTGGAAATTCAAAGATATGTACAGTATCAGTTAATCATTTGTAGATATCATTCATCTCGTCGATAGCAGTGGTGGCCCCGTGGTAACGGCCCCGACTTCCTAGGCATCGGCCTCCATACAAACTGTCCAACCAAGTTTTTTAAATTTCATTTTGTATGGTGAGGCTGATTTTTTTATATTTTACAAACTACTTTATGATGAACTTCTTATTTAGGTACCTTCTTGGATAAAAACCCTAAAAAAAAAAACGCTCAATATTTTTTAATCTACGCAGACGCAGAATTAATTAGACAATAGGGTAGTTTCCAGTGTCAAAATAACTACATTTTATTTAGTCCGTATTTTAGGTTATAAAATAATATTGGACACGCAATTTTTCTTTTTTTGATGAAACAAAAAATAACAAAGATATAGCCCGTTAAAGTTACGTGTGACGTCACCCCGTGCGAAAAAATGTAGCACGGTGTGACGTTCCACGTAACATTAATGGGCTATATCTTTGTCATTTTAGGTTTAATTTACAAATAAAAAAATACGTGTTCCATATTTTTGAATAATCTAAAATACGGTCTAATCAAATTTTTTACTGCAACTAGCCTATTAGTTAGAAAAATTTTCCATCTCAAAAAAAGAACTCCACCCACACAAACTACTTAAATTTCCCTTCCTCGCCCACCTACTATGAAGGAAACAGTATTTGTTTACACCGCAAGGTTAACTACTGAAGCTTGGTCTAAACAAACGGCCATTCCGTCGTTTTATTGTCCACACACCATAGGTTTACTATCGAATTGAACTGTACAGTGAACGCGACCTTTTTATAGATTTATCTGCGGCTCGTGATCAGGGATAGGGCTGTCACTCGTTGATTTTAACATTTTTTTTTCGATGGGGAAAATCATCTAATGACAACCCCTGGTCTTGGAGCGGGAGATAGTGTCAGACTCTTGCTGACTAAAAACCCCACCCCGTTCCTTCTAGCCTTCATACCGGGGCTCGAGTTTTCTTTCAGATAACCCTGGCCCCAGTAGGCTTCGACCCAGCTGGGCCCCTCGTTGATTTTAACCTGGCGTGTTATATTTCTACATCGATATACATTCTTAAACACCAATAACCTTGCAGGACTGTGTTTGACTTGACTTTTTACAAAACATAATTCATTTACCAAAAATAAACCTTCATGATTTCGTTGTTCTCTCTAACACATTTTAACTCTGTACTTTGCTATTTCTTACTACTTCTGTATGACGCAGCGCAAGCGCATCAAGCAACCCTCCGCCCGATCCCCGCTTCCTTCCGTTAGTGTACTATCGCTTGCTTCGCATAGACTGCGTAGTATTTAGAACGTTTAATTTAAACATTTAATCATTATTTTTAAAAGTCAAAGAACAAAAGTTGTTGTTTATGATGTTAATAACATATGAGCGGTTGCCATTGTTTTATAAATAAAACTGTAAGTATATGAAAAGGTACTACGCACTAGATTAGGCTTGCCGAACACTCACTTCAGTCGACTCAGGTGTAACATAGTCCGTACCCCTTGAACATTACACTATGTTGAACGAAATGTGTAAGTGCCACGAAATTCTCGGCACTTGGTCGCGAAAAATTTATCCTCTAAAAGCTATCTCAGCGTTGTATGTTTTAATAGTTCTGTAAGACGACATAATGTCAATATATCGCTGCAGCAAACTTTTGTTTTAACTATTCAGTATTTTGACAAACAGTTTCCATGAAAGGACTTGACTATCATCCTTACTAATATTATAAAAGCGAAAGTGAGTTTGTTTGTTTGTCTGTTACGTCTTCACGCCTAAATGACAAAACTGATTTTAATGAAACTTGGTACACGGATAGACCATGTCCTGGAATAGGATACTTTTTATCCCGGAAGTATGTTCCCTTGGGATAATTTTCTGCTATCACGCGGGCGAAGCCGCTGGGAGCACATGTAGACCAATAACAGGCACTTTTGAATTGTCAAAATCAAGTGAAGCTACATTGCACGTTCCAAACCGTAGACCTCTATAGAGAACAACGTACAAGAAACTACATGGACACTCTTTTAAATCATATATTATTACAATAGCTGCTCCCAGCGCTCATATACACAAGACACGCAGACCCAGAACAACAATTATCATATAGCATAGTCGGCCTTATAATGTTCCACTGTTGGGACTCAGGCCTCCTCTCTAGGAGAGGGAATGGGCCGTAATCCACCACGCGGGCCCAGTGCGGGTTGATGGATGTCACATGTCTTTGAATTTTTGGTTCTAGGACATGCCGGTTTCCTCACGATGATTTCCTTCGAGAGCAGTAGTGATGAAATAAATTACACAAAGTAATGCGCCTGGTTGGGTTTGAACCCTCGACCGTTGTTTGAAGACTCGTAAGTCGGGGCCGTTACCACTCGGCCACCACTGCTCCACAATCAATTATCAGCACCTGTAGATAATACAAATATTAGTTTTGTGCGGAAATCGAACCCGCTTCACGTAACGCACCAGCTAACCTAACCTAACCAACCATGACATATTGTGCCGTTGTTTTTTTTACTCATGTAAATAGTTTTAATAAATTAATAAACTATTGTAGCATGCGTGAAAGTAGAAAATTTTATAGGCTATGTCACTCAGTAATAAAGTAGCATTCTATTTGTGAAAGAATTTTTAAAATAGGTCCAGTAGTTTTTGAATTTATTCAGTACTAGCTACTAGCTAGTTCGTTCGTCCTCCGTTTTTACCGCGTACGTCAAAGGACTGGAATAATTTCCCTGCTGCGGTCTTCCCGTCCGATTATAATTTGGGTGTCTTCAAGGCTAGAGTGAATAGGCTTTTAATAAACTAGTGCGCCTCTCCATCAGAGATTGCATCACTGCTTACCATCAGGCGGGAACGTAGTCAAGCACTAGTTTACAACAATTTAAAAAAAAAGCTTTTGCCTGCGGCTTCGCCTGCGTGTATAAAATATAGCCTATGCCACTCAGGAATTAAGTAGTTTTCTATCGGTGAAAACATTTTAACAATCGGATCAGTAATTTTAAAGATTACCTCCTACAAACAAAAAGCAAACTTTACCTCTTTATAATATTAGTGTAGACAAAAAAAAAAACAATCTTTCCTGATTAGTTCTTTTAAAGGAAATGTTTTTTTGCTCTACTTGACTCAGTCACTATTGATAAAATATAAGTAAAAAAATAAGACACTGAATTGTCAATTTGATTGAAGCCGAGCCGAGGTTAAGTCAAGTGGAGATGACTGAAAAAATTGACTATAACTAAGCATGAGTACCAGATATAACCATCTTTGGCTATTGGAAGGACTAGTTAGTTGGTTTTGGTGATGAAATTGGCTTCTAAACAGTAACTGTGATTATGTAGCATCATAATTTCTTTTTTGCATTTTCTTACGATTCCGATCAAGTAAACTCGTAGGAATTAATAGTTTATCATTTTTAACTACAATAGGGTAGTTTCCAGAGTCAAAATAACTACATTTTAATTAGGCCGTATTTTAGATTATAAAAAAAATATTGGACACGTATTTTTTCTTTTTTCGATTAAACAAAAGATGAAAAAAGGATACGTGCACTTTATTTTTGAATAATCTAAAAGACGGACTAATTAAATTTTTTACGGCAACTAGCCTATTCTCAGTAACTTGAAACCATTCTAGTTAGCTCACACATATTCAAGCATAATGTGCAGGGTTTTTCAGGATGCAAATACCACAAAAACTACAGTTTTCCATCACCTTTCACTGACAAACATTAAGAATTAAATTATAAATTATGAGCTTATTCAAAAGCCAATTGAAAGTGACAACCCTAGTAAAAACGAAAGTGAAATATATTGAAGAAGGAAAACTTGAAATATTTTGTACTACATTTGCTTTCGAGTACTTATTATTGTGATTTATAGGAATGTGGGTTTTACCCGTTCAGAGTTCAGAGTCGATATTATTACCCAGTAACTGGGTCGCGGACGTCAGATAAAGTAGGTACTGGTTATTTTAGCTGCATCGGAATAGACTGGAGGCAGACTCCAACATAGCGCGGAGGAGTGGCGGGTGGTCGCCTCCTTTTACGAAGCAGTAATGCTAGCAAAGGAGGAGGCCGACCGCATCAGGCAACGGCGCCTTCGCCGCAGCCTGACTCCGATTCCGATTTCCGGCCACCGTCGACGCGGGCTCGCGGACGGCAAGCCATGGGTAGCTCGCTGTCCGACCGTCCGGTAACTGTCCGGACCAAGCCCAAGACGTCGACGGCGCGCACTGTTCCCGCGCGCCTCAAGGAGTTGTCAGCAACAGGACCCAGCTAGATCGAAGTCCACTAGGGCCAAGGTTATCCGAAAGGAAACTCGAGCCCCGGTATGAAGAGGCTAGATGGAACGGGGTGGGTTTTTAGTCATTAAGAGTCTGACACTATCTCCCGCTCCACCCAAGGATGGGTATTGTCATTGGATGATTTTTGCAGACAGTAAAAAAAAGGTATTTAGACGATTTATGGTTTTTCCTTTTATGTAGGTACTTTACGTACCTACATTCGTAAATGGTCCTTAGCTTGTTAGTGTTAATGAGTAAGTAACTAAAAATGTGGTTTTATTATAAATAAAGTACTTATGAACAAGATTATGACTATTGTCGTCACTAGCAAATTTCATTTAATTAACTATTGTTTTGTTGGACTTTAAGGAAAAATCAAGGAAGTCGGCGCTAATGGCGGCACTTGTACGGAGAATTTTGTTTTTATAGGCATTTATTCAAGCTTTATTTCTGATAAATAATATCAACTGGCTCGTGTAATAATTTTAGTTATATTATCCTTTAAAGTTCTAGAATTATAGATTGCTTCTAGGCAAGCGTGTTCCATCGTCGGCCACATCATCGCTTACCATCAGGTGAGATGGTGGTCAAACGCAAGCCTATACATAATAAAAAAAAAGTTTTTTTATTGTAGGTAGGAAACCTACCGTTGTGTTTTTTTGTTGTTAATCGAACTTTTATTTTATTTATGAACAAAAATAGGCAAGTCAGTTTTTTATGGATAGGATCGCGCTTGACCACTATCTTAACTGATGGTAATTGCTCTTCAGCTTAATAATATTTATTTATTTATTTAAAGCTTTATGCACAAGAGTTGTACAAAGGTGCCTAATAATCCTTTCTACTAATATTATAAATGCGAAAGTTTGTATGTACGGATGGATGTATGGATGTTTGTTACTCTTTCACGCAAAAACTACTGAACGGATCTCGATGAAACTTGGTACACGAGTAGACCATATCCCAGAATAACACATGGGATACTTTTTATCCTGGGATTATGTACGCGGGTGAAGCCGCGGGCAAAAGCTAGTAGGTATTAATCTATATATATAAAAATGACCCCCGTTTTCCGTTGTCACGACTTGGCATGAAAACGGCTTGACCGATTTGGCTGTTTTTTTTTTGTTGTGATTATTATTGTAAGGAGAAGGTTCTTATGGAAAAAAAAATTAGGGTAGTGTAGGGTAGAGTAGGGTAGAGTAGGGTAGAGTAGGGTAGAGTAGGGTAGGGTAGGGTAGAGTAGGGTAGAGTAGGGTAGGGTAGGGTAGAGTAGGGTAGAGTAGTAGGGTAGAGTAGGGTAGAGTAGGGTAGAGTAGGGTAGAGTAGTAGGGTAGAGTAGTAGGGTAGAGTAGGGTAGAGTAGGGTAGAGTAGGGTAGAGTAGGGTAGAGTAGGGTAGAGTAGGGTAGAGTAGGGTAGAGTAGGGTAGAGTAGGGTAGGATAGGGTAGAGTAGGGTAGAGTAGTAGGGTAGAGTAGGGTAGAGTTGGGTATAGTAGGGTGGAGTAGGGAAGAGCGGGAGCGAAGCCGCGCGGGCAAAAGCTAGTATAAAATATAGATTCAATTCAGTTCTTCTTTGTCGTGGCTTATAGGAAAGTGTACATCAGCTGATGTTAATGAATGTTTTGTGAAAAACTATGATATTTTAACTCCATTACCAAATATAACATAATTCTGATCAGCGGTATACGTTCAAAGCGATCGACTTGGGCGAACTTATTAATCATACAAACTAGAATCAACATGATCGATAAAAACTCGGTTTCACTTGACACTTTGCCCTCGTTGCACCAGTCACACTACAGAGCAGCCAATGTACAATTATATGTTCAGAAGGTATGATGCTTTAAGCGAGAACTAGATACACCAGACCGACGCACACGTGGACCACGTCTAGGGGCCTAGACAAGAGGCATTTGTAGCCTTTGCGATTTCAGCTCAATCGGTTACCGGGAATTGGGTCAAATTTAATTTACAAGATTTGATTACAGACAAAAATCGGGACAGGTGAAACAAAATAAAAGCTTGTGAAAACAGAATAAAAAATATTTCAGTGGAGATCCCATGCAACACATGTATTTTTTTTTTCGCGTCGTGGAAATACCCGACTAGCCAACGAAACCCTTGCTTGATGATTTCTAATGTTCCACCATCGGGATTCGGCGAATTCGCGTTATCACGACAAATGTGGCCTTAAAATTCATCGAGGCTAAAAGTATTCGAGCGAACACGTTTGTTGGAGGCCTGTCTCCAACAAGGTGGACCGACGACCTGGTCAGGGTCGCGGGAATCCGATGGATGCGTGACGCACAGGACCGATCGTTGTGGTGACGCTTAGGGTAGGCCTATGACCAGCAGTGGACGTCTTTCGGCTGATATGATGATGATGATGATGATGAACACGTTTACTTGTCGACACTTACACAGCCTAGAACTGCAATTGATGGCTAATGTAGACAACGACATCGCGTAGATATGTCGTTTTCGGGGGGTCTAGACTTGAAGTAAACAATGTTCTCAGTATGCCACGTGTTCAGGAAATGTACATCTAAGTCATATGTGCATATTTTAGTAAAGACTGCCTAATATGTTCTTACATCACTTCGATGAATCAACAGTTCGCCTATAGTCTAGTCAAAATAGACATTTTTTATTTTTATTTATGGTGGGCAAAAATCATCTTATGACAACCCCCGCCCTTCCATTCCATTACAGTCCATTCCATTCCAGTTTGCATTAATTCCCAACAAGCTGGATTTTTGTGTAGGCCTTGAATATGTCATTACAATTGATATGTTAAAAGTCCCCATCGATCCCGCTTGTGCGTTGTTTTTTATTCGAGGTCAAAGGTCACAAATTTGCGTTTTGCGTATATCTCTGAAACAACGAGAGCTATCGAAAAATTGTTCAGACAAAGTTTGTAGATCGTAAAATTGTCTACAAAAAGATCTCAACACTTTTCTTCACAACACAACAACAAAATAACATTATTGTAAGTATTCTGCAGAATACTCGTACGTACCCTTGGCCCTACTAGACTTCGATACTGTCCAAGGGTCTTTTTTTTCGCGATTGGAAAATCATCTTATGACATCATCCGCTCTTAGGCGGAGCGGGAGATAGTGCCAGACTTTTACTGACTAAAAATCACTCCTGTTCCTTTGTGGTCTTTCGTACCGGGGGTTGAGCTACCATTCGGACTAACCCTGTCCTCAGTAGGCTTCGACCCAGCCGGGTCCCTGCTGCTGCTGACAGCTCCTTGAGGCGCGCGGGAAAAGTGCGCGCCGTCGACGTCTTGGGCTCGGTCCGGACACTTACCGGACGGTCGGACAGCGAGCTACCCATTCTTTGAGGCTTTTTAACGGGGTGGGGTTTTTAGTCAGTAAGAGTCTGACACTATATCCCGCTCCGTCCAAGAGCGGAGGTTGTCATTAGATGATTTTCCCACCATAAAAAAAACCCGTGCCACGCAGCTCAGCACCTAATCGCTCAACCACTGCGCCAACCGTGCCATCAACTAGGAGGAGTTCGCATCGGCGTCGAGTCGCCGATGCCGTTGCAAAATAATCTAATTTCCCTGTCTGTTCACACTTGATCTTCTGACCATTTCTTATCTACATATCCAGTTATGTTGCAACATATTATATCTACGTCCGATGTATAGTTGCATTACCACCTTCTGATTTGTTTACTACATGTACATATATATATAAATGTTTCCGTCTGTGTGTGATTACGATGCGATAATTCGAGTAAATTCTAACAAGTAATTATGTCATAATCGCGTAAGAGTGAAAATGTGTGTCGAGTTGTATGTCCTTAAACTATAATAATAATAATATTCCACACACAAAACACCGTCTAGTCCCAAGCTAAGCAGAGCTTGTGTTATGGGTGCTAGACAACTGTTAAACATACTTATATATTTCTAAATACATACATGTTATAGATAAACTCGGTAATTCCGTATTCGAGCTCAGTTCAACTTCAAACAAGCTTTTAATGAAAATATTTTTTTCAAAGCAAGCTTTTAGAGCTCGGTATACCTACATAATTACGAGTAATACACGTCAATACGAAGCGTACGAGCCCAAACTCGATGGGGTTGTGTCGTTTAACTACCAAGTCCCTATAGCCACCTTCCGGTTTCACCATCAGATCAGCCCCATGTCATAATAATTTTGCATTGTCACCCGATTTACACATGAAAAATTTCAGCTCAATCGGTAACCGAGAAGTGGGTCAAATTTAATTTACAAGATTTGATGACAGACAAACATCGGGACAGGTGAAACTAAATAAAAGCTTGTAATAACTGCTATCGTTCAAAACCTTCAGTCCCTCTAATGTCGTCAGAACTACGTCACGAACCCTCTGTGACGTCATCGGTACGTATCTCTCAACGCCTACGATATTGTGAGACAGAACAACGGGATGAAAATGGTTTTGTATTTCAATATCTATTTGATTTCATAACAGTTTTTTACTATTTCTTTGCTGTTGTAGGGTAAACAAAGGTTTAAAATTGAAATAATAATTTCACAACTATGACACAACGCCGCGCCGTCTAGTCCAAAGCTAAGCAGAGCTTGTGTTATGAGTACTAGACAATAGATAAACACAAATGTTTCTAAATCCTACTAATATTATAAATGCGAAAGTTTGTATGTATGGATGGATGTATGGATGTTTGTTACTCTTTCACGCAAAAATTACTGAACGGATCTCGATGAAACTTGGTACACGAGTAGACCATATCCCAGAATAACACATGGGGTACTTTTTATCCTGGGATTATGTACGCGGGTGAAGCCGCGAGCAAAAGCTAGTACATACATATTTATAAAAAAATTACACCCAGCCACAGATCAACTGATCGTGCTCGTCACAGGTCCACGTCACGTCCTTGGTGGAAATCGAACCCACAACCTCCTGCGTAGCAGTCAGGGCCACTAACCACTACACCAACATGTAGACACGTAGTACACATAGAAGCGTTGAAAGAAACTGTTATCATAAATAAACATTTTTTAAATTGGGAAATCATACAATGACGTCTTCCGCTCTTGGACGGAGTGAGAGGTCGTGTCAGATTTATCCTGACTAAAACCACCCCTATGATCTTTCTTTACCTTTGTTCCAAGGCCCCAGGGTTCTTTTCGTACAACCCATGGCTCCAATAGTGTAACCACACTTTGATAATAATAAATCTGTATAAGTTATTAGTTGTGCGCGCATCACGTAAAATGTACGAAATCATGCAGATGCAGATAACTTTTATACAATAAAATTGTGTGTAACTTGATATATTACTTAGGCTTGGTTTCATCGCAATCGGTAGACTATATCGAAAGATACATTCATTGACTGTTAGGCGGAACGAAGTTTGTCGGGTCAACTATTTTTATTAAATCCTTACTTATATATATCCTTACTAATATTATAAAAGCGAAAGTGAGTTTGTTTGTTTGTTACGTCTTCACGCCTAAATGGCAAAACCGATTTTGATGAATTTTAGTACACAGCTAGACCATGTCCTGGAATAGGACATAGGATACTTTTTATCCCGGAAGTATGTTTCCTTGGGATAATTTTCTGCTATCACGCGGGCGAAGCCGCTCGGAGCAGCTAGTCTAATATAAACTAGTGCTTGACTGCGATCCCACCTGATGGTAAGCAGTGATACAATCGTTGATGGTTTCAATTCAAAATATAATCTACTCAAACACAAAATATTCTCTCGAAGTGTTACGATCTTTTTTTTTTTTTTTTTTTTTCTCTCGACGGGGAAAATCATCATTGACGAAACCCGCTCTTGGGTGGAGCGGGAGACAGTGTCAGAGTCTTACTGACTAAAAACACACTTGGTGCGTCATAAACTTTATTCTATCCGTATGCGTTTATCTTTTTAAGAAAATACTTATATCCGCCATATTTATAACAAGGAGTTCGGAACACGAACTCCTACAGGGTGTACTAGCAATTTTGTGTGGAAATCATAACATTATACGGGGCTACAGGGTAGTAGCGTAGGTAGGCGAGAAGCGAAGTGGGCCCTCGCCTACGACCAAAGGGATTTCGCGCATGCGAAGGCTCTTTAACAACGAGGGTTTTGTTTTATAATTTACTACATAAAATATAGCCTATTATTATTATATCCAGCTCATACTGTCTCACTGTCTAACGAGTGACAGGACTGCCTGGACCACCATAGACGCGGGCTCGCGGACGGCGAGCCATGGGTCGCTTTAGCTCGCTGTCCGATCCTCCGGTAATGGACCGAGTCCAAGACGTCGACGGTGCGCATTGTTCCCGCGCGCCTCAAGGAGTTGTCAGCAGCAGGAGGGGCCCAGCTAGGTCGAAGCCTATTGGGGACAGGGTTGTCCGAAAGGGTGCTCGGGCCCCGGTATGAAGGCTAGAAGGAACGGCGCGAGGTTTTTAGTCAGTAAGAGTGTCTCCCGCTTCTGACACTGTCTCCCGCTCCACCCAAGAGCGGGTTTCGTCAAAGATGATTTTCCCCGTCGACAAAAAAAAAACAAGTGACAGGACAGAATGGAAGAAAAAAAACGTCTTGCGCCGACCCCAAATAAAACGGGACAAGGGCAGGAAGATGATGACTGTCTCACTGCTGGACAAAGGCCTCCCTCCATTCCTTCCAATGTTCCCGGTTTTGAGCCACTTCTATCCTAATTCTAAGAAAGACATCAAAGTCGTCCCGCCATCTCCTTCTTGGTCTGTTCTCGCAATCGCACGACGGGGTCGCCGTCGTGGGATTTTAGGGCACCAAAGTTAGTTAGCCTATGTAACTTAGAAATAAAGCAGCTTTCTATCGGTGAAAATTTCAGCAAGACCAGTACCTTCAGAGATTACCTCGTTAATAAAAAACAAATTTATTACTTTTTCTAATTTTTAATTCTAATTAAACTTTATACTAATTAATATTAGTAAACAAACTACCTCTTTATAATATTAAGCAACGATTTGGTCGAACAGCTGGTTGCGACAGTCGCTGTCTCATTCTCGAATTTATGAAAGAAAAAAGCCTCGCTGATGCGCCATCGCCCACGTCTAAATTATTCCACGCTACGCCTCTGCTACGGGTGGTCCCGAGAAAAATATTAGCTTTGGAACCGAGCGAGTTTATAGAGATCGTTTCGGAAATTTGTGATATTGTAAAACAAGGCTTTATTCGCCTGAAAAGCTGTTCTTTATGCGCTTTCACGTGGAACTGTAGAATTGTCGGACGTAAAGGGGTGACAACGTAAAAAATTTTTGAATCTGTGACACACGAGATAATCTGGGAAATTACGGTGTTGGATAAAACGATGTTTTGACTTTATTAACTTGTTTTAATTCATTAAACCCCAATAGAACGCCGGCGTTTGCACACCCATTGTCTTTCTCTTGTGTCTCTAACAAGTATTGTAATCATTTATTGTATGCACTATCACCACTGGACAAGAGCTTGTTACCTTATGGATTCCTCAAGATGGAAGGCGTCGTTGAAGCCTGCCTAGAAAGAGGTTACTTGAGGACGAGTACCACCAGGCCTCGTCGACAATGCTGGAGAAGAATGTATGAAAGTTCATGGAGAAAGGTTTTACCAAGCAATGCTACGACGATATGGAAATCCTGCGTCGCGTAATCAAAGTTCTTTGCGTAATTTGAACAGAAACTCATACAATAAAAATAATAATTCGTAAAAAGTTGGCAGTAGTATCATCACACCGTTAATGTTTTCCTATTGTCGATTTGGACCCATTGTCTGACCATTTTAGTGTATGTATGTAGTGTATTAATTTAATTATATATTGTATAATTGTATTATATTTATTCTTTAGTTTATTGGTATATCTATTCAATGGTCCATTAGTATAATTATTCTTATAATTGTCTTTTTCGCACTCTTTTATTGCACCTACCACTACCGTTCTCTGCATCACCCAAAGGTCAACTGGAAGAAAATGCCTAAGGCATTAAGTTCGCCTTTGTACATTTGTGCATAAAGTATTAAATAAATAAATAAATAAATAAAAACCATTGGGGTAGTTGTCCCGACTAGACACAACACTCCTTTGGAGGTTGTAGGACTTTAATCCTGTTCCCTATACCTCTATACAACATTACACATAGGCCTCCTCCAAGCGTTACCACATCGCCCGCCTTATAATATAATCTTTTAAATTCGAATAAGTGTTCAATTTCAGCCAGAATTATTTCTGCCAAACTTCATGCTGCAAGGTGAGAGCCTTACAGCATAAACCTTCAACCAGCAACCTTCATAGAACTTTTTACTCTTAAATACGAATTCCATTTTTTTCATGTGAGAAGTATGAATTGGATCATTTGTTTGGACACTTTGGCAATTACAGTAGCAGCGGGGCAGGCTGCCGAATCCGCTGGTGGGTAACGCAAACGCATAGTTTTTGGCTAAGGCACACCAAGTAAGGTTTTAATAAACTAGTGCGCCTTACCATCAGAGATTGCATCACTGCTTACCATCAGGTGGGATCACAGTCAAGCACTAGTTTATACGAAATAAAAAAAGTGTGGGTGGGGCGGGTGAGCGGGTATTGCAAGAGGACAAGCAAATTGAAAGTGGGTGAAATTTTAATTTTTATTCCAATAGCATTCGTATGGGTCTGGACTGCTCAATCGCCCCGTTGCTACTGTATTCATCTATGAAAATGTGCGTCTTCCGCTCGACCCGCCAACGTTCCTGCTGCCCGCCCCGCTGCCACTGTAACTGCACACTAAGCTGGTAAGCCAGTGTTTCTTCTCAGCTACCCTGAGAAGAAACACCGGCTTCATCTAGCTTAAATCGTAGAAAAAATTGGCGTATAAAAGCGTTTATTACTTATTTCATTTAATCAACATACCTGAGCTTAGGGCTAAAAATAACCAGATTCTAGGTAAACACTGAGATAAAAACCCGATAACATATTGAATCACGATTTGAACTCAACAAGTGCATAATCAATACAATTATGACACTACCCGTCAATTCCGTGTAGCTACAATTTCCTGATAAGTTGCATAATTAGTATGTCGCAGGATGATTGGGAAAATCGTTATTGGATCAGATAACTTAGAATTTTTACAAAAAAACATCAATTCAACAATTCATCAATATATATATATTTATTCGTCAATTGGCAGCTGAGACAGAATTGTTTTTTTATTTTAATTTTTTGTAACCCACTTTTAGTTTGATAAAAAATTGCATTGGTATGGAAGCGCGGAGTCTTCTAATACAGGCACTGTTATGCTTTAAGGGAGGCTCCAAATACTTGTAAATATGCTATGGCTAATTGTGACAATAAACCATTTTGTCTTTTGTATTTTTTTGTATAATCATTTGGTCTTCTATCAGGATATTTGCCAAAAACCAGCCTCATCCGAGCCAAAAGACGTCCAGTGCTGGACATAGGCCTCCCTCTAGTATCATCACAACGACTGGTCCTGTGCGTCTTGCATCCATCGGATTCCGGCGACCCTCACCAGGTTATTGGTCCACCTTCTTGGAAAGTTGAGTTTATATCACATTAATTATGGACAACGACGATGAGTACGTATGAACTCCAATTGACTGATGTTGAACTGAAAGCTATGCGGAGACAGATGAGTAACCATATGAGCCCGGCTTTGATCATCCAGAGTATGCTGAGTTAGGCGCTTTTTTGGGCTTGCACTGACTGTCTTTTTTTCAGGAATCGTTTTTCTTTCTTTAAAAATAATAGTATATTTTTATAATTATCGTCTAATATAAGATAGGCTAGGCAACACAGCCTATCCTAGAGGCTCGCATTTGACCACTATCTCAGCTGATTGAAAGTGACGATGTTGTCGACGATAGAACGCACTTGTCTGACTTCCCAAGTTGTAGTTATCAGGATACACAGACTCCAGCAGGGAATTCCACTTCTTAGCTGTTCACACAGTGAATGTGCACCCAAAACGTTTGGGTGAGATGTCCACCATGTACTGGTGACGCATGGCGGAATTAGGCAATGCAATTTCAACGCACATCTCCCGAAATACAACCGGTAAAAACAAGCAAAACCGGTTGCTAAGATCCTAGTATTTTCGCTAAGAAACGATTTTTCCAATCACCCCGCGACACATATACAGCGTATTTTGCATACTACTGGGGAAATCCGAACAAATAACCGGTTCTGCGAATAATATGGTGAATTATGTTGATTTGAACATTTTCTGTTCCTGCAGTCGTTGCTGCTTGATAATAATGTTTCAATTTGCATAAAATATGTTAAGAGCCGGTTGCAGTCACTGAGTATTTTGTAAAACCCCTGAACTCCGCCCGGGTCTATGTCGATTTCGCGGTCCCGTACAGCGATTTTATTAAAAAAAAAAAACAATACCTATGCAAGATTTTTGGTATTTGCGAGACCCTTTTAATTCATGAATCCCCAAGCGACCACCGGTGGCCGCGCATCTATTGTCTTACTATTGTGTCTCTAATTGACGGTATCTGAAGGGTTAAAAAACAAGCTTTATTGTTATTATTATTATTTCAAATATTACCGTGACGTAATCTCGTAGACATTCACGTTTGAAATCGTAGGTTTGGGTTACGTTCGCGTTTTTTTTTATCGAGACTTCTTATTTATATATTATGTTTTGGTTTTTGTCACCGTGGTTGGTCATTAAAATTGACTTTTTGAATAAAATGATTTTTCATGGTATTCACCTTTATAATATTTGTGGATTTTCAGAGGTTTAAAAAAGTTCAAAATGAGTAGAGCCTGACCTTAAGTGATAAGTGGGAACCGTGGTATTTGCGGGTGGTGGTGGTAGGTGGTATGATGATAAATCTTAGTAAGTTACGGTGGTAGAGATGACACGTGGAGTGTGTGGCCGTGGGTTTATGAATGCCTCCCAGTCCTCGGATGCCAGATATTTATATATTAGTGCTGTAGGCGAGGCGTCTATTGGAATATTTGTATGGAAGAAGTTTCAATAAGAAATTCTAGCTTGAAGCATAGTGGCAAATTCCCGTATTTTACGTTATTTCATTATCCTTGAGGCGATATCTATACATATATCTACAGATAAATAAAAGATAGATAAATAAAATTGAAGTGTCTGTTTGTATTTTTTTTTTTTTTTTTCAAAATATGAGTTTTTGCTGTCTGTCTATTCCGTTTGTGTTTGTTATCGAACTCCTCCATTTCGGGCTTCTCAGGCTATTTTTATCCTCCTATCCTCACACCCCCGTTTGCCGGGTCAGTTAGTAATATAGATTTGCAATAGCAGAATATTTCAGCTCACAACCTACATCACTAATACTTTATTACATACTAGTTTTTGACCGCGGCTTCACTTGCGTACAAAAATTATAGCCTATGTCACTCAGGAATAAAGCAGCTTCCTATGTGAAAAAAAATTGCAATTGTACCAGAACTTTCAGAGGTCAAACAAAAAAACATAAAGATGGAAAAAAACAAACTTAACCTCTATAATATAGCTCGGCGCTGGTAACATGGGAAGAAGGAACGAGTTGGGTTTTTTTAGTCACTAAGAGTCTGACACTATCTCCCGCTCCTCGCAAGGCTGGGGGATGTCATTTGGATGATTTTTACCCACCAAAAAAAAAAACCTCTTTATAATATTAGTGTAGATAAATAAAAACCTCACGACTTTAACCCACACAACTCCTTTATTCGCCAAACAAATCGAAAAAGGCAAAAGTTAGCCTTTGCTGCCGACCCGTCACTTCCGGCCGTCCGGCCACCGGACATTCCTGCCATAGCCTCTATCGGTCGACGAACCATAGATTCATGCTAAAAAATCTTGCACCTCCTTACAAAAACCGGTGTCGAGTATTGCAATTTTTGGTCTTCGATGAGGAAAAAATCTGATTATATTTTTTTTTTAATAATGACTAGTGCTTTACTGCGATCCCACCTGATGGTAAGCAGTGATGAATCGTTGATGGTGAGGCGCAATAGTTTATTAACAGCCTATTCACTGTAGCCTTGAGGACACATAAATTATAATCGGATAGGAAGACGACTGCAGGCAAATTGTTGCAGTCCTTTGATTTACGCTGTATAAACGATGAGGCGAAACGCTTAGTCCGTACAGTAGACGTATTAACAACGTAAGGGCGGATTCCGGACGCGCCGTACTTCGGTTTGTCCGATGGTAGACACGAGATGGCGAAATCAAGTCATTCCATTCCCACGAACACTCTCTGAAATGCATCCTGTAAAATACTTTTGTTTTTAAATAAAAAATATTATAAGTTAAGTCTTAAACTGCCTCATTTTAGATGGGCTGTGAGGTAAAAGAGCCACTTATTAGATTCCCTTAAACGCAAGGCATCGCGGCAAACCAAGACGAAGGTGGAAGATGATCTTGACCCTTACCTTGTCCTGCAATGGCCGAGTACAGACGTGTGTGGAAAAGGGGGAGGGAGGCCTTTGCCCAACTGTGGGACTAAATAAGCTAACTAGAACTAAATTGTATTTGTTTTAAACCAGTGTCTATGTGAGCGAAAGTTGTATTCAAAAGTTCTAAGTTGCAGTAAACTTAAAGTAAATCGTATGAAGTCGTGAAGTTCTTTTATAAGAATTTTCATCCAACACTTTGATATTTCCTAATTTTTTTTTTTTGCCAAGATCAGAAGGCAATGTGTCCATTCCAGGAAACATCCGGATCAAAAACAGACCTCGAAATAGTTGTAGACTACTAGACAGATGGTAGACATAATTTTATAATCCGACGATAAAATCGCCTAAGACAAAGAGAATCCTTAGAGCGAATAAATTGCCCTAATATTTTCCCTCTATTTAGCTCATTACAAAAATGTTCTGGCGTCGACGTCTGGAATAATGTTACAAATAATAAAGTAGGTACGCTCCTCATATTATTTTAGAAATAAAAGCTAAATATGATAACATTTCGCAGAACTATAGTCCGGTATTTTTTTTTCCTTTCCGAGATAAGAATTGTTCGGGAATATTGGGTTTTCTCTTATTATCAAATTACATACCTAATTAATCTCATTGCGAATAAATAACATGGGCTTTATAAAATAACCATGTCATTAGTCTCGAGACTGTTCTGTATGTTCTTAATTTAAAATTTTGAATGGGGAATTTGAATTTAGAATTCGTTAATACGTATTTTAAACTAAGCATAGACTAGAGTAGCATCATCAGCAATAGCTATTTAGAGTATTTTTTATTGGTTTGACTTCGTACGGTTTGTGTATTTAGCCAGTGTCAAGTTTAGAAAGTACCTATTTATTTTTCACAGCCACTTTGAGGTTCATTAGAATGCGGATGTAAAACATTCTAATGTTTTTGCAGTATTTGGCAGCATATGTAGACAGTCAACCTTCTCGGCTATCACCTCTAAAGTAGTCAGTTCTACAATAAAATTCTCAGCCCCAATTTATCGAGATCAACTTGTTTCAATGAGTCTAAGTATTGTCCAGCTGTGTAGACACTTGAAAACCAAAGTAGCGAATGAACTTCACTCGAATAAATCCTGCCAAAACCGCAGTCCAGCAAGAGTTTCATAAATAAGGCAATTTTTTTTTAAATTGTTTCTGTTATTAATCTAACAGTGAAAACTACCCTTAGGAACTGAAGAAGTGACTTTTTTGTCAAGAAATATGTTATCAAAATGTCAATAAATGACATATTTTTTTAATGATTTAAAAATGACGTGATAGACGTGCCTACTCCATCACGAATGGCACGTGAAACCTTGTTCCTATTTGCAAAACCCACAAGGCCACACCATATCATCATCATCACCATCATCATTTCAGCCGACAGACGTCCACTGTTGGACATAAGCCTCCCCCAAGTGTCGCCACAATGATCGATCCTGTGCGTCCCGCATCCATCGGATTTCCGCAACCTTCACCAGGTCATCGGTCCACCTTGTAGGAGGCCTTCCGACGCTGCGTTTTCCAGTACGAGGTAGCCACTTCAGAAAGTTTCGGTCCCAACGTCCATCTGTTCTGCGAGCAATGTGCTCTGCCCATTGCCACTTAAGTTTGGCGATTCTTCGTGCTATGTTGGCAACCACACCATATACATATTTTCAAATTTCAATATGTATCTACGACCATATGGCTATATCTTTAAACCTGTTAAAAATACAAACATTTAAAGTACAATGGCCAAAATCCGGTAGAACCAGTCTTCTAAACATCTCCGTATTTTCGAACCAATGTCTTATAGCCGTGTTTACCCTCGGGAGCGATCGCGTGTGGTCTAAATATATACAAGATATTATGCAAGGAAGCCGGCAACGGAAGGAAGAACGCATAAGGACTCGTTCACATCCACGCTGCATTCGACGAACTACGCCTAGGCACAAAATATATAGGTACAGAAGTCAATCTACATACAAAGCGCGCTCGAGCAACGCACACATAGACACGCTCACGGACACGGTATCTCGGAGCGTTTCGGCTCGCTCGTCGAACAGTTCCGGCTCAAACGCTCATTAGTGTGCATCCACCGAGCGTAGGTATAAAAAGTGAAGTACATACATGAGATTATCTTCTGTACCTATTTTGTGGACTAGGCCAGCCGTGTACTATCGAATCACTTAGCAAGCCTCGATTCGCAGAAAATAATCAGGAAAACCAATGCATGCTAATTGGAATTTTATGACATAAACACTCGTTTAACATTTTAATTACCTTCGACGGATAAATCTGACAACTAAACACACCCGTGTTTTTTTTTAAATTGTTGATAAGTCACCTGATGGAAAGCGACGATGCAGTCGACGATGGAACGCGCTTACCTAGGAGAAACCTATTCACTCTCGACTTAAAGTCACTCTCGTCAGCTCTTTTGTCGCTTATGGGGATTGAAGAGCTAAACGACTACCTACCCACCCTGGCGAATAGGACATGAAAACACTCGTCGGACCATCCGACACAAGTGTCTAAAGAGTTAATTGCTTTCCAGAACAGATCTTGCATAGGTTCTGTGCTCACAGAAAACTAGAACATTTTGTGATAACATTAAAATTAGATTAGGGAGAAACATACCAACCTACATCATGAATGATGCCAATTTCTTGCCAAGTCATCAAACATTAGTCAAAGAATTCGTCCCCTTCTTCCATTGTAAACTGACCCTCTCTCCACAATAAACCTATCCATCAGAAAGGCCAATATATCTTCACAATTTCTTCGCTACGCCGCAGTTTGTAACTCAAGTCACGAATGCGTTCAAAATAAAGATTCGATTGTTGACTCATCGACGTCAGAATCGAAACGTTTTCCCGCGTAAAGTTCGCAAACTGCAAACTTTTTCTAACGCTTCGATAAGTAAAACATTAGGCTTTATACACCCTTATTCATATGAAGATAAGGATCAATTTAAAAGGCTGTCAGTTAAACTCGATAGCAAATAGATTGTCAATGTATAAATAGTGCAACGGTGCGTTCCGCGAATTCGCTGCGTTCATTTTCCTCGTCGAATGGAATGCGCCTCCTGACGTCATTTGGAGCGCACCTACAAATAACACGGCCAAATTAAATTGTCTTCATTCTATGTTTAAATTAGAATTGAAAGCAGGCACTAGGAATAAGTAGGATGTTATAAACCTGACAATTTGAAATGTTCAGGTATTGTGTGTGGTTTGTTTGTGGTGTACGACTGTTTAATTTGGTTGGTTATCAGGATAACGGTTCTTGTAGGTCATTCGAATGACCGATAGGAATGTTTTTATTAGTCTAAAAAAATAAGTTGTTTTTATAACTTATCGCATGGGATTTACGCTTATGGTGTGTTTGGACAGGTGATGTGTGGACAGGTTACATGTTTATTATGGAGTTCATATAATTTCAGAGTTGTACCTATTCTTCTTGATGACTCCTAAATCTTAATTAGTGACAGCATAGTTAGTTTTAATTAAAATAAGGTGGTCAGGAAATGGCAGTTGACGTATGTCTGTTAAAAATTAGCCATTTTACTGCCGATTAAAGGGTGCGGCATACTTGTAACACCCTACGCGGGTTCATTGGACAATTCAGGGAATGTTGCTCCACGATTTAAAATGCTTTATTTTTAGGGGCGGTTATCTTTACCCTGTCTGCTTATTACTAATCATGGTCGTCTATTACATCGATTAGTGGATGGGACGTGCTCAGTCAATGACATTTTTTTTTTGTTCCCGATGTTATACGACCATGTTTTTCGTTAAGGTGGGAAATCATCCAATGACTTCTCCCACACTAGGGCGGAGTGGGAAGGCGTGTCAGAGTTTTACTGGCTAAAACCACACCTATTCTACTATTCGTTCTTTGCCTTGCGTTCCAGAACCCCAGGTTTTCCTTTCTAAAGTCAACTCATGGCCCCAGTAGGCTTCGGTTTGGTTATGCTGACATCTCTTAGAGCCGCTCGTGAAACAACATGCACCTTCGATATCTTGGGTTCGGTCCGGACAGTTACCGGATGGTCGGCGAGCTACCCATGGCTCGCCGTCCGCGAGCCCGCGTTTACGGTGGCCGGAAATCGGGATCGGAATCCCGGCGGCGGCAGCGAGAGCGCCGTTACCTGATGCTGTCGGCCTCCTCCTTTGCTAGCATTACTGCTTCGCAGAAGGAGGCGACCGCCTACCACTCCTCGCTCCGGACCATGGCCTGAACCAAGGCCCGGTGCGAGAGATCTCCGCCACCGATCGCCCTCACGAGCGCACGGCGATGCTCCTCCCAAACAGCCACACCTCGACTGTGTGCTCCACCGTGTCCTCCAGGACGACGGCGCGCACTGTTCCCGCGCGCCACAAGGAGTTGTCAGCAACAGGAGGGGTCCAGCTGGGTACTGGGGCCAGGGTTATCCTAAAGGAACTCGAGCTCGGTATGAAGGCTAGAAGAAGTCAGTAATAGTTCGCCACTATCTCCCGCTCCATCCAAGAGCGGGGGTTGTCATAGGATGATTTTTGCCCACCAAAATAAAAAATATCCTCGTTTGTCCATATCATTGGTGTAGGATTTCTATGATAATAAAAAGTCTAAAGAAAGTAGACCAAACGAGGATTGACATATTATTATCAAACTTTAACGTTTAAAACGAACTGGCCAGTTTTACTTAGCCGTATTGTGAAGAGATCGATTTTTAGAAATTGATCTCTACAAATGAGGATCTGGTCACGAGTCACGACATATTATATTGTATATAGTTATATGAATTTGTAAAGAAACTCCCAGTATGCTTTATTTACATCTTATTTTATGTTATATATGTAATGAAATGACATTTCATTAATTCAAATTTGCCGCGCTTCGCGCGTTGAAGTTGTCAATGGAATTTATGTTCTGTGGAACGGGGTGACGTGTGATTGAATGGCAGATGATGTTTAGATTATTTTGCATATTTTATTGTTAAAAATTCTATTGTAAAGAGATAAAATAAAGGGATATAATTGAGGAGGCGATATTAGTAAACTTTAAATAACATATCTTATATATACTTACCATTTAGTCCCAGCCTCGACCATGACAATTTCAACAAAACTGCGATTGCCTAGAAACAGTAAAACAATTTGAACATAATTTATCTACAAAAGAAAGCGTAGTTATGCCAGACATACAATATTCCTCACAATAACTCGAGACAAAACGTTAAGCAAAGAAATATCTCTAAATCGTTTGTCCGTCCGTCGTAAACTAACGAATAGGCAATAATTAGTCGCCATTTTGAAAAGCCAACAATGCATTGTGAAACCGAAACTTTCCTATTTAAAATTACTTACTGATAATTCGGACACAGTGTTCGAATCGACACACTTTTATTTTTAAAAATTATGCCTCAAGGAGATGCCAGCAAAATCGTAGGGGCCCAGCAAGGCCGAAGCCTACTGCCATGGGGCAAGTGAAAGTCAGGGCCCTGGAACGAAAGCAAAGAAGGGACATAGGTGTGGGTTTTAGTAAGTAAAATCTGACGTATCCTTCCGCTCCGACCAAGAGCGGGAGAATTCATTGGACGATTACCAACTTTAAAAAAAATTATCCATGGAGTACAGTGTTGCCCAGTAACTAAGTTGTTGACGTCTGATAAGTAGTCGCTCCATGTAAAACACGGGTATTTAGCCTCACCTGGTTAGACTAGAAGCCTACCCCAAGCTAGTTGGGAAAAGGTTAAGATGATCATGATTTTTTTAGTGACGGTTCGGTTCAGATAAAAAGTTTTTAAATATAATATTTGGAGTAAAAACGTTACCAGAACTTTAGGCTGGATTTAAGGCAGTAACTTTGGGTAAAAAAATTCTTTATATTTTAAAACTTTTTTTTGTATGACTGTACTAAGTAGCTGGTGGTGTCCGAATCATCAGTGAAAAACTATTGACAATAAAATATGTTCATTCGGACATAGTGTCCGTTCGAAAGTCAGTAACTCTTTAAACTGTATTTTCAAATTGCAATATTATTATCTATTCTCTGTATTGCGAAACTCGTTTGATTTTGAACCTTATTACTTAAGTGTTAAAAACTATAAGTAATGTCGTGTGTAAGCAAAACAAAATGTCTTGTAAAATTATCATTTGGCGGCTACAGAATCAAGTTCCCAGGTTAATCATTGTACCCAGAGGCGTAACTTGGACTAATTTAGACTTGGGCGAAGGCACAACAGCGAGGCCCTTTTTCTTTCATAAAGAAGACGAGACAGCGACTGTCGCGACTCAGTGTTCGACCATATCGTCGCTAACCATCAGGTGAAATAGTGGCCTTTTATTTGTTTGTTTTTTATGCACCTGCCATGTTTTCTCTTTACCATCATGGCATTCTCTAGGTACCAGTCTACCTAGGTAGACTGGTACCTAGAGAATGCCTAAGGCATTAAGTCCGCCTTTGTCCTTTTATCTAGCTTGAAGTTTTAAAAAACAATAAATAAATAAATAGTGGTCAAACGTGAGCTATCAATTACAAAAATATCCTCGTTCTTAAAGAGCCCTCACTTGTATAAGGCCCCTTTGGGTACGAGGCTATCGGCGGGGCCCCACTTCGCCTACGCCTAACTACGCTACTGCCTATACCTAACGGTGATGTAAGTGATTGCCTACATCTGTATCTTCGCAGTGAAGTCACAATGGGAGGAAAGGTAATGAGGAAGGATTATCAATCGTTTTATCATATTGACTAGCTGTCCCCGCGGATTCGTCAATTTTGATTATTGCTCCGCTTATATCGGTCGTAGCGTGATAGCGTGGATATGTGCGTACAAACCAACTCTTCAGCTTTATAATCTAATATATAAAATTCCCATGTCACAATGTTAGTTACCGTACTCCTCCGAAACGGCTTTGCCGATTTTTACCAAATTTTATATGCGTATTCAGTAGGTCTGAGAATCGGCTACTATCTATTTTCCATACCCCTAAATGATAAGGGTTGTTCACCCTTAAATTTTTATTTTTTATTTTTGGACGAAAATTTTTGTTTTTATTTTTTTTAATGTGGAATTTAAAAAATACAAACAACCCTAAATTTTTACTTTTTTATCACCAACCCCTATTTTTTTATAGCAAATAATAATTTATAAGGCAAAACAACGTTTGCCGGGTCAGCTAGTGTTAGTATAAATTTTATGTATTTTACTAAGTTTATTATTGGAACTGTGTTTAAGTATGTAATTTTCTTTATTTTACTGATGGAATTGGAAATCTTAGTGTTTACATTAACATGTAACAATGTTACCAAGAGGTAACAGACCTCATTGCTAACGCTTCGGTTACCTCTTGTTGGGTATTATGGATTTTGTAAAAAACAAAGTGACGTATAGGTCTCTTTCAAGACCTCTGATTGAAGTCGTATAGTTTTCAGCTTCTGAAATCAAACTTAATGTACGTAAATTAGGTACCATCCATCGTAGGCGTAGACTTGGACGACGAGCTATGGGTAGCTTGATGTCCATCCGTCCGCTAACGGTGCGTAGCGTCCGGCATCCGTCTGGACTAAGCTCAAGTCGTCGACGGGGCGTAGTGTTCCATGCGCGCCTCAAAGAGATGTCAGTAAAACCGTAGGTGCCCAGCTGGGCTGAATTCTACTGGAGCCATGGGTTGAAAGGGAAACCCATGGTCTAGGAACCATTGGTTAAAAGGGAAACCCATGTCGCTCTAGAAAACATAAACTATTTAATGTCCCATTCTGTAGCACTGTAGCTCGATCCACCTTCCCTATACCGCGTATGCTAAGGATGCTCAACCCGCTCGTGGAGACCAACCCTGGATTGGATTTGTTTGCTGATGCTTGGAAGACGATATTATTAGAAAGTTTGCGATTCTGTGAGAAGATCGCGAGTGAAAGGTTTTAACGTAATTTAGTGTTAATGGCTATTTTGCTGTACTAAATAATAATAAATAAATAAATGGTCCTAGAACGACCGTAGGAGCCCAGCTGGGTCGAAGCTTACTGGGGCCATGTGTTCGCTTCTGAAAGGAAAACCCGGCCTTGGACTGCACGGCGAAGAAAGAACGAGGAGTGGGCTTTAATCAGTAAAAGTCTGACACGCCGTTCTGCTCCACTCAAGGGCGGAAGATGTCATTAGATGATTTCCCACCTAAAAAAAAATGTTCTTAGAAAGCAAAGTCAATCGAAGGAAATTCCCTGAGCCTGGGGCCCTGGAACAATGGCAAAGAAGGAACAGGAGTGTGAATTTAGTCGGTAAAAGTCTGACACGCCCTCTTGCTCCACCCAGAGCGGGAAAAGTCATTGGATATTCCGCACTTAAAAAAAATGGTATCTCACTTAAAAGAATTCTAAGGTGTGCCATAACACCATCATCAATACATGGAAATCCGTTAATCCCATGATGACTCACCACTTAATATAATAATCATGTAAAGAACACAACTTCCAATAAATGACGGGTCATTTCAACGTTCACAAGCGGATTATTCCACACATTTAATACTTTCCGGTTCTCAATTCGCGACTTTCGATACTTTAGGGTACCGCGAATTGGAAACAGTAGTCCTCCTCCTGACGTCGTACTCCTCTATGCTCAGGTCCCTACTTCATCACTTTCATACAAATGATATTCCTCCATCTGTTTCTGTATCTGGCGGTGTGAAAGGCATTGTATGGCGTAGAGTCACATCATCCTTTTAATGTTCCCTACTGACCCCTGTGGCCTGTTAAGCCTTTTTTTAATGTTCCCTACTGTTGGGACTCATGCCTCTTCTCTAGGAGAGGGAATGGGCCGTAATCCACCACGCGGGCTCAGTGCGGGTTGATGAATGTTACATGTCTTCGAATTTTTGGTTCTAGGACATGCCAATTTCCTCATGAGGTGTATTCCTTCACCGTTTTGAGAGCAGTTGTAATAAAATAAATTACACAAAATAATGCGCCTGTCTGAGTTTGACCCCCGCGACCCACAACTTGTAAGACGGAGCCGTTACCTCTCGGCCACCACTGTTCTCGCGGATCTGGTGACTCTGGTCAGACCAACGTATTGGGCTACGTCCACGAGGCCTTTTCCCGTCCACTTTACCGGTCACGATGAGCCTTTCGAAGTTGCCACCATCTTTCCTTACACAACAACAATAGAAACTGGAAACAGTAGTACACTACAAATGCTATAGGATGCTGTAGGTGACAGCTGTCAAATTCATACAATGTAGCTACCTATCCTTTTCTCTCATCTTAAAGATGCATATTTTCGTACTGCTGTCATCCTACCCATATACCATGGTAGGATGACATGTAAAAAAGACTTTGATTGAAGGATTGATATACTATTTTGATTGACAGATTATAATTTAAGGATTTAAAAAAGCATGGATAGATGAGGAAGTAGGAAAACAAAAAGAAGACTGATAGAAAGGGAGGAGCACTCAAATTTGTATAGTTAATTCCTCAAAAGACCATCTCAAACAATCATCTGTATGGTTCTCATGTCCTTTGACCATTACATATTTGCCGTATGGACTTTAAGGGCTATATTTCACCCAGACACCATGGCGGCGTGACGGAAAACTCGGGTATCCAGGCGCATCTGGTTAGACTGGAAGTCGAAGCAAAGCTAGTTGAGAAAAAGCTAAGGATATTTGGGTATTCGAACAGCATTCATTTGGGTCATCTCCTATGAAACCAGCCTCGTACCTTGCTGAGTGGCAACTTTTTCACCACAGCATGACTTTTTCGCAACATCGCAGGCGCGGGCGTGCGGTCGGTGAGCAATGAGTAGCACGCCGTCCGACCGTCAGGTAACCCTTCGGACTGAGCCCAAGTCGTCGATGGCACGTACTATTCAACGCGCGCTTCATGGAGATGTCAGCAAATCGTTGGTGTCTAGCAGGGTTGAAGCCTCCTGGACCCAAGGGTTTCTTTCTGAAAGGAAAACTCGGCCCTGGTGTAAAAGGCAACGAAGGAACAGGAGGGGCCTACTGGGGCCAGGGTTATCCGAAAGAGAGCTCGAGCTCCGATATGAAGGCTAGAAGGAACGGGGTGGGTTTTTAGTCTATAAGAGTCTGACATTATCTCCCGGTCCGCCCAATAGCGGGGGTTGTCATTAGATGATTTTCCCCACCATAAAAAAAACATGAGGGAATTTTTAAGCCAGTAAAAGTCTGTCACGCCCCGCTCTGCCCAAGTGCAAAGGATATCATTGGATAATTTTCCCACCTAAAAAAAAGACCTTTTCGTAAAACCTGGCACGACAATACAAAAAATGTTGACAAAAACCATGATGTTTTATGACACAAGTGTCCATATAAGGAATATGACCATTAAGCTCCCAACTCACTCTTGCCCGCTTTTTTTAGTGCTTTCAAAGTCGAAATACCAGTTCGCGTGGTATTCCAAAAATCCGGACTTGTTTGTCGAAGACATGTATGGCATATATTATATTTGTATTACTCAATGCCTAGGTCGTTGGCCCACCTGCAATCGTCGTATTTTGATCGCTGGGTCGCCATTTTGTATGCTGTACTTGTTACTTTTAGGTACCTACTTGTTTTTGCCTGTTTTGCGCTTTGTGGGTAGGTCAGTATGTTTGTTTGTTGATTTGGTTAACTTGGTTTGTAATGGATTATTAGAATTTTCTAGATTACATATTGTTTACATGGATCTAGAAGCTTCACTTAGGTTTATTATTTTTATTCTTATTTTCACACTAATATGGAGAATATAGAGTGGAAGCGTAGAGCGCGTTGGCAGGCCTCCTATAAAGTGGACTGATGACCTGGTAAGGGTTGCGGGAATCCGATGGATGCGAGACGCACAGGACCGTGAATTGTGGCGACACTTGGGGAGGCCTATGTCCAACAGTGGACATCTTTCGGCTGAAATGATGATAGAGCTACAAGTTTGTGTGTTATGTATGTTAGTTAGCGAACGGTACACCATGTCCAGATGACCACCATGTGCAGAGGTGCAGAATAACACATAAGATACTTTTATATTCCGGGAGTATATTCTATCGGGATTATGTTCTGTCGGAATTATTACCTAATTTTGCGCGGGCTAACAACCGGTCCAGTCGTTTAAAAAACATTTTTTTACTGACAACTTTTTGATGGATTTGACAGAGAAGGATTACTGCCAAAGCTTACGATCTCGGTTGAAGAAAAGCCGAAAGCAAAAGTCTACCAAGACAATAATGTTTTGTTTGCTTGTTAGTCTGTTTCAAGCAAGATTTTGTCAAACATGTAAAGCAACTGGACAAAGTCACGGGCACTACCTAGTGTTAGTAAAGAACATTATTTGCGTAGCATTGTTTTTCAATTACATTCCTGTGCTAGATTTTTTTGAGCTTATCCGGATGTCAACGGGCGCCAAAGTATTTTGTTTTTATGCTAACAAATATTGACAACCCTTTTTTTTCCTAATGTTGTTGGCTTGGATACTAAGTCCTTTAAGTCATGTCTTCGTATGAATATAGTTCATTTTTTTTACAATTCGAATATGGATGTACAAATACTAATGTCTTTGTAGTATTTAGCAGCAAATGCATCAAGTCAACCTTCTCGTCAAACTTTCTCTCTCTACTCTCGGCTCCATTTTACCGAGTTCGCGCCTGTTTCAATTATTTCACAAATTGTCCAGTTGGACAGACACTAAGACTTGACGTATAAAACTATAGGTACTCATTTTACTTCACAATATCCACCAGAAATCAATTTGTGAATAAATAAAGGCACTGAACTTCACTCGCAGAAATCCCGCCAAAAACTCCTATTGACAACTCTGCATTATACTGCAAGTACAGTTTTTTTTAAACATATGTATCCGTCACTCGACTGCGACCTGATGGTAAGTAGTGTTGCAATCGTTGATGTTGAGGCGCGCTAGTTCTTAAGAGCCTATGCACTCTAGTCTTGAAGACACCTTTTAATCGGACGGAAGACCGCAGCAGGCAAATTGTTCCAGTCCCTCGACTAAGGGCGCTTTTTACATCAACTTTCATTGAGAATTCATTGAAATTCATTGACAATTGTAAGAAATCGGACTGTCGGACGGTAAAATTCCTTGTAGTGCACAAACGCCCTTACGCGGTATAAAAGGCGAGGCGAAATGCTTGGCCGGACCAAGACCCTAAAAGTTTAACAATATAAGGGGGTTGTCCGATGATAAGTAAAATGAAAAAAAAAAAAAAAATTAGATGGCGCACACTCGCGCATACGTTATGATTTTACAAGCTTTTTATTTAGTTTCACCTGTCCCGATGTTTGTCTGTCATCATATCTTGTGAAATTAAATTTCACCCACTTCCCGGTTACCCATTGAGCTGAAATTTTGCTTGCATGTGTAAATCAGATGACAATGCAAAATTATTATGACATGGAGCTGATCTGATGATCGTACCGGTGGCTATAAGAACTTGGTAGTTAAACGACACAACCCCATCGAGTTTGGGCTCGTATGATTCGACTTGACGAGTATTATATAGGTCCTCCTCCTTGCGTCGTATTCCTCAATGCTGAGGGTCGTGACCTCCCTGCTTCATCACTTTATCCCTTATGATGTCTTTCCATCTGTTTCTGTCTCTGGCGATGTGATATATAGGTATACAGAGCTATAAAAGCTTGCTATGAAAAAATGATTTTCAATAAAAGCTTGTTTATGATAACATAATTTTTTGACAGTAGCGTCTTCAAAGAACTGATGGGTTGGTTAGCCACTCCCCTGAAGACTGACAGCTTCCGTACTAAAGAGTAATATTAGTTAATTACAGGTAAAGTGCTTTTCTTAACGTAATTAATTAATGTTAGCGTTGCGCGAGAATACAAACTTCAGATACCTGTAGGGTACTTGATTTTTGGCAGACACGTGAGATGCGACTTCGCGACAATGGTGCGACAGTACTGTTTTTAAAGAAATTGAACAAGTTTATAGCACGTGACTCACTAATACAGTTGTATTGTGTTATTGAGTAACAAGAGCTTTATAAACTGTTCAGATTCCACAAAGAGCTGGGCCAAAAATTCCGACAAATTCAGATCCCCTTCTTTTTTAAAGTTAGTCAAAAACCCATGTATACCATCGTCACCTTACTGCCCCTGTCCTATATTGCGTGCAACACAACACGAGTGTTACCAACCTATGGTCCGGAATAAGTGTTTCACCTCGTCGTCGGCAAGTTGTTAGATACCGTGTACATCGAAGGATTGGAACAATTTGTCTGCTGCGGTCTTCACATACGATTACAATTTAGGTGTCTTCAAGGCTGGGTGAGGAGGCTCTTAGTAAACTGGTGTGATTCATCATCAACGATTGACGAAACCAAACTAACTAAACACTGAGTATGGGATCATAAATATGCCAATATCCATAGGTATTTCAACAGGAACTTGAACACATCAATCCTTATAATACCAATTTTCCTCTTTACCGTTATTTACAAATATAACAGCTTTATAATAAAGTAATATTATTTTTGGACGCTACGAAATTACTCTTGTTTTTATTTTCGGCATACGATTCTGGAATCCGCCATATTAGATTTCGGGTGTAATGTTAGTAAACAAGGTACTCTCAAGGTTATTCTTTTACCGAATAATCTTATTTTGCGAAAACGATATTTCTTACCGATTATATATTTGCAAAATTGTGGATTGGAAGTTAAATTCGCTGGAAAGAAATCGGTTTCTCAATTCTGTCAGTATCCTTGCGGTTATATCAGTATCTAACTCTCCCCGAACACGGGCCTCAAAAAAACGCTGTCATAAAAAAACGCTAGAAGCAGCCACAAAAAAAAGCTAAAGCCGCCGCAAAAAACAACTGAAGCGCGCGACATCTTGTGTTCGGAGAAGCTTGAAGCTGCTTGAAGCGATTTTTTTTTTGAGGCGGTATCGCCGCACACGAGCCACAAAAAAGGCCACCTCAAAAAAAAAAAAGCTAGCGGCGTTTTTATCCCTTCTCTCTAGACCTAATTTAAAGCGAAGTAATTTGTCGTTCTGGTCAAGAAGGTAAATAAATAATTAATCAATATCTAACTTCTGCCAACGGTTTCGCTCGCGTGAAAATAGCTTTCTCCACACAAACTTTGGCTTTGTTTAATCCTTTTAGGAGGTGAATTTTTGGAAAACCTTCTCTTACTGCTCGCTTACATCATAAAAGGAAACCGTGTACAAAATGTCACGTTCCTAGGCCTTGTAATTTTGGCTCTGCGTTGATATGTCAGTCAGTCAGTCAGTGTCACATTTTATATTTGTAGATAAAACGGAAATTAAATCACAATAAAATAAACCTGACGTCTTTGAACTAAACCTTTGCACTTCAAACATACATTCAGAGATAAGAAAAACAATTTTTTCCTTAAAGCCCGTAGTAACGCCTGGGGCACCCATAACACGGCTCACAGTTCTTTTAATGAACTATTATATTAATACAAAGGTTCAAAACACCCAATTAGTAGGTCTTTATCAGTGAACTCAGATTATACACGGAAGTAAGGACCCGATAGGGAACCGCAGCCTTCCTGGCTTGCTTGCTATCGCCGCCACGGATCCCATGGGTAAAGTGCTTAGGGGAAACCCGACTAACGTAATGAGTGATATCGTATCACTGTTCCGCTCAAGCTAGGAAAAAATAAGGATGGTATTTAAGAAAATACTCTTTCGAGGAATTTACCTAAAGTAAGTAGTATGCAATTTACCTAAAGTAATCAGTTTCTTTGCGTGATCGAATCAGGAATGAGGATATCCGCAGAAGAACCAAGGTTATCGACATAACACGTAGAATCGCCTTTAAGTGGCAATGAGCAGGGCACATTGCTCGCAGAACAGATGGCCGTTGGGGGCCGAAAGGTTCTGGAATGGAGACCACGTACTAGAAGTCGTAACGTTGGCAGGCCTCCTACTAGGTGGGCCGAAGACTGTAAGGGTTGCGGGAATCCGATGGATGCGAGACGCACAGGACCGATCGCTAAAAATTTGTCATCGATAGAAAGCTGCTATGCCTGAGTTGCAGAGGCTCTATTTTGTATACCATTGCGGTCATTTTCGCCTGATGACTTAAAAAAATTATCGCTTAAATACTGCGGCGCGCGGGGGAAATTTTAGTTTCGACAGGCAAGCAAAAATAAACTTAGCGGTGGTCATGCGGAAGTGTCTTTGATAGTCCGTGGGTGAAGCTAGTAAAAAATAAAAGCACATTTTGCAAGTGACTCTACTGACTTACTCAATTGACCTACTTTTCATCAGTTTTGAATATCCATTGATAATTATAGTGCTTTGTACCTATATATTTTCATTGACATCACTGTGTTTATATACCGTGGGGAATAAGGAAATTGACAGAATCAACCGGATTTGATGCTACCTACAGCATTGTCAAATGGACAGGATGAATGATGCACAGCTGATTTTTGTTACCACTACAGGCTATCTCAGCTTTGCACTAGTGCAATAATAATTTGCTGTGTTTTTCCTTGTCATCAATATTAAAAACGAAAATTAGACAAATCGGTCGACCCAAATTAGACAAATCGGTCGACCCAAATTAGACTTTTTTTAGGTGGAATCATCTAATATCTTCTCTTCCTCTGGGCGGAGCAAGAAGGACTGTCAGATGTTTTACTGGATAAAGCCCACCCGTGTGTCTTCAGTTGCCCTTTGCGTTCTATGGCCACGATAACTCTTTCGAAGGATCATACAGTTCTGGCAAGATTATTTCATAACCATTGCTTTCAAAATGGAGACGGAAAACATTGCGAGGAAAATGTCATATATATACAAGAACCAAAAAAATTAAGACATTTGACATTCACCTACCCACACTGGGGCTATGTGGCATACCAAGTTTAATCGAAATCTGTTCAGCCCTTTGAGCGTGAAAAAGTAACAAAGTAGTCTATCTAGATATGCGTGGACCGCCCGGAGGACATATTGGAGCATGCGGTAGAGGTGTGCCCCGCTTGGGCAGAGCACCGCCGTGTCCTCGTGCGAGCTTATACCGGGTCTTGATACAGGCCATAGTCCGGAGCGAGGAGGAGTGGTCACCGCCTTCTGCGAAGCAGTAATGCTAGCAAAGGAGGAGGCCACTCGTGCTCGCGCGAGGTAGCGGCTCTCACGCCCTAGCCGGGATGCCAATCTCGATTTCCGGGTACCATAGGTGCGGGTAGCACCTCAAGGAGATGTTAGCAACCGTAGGGACCCAGCAGGGTCGAAGCCTACTGGGACCAAGGTTTTGCTTCTGAAATAAAACTCGGCCCTGCTATTTAAGGCATCGAAGGAACAGGAATACGTTTTGAATCAGTAAAAATGTAACACACCCTCGCGCCGCCTCCACCCAAGAGCGTTAGATGTCATAATATGACATTTCCCACTATCCCACATAAAAAAAAACTATCTGCACAGCAATGTCATTCTGTAGCTGCTTATCGCTTACCACAATCTGACCAAACCTTTTTGATATTAGCCAAATCATTCGACGGACGTGGTCAAAAACATTCCGAGGACCGATAATATAATATAACAATATAATCGTACCGACATGGTTGTACGTTATTTTTATATTTATTATAAATAATACTCTAAGTTTGCCTTCCCCAACCTTTAAAGGCAAATGAGGATAAACTTAATGCTACATTTATCCGGTTCAAAACATGAATAAAAGTACTTACAACTGTTTTAGTTATATTTATAAACACGGAAAACTGTGTTTAGATTAGCTGTAGTAACTATATTGGGTGAAGAAGGTATTGTGTTGAAAAACAGGATATTTTTGATGAATATACCTATATTTCCCTATTTAATTTCTCTTGGATGGATGTAGAGGGAGAGGGAGGATGAAGAAAACTTGGATGTATTGTGTGAGGAGTGATATAAAAGAAAAGGGTGTTTGACGGAAAAGTGATAGTTTGACGGATGACAAGACAGAATGGAAGAAAAAAGATGTTTCGCCGGTCCCAATAAATAACACGGAATTTAGGCAGAAAGATGACGATGAAGTTTCTCCAGTAACCCTTTGTGGCTCTAGCACAGGCAAAGTGTAACTGAAGGAATACGGGTGGGATTTAGTTAAAACAATTTATAGATTGAGACAGTTTAGCTGCTGAATCGCATCAGGAAGGAATATATCCTCAGGAAAACCACGGTTACTGATATAGCTCGAAGAATCGCCAAACTTAAATGGCAGTGGGCAGGGCACATTAGGTAATTGCAGAACATGTGGTTGATGGGGCCGAAAGGTCTGGAGTCGCTGTCGTATACCGGAAGACGCTGCGTTGGAAGGCCTCCTACAACGTGGACCGATGACCTGGTGAGGGTCGCGAGATTCAGATGGATGTGAGACGTACAGAACCGTATGCAAGGGCACTTGAGGGTTCTATGTCCAACAGTGGACGTCTTTCGGCTAAAATGATGATGATGAACTATAGAGTTTCCTTAGAGACATCACATTAAAAGTGCAAATAAATCACGGGCCATATTTCACAATGATGCAAATTTCTAAGTCCATGTAAATTAACACTCGATATTGTTAAATCATATCCTATTACTTAAATTCCATAATTCTGCCATTTTTATTTCAAACAAAATCTATTGTGGAATAGCTCTACGTATTTCCTTCTTACAGTTCAAAGGACTTTGCACTTTAAGTCGTCAGAATAAGGTCCTATTTTGCCTGTATCGTTACAAGACATATGACGTTTGTAATGGTTAGGTTATTGTTATATTAGAATGAATTATGTGGGTAGGTATTTTATGCTGACGTCATAACATTTCGCCTTTCCTTAGGAAGTACGGTTACATTGACATTTCCGTTATAAGTGGTTTTATTTGGAAAACTTATAGTTACTTAAAATACATACAATACTAGCTTTTGCCCGCACGGCTTCGCTCCCGCTCGTCTCTACTCCACACTACTATACCCAACTCTACCCAACTCTACCCTACCCTACTCTACCCTACTATACCCAACTCTACCCTACCCTACCCTACTCTACCCTACTCTACCCTACTCTACCCTACTCTACCCTACCCTACTATACCCAACTCTACCCTACTCTACCCTACTCTACCCTACTCTACCCTACTCTACTCTACCCCACTCTACCCTACTCTACCCTACTCTACCCTACTCCACTCTACCCTACCCTACTCTACCCTACTCTACTCTACCCTAATTTTTATTTTTTTTCCATAAGAACCTTCTCCTCACAATAACAATCACAACAAAAAAAAAATCAGCCAAATCGGTCAAGCCGTTTTCATGCCAAGTCGTGACAACGGAAAACGGGGGTCATTTTTATATATATAGAAGATATAGGTGTATGTTTACTCACGCTGTTAAAACTTAAGGCCAATTACTAATCACTAACACTCGACTGTGTGCTCCACCGTCTCCTCCGGGCGTCATCTTCGAGCCCTCTTCCCATTTTATTTGAGAAGAAAAGTTATTCGTGATATGATAGGCACCCCATTTATTTGCAGTTTTAAGTCTCTATACATCTCATAAGAGACATTGTTTCCACGATAGAACTCATATTACAAAATAATGCAAGTTTTCTTAGATTTCATTGAAAAATGGTTATAAGTTACAGCAATATTACAGAAAATACAAATCGCCAAACAAACAAATTCCAAACCAATAAATACCCAATTTTTTTCTTTTGAATTTATAATTTCAAGTAAATCCAAAGATATAACACCTCAAAGGAACCCGTTTAAAAAAAACGGCAATATTTATTTTATTTATTGATAATTGTCACTTTTTTCGGAAAAGATGGATGAATTGTGTGATAACATAACGGGTAACAGGACAAAAAAAAATCATGCGTTGACCCCAAATAACACGGAACAAGGACAAGATGATGATGATTATGATTTTCCTTACTTTTTATTTTATTTCTGGCATAGACGCTGTCGCCAATGAATTTATTTTACCATCTTATTAAAACTCCACGTAAAATATCCCCTTTAACAATTTAACCTAGCAATCAAACTAGTGATCGGTGGGTGTTGTTAAAACTAACTAGTAACAAAGTTTCCCGTGAATATAATTACTGGGTCACAAGTTGATGAAGTTCCTCCACTTATGGCAACTTTCCAAATGTTAACTAGATCAGCGACTAAAGTTTGGGGTATGGCCGAAGTCGGGCCGCAATTTTGTGAGACGGTGCTAAAATCGACTTACTGACAATTAGGACACAGTGTCCAAATTGACACATTTTAATTTTAATACTAGCTGACCCGACAAATTCCGTACCGCCTAGCAGTCAATGAATGTAATATATCTTTCGATATAGTCATTCGATTGCATTGAAACAAAGCCTAAGTGATATATCAAGTTGCACACAATTTTAATGTCATTGTTCATTTTACGTGATTTTTTTGTGGTGCGCGCACCACTAAAAACTTCTACAGATTTATTATATGTACAGATTTTTTTACTGACGATTCGGACACACACTGTTTAGTTTAGTACCTGCAGTCAGATAAAAAATTATATTTTAAGACTTTTATCTGACTGTACTAAACCGCTTCAATTTTGGTGGTGTCCAAATCGTCAGTGAAAAAATATCTACACTAATATTATAAAGAGGTAAAGTTATTTTTTTTGTTTGTAGAAGTTAATGTCTCTCTCCTACTAGTACGATTGCAAATATTTTTTGACCGATAGAAATCTGTTTTATTCGTGAGTGACATAGGCTATATTTTACGCGGGCAAAACCGCTGGCAAAAGTTAGTTTAAAATAAAATATTTCGATTCGGACACTGGCCGAATCTTCAGATACTCCTGAAATCAGTCAGCGTAGCATTTTCTTGTTCGATCGATCAGCTTGCCTTCTTCCAAACTTGGTTAGGGTCGACTTCCATTATAACTAGACTAGCTTCTGGCAGTGGCTGTGCCCGCATGAAAATACGTTTGTCCATACAAAGTTTGAACTCGCGTTTCATCCCCTTTGGAGGTTTTTTTTTCGGTGTGTTAAAATCATCCAGATGACATCCTTGCCCTTAGACGGATCAGGAGATAGTGTCAGTCTCTTACTGACTAAAAAACCCAGCCGTTCCTTCGCTGCCTTTCGTACCGGTGCCGAGCCTCCCTTTCAGAAACCGACCCTTGGCCTTGGCCCCAGTTGGCTTCGACCCTGCTGGGCCCTTACGGTTGCTGACAAATCCTTGAGGTGCACGGAAACAGTACGCGCCGACGACGACTTGGGCTCGGTCCGGACGATTACCCCTTTAGAAATCGCTTGCGCCATAAAATAATACCTTGAGCAACATTTTACGCTCCTTGTTCCAGTAATTTCGGTTCATGTATCAGTACAAAAGTTTCACGGCGTTACGTCGCGTACGCGTAGCGTAGTCGTCGGTAAAACGTTCGATTAACGCAAACGCTTGAAAAACGCCGATGGGATAGCGGCCTAAGTTCACTCATAGTCATATTTTTTTTTAATATTATTTGACTTGCCTTTTGGTCTAGTGGTTAGTGGCCCTGACTGCTATACCGGAGGTGGTGAGTTCGATTCCCACCCAGGACAAATGTTTATGTGATGAGCATGATCATTTGTTCTGTGTCTGGGTGTAATGTATGTATTTAGAAATATATGTCTGTTGATCAGTTGTCTAGTACTCATAACACAAGCTCTGCTTAGCTTGGGACTAGACGGAGTTGTGTGATATTATTATTTCCACAACCTTAGATTATTATGTCAGCTTGTACATTATGTACTTTAACTTTGACGCACAACTATTTCCCGGCATCCATGTATAAATTAAGCAAATAATATTATTTCAAAGAACATTATTGTAGTAAATATTTGCCGCATATAGCGAAATCCTTGGAGCTAACTATGCAAATACAGGATTTCTGAGACGTTATTGTATAACCATTAACTGGTTTATATTATTATAAAGGACAAAAGCTTTAAGCTGACCTAGTGGCCATGTTGAATATCATTAAGAATAGGTACATTCGGTAAACTATATTATAAAAGATTTTCATTGAATTCTGTTGTGTCACTTCTAATTTTTCTTTAAACCTTGAGTTATGCCAGTTTCTACAGTGTAAAATTAGGTATGTTTTTTTTTCGGTTTGTAAATATCATCCAGATGACATCCCCCGTCACCCCCGCTCCACCCAAGGGGTGATGCCTCTTGGGTGGAGCGGGAGATAGTTTATTTATTTATTAAATCTTCATGCAACACAAAGAGCAGCAGAGACATTATGTGTGTATGGGATATTATGTTATGATAGTGTCAGAAAAACCCACAACGTGCCTTCTAGCCTGCATACCGGGGCTCGAGCGCCCTTTCGGAAAACCCTGGCCCCAGTAGGCTTCAACCCAGCTGGGTGCTGTTGCTGTCAACTCTTTGAGGCGCGCGGGAACAGTGCGCGCCATTGACGTCTTGGGCTCTGTCTGGACAGTTACCGGACGGTCGGACAGCGAGCTACCCATAGCTCACCGTCCGCAAGCCCGCGTAGTCAACCTAGGGTGGTGCAGAGACATTATATGTGTATGTGATATTATGTTATGATAGTGTCAGACTCTTACTGACTGAAAACCTACCCCGTTCCTTCTAGCCTGCCTACCGGGGCTCGAGAGCGGCGCCCTTTCGGATAACCCTGGCCGCAGTATGCTTCGACCCAGCTGGGCCCCTGCTGTTGCTGACAACTCCTTGAGGCGCGAGGGAACAGTGCGCGCCATCGACGTCTTGGGCTCGGTCCGGACAGTTACCGGACGGTCAAAAATTTTCTTACTTAATTTTTCAAATTGAGGAGGAAATGAAATCCGTAAAGTTCTTAGCGCGATTTTGAACGCAGTTATTTCTTTTTTTACGCAGTATCCAGTTTAATTTCTGTTTTTCCAGTATCAGCATCTTCTCTTTCCTGGGAAAAGGTTAGAGCAGTGTGGTGACCCAGTGGTAACGACCCCGACTGTACTAATTGTAGGTCTCGGGTTCAAACCAAGGCAGGCGCATTACTTTGTGCAATTTATTTCATCTCCAATGCTCTCAAAACGGTAAAGAAAAACATTGTGAGGAAACCGGCATGTCTTAGAACCAAAAATTCAAAGACACGTGAGATCCACCAATCTGGTCTGGGCCCGCGTGGTGGATTACGCTACATTTCATCTCCAAGAGAGGATGTCTAAGTCCCAACAGTGAGAACATTATATGGCCGACTATGCTATGCACACTAGCTGGGAATTCCATTGTAGTGCAGTACGCACTTTAAATGTTTTCCCAAAACATTATTACTTTCTACTCTTCGTCAATTTTATTGAGTGTGTTTTTATTTTAAAAGTGCTCCTGGCGTTTGGCCTCTGTGTACACAGACCCTAACATATCAATAACCTCAAATTAGACGCATGAATGGTGGTTAATTTTCGGGCTTTGTCACCAACTATGTAGACAGATCCCGAGTATATTATTGGTCTAGCGCTATATTTAAACTTCGTATCCTTGGACCGGTTCATGACTTCGGTTACCAATAATAGTCACAGGGCCCGACAAGTATCTCAGACACGGAGGGGTCCCGTTTATGTAAAATTCAATGCTATTATTATATAAATAAATAATAAAATTGACCAGACATCGGAAGTCATACAATCGTTATGGTAAAAAATTCAAAACTCTTTTTATTCAAGACTAGCTGCTCCCAGCGGCTTCGCCCGCGTGATAGCAGAAAATTATCCCAAGGGAACAAACTTCTGGGATAAAAAGTATCCTATGTTCTATTCCAGGACATGGTCTATCCGTGTGCCAAGTTTCATCAAAATCGGTTTTGCCATTTAGGCGTGAAGACGTAACAAACAAACCCACTTTCGCTTTTATAATATTAAGTAAGGATTGTGCTCACAACACCGTATCATATCATGACCGTACTAGGAACGTATCAAGCACGGATGAAACACGACACAGATTTCTTTGCCCGCTAGAACGTATCCACAGTGTATCATCAGCGATTTCTCGTGTATAACGAGTGCCGTAACATCCGCGTACCGTCCGCGTATGATCGCCGTGTCATCCGTTGTCTTATCCGTTCCTGTTCTTTCTGTTATGTAATAGTTTACCTTTATTTTCGTGGGTTGTGGGATGATACGGTGTAGTGGATATGTTCCATAATTTTCAGAAAATGTTTTTCTTATACAGGTTGGTTTTTTTAGCAGATAAAATGTTTAGAATTTATCAACCGACTGTGAAAAACACGTAATTAATATTAGTTTTTAACACGCTTTTATTAGCTTTACCTGTATGTTTGCTTGTTCCTACCATTGTCGAGTTTCGCCTACATAAATGTACTGAACAAAGTTATGCTAATTCTTTGACACCGTTACAGATTGCCTATAATTTGAAGTCAAATGCTTCTCAGAGACTCCATAGTCGGAAAAGAGTAAATCTGTTTTTAATGACATTAGTAGTCGGATTCAGTAAGTATTCTAGGTAGAAATGTTAGTGTCTTTGACAGATGTCATATCTTACAACTTAAAGTCATCATGCATTTGTCAGTCCGGATTTTGTTGCCAATGACAGTTTAATGTTAAAAAGTTGTGGGCTCGTACTTTTTATTTCATAATGTAAGATCCACGTACCATCCGCGTATGGTCCCCGTATCATCCGCGTATGATCCCTGCATCATCCGCGGTTAGTCCCCGTAATGAGGTACCTCAGTTCGATTTGTTCTATGTTATGGGTTTATGGACACCTCGGAGGACATGGTGGAGCGTAGGTATGGTGCAGGTGTACTCCACTTGATTGGAGCGCCACCGTGTCTTTGAAGGGATGATCTATTGTGAAGCAATGTTTTTTTTTAAAGGACGAAGACCAAAGACAATTTAAACCCAAAGAAGAACATATTAATCGCTACTGTTTAAATCGACATTCACGAAAACAAAGTCGCGACAAAAAGCTAGTATCACAATAAATATAAAGGGCTATTTAAAATATTCGCAACATTAGGGCCCAGCCTAGGGGTGTCTACAATACCGTCATCATTCAAATAATCCGTTCAACAAGTGAGTGACAACCCTCGCTATCCAAGATGGCGTCCGTCTGGAGGTCAAGAGGACTGGTTGGCGTCTCTTTGTTCTGTTTTTGCGATGTACCCTGACCTACCTTTGTGATTTACTGGGGTCCGAAGCGGTATTCATTTTTGTTGCTATGGACCCGAATCGTAGACATCTCGTTGTCGCTGTCTTTGAGATACGCTATGAGAATATTAAGGCTAACTGTTTATAAGAACTAGCTGTTGTCTGGGGCTTTGTTCACACGACAATATTAACACCGCTTTGGATTCGCAAAGGGTTGTAGATTTAAAATATTAGCTAGGGCAACCGAATCGTTCGAAAGAGTTACCGGGGTCCTGTAATTTTATTTTATTTATATGTAGATACTACTTTTTTTTTCTTTTGCTCTATTGTGTTGTGCCTGTGTCAAATAAATATTTTCTGGTATCTTTTACTAGCGGCTTTTCCTGTGTTTGAAATTATTCCAAAATAACAAACGCCCGTGATAAAGAGTACTTACAATGTACTTATTCGAAGATAATAATGGTCTACCCGTGTTTTTTCTTTTTTAATGGGAAATCATCAGAAGACTTCTTTCGCTCTTGGCAGGAGCAGAGGGAGCGTCGGACTTTTTTTTAATCAAATCCACCTAAGTTCCTTCATCGGCGCGTACTGTTCCCGCGCGCCTCAAGGAGTTATCAGCAAGCGTAGGGGCCCAGCTCGGTCTAAGCCTACTGACGCCAAGGTTCTATTTCCGTACCGTTGGCTCGGGCCCGGTATGAAACGCAAGGAAGGAACGTGGTGGGTTTTTTAGTCAGTAAAAGTCTGACACTATCTCCCGCTGCGCCCAAGGGTGGGGGAATTCATCGAATGATTTTTATCCACCGGTAAAAAACAGATATCATTGATGTGAAACATAAACTTAATAAAAGAAAATAATACATACAATTCCAAGATACCAGGTAAGATATCAAATGTGGTAAATCAAAGTACCAATACAAGCAGCCCGCCCGGGCGAACAGTAGGCGGTAATTAAGGTAAACGGATTAAATTGTGGCCCCGGGCGGGACGTCGCACTAACGAGCATTTTGCATTTTAAACCGGACAAAATTAGTTAGTACTTTTATTTTATTGGAAATGAATAAAAATACATATGTGAATAAAGAAAAACATATATTTTTACAAATATAACTAAATCAAAATTATCAACAAAAAAAAAATCAAATAAAAAAATAAAAAAAAACAATTAATCAATCAAAAATCAATAATCAATCAAACAGTAATCAATTGTAATAAATCTTAGTCTAATTTATTATCATCATAGTGAGAAAGTTTCGATGCTTGGTCTACTTCTGTATCCAGTTCTTCTGGCTCGAACAACTCTATGGTTTCACTCATGAAGGGCTGGCTTTTGCTCAGTTTACGCTTCCGTAGACAACTAATATATGGATCTGATGTGAGAAGTAGCCTGTTGAGGACATCTTGATTGCATTGAGTCCTCGAAAATTTTCGTGAATAATTTTGGCGGTATGAGCGATAGTGTTTATTACGGGCTTCCGCGGCCTCTTCGAATAGTTGTCCGATAGGGAGGATGGCATATTTTATTATGCTTGAACCGTGCACTAGGATTTTGTGAAGAGTTGGCGTCATTGAATGCCAACCGTACAGTTCGACATACATTTTTGCAGTATCTTTGCAATAATCTCCGAACTTCTCTGCATTTATTTTGAGACCAGACAACATCTCTTTATTTATGCCAGTGATTTCAGCAGCTAGATCTGGATCGGCGAAGAATCTTCTGGATGTGTTGCCTGAATTGGAATTGCCGAAACCAGCTTTTGGCATATGGCAACCAAGCCAGTCTTTTCCCAATATTTTTTTTGGATTTTTTCTTTTGTGTTTTTGACAACACTTTTTTCTTCTGCAGTTCGGGCTTGCCATTTTTGCAGAGGAAGTTTGTAGGCTATATGTAAAATCGTTTAAAAAAAACGGATTCTTGCGTGAAGTATTGACAATCCAAATCTTAGTGATTGAGGATCCTCCACATTTAAATTTTCAAAGTCATTGAAGGCTTTGGACGTTTTGCCACATATGTAACACCTCATAGTGGATGATGTGCCAGTAGCTGCGTTGCAAACTTTCGCATCAACCATGGTTGGGAGTAGTGTATGTCGCACGAAAGTGGATCTATTACGATTTTCTATTTTGGTCTTTAATAGTTGTGTAGCTTGATCTTCTACATACTTTATTTCATCATTTTTAATATCTACTGTTTCGTGGAGAAATCGAATACGGATTGGCCGGCAAAAACGAGTAGATGATGGTGTCGGATTTTGCCAGAAAGTCTTCATTTTGTCCCTCATTTTGTAATCTCAGGGGAACCAATGAACTTTGAAAAATGTTCGAGTCATCATGAGAGCTGTCTAAAAACTTTTGTTGGTAAGAAGTTTGATGAGAGCCATCGCAACCCCATTTTGAAATGAGCTCCAGATTTTCCAGTTCTTCTATTGTACAGTTTTGCAGTAAATCCTCAAGATAAAGACAAAGCCTTTCAGCTGTGTGATCCAATAAGTCTTGGAGCACAACTTCCACACACGTCTCTGTAACTCGAACTGCCTCTGGTTTTGGATAGCAGAGTTTCTTTGCTTCTCTTATAAGGGTATAACAAGGAAATATACCCTTAGTTGTATCATGCAGTAACTCCCACTGTTTCCTTGTAAAGCCGCCTTCGACAAGGATGTGCAAAGCTTCTTCAGGTGTGTACGTTTTTATTTTTGGTACCTGAGTGGCATTTATCACTTTTCTGTACCGTTTGGCTCTTGTTGGTGTAGAAGTTGCATCTTTTATAAGTTTTGAAGCCGCAGCATTTCCCGACTTATGTTGACTGACGCTAGCTGCAAAAGTAAGCACTTCCACTTGTACCTCATCACGGAGTTCTTTTGTTTTTCGTCTTTTACTGCGATCAGTCAATTCTTGAAAGTCCTTGTTTGGGCGCCCCGGCTTAGTTTTCGGTGTCCATTTATGTAATGGTATTAAAACATTAAGCCATCTTTCGTTTTTTCTCATAAATCTCTCTTCAATGTAATTACACGAACACCATCTCTTCTTTAAATCAGATTTGAAATGACATAAATCGTGACTTAAGGTTTTATACTCATTTTGGGGGCATTTCATTATTTCTCGGAGCTTATTTTCCATAAATGTTACCTTGTCATCTAATTTTCTAGCTGGGCTCTCTTTAAAAATGATATATAAAGATTTCCGGGACATTTTAATGATATTTGATGTCGAATCTGCAAAGAAACGACCAAGTTAATAAATAAGCTTAATAATTGAAAAATCCTTACATCACTTTTAAAGGTCATTTTTCTTGCAGTGGTGGAAAGTTGTGGAAAATGTTTTTAGTGTTTTGATATAGTGAAAGTCTATATTTTACCACAAAACTATGTTTATAACCCGATCTAACTCGGTACTATTTCAAAACCAATAAGTAATTAAAAAAAACATACACGATATTCAATATTTTTGCCTCTATTTATACTGATTCTAAAATACATAATAGTCAATCATATAAAAAATTATATACATTAAAATTAAGTACATACCTTGTTCATCAGATTCCATAGCTAAAACTTTCCAAAATCTACTTCAAACCACTTTTAACACCGAGTGCAAGTTTTAAAACAATAGAACGTGTCGTAAAACAGGCGTGCGTATTAAACAAAGGCTAGATTCCGACTACTTGACCGCGGCGCGCGGAGGGGAAGGGTCCGAGGTGAAACCGGTTTATGATGGTACAATAACTCAGGTACAAAAAAACACCAACTTAGGCGACATTTACAGAAATTTGTAGTTGTCACTTTTGTCCGGTTTTAAAGTTAAAATGCTCGTTAGTGCGTCGGCGGCCCAGTTCGGGTGTTACCTTTTAACTAATTGTCTTAGAGCTTCTGTGGGTTCAGTTAGTAGTCTGTTAACTGGGCGATTGTTAGGATAGGTTTCTGGTTATTCTTAATTTATTTGTAACCATGTAGTCACAAAATATATAGGTACAGAAGTCAATTTACATACAAAGCGCGCTCGAGCAACGCATACATTGACACCGCTCACGGACACGGTATCTCCTTAATATCAGCTGATGTACACGTTTCTCGCACCGGGTCTTAGTACAGGCCATGGTCCAAAGCGAGGAGGAGTGGCAGGCGGTCACCTCCTTCTGCGAAAAAGTAATGCTTGCAAAGGAGGCGGCCGTACGCGCGAGGCAATGGCCCTCACGGCCGAGCCGCCGTGATTCCGGTCCCGATTTCCGGCCACCGTAGGCGCGGGCCGCCGTTCAACTGTCCGGTAACTGTCCGGACCGAGCCCAAGTCGTTGGCGGCGCGTGGCGTTCCACGCGCGCCTCAGGAAGTTGTCAGCAACTGTAGTGGCCTAGCAGGGTCGTAGCCTACTGGGGCCAGGGTTATCCGAAAGGGAGCTCGAGCCCCGGTATGAAGGCTAGAAGGAACGGGGTGGGTTTTTAGTCATTAAGAGTCTGACACTATCACCCGCTCCGCCCAAGAGCGGGGGAGGTCATTGGGTGTTTTCCCCACCTAAAAAAAGACACATTGCTAGTTGTTGCTTTTCTTTCCTTTTTATATGATTAGTGTTTACACTTTGTTACTACATTGTGTGTATCTACGAGTGTTAGCCAAATAAAATAGTTTTTTTCTTTCTTATTTTCATTTAATTAATTAATTAAAAATAGGTAGAGGCCGCCCGCCATTGATAAGCCCAATTTGCTGGATATTTTTAAGTAGTTACCATGACCCTAAACCAGAGCAGTGGTGCCCGAGTGATAGCGGCCATAACTAAGTTCAAACCCAGCCGAGTGCGTTACTTTGGTAATTTATTTCATCACCTCTGCTCTCAAAACGGTGAAGGTTTGCCTGTGTTGCTGTGGGGAACTGGTGTGTTGTGTAGTAAGGTCACTCGGATGATAATTAATTGAAACTCAGGAAGAGTGCTTCACAATATAATTGATATATTATGTAAACCAAGTACACAGTTGTTACAGACCGAGCTCGGAGAGCGACTACTCAAACATTTTATACATTATTCTAGACTACCTAATTTGGGTACAATAATGATGCAACTCTTGTGCATGACATGTGACATAGGATATATATGAGTAGGCACAATACTTCCCTTCCTTTTTAAAAGAAAAAATATATATATATATATATCTTATACATAAAAAATAATAGTAATTAATTTACGTTATTACTGGTAGGTTTACTACATGTTGAGTATGTATTTAGCTCGTAAGATTAAACTAAGTGGTAGATGAGCTACATAAATAACGTGTATTAAAATAAGACAATATTATACGATTACATCTTATTATCTAAACCATCACTTAACCTTAACCAACCACTACTTTCGTTCACTACACTTGCTGCACCGATCACTTGAACGCACATACTTCTTGCCGTTGCGGTCAGGCTACAGAGTATGTTGGCACGGCGTGAGAGGGCTGGGGTACTCTGCGACTGGCCCTAGCTCCTTGCAGCTCTCGTCTCAGGTGTTCCGTGTACTTCTTGGCACAAAATCTCCATATTATGTACCCGATAGCGACGAGCAGAGTAGCGGTGATCGTGTAAGCTATCCAATTTAGTTTCTCGTGAGTCATCTCCAGTTGTTGATTTGTGGTTGCTTGATTACCTCCTCCGTTTTGAGCAATGATTACCTCCTCCCGACTTTGTGTTTTTCCCATTGTTGTGTTTTTTTTTCTTGGGTAAACGGTGCGGTGATATATCTACTAATTGTTTGTGGTGAGAAACTGAAATGTATGAACCGTGTTCACGTAAGCGTAAATCGCACTGTCCGCTTAATAAGGCGTCCGGATCTGGTTCTGCGCTGATTGTTATTGTTATCATGCTCCTTTAAGTTGTCTCTAGGTGCTTCGGAGCTTGTTGTGCATTCTTTGGCCTTTTTGAGCGTACTGTATTGTATTTCTGAGTCATTGTGCACCAAGAAAGCTGGTTTTAAACGATCTATTGAAATTATTTTAATATTGTCCGATATCTTGACTTTGAAATATTTAGTGTCTCGTTCAATGACTTGATAGGGTCCAGCGTATGGGGGTGTTAAGGGTTTCCTAGTATGATCGCAGCGAACAAATACGTGTGAACATGATGCCAAGGCCGGATGTACAAATATATTAACTTGTCTGTGTTGTCTTTGTGGAATCGCTGCTAATTTTCGAATACGTGTACGTAAGTCTTGTAGAAACGATTCATTTTCGGGAGAAAACGGCGTTGCCGGCTCAAAGAAATCTCCTGGAAGTTTTAATGTTGTACCATAGACCAACTCGGCTGCAGATACACCAGTGTCGTCGCGTAAACTAGCTCTCAAACCTAATAGAACGGTGGGCAGTTCGTTAACCCAGTCTTCGGTATTTCCGCGTGCCATAAGTGCTGATTTGAGCGTTCTATGAATCCTCTCTATTTTTCCGTTGGCCTGTGCATGATATGCAGTGGTGTGTATTTTTGATATACCCAAACGCTTCGCCAGATTGCTGAACAGCTGTGACTCGAATTGACGGCCTTGATCTGTAGTGATTTTGGCTGGACATCCGAATCTTGTGATCCATTGAGTATATAGCGCTTTTGAGACACTTTCAGCGGTGATATCTTTCAGGCATTTTATCTCTGGCCAGCCTGTTGCCCTGTCGATCATGGACAAAATGTATTTGTACCCTTGACAATATGTTAATGGTCCCACAATGTCGATGTGGAGGTGTTCAAAACGATTACTTATGGGAAATGAGCTGAGTGGTGATATGGTGTGGCGTTGTATTTTGGATTTTTGGCAGTCTAAACATGCTCTAGTCCATTTGTTGATGTCAGAGTTCATTGATTTCCAAAAATATCTATCCGTAATCATTCTTCTTGTGGCACGTGTACCGCTGTGACTGATACCGTGAATTGCTTTGAAGGCTGTTACACGATACTCTCTCGGTAGGTACGGACGCGCGTGTTGTTTTGATATTTCACAATATATGGGCTCGTTGCCATGTGAATGATTGTAAGTTTTAAAATTTAGTTTTTTTGATTTTAGTAGCTCTTTAAGTTCTTCGTCATTTTGTTGATCTCTTGCTATAGTATTGTAATCAAGTGGTGAAGGAACATCTATTTGTTCGATTCTGGATAGAGTATCTGCTACGACGTTTTGTGAGCCGGGAATATGCTCTATTGAAGTACAAAATTGACTTATAAAATCCAGGTGTCGAAGTCTTCTCGGTGTGTCACTTCCGCTTGTGGATTTTTTGTGAAGCGCGTACACGAGTGGTTTGTGATCCGTGTAAACAGTGACTTGTTGTCCTTCAATCATATGTCGAAAATGCTTAACTGCCATGTATATAGAAAGCAGTTCCCTGTCGTAGGCACTGTAACGCTGCTGCGCTTCACTGAATTTGCACGAAAAGAAGGATAGTGGTTTCCAATTTTGATCTATTTTCTGTTGGAGTACTGCTCCTGCACAGGTGTTGGAAGCGTCCGTCATAATAGCTAGTGGTGCACTGGCAACAGGGTATGATAACATAACAGCTTCATGTAAGCTGCTTTTGCATTTCTCAAACGCCTCTTCTGATTCCTTGTTCCATGTGATTTTCGTTTTATCATTGCGCTTGCTATTATGTAAATATGCGTTCAAAATTGATTGGTATGTCGCTGCATGTGGTAAATGACTTCTATAGAAATTTATCATTCCCATAAAGCGTCGTAATTCTACTACCGTTTCTGGTTTCTTGTATTCTGTTATAACTTTGATTCGCTCGCTCAAGGGTCGTAGACCTTCCTTTGACACCCGGTAACCCAAAAAGTCGAGTTCTGATTTGCCAAGCTCACATTTAGCCAAGTTGATTGTTACGCCGTAATGGTTGAGACGTTTGAATACAGTTTCCAGATGTGTTCGATGTTCAGCTTCCGAATTTGAAAATATAATAGTGTCGTCGACAAAGTTAAAAAGGAAGTCTAGTCCTTGAAATACCACGTGGTTCATGAAACGCTGGAACGTCTGTGCTGCATTTCTTAGGCCAAAGGTCATCCTTGGGAACTCAAACAGGCCAAATGGAGTTATAATGGCCGTTTTTTCGATATCTTCCGGTGCAGTAGGAATAAAATGATAAGCGCGGTGTAAATCGATTCTTGAAAATATCTTCTTCCCCGCGAGTAAATAAGTAAAATCATGAATGCGCGGAATGGGATATCTATCCGGCTTAGTGATAGCGTTTAGACTGCGAAAATCACCACATGGTCTTATCTCTCCATTCTTTTTAGCAACGACGTGAAGTGGACTGGACCAGCAGCTCTTTGAAGGTCTGCATATGCCGATTTGTTGCATGTATTCAAATTCTTTCTTGACCTTCAGATATTTATTTGGGGGAAGTGGTCTCGCGCGAGCAAATACAGGTGCGCCGGTAGTCTCGATATGATGCATAACGTTATGTTTGGGAGTGTCCTTGTAGCACAAGGGTTTGGTTATATCTGGGTATGCTGATAACAAGTCGTAGTACGGACTCGTAACATCTATTGTTTTGATTGTATCTTGAGTGTAATCGACTATAGACCCAATAACGTTTAGATTCGTCAGAGAATCAATAAGTCTATGACCGTTCACGTCCACTAAAAGTTTATGATGGTTTAAAAAGTCAGCACCAAGGATTGGCTGTTTCACATCGGCTAATATAAATGTCCAATGATGAGGTCGTCGTAATTTTAAGTTTAGTACTAATTTCTTGGTTCCATAAGTTCGTATTGCACTTCCATTCGCGGCATAAAGTTCATAACTATCACAGTCGCGGTTGCTGTATGGTTTTTTCACGGCAGGTAACACGGATACATTGGCTCCCGTATCCACCAAGAAACGTAGGCCACTGTTTAAGTCGGTCACGCAAAGGCGGTGGGATGGTGAGATGGTGCAGACATCCGCCGTTGACTGCACCGAATTTAGTTTTCCTGGTTCTGAGTATTTTGTTTTTTCCATGTGCACGGCTCTGTACATCTGTTAGCTCTGTGGCGAAAACGCGCGTGATAATAACATAGTCCGCCAGCGTTGTCTGACCCGCTCTGTATCATATTACGGCCTCGAGACTTAGAGCGATAACGGTTGTAATTGCTCTGACTTCGGTTCCTTTCTCTGGATCTTGGTGCATTCTGAAGTGCCATCACTTGCAAGGTTAATTGGGCAATTTGCGCTTGTAATGTAGAAAGGTCGGCTTGTGATGTCGACGGTTCACTGGTGACCTCAGCTACGTGCGGAGGTCGGGTGGCTTCCAAAATTTTGTCTGCAATTGTCGCCAAATTCTCAAGGTCCTTAACTTCAGTGACTGCAAGTACGGCACGCACTGACGATGGTAAATGTCCTTGCCACATAATGTTAAGCGTTTCGTCGGGAATTTTGCCTCTTGCCAAATCTCGCATGCGCCTTAAAAGTTGGGAAGGCTTTTGGTCACCGAGGTCAATTTCGCTCAGAAGTTTTCGCAGTTGACGATCTTCCGATTCTTCATACACTGCTAACAGTCTTTCTTTCAAAGTTTCATATTTCTTGGCCTGCGGCTGCTGTAATAATATGTCGCTGACTTGTTGTATCACCTCTTTGCCCAATTTTGTGACAACAAGGTTAAATCTGGCTTCATCACTTAATTTTTGTGGTGTCAGTATCGCCTCACATTGTACGAACCATAGTCGGGCTTGATCACACCAAAATTCCGGAATTCTTGAAGAAACTGTGACGGTTGCTAGCTCGGATGCGGCGCTAGGAGCAGGTGTTTTGTTTTCACTGGTCATGATGCAGGGATCACGTCGGGGTCACCAATTTGCCTGTGTTGCTGTGGGGAACTGGTGTGTTGTGTAGTAAGGTCACTCGGATGATAATTAATTGAAACTCAGGAAGAGTGCTTCACAATATAATTGATATATTATGTAAACCAAGTACACAGTTGTTACAGACCGAGCTCGGAGAGCGACTACTCAAACATTTTATACATTATTCTAGACTACCTAATTTGGGTACAATAATGATGCAACTCTTGTGCATGACATGTGACATAGGATATATATGAGTAGGCACAAAGGAAACATCATGAGGAAACCGGCATCTAGGTGCAGCTGTCAGGAACCATACGGGTCTTTAAGGCTAGCCTTGATTCTGTTCACTCTAGATTAGAGTGAATAGGTTCTTAATAAACTAACTTTTTTTAACGTAACTCATCGGATCAACGCAGGATGGATGAAATGGCGACAGGTCACGGGAACAACTTGTGATCCACGGATGCCCCTCAAGTTGAAGGGTAAAATCTACAAATCCGTGATAAGGCCTGTCATACTGTATGGATCAGAATGTTGGGCTGTGAAAAAGACGGATGAAAAAAGATTGCATGTTGCGGAGATGAGAATGTTGAGATGGATGTGTGGTGTGACGAGAATGGATAAAGTGAGAAATGAGTATATTAGGGGAAGTTTGAAAGTGTCGCCAGTGACTGAAAAGTTGAAAGGAAATCGTTTGTCTTGGTATGGTCATGTAAAGAGGAGAGATGAAACGCATGTTGTTAAAAGAGTTATGAATTTACATGTGGATGGATGGAGAGGGAGAGGGAGGCCAAAGAAAAGATGGATGGATTGTGTGAGAAGTGATATGAATGAAAAAGGAGTTAGTGATAGCGTGACGAGTGACAGGACAGAATGGAAGAAAAAAACATGTTGCGCCGACCCCAAATAAAACGGGATAAAGGCAGGAAGATGATGAAACTAACTTTTTTTAAATTGTTAATAGGTTTGCGCTTGACCGCTATCTCACCTGATGGAAGGCGACGATGCAGTCGACGATGGAACGCACTTACCTAGAAGAAACCTATTCACTCTCGACTTACTATCAACGATTGCGTCACTGCTTACCATTAGGTAGGATCGCAGTCAAGTAGGTACTACTCGTAGTATTCATAAAAAGACTCCGTCAGTACATTTTACAGCTTCCTAAATATTATTGGACGAATCTGATTCAAATTCGTTTTGTCCAAAACCTTTCTAAAATAAATTTAATTAGCATAAAATAATAACGCTCCAAGGAAAATTCGTGACAAAAATGCGTATAAAAGTTTTGTACGTCATCGAATTATCTGTTGGTCGGCGTGACGTCATTCAGCCGATATCGAGGTAATGAAGGCGTCATCATAGTGAGATCGGGAAAACTTTGAACTGGATTCAGTTTTGTTTATACAAGCTTTTATTTAGTTTCACCTGTCCCTATGTTTGTCTGTCATCAAATCTTGTAAATTTAATTTGATCCACTTCCTGGTTACCGATAGAGCTGAAGTTTTGCATGCACGTGTAAATCAGATCACAATGCAAAATTATTACGACATAGAGCTGATCTGATGACGGAACCGGAAGGTGGCTATAAGAACTTGGTAGTTAAACGACACAACCCCGTCGAGTTTGGACTCGTATGATTCATCTTGACGAGTATTAATTATATAGGTATACCAAGCTATAAAAGCTTGCTATAAAAAATATTTTCATTAAAAGCTTGTTGCAAGCTTTTATTGTGTTTCACCTATCCCGATGTTTGTCTGTCATCAAATCTTGTAAATTAAATTTGATCCACTTTCCGGTTACCGATTCAGCTGAAATTTTGCTCGTGTAAATCAGATGACAGTGCAATATTATTATGACATGGAGCTGATCTGATGATGGAATTGGAAGATGGCTACAGGAACTTGGTAGTTAGACAACACAACACCATCGAGTTTGGGCTCGTATGATTCGTCTTAACGTGTATTATAATTATATAGGTATACTGAGCTATAAAAGCTTGCTATGAATAAAAATATTTTCATTAATTCATGAATCCCCAAGCGACCACCGGTGGCCGCGCATCTATTGTCTTACTATTGTGTCTCTAATTGACGGTATCTGAAGGGTTAAAAGCTTGTTTGTGATAATACAATAAAGAATTTATCTATCTATCTAGTTTTTATTCAAGCGGACTAAGGTTTCCGACATAGCACGAAGAATTGCCAAACTTAAGTGACAATAGGCAAGGCACATTGCTTGCAGAACAGATGGCCGTTGTTGGGGTCAAAAGGTTCTGGAGTGGCTACCTCGTACTGGAAGATGTATGACCTGGTAAAGGTTGCGGGAAACCGATGGATGCGAGAAGCACAGGTTCGGTTATTGTGGCGACACTTGGGGGAGGCCTATGTCCAACAGTGGAAGTATATCGGCTGAAATGATGATGATGATTCAAGCAGAGGTGGCCCAGTGATGGTATTCCCAACTTACGAGTTGTAGGTCTTTTTGAACCCACCCATTTGCACCACTTTATGTAATTTATTTTATCACCACTGCTTTCAAAACGGCGAAGGAAAACTCCGTGAGCAAACCGGCATGTCATAGGAACGTGCAATTTAGCTTCACTTGTTTGTTTGACTGACCGACATTTTGACAATTCAAAAGTGCCTGTAAATTGGTCTATATGAAATAAACGTTCCTGATTTCTGATTTCTGACATTATTTTTTTTAACTCACTGACCCAAAAACTTTATTTTTAACTTAATAACATGAATCAATCAGGAAGTTTAGTTTTCATAATTTTATAATCCACTTTACAAACTGAAAACCAAAAGCATTTATCGGAGAACACTTTGAAATTGTTACAATTGAATAATTAAATATTTTCATGAAACAGTTTGACGTTAATCGACATCTGTTTGGTTTCCCATACAAAACTTGAACGAGGGTAGACCGATAGGTTTTGAGGTTCAAAATTATGAAACTTCTTTTGTTCTAGGTTTTTTTTTGTCCACGGGGAAAATTATCTTATGACAAAACCCGCTCTTGGGTGGAGCGGGAGATAGTGTCAGACTCTTACTGACTAAAAACCCCGCGCCGTTCCTCCTAGCCTTCATACCGGGGCTCTAGTTTCCTTTCGGATAACCCCGACCCCGGTAGGCTTTGACCCAGCTGGGCCCCTCCTGTTGCTGACAACTCTCTTGGAAGCGCGAAGAAGTGCTAGACTTAATAATAATATAATAATATTCCACAACTGTCGCCGCCTCATCATCATATTAGCCGAAAGACGTCCACTATTGGACAAACGCCTTCCCCAAGTTTCGCCATAATGACCGGTCTTATGTGTCTCGCATCCATCGGATTCCTGTGACCCTCACCAGGTCAGGCACCAGGGAGGCCTTCCAACGCTACGTCTCCCGGTACATGGCATGCGCTTGTATATTATAAAACCCACCATGGTATAATTTATTGTAAATTTATGGGAAGTATTTACCAAATAATCGTAAACGAAAGAAATAACTTTTTTTTGCTTGTTTCAAACGATACAGATTATTTTAATTAATTCAATTTCTTTTTACAACCTATAGGTATAATATCTTTTTATGTAACATTGTAATTTAAATATATTTTATATCTCTCTTTGTAATTATTGTACAAAAATAAATTAAATAGACCGCAGATTCTATTTCAGTCATTATCAACTCTGTTCATTACAATTTGTAATATTGTAAATGTATATTTTATACAGTCAGAATTCTATTTTTTACCCTTTTTATAAAATGAAATAAAAGCTTCGCAGTTTTAGTGTCGGTCCTAAATCCGCCCACGTGGGCCGCCCACGGCCCGGGCGGTAGTGTTACCACGCAATTGTAATTACCGCCCATTCAAAATTTTATTAGGTACTTAGGTAATACGGTAAATACTGTTATTTGTTAGGGGCCTGATGGCTTTGTGGAATAGACCTGAATAGAAAGAGATTTATTATTTTTTCATTACTCATACTCTGAAAGTAGGTCTGAAGTTGCCTGAGGAGCGGGCTGAAAAGTACAACACTTTTCATCCCTAGGGAGTTTTACTTTCACCTAACAACTTTCAAATTATTTAAATAAAAAACTAGGTCTATCTTCTTGTATTCGTAATGAAAAGCACAATGCTTACCTCGGGGTTAAAGTTACTTATTTAGCCCCTCGAATTAGCGACCTCGCTACGCTCGGCCGCCAACTCCTTCTCGGGACGAAATAAGTAACTTTCACCCCTAGTGTAACAAAGTACTATTATTTAGCTTTTCAACAATAAGTGCCATACATTAAAATTTATACATTACTAACTCTAAGCGCCTCATCATTTATAGAACAGCACAACATGCTCTACATTATGCGTAAATAATAACATAAGTAATTATTATTATTAGTTATGTTGGTAATTATCTGCGCATTAATTGTTGGCGCGGGCTTGTGGACAGCGAGCAATGGGTAGCTTGCTTTCCGACCGTCCGGTAACTGTCCGGACCGAGCCCAAGTCGCCGACGGCGCGCAGAGTTCCCGCGCGCCTCAAGGAGCAGTCAGCAACAGAAGGGGGCTCAGCCGGGTCGAAGCTTACTGGGGCCAGGGTTATCCGAAAGGGAAGTTCGGTCCCGGTACGAAAGGCACAAAGAAGCGGGGTGGGCTTTTAGTCAGTAATAGTCTGACACTATCTCCCGCTCCACCCAGCGGGGGTTGTCATTGAGTAATTTTTCCCACCATAAAATAACATCTGCGTATTCATTGATTTTTAACAACAATTATGAGTTTGGAATAAAATAGTCTGTCGTAGGAGCCCAGCAGGGTCGAAGCCTACTGGGGATATAGGTGATGCGAAAGACGGCCCTGGAACAATGGCAAAGAAGGAACAGGAGTGGGTTTAAGCCAGTAAAAGTCTGATACGAAAGGGAGTAAAGTCCCGCAAACCTCCTTTGAAAAGGGAGGATCCTCCGACCAGACCGGGTGTTATAGTCTGGTGGGCTACTGCCCGATAGTTGACGTCGGGCTGTCGTATATGTTCAAATCGCGCGGAGAACTCTGATTGCGCGATGCAGGATTTCGCGTTTTCTTCGTAGTTCTTATGTGGCGTCATAGATATTACTACAGGCTACAGGCTTTTAACATGAAAATGTCTAGAAAGATTTTTAAATACGAACAATGGTGACATTGAATGCATCAATATATTGTAATAATAATAAACACCAATCACTAATCAATCAGCCAATCAATCAAAATACGTCAAGATTCGCAACGAGTGAATCTACGCCACCGTACAAAAAAAAAGTGGGCAAGTGCAAGTCGGTCTTGCTCACTGAAGGTTCCGAACAAACTTGTAAATAGTTCAATACCAGGGCCTCAAAAAAAACGCTGCCACAAAAAAACGCTAGAAGCGGCCACAAAAAAAAAGCTAGAAGCCGCCGCAAAAAAACGGCTAAAGCGGCTTCAAGCGTTTTGTTGTGGCGGCACCGCCGCACACGAGCCACAAAAAAGGCCGCCTCAAATAGAAGCTTGAAGCAGCGTTTTTTTAAGGCCTTGGAGGCTAAGATTTTTCCCCATTTTTTTATGACGTAACAGTACATTCACTGTTTTCAGATTTATTCCTATACCTGTGCTTAAGACCTTGCTTTATGCCAAATTTCAGGATTCTGGGTCAACGGGAAGTATCCTATTTTGACTCCCCTAGGAGTGTGGAAATATATATTTGTTGCGCCATAAACGACCGTATCTTCTTTTTTCGTTAACCTAGAAGTTTGATTTTTTCCCAGCTTCAAGGGTCTGCAAACCTGAGTATATGGTTTTAATTTCAACTCGATAGCTCCACACGTTCTTGAGATAAAGGGTCTTGACAGATAGACAGAAAACTATTGCGTCACAAAAATTTTTTTTTTTTTTCATTCGGAAAAATCTTCGTAACTCAATTCAGGAATTGAACTCTTTTCTTAGGTAAGATCCAACGGGACCCTTGGTGCACGAGTCTGACTCGCAGTTTTTATTTTATCTGATATAAACTAGTGCTTGACTATGATCCCACCTGATGGTAAGCAGCGATGCAATCGCTGACTATGAGGCGCACTAGTTTATTAAGAGCCTGCTCACTCTAGCCTTAAGACACCCAAATTATTATCGGACGGAAAGACCGCATCAGGCAAATTGTTCCAGTCCTTCGATATAAAGGACGAGGCGAAACGCTTAGTCCAGACCGTAGAGTTTTCAACAAAGTGTATCCTCATTCATCATTTCAGCTGAAAGATGTCCACTGTTGGACATAGGCCTCCTCCAAGTGTCGCCACAATGAACGGTTCTGTGCGTCTACAAGGAATCCTAAAAATACCAAATTTAATCTCATGTTTATTTATAATTAGTTAGTATTGAATTGATTGTACTCCCATGAACTCTGTCTGCTTATAAAGGACCTTGGCAGTGAATGGAACTGCCGCCGACTACCTTTGTCTACTCGTGGTTGACCTACGGATTAAAAAAACAAATACGTCAAATCATACATTCACTGGCAAAAAAAGTGTGTGAAAAAATATCATTTGCTAAGCTATTGACAGTAGACAAGGACCTGTGTTTTTGGATAATGTTTTTAGATTTTTTAGCTACAGTTTCATTTAATTTGTGTAAATGAATTGATTTATAAGTTACTGGTAATTAAAAAACTGTTTAGTTAAGTAAACTTAATAAATAAACTATTTTTTAATCGTTCACTCTCAATAAGGTTCAGTTGAAAACCAGCGTCAGGCAACTATCACGTAATTGCCTGGCTGGTTTTTATACAGGATGCCAGCTACGGATATACAATACGTAGGACATCTGTACGAGACGAGGAAGTGTCGGGGCGGAAAGTAAGAGTGATGTCGAATTTACGTAGTTATACGTATACGTATTTTTGGATCCGTATACTTACACCCAGAGTGTGTTTTTTTTTTTTTGCGCTGATGCGATACGGATATATCCGTAAATAGACAAATGTATGTTGGCAACCGAATTTAGTCGTGTAGCCAATTTCGGTATTAAATCGATAAATACAAAAAAAAGAAATAAAGAAAAATACTAAGTAATTCACTCACGATTTCAATAACTTACAAACGTTAAATAAAAAATACATACAATACTTGCTTTTTCAGAAATCTAATATAAAAGAAATTATTAGAACTTCGCCTCAGGGGAGCGCTCAAAATAGTCACTTAGTAGGGCATAACGCGCCAATGGCGGGCTAGCAGAGCAAAGCGTGGGCTCATTCATAACTTGTGACGTCACACAACGACAGATGGCACGTTATCAGTGTAGTATTACGGCTGATAATATTGATAACAGTCGGAGTGTGTTAGCGGGAAACTGTGTAGGTGGTTGTGTATTGTATGCGTGGGGGTATGTTGCTCTTGGTAGAAAATATTGTTGGAGTTTTAAAGAGTTGGTAATCCGCCCGAGCTTGGCAAGGGTGTTTACAAATATTTGAAATTCTCGGCTTTTATTTACTATTAGCTAATCCGGTGAACTTCGTACCGCCTAACAGTCAATGAATGTAATATATATAATCTTTCGAATATATATATTTATCAAGTTACACTCAATTTAAATGTATAACAGTTTGTCGTCAGAGAAAGAACACCCATTGTGCACTTATTTTGAATAACGTTTGTCCTGTATTTTTTTGTTTATGTGGTGTACAATAAAGAATATAATAAATAAATAAAGAAAACCGGGCAAGTGGGAGTCGTACTCGCGCACTGAAGGTTCCGTATAAACTTACTTATGAAAACAGTTCAATTCTCAAATTGAGTTACGAAGACTTTTCCGAATCGCATTTTTTTTGTGACTAAATTACAAATTCACAGTTTTCAGATTTTTTTAATACTTATGCTATGAGACCTTGCTTCACGCTGAATTTCAGGATTACTAGGTCAACGGGAAAAAAAGGAAAAACAGGTCCTGACTCCTGAGAGTGTCGAAATACACGCTTTTTGCAACATAAACGACCGTGTCGGACAAATCTCTGCTCAAATATAGTCCTTCTCAGTCATGATGTGTTCAGTAGCCTACTGTTATGTGCCTGCCTACCTTTATTCGTTGTTTGGTTGTATCCTTTTATTTGTAACAATTTGCAAAAATAATGTACCTATATTCCTAAGTAACTATTGTATGCCCCAAGAGCGGGACGTAGCTGATCTATTTAATTTATTTAAGACCTGTATTATGTACAAACCTATGGTCCACAATATAGAAATTGAATTGAATTGTCTTTCTTTGCGTTAATTCAGAAATTTGATTTTTTTACAGCTTAAAGAGACCGCAGACCTGATATAGTTACATAGGTATATAGTTTTAGTTTAAACTCGATACCTACACGCGTTCGCGAGATAAAGGGTATTGACAGAAATACAGACAGACGGACAAAAAGTGATCCTATAAGGGTTCCATTTTTTCAGAACGGTACCCTAAAAAGTACGTCGTAGTATTTCGTACGTCACACATTCTCACACTCATTCAGTGCATATTTATACGGGGCTAATTTTACAGAGGCTCTGCACACGCAACCTATGACCTATAAATAGCATTTGAAACAACAAAGAAACGAGCTAGCATGCAACGAGCTGAATGAACCCTACGTGGCACTCCTCGTGCAGATAATGATGATAGTATCGAGACTTCGACGGCAAAGGTCACTCCTATAACCACTTACTACACGGAAGGGGTCGGCCATAAATCATGTAATGTTCTTTCTTGTAACTTTGTGCCGGTAAATCAATAATCATTATTATATCGAGTGATTGGTCGTTTTTTTCTTAAATTATAGATGATTTTATTATGAATATAGGTTTTAAAACACTTACGTATACGTATTTTTTTCTATATAGACCAACTTGACTAGGCATTTCTATGCATATAAGTCTTTGGTTATAGAATAGAATTGAATAAACTTTATTGTACACCAAAATAGTAATAATTTCACAGAAACTTGGATCTATGGGTACAATGAATGATAACTTTTAAAGAATAAAATTGTGTGTAACTTGAAATATTACTTAGGTTTTGTTTCATCGCAATCGGTTGACTATATCGAAAGATATACAACATTCAATGACCGTTAGACGGTACCAATTGAATATAACTTAAAAACTAACAACTATACAGTAAATATAAAAACTTATTGTTAGTAAATAAGACTTAGGGTTATGTTATGAACACTTCAAATCACCCTATACGTATTAGGTTACTAGGTTAATTATTGGGTTTTGTTTTAACCTCCCCCCTCCTCTCCCCTACAATCAGTTTTCAGGGTCGCGCCATTCAAATTTTTATTAAAAAAAAATTTTAACTCTTTTATTTGTACACGCAATTGCCTCATAAAGGTTTATAGTATAGTCATGATCTACAGAATCCATTTTTAGGCAAAAAAGGATCCTTTAAAATTCAAGTCTCTACGTCTATGAAAGACGATTTTTAGTCTACCGTGCGCCTCCCCCGCCCCCTTTCGAGCCCGACGTAATTAATGGACGATCCCTGAGTAGTAGCTACGAGTCGCAGGCATGAATGAACGCCTACGTCGTCGATTATATTGATTAATAGAAAGAGATAATACTGAGTGCATTGCGTTCGTGTTATTGAGAATGGCGGTGGCACTAGTTGCTTTAAAGGTCATATTTATGTGTCTGGATTTGTTTGCAATATTTAGTCCATGGTAATTATAATACAAAGAACATTCGTTTTAGTATATGCGAGACCTGAAACACGTGTCTAGTATTTTTTACGAAAAGAATCTATGTACAAAATTTCATAACTGTATCATGAAAAATCACAGAGTATTTATAAGCTTGTTATGTCTGCAAAAACACATAGTCACCAGCCTATCCAAGCGACCGAAAAGTTGTTTTGCACATTGCACCCAGCGTTTTGTTGGCGCTTCATGCCCGCTACGTTCTGCCGTGACCTGTGCTGTACTTAGTGTCGGTGGTGTCCAATTTGTATCCTTTTTAAAACATTTTTGGGAAAAAAATTAACAGGGTGTAAAAACTATGGGAATTCATTCAGTGACTTTTTCAGCTATCACGCGGGCGAAGCCGCTGGGAGCAGCTAGTATTAAATAAACCGTGCTTTCATATAAGATGCTTTCATTAATATCAAGAATATTACAGCCGGTTGCAGTGCACATAAATTGAAAGCGACCTTAATGTAATGTAACAATAGTAAACATTGTCTCATCAGGTCAAACACTGACCTAACAAGACCGTGTTTACTATTGTTTGTTTGTTTACGATTTGGCTCACCTACATGTTTATTTTTAGATAGTGATACAGATACTTCGAAACAATTATTATCATCACTATTTCTCACAAATATAGGACAAAACAAAGGAAATAGGGCAACTATTATTTCAAGTAAATAAATAATATAGAGCAGATTTACGATTAAAGTAAGTAGGTCGGAAAGTTCGGCTTTTCTTTGATGTTGTCCTTTGAAGTAATCCTAGATGCTGTTTAAGACTCTTACGCCTCCAGGAATAATAAAAGTATATTACTATGTTAAGTGGAGCTAAGTATTCGGTACCCACATAAATACACACATCATTACGCTCCTTGACCATGCACTCATTTTTTTTTACTAGCAGCATGTACCAGATTTCCACGACTGTTACAAATTTATGAAAGTTTCTCTTTTTCTCTAGTATAATTTTAATTTATTATTATTCACTATCTTCCTCAAAAATCACTCTGAAAACCACATGATAGTCCGTTCAGTAGTTTTGAGTTTAATGAATTCCTACAGACAGACTGGGCAGGGGACTTTATTTTATGATAAACTAGCTTTTGCCCGCGGCTTCACCCGCGTACATAATCCCAGGATAAAAAGTATCCTATGTGTTATTCTGGGATATGGTCTACTTGTGTGCCAAGTTTCATCGAGATCCGTTCAGTAGTTTTTGTGTGAAAGAGGAACAAACAACCATACATCCATCCATACATACAAACTTTCGCATTTATTATATTAGTAGGATAATTATCATCTTCCTGCCCTTGTCCCGTGTATTTTTTTTACAAGGTGTAAGGGACAGTCCTCCGCAAAGTTTAAGGGCTTGCTCGGTAGACGAAACTGAACAACCTTCCACAAGATTTTTTTTTCAGGCAACGAAAAAGAAATGAGTCTCACCATACAAATTTATAAACTTGATTGGACAGTTTATAATTTTCCAACCAAAAACTAACGAAATAATTGACTTTTTTGATCATGTGACATGAATGACTTATACAAGGAAGTACTTATATAAGAAGACACTTAATAATTTCATCAACAATTTCCTCACCGTTGTTCTTTTAGTTTAAAATACATGTTTGTGAACGCACCCACGGTACAGGGGGTCTACTCGCATTCTCCGAAACGAAACTTTCGTAAACGAACTATATTCATTTGACGTTAAAATTGCAAAAAAATCTCTTGTCATAATTATATTTTTTGTTCGAAACTTAACTAATTAGAGTAGGCTTAGAGATTCGGCACGTCAAACTATTTTCGTTCGTGTGAAATTTCGGGAATTTTGTTACCGAAATTTCAATCGAAACTTCGTTTTTCGGAGAAAGCGAGTAGACCCCCAGGAGTTATTCCTATAATTAATAATAATAATAATAAATTTATTAGTCCTTTGTTACAAAATGTCCCTTAAAGTTAGTTTATAGTATTTTTATTTTAACATGAGAATTAACAAAATCAGTTAAACATTGGTCTCCAAACTAGGCAGTGCCTGTATCTTGGAGGCCAGAGTTGCGTTAACTTAAATTTTTCGAGATCATGTAAAGTTTACAGTACTTAAAATAATAATAGATGCAATTATTTGAGCATGGACATGTGAAGTAAGTAGGCGTATCAAACTGCCTACCGAGATATGAGTAAAATAAAAATAGAACTAAAATAATCTAAAACAAACAAAATAAAATAATTCTAAATAATGTGTGAGTGTGATTTGTGAGATGTTGTGTAGGTGTGTGTGTGTGCGTGTGTGTGCGTTTGTGTGATGGATGGGAGCTTACAGAGTGAAGGCGCTGTGTATAGAGAAGTGTTGTTTCGAACTTAGAAGTTCCTCCATTTCGCTGTATGCTAGGGATAGAAGCCAGTTTTTTATCATACTTTTACTTGAGTGTGTACTAAGGTCTTTTATATTTATTATAATTACTATAATAATCATTACTAATTTTTGTAGGGCAATGTTTTTTTATAAGAAACATCCCACCTCACAAAAGGGACATCACACAGTGTTACTCACGTCACGACCATTTCTCAGTCATTCACATACAAACGTAACGTTGACGTGACCGATCGGCAATGTTGCTGATGTGTGTGTGATGGTATTTGTGTGTGTGTGAATCCTTACATTAGACGCCTAGCCGGTGTCTGTCCGAAGGATCGCGTGATCGGAACGAATGGGTTCATTCATCAACATCGAGCTGGGTGGGTTGGAACGTGGGAACCTACGTCAGAAATCAATAAATAAGGAATAGGTGGGATGTGACGATCGAAACCAAGTAAATTAAGGAATATATGTCATTCCCTTCCAGAACGTGTGTGGGTGTAATGGAATAGCAACAAGTGGTCAGGTGTTTGTTGCGTCGGGCGTCGCAAGGCGATGTCCGGTGGGCAATAGGTAGCTCGTCGTCCGCCTCTCCTGTAAGGACCAGGCCCAGGTCGACCTACCCGAGGTTCGCATAGTGTTCCACGCACATCTCAAAGAGAGGTTAGCCAAGCTGAAGGGGCCCAGTAGGGCCGATGTCTGCTAGGACTGCGGGTACGTTTGAAACATTGGCTGTGGCTCTAGAACTTAAAAGGCAACTGAAACTGTGTGTTTGGTTTTATTCAGTAAGAGTTTGACATGACCTCTCGTTTCACTCTAGAGTGGGAGAAGTTATTGGATGATTGCACACCTAAAAAAAGGCGGAATTTATTCACCACATTTATTATGATACCGGGATTTTGGAATAGGTATTATCAATTCTATTTTACATTTATGATTTTTTCTATATTACTAGCCGAATCGGCAAACGGTGTTCTGCCATATAAATTGTAAAAGAAAAAAAAGGAAATGGGGGCAAGAGGCTAAAACAATAGCCGACTGACTACTACCTATTCTCAGACCTACCAAAAATACACAAAAAAAATTGTCTAGCCGTTTCAGAGTAGCAATGATTATGATAGTAAAACAAAATGCGTTCATTGACTACCTAATGCGTTGCGCGGGCTTACGGACGGCGAGCAGTGGGTAGCTCGCTGTCCGTCCGTCCGGTAACTGTCCGGACTGAACCCAAGTCGTCGACGGTGCGCACTGTTCCCGCGCGCCTAAAGGAGCTGTCAGCAACGGCAGGGACCCAGCCGGGTCGAAGTCTACTGGGGCCAGAGTTAGTCCGAAAGGTAGCTTAGCCCCCGGTACGAAAGGCATCGCAGGATCAGGAGTGGGCTTTTAGTCAGTAAAAGTCTGACACTATCTCCCGCTCCGCCTCCTCACCGCGAAAAAAAAAACTACTAAATATATTTGCCAAGAGTGATGACGCCATCAAATTATTTGACCGTCTCCTCAGCACAGCGGTCACTGAGAGGCCCAAATTCTTACCGAGTCTTGCATTACGGATCTAGTGATAACCCTAAAATGCCAAATACCTTTGTATCTTTGTATTTCTGTTATCGGCACTCGTGCATCCACGATACACGTGATACACTTGAACCTGTTATGCCCTGTATCTTGTTATCTATCTTGCATTTTAATGCAAAAGTATTACTTACTGGTCTTGTTCAAGTAGTGTCTGTAATTGGATACTTGACTCATTTTTAGGGTTCTGTAGGTACCTCCAAAACCTTTTTATAAAAAAATTACCGACTTCACTAAAAAATTTAATTGAAGTTGAGGAGTATTTAGTTTCCCTCGATTTCACCAAGATTCCAATATTTTATAATTGTATGTTTTAAATATAAGACTCAAATGTTATTTATTATCTTGGTGTACAATAAAGTATATGTATATCATCATCATCAGCCTTTTTAATGTTCCCACTGCTGGGACTCAGGCCTCCTCTCTAGGAGAGGGAATAGGCCGTAATCCACCACGCTTGCCCAGTGCGTGTTGGTGGATGTCACATGTCTTAGAATTTTTGGTTCTAGGACATGCCAGTTTCCTCACGATGTTTTCCTTCACCGTTTTGAAAGTATATATAAATAAATAAATAATCTAAAATTACTAAATAAATAAATAAACTAAATAAAATGTTTTTTTGTTTAATTTTGACCTTGCAAACTACCCTATTATATTAATTTTATACAATATTTTATAAATATCTACCTACTTGCATGTTTGTGAATGAAAGATACTGCTTATCTAGTGTTTACTTTCTACAAGTTGAAAGTGCAAGTAAAATATAGTACTAATTACTATGAAATGATGAAAAGCGGATGTATTGAGTTTCCGGTATACGGAAGACCGCCTTTATAGTCTCGGAGACAAAAATATTTAAACACATTGAAAACCAGATACGAGATATCTCGTAAATGATTCCTTCTCAGATATCACATATGAGATTATGAGATATATCGTAAGACCTCTATAGTCGTAGATGGCCTCTAATAAAATTATGAATTTTGCTGGTGTAAGCCACGACATATCTTGTATACGATATATCTCGTATATGGGTAATGACAGTTGATATAAAAACTCCACCAGTCCATGATCCACACATGAAATTAGAATCTTTGAGGACTAGCCGTCAGGGAACCAGTGATGTAGCGAGCTGTGGTCTCAGTTTCACCAGGAGTAAGCAGAGTGATGTTTTATTAGATAAATATTCTGTACTAGCAGGGCGAAGCCGGGGGCAAGAGGCTTCGCCCGCGAACATAAAATATAGTCTACTAGCTTTTGCCCGCACGGCTTCGCTCCCGCTCTACCCTACTATACCCTACTCTATCCTACTCTACCCTACTCTACACTACTCTACACTACTCTACCCTACTCTACACTACTCTACACTACTCTACTCTACACTACTCTACACTACTCTACCCTACTCTACCCTACTCTTCACTACTCTACCCTACTCTACCGTACTCTACCTTACTATATCCTACCAAACTTCGCATAAACCATCTACTAAATAGTCTGAACAAAGCCTAAACATTTGGTTTGGATAGGTGAGCCTGTTCTTGAGTTATAAAATAACAACGAAAAGTGGCATTGATTTTTATATATATAGATGTTACTCAGGAATAAAGCACCTCAATCGGTGAAAAAAGTTTAGCAATTGAAGCAGTACTTTCTACAAACATAAAAACAAACCTGTATACAATGTGTACCATTAAATGCGCAAAACTTCTGACACCCCAAATGATTTTTAAATCAATTGACCTAAGTGTGTGAGAAAAAAAATATTTTAGGTTTTATGTGCAGTTTTGGTTTGTTTAAAATTAATATCTGCATTGAAATAATAACTTGTATTATCCCGTGTATGAGAAAATTTGATTGGACTACAACCATTTGTGTTTGTTTGCCTATTTCGGCGGGTTTGCGCACATGATGGCTTGACCTAATAATGAATAGACAGGGCAACATTTTTAAAGATTTTTTTGGAAAAATTTAACCTATATTAAAAAGTGGTTCAACTGATTCTGTTCGTTATTCTGATCAAACTAATTTCAGGTTTTGCGCATTTAATATTAGTGCAGATATTATATACGAGATGTTTTGTTCTAAGACAATATTATATAGTGTAGAAATATTCTGTGTTGACCAAAGTATAGCGACTTTGGTCAATACGACGGACTATGCCTATATATACTAATATTAACTATACATAGTATACATATCTCAGTTTTGTCAATGACACTCCGTATCAGGATTGCGGCCGCGTTTGACATTGCTTTAACTTTTGATAACGTCTCCAGCTCACAAGGAATCTTGTTCGTTTTGTATCACTTAATTTAAGTTATAAAAGGGAAAAAACTTATTAATTTATAGTATTATAATTGATTAAAAAGACTAAGTTTTAAACGGTGCCTTTTTTAAAGAAGATTTGTTCTTTTTTGAGCGGCTTTTATAACAAATAATGAACGACAGGATTTTTGAAAATATACATTGTTATTCATTATTATTTATTGGAGAGCAGTGGTGGCCGAGTGGTAATAGCCCCGACTTACGAGTTGTAGGTCGCGGATTCGAACCCAGCCAGGTGCATTACTTTGTGTAATTTATTTCATCACCACTGCTCTCAAAACGGTGAAGGAAAACATCGTGAGGAAACCGGCATGTCTTAGAACCAAAAATTCGACGACATGTGACATTCACCAACCCGCACTGGACCTGCGTGGTGGATTATCGCCCATTCCCTCTCCTAGAGAGGAGGCTTGAGTCCCAGCAGTGGGAACATTAAAAAGGCTGATGACGACATTATTATTATTTAGGCCTCTCCCAAGTGTCGCTATAACAACCAGGAGTGTCTCGCATCCATCGGATTCCCGCGGCTCTCACCAGGTCATCGGTCCACCATATAGGAGGCCTTCCAACGCTACGTCTTCTAGTGAAATATTCAAATTCAATTCAAAGTTCTCATTAACTTTATAGAGACTCAGAGTTTGTTTCTTCTCACGGTAGGCAGGGATTACATGATAGGGTTTATACTTAGTACTAGGTTGTTTACCTCATCTTTTATAAACTGACGAAAAAAATTACTTGTTTTTCAAAACTTATTTGTAAGATAAATATAATTTAATCATCATATATTTAATTTATCATGAAGCCCTTAAAATCTTCCGGATTCACTACATATTTAACCTCTTTTATTCTAGACCTTACTGTCCCACAGCTGGACAACCGTCTCCCCAAGTCCTTCCAGACATTTTTAACTAGCGCCTTCTCAAATTTAGCCATCTATGGAACGAAAACTCAAAGAATAGTCTGCAAGCAAAATAAATATATAAATAAACGTATCACAGTAAACCATATATTAAGTAATGGACGAGTATTTTAGCAAGTAGGCAACTATTTGCCATACCAACACAAACAAATCCCGCCACTAAGGGCCACACGAACTGCGCTGCTCACAATTATATAGCACCACAAACATTGGTACTCCAATTCCTTTCATTCGGCCCTCAGCTCTCCGCCCGTTCGAATCCAGAGCAGGTCAGAGACAGATAATCAAACGAACAGATAATACACCCAATAGTTTGATGGATAATTATAGTTATTTATATACTAATGAGCGAATGCGGCGATACTCGCAATTATTCCGATAGGCTCGGCCTTGGCTGATTTCACTTATCTAGCGAATTTTAACAAGTGTTGTGGTGCCAGTTTTGGCGATTATTGTAACTAAACCAGCTGTGATTTAGACACTAGTTAAGGGTTTAAAATTAGGATATATACACACACACTTGTCACATTACCGATCAGTCACGTCAATGTTAGAATTTCAGGTGAATGCTAGAAATTACATTAGACCCCCCTCTCCTAGAGCGGAGGCCTGAGTCCTAGCAGTGAGAACATTAAAAAGACAGAAGCACACGCTTAACACGCCAAATTTGTACGTAGAACAACGTCGCGTGGCGTGGATCAAATGTAGCTCTACAAGTCTAGTTTCCATATAAAATGTATGGAGACCGACGCGCCGATAACATTCGTCTACACACAGATAAATAAATATACAGTCGAACATTATAACCTCCTCCTTTTTAAAGTCGGTAAAAAGTGTCGAGTCACACCGAGGCTAGGGTAGGCAATGCAACTGTTGTAGCCTTGGTAAGTATTGCACGAGTCCTGGAGATGAACTGACATACGTGCAACAATAGTTTACGACGACCATCCTAATAGTAAGTGGTCACTGTTACCTATTGTCATCTGCAGCCACCCAGGTCCAGGAGCGTTGTTACTATTCTCTAAGAGGACCTTGTTCGATTTTTGTTTCAAGCTATTTTCACAGGTACACTTGTTTAGCACTGTTGAAAATATGCTTTCAAAATTCAGAGGTAAGCTCCTGAACTCGTTAGGAGCAACGTTAGCCCGGGCTTGTTTGACAGTCATCGCTAGGACAGGGACAACTTAACTGAAGAAACACAGGTGGGTTTTAGTCAGTATAATTCTCCTCCACACGGAAAGAAAGAAGTTTTTGATACTCAACCTGAAAAGGCAGGTGCCTGTACCCGCTCTCGCTTATAACTTACTCCCGACATAGCAACAGATATTTCCCCAACACAAATATATGTAAATTGATAGAGGCGCGTATCTGTCTGCAACCAACCTGCACATACATATATATAGCAACAATATATATGCTATATCACCAACTGGTCCAATTTACTACCAGACTGGTCGCTACTAATTAATATTAGTAAATTTTCCGATAGATATTATATGTGACGTACTTTTTAGAATAGAATTAGAAACTTGATTGTTGGTTTAGGTTACGCCATTTAATTATTAAGTTATTAAGTATATTATGGGGCTTAGGGAGAGCTGCGGATATTTCTGAAGTTTGCTCGTAGAACAGATGGTCGATGGGAAGGTTCTAGAATGAAGACGTAGCGTTAGAAGGCCTCCCACAAGGTGGACCGTTGGCCTGGTGAAAGTTACGGGAAAACCATGGATCGTTAACTATAGCGAAACTTGAGGGAGGCCCATGTCCACCAGTGGACGTCGCTCGTAGAACAGATGTTCGATGGGAAGGTTCTAGAGTGGCGACCGTGCATCGGAAGACGTAGCGCTAGAAGGCCTTCCACAAGGTGGACCGATGTCCTGGTGAAAGTTAGGGGAAAACCATGGATCGTTCGTTATAGCGAAACTTGAGGGAGGCCCATGTCCACCAGTAGACGTCGCTCGTAGAACAGATGGTCAATGGGAAGGTTCTAGAGTGGTGTTCGCGCAATGGAAGACGTAGCGTTAGAAAGCCTTCCACAAGGTGGGCCTATGCCCTGGTGAGAGTCGCGGGAATGCCATAGATTTTTCGTTATAGCGAAACTTGGGGGTTCGTCACCTCGAGGGGAACCAGTGCTCGCGTAGCTGGCTTAATTTGGCGGTCACTTCAAACTTGCATAGACCTTGCTTGAGTTTGAGCCACTCTGGTAATGTCAACTGGATTAGTATTGAGGAGACCTATGATGATGAAATCTGGAGTCGGTAATTATTTGCTAGGATTATGGTTATTTTCTGAAGTGCGGGACACTCAACCGCGCTCTTAGAATGATAGTCACCTAAATCAAATAATACACAACATTTTGCCCAACCCGGGGATTGAACACAGGGCCGCACGCTCAGCAGTCACACATGCGATCACGAGACCGATGAGGCAGTAAAATATATCTACTAGTACCTAAAATGTTCGATATGAAAAGAATGTATCGCTAGACGAGTTTTGTTTTTACTGATAATTCGGGCTCTTGAATATACGTTCAGGGTGGAGCGCAAGGGAGTGTGAGACTTTTACTGACTAACCCACCTGTGTTTCTTCAGTTGCCTTTTTTAACCCTGGTAGCCATCGTTCTTGGCCATCCCTTTTAATTAATAACCTAATATTGACATTGTACAGACTTGTCAGCTAATTTAAAATTATTATCTACCCACATGCGAAAATTATTACCTCTTTTTTCCGTTATCTACCCATGCTTACGTCAATAGCACATTGTTTATATTATGATACGACGTGACCAGATTCAGTGAACCTTGCAGTAATAGCTGAAAAACTGAGATATAGGCCTATGCAGAATGGATGTACTTAAACTAAGACCAGTTTACTAAGACCCTTAATTACAAACTTGATCTTGAATGTCAGGGACCATCTGAGGCTGGTTTCTTAGGTGACCAGTTATGAAAGATATCTTCGTTGGTACTAAATATTGGCGGTCAGATGTCAGGGTTCGCTGTGCAGATATGTAGTATCAAATATGTGCATGTCCTACCGCAAGCTTACAATGTTGCCCAAGGTGATTGATATTTTCGAATTACATCAGTTTGTGAAAAAAAACTTTAGTTAATGATGATAAGGTTGAAGCTGAAGATATTATTAACTAGTTGCTGACCGCAACTCCGCCCGCATCAAAAATTTAAAACAGTAGCCGGAGTCTGTGTTTCCTGATAGCTACAACTTGAGGGTCTTTAAGTTAATTCATGAATCCCCAAGCGACCACCGGTGGCCGCGCATCTATTGTCTTACTATTGTGTCTCTAATTGACGGTATCTGAAGGGTTAAGAGTGAATAGGTTACTTTTAGGCAAGCGTGCTCCATCGTCGACCACATCAACGCTTACCATCAGGCGAGATGGTGGTCAAACGCGAGTATTAAAAAAAAAACATGTGCCATGACAACATAATCCAGGAATAGAAATCTTATGTGCTATTCAAGGAAATGGTCTACCCGTGTGCCCAAATACGTCCAGCTGTCATCTCCCGCCCTTAGGTGGAGCAAGAGGGCGTGTCAAACTTGCTGAATAAAACCCACTCCTGGTTCCTTCGTTGCCTTGCATTCCAGGACCGGGTTTTCCTTTCAGAAGCTAACCCATGGCCCCAGGCATCGACCCTGCTGGGCCACTGCAGTTTGCTGATAACTCCTTGAGGTGCGCATGGAACAGTACGCACCGTCGACGACTTGGGTACTGGGCCCCTTTTTTTTTACGGTAGGCAAAAATCATCTAATGACAAACCTCGCTCTTTGGTGGAGTGGGAGATAGTGTCAGACTCTTACTGACTAAAAACCCACCCCGTTTCTTCTAGCCTCTTCATACCGGGGCACGAGCTTCCTTTCGGATAACCCTGACCCCAGTAGGCTTCGACCCAGCTGGGCCCCTCCTGTGTGCTGAAGCAGTTTGCTGACATAAATCCAGTGCCATAAGCAGAAGTTACGTAAAATTGATGACAGGGTCAAGTGTCCATTGCGTTTACTTATAAATACCATAAACAAAGCCTTTCTTTACCTTATTAATTATTAGGTAACCTGTCATCTCAGACGTTCTTTTAATAATCCCCAATCCGATTGTCAGGAGTGGCCATTACCGGTAATATCTACCTGTTTGGTAAATCTTCGTTTAGAAGCGAAACTATTCGTACCGGCTATCGTAACTTGACATGCCATGGTGGCGCCACTTACGCCACTTATAAAAGGGCTTGTGCTAAATTTAGTACATTCTATCTAGTTCAGAATTTTCCTGTGGTTCTTTTTAAATTGGGTGGTCTGACCGCAAGAATGGAAAAAAAGCGTGTAATTTATTGGTAACTTTTAAGTATTAGAATAAATCCATTTGTCCTAAATACATTAGTTATTTTGTGAAATCATGGTAATTTGTTTGTTTAGGCCTATTTGTCTGAATCTGTGGACATGGTCCGGTAATTTTTTCTGTTATTGTTACATAATTAGTTTACCTATTTTGAGAAATTTCAGAAACACTGGTCCATAGGTGAAACCAGATGATTGTTTAAATATTATAGTCTCTGATCAACTAACATTACGCATGGATTGTATTTTAGAAAGCAAGAAAAAAAAAATGGCCAAGTGCGAGTCGAACTGGCGCCCTGAGGGCTGCTCAAAAACTTACCTATGTAAATAGCTCAATTCCGGAATGGAGTCTCAGAAGATTATTCCAATCGCAAAACAAAAAAATTGTGACGTAACAACAAATTTAGTTTTAATTTTTTTTTCCTATATTTGCGCTATGAGACCTTGCTTCATGCCAAATTTTAGATCTAGGTCAACGGGAAGTACCCTATGAGTTTTGATACCCTTGAGAGTGTCGAAATATACGTTTTTTGCGACATATAAGTAAACAGCCGGGACTATGCGGTCTATCCCGCATGCGTGATCAAATCCGCATGATATTAAAAACACCCTTATGCCTTGATCAAACGTACCAAGTAGACGGGCGAGACAGTGCCCTCAGCCGAATACTCTGTACGTATAACCAAAGCGTCGAGTACTCGGCCGAGCGCTTATCTCTACAACTCGCTTACATCACTGTCTCGGCCGAGTAACATTTTACTGTCTTGCCCTCTTACTCGGTACGTGTAGTCAGGGCATTGATTTTGTTGCAGCTTCTCTTTTAACGATTGAGTCTTAATGATTCACTAGTTTCTCAGCTTCTGTCAGAGATTTAAGATTCAACAAACATTGTGACTCAGTTAGAGAAAGGAGGAAAATACCAAGTATACCTACCCATCAACCGAGGATATCACAGGATCTATCTCTCTTGTTACTGCTAAGATTATCTTTAAATAAATTATGTAAGTACTGCGAGCTTTGTTTTGTAAGACTAGAAAACAGTTTTTTTTTTTATATTTCCTACGCACACTAGGATTTAGTAACCTGTATTACGGCACACTCACATAATAGTAGATTATGTGACTAGGGAATAAAGCAGTGTCTTTTCTAATTTTAATCCCGAACGTGAGTGAGGGTTCTATATTTTGAACTCCCGAGCATTGCGAGGGAGTTAATAAAGAAACCTGAGTGAAGTGAGAAATTTAAGCCGCCCAAGACAAAGACTACTTTATCCCCGTTTTGCATACTCTACTTTTTACACCATCTGTGAGGTAATTAAAAGACAACTTAGTCTACCAAATCGTATATTAGAGAAATATAAGTAAATTAATTGTATTTACAAGTTAATTAAACAAATAAAACTTCAGTACCCCAAGATTCTATAGTTTCAAACGCTCCCGTCAGTTAGTGGCCAGATTGAATTTTAAATAAACTATTTACACGTACATTTTCACTTATGTTGTCGATTTTTGATGTTCCAAATTCAAATCTCATTATTCCCTAGGGATCGCCCATACTGCATTATCTCCCTAGGGACAGAATGACTTGCTTTAAGTGAGGTTTGCATGACGTATAAAAGAGCATTATTGAGCAGGTGGTGTAAAAAAACTCTTATACATACGACAAGCAGACCCGGAACAACTAAAGGTCTTTGTAGTAGGATGTAATAGGCCCTAAAATATTCGTTTCATGCGGAAATCGAATTCGCAACACGCCGCACAGCAGGCAATCGTTGTCACTGCTCCAACCTCCAACAATTTTTTTTTGAGGCGAGAAATAACCGACATAGTCCATAAATTCACAATAATAAAATATCAATTGGTAAATAGGACTTGGTCCACCTCCTTTCTACGATGTTACCAGTAAACCGCACCATCACAAAATCTTCGGTCACTTATGGGGATTGGCGAATAGGACACGAAAATACTCGTCGGACCATTTCGTTAAAGGGTTTTTTTGGTGGGTAAAAATCATCCAAATGACATCCACCGCCTTGGGGCGGAGCGGGAGATAGTATCAGACTCTTAATGACTAAAAAACTCACCCTGTTCCTTTCCTACCGGGGCCGAGCCTCTCTTTCGGAAACAGACCCTAGCCCCAGTAGGCTTAGACTCAGCTGGGCCCCTACGGTTGCTGACCACTTCTCCTCACTCTGGACCAAGGCCCGGCGCGAGAGATCGCCACCGTCGATCGCCCCCACAAGGACACGGCGATGCTCTACTCTAGCGGGGCACACCTTTACTTTGTGCTCCACCGTGTCCTCCGGGCGTTCCGCACCGTGGCGACACCCGCGCAGCAGTTCCGCACGAATTCGGTGCAGGTACCTCCCGAACTTACCATGCCTAGTGAGAACCTGCGCCATGCGGAAGGTGAGGACGCCGTGAGGTCTTTCCGGCCACGCCTCAAAGAGGGAACTTACCGCCATAATTTTGGCGTGTCCAGCACTGGGTTGCGATCGTCTTTGTCGCCATTTTACCATGAGATCCCGCTAGAACTCTGTCCGCTATGCCGCGACCTGTGACGATTTTAAAGGTTAAACAATTCGCGGAAAAAATATCTGAGCAATTATACTTTAGATTTGAACACCACACTAATCATCGTTGACGCTGATTCTTATCACATTTGCGCAGTAACTGAACCAAATAATGTTTTAGAATAAAAAAAGAACATAATTGCCTCTGTGAACGCAGGGTTATCTGTACGTTACTCCTCTTGCCCTTCCGAGTTTCATTCAGAAGTAAGATCAAAGTCACATTGCCCTTATCGCTATTACGTTTGTGTTGTAACGTTACGACAATTGTATTATATAGGCTAACTGCTCACGGACGCGTATTCGGCATTGTAGGTGCGCTTGGTGTACGCCTGCTTACAGAAATCAGGAATTATTTCAAATCCTTACTAATATTATAAAAGCGAAAGTGAGTTTGTTTGTTTGTTTGTTTGTTACGTCTTCACGCCTAAATGGCAAAACCGATTTTGATGAAACTTGGTACACGGATAGACCATGTCCTGGAATAGGACATAAGATACTTTTAATCCCGAAGTATGTTCTCTTGGGATGATTTTCTGCGATTACGCGGGCAAAGCCGCTGGGAGCAGCTAGTAGACCAATAACAGGCACTTTGGAATTGTCAAAAACAAAGTGAAGCACATTGCACTTTCCAAAGCGTAGAACTCTATAGAGAAGAACGTGCAAGGAACTCCATGGGCACTCTTTTAATTCATATTACACTAGCTGCTCCCAGCGGCTTCCCCCGCGTGATAGCAGAAAATTATCCCAAGGGAACATACTTCCGGGATAAATAGTATCCTATGTCCTATTCCAGGACATGGTCTATCCGTGTACCAAGTTTCATCAAAATCAGTTCTGCCATTTAGGCGTGAAGACGTAACAAACAAACAAACTCACTTTCGCTTTTATAATATTAGTAAGGATTACATTACTCTGTCGAGGAAGCGGCAATGCCGTGTGTCGCGTCATTGTCGTTACTTCAAGATATTACAGATACAGTATGTATGTACCTACGCTGTGAGTGCTTGGTGTAAGTATACTGGCGTATACGCGTCTATGAAGCTACGCATCCGTGGACAGCAGGCTTTATTTTCAGTGGATTTACATAATCACTGGGCCATTTAGGCGACTGAGGGGTTGTTTTGCACTTGCATCCCGCTGTTTGCTGGCGGCTTATGCCCGCTATGTTCTGCCGTGACCTGTGTTGTACTTATTGTCGGTGGTGTCCAACTTGTAACCTTTTTAAATATTTTTGAGTAAAAATATAACATGGTGACATTGTGAAAAATAAGACACTATTTCAATTCAGTTACTGATTCTGAACAAACTATACAAGGGGTAACGTTACATGCACAAAACCTGAAATTAGTATGATCAGAATAACGAGCAGAATCAAAAAATTCTTCATTAAAAACTTCGACCTGTCTATTTATGAATAGCCATCACGTGCGCAAACCCGGTGAAATAGGTAAACAAACACAATTAGTTGTAGTCCAATCAAATTTTCTTATACACGGGATAATAAAAGTTTTTATTTCAATGCAGATATGAATTTTAAACAAACTAAAACTGCTCATAAAACCTTTAATTTTTTTTCTCAGGTTATTAGGTAAATCGAATTAAAAATCATTTGTGGTATCTGAGGTTTTGCGCATTTAACGTTACACGTTGTATTCAGGTTTAATTCATGAATCCCCAAGCGACCACCGGTGGCCGCGCATGTATTGTCTTACTATTGTGTTTCTAATTGACGGTATCTGAAGGGTTAACCCCAAGCGATCACCGGTGGCCGCGCATCTATTGTCTTACTATTGTGTTTCTAATTGACGGTATCTGAAGGGTTAACCCCAAGCGATCACCGGTGGCCGCGCATCTATTGTCTTACTATTGTGTTTCTAATTGACGGTATCTGAAGGGTTAACCCCAAGCGATCACCGGTGGCCGCGCATCTATTGTCTTACTATTGTGTTTCTAATTGACGGTATCTGAAGGGTTAATCCCAAGCGACCACCGGTGGCCGCGCATCTATTGTCTTACTATTGTGTTTCTAATTGACGGTATCTGAAGGGTTAACCCCAAGCGACCACCGGTGGCCGCGCATCTATTGTCTTACTATTGTGTTTCTAATTGACGGTATCTGAAGGGTTAACCCTATAACCCTATACCCTAATAAGACAATAGATGCGCGGCCACCGGTGGTCGCTTGGGGATTCATGAATTAATCATAAGTTATTGGATGATTTTTTCCCGTGTCCTTAGATTTTATTTTTACATTGAGATCGCTCTTTTATTTTGGAGGGTGGAAATCATTAAACAATTCACGTTCTGGGTAGAGTTCTATTCACACTTGACTTAAAGATCCCTAAGTTGTAGCTATCAGGAAAAAATAAGGTAAATATTATTTACCCAACAATCTGTTCGTTAGTTCGTATTATCAAAAGTTAATTTGTTTGGCGTATTTCCAATAGCTTAGGTTTTAAGCTTTTCATGAAAAGGATCGACGGTCTCGTCCTTATGCAGTCGTACGGCATTGCAGGTGGGTGCATTGCGGTGATATGGCATGTCAAGCGTTTGTTTAAAACTTTTAAAAGGAAATAACCTGAATTAGACTTAAATGTTAGTTCTGCGATGTAACTTAGAAATAGCCTTTTTTTAATTCATGAATCCCCAAGCGACCACCGGTGGCCGCGCATCTATTGTCTTACTATTGTGTCTCTAATTGACGGTATCTGAAGGGTTAAAACGGATAGCTTTGAAGTGTCATTTTGAGTTATTATTACTATTATTATAGCTTTCCGCCCGCGGCTTCGCCTGCGTGGACTACAGTTTATATCGCGTGGGCAGAGATCCGTGCTCAGCAGTGGAATTATAGGTAGCCTATGTGTTATTCCAGTGTCTCTTCTACCTACCTACCAAATTTGATCTAAATCCATTCAGTAGTTTTTGCGTTAAAGCGTAACAGACAGACAGAGTTACTTTCGCATTTATAATATTAATATTAGTAGGGAAGTAGGGATTAGTAGGGATCTAGCCCGTAGCTCGTACTGTCATGGATGCGTGACGCACAGGACCGGTCGTTGTAGCGGCGCTTGGGGAAGGCCTGTGTTTAACAGTGGACGTCTTTAGCCTGATATGATGATGATGATGATGACTGTCCCACTGCTAGGCAAAGGCCTCCCTCTAATTAGAATTATACATTCAAATAAACTTCATAATTCTTTTTTTGAAAATAGTATTTATTGGTTTTTTGTATTTTTTTCATAGCTCTTTCTATTACCTCTTGGCAATATACGAAGAAGGTTTAAGTTTTATTATGAAAATAAAGAAAAAAAACAACTATATGTAGCACCTAGGCACACACAATGAAGAAAAAAATAATGATGTAGAAACAAAAATTTAAAAAAAGTTCCAGTTCAGAATAATGCCAGACAACTACGTAGCAGTTGCCTGACCCTGGTTTTCAACAGAACAAATCAATTTTGCACCCGAGCAAAGCCAAGACGGGTCACTAGTATTATTATATTGGTAGGAAAGTAGGATGAGATAATGACTGATACGCTGTTAATTACGCAACAGTATAATTATGACATTGAAATTAATGCGCAAATTCTTCTTGACCTGTTTAATTTGCTGATAACAGTTTAAAGTTAAAGTTCTTAATATTATCTTAGCATTTTTCACTTATCGGCTGAATGCAGATAGATCTCGCAAAATTATTATAAAGGCGAAATTTTGTGTGTGTAAGTATGTTTGTTACTTCTTCACTCTCGAACGGCTGAACGGATTTCGAAGAAACTTGGTACACGGGTATACTTTTTACCTTGGGGTATTATGTTCGTTTGGAATATGTTTTTACTATCAAGCAAGCGAACCCGCCGACAGTACCTAGCGACAAATAATTAGGCTGTACTCACCTAAAGGAGGTATAAAACAGTAAAGCTAGAATGCCAACAAAAACACAACTAGTAAAAAAATCAAGGCACGCAACTCAGTTCTTCTACCGTTAAAAGTTGTGAGATTCATGTAATACCAAGTCGGTTAATTTATTCAGTCCGTACTTAAGGGACCTTGATGATCTAGATTGACTTAGCATTATTATATATCATATTATGAAGTGGGAACTGCCGTGCCCCCTTCATAAAGGCGCAAGTTTATTTATTTAACTATATATTTATGTACATACAAAAATAAAAGAAAAGAAGAAGGAAACAGAAACAAGCTTTTAATGAAAATATTTTTTTCATAGCAAGCTTTTATAGCTGGATATACCTATATAATTAATACTCGTCTAGACGAATCATACGAGCCCAAACTCGATGAGGTTGTGTTGTTTAACTACCAAGTTCCTATAGCCACCTTTCGGTTCCATCATCAGATCAGTTCCTTGTCATAATAATTTTGCATTGTCATCTGATTTACACATGCATGCAAAATTTCAACTCAATCGGTAACCGGGAAGTGGGTCAAATTTAATTTACAAGATTTGATGACAGACAAACATTGGGAGAGGTGAAACTAAATAAAAGCTTGTAATATAGAACAAAGGTGGTGCTTATTATACCTGCGAAAGGAAAGTTGAAGAAAGTAGAGAAGAAGTTTGTGAGTGTGTGTGATGGTCTGTGTGTGTGTGTAAATAGTAAGTACGTATGTAGTTTCTAATGTTAGCCCCGGTATGAAGGCAAGTAGGAACGGGGTGGTTTTTTAGCCAGTAAGAGTCTGACACTATCTCCCGCTTCGTCTAAGAGCGGGGGTTGTCATTGGATGGTTTTTGCCCACCATAAAAATAATATATTTTGAATACCCAGATAATACGGAACACTTTATGCGCGAACTCAACCCCCAATTGGCCGGTTTTATATATACAGATACTTGTAGGAAGAACCCATAGCATTCTAAAAATAGTAGACTCGTTCTAAATGCTCGGGGCCCCATTAACGTTCTATAATGAGCAGTGAAAGCTGCCTCCAGGATTATTCAGATATGTGTCACCGTCCGCCCCCCTTACATACATTTCATGGTGTTTTACTTGAATTACCATAATGTCCCATGATCCTCTCAAGGTATGATAATAGAATTTTTCATTAATTATCAGGTTGATTGGGTGTGGGAGGATCGGGAGGAAGAGGGGAAATTTTCCATGGAAAATATTTTTTATTATTAGAGTTTTTTATTATGTTTTTTTTTTGTATTGGTGTTGGGGTCTGTAGGCTGATCATACCATAAAGTCAGCGATATCGGAATCTTACTTTCCGCCCAATGCATGTCCTCACCGGACAAGATTATTTCGGGAGGTTCCTGTTTCGAAATCGGTGGGAAGAAACGCCTGGATGTTACTATTGTGTGAATTACCCAGAAGGATACAGTGGTGCATATGGTGGAAGTCTGCTCTGCTTGTGCGGAGCACAGCCGTATCCTGTGAAGGCGATCGGTAGTGTCAACTTTTTGCGTCCGTTCCTGGTTAAGGCTTTGGTACGGAGTGAGTTCCCAATGGGAAGCAGTCAAATCCTTCTATAAAACAGTAATGCGAGCGAAGAACATGACAGAAAGCTTGATAGAAAAGACATCCTCATGAGCCGTCGCCGTAGGAGACACCCGGGCGTCGAGAGTCACAGAGCGACTGGCAGCCGGGAACAATGGAAGGAATCCATTGTTCACGGCTTTTAGCCAATTCTTGACCGTTCCTAAGGAAGACCTTTAAGTTGTCCTGCCATCTCCTTCTTGGCGATGGCATCGCACGAAATCGCATGTGCTTTAAAGCCGCATCATCATCTTCATTTCAGCCGAAAGACGTCCATTGTTGGACACAGGCCTCTCCCAAGAGTCGCCATAATGACCGGGCCTGTGCATCTCACATCCATCAGATTCCCGCAATCCTCACCAGGTCATCGGTCCACCTTGTGAGAAGTTTTCCAACGCTGCGTCTTCCGGTACGCATTGTCGCCATTCCAGAACCTTTCGTCTCCATCGGCCATCTGTTCTGCGAGCAATGTGCCCTACCCATTGCTACTTAAGTTTGGCGATTGTTTGGGCTATGTCTGTAACCTTGGTTTTTGGACCATGTAGTTTCTTGCCCGTTCTTCTCCATAGGCAACGACCTGTTTGGAACCGTGCACTAGCTTCTGACGAGTTATAAGGCCTATGTGAAATTAAAACTTTTGAATTAGTATTTTTAATTGCTTCTGCGGATATCTTCATTTCTGATGGCGCATAAATATGATAAAACCGATTTTTAAGTTTCCTTCATTTGTTTCAGACCTACAAGGGGCTGGACGTGGTGACTGCGAAGGCGTCGCTCCGGGAGAGGGAGATGGCGACTCATCACCTCCTCGACATCCTGGAGCCACACCAGTATTTCACCGTCGTCGACTTCAGGAACAGAGCACTCAAAATTGTATCCTTTTTGAAGATATTCTTGACAAGCTGACTAGCGAACTTCGTACTGTCTAACAGTCAATGAATGTAGTATATCTTTCGATATAGTCAACCGTTTGCGATGAAACAAAGCCTAAGTGATATATCAAGTTACACACATATAAGTATAAAAGTTATCTAACAGCGATTCCCATCGTGGTCATTTAATTTTCTGCCTAATCACTTAAAAAAAATGTTGCTTAAATTCTTCGGTGCTGCGCCAAACCAAACTCTTTGAAATTTTTGTTTTGCGTGCAAGCATAAATTAACTTAGCGGTGGTCAGGCGGAAGTGTCTTTGATGGTACATGCCAAATGAAATCAAGGGTTGAGGGAGCGAGTGTAAAGAAAACTGTATATTTTACGGTTTTCCATGCTTCCATTAATTTTTCTCTCCATAAATAAGATTTAAAAATGTTTTTTTTTTTAAAGTAGGTACATCCCAAATTGATGGAGTCATTCTCGAGTTTTGCGGCGACACATTTAGCAATTCATTTTTATTTATTCAGATTATTTAATTTCCGTATATTTATATCAATGAAAGATGGTACATACATTCGGCGCCGGCGCCGTTGCCTCATAGCAACGCGGCAACGGCGCAATTTCACTCAAGAATTTTAATTTGACGTTGCTTTTGTATGATGAACACTTGTTAAAATATGTTCAAATAACTGAATTTGTTCGATAATTTTATGTATAGGGACTAATGCACAGACAATATAGCTTTAATCTGGTAAATATTGGCTTTAGGAATATTACGTATAAGTAAATTATACCGGCGTATACTCATGCCCGGTGAGTAGATAATATATGGGTCATGATTATGATATGAGTTTACATATATGAGTTATGAGTTTACATGTGGATGGATGGAGGGGGAGGGGGAGGCCAAAGAAAAGATGGGTGGATTGTGTGAGAAGTGATAGGAAAGAAAAGGGAGTTAGTGATAGCGTGACGAGTGACAGGACAGAATAGAAGAAAAAAAAGTGTTGCTCCGACCCCAAATAAAATGGGACAAGGGCAGGAAGATGATGATGATGATTATGATCTGATTTAAATTGCTTACATAATGTTTTGAAGACAAAGGTTTAGGATTGACCTTCCTCTTTTATTATTTATTTATTAAAACTTCATGCAACATAAAAGTACAAAGGCGGACATAATGCCTTACGGCCCATTCACGACCTTAGCGCGGCGAGCGGCAGCGGCGTGCGGGGCGGCGAGCGTTAAGAACAAATGTCTGCCGTACGTTACTTAAAACACGGTTAAGCCTCAAACTGCCATTTTTTAGTTTTGAATCACACATTACGTTTTGAAAAATTCTCTATCTTTTGTGCTGGGTCCCATTACTGTACGACTTTTACTTTCCGAGATATAGAGCGGGTGTGAACCGTTAAGTAACATATTTTTTACAGTTTACTTTATTATTTAACAGCTATTCCTCAAATTTATGTTATAACACGGCAAAAGGATGGTAACGTTATTATCACGGATCGTTCCAAGCGATATTAATTTATTATAATACAGTTATCACACAATGCTGCACTTAAATTAAGCTATACGACCATAACCGTGTTATAATCAAGTACTTACAGGTGTGTCTGAGAACAAAAACTATGTTATAATAAAGTTACTATAGAATAATACATTACATTATAGTTATAGGCATTTAGCCTTTTTTCAATAAAGTTTATCGATGGATTAAAGTGTAAAATTCTTTACTAAAATACGACTATACAGATATGCTAGATTAAAATCTAGTTAAACCCAGAAACATTTTTGAACCGCGGTCCCCCGCGTTCCCGGTTTCCTCGGCCATTTCGCTACCAGCGACGACGGGGAGCGCTCGTGTGTGTGTGGAGCGGAGCGGCGGCGCGCCATAAATGTTTTACCATGTCGCGTCATACGTACTCAAGGTAAGGTTTTTATAATTTCACTAAATAGAATAGATGCATCAGTGAATTTAATAACCTATGTAATTAGTATGTAGATAATCGATATTTATAATATTTTCTTAAAATAAGTATTACATTCATTCAATTACGTAGTGGTAGGTGACAGGTATATAACCTTTAGCTTATAAATATTTGATTGGAACGAAATAATCCTTTTTCTTATCGTTCTGAAGCCGCTATGAAATCACACGCATCTCGAGTCAGGGTCAACGATGAGTAGGTGCAGCGCGTTGGGGCGGTATGTTTGAAACGAATACCTATCGGACATGGGCTTTCGCGCGCTTTTTTGCTTTTTACCTTCTTTCCTATTCTTACGCATTATTGCGTTGACGACGAGGATATAGAATAATAAAGTACCTACCTATAAGTTTTTTTTTAATTATTTTTTTTTTAAATTAGGTATTTAACTAATTGTGTCTGTCATTATTGTAGACGCTCCGGGGTTCCACAAAGAATTCAGAACATGATGAGCATTGTGAATAGAGAGGTCGTACCTGTCGAACCACCCAAATTACGTATTCAAGAACAAATCATTGGCTTAACAAGCATGCCAAATTCATTAAATGAAAGTGATCCTTCTAGTCCTTCAGCTAATAATGGCATCGATTTATATGCAAATCCTCAACCTGGTACATCAAAAGTTTCGGATTCCAGTTTCCTGTACTGCGATGAAACTATACCGCCGTCTTTACATTCTCTGTCTCCAATCTTCTGTGACTTTGATTCGGATGATTCGGTTAAGGACAAGGACTACGAGGTTACATCTAATTACGTCGATTCAAGTGAAGAGAGTGATACGGACAGGAATATTAAAAAAACACTTGCTCATAAGTCCCAAATAAAATGCATATCTCAAAGAAAAGGTAAGAGAAGCTCTAAAGCAGAGAAAGAAAAATGTGTGCCTTCCTTTCCCAATAAAGTTATATCTCGACGTCACTCATTTAACAATGGCGAAAGAGCTGCTGTTCACGATCCTGTTTTCAAAAAGAGACGAGCGTCGACTGATGCTGCTGTTATTATATCAATGCCACCATTTGACAACCCAGCCACCAGTGATAATGAAGGTGAAGAAGGTTCAACAGCGCGGAAACGAAAAAAGTACAATAGCAGTGTGAAACAGCGAGAAATCCAAAGAAAAAAACAAAAACTTTTGAAATATACTGTAAAACCTGGATGTGACGAGAAATGTATAAAAAAATGTAGTTCTGTATTTGATGAATCTGAACGTGAGAATATAAATAAAACATATTGGAGTCTGCAACGCGGGGAAATGAGAATGTTTATAAGGTCAAACTATATTGTAGCCATTCCCAAGCGTAAGTACACATCTGACCCTAAAAGAAACCCCAAAAGAACTTTTACGCTGCAGAAAAATGACGGAACCGTAAGACAAGTATGTAAAATTTTTTTTTTAACAACTTTAGGTTTCAATAGAAACAATGATCTTATACTTACCACCTGTCTCGATACTGAAAAAGATACAGATAAACGTGGTAAACATACCAAGAAACTGGCGTTTAATCGTGATTTACTCAACCAACATGTTGAATCATTCAATCCCAGCGCTCCTCATTACCGTAGAGAGCACGCACCAAATCGGCGTTATTTGCCCAATGACATTAATATAAATTTTATGTATAAAGACTTTTGTTCAAAAAATCCCGAGTCAAAACTCAGTTATGACTTATATCGATCTCACTTAAAATCAATGAATATATCTTTCACTCGGCTCGGGAATGAGGAGTGCGAACAGTGCGAATCATACAAACATCACACTAAAGAAACAAGCCATGATGTTCGTAAGCAATGTTTTCCTGATTGTGACACTTGCTTGGCTTGGGCTAAGCATCATGATCGATACAAAAAAGCTAGAGCCCTTTATGATGCTCACAAAGCTATAAAGCAAAACGAAAATAGTATTTATTTTAGCGGCGATCTAGAAAAAGTTATCATGCTGCCTAGAATGGAGATGTTCAAAGCGGTTATATTTTGTCCCCGTTTGACGCTCTTTAACCAATCCTTTGCACCGGTTGGAAAAATATCAAAGGAATCGAAACCTCTTGCTGCAATTTGGCACGACGGAATAGCCGGTAGAAAACAAGAGGATATTATGAGCGCGTACTACAGTTTTTTCCTTCGTCATCGAGACGTTCAGAATGTTAATATCTGGTTAGATAATTGTACATCACAGAACAAGAATTGGCTGTTTTATTCCATGTTAGTCGACCTAGTAAACAGTGACGTTATAAGTACAGAAACAATAACTTTACACTACTTCGAACCCGGCCACACCTTCATGAGCTGCGACCAGTTCCACCATCAAGTGGAACTTGCAATGAAAAAGAAGGGTAAAATATATGACTTTTCAGATTTTGAGGAAGCTGTAGCCTCTGCAAACAATGGCAGAGTAACTGTCAAAGCGCTACAAGCAAATGAATTTCTCAATTTACCCAATAATGTCTCTGAGCGGCGAATTCAGCAAGCATGCCCTAGAGTCTATCTGAAAAATATAACACAAGTCTCGTTTAAGAGGTCAAGTTATGACATGTTGTATAAAAATGATTTTAGTGATGAATACTCAAGTTTTAAATTTTTAAATGACAAGTACTTAAGAAATCCACGTACCAACATAAGCTTCCGGACACAGCCGAAAGGCATTGATGAGGAACGTAAATCTAACTTAATAACTAAATTGTCGCCTATCATTCCAAAACATAAAATGGTATTTTGGAATGGATTGCCTACAAACAATAACACAGAAACGACCAAAAATTCAAGGAGGACTACCTAAACCTAAGAAAGCCATTTTAAATACCCAAGTACCTACAATTCTTTTTTTATTTTAATATAACTACTTAAATGTATATATTACTTAGTGCCATAAGACTAAATAATTATATTATATATTAAATTATTTAGTCTTTATTATTAATAATTATATATTTATTACTAATTATTAATTATATTACATATTAAACCTAATAGGGACCCCTATTAGATTTAATTCTATATAGAGGACTCAGTTGATTACATGATTGTGATAATTTTTTAGTTAAAGACTGATTATATTGTAAAATTTAGAAAGCTATATAATAGTCTTAAGACTGAAGAAAATTGTTATAGCAGGTTGTTTTATGACAACTGCAGCTAGTGAGATAGATGGTTATATTTTTTTATTATCTTAAGACACTTTTCACTCCAGGGTTTTAAGTTAGAGAATGTTTTGATATTAAGATAATATTGTGATTTAATTATGAATATTACTAAGCCCAAATGTCAAAAATAATTATTTATGTTATTGATAACCATTTAAAATTGTTTGAAATAAATGATTAATAAATAATTTGTTTAATTTGCTTGCTTGTTTTCTTTTTTTTTTCTCGAATAATTGTAAGTCATTGCTTATCTATAAAACGGCTAACCGCGAGCGAAGTATGAGTAGCCTTGTTTTAAGTAAGCAATACCGTTTAACTTGACGCCGCTTAATATATTATTACACAATTACTTGATTATAATGATCACTAAGTGCCTTAACTTGTTTATAAACCAAGGGGCTAAACCTTAATTTTACAGTCATTACTTGATTATATCATAGTTATGCAGCTTAGCCGTATTGTAATGACGTATTTTTTGATAACTTTAAATAAAATTTTTAGTAGTACAATTCTAAAGCAATTACTACGTTATAATACCGTTAGAGTAGGGTTAGCCCTATTATTATGCAGTATTTAATTACTAAACTGGGAAGAAATGCTAAGCTTAATTACAAATATCTGTTTTATTGTAAGACTGAAAGATGTTTTCAGTTTTCATACCCCAAAAAAAAATCGTTGATAAACCAGTGACATTTGTCTCTTAGAAAGATTTTTATATCTTTATTCGTTTGGAAGAGACATCATTTCGCAGGTTTTTGTCCGATATCTCTGAAACTACTTTATGGGTTTAACCGTATTTTAAACAATGTACGGCAGATGTATGAAAATGTTTGAAGCACGCCACGAGTCGCCGCTCATAGCGAAAATGCGCGCGGTTTTGTCAGAGCGAATAACTGCAGCGGCGCGTGGTGCGGCGAGCGGCGAGATCAAAAGTACAAGTGAATGAGCGCGACGCCACGAAACAGAGCGGCGCGTTTGGCGGTGCGGATAGCGGTGTAGGTGTGTCGTTGGCGAACTCATATAGAAAAAATTTTAGACGATTTTGTAGCGGTAATAGATACCGAGGTGCTTATTACTGAAATTTTAAATCGACCCCCTATATGGATGTCAAAACATCCCCAACATAAATATAAAAACGTTATAAAAAGGTTGTGGGAAGAAATAAAACAATGTTTTCCGGAATATGATGGTAAGTTTAATTTAAATTGATAACATAATAACGTAGTATCAGCTACCATAATTATATTGTCTGTACACAGTAGGGATAATTTTGATAACGCCATAATTTTGAGCACGTCCCGACTACCTAAATACGTCCACCTCGGCCGCTGCCGCTCGCCGCTACTGAGGTTACGTGGCGTGTAAAACGCACCGCTTGCCGCCGCCGCGCCGCCTGCCGCGCCGCTCGCCGCTTAGACCGAAGTCGTGAACGGGCCGTTAGGCATTCTCTACCAGTCTACCTAGGGTGGTGAAGAAAAAATATGGCAGGTGCAAAAAAAAAAAAACTAAATAAAAGATTACCGAGAACCGACATTTGACTATTACCGACATTTGACGATTCAAAAGTGCCTACACTTGGTCAATCTATACTTATAATAAATCTGTAGAGAGGTCAATTCTGTACATGAAATATATTTCCAAAATAACTATTAGGGGGTGATTAGTGATCGATACTGATGCCAAAAATACAAACAGTACAATTTTTGTCTGTCTGTCTGTCTGTATGTTCTTTATAGAAAAAAAAATACTCGATGGATTTTAACGAAACTTGGTACAATAATTCTTCATACTCCTGGGCAGGTTATAGTATACTTTTCATCACGCTACGATCAATAGGAGCAGAGCAGTGAAGGGAAATGTTGGGGAAACGGGAGAAATTACTCCATTTTTTAAGCTTCCGTCGCGTTTGCAGCCTTAATGGTTAAAGCTACACAGAAATCATGTATAACGGAAATATTCTCTTTAAAATTATATAAAAAATATCCCACAACAGCATATGTCTATCTTTTATGGTTGACTCACAATAACACGTGTAACTCCCGATAGCTTAGCAGTTCGGAGATTTTTGTTTATTTTTGTCTACTCTTACGTTTATAACACTCTAATTTATTCCTAATTAAAAAAGTTAACATTATTATCTATTCAATAAAAAAAGAATCATAGAAATCGGTATAGAAACACCTAAGTTATACCCATTTATTAATTACATCGAATACGGAGACATTGGCTCCATGTCTAAGGTGTGTGCACTGTCACGCGCGTAAGTGGAAGGGAGAGATCTGGAACGTCTCGAATCGTCTCGCGCATCACGTTGTTTTCCAGTCCCCGGGCTCTTAGAATTCGACATCAGACGTTTCAGATATTTGATTTGGACGACCCCGTTGTCGCTGGTATAAGCAACAGGATCCGCGTACGAAGTCGCTGGCAGAAGCTAGTTTGAAATAAATGCTTTGATTTTGATTGATTATTTTAGAAAAAAAAGAGTTGTTCTTGAATATTATTATGTAATGAATACATCGTAACTATTTGTATAATAATAATTACGATGATATAATAATAATTAAGATGATAATTTTAATTCTTATGATTTCAGTTATTTATATGAAAATGTTCCACCAAATATTTTATTTTTATATTAAGCAGGCCTTACAGTGTATAATATATATATGTATTGCACGATAATGTCCATCTAGTGGCAACCAATGTATTTGAACAATGTTTAATCTGTGGATAATGCAGTTGGCTGCAATATTACCACTTACCTCTAATATTATTTATATGTATAAACTTTATGTTGTAGCTGTTTGTTATCCCTCAATAAATAAAATAAAATAAAATAAAATAATTTAGGAGTGCCCATGGAATTTCAGGATTCGTTATTTTTCAACGGAACCCTTTTTTTGAGGATTACGGAATCTATGGACAACGGAATAGAGTGGGAGTAACAAAAACAGATTATATACTGACATCCTACTATTTAAGTGGCGGGCCCGCAAGCCTCCGGGCCAATGACATTTATTTGATAAGTCCTTATTCCTGAGATTTTTTAAATCGGAAAACCTTCCACATTTATTACACTTGGGATTGAGGTAACTGGAAAGTATTTGGTACAGTTATGTTACGAATATGTACTAGCAACCCTTTTTTTTTTCGGAGTTGAAGTCCTCATGGATGTCCCCTGCCCTGGGGTGGGTGGAGAGGTTTGTCAGACTCTTACTGCCTAAAACCTCCCCGGTGTTGCCTTGTACACCTGTGTCCACTTAGTTAAATCTTTGGATTGCAAATTATTGAAATGTAGATTATCTAACCTTACATGCCTTTCATGTGAACCTAGGCTTGTATCTTCTTTAATTCATCTTCTAATAATTGTAATCTGTTTCGATTCCAAAAAGTCCAATCTGTCGGCGACCAAGTTGCAAATGAACAAATTTTTTTTTGTTATTGATAGGTTCGCACTTGACTACTGATAGGAAGCGATGATTTAATCGTTTGCTTAGAAGTAACCTCAAAAACAGTTCTAAGTACACACGGGCCACCGGTTTCAACCATAAAACGTCACTACGGGCATTATTCCTGTAGGTTTCATACATTTTATATGGATTACACGGTTGTCGCCGGTGGCCGCCACGCGCTACAAATCGCCGCTGCTCGCTTCTTGTGGCTCGCACTGTCCACAAACGCCGTCACACACCACTCGCGCATTTAAACCTTCTTCGTCAGAGTCCAATACGATACTGTGTGTATAAAAAGTAGCAGCCACTGGCCACAAGCGGCTTGTGGCCACTTCTAGTTTCTTGTGGTGGCGTTTGTGGCTGTGGCACAAACGCCACCACGAGAAGCTAGAAGTGCGTCCAAATGCGTCGACACTAAAGCCACCTTAAAACAAATACATCCAAGGCATTTGAAAGGGAAACTCTTCTAGAATAGGTATCAGTCGGTCTACGCAATTTCCGGCCACCGTAGACGCGGGCTCGCGGACGGCGAGCCATGGGTAGCTCGCTGTCCGATCGTCCGGTAATGGACCGAGTCCAAGACGTCGACGGCGCGCACTGTTCCCGCGCGCCTCAAGGAGTTGTCAGCAGCAGGAGGGGCCCAGCTGGGTCGAAGCCTACTGGGGACAGGGTTGTCCGAAAGGGAGCTCGTGCTCCGGTATGAAGGCTAGAAGGAACGGCGCGGGGTTTTTAGTCAGTAAGAGTCTGACACTGTCTCCCGCTGCACCCAAGAGCGGGTTTCGTCAAAGATGATTTTCCCCGTCGACAAAAAAAAAAAAAAAAAAGCACCCAAAAGGGTCAAATGCAACACTACTTGTGCCGTAGGCGTAAAATCACGTCACTAGTGTTGCAGAGTTTAATTTAGTCATGCTAGTTCCAGTTAAGTGTAGTAACCGTGACTCATGCTGACTTGAGATTGGTTGTGTAAGTAGTTGTAGATACAGAACCTGTCCATTTGTAAGATACCTAAACCTGTGTTATTATAACGAGGTTCAATATGCCAGTAAATCTATTCTAATATAATAATGAGAAGTTTTGTATTTTTGTCTGTAGGAGGTTATCTCTGGAAGTACTGGTCCGATTGCTAATTTTTTTTCACCGATAGAAAGTTGCTTTATTCTTGAGTGACATGCTATGTTTTATGTACGCGGGCGAAGTCGCGGGCAAAAGCTAGTATAATGTACTTCACACAAAACATAATATTGGGAACTTTTAATGAACATTCGACCACACTCGTCTCTCTATCTATTTGTCATCATCATCATTTCAGCCGATAGACGTCCTCTGTTGGACATAAGTTTCCCCCAAGTGTCGACACAATGAATGATCCTGTGCGTCCCGCATCCATCGGATTCCCGCAACCTTCACCAGGTCATCGGTCCACCTTGTAGGAGGCCTTCCAACGCTGCGTCTTCCGGTACGTTGTCGCCACTCCAGCACCTGTTTTGCGAGCAACGTACCCTGCCTATTGCCACTTATGTTTGACGATTCTTCGTGCTATATCAGCAATATTGGTTTTCTTACGGATATCTTCAATTCTGATTCGATCACACAAGTAAACTCCAAGCATAGCCCTTTCCATTGCCTTTTGGGTGAATTTGGTTTTTCTCTATTCGTATTTGGAAACAGTTTCTTTCACTAGGAATTGCTCCTGTATCGTGAGTGCGTTCACAAACATGTCTGTCAACTCGCACAGAAGACATCCAGACTCGGAAGAAAAATCTGTAGGTGATAAACATTTTTGTTCAGTATGGGAACTGAATTCGCGGTCTGAATTCAAGTGATATGAAAGAAAAGGGAGTTGATGATAACGTGAAAGAACAGAATGTAAGAAAAAAACGTGTTGCGCCGACCCCAAATAAAACGGGATAAGGGCAGGAAGAAGATGATGGGAACTGAATTCGCGGCATGCAGAGTAGCAACCAATCATGCAAGCATGCAGTCTATCTTTGATTGCTTAGAATGTCATATCTAGAACTACAGAACAATATTTTATGCCAATAGACTACTTAGTATTCTGAGAAATACCTCCTGTGGGTCAGGCCACGGGTGCGGAACTGCAGGACAAAGGTAGTAGCTGAATGTATGAATACTAAGACATAAACTTAAAAAAAATAATTGACTATTACATTGTCATCAGTTTTTGATGAGTGTGCAAAATTTGAAATGACCGCGCAAAGTTGGGCATCGAGCTCAAACGCAGTGGTTACAAGCAAACAAGCAAACATACAGGTGAAGCTAATAAAAACACCTTAAAAAGGGAGTATTTCATACGATTAGAAACTTTCTTCTACAAAAATTCCACAGTAAAATTCTTATATATCACAAAAAAATTCGTCGATCAAACCGTAGTAGTGCTCGTCACCTCTGACAAGTATTTGAAAGGTTTAGCTTCTTTCGCGCTTCGGCCATTGACCAGGTAATCCTCTTATGTTGACGAAAGTAGCTTACACATTTGGTACAACGGCCTGTCTGTATAATTAGTATACTTTGCTAACGAGCAATTTCGTCATTCACAAGTGAATATTCGATTTATTGAAGGTACCGTTCCTTTCTTTGGTGTTGTGGTCTTTGATGATCAAAAGATTGATTGTGACTGAATCATTTTTATGTATGCGGTTTTCCTTGTCAGTTTCATTTAGTTTGCCGCTCTTTTTTTGGTGTGCTTTTTAAATCATTAACATCGGTATCAAAATTATTCTCTTGTTCATTCTCGATCTTGTTTCCATCTCAAAGCCTACCTTTGTGGTTTTCGGAGAGTTTCTTTCACTATAATTTCTGTTTTAATAAGATTATCTGAGTGTATATTAAATCCAGTTTGTCAAACCCGTCGCGTTTGTGATTAACATGATTTCTGATCAGATAACAGTTCCTGCGTTTGTAACTCTGATGTTGTCTTCCTTAATGGTCTTATTATGATATAAAAACTATGAAACATAAAAATATGTAGTGGAATACTCTAGCTATCAGGAAGCATAGACTCCGGACTAGAGGTCTGTAAGTTCAGAGTGAATAGATTATATCTTAGCAAGCGTGCTCCATCTTTGATCATATCAGCAAATGATGATACTGACAACAGGCAAGATAGTGGTCAAACACCAGTCTATCAATAGTAAAAAGTTTGCGGATCATTACTATAATTATGAATGAATTTATCAAGTCTTTGCAGCATACAAAATGTTTTGACTTTCCTTTATAGTTATTTTTATACCATATTTTATTTTCTAACTATGTTACAAGTATTATCATGATTCTTTCAATGATTCCTTAACATAAAATACAGATAGACAACCTAACAGAACAGGGTAAAATGCCGATCGTAGTCGGGGGAACAAACTACTATATAGAATCCATTGTGTACAAAATACTAATCGAAAACATGGATGATAGTGAAGCCTTACTGTGGGATAAGAGCAGAAGGAAGAGAGATTTAGATGATCATGAGAAAACGAAGCAAACTGAGGAGAAAAAACAAGCAGTAGAAGCTAAAAACGAACAAGAAGAACAAGCAGTAGTAGCTAAAAACGAAGAAGAAGAACAAGCAGTAGAAGCTAAAAACGAAGAAGAAGAACAACCAGCACAAGCTGAATACGATACAGGAAAACAAACTGAAGATCTCCAGGAGCCAACTACATCTAAGGCTTCGGAGGTACACCTCGATATGTTAACCAAAGTACAGCTCCAGAAAGATGTAGATAATGAGGCGATTTTTACTAACGAAGAAATTCATAAAAAATTGTATATGGTTGATCCGAAGATGGCGAAGCGATTGCATCCGAATAATAGGAGGAAAATATTGAGGTAAGTGGTGAATATTAATGTTGGTTTTAAGTATGTTAAGTTCTTGGTCATAATTTTAATTGATTTATCGATTGCGCGGTAATTACCGCCATCTATTGACGACAACGTAACGTATATGCTGATATACCCACGATTACGTACCATTCAGTACATTAAAAACCGGACCAGATTTTGCTAATATGCTTAAAAATACTTTGATCGGCTTTAGTTTAATTAATACTGATATTTTTAGACATACTTAGCAATTCATAAATCACATTATTTTTTATTTCTTAATACCTATCGTCTATCAATTTATATTCCTATTCAAAGTTTTACACTGGTGTTAACTTAACATGACATAGAATTATGTTTTTATAGTACCTTAGCGTCTAACCAATTTGTTTTCGCTATCACTAAATAGTTTAAAAATAAATCATTCAACAATATTATCCATTCAAAAACAACGAAGCGACGCATACAGACAGCCGCGACCGGTTTTTATGAATGAATCCATCGGATATTTGTTAGGTGACTATCAATAACTCATTACCAATTTTAATTCTAACCTCTACCATTCGATTTTGACCTCTATTGCTGCGTCATAAGACTTCTAACGACGAAAAATCTATTTTATAAAATAATGTTTTATCAATTTTATCAAGTAATGTCAGAGTTCAGACGCACTGTGTCAAATTTGTCAATCTGGTGCTTGGCTGGGTGCTCGTTATCGTAGACCTTGTGCAGTCATAATAGGGGTCACTTTGGTAAATCAGTAGCGGTGTGAGGATCAGTCTGTGCGACATATTACTCGGCCGTCACGTGACTGTTTTTGAGTTGTTGCCGTGGGATGTTTTTTTGGCATTTAATTTAGAATTTTTAAAAGGTTTTAAAACTTTTGATGTTAAAAGAACGGGAAGGCAGTAAGTAAAAGAGCATGTAAGTATATAATAACTAATAGGTAGAGAGAATCAGCTATTTTTTTAATTAAGTAGAACATGAAAAACCCGTAGCCTGAAGCAGGAAATCTAAATAATACAGCTATTTTTACCTTTGGGGTAAATATTAACCTAACTGTTAAAATATTTACCGACATCCTTCCTCAAAAGGTTACGTGTATTTTTCATTAATTAATTTAAATTTATGTACAGATGTTAACAAACCAATCGAAGCTCGAAGTTTCTGGAAAAGTCTTCATTGAAAATGCTCATCCAAATACAGTGCTAAGTATTTTTGCAAAATCTTCTATTTTGTTACCCACTTTAGGTCTAATATGAACATGAGTGATTTCAGATATTTTTTTAGCGTTACATATAAATTTTTCCAACATTTCATAGGAATCTAACCAACCGTACCAACTGTCCCTTTCTGGGAATAAATTACAATGAATATTTATACCAATTCTATAGTTAACAGCCTTGAACGAATAATCAATTTTATTCTCTTTTTATTGCTGTAGATAGTCTGTTTCCTATGTTTAATGTTTTATGAAGATATCTCGTTCGACCTCATCAACCTCTATTGTTTCCTGTTGCTTAAGCATTGCGTTCTTAGTGTTACTATGATTGGTTCAGAAAGGGGCTGCTTTTATTTCTTTAGGATTATCTCCTTTAATAGTTACATTATTTGTTTTTTCTCTTACATCATCTTTGTTCATTTCATTTGTCTCTTTATGACTATCTGCGTTATATATTTGTCTAGTTTCTGATTTGTGTTCTAAGGATGGAAGGTATTACATCACAGCACTCCCACTGGGTGTCCAATGAGTGTTATGGTGTAGGAAGGATAATAAACTTAACTCTACGGCCTTATTTATTAGTTGTTACGCCATTTCCGTTGGTAACAACAGGGCCAATGATATTAAATTTTACATATTTTGCACTTGTCTTGTTATTATTTTAAATGAAGTCTTCAGTTATCTCTCAACTAAGATCATCTGTCTAGTATCGTTCATCGCCTTACAAGAATCCGTTATAAAGATGAGCACATGAATGACTGTCATCCTAAAACTTGATGCTAAGATGCCTCCCTCGCATATCGCACAAGGCAGTCAAAGATATGAGATGTAACCGAAATTAGACTCCGAAAAAACACTTCCCCCCAACGACAGAGTCGCAAAACTTGTTCACGCGGTTTACATAAACATAGAAACTGAAGGCCGCATGGCATGATGACATAAAACCTTTGAACCAGTCAGCTTGATCCCCCTCCTTGACCGTACAGTCTCTACAAAGGGGGAAGTATATTGACGGCGGCGGTTCTACTTATGTTAGACGTTACCACTTCCGTAGGTCTTTAACCGCTGCCAAGGATTTCGTAGAGGTTTGCGAATGTGTGTGCGTGACCTTGGCTCTACTACCCGGAGTAGAGTGGCCATATTTCCGGGCGTGTTTGCGGATTGGGTCGCGACGTGTATTATATGTGGGTCGATCTAATTGGACGGTTTGTTAGGACAAGTGATCGAATATCTTCATAAAGTCAATAAACGAATTTTGCTCCGTTTTGGTTAATTATGACGAGTTTGCAACCAATATTTGAGGTGAACGTCTGACATACTTTTGCTACTGTATCAATACTGCCAGTTTGCGCATTTTAATTAGTCAATATACGATGATCACGCAGTAATGTTGTAGTAATTCTTTATTATTTCACGTGTTTTTCAAGGTTCGTAGACATCAGATGTTAAGAAAAACAATTGTTATATGTTACATCCAGAAACTTAAATGTAAACTGCAAGTATGCTTCAATAAAATGCGTTTTTATTTTTATTATATATAAATATTTCTTTTATTATATTACATTTGTAATATTTAATTGCAAAAATAGTATATTCTAGAAGTATTTTTCTTTACTAACAACGTATCTATTTGTAAACAAAAACAAATGCTAAACTGTATTCAATAAACATAGTCCCATATCTAATGTGAGAGGATCATGGCCCCCCTACTCGTATCGCGAATACGGGCCCCCGATAACCCCGAGATATCACGTGATTATTATACATTCGGCAAGCTAGACGAACGACTGATGTTTAAAATGGAAAATTATCATATTACGTAAATTTTACTGGACTTTGTTATTTGGAATAATATTTTTCCACGATGTTCGATGGAAATGTGTTTCTCTTTCTATCCCGTTGATTATCTCCAGGGTTTCGTTATAGACCATCATGATCATCATTTTAGTCAAAGGACGTCCACTGTTGAACATAGGCCTCCCTTAAGTGTCGCTACACCGAACGGTCCAGTGCGTCTCGCATCCATCGCTTTCTCGCAACTCTCATCAGGTCATCGGTCCACCTTGTGGGAGGCCTTCCAACGCTGCGTCTTTTGTTATACATACTGCTATAATGATCGACTATTCACAAAGCATATTTTGTTAGTTGTTCAGTAATAGCTCGCTGTCCGACCATCCGGTAACTGTCCGGCCCGATCTCAAGTCGTCGACGGCGCGCACTGTTCCCGCCCGCCTCGAGGAGTTGTCAGCAATCGTAGGGTCCCAGCTGGGTCGAAGCCTACTAGGGCTAGGGTCTGTTTCCGAAAGGGAGGCTCGGCCCCGGTATGAAAGGAAAGAAGGATCGCCGTAGGATTTTTTAGTCAGTAAGTCTGTCACTATCTGCCGCCCCGCCCAAGGGCGGGGTATGTCATCTGGATGATTTTTACCCACCGAAAAAAAAAAAAAATTGTTGAGTAATGAGGCTTTATTGCCGTAGACATTCTCTAGCGGTTTCCACTGCTGGCACTTAGGCCTCCTCTTTAGGAGAGGAAATGGGCCGTGATCCACCACGCGGGCCCAGTGCGTGTTGATGGATGTCACGTCTTGCAAGTTTTTGGATCTAGTACAGGCCGTCTTCTTCACGATGTGTTCCTGTACAGTTTTGAACGCAGTGGTGATGAAATAAATTATTTATTTATTAAAAAATAATCAAAGATTTGAATAATTCATCTTTTTATATGTAAACTAGTGTTGATATAGAGAGCGAAAATCATGGTGCTTGATAGAAAACTCGGCAGAGAAGCTCGATGCGACAATGATACGACAACTTTTCTTTTTTGACAGCACGATAGGTCCAGTGGTTGAACAATTGGTTCTGTGCTGCGTATCGCAGGTTCGATTGCTACACAAATATTTGTAAAAGATTGTTGTTCTGGGTTTGGATTTCTTATGTATGTGAGTTTATATGTTTGTGAACGCACTTACGACACAAGTCAATCCTCGTCTGGGGCACGTACGCACCTGTATTCATGGTATTTGGCACCCAAGGGTTTCCTTTCAATGCTTAACCAGACTACATTGATATCTTTATTCACAAGCAGTTCAGTGATCCATCAATTGTCGATGACGACATTGGCCCACCATGGCCCATTGTGTACCGCTCATAAGATGACTAGCGCGTCAACTGAGCTCAGTTGACGCAAAAAAACATGCGAAAACCTTCTGGGATCATTGTACTTATGTATTTGATAGATAAAACTCATTGTAGTACAATATGAAGACCAATTAAATTTAAATAGAGTACGAGGCAGGTGTGTATTAATTTTTATAGCGACATGGATCATGAAACCAATGGTAATGACCCCATTTGCGGTTGTAAAGTCTTCAGTGGAGAGGTCAATATATATTTTTTTTTTAAATTTCAACTAAAGGATGAAATGTTTTGATTTGGAGACATTCTTGGGTTTGCAGTTTTATAAGGAACTAGCTTATGCCCGCGGCTTCACCCGCGTACTTAAAATGTCTAATCTTCATTTGTGCCAAATGTGCAGGAAGATGATGATGACTGCCTCACACTAAGAATTTCTCCTACATCATGGGCAAGTAAAAAAACTGGGCAAGTGCGAGTCGGACTCACGCACTGAGGGTTCCGTAATAACTTACTTATGTAACATTTAATTCAATTAATTATAAATTAGCAGTTTTTCCATTTTTTCTTACATTTGGGCTAAGAGACCATGATTTATATCAAATTTTAGGATTCTGGGTCAAGGGGAAGTACCTACCCTATGAATTTTTATTCCCTTTAAAGCGTCAAAATATGCGTTTTTTGCGACATAAACGGCCGTATCTTTTCTTTTGTTTACTTTCCGCAGACTTGAGTGTATGGTTTTAATTTCAACTGGATACCTCCACGCGTTTCAGAGATAAAAGGTCTTGATAGACAGACGGATACCAAAGTGATTATATAAAGTATAAGGGTTCCGGGTCTTTTTTTTGGAACCGAACTTTAAAAACAATATTTTAAAAAGTAAGTAGAATAAATGCGTGCGGCAAAAATATTATTTACATCTTTATTACTATTTTTTCCATCCCATTAGTGACTTCCGACCTTTCAAGCATTTCCTCTCCACTCACACAGTAATTCTTTATTTATGTATATGTATTATTCTCGAAAACTAGATTACACTACTATTATTCTGTGCTATTCGCTCATATATCGTAACCATAGCAGCGGAATTATGTATATGGCATGCGAACAACCGAATTTTTCCGACAATTATTACACATAGGCATGACGTCACTGTTGCTAGGCCTCGCAAAGAGCTGAGATAAAACTCGGCCGGGCAGCGTTCGGGAAGCTACGCGGTATGTTCTCGTCCAACATACCACAGTGTCTCAAAACGAAAGTCTATGACCAGTGCGTGTTGCCAGTGATGACATATGGCTCCGAAACGTGGTCGCTCACAATAGGCCTCATCAGAAGGTTTAAAGTCACCCAAAGGGCAATGGAAAGGGCTATGCACAGGGTTTCCTTGCGTGATCAAAACAAAATGAAAATGAACTAAGGTTGCCGACATAGCACGAAGAATTGCCAAACTTAAGTGGCAATGGGCAGGGCACATTGCTCGCAGAACATATGGCCGTTGGGGCCGAAAGGTTCTGGAGTAGCGGCCGCGTACGTGACGCAGCGCTGGAAGGCTTCCTACAAGGTGGACCGTGACCTGGTGAAGGTTGCAGGAAACCGATGTATGTGAGACGTATCGGATCGTTGATTGTGGCGATATTTGGGGTTTGATATGGGGATATGGGGGTCCATCAGTGGATGTTTTGACTGAAATGATGATATTAACTGTGAACACGTCATCCTATCTAAAAAAAAACTAGTATCTTAAGTAAGTTGCTTCTCCGTATCACCCCATTCAGTGACCTCATTACTTCGCCTGGATCCCGTGATTCAAAGTCCAGATATAAATAGCAAGTCTAGCATGATATAATGTAGGCAGACAAAGAGTTTCAGATATTTGCTCTGATCTATATTGATCCACGCATTCGTGTGCACTTGGAACGCACAATTTTTATTTTAAGATCGTATAAGAATGCTCAGTGCTTAAAATAAGCGTGAACACAAGAAATGCGTAGATTTTTGGTCCAAATTATCCCAGAAAATGTAAACCGCCATCTCATTACTATCATTGGACAGCCCGATGTACGGCAAGTATCCACTCTTACGTTTTTGAAACATCTACGGTCCGAACTAAGCGTTTCGCTTCGTCGTTTATACCGCGTACAACGAAGGACTGGAACAATTTGCCTGCAGCGGTCTTCCCGTCCGATTATAATTTGGTTTAAGTAATAGGTAGGTTTTTTCTCTCTAACCGTTGCTATCCCACTGTTAAGCAAAGTTCCCTGCGGGGCTCTTTTCCTATGCCGGAGTCGAAGCGTCGGAAGGCCTTCCTCAAGGTGGACCAATACCCTGGTGAGGGTCGTTGTGGTGACACTTAGGGGAGGCCTACTTCTATCAGCTGATGTCTTTCGACTGATATGAAGATGAAGTCGATGATGAGATCCAATAGTTGTACCTTTACATTATTTCTATTTTCCACGGAGTAACGTCACGCGCGAAAGTATGACAGATATAAATGTGTCACTAATAATGTCTATGAGAGATGGGTTCCGTTACTGGATACACGTGTTTGGTCTTCATGTCTGCCTATTGTTATGAGAAGGTAATCTAGCAGTAAAGTAAGATCGAAAGCTGATGGTTATTTTGTGATAGGTACTTTTATGTACCTTTATTTTCAGGGTTCCGCACCTCAAAAAGAAAAAACGGAACCCTTATAGGATCACTGTGGTCCGTCCGTGCTTCTGTCTGTTAAGACCCTTTAGCTCGGGAACGTGGAGGAGGAGGAGTTAGAGGAATCGAATTGATATTTTGTTGAAAACAATATACTTAGGTCTGCAGACTCTTGAGACTGGTGTCTCGCCAACTGAGACGGTTCTTAGCGTCAGAAAGTGCGACGTGCAATCGGGTGTCCAGTCTGGAGCGGATCTGATCTAAATATCTTTTTGGGCAGGGGGCCTCTTGGTCGTTTGCCATCAACCATGCAAGTTACGATGAGCTGTTCAAGTTTGTGGTCATTTTTCCTACGGCTGCTCAAGTAGTTCGATTCTAAAAATACATTTCCGGACCTAGTTACAAATCGGTCTAAAATCCATGTTTGATCGGCCGTGCTGCGAAGGACGCTAAACACGCATGAGGAAGTGTAATAATTACCATGTAAATAATATCAACACTAGCTAATAGCACGCCTATAAGTTAATATAATTTGGAGACATTTGCTTTTTTTGTTATCACAACCATGGCACTGCTTTTTTTTTACGGTGGGCAAAAATCATCTTATGACAACACCCGCTCTTGGGTGGAGCAGGAGATAGTGTCAGACTCTTACTGACTAAAAACCTACCCCATTCCTTCTAGTCTTCAAAACCAAGGCTCGAGCTTCGGTTTGAAGGCCCGGACAAAAAAAAACATGGTTCTGCTGTATGGTGGAATTATATAAGGAGTTATAGAATAAGTTACATGAGCAAACTCTTCAAATATAGAAAGAATTGAATGAACCTGCAACTTGTCAACCTTCTAAGCAAGAGTGACCTGATATCTATCTTCTGGACTACTTCTTTATTGCTTTCCGTCTGGTAGCAATGGATGAAAGATATGGTAGACGCGAGGTCAGGAGCGCGAATCGGTCCAATCATGAAAAAAATAATTTCGTACGATTTATAAACGATTTTGAAGCTTTACTTGTCAACTGATATAATCTGAATGCCTTTCTTTAAGAAATGGCCAAAAGTAGTGCACAATCCTCACTCTATTTTAAAGCAATTTAATTAACATACCTCAAAACAAAACATCATACATACAGTACCTACATACTTCCAAGACAAGCTATTATGTCGGCGTTGTATAACCAAACCAATTTCAATACAGGATGATAAATAATGGACGTATTCTTCTTATTCTTTACAAGAATATTTCCCTTTCTTATACAGATCTCTTAGAAATGGATGTTTGCGGAGATAATGGTATTATATCTAGTTCTTGTGTATCTGTGGCGTCCTTGGCCTCTTTATGAAGCTTCCGGATCGATTGCTTTCAGTTCGTTGACATTGGGAGCTGGGATGGGAACGGTTGGAATATTTGCTTAGATGTTTATGGTTTTTTGTATAAGAAATAATATATTCTACAACTTTCAGACAACGCCACCTAGTCTAGTTAGTTTGACTAAGCAGAGCTTATGCTATGAGTACTAGACAACTGATATACATATTAAAGATTTCAAAAAATAAAAGACGTTTTGACATTAGTCAAAACGCATACTTAAATACACCGGAACCGCCGTGCCCTCGTGAGGGCGCTCAGCGGCGGAGACCTATCGCGCCGGGCCCTGGTCGAGGCCATGGTCCGGAGCGAGGAGGAATGGCAGGTGGTCGCCTCCTTCTGCGAAGCAGTAATGCTTGCAAAGGAGGAGGCCGACCGCATCAGGCAACGGCGCCCTCGCCGCCGTCGCCGGGATTCCGATCCCGATTTCCGGCCACCGTAGACGCGGGCGCGTGGATGGCGAGCCATGGGTAGCTCGCTGTCCGAACGTCCGGTAACTGACCGGACCGAGCCCAAAACGTCGACGGCGCGCACTGTTCCCGCGCGCCTCAAGGAGTTGTCAGCAACAGGAGGGGCTCAGCTGGGTCAAAGCCTACTGGGGCCAGGGTTATCTGAAAGGAAACTCGAGCCCCAGTATGAAGGCTAGAAGGAACGGGGTGGGTTTTTAGTCAGTAAGAGTCTGATACTTTCTCCCGCTCCACCCAAGGGCGGGTTATGTCATTGGATGATTTTTTCCAACGAAAAAAAAAAAAAACAGGGGACATCAGGGTACATCTTGACACCTTTTTTTTTCAAGTTTCATCAAAATCGGTTGTGCCATTTAAAGTGAAGACGTAACAAACAAACAAACAAACTCACTTTCGCTTTTATAATATTAGTAAGGATGGTAGAACCAGGGTTTTCGACCAAAAACTTAGTTTCTTAGTACATATGTCATAATATATAGTTTATTACGGAAGAAACCCGTGTCATATGTCAACTGGTTATGAATCACGGCGTCGCGACGCTTGTGGAGCCAATTGACAGTGATGGCTCAGACCATCGAATTGTAGTTGAGAAGTAATTTAGCTGACTGGTTACTGAGCTCTGCTGTGATTCGTTACGATTATACAACACTAGCGACCCGCCCCGGCTTCTAGTTATACATATAAACCTTGACCTTCCTCTTGAATCACTCTATCTATTAAAAAAAACCACATCAAAATCCGTTGCGTAGTTTTAAAGATTTAAGCGTACATAGGGATATAGGGACAGAAAAAGCGACTTTGTTTTATACTTTGTAGTGATATAGCATATTAAACGCATATCCTGAAAGTAGTATGATCAAAAAGACCTACTGAAACGATTTCAGCTAATTTTTAAGTCGGTAAATTTTTAATAAAAAAAAAGTAAAATCTTTACTATAGACTATCGGCCTGTCCCGACTTCGCACGGGCAATAAATATAGCCTATGTTACTCAGGGTGACTGTAGCTTTCCAAAAGTGAAAGAATTTTTGAAATCAGCACAGTAGTTTTTGAGTTAATTCATTACAAACATACACACAGAAATACAAATTTTCCCTCTTTATAATATTAGTGTAGATGAAGGCGCTTCCTGAAAGAAATAAAAGTACAAAAAATATGAAAAAATTAAAAAAGTAAGATTATTGATGTTTTTTATAATTATGTATGAAATATTAAAGAACATTTCCTTTCACAATGACAGTACATAATTATATGTAATATATAAATATGTTTGTGTTTATGTCATCATCATTCATCATTTCAGCCGAAAGACGTCCACTGTTGGACATAGGCCTCTCCCAAATGTCGCCATAATGACCGGTCCTGTGCGTCTCGCATCCATCGGATTCCCGCGACCGTCACCAGGTCATCAGTCCACCTGTGTATTTATATATTTTAGGATACACTAGATCCTAGCCTCTAATATGATCTCCTGTATCACTCAATGGTTTGCTGGAAGAAAACTCAACTTTGAGTTAAGCTCGCCTATGAATGTAATGAACTCGGTCATCCACTTATATTATAAGCTGTTATGCTGCATAAAGATTTATTTTTACAATTTTATTTTAGGATCCCATAGTATGACCACTATCTGATGATGATGTGGCCGACGATAGAGCACGCTTGCCTAGAAGTAACTTATTCATTCTTGACTTAAAGACCCCTAGGTTGTAGCTATCAGAAAACGCAGACCCCGACAGAGAATTCCACTCCTTAGCTGAATTAAAGAAGAAAACGTTTTTTCAATGGCACATCAGCTAATTTCCGGCAACTTCCACAAACATCAGACTGATGGGTATCTTGAGGAGAGCCGCTTGTGGCTCCATCGGGGATATGGAAGGGGGGCGTTACCCGGAGGATGACGCAAGCCCTACAATAAGGAAGTGTGTTCAATTGTCCGTGCGTACGACTGGGCTATTCTGCAACGGTTTAGGCATTCGTAGTTTTTGGCGGTTTTTGAAATTATAATTTTGCATGGATTTTTTTTTTTTACTCGGACTATAAATAAATAAAAAAATACTTGAAAATGTTTTCATTAAAAATAATTATCAAAGTTTTTTTTTATAATTATTGATAGGATCGCGTTTGACACCTATTTTACCTGATGATGGTAAGCGATGATGTGGTCGACAGTGGAGCAAGCTTGCGCAGAAGTAATCTGTTCTCTGCTGACTTAAATACACCCAGGTTATAGCTATCAGGAAACAGTCAGTGTTTCCTGATAGCTAGCTGCTGGAAAAGCCACCAAATATAATGTTTATTATTTAAGGCGTAGTTTTATTAAGTAAATATAAATAAAATAGGTGGCCTCTGAAAAGGTTGATCTTAAGCATTTATAAATTATAAGTCAAAATACAAGTAATATGAAATCGTCGCGTGACGATAATAACTGGATTAAAAAGGTTGGCAGACGATATCACTAAATAATAATCGGTAGGTATTAGGTATATATCACATAAATAATAATTAATATTAAAATATTCATAATATTAGTAGACGAGTCTGCTAGACAAACGATGTTCTTTGCTAATTTTCCGAAATTATTCTTTATTCTAATAATAGGAAACGGTTGAAAAATAAATATTAATTAATTTATGGCGTATAATATGTGCACCTGTGACCCCTGAATTATTAATGAAATATAAACTTTTAACCTGCACGTGCTTGCCAGGCCTGCGGTTTTGCTCGTGATCCTGGAACTCTAAGGGCAACTGAAGGCCTTTAGTTCCATTTTATTTGTTTCCAGTAATTTGATTATTTATCCTCAAAAAAAAACCTACCTACTTACCTATGCTTACCAAACATTTACAATTTTCCAATCAAGACTAGATATATTTCAAGGCTAAATATGTGTTGAATATTTTAGTCCTTTGAGCAAAAAACTTAATTTAATAATACTCTATGATTAAATTTCCATGTGAATCTAGGATTTATTCAATTTCTGCTTCTAATAACTCTAAGTGATTTCCAATCGTTTAACAATTTATTAAAATACTATTAGTGCGACTAGTCTAAAAGGATATTCGGCAAAAATGTATCAATTCATTCCTTGGATCAATAACAATCAATTTTTTTTTGCTAGACTCACGTCAAACGTGAGTCTAGCTAAAAAAAATTTCCACAGTCTTTACTTAATTTTATTGCTATTTATATTTTAATTTTAAAATTAGAATATCCGTAACCGTATCTGAATTTGGTATAATATTATTCCTATATCTGAATCTAGATACGAAATTTCATTCACATAAATAATTAAATTATAATTAAATTATGGTTCTAATTTTATAACATCCTGCATGCTAAATTTATATCTATGTATCTTTGTATGTATGTTATCACAAATAAAATTATATTATCTTTATAAAATTTTTGGTCTATATATGAAGCCTGATCAACTATTCATATTAGATTAGATAGATATATCATTTTTGAATAAAATAATACCTCATCTAGTTTAAACTGACGAAAAAATTTACGTATGAAAGTGTTTTTCAAAAACCTATTTGCAAAATCATTTATTTATCAATACACAGATCAATCTTACGAAACATTGTCTTACTTTTATCACACAGACAAGATCTGAAATGAACCGCCAAATAAATTATAATAAAACCTTCATTTGACCAGTCTAACCTGATGGTAAGCGATGATGTAGTCGACGATAGGTGATGTTTATTTTATATGTTTAAAATAAAAACACTTTTACACGTCAATATTTTTTCGTCAGTTTAAACTAGATGAGGCCGGTGTGTCCTAGCTGACTACTCTGAGAAGAAACACTGAAAAAAACTCAGGGGTCAAAGTTTATTTAAAGTCCATACAGTAAACATGTAATGGTGAAAAAATATCAGAATCATGCAGATTAGTGTTTCAGATGGTCTTTTGAAGAAATGATGGAGTACGTTCACCTAGAAGTAATTCTCCAAAATTCGCAGACTGGCCCTCTCGCTCGGAATGTGGTGTGTATTGACTGATTTATTGTAATGTAATGTACACCGCCATCACACGTACGTACAAAAATACTAGGATACGTTAAAACTAACCGGTTTTCGTGGAATATATTGCTGATAGTTCGGAAACATTTTTAAACACAACTTTTATATTAGCTATTGTCATTAAAAGAGTATTTATGTGCGGAATCGGAAGCGCGTCTCAAGATGTCAGCAAACCTGAAGGAGCCCAGCAGGGCCGATGCCTGCTAGGGCTACGGGAACGTTTGAAGTGAGCGTGGCCCTTGAACGTAAAAGGCAAGTGGAGGACACTGGCGGGTTTTAGTCAGTAAAAGTCTGACACGCCCTCCAAGGGGACTTTCTTTTAGCTGCAAGAATTTTCAGTTTGACGATGTATAAATTAATTTAATAAACGAACTCTTGCTAGTAGTTTCGTTCGTATGAAATTAAATAATTATCCAAAGAGACAAGAATCGGGATAAAAAGGTAATGAGGTGGGAAGAAATCATCAAACAACTCCCTCCTCTCGCTTCACCTGGAGCGAGGTGGTCCTTCAGTTGCTCTTTGTACTCCAAGCACCTTGCAGGATAGGTTCTTATGACATAATAATATGTAACCAATAAGATTTAAAAGAGTGTCCATGGAGTTACTTGCACGTTCTTCTCCATAGAGATCTACGCTTTGGAAAGTGCAAATTTAGCTTCACTTTTCTTAGACTGATCGACGTTTGACTATTCAAAAGTGCCTGTAAATGGTCTATTTGAAATAAATGATTTTGATTTAATAAAATAAAATAAAATAGCGATTTTACTCATACAATTAGCAAAATTGTGTAATCCTTACTTATATTATAAAAGCGAAAGTGAGTTGGTATGTTACGTCTTCACGCCTCAATGGCAAAACCGATTTTGATGAAACTTGGTACCTACACGGCTAGACCATGTCCTGGAATAGGACATAGGATACTTTTTATCCCGGAAGTATGTTCCCTTGTGATAATTTTCTGCTATCACGCGGGTAAAGCCGCTGGGAGCAGCTAGTAATATTTAAGAACAATCTCTTACAATTTTCGCTGCACAATACAATAGATATATCTATACTGATGTAAGGTTCAACTCACACAGGCGCAGAGTCGAAGCGTCGCGTCGCGTTTAGTGACTGCAACACGCCGCAACGCGACGCCACAAAATATATAGTTACAGAAGTCAATCTACATACAAAGCGCGCTCGAGCAACGCACACATAGACACGCTCACGGACACGATATCTCAGGATCGTCTCGTACCACTCGTCGAACAGTTCCGGCTCAAACGCTTATTAGTGTGCGTCCACCGAGCGTAGGTATAAAAAGTGAAGTTAATACATTTTTTTTTTTCGATGGGGAAAGTCATCTTATGACAAAACCCGCTCTTGGGTGGAGCGGGAGATAGTATCAGACTCTTACTGACTAAAAACCCCATCCCGTTCCTTCTAGCCTTCATACCGGCACGAGCTCCCTTTCGGACAACCCTAGCCCCAGTAGGCTTTGACCCAGCTGAGCCCCTCCTGCTGCTGACAACTCCTTGAGGCGCGCGAGAATAGTGCGCGCCGTCGACGTTTTGGGCTCGGTCCGGACAGGTACCGGGCGGTCGGACAGCGAGCTACCCATGGTTTGCCGTCCGCGAGCCCGCGTAAGTACATACATGAGATTGTCTTCTGTACCTATCTATTTTGCGGCGACGCATCGAGTCTGTTTAGTGTGAGTTGAGCCTAAATCTCAGCAAGTCATCCGTTCTCAAGAAGCAATCATAATCATTATGACGATAGTCTGTAACCTTGGATACCAGACAAGCATTTACTAGATGATGAGATGACATAACTCTCAAGTAGTCTGTCTAAAATTGTGTAATTAGCCTCCCCGTACACGGGCCTAAAAAAAACGCCGCTTCAAGCTTCTTTTTGAAGCGGCCTTTTTTTGTGGCTCGTGTGCGGCGGTACTGCCACAAAAAAACGCTCGAAGCTTCAAGCTTCTCGGCGACAAGCTGTCGCGCTTCAGCCTTTTTTGACCTTATACAGATTTTTAAGTTGTCTTTTTTTTTCATACGAAATAATATATATTTTTTTAATTCGACTGTTTTAAGTTAAAATGTATGTGGAGGTAGAAATAAACGTTTTTCTTTCTTTCTTACTTCAGCAATTTTTTGTGGCCGCTTCTAGCGTTTTTTTGTGGCGGCGTGTTTTTGAGGCCCGTGTGCCGGACAGATAAATATGTATAATTTATTTATTAATTCTTGTGTTGACAAAGGCCTGCTCTTTGGTTTTAGTTTGTCGCTAATATTGTAATGGCAAAAGTTTGTGTGTGTGTGTACGGCTATGAACGGCTGAACGCATTTGGATCAAATTTGGCACACGGATTTTTTTATTAGGTGCGAAATCATCCAATCACTTATCACGCTCTAGGGTGGAGCAGGATAACCCATAAGCTTTCATTATATACTTGTCTATAATCAAAGCACTTATACGTATACAAAATCTGATGTCACTTACCTACCTAATAAAATATGATAATTTTTTAAAAGTCACAGTTATGTTTGTAACATAGTTCTTGAGAGGTTGCCAGTGTTTTACAAATAACTCTGTAGATATACCTATAGAGAACATTCAACATTACATTTTCCTAGTCCATGTTCGCTAATCCTGGTGTTATTCTTAGAGAATAACACCCCTGGTCATGATCATTAATTAATAGTACTTTGCAACACTTTCACATGTACTTTGTCTCCTGACAAATTTTCCTGACAGTTTAAAATTACAGAAGTAAAAAAAAAATCATGTGCCATAGACAACTATGACGTAATGCGACAAGTGTCAAGATTTTCTATTGTACAGAAAAATGGACAATACCGAGACAGTCATTCATGAAATCGCGCCGCCATAAGACTACAAACAAATTTAGACTTTAACGTCTACTTTTTAAGGCACACTTTAGCCTGAAAAGTTACGTCACTTAATTACTTTTACATTTTTGCGCTTTTAGTTCGGAAAAAAAACAGGATATGTTCGACCATATGTTCTAAATTTGAAAATTATCATATTGTTAATTAGTTTGTGAAGACAAATGAAGAATTTCGTGAATAATGATAACGCGAAATTGGATGGGTTCTTGAAATAAGGTGATTGTCATGTCAAGATTGTCTTATTTTTTTATTTGTTTTTTTTTTTAAGGCAATTGAGCCAGTTGCGACTGTTCTGCCAGTGTCGCTTTGAGAACGATTGTCTCTTAACCCTTCAGATACCGTCAATTAGAGGCACAATAGTAAGACAATAGATGCGCGGCCACCGGTGGTCGCTTGGGGATTCATGAATTAAAACGAATGTAACTGTCAAGCATAACCTAAAACGCCATACATAACAGAGAGATAAAACCCTAACTGGCCCTTAAAGTAGCAATTAACTATATTCCTCCGTTAGGGACTTTATTCGACAGTTTACTACTGACTATTGAAAAACTCAAAATCTTGCTATCTATCGAATAAAGGCTATCTGGTTGTTTATCTGAGGATTGAAAAATCGGGGGTTAGAGAATTCTGCAAACATTGTTATGTTGTGTTGTTGTTGTTGGGGGGGGGGGGGGCGTCGTGGTTTGAAAAATCTGTTTTAGAGAATTCTGCAAACATTGTTATCTGTCAAATATCACTGTTGTGTCAGGCGATTGTCATGTTTACGTGTTTTGTACCCTGGAAGAACTTGTTCCAGGAAATATACAGTTCCAGTGGGATCATCAAGAGCTAAGTCACCAGTAGAAATCTAGTCTGTAATCAATTCTTTTATACTTACCAACTAATAAAATTCTTTTGACATAAAAAAGAAAAACAATAGCTAATAGTAAAGTGTATAGTTACACGCGCCATTCATTAAAATATAAATAACTCTGATTCATTGACTCGTTGCGTGAGAGGTGGCTGCAACGAAAAAACTGCAGCAGCTAACAATGAGACTCGTAAATAAGTTGTTATATTGACAGTGTGACGTCACGTAGCTGCCACAGTGCAGGGAGTACAGTGGGACAAGTTTTTGTAACACATTTTTGTAAGAGACTTTTCGGAAAGATTTGGTGAGAGCGAGGAGAGTTGTTCCTTTGTTGTTTTGTTTTTTTTTATGAAGGCGAAATTTTGTATGTATATCTGTGTTTAATATTCCCTCACCTCATCATAATCCTCATTTCAGTCGATAGACTGGTAGACGTCCACTGTTGGACATAGCCCTCCCCAAAGGGACACCACAATGAATGATCCTGTGCGTCCCGCATCCATCGGATTCCCACAATCTTTACCAGGTCGTCGGTCCACCTTGTAGGACGCTATCGATTGCTGCATCTTCCGGTACGCGGTCGCCACTCCAGAACTTTTCGGCCCCAAGCAACATCTGTTTGTCGCCCATTACCTCACGTGCAAATTAATTAATAAAACTTCACATCCATCGCCATCACATGCCATCACACAAATATTTAGTATTATTGATTTTCAAACATTGATAAGAAAATTATTAGTGTAAGCATTAATTTAACTAAAAAACGCCTAGCTTCTCAAAAGAAAGTTATTGCAAAATCAAAGCGTCACATAACGCACATAGGATGGTGTGACTGGTTTCCTAATAGCCAATTGATTTTGTAATTTTTACCGAGAAACCAGGTGTTAGTGACTTACTTATGTTTCCTTATCCTTACATACTATAAAAAGCTACTTACTTTTTCCCCACCGCTTCTGTCTGTCTGTCCGTGATAAACTTAAAAACTATTGAATCGAATTTCATTCGATTTTCACGAGTAATAAACAGATGAGTCAAGGTGCATATGTCTAAAACATATAATAAAGTTAAAAAAAACGACAATTTCAAAGATTTCTGACACCAAAAATACCTATATAAAACAAACCCTTTTTAAATGTCTACTTTAAATAATATCGAGATACTGCATAACTTAAATTATTTAGTAATATTTATTTATAAAAGAAAAAAAAAATGCCTAAAACAAAATAAATCTAAGAAAGTACTAAAGGGCTTTTATTTTTATTTTGTAAGTTAGTTTTAATTGGTTAAGCCTTTTTTATTGTTATATATCTATATTAACGCACTTTAATCTAAAACATGACCAAACAATGTATTAAAAAAAAATCCAAGAAAGTTATTTTTATTCTTTTTAGTCGTTGATTCAAATCTCTTTAAGTCATTGTGCTCTATAGGATACTACATTGATTTGCAATTTATCAATGGGTTTTGTCAATGGAACCCCGAACGTGTGTAGGATAACATGATTTAATGCCTCTATGGCTAATTTATATTCTGAACGAGCAAAACGAGTTCAGAATAGCAATATGTTGCCACAACAAGTCGACCATTAAGTTAGGCTGTGTACTTGAAGTTTATTGCCACAAAAAAAAATGAATGATTGCTGATGAAGTCTTTGTAGACTTGATTTAGTAAATGGTTTGTGGTAAAATTATTAATTGAGTGCTTACTGAGCTTTTGTATGATAAAATATTGACTAGCTTCATTTGACAAAATTTTGGTTACTATCCATCACAGTCTCATTATTTTGTTTAAACTGTTAATTCTTTATTATACACAAATACTTAATTTAGTATACAGTGATCTGATAACTCTTGCCAATTCAAAAGTGCAGGTAAATGGTGTATCTTATATACATAAAAGCAGAAACTGACTAACTGACATATCAATAACGCACAACCGATACTACTGGGACTAGGAGCGTAAAAGCACAAGGTTTTGCACAACCTTTTATGACGTACGAGAGAATTTTTCAAAATTCAACCCTTAAGGGGTTCAAACGGGGGTCCAAAGTTTGTATGGAAAGACTTACTTCGACGCGGGCGAAGCCGCTGGCAGAAGCTAGTTTAAAAGTAAATGCTTTGATTGGTTGATTGTTTAGTTTGTATAAAGGCAAGCAAACTGAAAGTAGGAACATACAGAAGCCTGCTCAACTCAAATTCAAATGTTGCCGTCATATGATGAATTGTTTTTTTTTTAAATTAAGTGTTGTTAAAAATAATAATATTCGAAAGACAAATTGTATTTGATTTACTGCTGATGATTATAATGTCTGCAGGGTGCGTACGCGCGTCGGCGCCTCGTTGGCATTGCGTGACGTCATATCCGCCCGCCATTCATGCCGAGACGTTCATTCATGAAATCGCGCCGCCATACCTAATACAAATAAATTGTGACCTTAACAACTATTCATTAAAGCACACTACAGCTTGAAAACTCACAAGGCGTAATTAATTATTTTTTTCAAAGATAAAATTTTTGCGTTCCTAGATCGTAAAAAACAGGATATGTTCGGGCATATGTTCTGAATTTGAAAATTCGCACATTGTTAATTAGTTTGTGAATTCGAATTAAGAATTTCGTGAATAATGATGGCGCTAGCGCGAAATTGGACGGGTTTCTTGAAATGAGGTGATTGTCATGCATAATTATCTTGAATTTTGCTTGTGTTAAGGCGTTATTAAAATGCTAAAGACATTAAATATCTTAGTAATTGCCAAGTGCTTATCTGGTGACGTAATTCTCCAGTTAGCCGCTACTTGTGGCTGGTACCGTCAATACTATTGAGTCATTTAATTCCCCACACAGACGGACGCTATCATATGACTGTGATAAGTACAAGATTAAGGATCCAACGACTTATTCAATGACTAGCGTTTGCCCACGGATTTGTCCTCGATATCAAATAGACAGCTTGATCACGAAATTAAATTTCTTCTACATAAGTATGTTTTTGATGTTCCTTGTTAACCCTTCAGATACCGTCAATTACAGACACAATAGTAAGACAATAGATGCGCGGCCACCGGTGGTCGCTTGGGGATTCATGAATTAAGACTACTTACATACAAACAAAAGAGATGCGTAAAGACACAATCAAATCAATTCAAATAGTTTATTGATACAAACAATTATCTTACACCTTAGAATAATAACGCATCTTACACTGGATTTGAAGCTCTGACTTCTAAACTATGTAGAAACCTGTATTACAGAAGTCAGTGTCTTCTCCCATTGGTGTCATTTAAGTATCAAATGCTTGCATTTAGCGGTTTACTAAAAATCTACAGATTTTTATTGGCATCTTTGTGATTTTTTTATCGCACTAAATTAGCTTTGTTATGTTTTGAACACACTATCTATTTAGCATTTATCCTGAAAAATAAGATATATGTCATTGATATATATGTGATGATTCTGTTTTGCGCATAATAAAAATCGCGATTAGCGATTCCTATAGTCCACAACGATTACAGATCATCATTAATCAACGCTTGTAGAGTCTGTGAATAGGCGACCATCCATCACAAACGGAAACTGCTCGGTGCTTAGGAAAACACGGTGGCTGTCATTTATAGATCTTTGACAATCATCACACTGAGGGTGCAGTTGCTGGAGTCGCACCATAATGTCAATTTCAAAGCGTTTGTGGTGCGAGTCCCGAACACTTTTCTGCCCCTCATGTTGAAGGAAGAGTTTTGGCTGCAGGGCGTGGTGTTCCGTCGCTTCCGCGGACAGGTGCCACAGAACAGCACGAAGTGAACTTAGTGCAATGTGAAGTGTTACTAACATAGATTTAAGTCTTATTTACTAACGACAAGATGTGTTTACTCTATATATATGTTAGTCTTTAAGGTATATATCTATGGGCCTAGATGCCTGATAATAAATGATTTATTATTATTATTATTTATTATTACGAGTAGTCAGAAGCTCTGAAATTTGACAGCAGTCTCGTCTAAGAGTGTCATATTGGCCAAATACTCCCACTCTAGACGACGACAACTCGGGATCGGTTTGAACAGCTACCGAACAGCCGGATAGTGAGTTACCCATTGCACGTCGTTTGCAAGCCCACGCCTACGGAAGTTGCCGTAATTGAAATACTGGGTTATGGAGCTCAGATAGAAAATCGCTCCAGGTAAAATACTGGTATCCAGCTGTGTCAGGACTCAGGATAGACTGGAAATCCTCAACATAGTTGGCTGAAACCTGAGCAAAATTGATAGCTACGTTTTTATTACCAGGCACGTACGCAACTGATTGAATACCAAATAGATACTTTCACATATTCATTGCGCGTTATACGTAGATGTATTACCTGTCTCATACGATATCATATCCATAAATACGAATCTAAGAATATTAATGCGTTCCTATAACGATTAATATCGATCGCGATTTTATAGCTTTTAAAAGCAGTATCTCTGGTTTCGTCACGGAGTATAGAAATATTGTAGATGTGTCATCATTGGTAGGCGAGTTTGGGAGTCGCGACTACAGATGTATATGAATCATTCGAATATCTAAAATATGGCTCATTCATCATATTTCAAATGTTATGTCTTGACAGGCCACATCCGATTACACATGATAATGTTATTAAATACTTGTCAAAATTATAAAAGTATGTAGTTTTATTTCCGGCAAAAACTAGTCTACTAGTCCGTCCAGACGAAGTCAAACTGCTTTCTTTTTTACCAGACTGCGTGATGTGGGACGAAGGACGTAAGAAGTTATTTTACTGCCTGTCTGATTAAGCTAGTCTAAATGGTAAATGATATTTAATTTGCAAATAGGTTTTAAAAACACTTTTATACGTCAATTTTTTCGTCAGTTGAGGCCGGTGTGTTCTAGCTGACTACCCTAAAAAGAAACATCGATAAAATACTCAATTCTTATTTTAACCACTTCATAACTTACATTGAAGATTCATTGACTGGTCTTAGACTTCTCTAAATAAGAACTACCTTTCACTTTGAGCTGGTAGTGTAAGTGAACGTTTGTTTATATCAAACTTAAAACGTGAGAATTTTTGTGTTGTGTGTACAACTAAGATCTAGAATTTCCTGAAAAAATCTTTATTACCTGATTGCTACAACCTAGGGCTCTTTAATTCAATGGTGAATAGGTACTATTTCCAGACAAAAGTACTCCACTGACAACCCATTGTTTACCATCATAACAAACAAACATTCCCAGATATTCTTTCTGGGAGTTCTGTTATTCTTTTACTCTGTGGCCGCAATCCATGGTATACGTCGGCCGATAATTTTGATCGCACCTCTCGGTATTTCAATATTTCTTATTTATAGTTTTTAATACCGGTAATGAATGTTACAATCGTGTGTAGTTATTGTGTGATATTCTAACGTTCATGATATTATCACTTTCTTTGGAATGTTTGATCGATGGCGGTTTGTTTTTAAAGTGTTTTCGATAGTAAGCCGGTAATCGGCATTTAACATTCCCACTGCTGGGACTCTGGACTTCTCTATTTTTGTGGTTACGTTCAAAAGTAAGCGTAAGAGTTTGAGCTGTATGCGATCGTAATGATGGCATTCATTTTATTGCTATTTTTTTTAGTTAACTAGGTATCCTTACCAAAAAAATAGATAGCTCTACTCATCTCATCGATCAATTTTTTTTAAACCTTTTTTTAACAAAATATGAAGCATTCCCCCACACTACAATTTTCTGTATTGTGATTGCATTCACCAATATGTAAACTTACATAAGACACCCAAAACAACTATCTCTAGGGCAGACAAATAATTGTAACTAACTTTTTCCAGCAGTTTCGCCCACGTGAAAATAGCAAAATATATAGCCTGTCACTCAGTGATAAAATTGCATATTAGTAGGGAAATAATTTTGACTATCGTCTCTTGAGTTTATATATACACAAACAAAAATACAAAAAATAAAAAATACATTTTTTATCTTTTATTTAATATAGATAAATATTAATATTTGACTTTATTTTACCTACAAAGCGTAAACCTAAATTTCGTACTATAAAAAATTAGATTCGTACAACACTACCCCATAAAGCAAGTAAGGTAAACAAAAAAAATCTTTATAAATAATTTTTGTAATGTTATCTTAATGGGACATTAAAAACTCAAATGGTGTCGTTCCGTGGGACCTATAAAAATACTTTGAATACTCTCATGTTTATTGGGGGCATAAATAACAAATATGTAAACAGAATAATGCGCTTACAACTTGTAATTGAATTTATAGTTTCTGGTATAGGCGCGTAGTAGCTTTTTTCCCACATAAATCGATGGCTAGATTTATTGAAGGCTATACGTAAGAATACCTTTGCGTCTCTGTTGAAAATTATGCGGTGTTGTCTATGGTAATAAAGTCTTGTATTGGCATATTTGTTTTAGACTATTTATTAACTGGAAACCCTATCAATCTATTCGTGTCTATAATAAAAGCAGTGTTGGCCCAGTGGGAACGGCCCCGACTTACGAGTTTGTAGGTCGCGGTTTCAAACCCCACCAGGCACATTACCATTACTTTGTGTAATCTATTTCATCAGCACTACTCTCGATATGATGAAAGAAAACATGAGGAAACTGATGCCAGCTTCTGGTTCTACATGTGCGTACAGAACCCGAAATTCGAAGAAAAGTAAGAAAGAAAGGTATTATTGGCGAGTTTATATTATCTTTTTTAAATTCCTTTCTTTCATTGATCCCTAAACTTTTGATGCCTCAAAAAAAAAAAAAAAAATTAAAAAAATGACAACCATTATTTATATCACAAAACTGTACCACCATATTCAAATGACCCACTGTCCCACATTCTGTTGAATTTATTTATCAAATTCCTGCCGATTTATTCATACTAATTTGACGGCGCCGCCCATATTAGTGTATTTCGCGCCACAACCGATATCAGCGCGTTTAATATAACATAATCATTCACACCACGTTAGAACAGATGTCGCCCTTCAAATTTTGACGATTTCTAGGGTTGTCAATTTCAATGCTTGACCAATTATTTAAAGTTCTAAAAATTAAAAAAAAAAAAACCCTATAAAAAGTTATGCGACCACGCATAAAAATCACACACAAAATAAAAATTAAATCATGCCCATAGGTTAAAGAGACATTGACTTGAAAAATAGGAAAAGACTTCTTTTTTTTTTCTTTAAAACTAAATCCTAGAATTATGTAGGTCTGTGGTAAAAGTTTTTGCAAAAATTAGGAACAAGTATATGTATACCTATTCCTTCTGAATGCCGTCCCAGAAATAAAAAATGTGTTGTTAAAAAACGAGAGTATGAATTCTGAAAAATATCTAAGTAAATAAGTTTAGTATTTATTTTTATTTTTTAAACTTATAATTTTTTATACCTACTTTGCGTAATGCGCTTACGTCATGGACTTAGGCCTATGCCGTGTTTGTTACCTTACAAAAAACAGAAACATGAATTTTATAAAAATTACCACTTTTATAAATAAGAAAAAACTTATATAAATTAACAGAGACATTAGAAACTAAAGTTAAGTGGCCGCGACCAATAAATTATAATTACGAGGAGTCTTCGTTTATCTTACGCATAAATATAAAAATTTAAACAATTACATTCGCATATGCGTATAGGGATGTACGGTCACAAAAAAAACCGCAAAAAAAAATTTTTTTACATGTTTTATATTTACATTTCCAGTTGAAGATGTCGATAACCCTGGCGTGGGTGCCCTTGGATATCATTTTGACAATAGGCTCCGCACTGTGTAGATATTATATATTTTTTTTATGTTTCCGCTTTACTTCGTGAGTATTTTATTAGTGTGTTGTAGGCACTCGTTCCTCCACCACAGCTCGGGTTCAGTAGGGACGGCTGTTCGACAAATATGTGTATCCGTGTTTACATACTTGCCTATTAGCTCTTCCTTTAAGGCTGGTCGTGCTGTTTTTAGGGTTCTGTAGTCTGTACCTCAAAATGAAAAAACGGAACCCGTATAGGATCACTTTGTTATCCGTTTGTCTGTTTGTCAAGACCCTTGATCTCGAGAACGCGTGCAGGTATCGAGTTGAAATTAAAACCATATACTTAGGTCTGCAGTCCCTTCAAGCTACTAAGTTGACGAATAAGAAAAATACGGCCGTTTATGTCCCAAAAAACGTATATTTTGATACTCTCAAAGATCAAAATTCATAGGGTACTTCAAATTTGGCACAAAGCAAGGTCTTATAGCACAGGTATGGGAATAAATCTGAAAACAGTGAATTTGTTGTTACATACATCAAAAAAATAAAAAATGTAATTCGGAAAAATCTTTGAGACTCCATTTGGGAATTGTAGTTTTGCACGGAACCCTCGGAGCGGGAAATAGTGTCAAACTCTTCCTGACTAAAAAACCCATCCCGATCCTTCGTTGCCTTTCATACCTATTGAAAGGCAACGAAGCCATGTTGATGGATGAAGGATAAACCTGTATCACAGGCAAGTTTTCATGCCAGTGATACAGGTTTATCCTAGTACAGGCACATAACATAGCATCTACCTTTGTAATTACTCTTAAGATTTTATGTAACCATTTTACCTAATTTTAAACTGAAGAAATATTATTATTATTACTATACAGGGGCCGAGCCTCCCTTTTGGAAACAGACCCTTGGCCCCAGAGGCTTCGACCCTGCTGGGCCCCTACAGTAGCAGAAGCTAGCTGGTAATATTAGTTTGTTTTCTTGAAGTAGGTCAGATATAGATACCGACACGGATCTTGAGCGCTATCTTCAAGTTCACAAAGAAGTCAAATATTCGGTCTCTTTAATGGTCAAAGTGAGACGCGGGGGCGGGGAGTGTCAGTGATTGGCTCGCCGTGCCATCGCGTCATAAAAACGTCACTCGTGTTTCGTTCCCTGCGCTTGCCGCATGTATCTAACAACGACTATGACTGGCTCGCCAATGTATGGAATGCGCAAAACGATCCCCACTCTGATGCCAGGCGCTCAAGATCTGTGCCGATATCTATAACCAAGTTTTAGAAGTAGCATCCGAAGCTGAACCATCCAAAAAGTCGGTCACAAGCCCATGGCTTCCATTATTGTATAACCAACTAAAACACATGTTGTATCTCCTTGTTTGGACCGACGATAACTGGCATATTTTATGGGAATTATAATGAAACCGCCGGGAATGGACCTCATGACCTTGCGCGACCTAATCTGTGTGAATTAATCAGAGATCGTTTGGCTGGGTTGCCAGATCTACTTCCAATATTGCCTGAGTGGCTTGCTAGTATGATATATCAATGATACCTAAGTTACAAATGAAATAGCAGGGAATTAATAAATCAATTCGCTATTTTGAACACCATTTTTCATGTTACAAAAAAATCATGTTGATGTCAGACATCCGTAGGGACCCAGCAGGGTCGGAGCCTACTAGGGAAAAGGGTCGGTTTCTGAAAGGAAGACTCCGCCCTGGTATGAAAGGCAACGAAGGAACAGGAGTAGGTTTTTAGTCAGTAAAAGTCTGACACATGCTCGCGTTCCGTCCAAGAGCGAGAGAAGTCATTAGATAATTTTCCCATCTTCGTTTGCTGACATCTTAAGGCTCGCGTGGTACAGTACGTGCCGTCGACGACTTGGGCTCGGTCTGGACGGTTGGACGGCGAGCTACCCATTGCTCCCCGTCCGGATATCTGTCTGTCTATCTTAGAATCGACTTAAACCATCATATTTGCAGCCATAGTGCTAATGAGTTTCTATAATGAAATAGCGGATATTGGTTTTTACATAATTCTTTCCGTATCGACCAGAGAACTAATCTTGGTAACAAGGCTACTGGCGTCCATAATGTATGCCGCCATATGATTGATGAGCCTAGCTCTCATATATCTTAGGCTATGTACTAATATACAGTATATGTTAGAGCTATACAAGTTAAGAACAGCTATGTACGTCACTTCTCATTAATTTTATAAAGCCAAATGTTTGTATGTTTCGTCAAACCACCAGGCGTATGGCTATGCGCATCTGATACATGGTGGACCACCTATACGCACAAATTTTTTTGGAAACACATTCATTGTACTGCATGGAATTCGGAGGGCCCGGGCAGGAAAATCCACTTCCGAAAGAAAGTCTGTGTTTGATGATGGCACTGCTTGCCGAAATCAAAGGCCCATTTTTAGGGTTTCGTACCCTTTTTTTACCCGCTCTTGCGTGGAACGTGAGAGTGTGTCAGACTTTTCGGCCCTGTTAGGACAAAACGCTGTAATCTGTAAAACGTCAATTTGAGAAAAACGAGTTTAAAAGTTTACATCTTTAACTCGTTACCAAATTTTACCCAGTATAGATAATGGTATAGTTCTTTTTATAACTTATTTGGAATAATATTTACTTAATTTCAATTTAACGTCATATTATCCTATCTAATCAAGAAACCTGAAAAAAAATTAAAAATATGTTTTGTTACAACAGCATGTAGCAAGCCAATATTCGTCTTTGTTGTGACATAACAATGTAATCGTTGATTACTGCGTTTTGAAGAAATAGACCTTAGTACTGTTTTATTGTTATCTGCATTAACTCATACCAAAAGTAGAAATAAATGAATTTAAGATATTGTAGAAATTGTACAGATTAACAAAATGTACTATTTCTAACATGTACTTATTTGTAAGGTAAAATAATAAAATAAAAATTAGTCATAAGTACGATAAAATTTTATTGTAAAGTAGGGAACAAAAAAAGAAATTTAAAGTAAAAAGTAATAAGAATAAGCTTAGGTAAAAGTTTCTGAAGCAGATTCGTCCAAATCTTCGGTGATATTTTCATTGACCAGCAAATCTTCATAAAAGCGATGCCTGGATTTTGGCATAAATTTTAATAGTTTTATTAAGTCATCCTTCTTTTTTTTTGAAATACCTTCTGCGTCAGTTCTTCTTGCTACATTGATAAACATGTCAACTTCTTTTCCTACAGTATTCATGATTTCTTTCTTAAATGCTTTAGTCAAAACATCGAGCTCCTTGAAATCATCAGCTTGGTAATTATTTTTTACGAACAGTTTAGGTTTGCCTCTTCGGAATTCTACAATTTTAAAACTGGAAATGTTGTAATTTCTAGGGAAAACAGTTTTCAGTTCGCTTTTAAATAGCATAACTTCTTTGTGGTCATGTACATGAGATGTCAAATTTTTTCGAGACCTTTTAAACGTCTCAACGTAATCATCTAAATCATACAAATTACCCGACTTGTTCATTTTATTGGTTATGGCACCATGAACACTGTCAGCTGACATGTAAGTATGACCAGGCTCGAGATATTCAATTTTTATAGTCTTGATCTCATTGCAGCAATCGTTGATTAGTCTCAGTAATGCCGAGAATAAAATTTTATTTTTGTTTTGCGCGTTGCAATTGTCTGCATATAAAATCACGGTTTTATAATCTCTGCAATACATTTTCAGAAACAGAACATATGCCGTTGCTACATCAAATGCTTTTCGACCTGATTCGCCTTCATGCCACAACATCGCCGTCGCCGGCTTATTTCCTTTACCTATCCCGGCAAAGGTTTCATTGAAAAGGTTCAGTTTTCGGCTAAAGAAAAAATCTTTATTATTTAGTTGTGGCATGGTTATACATTTTTGCATATCTACGGTAAATATCGCGATCCCCGAGTTTTCTTTTTCAGCATCCTTGCTGTCCGCATTCATGTGAGCTCTTGAAATATTTTTATTATCCAAATGTTGCGGATACAGAAAACAAACTTCACAATTACATTCGTGGCATGAATGGTCCGTGACATTTTCATCTCTAGGTAGCTTAGATTTAGGGTGAGCTACGTCATGAGCCTCACACTTTGGACATTTATCCTGTACAGGTTGCTGAGTTGAAATGTTTTTCCTTTTAATCCTCTTGTGGAATGCAGACCAGCTACATGGCTTCTTGTTTTGACGTTCTAAGTGTTCTTTTAGAAATAGAAACATTTGAGAGAGCGTCAGTCCAGATGGCAAATATCTTCTATTGGGTGCATGCTCTAATCTATAATGAGATGATGCCGGATGGAATAGTTCTATGAAGTCATCTATATCTTTTAAATATTCATCGGAAAACGAATGTTTTGGTTTGTGTCGACCTCTCAAATCGGGCGCTGCTGATATCTTTGCCGAAAGTGGAGTTTTAGATATCTTGAAATTTGCTTTCAATACAGCTAGCACTGCTTGATCATTAGTGTAGCCTAAAGTCCTCAGGAACATAGTTTTGCATACACGATGATTAAGTAATTTGTACGTATAGGTGTGGTTTCTTTTGGTGGAGTTAGAATACCGTATGGCAATTTTATTGTTTTCAACGTTACGCGAAATAAAATCTCTTCTTCTTTGTATATCCAGATTCCAGTAGTTATCCCAAATAGTTTGTCTTTGTTCTTCATTAATATTTACTGTACACTTTCTTATGCATTTATCTTGACAAGCAGTGCCCATTGGATGTTTCTCTTTGCTAGCTTTTAGTCTATCTTCAGGATCTTTAATACGTGTCTTTTTTGCAGGTTGCGGTTCAATACTTTCATCTTCTGCTACTTCATCCGGTTGAAAGTTTGGGTTTTGAGGATTACTTTCAAAATAATTCACTACTGCCGACATTTCTTCGTCTTCAATGATCCTATCCTTTTCCAGCTGTAAACTGAATTGGTCGTGTTCTTCTACAGGGGGTATCGTGTCATTATTATTTTGGGATTGGAAATGTATATAATCGTTTGTAATTCTAGTAGGTGTAACATTTCTCATTTCCACAAAATCAGGCTGTAGATGCGTTGGTGGTGAATAATGGATATCTTCATTTACTTCATCCAGGTGAAAATCTTGGTTTTCAAAACTATTTCCGATGTTAGAAACTGTTACTGACATGTTTTCGTCTTCATAAAGTCCGTGTTTTTCTGATTGTATTTTTAAAATCTCAGTACATTGATCGACAGGTAACTTTGCTTCTTTATTATATTTCTTGATTGCTAGTGGTAAGTCGTCCTTATTAATTTTAGATTGGTGATTTTTGTTTTCAATTATACCAGTAGTTTCAATAGTAGATGTATCGTCGCTTTTTAAATTCGTCTGACCAATTGGAATTTCTTCGTATTCTTTACAGTTCGATGGTAAACGAAAGTGACTATTTTGAATACTGTCATCCTGAAACAAAAAATGCAGAATCCATTTAAATATTTACAGTTAAAAAGCATCCTAGCACAAAATTCAATTTTTAAGAGGTCTACACTCTACAGTTGTATGCCTAAACGGAATAAAAGAACTTTATCAAAATTTGCTGATTCGTCGCAAAGGCAATGTAAATCGTACTGTAAGTCCTTACTTAAAACAGTTATAAGTACAGTCATACAGTACGCGACCTGTCGCGCGCGAGTGCCGTAACGGCTATTAATGCTTGCAATTCTCGGCTAGGTTAAAAAACTTATATGGCTCGGCCCTTTCTATTACTCGACGTAAAAACTACTATTATTTAACACAAAAAGGGTGGTCGCCAGATGTGTTCATTGCAACACAACCCAAGTTTGTTAAAGCTTTTTTGTTTTTAACCTACCAATAAAGTGACGTCGATCAATAGTTGATGCAACGCATTTTATAGCTAACTGTGGTCATCATGTGCACGGAATTTTGTTTGCAAAATGTACAGATATAAATTCCTGTATTGGTACTGAGCTTCTGCGTCTGCCTCAGATGGTTTGCACTGTCATGTAGGTAGAAACTTATCATTTAATGTTGTCCCGTCACAAAATACTACTAGGCACAATTATTATTTTAAAAATCCTTAAGGCTATTCCAGGCAATAATCTATCTCTGTGCTAATTTCATGAAGATTCTTACAGACGTTCTGACGCAAGAGAGTAACAAACATCCATCCGTCCAGCCTCACAAACTTTTGCATTTATAATATCAGTAGGAAGTATGATTAGTGAGATAGGAAGTATGACAGGATGTTATGTTAATCAGGAACGTACTTCCCTACTGAAGTGGAATCAAGTTGGTAATGAAATTATGTTTACCTATCAAACCTATCACAAATAAATTTAAACAAAACGTTACTTACCTGTTCACTGTGTGTATTATTTCCTAGCACTGCCAAACTGCACATCTTCTTTATTCGTTCATATCTCGTCATTTTGTTGATAACTAAGTATTTGTCACGCACCCACCCAACTGCATAAAGCGATAGATGAACACTAAACTGATGCAATACGATACGCGTAACTGCTGAGTGCTGGCTCTGCGGCTTATTGTTTTGACAAAACGCAGCAAACAAAGCTTGCAATGTTTTACCAAAATACAAGGACGGCGCACGCCTCATCCGCGCGCCCGCACCCCTTTCTACTATCACGATAAAACGCTGCAATCTAGAGTACAGCGTTTAGCAATAACAATTCCTGCTAATATTAGGTTACCGTGAAGTGAAACATTGAGTTATTTTGACAATGGAAACTGTTATTCAATAGTAGATCGAACCCGCACCAAGCTTACATCGTGTAGATTATTTTACGTTGTATTACCATAAAACAATGTAACCCGGGTTGCAGTGTTTTGTCGTCACAGGGCCGTTTTACTGACAAAAAATCCACTTCTGTTCGTTGAAAAGGTCCTGGGACGCAAGGCAAAGAAGGAACATAGGAGTGGGTCAATACTAATAAACTATTTTTTTTATCAGTACAAGTCTCACACGCCCTAGAGCGGGATAAGTCATTGGATATCCTACAAAAACCTCTTTTTTATCTGATATAAACTAGTGCTCGACTGCGATCCTACCTGATGGTAAGCAGTGATGCAATCGTTGATGGTGAGGCGCACTAGTTTATTAAGAGCCTATTCACTCTAGCCGTGAAGACATCCAAATTACAATCGAATTTAAAAAAAAAAACTATAATAATATAATATAATATAATATTCAACAACTATCACACAACGCGATCTAGTCCCAAGCTAAGCAGAGCTTGTGTTATGGGTACTAGACAACTGATAAACATACTTATATATTTCTAAATACATACATATTATAGATAAATTACACCCAGACACAGAACAAATGATCATGCTCATCACTATGTGCACTTAGAATACAATAGAATAGAATAGAATAGCATTTATTCGGAGCAAGCAACACAAAATACCACAACATAAAAAATAATAAAAACAACAAGAAAAAAAAGAAAGATTACAAAAATACAATACAGTTGCATTAAATGTGCCTGAACCGAAAGGGCCACCAACTCAGCAATTGCTGGGCGTGAAACACCCACTTCTGCAGTATCCTCTTACAATGTAGATTCGTGTCACATACCAGCACTCAGGGCAAGTGCCACAGCATCTGGCAACCCAGCACTTAGCATACCACAGTAATAAGTGAGTCATTACGGGTTGCACGGCGATGGCTGCCTTGTGTTGCCAATATCTAGTCGTTACGTCACTATTTATTAGGTTATTATCAGTATAATAGTAAATTGATACTGACTCGTTGTTTTATTCATTAAATGGTGGAACAAAATGGTGAGTTGAAGTTGTGAAGGCCGAAACGTTCTCATCAAAAGATGAATTCTTAAGTCTGCTTATTTTAGGTACAGTGACTAAAAGGTTTTGTTTAAGATGATTATACAACCATTATACAACAAACAGTAATATTATAATGACTGGCCTGTTGGTCTAGTGGTTAGTGGCCCTGACAGCTATGACGGAGGTCGTGGGTTTGATTTCCAACAAGGACAGATGTTTTTGTGATGAGCACGATCATTTGTTCTTTATCTGGGTTTATAAGAAATATATAAGTGTGTTTAACTAGTATTCATAACACAAACTCTGCTTAGCTTGGAACTAGACGACGTTGTGTGATAATTGTGAATTATTATTAGTAGGTATTAATAGTGTTTGTATGACTGTGTGTATGCTTGTTACTTTTTCACGCTCGAACGGCTAAAAAAATTATGAAAATTATGATTTTTTTTATACAGAAAACTACGACTATTCAAACACACTATTTAAACTATTTACATCAACACACAACACACAAACAACAAGAGCGTTTGACAGTTCGTTCGTGTGATAGTTAATTTATGTGTCAGTTAGTCTATACTAATATTATAAAGAGGTAAAATTTGTAAGTTTGTAAGTTTATATGTAGGGGGTAATCTCTGGAACTCATAATCCAATTCTAAAATTTTTATTTTTATTATATATTTTTATTTTATTATTATATATATTAATTAACTGACAGAAAGCTACATTATTCCTGAGTGCTATAGGCTATAAATTGTTTCTATAGCATGTATATTAACCGAGCTATCACGACTTTTGTCTAGCAAGTCGGAAAAAAATACCTCATAAATCAGAATTATTTGCGTGCGTTGCCTAAACAGTTGCTTAAAATTAAAAACAATGTATGGCTACCTGGTTCGTCTTAATTATTTCTACAAAAAAGTTCGCGATACCATATCTCTATCTTTTATATTTTATCTTTTATACTTCTTTTATTGCATTAAAAATATTTTTTTTCGGCATACTTACGTTTGGTTGATTATTTGAGCAACAAAATATTAATTCTTATGACAATAAATTATTTCAATATCACAAGAACATCATACAGATAAGATTTGCCATTTACAGTATATCAATTGGTCATACAGTTTCGGAGATAATATAAAATTACTAAAACGCAAAATGCCCCTAGCATAACTTTCATTGTGCAGACGTTTTACCTATTTGCCCATAGATGGCGTTCTGCAATTACGTAATTTTTCTGAATCGCGGTGTTAAGACTTTCTGTGGATTGATGACCCTTCATCGTGATGACCGTCATAACATCGCAGGCCCGTGCTTGGGAAACTAGCGCTGAACTTGCGCAGCGTCTATCTCATTTAAGGCAGCATGTCTCTGAGAAAGGGATAGGGAGATTAGCGCTGAGCGCTCGCAGCGGCTTGGTTGGCAAAATGTCATAACATCGCAGGCCCGTGCTCGGGAAACTAGCGCTGAACGTGCGCAGCGTCTATCTCATTTAAGGCAGCATGTCTCTGAGAAAGGGATAGGGAGATTAGCGCTGAGCGCTTACAGCGGCTCACTAGGCAAAATGCCATAACATCGCAGGCCCGTGCTAGGGAATCTAGCGCTGAACGTGCGCAGCGTCTAATAAAGTGTAATCTTATTTTAAAACAAGAAATTTTCCGCGGACGAAGTCGCGGGCCGAAGCTAGTAACTAATAAATATAAAAAATATATAACTAAGAAAACTCTAAATACCTAAATATTAAATGACTCTCGTGTTGATTCAACCCTTCGAGTTTTTGACATTCCTAGATATACACATTACGTCGCTTTCTCCTTAACATATGTCTACATGACCCCTCCCCCCACACCCGCCATTTCCTCCACCATTTCCCTCCATATCATTACGAATGCGTCGTGGCAACGCTTTTAATCACTCAAATATAAATGCAGCAGACATTACCGCTGCATGGCGTGGCGCCTGTATGTCACATACGTTAGTGGCAGTCACATTTAGTATGTTAATACGCCATTGTTCGGTTGTGGAGCTATCGTGGCGGCAATTAATATTGGACGAGTCCTCTGTCTGCTCCCACGCAACTCGCCATTCCTGGCGTGTAGTGGCTGTACGGTTTGTAAATTAGTTTTTGGTTCCGGAACAAACCATACTCTTGCGTAGACATGGGCGGTGGGTAAAAACCCGTCGGGTATTTACCGGGTAAAACCCCTGTTTATACATGTATGTGTTAAAACTATGTAAGCGAACTAAAATTCAACTAAACTTTATTAAATAAAACGTTCCAAAAAGTGTTAAAAGTTTATACCCATGCTTTTGGGTATTTACCGGGTAAAAACCCTGTATTTGGGTATTTACTCGATATTTACCGGGTAGAAACCCATCTCTACTCTTGTGAAACGGTTTTGAAGTATCCTACTAATCCAACTATTCTCTATATCAGTGGTTTTTATTAATTTTAAATTCGGGTCCTCTTTTTTAAATAGACAGATATTGGTGAACCCCTAGGACCCTAAAGCCTGCAATACATGTTGGCTGAGCTTAGGCCGATGCGAGCCTAGGCAAATTCAGGCTAATTGATACAAGGCAAGCGCTACTGTCTACACGTTCGGCAAGTTTGTAGGAAACCAATGCAAATGGCCAACATAGACGAGTTTTGAGGAGACGCATGTTGATTTGATTTGTGCAGAAACACCGACACCACTCCGAAGTGAGGCAAGTGAATAACAGCAGCTGCGAGTAGACTAGCTACGCCAAATGAGGTCTATACACGTTGGCTGATGTTGGCGCATGTCTTTGCTCAACTAACTAGGCGAGCGATAGCAAGACAAGGCAAATATTCTGTCCAGATATTGGTATTGGTCTTCACTCGGCAACGCTCGGCCAACGTGTGTTGCAGGCTTAACATTGCGGCTAGCGGACGACCACACTGTGCTTCTATGACCGCATTTTGAATTTAGAAGTCTAAATCAAATGTGTTTCAAATCACACACAATTTGCGTTTCAAAAATAGAACAACGACCAGAAAAAGTAATGCTGCATAAACCGGCACGGCTTTGTTTACTGAATTGTTATAGGTACCTACCTTCTGTTTTGTACTCGTAGCTGAGTTCGCGAATTTTCACTTGGTAATACCACTGACAAAAGCTGTTTTTTTAATGATTTTTTTTTTCTCCGCCTGGAACCCTTCGTTGGAAACATGCCTAACGTTATCAGTGTCAATTTATTTAACAGCACAAAAAAAAAACAGGTAAGTACCTACTTACTATAAATATACTGTAGTTTGTCGCGAAGAGACACTCAAAGGTTATTCGTATCCGAAACAGTACATAATATTTTAATGCTGTTTTCCTTAAAATATGTATTAATATTAGCTAATTTATCTTATATTAGTAACTTTATTATAAAATAATATTTTGATATCTTAATTACTCAGCTAAAGACCCTGTAATATAATGAATCCCCATTTTATTTATTTTTTGCTTTATATTTTATCTGCTAACGCTACCAGCAACGGTAAGCATTGTCCAATGTGCCCAGTAATCACTGTTCATTAAGCTTTCTCAATGCATACGAACTTTTTTAAATTCGTCCGTGATCTAATTTTGTGTTGTATGGGTATCATATCAATAGAAACATTGTTGATACAATAATATACCATACTTACTGACTATGCTTGATGAACGTGCATGTATTGATAAATTATCACGAGAATTTTGCGAGTTAAATTTAGTATTTTTAAAATTTTTGCTGTAATTTGTTAAAAAATTCAACAAAAAAATAACAAATAAATTCAAAAAGATTTTATGCGCGAACTCGCATAGGCCCCGACGAGATTCGAACTCGTGATCTCCTGTTTACTAGACAGGCGCTTTAACCAACTAAGCCACGGCGCCGCTTGTACTGAGTGATGAAATTATACACTACGTTACACACACATGAGTTCACATGCTAATCTTGATGACACCAATTCCAATTCGGAATACATGTTCCATCTCTTTTTATGACCGGTAAAAATTTGTTGTTAGAAAGAGACGGCGATACTATCAATATTTCATTGTTTCTTTTTGGGTCACGCTGTTGCTAGGCGAGTATTATTAGTGAAAATAAGATTCAAAATGTTTTAATAATATTTAATTCGAGATATATTGTATGTTTATCAGATAATAATAATCTTAAACCTTGAGAAATATAGTAGTAAAGTACAGTATTGTTATATTAGGGCTGACGAAATCTTTGTAATTTATAATGTTGATTATTAAGAAGGTTTTATTCTTGTTGCATGTGAATATAAATTGTATGACATAATCTGTGATGTGACGTAAAAGCAACTGAGTCAATAGAGATAAGCGCGCAGTCAATGAGTTGCCGTATTTCTGCATTGTTTTACAAGAACATAATTTTAATGTAGAAAAAAAACTACCATAGACTACTAGTAGATACTTATTTACACTTCGGTTACACTGTTAGGCGGTAGCGGTTGCGAAAAATTAAAAATTTTAATAATAAAATTAAATAATTATAGCTAATAGCTACAACTTGGGGGTCTTTAAGTCAAGAGTGAATAGGTTACTTTTAGGCAAGCGTGCTCCATCGTCGACCACATCATTGCTTACCATCAGGTGAGATGGTGGTCAAACGCGAGCTTATCAATAATAAAAAAAAAAAATGCGAAAAACTTCCTGCCATTGATTACAACATATTTTTTAAAGAATTAAAACACATTGAATGTGACAAAAAACAAATGGCCGCCAGTTTTTTTTTTTTAACGTATGGTAAGTACCTATCATCAAAAATAACTTTCCCGATCTGAGTGGCGCAACAGATGGGTTAGGGATGTCAGAATTTTACTGAGTAAAAATCACCTGTGCTCTTTAGTTACCCTTTACGTTAATCTTAAGCCATCATCATCATTTCACTAAAAAGACGTCCGCTGTTGGACATGGGCCTCCCCCATGTGTCGCCACAACGAACAGTCCTATGCGTCGCATCGATCACATTCCATCTTGTGGGAGGCCTTGCATTCTTAAGGCATTATAGTATTTATTTTTTTGTTATTATTGATAGGCTCGCGTTTGACCACTATCTCACCTGATGGTAACCGATGAAACACGCTTAAGAGCCTATTAAACTACGCGTTATTCAGCACACGATATTCAAACTGTCTTATTCTGCATTCCGAGTAAGACAGTCTGACTCTTACTACATCGACTGTCAGAATATCAAGTGGTGTACTAGGCCCTAAACCTAGAAGTAACCTATTCACTCTTGACTAAACCTTTCGATTACCGTCAATTAGAGACACAATAAAAAGACAATGAGGTATTTTGTGGCTTGGAGCTTAATGAATTAAATACGTACTTATGTTAAAAGTGCAAAGTCTAAAACACCAGTGGTAGGTATATGAACTTTACACACACTAAAGGCTAATTTTAGCCAGCCGGCTATCAAATGACGTCACGTCTTAAGCACTCAAATATGAGTAGTCTGTCTCATTCATTAATTCACACATCCGCATGGAACTGCCATATTAAAGTGCAGTACGTTTAAACAAAATGAGTTTAGTACTTCCTAAGGAAGGATTGTACAAGGGTGGACCCACCGTTATGGGCACGGTGGGCATGTCCACAACACAACCCTAAGTTATACTTAGGGCTATATTTCACCGAGACGCCATGGCGGCGCGACCAGTCGCCGCTACCAACAAAATGTATACAGCTCTATTGAGGTTACCCACCTGGTGTCCGTTTGCGCGACCAGCTCGGACTTGTCGACTCGGGTGTCTGTATGGTTTTTGGTTCGGTAGCTCAACGCTATATTTCACTGGGCCACATTTTTTATGGTGGGGAAAATCATCCAATGTCAACCCCCGCTTTTGGGCGGAGCGGGAGATAGTGTCAGATTCTTACTGACTAAAAACCCACCCCGTTCCTTCTTTCATTCATACCGGGGCTCGAGTTCCCATTCGGATTACCCTGGCCCCAGTAGGCTTCGACCCAGCTGGGCCCCTGCTGTCGCTGACAGCTCCTTGAGGCGCCGCCATGGTTTCCCGGTGAAATATATCCCTTACACTTGATCCACGCCACGCAACGCCACGCGACGTAATTCTACGTACGATTCAGGCGTGTTACACGTTTGCGTCGGTCTAATTTAGTTCTAGCTTTATACTATCAAAGAATTTATTAGAACCTGGCGCTACCAGCCCTATTGAAACAGTAGGCAACAGTAGGCCCTTTCTATCCTGAAGCTAATCATTGTTTTTACACACAATGAACGTTCTTGACCTCGTGGCATATAGACTTGTTCACTTTTGCCTCACCTTCAGACTTCAGTTCTAGTTGTTAGTAATCGGACTTATAGATCTTCCTGTTGGATTAGCGAATCTGAAAGTGGATACTCGTCCTTTAAGCCTGCGTCCTGAATGCGGATGTAACACATATCGAGTCAGCCTTCTCGGCAAGCCGCCGCCGGGATTCCGATCCCGATTTTCGGCCACCGTAGACGCGGGCTTGCGGACGGCGAGCCATAGGTAGCTCGCTGTCCGACCGTCCGGTAACTGTCTGGACCAAGCCCAAAACGTCGACGACGCGAACTGTTCCCGCGCGCCTCAAGGAGTTGTCAGCAACAGGAGGGGCCCAGCTGGGTCGAAGCCTACTGGGGCCAGAGTTATCCGAAAGGAAACTCGAGCCCCGGTACGAAGACGCTAGAAGGAACGGGGTGGGTTTTTAGTCAGTAAGAGTCTAATCATATATAAAAGTCTAAAATAGTTAAATCTAAAATGAGTAATTTTCTGTTTCCGCCGAGGTGGCGCACGATATCCGGTACCTACACTATTGCTTTCTTGTGGTACGCATGTGGCTCTAACAGTCAGTCAAACATGTAACGGGCAAGTCAGGGACATAAAAAGTGCTTCTTGTGAACTAATTTAGTTGTTGAAGTAGCCACCCATCATACCCTACTAAGGCCAGGGTTAGCTCCGAAAGGTAGCTCGGCCCCGGTATGACAGGCAAGAAGGAACGGGGTGGGTTTTTTAGTCAGTAAGAGTCTGACACTACCTCCCGCTTCGCCCAAGGGCGCGGGATATCATTTGGATTATTTTTACCAATCAAAATAAAAAATAATCTTAAAAAACACGGTCACCATATCTTACCATATTCTTCTACACCTTCACATGACTACACCTAAGTATAATCCATTCACGGAAGTCAATCAGTAATAAACTATATAAACAGATGCTTATCTGTTCACTAATTAATATACATGATACCGAAGACAGTCAGTCTTCGTTTCAGAACCCTTAATATGATGTCTTTGAACCATAATCATTCAAATGTCAAACAGAGACAGACATATACACGACCAATAGCACTATCCCTTTCTTACAACTGAATCGTGTACTTCTTAGTACGGCAGTACCGTGGTTAGACGTGGGCGAAGTGGGTCTTTGCCCACGGCCTCGCATCCAAAAGGGCCTCACACAAGCGAGAGCTCTTTACCGAGGGATTTTTTTTAATTAACCGCGGCTTTTCCCGCGTACATAAAATAAAGCAGCTTTCTATGGGTGAAAAAATGTTTAGCAAACGGACCAGTACTTTCAGTGATTACTTACCCCTACTAATACAAAAAAAAAACAAGACAAAAACAAACTTACCTCTTTTTTTTCGGTGGGTAAAAATCATCCAAATGACATCCCCGCAGAGTCATCCCCAATAGTGCGCGCCGTCGACGACTTGGGCTCGGTCCGAAAACTCTACCTCTTTATAATATTAGTGTAGATAAGCTCGCGTTTGACCACTATTTCTCCTGATAGTAGTGATAGCGATGATGTGGTCGAACACTGGGTTGCGAACTTGCGACAATCGCTGTCTCGTTTTAGAATTTATGAAAAAGTCTCTCGGCCCACGTCTAATTTAGTCCAAGCTACGCCACTGTGTACGGCCACAGGTCGCTCGACTGTAAAATTATACGATTTACATAATAATTTTTAATTAATAAACAAGTTTAGCTGTAATAATTAAAGGTTATCTCCTCAGTGAGGGGAAGTCGTTATTTATCTTCGCTTCGAATTTCTGAGGGTCGAGGATTTTGTTCGGTTACTATGGTTACCGTTGCTTTGAAATTTGAGCATTCTTATGTCACAATATGTCAAAAGGTTGAGTTGCTTGCCTGTCCGTTTTCTACTCGTATATTTTACATTTCGGGGAGTGTGCACTGGAGCTACACAATTTAATTCCATCAAGTCCGTTCCATCATCGGACCACAAGACGTACGGCGTTGCGCCACTGGTACATGGTGGACATCCCGCCCATACGTACAAAGCGTTTTGGGAATACATTCATCATGCGTACAGCTAAGGAATGGAATTTCCTACCGGAGTCTGTGTTTCCTGATAGCTATAACCTTGGGGTCTTTAAGTCAAAAGTGAATAGATTGCTTCTAGGCAAGCTTGTTCCATCGTCGGCCACATCATCGCTTACCATCAGATAAGATAGTGGTCAAACGTGAGCCAATACATAATAAAGGATTAGGGATGGAGATAATTAGAATATTCTTCAAGTTGCTGTGTTACCTATAAAATAAACTTGTAAAAACATAACTTGTAAAAAAAAACAACGCTCGTAACTCAGTTCTTCTACCATACAAAATTGTGAGATCCATGTAACACCAAGTCGGTTAATTTATTCAGTCCCTACTTTAGAGACCTTTTGCACATCTTTTATTGACTAAAACCGATAGCCAAGTCAATATTTCATTTAAAATTAAGACTTCTAGTTCTTACACAACGAAGTTGGTGCGGAGATATCGCACGGTTTCGTGCGAAGCGGCGAGCCTCCTTGCTGCCCTGCCACCATGGGATTTGGAGGCAACAGTCCTTGCACGCATGCACGTTCTCCGCGTGAATATGTCGAAGCAAAGCTCCTCCGCTGCCGCGACATGATTCCGATATCAATTTGAGGACAGAATTCCGGCGGGATCTCATGGTGGAATGGCGACAGCAACTGTCGCAAGCCAGTGCTGGGCACGCCACAATTATGGCGGTAAGTCACCTCTCTAAGGAATGACTGGAAAGACAACACGGCTCTTGCTCCGCCCGAGGGCGAGAGATGTCATTAGATGATTTTCCACCAAAAAAACAGAACCATTTTAAATATTCCCACAATATTACGCCAATATCCTCCACTTGCCACTTAAAACCTAACAGATAGGAACACATCTGAACTTTTCGTTCCGGCGACTGCGTCCGCTTCAAGAGCGATACATAAACACGCTATATACGTAAGTACATGACGCAATAATCACCCCCCTTCATTTCCGTGCTTTATGCCCTGAAACATCGTTATTACGAGCGGTAAGTACGACTTTCGATGCCCGACAATAATATGAGCAGACAGCTGTGGTCCATGTTATAAGAGAAGCGAAAATAATGAAATATTTTGAGAGAGGGTTATTGTGATGATGGCTAAAATTCTACATATTTGTTGAGACTGCCTACTGTAAGCCATAATAATCTCTTTTCTTGTAACAATCTCTAAAGTGCTAACCTTATTCAAGAAAGCTTTACTGATTGCTAATTTTTTTCCTTACAGCCTATTAAGTAGGATCTACTTTCAGTGTTATGTCAATTGGTTTCAGCGTGAAGTATAGTCTTGTCATTCCTAGCATTCTCATAACAAACTCGCAGAGGCTGGCCGATTCACTAGAATACAAAAGGAGATTTCTGTACAGCACCACTTTATAGTATGGCATATGTTCTTTTCTCTAATATCTATTTTCTAAATGTTTTTGCAAGGAAAAGAAAAAAATTAAATACTTATTACATTTATTTAGCACAAGACGCTCATAACACAAGTGTAGAGGTAAAAACGAAGAGGCAGAAATAAACCTTAACTATGTTCCGTTGCCTTTAGTCAATTTAATTTATACTGTGCCGAACCTAGTGCCTACAAGTACACTTGTAGTCTGATGACTTGAAATGTCAAGATATAGTCAAATGAATTCTAAGATCCTGTATTTTCATCGTATCTTACACCTTACCTGAACACGCCCAGCTCTCATGCCTTGTCCCCCACTATACACATGACGTATGTTACTCCACGAACATGCAATAATGCGCGCGCGTCTAAACCGACGCGACTTTTAAAAGTTCTGCGTTAAGTTGCCGACAGGCTTCGACTTCGACTTCTATGTACGTTGTACAGGTGAGTGCTGTGTATGAGTTAGTAGGAGGCAGGATAGTCCTGTTTGTTTCTTTGGTCCTTTTTAGTTGAGCAGAAATTGGTCCTTATGTATGTTTGCAATGATTTTCCACATATGATTCGAATTAATGTGAATATAATTATAGCAGTAATCAATGTTTACTACTTTTTTTTTCCAACTTTTCACTATATCATTAAAATGTTAAAAAAGATTTTCCTTTGTTCTTTACAAGCTTTTTCCCATTACTTCATCCGGGTGAATGTCGGTTATTACGGACACGATTTCGAAGCCAGATAAAAAGTAGCCTATGTCCTTATTTAGGCTGCGCGCTTACTCTATTCTAAATTTCATCAAAATCGGTTCGGATCACCTCGAACAAGCCCTTGCAGTAGGTGACTAGCTCGTCTCACCTCCTGTTCCCAGGTCGGTCTCAGCGACCAGCGCCAATATGGAGACTTGCCCAGTAGTAAATATACATGCGGCACATTCCATTTTAGCCTAGCATCCCGGTTTTTTTAGGTTTTTTCAACAATAACTACCAAAATTTAAACATACCAAAACTCAAAAATAACCGTTTAGTTCTACTGTTTTTTTTTTTTTTTGTATTAACTCAAGTAGCCACCCAAGCAAAAAAAACCGTTGACAACAACAACACAGTGATAAATTAAACAATCTTCAAAGCTTCCCTATAAAACTGAAAACAAATGAGCCTGTCCACACAAACAGGTACACGGTTACATCATGGCCACCCTACCATAAGTCTGCTCCGTCGGATACGATCCATCGCCGAGGAAGTCACAAAAACCAGAAAACAAAGACCTATCAATCCTATTTCACGCCACAAATTCATTACCACCAAAAGGGTGGCAAAGATCAACTTAACGTGGTCGTAAAATACCTTTTAATAAATGCTTAGAATATTAGATATTCTTACTTCCTTACTAATATTATAAAAGCGAAAGTGAGTTTGTTTGTTTGTTACGTCTTCACGCCTAAATGGCGAAACCGATTTTGATGAATGTTGGTACAGAGATAGTTCCCTGGAAATGGACATCCTTACTTAATATTATAAAAGAAGTGAGTTTGTTTGTTTGTTACGTCTTCATGCCTAAATAGCAAAACCGATTTTGAATAATTTTGGTACAAAGATAGTTGGGACCCTGGACTGGAAACGGACATAGGCAAATTTTTTTTAAAGTGAGAAAAGGCGGAGAAAGAGTAAAGTATATTAATAAAGGCGGGCGAAGCCGCGGGTAAAACCTAGTTGTTTAATAAAATGCATGCTCTGTGAGCGCAGGTTTTATATTTATAATTGACGTGAGAATGTCCCAATTAGGAATTAATTATTTATGTTAACCCCGTGCATCGTTACGCTGGAATATGTTCACGGTGTGTTGGTCGTTAGGTAAATAAACAAACTGTTATTTGAGAAATACTAGTAGGTATTTCTCAAATACTAATAGGTATTTCTCCGTACGGTACTGTGAATAAAAATATATAGAGTTGTATTGGTTACTATGATTTGTACTCCATAGGACCTGTGTATTTATTTATTTAGAGAAAAGATTTGCATTTTAGGACTTTTGTTTGTAATAAATAATATAAAAACTACCTCGCGCGCCTCAAGGAGTTGTCAGCAACTGTAGGGGCCTAGCCGGGTCGAAGCTTACTGCGGGACCATGAGTGATGGGAAAGAGACACATAAATAGCGTTTAAATAATTTACAAAAAAAAAAATACATATTTGATTATATAAATTAAAGCACTATAACTAAAAACGTTGCTTGTAGAATAATCTGTCAAACAATCAAAATAATTCCAAGTGTCATTAGTCCGATTTTTTATTGATAAAAGTAATTTTTAGAAGTATTTGTGATTTTTTTTCTATCGTACTAAATTAGCCGTATACTTAATTTTTTCATTTCATTAGCAGCCCAGAGTTTACCCTAAAAAAAATATATTTTGCTGATTCCATTTATTGCAATGGGTCATATCTACAATCGCGATTAGCTATTTAGTAGTCCTCTTAATCCAAATGTATCCTACTAATATTATAAATGCGAAAGTTTGTATGTATGGATGGATGTATAGATGGATGTATGGATGGATGTATGGATGGATGTATGGATGGATGTATGTATGGATGTATGTATGGATGGATGTATGGATGGATGTATGGATGTTTGTTACTCTTTCACGCAAAAACTACTGAACGGATCTCGTTGAAACTTGGTACACGAGTAGATCATATCCCAGAATAACACATAGGATACTTTTTATCCTGGGATTATGTACGCGGGTGAAGCCGCGGGCAAAAGCTAGTAATGTTATATATACTTATCGAGTAATGATAACGTCACTACTACATTTCTCATATCAAAACGTTATCAAAAACGATATTTTGTAATCTCTTCGAATGCTATACGTGACCGGTAATTGAATTTTCTAATTTAAGATATCCTTACAAAAACTTCCACTTGCATCAATGATTTGTGGTTCTAAGGGGATTCCCCTAAAACCGTTCCACTCCATCCCTATTTCTCACTCACACGCTTGAGATTTTATTTCACGTCAAGGTTAGGTATCAAAATAGTGAAGGAAAATTATCGTGCGGAAACTGGAATGTTTTAGAACCCACAATGTCTTTCTGTATTCCTCTTTCTTTCTTCTGTAACAATGATGCTTATTTCCTCTTTTAAAAAGGAAGCCTTAGTCCCAGCACTGGGAACTTTATAAGGTTGAAATTGCGGTTGGTGTTTTAGCCTTTCATACGCACTTTATAAATAGCTAAGGCTTTGTGCCGGATTTTCCTCCACATTTGACTTTTGACATTATAAATCGCAATTCACATTCAAATTCCTAAAAGATAAATGACATTTTAACACTGGTGGTTCCCAAGCCGTAAATTGTTGAATAATTGTGATACTTATTACACTTAGAGAATGTCTTGCCTGCAATTTACTGAAGAATCACCAAACTTAAGTTGTAATGGGCAGGGCATATTGCTCGCAGAACTGATGGCCGTTGGGGCCGAAAGGTTCTGGTGTGACTACGTGCCGGAAGATGCAGCGTTCGAAGGCCTCCTACAAGGTGGACCGATGACCTGGTGAAGTTGCGAAAATCCGATGGATGCAGGACGCACAGGATCGTTCATTGTAGCGATACTTGGAGTAAGCCTATGTCCAACAGTGGACGCCTATCGACTGAAATGATGAAGATGATTAGAATGTTGCTATTATTGATAGATCCGTTCTATTTTAAACTAGCTGCTGCCACCGGCTCCGCTTGTGTGAAAATAGACAATAGAACAAAAACCTGTGCGATGCCAAAAAGGCATCTTATCTCAGCATTAAGCTACGATATTTAAAACAAAAAAGTAAATAACGCAGCGCTGGTATTCTTGACGTGGCGATAATATGGTTGATATTGACCCCAGTCTAATGACTTTTGGTCTTGTATTAGTTTTGAGAGGGAACTCCCGAAACATTTCCTCTATATATAATAGCCAAAGTTCCCTCAACTGTTTGAGGGGACCTAGGAGGTAATGATTAGTCATCGATAACCTACACCTACAATAATACATCCGGAGTTATAGAGGATAATGGTATTAATAAACCCAATTTACCTTTACCTACATGCTTATTTCGGGTTCCGTATCTCAAAAGGAAAAAAACGGAACCCTTATAGGATCATTTTGTTGTCTGTCTGTCTGTCAAGACCGAAACGTGTTGAAGTAACGAGTTGAAATTAAAACCATATACTGCGGACTGCGGTCCCTTGAAGCTGAGCAAAAATCCACTATGAATGTGGTTATCAACTGGGCACAAAAACTTTGAGGAAAAGAAAAACAACAATTCGAGAAGAAGAAGAAAAAGTGTTTAAACTTATGATTGTAACTTAATTTTATATTTGGAGTGTATAAGGGTGTGTTTATTATATCACCACTGCTCTCAAAACTGTGAAGGAAAACATCGTGAGGAAGCCGGCATGTCCTAGAATCAAAAATTCGAAAACATGTGATATTCATTCAACCAGCACTGGGCCCGCGTGGTGGATTACGGCCCATTAACTCTCCTAGAGAAGAGGCCTGAGTCCCAGCAGTGGGAACATTAAAAAGGCTAATGATGATGATGAAGGGTGTGCATTATTCCATTCTAGTTACATCTACACTAATATAATAAAAAGGTAAAGTTTGTTTTTATGTTTTTTTGTTTGTAGGGGGTAATCTCTGGAAGTACTGGTCCGATTGTTAAATTTTTTTCACCGATAGAAAGCTGCTTCTTTCCTAAGTGACATAGGTTATATTTTATGTGCGCGAGCGAAGCCGCTGGCAGAAGCTAGTGTTGTATATTAGCAAGTACATGTAAGGAGTCTTCAAAGACACAGTCGTTTCTAATATTCAAAGCAATCCTCCTCTAAGTATAGCCATTATGTGCAAAGGTTATCTTGAAAAGGAAATAATGAAGTAATCTACACACTGAACAAACTTAAAGTAAGTAATTATAAAGACCTAAAAGGTAAAGTAGGTAATGGTCAGACATTACGACAAGGTTGCCGCAGTGGCTGGTCGATTGACTGCTGCACTGCACAGATATCCGCAAGAGAGCCAAGGTCCCCGACATAATCCGAAGAATCTCCGAACTTAAGTGGCAGTGGGCAGGGCATTGCTTGCAGAACAGATAGTCGATGGGGCCGAGAGGATCTGTACGCATCGTTGGGAGGCCTCCCACAAGGTGGCCAGATAACCTGGTGAGAGTTGCGGGAATGATATGGATGCGAGACGCACAGGATCATTCATTGTACACAAAAAAATACATAGTACACGGTGATACATACAGTTTATATACAGAGGCGAGCTTAACACGACAATGAGTTTTCTCCCAGCAAACCTTTTCAGTTATAGAGAGAGAGAGAGAGTTTGAGTTAGTTGCCGACTCCTTCTTTAAAATGTTGGATTTGTTGCCGATTTTCGCTCAGTCCATTATTTATTTTATTTTTTTATTATTTTATTAAAGGGCTTTGTCGCTTAGCGACCACATCGCCCAGTACAGAAAACACAAAAACTTCCAATCTACCTTAAGGCTAACTCAAACAATTGTTTAGCTTTATCAGATATTGGAAAAGAGAGGATTGTATTACAAATGCCAATATCATACGTTTTACAGAGTCCAAAAATATTGATTCTTGTATTTTCATTCCGGACACACTCCATCAAGATGTGGACAACATCATCAACCACACCACAGTCATCAATTTGATGGTCTGTACCTTGTAGTACATTTTCGCACAGGTATTAGTAGGTACAAATCAATTAACATTTTACGAGCGTGTATCAAACTAATAGTGGTTGCGTGCGTGTTAAGGTACGTGGCGACGTGAGCTGTGACCACGTCGTCGAGCCTACGTCGTCGGTCCATTCATTCAATCGTTCGCGAATAGTGTGTATTAGCATGGCGTAGCATAGTTGGCCTTATATTCCGGCCATATGGGCCCAAATCCACCACGCGGGCCCCGTGCGGGTTGGTGGATGTCACATGTCTTCGAATTTTTTGGTTCTAGGACATGCCGGTTTCCTCACGATGATTTCCTTTACCATTTTGAGAGCAGTGGTGATGAAATAAATTAGATTAGATACACAATGTAAAGCACTTGGCTAGGTTTGAACCTGCGACCGTAAGTCGGGGTCGAGACCACTCGGCCACCACTGCCACAAATATTTTGGTCTTGAGATTTCTGAAAACTATAGCCCGGCGATTATCAGCTTTGGCAAGGAAAAGGATCCCTACATGTAAACGTACACAAAAAAAAATCAAGATTAAATTCAAATTATTTTATTTCACATAGGCCTACATGGGCACTTATAAAACGTCAGAAGCTAGTGCACCGTTCCAAATTGGTCGTTTCCTATGGGAAACGAACAATTTGTAAAAAAAAAAATAAAAAAAAAATTGTAAAATTACAAGTAATTTTACAATATTTTCTATTTTTTTATTTCATATTGCAATATTCATTGGTGTGAAAGGATAGTGTAGACTATTCAACATTGTATCTAAAAGCACAATAAAAATTACAGTAGATCGAAATAAAAAATAATCTATAATTCAGGTAGCTCTTGAAAAAGTTCCCAAATGTACTGTTAAGACGAGATAAGCGCCCAAAAAATTCCACATTGTAATTGTACACATCTAGTCCTATCTTCTCCCACGTGTGCTTTGTGTGTACCAACAAAGCAACGTTTTTCAACTCACGTGGCATACACAAAAATAGCAATCGTACGACGGCTCTCCCAATCTTATCTCGCACTTCCTACTGATACGAGATTAGGTACCTACTTCGAGAGATAACAAATCACTCTTCAGTATCTCCTCTTGATATTAAAATACTACGTCTTATTTGCAGATTTCGGTTATAAGGCGTAGTTGCCAATATTGGAACCGATACTTTTGCGACGTTTGGGAATTGATGTCACCTTTTATCAGTGAAATAATGACATATCATAATAATTACTAGTTTTTGATATGTACAATCATACACAAGTAGTAAAAAGTTGGAAGAAATCGTCACTTTTTCAAATACCTCTTCCTGTTCAGGGTGGAGCGAGAGGGTCGCAACTGTGAGGAAACGGATTCCAGCCGCCGCTGATGCAGACGCCTGGGTGTCGTGACTTGTCGTGAGTGGCAGGGTACTTTCTGGCCAACGTAGGCGCGGGCAAACAGCAACGAACGGCTGTATACCAATGCATTAATTTCATGCATTGATGTATCCAAGATATTTTTCTAATTGGGACCTGAGTCTGACCAGGTCCATCATAGAATTTCTAATCGGTAGCCCAATATCCTGGGTGGGCTCAGTACAATCGCCCCTAACCTCCTCCCATATACACCAATTATGACAGGGCCTGATAGGCAGTCGCTCCATGTAAATTGACGGCCCCTGACCTCCCCACCGTAGGCGCGGGCTTGCGGACAATGAGCAATGGGTAGCTCGTTGTCTCACCGTCCGGTAACTGTGCAGCAAGACAGCAGGGACCCAGCTGTGTCGAAGCCTAGGCCAGGGGCCAGGGTCTAGTTCCGAAAGGGAAGCTCGGCCTCGGTGTGAAAGGCAAGAAGGAATGGGGTGGGTTTTTTAGTCAGTAAGAATCTGACACTATCTTCTGCTCCGCCCAAGGGCAGGGGATGTCATTTGAATGATTTTACCCACCGAAAAAAAAAGGCCCTGACCTCCACCAGTTCCACAACCCATCTACTGGGTATTGGGTAAGTAAAGAAGGGATAAACATTTAAACATGGCTATTCAAATATGACCAGAAACTAAATGAAGGACATACTTCAAATATTGAACGATTCCATGCAAACTAGATAACAAGCGATACTGTTATCAGGTCTTCGAAGGCGTGACAAGCTATTAAAAGTTAAAGTAGCATTTTACACGCCCTGCTCATTACAGCCAAGCGAATATTATATTAGTCTATGAGCACACGAACTATTAGGGATGAGACATCGGTGAAGGACAAAGTATCGATACTGGCAATGTTTGGTTACTTTGGCCCTGGTGAATATCTGTGTCACTTGTATTGGTGATTTATCGAGCTTCATCATCAGCCTTTTTAATGTTCCCACTGCTGAGACTCAGGCCTCCTCTCTAGGAGTGGGAATTGGCCGTAATCCACCACACGGGCCCAGTGCGGGTTGGTGAATGTCACATGTCTTCGGAATTTTTGGTTCTAGGACATGCCGGTTTCCTCACGATGTAATTTATCGAGCTTCGATCAAAGTAACCCGTAGTAGTAGCCGTTGGAGTCATTTTGGACGAGTTTTGTAAAAAAAATAAGTTTTAATTTAGTTGTTAATTAATTCATACGAATAATGGATCTGGTTTAATAACTAGTTGTTGGGTTTTGAAGATGAGGTGGGTAGTGGCATGAAAATTATAACTGGTGTTTGTCGGAAATTGGTAGATGTTTAACGTTTAACCTTTTTAGAAGACAAACGATTTGGACGTATAAACGTGAACAAACGGTTTCGTAAAATAAATAATAATTGTTAAATTCGATATAGTGGCATGAAAATTATAACTGGTGTTTGTCGGAAATTGGTAGATGTTTAACGTTTAACCTTTTTAGAAGACAAACGATTTGGACGTATAAACGTGAACAAACGGTTTCGTAAAATAAATAATAATTGTTAAATTCGATATTGTCTCCTAATGGAAAAAATATCGAAGTAATTTACATTTTTTTTTTGTGTTGTGCTTACTTTTTACTAAAACCTTAACCTTAGATTTTTTATTTTAAATTATTTTAAAACCAGTAAAATTATAGTAGTATTTCTTATACAGTTAGAGGTACGCACTCAAAAGTTTGACCAGATGGTTAGACCGGAATATAGTTGGGAAAAGATTAAGCAGATATTTTTTTTACATTAATTATGGTAAAACGACACAGTGGTGAAATCCTACATTTTTATGTGCAGATATAAATTGTAATAAATAATCATTTCAACAGACAATAAAACTTATCATGAAACCACAAAATATAACGCGAGCACTCATTTCCCACGGCTGATATTATTAAAAAAAAAAACTATGCCACGATAATCTAATAGTAAAATAAACATACAATAGGTTATATATAATGATTGTTGTGAAACAATCGCTTTTGTAAATTTTTCGTAAGTATAGTAAACAAAACATTAGTACTTCAGTAAATATTTAATTATACGTCAACATGAGTTATAAATTAATAAAAAAGAATAATTTTTTTCTCATTCTCATGGAATAGTTTTATGAGAAATACCTTGTAGTAATTAGTAGTTAGTACGTTTTATTTTTCATGTGTACACAATGATACTATAAAGGCGAAAGTTTGTGAGCGTGTGTATGTCTGTGTGTATTTTTGTTATTTTTTCATCATCGGACCACTAGACGTATGGCATTACGCCATACATACATGGTTTACATCTCATCCACACGTACAAAGCGTTTTAGGAACACATTGATTATGCGTACAGCTTAGGAGTGGAACTCCCTTCCGGAGTCTATGTTTCCTGATAGCTACAACCTATCCCCGGATCTTTGAGTCAAGAGTGAATAGGTTGTTTTAAGGCAAGCGTGCTCCATCGTCGGCCACATCATCGCTTACCATCAGTTGAGGTAGTGGTAAAACGCGAACCTATGCATAATATAAAAAATACGTTCAGGATCGCAACCGCTTCCTGACTCTGTGGGCACTAAGCTTTAGCCCATTATTCCTCGGAAAAACGAAAATGACCACAAACTTTTAAACTATAACACCTTGTTTTTAGTATATCCGAAGCCTGAAACACCTATCTAGTATTTTTATGCAAAGAATCTATGTAGGTACAAAATTTCAAATCTGTATTATGAAAAATCACAAATTTATAACCCAGTCATGGTACCTGGTTACCGACATAAATACATGGTCACTGGGTCACCTGAGCGGCTGAGGTTTTGCTTCAGCACTCAGCTGTGCGCTGGATCCTAATGCTCGCTATGACCTGCCGTGATCTGTTTATGTAATTACTAGCTTTCCGTCCGCGGCTTCGCCCGCGTGGACTACAGTTTATATCGCGCGGGCAGAGACCCGTGCTCAGCAGTGGAATTATAGGTAGCCTATGTGTTATTCCAGTGTCTCTTCTACCCACCTACCAAATTTGATCTAAATCCGTTCAGTAGTTTTTACGTGAAAGCGTAACAGACAGACAGACAGAGTTACTTTCGCATTTATAATATTAGTAGGGATTTAGTGTCGGTGGTGTCCAACTTGTCATCATCATCATCATCAGCATATCAGCCGAAAGGCGGCCACTGTTGGACATAGGCCTCCCCCGAACGTCGTCAAAACGACCGGTCCTGTGCGTCACGTATCCATTGTATTCCCACGACCCTGACCAAGTCATCGGTCCACCTTGTTGGGCCTTCGAACCCTGTGTCTTCCGGTCTGTGGACGCCACTCCAGAACCTTTCGTCCTTTTTTAAATATTTTTGTGGAAAAATATAACATGGTGTAAAAATTATTGGAATTGATTCAGTTAGGTTCTTACTCTGAACAAACTATAATCGGGTTTCGCCTATACATATATAATATTAAAAATAATGTTGTATAAATCTAACCTATTCAATCAACAGGCCTCACATACCAATATATCATGACCACTATCAAAAATCATTCGATACGTTTATCATTTTTATTTCTAATTTACAACACCTGGCAACAATGATATAAAAATGTCAAATTGTTAATGAGACGCTCTCTGATTGGTCGGCGTCAATTACCGTTTGGAGTTCAAGGATGATCCACGAAGCCACTATCAATAATCATGTGTTTCTTTTAGGGTTCCGTGGAAATGCGGAGAAACTGACTGACAGACATATCAACGCACAGCTTTAACTACTGGGGTTAAGAACATGACAGTTGGCACAAGGCGGTACTAGCTTTTGCCCACTGCTTCGCCCGCTTACGTAAAATATAGCCTATGTCACTCAGAAATAAAAAAAAATGCAATCGGACCAATACTTTTATATAATATATTATCTCCTACAAACAAATAAACAAACTATACCTCTTTATATATATAGTGTAGATAGGCGAGCACTATGTAAGTAAGAATTTTTTAAATTCAACTTTTAAGAGAAAAAAAATATACTTGAAACTTAGCACAAATAGTAACCCAGTAAATAAAAAGATTTTCATTATTCTTTTTTCAAAACTACCCCTATAAAACAATTAGGGGCTGTTAAAGGTTGTATGGAAGAATCTTATTCCTTGGGTTAATAAACCTGAAACAAATTCTAAAATGAATAATAAAGACGGGCATTATTAGTTAAAAGAAAGAAATCCCTGACAACAATATTGTAAATATTTGTAAAGAAGATAATTCACTACGAGTAAATACTTTTAGGCGTAGTAAAAATGTATTGTTATCAATAAATATTTTCTTTACTATTATCGAAAGTTCTTGGAAAAATCACTACCTTTATGTTACTATTTTTCTAAGAAAACAACTGTTAAGTAATGTTTCTGTTTATAAAATACTTTCAACAATCGTTGCTAAAAATGGCCCTACCGCTTGACCTTTTCAAAAATTTTATACATTGACGTATATATTTACATAAGTAGGTTAGTATATGTATGAGTATACTGTATGTAGATAACGATGACTCAATATTACTGTTTTAACAGAAAATTTATCTTTGATAAAAATGTTTCCGCAAATCTTTAAACTAGGATTTATCTGCAGAACCAATCCCTTTTTTATATTACATCATCTTCAGTGGGAGTGGCAAAGTATAAAGGGAAAATTAATCAGAATACATCATTAATTAAAATTTACATCGTGCCTATTATGTGTTGAACATATGTATTATTAATATACACCACAAAGTCGAGACATAGTAACATTACAATAAATTATAAAGAAACGTCTCGTATAAACTTGAGACAGACTCGTGACCGCCAACTGAGACAATAAAATATTTGACGAGTATAATTTGTCCCACATTATAATATTTTTAAGTTGGAATGTGGATTAATTGACACAAAATTGTCTGCTTGGTTTTATTTTTATAGTGGGCGTCAGCTAGTGAAAATAGTTGTTCCTGGTTGGTAAAAGAATACTCTGCTGTGTTTCTAAATGTGTTGGTAATCATGTATAGGTATATAATAAAAGGAGAAACTGACTGATTGACATATCAATATATAGCCAAAACTATAGGAATTATGAATGTGAAATTTTGCACAATGGTTTCTTTTATGACGTAGGCGAACATTAAGAGAGGATTTTCCAAAATTTATCCCCGGAAGGGGATGAGACAGAGGTCCAAAGTTTGTATGAATGAACCTACTTTTACACGAGCGTAACCGCCGGAAGGAGGTAGTTCTCAATAAGATAGAAAATTAGTGACACCTACAAGTAGTTATTTTTTTTAAACAAAAAAACGCAGACTTCAATTACTTCTAAAACCAATCAACGCAGATACTTCTGAAAAACTATATCATGACCAATCTTTTGTCTTCTTTTATTTCTATAACTAGGCAAAGATTAACTTGAAAGAATCCTGTTGTCCTGTCGCAGGTCTACTGGAAGAAATTTCATTAGAAATAAGCAGGTCCTTTGTACTCTTTTATCCGTATTTGTTCTTTTCGATTATAAGTGTTTGTGTGTACATAAAAAAATAAACAAAATTTTGATCCACACTGCTGCAAACCTATCCTACAGCTCGTAAAACCAAAAAGCGCGCAAATTCGGCGTTTATCGACATCGCCCGCGTCACTAGTTCAAGGGCAGACACGCGGAAAATTTCATGGTCGCCTGTTCACGTTTCAACTGATAATTTAATAGGCGTTCGTTGCGTTGCGTAATAATTAAATAATTCTGCTAATCGCAATAATTGGGCCCGGAATGATAAGGCATATGGTAACCACAATATTACGTTGCAAGAAATGTTATGTAGTTAATTTTGTGTGCATTACTCGCAGAACAGATAGATGGCCGTTGAGGCCGAAAGGTTCTAGAATGGCGATCACGTGCCGGAAGACGTAGCGTTGGAAGGCTTCCTACAAAGTGGAATGATGACCTGATAAGGGTTGCGGGAATCCGATGGATGCGAGACGCACAAGACCGTTCATTGTGGCGACACTTGGGGGAGGTCTATGTCCAACAGTGGACATCTTTCGGCTGAAATGATGATGATGATGATGTAAATCAATCAATATTTCTCAAAGAATATGGATTTATCTAGGTCAGCTGGACTCTATCCAGGCGCAGCTACTAGGCACACATTTGATTTAATTCCGGCCAGATGTTCACGGGACTATACGCCTTAACCCCTTTTTTTTTGGTTGAGTAAATCATCTAAATGATATCTCCCGCCCTTGGGTGGAGCAGGAGGGTTTCAGACTTTTACTGACTAAAAACTCACTCCTGTTCATTCTTAGCCATTGTTATAATAAGGGTTCCGTTTTTTTCCTTTTAAGGTACGGAACCCTAAAAAAGCCTTAAGGTGCATACAGACTTTGCGAGGCATGCGCAGCGAACGGCACACAGCGAATGCCTCTGCTTGAAGGGTGCGTGTTGAAAGCAATATATGTACCAACATATACTCAGGTCAAGCCATGGCATGCGAAGCAAATGTTTCATTTGTCTGTCTTCATGAGACATGTGCTTGCGAAGCATTGGCTGTGCGCCGTGCGTGTCGCATGCCTCGCAAAGTCTGTATCCGCCTTTATACTCTACATTACTATTTGTAGAAGTTTTGTTATGCTGAACTTTTCAGTCTTCACGTCTCATTAAACTGAGAGTCTGCAATGAGGCGACTCTGAACTGCAATCTTGCACATATATTGTAGTATGTATGTATATCTCTAAGTTTATTGTACTATTTACGAATCTCTTTGCAAGAATACATAGTAATTGCTACTATAAAGTATACTTATTGCAGCTAATGGACGATGAGTCTTTGAAAAAACTGGGTTTAGATATTATTTATAGGTATATCACATACTAGGTTCGGCCAACGGCTTTGCACACACTGAAAGTAGGAAATATGTAATGCCTATGTCAATCAGTGATAAAGTACGAGTATCATTTGGCGGTGAAAGATAATAAAATCGACCACAAATAAAATAAATACAGCTTTTTTGGTAACTGTACTTTAAAACCTTAGCCATATTTTTAATAGGTGGAAGTTGGGTCCGCGGTCCCGACGCGTTCAGCAGCGGACGTCTTCAACTGAAATAAAATAATAATATATAATAATAATATATATACACTTATTCTTTTTGTAAATGTTTGTCCTGTAATAAGCTACGGCAGATGATGCTAGTCTGGTCCGGGCAACTGGCCGGTATTTGATTTTGGACAGTTGTATATACTCTAACTGTGCGGAGAACTCTGATACCGTACTACACGATAGTTCTTTAATGATATGGATGTAGCTACGAATTTATTAAATAGTTTTGAATGTAATTCAGTTTAGGACAAGTTACACCCTTTCCTTTAAGTAACGGTTTAATGAAGGTTGCCACAGTCCAGCGTAGCGTAGGTCAAGTTTTTAACAGCCAAACTTTTACGACCAAATCGTTGTGTGTAGGGTGACCAACTTCGAAGTATATTTTTGTGCCGCTATTTAGAATTGAGGATACTTTGTTGTTTGAAATCAATTTTTAGTGAAGAAGTTGCAATTTAGTTTTGTATAATTTTTGAGACCATAATCCGTTTGTCTACTCAAGTGCTATAACTAACCACGGTATAATGTAATTGTATTTAAAAATTCTTACGTGAATAGAGAAATTGAAAAATTTAATCAAAATGTTTTTGGTAACGCATTGACATTGACCCCAAGTTCACAAGATTAAAAGTATGTTTATAGTAAACTGAACAAAATATAACTGGTTAATTTTGTTAGATAAAGAGAAATGTTTATTTTTACTTCAAACAATTAAAACCAAATAAAACATACAAAATAATAATAACAATAAAAAGAGTAAATCAAAAATATTTGCTAGGCTAAAAAGCCGCCTATTCCAGCATAAAAAAAAAAAACTTAATTTAAAGTTTGTTTATACCTGGTTTGGTCACCCTACAACACCAGCTGTCATGAGGAACTCATGCTCATACAAAGTCGAAAAAATAGGTCATCACCAGGAAATCACGATCTCACTTGATGTAGAACAATAGCCAAAAACTTAGTATTCATGACCTTCCAAATAGTTTCTCAATATCCCTTAACTATTCTGACTGTTAAGGCGATGACAAGACAAATACTGAAAAAGATTTATTAGAAAAAATTCAATATTGCTACAGATTGAGGTTGCGGAAAAAAATTACATTAATCTTGAACGTATTTCTGAAAATTATGATCTTTTCAAAACAAGTTATAGAAAAAAATCTTTTTTCAAATTACCATTTGTTTCAAGCAACTTCTATTAAGGAAATACCCATTTTAAAATAAATATTTTTTTAAAAAGAGTAGCCATGGATTTTTTTGCCGGTTTTTCTCCATAGGAAACTATCCACTAGCTTCTGACGTTTATAAGGGGGCTTATGTAGGCCTACGTAAAATTAAAAGTTTTGAATTCAATTTTGACTTTTTTTTTTGAGGAAATCTATAAAATACTCCTCAAATCTCTTTTTTTACTAAAAAATAGTTGCTAACATGAGTTTAAGACCTCTACAAACATAATATGGATCCTCTATCTGATATAAATAAATAATAATAATAAATCCTTCCTAATATTATAAAAGCGAAAGTGAGTTTGTTTGTTTGTTACGTCTTACCCCTAAATGGCAAAACCGATTTTGATGAAACTTGACCATGTCCTGGAATAGGACATAGGATACTTTTTATCCCGGAAGTATGTTCCCTTGGGATAATTTTCTGCTATCACGCGGGCGAAGCCGCTGTGAGCAGCTAGTAATAATATATGTAACTATTTCTACAGTTCCTGAACTTTAGAAGTTGCCATCGCCTTAACAGCTTGGTAACACCCTTATTATGATGATGTAGGCCTAAAACGTGCCTCAGAGACGAGCTGTGTTGCAAGGCAGCCATCACAGTGTTGCCAGGCACATGTCATATCATTATTCCATAGCCTCGCCTAGCCGTATGCAAAACTCGGAATCGACCTTAGATTCGCTTTGGCAAGGAGTCCTTTAGAATATATTAGTTGTATTAATGGTCAAATTTTAGATTGCGAAATAGGTATGGGTTTGAGAAGAGGGACTGTGTGTTTGTTTGTTGATTACGAATAAACTCTTGTACTTGTACTTGTATAACTCGATTGCAAATATGTGGAACGTCTAGTCAAGACAATGCAAGTTTCATCATCATCATCCTTTCAGCCTTGTGCCCCTGTGTGACTCCCTCGAATTTCACCAGGTTATCAGCCCACCTTGTGGGAGGTCTTCCAACGTTGCGTCCTTCGGTATGCAGTCATCACTCCAGAACCTTTCGCTCCCTTGATGATGCCCTCTGTTCTACAAGCAATACAAGCCATATACAAGTGTAATCATAGTTTAATTGGAATAAATAATTATACTTATAAAATCAAAGGCTTAGTTGGGAAAAATTAAAAATAATGTAATTATATTTAAAAACAGATTCTAGATATAAAATCATCTATCTTCGAAGTGAGGAAAGTACGTGAAATAACTGCTTTTAATACCTCATGCATGTAGCTGTTATTTCAGAACATAATAATAAAAACATAATCGGGCTGATTATGTTTATAATGTACCCGTTTCTGGGACGCAGGCCATCTCGCTAGAAGAGGGAATAGGGCGTAATCCGCCACACCGGTGCGGGACGAAGGATGACACATGTCTTCGAAGTTTTAGTTCTAGGACATACCGGTTTCTTCACGATGTTTTCCTACACCGTTTTGAGAATAGTGACAGTAAAATAAATGACACAGAGTAAAGCTCCTGCCTAGGTTTGATCTGCTAACGCTGGACCACTTTTGCTCTTATTTCAGGACCTCGTCAAAAATATATAAATACTGACTTCTGCCAGCAGATTCGCCCGCGTAAAAGTCGATTCTTCATACAAAATTCTAACCCCCGTTTTACCCTCTTAGAGATGGAGTTTCGTAAAATCCGTTCTTAGCGGATGTCTACATGTCTACACCCTATAAGAAACCAAGCCAAATTTTAAGTTTGTACATGTTATTATTTCGTGATTAATCAGTGAGAGGTATTTCGCTTTTATATATATAAGATTCACAAGTAAAACCGCCGTCAAATACTAACTTATAACTAAACAAAGCTTTATCTTTGTATATAAATAATGGTCCATTACTAGTTACTACATACCTCGAATTAATCGTGACAGGAAGGGACACAAGGTTACCGGGTTAACGACTCGTCATTCGTCAGATTAATGTATCCCAGGTCGTCAGTTGATTGGTGCGTTTACACGTGGACCCAGCCTCGGCAAAACGCCATCCCTAGCCAACGTGTAAACGGAGTCATGAAATGGCATGATTCATGAATAGCGTTATATGCTGGCGCCGATCCGGGCTAGTGTTGATTTTTGGACACACTGACCGAGGCTGGGCCCACGTGTAAACGGGCCCAGCTCGTTCGACAGATTAACGTATTGTAGTTCGTCAGATTAAAGACTGGAGCTCGTAGATAAATAATAATAGACGCAAGTTTAGATCCACAAGGTTAAGCTAAGCTTTCCGAAATTGGTTCGTTGATGGGTGACAATCCATTATGCAGATTCCTTTTGCCTCAGTTCAGAACGTACTCTACGTTAGGACAATGGTCCCTGCAGACAGTTGTAGATCTTGAACAGTCGATACGTGTAGACAGACTCCAAAAAATCTATCACCTATGTTGCCAAGGGCTATCCTGTTGAATTACTGTGGCCCTGGAACGCAAAGAACCCGGTTCTCTTTCACACAACCCCTGGCCCCCTATGTCCTTAACCTTGGGTCGCCTACGGATATCGTGTATACAGATATGGTGACCCAGAAATGTTAAAATGTTCTATCGGCTGTTGCTATGGGCCGACTTAGGCGTGGCCGCGTGGGGTTATATTGTGACGTAAAGTTAGGAATTACTGTTGGTATAGTAAGTTCTTGCTTGTGTCTTGGTGTTCTTGTTCTCCTACAATGAGTTGTTTCTATTCAGCAGTTACAAAAGCCTGTACTGTTTCGATGCTCCAAATATTTTAGATACCTGAAGTAACTTCGATTTTTTTATTAAATAATTTATGGGAGTATTCAGCGAAATTCATCGTTATCATAACGCTTAGGTGTTTTAGGGAGCCGGAAATGATAAAAGCTTACAGTATCAACTATCTTGTTTGAAGAGAAACGATAAGAACGAAACGTTCATATATTAAATCTTCCGGACTGAGCTCAAGTCGTCGACGGCGCGTAGAGTTACGCGCGCGGCTCACAGATGTCAGTAAAATTGTAGGGGCCCAGCAGGGCCCAAGCCTGAGCTTGCGGACGGCGAGCCATGCGTAGCTCGCTGTCCGACCGTCCGGTAGTTAGATTAGATAGTAGTGGGGGTTGTCATTGGATGTGATTTTCCCCACCATAAAAAAGGGCCCTAGCCTACTGGGACCATGGGTTGGCTTCCAAAAGGGAAACCCGGTTTCCTAGAACAAGGCAAAGAAGGAACATAGGTGTGATTTTAGCCAGTAAAAGTCTGGCACGCCCTCCCACTCCGCCCTATGGCGGAAGAAGTCACTGGGTCATTATAAAAAAGTAGTCACCTGTTACTACTTCGTCAAAATTACGGTTATTAATTACTTTTTCTGTTACATTATCTTAAGTCATATATTATTAGTAAAACTTCTTAAAATACGCCAAGGTTTTGCATGATTTATAGAACTTCATGGGTGCTGTTTTATATATTTTTTTCATTGTAACTTTTTTCTATTTTGCTGAAAGCGGAAAATTGGCAGCACTTTCATTTTATATGACAGCGTACTTATTCTATTGGTTTACGGGAGTGTCCTTGAATTACGAATATATTTATGAGTTTACATGTGGATGGATGGAGGGGGAGAGGGAGGCCAAAGAAAAGATGGATGGATTGTGTGAGATGTGATATGAATGAAAAGGGAGTTAGTGATAGCGTGACGAGTGACAGGACAGAATGGAAGAAAAAAACGTGTTGTGCCGATCCCAAATAAAACGGGACAAGAGCAGGAAGATGATGATGATGATGTAAAATGTTTTTTGATGCGAGTAACCCTGAATGACTGCTTAACTGACTAGTGCTCTAATGCTTGAATATTTCTTATATTAGTGCTCTATATCTATATACAGGGTGAATTTGAATAAATGCGACAAATTGAAATGGGAGCTTCAGTTACAGTAACATAGTAATTATAAACTGTTTTTTCTACAATCTAAATCGTTAAAAAAATTACGCGATTATTTTGCCTATTTTTGTAAGTATCGCGCGACGTTGCCAAACCTCGCATGAGCGCCAGCGCTGACATCCCTTCCCGGCGACCGGCCCTACGCCTACCACCCTTCCTTGTTGATCGTTCATTATTCGTCCTAACACGTTTGTAGGTCACGGTCGCGCGCGCCTTCCGCAAATCCATATTCCGCTAATAATTTTTTTAACGATTTAGATTGTAGAAAAAACAGTTTATAATTACTATGTTACTGTAACTGAAGCTCCCATTTCACTTTGTCGCATTTATTCAAATTCACCCTGTATATTTGAATAGGTATATCTATGTTTTCTAAGACAGAGAGAATTTTCAAATTGGCCAATTAATTCTTGCGAGAACACAAGAGTGACCTTGGTCCTAGAAAGTAAAGGGCAACTGAAGGACACAGATCGGGTCTAGACAGTAAAGTCCCTCTCGTCCTACCCTAAAGCGGGATCTTATTACCTCAAAATAAAAGGTGCATCAGCGCCCCTACAAGGTAAATAATTATTTTTTAGGAAAGTAAATTCAAGAATCAGAGTGATGCGAGATGCACAGGCAGGACGTGTCGTTGTGGCGACACTGGGGGGTTGGATGTGCCTATGTCCTATGAACATTGGACGTACTTCGATGAACCTGACCTATAGCCAATAAGGTTGATACATTCTCTAGACTAAAAGAGGCTAATCAATTACTTAAAAATAAAAATATTTTTTTTCTGTTTTGGTGTACAATAAAATTGATTGTTACTATTTAAAACTTTTCGAAAAAAATGATCCTGACCAGCCGCAACAGCCAACAAAAATATTAACATCTTAACAATAACGTTTCGTTGCCATAGTTCTATTTTTGTCTATTTATAAACACAACCGTCATTGGCACCATGATAAAATTAAATTTGAAACATATTCACAGCCATTAACGCGAGATATATTACCCCGGATATATTCGGTGTAAAAGAAGCGACACCTCGCAACATGTACGTAAGTATGGTAATTTGTATTATATCACCTTGTCTATTTCTTTTAATAGAAATTTTGAAACTAGCAACCTTGATTGTTAGATCTGAATATCAAGAGATATTTAAACAAGATTTTATTTAAAAAAATAACCTACTTCACAAAAAAATTTGAATTGGATTTGAGGAGTTCCCTCGATTTCGCCAAGATTCCATCATCAAATTCCAACTTGGTGACTATGGGACCATTTGGAAAGTATACCCTTTCTAACAAAACATTTTTTTTTAAATCGGTTAGCAAGTGACGAAGTTATTCGCGAACAAACATAAAAAAAATACAAACATCCGAATTGAGAACCTCCTCCTTTTTTAGACGTCGGTAAAAAAACTGGTTAAGTGCGAGTTGGACTCGCTAACCGAGGGTTCCGTATAAATTTACCTATGTATATGGTTCAATTCCCGAATCGAGTTTCAAATATTTTGACAATCACTATTTTTGATTTTTGTGACGAATGTGTACAAAGCAGTTTTTAGACTTATCCAAATCTTCCTTCCTTCTTCAGATCTATAGGGTATCTCACGTTGACCCAGAAACCTGAAATTAGGCACAAAGCAAGGTCTTATAGCACAGGTAGGTACAGACACGTCACAAAAAAAAATGGAATTCGGAAAAATCTTCAGACTCCATTCGGGAATTGTAGTTTGCACGGAACCCTCAGTGCGCGAGTCCGACTCGCACTTGCCCAGTTTTTTTTTAGATCGCGTTGGCTTGGATTAAAAAAAAATATTTGAAAAAATAATAAAGCGCACCGTGTATTGCTTTATTGAAATTCTGGACTCAAACTACAACAGCTGTTCTCCTGCACTGTCACCGCCACTGTATGTGTATGTCCAGCTACAGAGCAGGTCGTAGAAGACAGATGCGACGCAGATACAGTGTCGAGCTCTCACTGTCATGGCTGCCACTTAATCAAAGGCTTCTGCGTTACCCTGCTGCGACACTGCAGTGCTTGCTAATAGTTTTAACTGCATACAACATTGCTGCAAGATGAGGGGTTATTAAAATGGTGCAGGAAGTTCGAATAATGAATTAGATGTTTCGAGGTCATCTAATGACTCTCCCGCTTTAAGGAGGAGCAGGAGGGCGTGTCAGACTTTAACTGACTAAAACCATACGTATGTTTCCTCTGTTGCCTTTTGCGTTCCAGAACCACGAATGACCCGTTCAGAAGTCAACCTATGGTCCCATCGTGACTACATCGCGATATTAAAGTAATACGCAAGTTTAACACTCTAGCTTTTGCCCACAGCTTCCCTCGCGGATATAAAATATGGCTTATGTCACTCAGGAATAAAGCAGCTTTCTATCGGTGAAAATATTTTCGCTAACAGACCAGTAATATCAGAGATTACCTCCTACAAACAAATAAACAAACTTTACCTCTACTACTCTTATATTATTAATGTAGATTAGTGACCATATCAATATTACAAATCTTTTATGTTTTAAAAAATAAAACTTTTTGGGATAATTATCTATATTTACGCAGGCAAAGCCGTTGACAGAAGCTAGTAAGATGATAAGGCAAATAAATATCGATAACCTAATCAAAAGTTAACGATAGAATGATTTCATAGATTTGAAAATATCCGATTTTCGGGTAAGTCAGTCAAATATTTCGAATTTTAATTACTATCTTAACGATCAAACTGTGTGTTGTTTTGCGAAATTCCAAGAAATCAAAGATAGATAATCTAGATACGATCATATGACTGATGCTATCTTTACTTATAATTTTTATCTTCAGACGTAAGCTGATCGTCTATGCGGTATTTAAATTCAGACTAGCCTTGAGATGATCCCCCATTCTTCGAGGTGGGCAAGCTCTTTGAAAGAGTAATTGCAAACCGCCTTGTCGTGCGGCTAACACGGGTGGGGCCGGACTTGTCGGACGGACAGTTCGGCTTTCGCAGGGCGCGCTCTACTATAGACGCCATCATGCGCGTGCGAGCCCTCACGACAGGGGAAGCGGTGTCCCAGGGTAGGTGTGTCGTGGCAGTGTCCTTGGACATTGCCAACGCCTTCAACTCCCTGCCCTGGAGTACGATCCGGAGGGCACTCCGGTACCACCGGGTGCCCGAATACCTCTGTCTAGTGGTCGAGGCGTACCTGTCAGACAGGTACATTGTCTACCCCGGTCACCAGGGAGACTGGAATCGTCGAGAGATGTCGTGCGGTGTTCCGCAGGGGTCGGTTCTAGGCCCACCCTTGTGGAACATCGGCTACGATTACGTGCTGCGCGGCGACTTCCCTGACGGGGTCAGCGTGGTTTGCTACGCAGACGACACGCTGATCCTAGCGCAGGGAGAGTCGCACCAGGCGGCGGTCGCTCTAGCGACACGCGGGGTTGCGATAGCCGTTGGTAGGATCCAGGAGTTGGGACTCGAGGTGGCGCTGCATAAATCCGAGGCAATGTGCTTCCACGGCCCTCGGAACGCGCCACCATCGGACTCCCAGCTTACGGTAGGAGGAGTTCGCATCGGCGTCGGGTCGACGATGAAGTATCTGGGACTCGTCCTCGACAGCCGGTGGAATTTCGTAGAACATTTCCGACGTCTGGCTCCCAAGCTTCTCCGGGCTGGGGCTGCTCTCAAGCGGCTCCTGCCCAACCTTGGGGGTCCAGACGCCTCCTGCCGGAGGCTCTACGCGGGGATCGTTCGGTCCATGGCCCTCTACGGGGCGCCGGTGTGGGCGCCGTCGCTGGCAAAGCGACCGGCGTCCATACTGAACGCCTGCCAGAGGGTCATGGCAATACGGATGGTGCGGGGTTACCGCACGATCTCCCGCGAAGCGGCGAGCCTCCTGGCTGGCCTACCACCGTGGGATCTGGAGGCAACAGTCCTTGCACACATGCACGACATGCGCGTGGAGATGCAACGCCGGGGTGAAAGTCCACTGCCACAACATGTCAAGGCATGGCGGACAGAGCTCCGGCGGGATCTCATGGTGAAATGGCGTCAACGGCTATCGCAACCCAGTGCTGGGCACGCCACGATTATGGCGGTAAGTCCCCTCTTTGAGGCGTGGCTGGAAAGACCTCACGGCGTCCTTACCTTCCGCATGACGCAGGTCCTCACCGGACATGGCAAGTTCGGGAGGTTCCTGCATCGGATTCAAGCGGAAGAGACGCCCGGGTGTCGCCACTGTGCGCAACGCCCGGAGGACACGGTGGAGCACACCGTCGAGGTGTGCCCTGCCTGGGCGGAGCATCGCCGTGCCCTCGTGGGGGCGATCGGCGGCGGAGACCTCTCGCGCCGGGCCCTGGTCGAGGCCATGGTCCGGAGCGAGGAGGAATGGCAGGCGGTCGCCTCCTTCTGCGAAGCAGTAATGCTTGCAAAGGAGGAGGCCGACCGCATCAGGCAACGGCGCCCTCGCCGCCGTCGCCGGGATTCCGATCCCGATTTCCGGCCACCGTAGACGCGGGCTCGCGGACGGCGAGCCATGGGTAGCTCGCTGTTCGATCGTCCGGTAATGGACCGAGTCCAAGACGTCGACGGCGCGCACTGTTCCCGCGCGCCTCAAGGAGTTGTCAGCAGCAGGAGGGGCCCAGCTGGGTCGAAGCCTACTGGGGACAGGGTTGTCCGAAAGGGAGCTCGTGCCCCGGTATGAAGGCTAGAAGGAACGGCGCGGGGTTTTTAGTCAGTAAGAGTCTGACACTGTCTCCTGCTCCACCCAAGAGCGGGTTTCGTCAAAGATGATTTTCCCCGTCGATAAAAAAAAAAAAAAAAAAAATCCCCCATTCTTGTTCAACGAATCGCGTCATTTGCATGACGCTCCTCCAAAATCCGCAATTTTACTTTTTACACAGAAATAAATCAAACATTACGATGCCTGGACACTGCCTATAAAATGTCGTAGGAAACTCGTGAAATAAAATATATACAAATGTTATAAAAATGAATCAGCATTGAAAATGTTCCTCCACTGACCCAAATATACCTACATCAGCTGATCACGTCATTGTGTAATAGGAATAGCACCTGTGTAACGTTGTAGGCGTTTTTGAATACCGACATTTCATGAACTGTCTAGACGATGTAAAATGTTGGTAAGTTTCTGACATATCTAAAAGCTTATTATGTCCTTAATGACCATCAATGCAGCTTCCAACGAAAATGGTCAGCTGGGGATCTGCTAGCTCACGTGGCTGGCGTGACTAGAACACGTGGAAGCGGATGCCGTCTCCATTTATTTTTCAAAGATTTCCGACAGGTTCTCGCATCTAGATCGGTCCATCTAAGTCGTCATCAATGGCTGTTCTTCAGATCAACTGGTTATTAATCCCTTGTGATCCACAGAAGTCGGTACTCTCGTACACATTAAGGTCTTCTACAAACTAGTGTCTTTGAGTATGCAGGCACGACACCTAGTTGCTCACAGATCCAGTCTCTCCAAAAACCTAACACACTTTCACTTGTCCTTGAAGGAAGTCTTAGGCGTGGCTCTTGCCATTAAAAGCAAACGCCCTGTTCCTATTATCAGAGGTGTGACGGAATCGATAGCAGACCATCTTAATCTTTTTGGTGTTAAATTTCCATTATGGGCAAAGGCTCAGCTGACTACCAAAAAGTTATTTCCAACTTTTTGGCAGTCAGTGATCTTTAGATCGCACCAGAACAGGTACTTAAACTTTATCAAGCGTAGTTCGATCGTGCAGTACTGCAGGCCAAGCCAAATTACGACCGTTTCGTTTCGAATCTGTTCCTACAGGTAACGCCTCCGATTCCTTTGTTCTGACCACGTGACTTAACGTTGAGATGATGTCATTCAAATACATTTGAAGCTCTCTACTAGCGTTAACGATTTTAGAAAACTTGGCTAAGCCCTCTGCTCTTATTTTTGGTAGGGATTTGCCAGATACAGGTTGATGTGTTTGCGTCAAAAGAGAAATGAGTCAAGAGGATCATCTGCTATGATGTACTAGCCGAGTTACAACTCCAAGGGTAGCAGGGTTTCTATCGGTTGCATTTCGGGGATTAGTCCCCTCGGGTTAGAATTGTATAACTTTTTGCGAAGCCCAATCCATCATCGCAAAACTAGACGTACGGCAATGCGATAGCATAGCATAGTCGGCTTTACAATGACCCCACTGCTGGGACTTAGGCTTCGTCTCTAGGAGAGAGAACGGGTCGTAATCCACCACGCTGGCCCAATACGGATTGGTAGATTTCACATGTCTACGATTTTTTCTAAGATAGACCATTTTCCTCAAGATGTTTTCCATCACCACTTTGAAAGCAATGGTGATGAAATAAATTACACAAAGTGATGCGTCTTCCTGAGTGGTAACACTTTGAAAGGCCAACTTCAATGACCTAGCGCGGTACAGAATTTAAATAGAATACGAGGTCAACTTTTACTGGTTATGCTAAAACTCTTTTATGTTCTAACATACAATCTGGCAAGAAAACAATTATAGTAATTCAGTCTTCTTGAGTGACAATCCAATATATTAGAGAAATTATGTGACTGTTAATGACTGCGGCGTATCACACTATTACCACAAAATAGATAAGTAGGTACAGAAGTCAATCTACATACAAAGCGCGCTCAAGCAACGCACACATAGACACCGCTCACGGACACGATATCTCGACTAGAGATGGGTTTCTACCCGGTAAATACCGGGTAAATACCCAAAATACCCAAATGCAGGGTTTTTACCCGGGTAAATACCCAAATGGTGGGTATTTACTTTTTGGTTTTTTTTTGTTTTTTTATACATTTTTAGCAATAAAAAATGTTTATCAAATATGTTTTATGCATGAAATGTACATGGTGTCGGCTAATAATAGTTTTCTACTCTACAAATCATGGAAAAAGTGCACGTCCGTATTTTTTAAATATTTTACGTCTGTATTTTATTTGAAAAACTAACACAGATATACAAAATTGAGAAAAAACATGTAGAACACTAAAATAAAATAAAAATTAAAAACAAAAAAAATAATAAAAAAATTAAAAAAAAACATTGTGTAAGTTATTTATTGTTACAAACTTGAAAATCTGTTGAAATTTCAGAAAAAGTTACAGTTAAACTTCATTTAACAAAAATAATAATCAGGCGTTAAAACTTAAAAATATACGAAAGGAGCCGAATTTATAACATGGAGGTGTTCAAAACATGTAAACGATCTAAAATTCAACGAAACTTTATTTAATAAATCATCCAAAAAAGTTTTAAAGGTTTATACCCATGGTTTTGGGTATTTACCGGGTAAAAACCCTGTTTATACCCAAATTAGGTATTTACCCGGTAAATACCCGATGGGTTTTTACCCACCGCCCATCTCTAATCTCGACGCGCCTCGGCCCACTCGTCGCACAGTTCCGGCCCAAACGCTCATTAGTTTGCGTCCACCGAGCGTAGGTATAAAAAGAAGTACATACATGACATTGACTTCTGTACCTATCTATTTTGTGCTATTACTATACTATCTACACTAATAATATAAAGAGGTAGTTTGTTTTTTTGTTTGTAGGTGGTAATCTCTGAATGGTCCGATTGCTAAATTTTTTTCACCGATAGAAAGCTGCTTTATTCCTGAGTAACATAGGCTATATTTTATGTACGCGGGCGATGCTGCGGGCAAAAGCTAGTTGCTGATATTATAAAGGTGACATTTTAGAGTGTGTTTGTATGTTTGTTACTTCTACACGCACGAATGGCTAAACAGTTTTTTTTTTAATGATATAAATTAGTGCTGACAGCGATCCCACCTGATGGTAAGCAGTGATACAATCGTTGATGGTGAAGCGCACTAGTTTATTAAGAGCTTATTTCGCTCTAATTTTGAAGACAGCTAAATTATAATCGGACGGGAAGACCGCATCAAAGCAAATTATTCATCCTTCGATGTACCTACCTAAACAACGAGGTAAAACGCTTAGACGAATGGTTCTATAGTGGCGACGGCCGGCGTACCGGCAGACACAGTATTGAGAGGCCTCCTACAAGGTGGACTGATGACCTGATAAGGGTTGCTTGAATCCGATGGATGCAAGACGTAGATGACCGTTCATTGTGGCGACGCTTAGGGTTGGCTTATGCCCAACAGTAGACGTCTTTCGGCTAAAATGATGATGATGATGAAACGCTTAGTCTGGTACGGGTGTTAAAATTTGACAATTTCCTGGACCTTTCCACATAGGATATGTACTTCTTTATCCCAGAAGTATGTTCCCTTGGGACAATTTCCTGCTTTCACGCGGGCAAAGCCGCCGTAGTAGCTAGTTCAACATAATTGAGGAAGAGTGCGAAAATTTATTGTTTATTTGGCGACACCAGAATTATTCATTTGGAATAGTTGTAGCTTGTATGCTTGCCGAAGAGTCTGATATTAATATAGGAAGCGCTGGTCTGAAGGCCACTGGGCGTGACGCATTTGTATCTACGCATCAGAAGTTCAGAACTATATAGTTTTGATGACAACTCGTTTATAGTTTTCACAGATCACAATGTTATGTGAAATGGGGATTATGTAAAGTAAATGTTTCCGTTTAGCTAGATTGTTTTATTTTTATTCAATTCATTTTTCTTTTTTTTTTTCAGAGTAATATGTCCATATAGATATAGTGTTAAAGAATATAGAGTAAAATTATATTTACTCTATATTCTTTAACACTATATCGATATAAATTATGTGTAGAGTAAAAATAGGTAAAAAAAAACCTTTGGATTAAATGTTAGTACCTACTCCAATGAGACGAATTATTAAACACGGATATGTAACCATTGCCTCCATAGAGGACTTTTCAACATAATAGCATTACCTCCAGCCCTACTAGCCAAGTTACGACCGTTTCGTTTTTGGTTCTCTTGCGTCGAACGTCGCGAGTCGGCCACACCTCCTATTCCTTTGTTCTAACCACGTGACTGAGGGTTGCGATGTCGTCAGAACAATTAATAATGATTAATAATGGAAATTATGCTATAGTAAATGATAATAAATAAATAAATGGTTGACTCACAAAGAGAAACAGCCTTGCAATCTTTTTACTTTCATTTTACTTTTTTTCAGTTATTTCAGTTCAATGCTAGCCCACTCCTTCCTAATTATCATCATTATCTTAAATTACGAAGGGTTCCTAGAACCCAGCCATTGTGGCAAAGAAATAACAAATTTAATTCTTGCAAAAACATAGGAAATTCAATATTGAAAAGCCATGAAACATTTCTTGGGAAGAAATTCTTATAACCAACATTTAACATAAAAATTCCTGATTCAAAGAAACAATAATTAGGAACCTTGGAGAACAAAGTTAAATTAAACATTCTCAAGTACATAGAATTAACGAGTTACTGATGATTCAGACACAGTGTCCGAATCAACATATTTTATTTTCAATTTTGTTCATTAACGATTTGGACACCACCAACTTATTGAAACTATTTAGTCATCGTCATCTTCCTGCCCTTGTCCCGTGTTATTTGGGGTCGGCGCAACACGTTTTATTCTTCTATTCTATCCATTCACCCATCATGCTATCACTAACTTCTTTTTCTTTTATATCACTCTTCACACAATCCATCCATCTTTTCTTTGGCCTCCCTCTCCCTCTTCACCCATCCACATATACATTCAAATAAAAAGTCTTAAAACGTAACATAAAACACTTAAGTTTTTGTGTGTACGTAAATGAAAAATAAAACCCGAAGTTGCCGCCTTGTTTTGGTAAGGCTTTTCCCCCATATATTATACATATTTCAAAACTTTTTATCTGACTGTATTAAACAGGGTGTGTCCGAATAGGTATGAATAAAATGTGTCAATTCGGACACTGAGTCCGAATATACTGTGTCCAAGTCATCAGTAAATCGAATTAACGACAGTCCTATAACAAACGATGAGTCCCTGGCCTAATTTTCATCTAACATTATCTGTTTTACCTAAACATTTTTTTTAAAACCGTGTACACACAATGCGTAACTGAAAGTCAAAATATTTTTGTTCTCGGCTCTAAAAGATTCTATAGTTAGATCGGTGTTACTATCTGGCGAGAGGCATGAGCTAATCCATGCTATAGAATCTAAAATAATATAGTTTTTGATTAAATTCACCAGTTCTTTGTATTTAGAAATAAAGAAAGAAAAAATATTGTTTATCGTGATAGTAAGAATGTTAGTTCACAATGATTTGTTGAATTTCCTATTAGTTTAGCTTGATTCGATAGATGGCGTTGTATCGTTTTCTACATCGCGGTGTTAAGATTTTTGCACTTGCACCCAGCTTTGCACGCACATTTATTGTGCGTACAGCCAAGGAGTGGAATTCCCTGCCGGAGTCTGTGTTTCCTGATACTACAACTTAGGGGTCTTTAAGTCAAGAGTGAATAGGTTACTTCTAGGCAAGCGTGTTCCATCGTCGACCACATCGTCGCTTACCATCAGGTGAGATGGTGGTCAAACGCAAGCCTAACTAAAAAAAACTGTTTGTTGGCGCCTAATACCCGCTATGACCAGCCATGACCTGTGTTGTACTTAGTGTCGGTGGTGTCCAACTTGTCACCTTTTCAAATATTTTTGGGTAAAAATATAACATGGTGTAAAAACTATTGGAATCCATTCAGTTACTGATTCTGAACAAACTATATTCAGGATTCGCATAAACTAAAAATAATGTTGTATATGGAGTAGCAGCTCGGGAGAAGTTTCAAAGCCTTAAACAGAATAATGAGAAACAAGAACTGCCTCGTTGGTTGCCTAGTCACAAGCGCAATTGCTAAGAGTGAGTTCCTCGGTTCGATTCCTAGGTCGAGCAAAAAGTGCTGTTGGATTCTTATGTTTGATGACAACAGTGACAGAAATCGAGACTATATATTTGTCTAAAAATACAAAAAAATCATCGAGACTCGCCTAGCATATGTTTATAAACATTAATAAGCATGTGTGTCACGTTTGACTATATCTTATATTCTATACATATGTATATAGGAATATTTCCGCACTTTAGTCCTAAGCAAAATATTTGAGTCTCGTAATCCTATGGACTTCCTTATTGAACGTCCGTTGCCATGGTAACCACTTTTGTTAAAATTTATCGAGTTAACTTACCTCAAATGTTTGTGTGCTCAAATGTAGAAGCCGCAAAAAAAGCTATGGCGCGCGACAGCTTGTGGCCAGAGAAGCTAGAAGTGGCTTCTAGCTTTATTTGTGGCGGCAACGCCGCACACGGGCCACAAAAAAACCGCTTCTAGCTTCTTTTTGTGGCGCGTCTGCGGAGACACTTAGGGCATACGATGAGTACGGATGGGTGGAGAGAGACCACAGAAAAGATGGATAAAATGTGTGAAGAGTGTTATAAAAGAAAAGGAAAATAGTGATAGCATGACGGGTGACAGGATAGAATGGAATAAAAAAAATGCGCCGACCCCAAATAACACGGGACAAGGGCAAGAAGATGATGAGGTGCTATAGTTTCTGAGATTTCGTGATTAATCAGTGAGTGGTATTTCGCTTTTTTTTTAAATAGAAGCGAATTACCGCTCACTGATTAGTTTTTGCAGCATTTGGCAGCAAACGTATCGAGTAGCATCGGAATAAACTATGGAAGAGAAGCAACAAAAAAAAAGCATATTACAGACAAATAGGCAGATACTCATAAATTACTTACGCCTATTTCTACTACTTATTAAACTAACAAATCCTCAGTCTATAATTAAATAACACACAAATTAAATTGGTTTCTCTACTTTTTTACCAATTTCCATATATTATACTAAATGTGTTTTCCCCATTAGTTCGCACATAATTATTGACCAATAAATTATTTTTATATTATCAAAATTTAACGTGAATATTCATATTTTTAAAGATATGGGACCTTAATAACGCTCAAAACATTGTTCATAATAATTGTAAAAATAACTTAATATTTATTTACGAGTTTTAATTTTCGTATAAATCGTTGCCCGTGCGCCTTCCACTAGCTTCTTTTGATGTTTCTAGCGTATTTTATAACGCACACATTACTACACCGGTATAAGATCGTGCTTCCGTCGTTTTTCTTGAAAAAACGCTTTTTATCACCGTACTACTAGGTAATTGAAATTACCCCAAATCCAGGTCAAGCGCATAATGATGGAGTTGTCTGTAGCTATCTCGAGTCTTATTTATTGATCCGTTGTTAGAATATACTTTAGTTGTAAATTGTGGCGTTCTCGTACTTTTCACAATAATTTCTATCAATAAATCTAGCTGGGTGTTCGTTTAAAATTAATTTATCTATCACGTTATTCTAGCAAAATATCTGACTTGTCATAATTTGACGAATAAAAAGACTAGATTAAAGAAGACTGTATTTTTGGAAAATTAACAGCTTTGAATAAAATAAATCATGAATTATATAATTAAGAATTGGAATGAGAAGGCGAGGAACCGTGATCGTTGGAAGGAGTGGAGGGAGGCCTTTGCCCAGCAGTGGGACAATGTCGGCTAATTATAATATAATATAATAATGAATTATATTTTCTTTATTTATCGATATATATAGAAATATAGTGTGAATTGTACGTAAACGCCAAAAAAAACGTGGCATTTGAAAACTATTTCCATTATTTACGTATAATTTTATTATTTTGGCACGTTACGTTGTCTGTTCGTCCGTATTTAGCGATATCGACATTGTATGACGCATTACACTAGTGGTGGGCGTGAATGTGGGAACATCGATAAAAGCCATTTAAAGACATAAGGAAGTGAATGCGCGATTATCTATGGCGGGTCTACCCATAGACAAAGAGAATGGACTGAACTATACCTCTTTAATATTCCACAACTATCTCACAACGCCGTCTAGTCCCAAGCTAAGCAAAGCTTGTGTTATGGGTAGGCACTAGACAACAGATAAACATACTTATATATTTCTAAATACATACATATTATAGAAAATTAAAGACACACACAGAACAAATAATTATGCTCATCACACAAACATTTGTCCTGGGTGGGTATCGAACCCACGCTAGTTTGTTTATTATTATTAGGACATGCCGGTTTCCTTCACATTTTTGAGGGCAGTGGTGATGAAATAAGTTACACAAAGTAATGCGCCTGGCTGGGTTTGAACCCGCGACCAACTCGTAAGTCGGGGCCGTTACCAATCGGCCACCACTGCATCTTGATCATCTGTATCTTAATTTAAGATTGAAGTTTATTTCAGCAAAGTTTTTTACTCGCCAAACTTTACGGTTTGATAACGAGAGACATGCATACAGATCACTTAATTTCCCTCACAGTTTTTTCCCGAGTACACTAAACAGGATACGGAAGGCTCCGTTCATTCTCCATGTCTATGGGTGTACGAGACACGTAACTCCAGGCTACGTGTCTGGTAGACCATAGACTTGACATCTCTGTTCACGATTTGGCTCGCGGCGTTAGTAATGTGAGGTCAAGACTGGGGAGTAAAAAACGCCATTGCTTTGTGATGGCATGTTGACGTGGTATTTAATCTAGATAGATTTTTTTGTTGCGTCTACATCTTACTTTCACATCATCCATAGGTGGTTTGGTAACATAATGCCTAAGGCCTCTGAACTTTTCCGTGTAAATATCAATTATTAAATATATAAATAGAGCTAGTAACGCAAGTTACATAATTACATTAGATGGCTTTAAGTGATTTTTTTAATTACTTCATTCCTATCCTATAGGTACCATCGCGGTCATTTCTGCCTGACCACTTTAAAAAACATTCGCTTGAATCCTGCCGCGCGGCACCAAACCAAACCTTTGAATTTTTCGTTTCAAATGCAAGCAAAAATGAACTTAACGGTGGTCAGGCGGAAGTGTCTTTGATAGTAACTGCATAGGTACTCATAGGTGGTTCTGCAGTAGCAGACATGTTCAATCTAAAGCGGTAATCCATCAACGGAACTTTTATGTAGATCCATTAATATAATCAAAATCGTGATTGACAATCATAATATTTGTCAAAAAAAAAATTAATTATAATAATAATAATATTAAATCATTTATTATCAAGCTTATTGGCCCAGAGATTCATACCTTATAGACAAACATATATAAAATAAATACAACTTATTGTTAGTAAATAAGACTTAGGACTATGTTAGGTTTTTTTTTCTGGCAACACTGCCCAAGTGACATGTCTAATTTGTATTCCGTATTTTAAAATATAATTTAAATAGTATTTAAGTATAATTAATGTATAGTTGTTTGTGTATTCGTAATATAAGTGCATAAAACACCGGGATTATCGTTTTCCTGGAAAAATATTAATTCATGAATCCCCAAGCGACCACCGGTGGCCGCGCATCTATTGTCTTACTATTGTGTCTCTAATTGACGGTATCTGAAGGGTTAAGTAAAACACAAGTTCTTGGAGCCAACCGGTTGTCACCGGTAACCTAAAAAACGAACAGCTGACGTTTGAAGTTTGGAGCACGGAATTTTTCCCGGGGAGTATTGTTTACTTATTTCTTATTTTATAATAGCACACTCGTCACTTTAAGTTAAAACTCGATCTTTTACTAGTTTGTTCTTTTCAATTTAATTTACTTAGCACTCGGCGTGTTGTGTCGAAATAGTTTTGTTTTCTTTGTAAGAAACGAAACATTAACATTTTATTCATAATTTGACGAAATTAAACTTATCCCCGTAATATTATACTGGTCAACAACGCTTCTGGTCTTTTTTTGCATTATATTATTGATAATTAAACTAAATTTTTACTCTAATCAACTTACCCACATTATGTAAAAGTAATATCATAGGGCAATGAAAAGCAAGAAAACTCAATAATTATATTAGCTTTTCAAACCAATTCAGCAGTCTACCTCATTTCTTTACTGAACAGCATTTTCGTGTTCTTTTTTTCCCATTAAGTAATTTCCAACTTTACTTCTTTTAATTTTTCTCATCTTTTTGTTTCTCACTGTTTCTTTTTTCTTTCTCTTTATAGTACCTTATTTTTGAACCATGCCTACGATGACCCGAAAGGCAACAGCTCAGGATATGGAGCTTAAATTGAAAGCTGCCCTACAGGAGCTCAAGGAATCAAAACTTCAATGCCAGCAAATACTGCAGGAAAATGAGGAAAGTGAGAGGGAAATAAGGAATATAGTATTAAAAAATACAAGCCTGAAACGAGAGTTGGTAGGGCTTAGTCAGCAATACCAAGATGTTGTTGATGAACGCAACCAACTGCAAGTGGTCACGGATGGTTTCAAAAACTGTAGCGACTTGTATGAGGGAGCTTTGTGTAAGGTTAGGGATCTTGAGGACGAATTAGTTCATGCTAATAGTATTATTCTTAAATTGCAGAAGGAAAAGGAATGTATTCAGACTGAAAAGACAAACCATTTGTATGATGAATTACTAAATTCAAAATGTAACCCTTATTCCTTGGTAACAATTGATCTTACAGAAGATTCTATATTAAAAGACAATATTAATTACAAGCTTAGTCACAATAAAATTAAAAAATATGCAAGACTTAATAAAATAATTAAAAAATGTAAAAACCACAAGCGGCAACAAAAACACTTTTTCAAAAATATTCAACTGCGGAAAGAACGTGTTGACCTTATTAAGCAATTAAATAACTATCAGATTAAGTTGGAAGATAGTATAAATATTTATCAAATTGACACTCAGCGCCTACAGTCTGAAATTCAAGATCTTGATAAGTCTCTAAAATCAATTCATAACAAATATGTTTGTTCAAAGAAACAAATAAACGAACATATTCTTGCAACAAATGAGTTAGTGGACAAAGTGGACTCTCTTAGAAACAACAGATGTACTTGTCAGAGAGAATCTAACCAGGCTGGCCTCCAACCTGTGGTAACGGAGAACTCATCCCAGGTCATCAGTGCTCAGGACTGTATTCCCAACCAGGTTCCCCCCATTCAGCAAGCATTAACTCAAGGGGTAGATTCAGAAAATTGTAATTTTTCCTCTCAAAACAGCGGGAATTATCAATCAATCATTTTTTCAGACAGTATAGCAAGAGGATTAGGGCAATTAGTTAGTAAAAAACTCCCTTTTCCTTCTCAAAATTATTGCACACCTCAAGCTTCCTACCATCACATAATGTCATTGGTAAATAAGCAAGTATATGATCCCAATACTATTCTAACTATATTTGTGGGTAATAGTTTAAACGTGAAGAAAGACGACATCACCAATAGTGTCACTGAACTGTTAAGGATAAATTGTAGGAAGATTATTTTGTGTGCTTTTCCTTACTTTGAGCACATGTCAGACAGACAAAATAAGTACATACATATGCTAAATATGCATATGCATTTTTTAAGTAGCCATCATAGTGATAAGTTTTTATTTTTTGACATCAACAATTTTGTTGATAAACTTTTTTCGACCAGGTATACTGTGTACCTGCCTATTATTTTAAGACGTCAAATAGCAAAGCTATTAGCATTTAATATTTACTCAGACATAAGTAGTATGTCGACGTACCCGGTAATTAGTCCCACCATTAGTAATAGTACTGATCATAGCTTAATTGCTATTAATTCTTTTGTAAACTGTACGAAGGAGGTTCCATGTATCACTATGGAAAATTCTTTTGTAACTCCGGATAGTAGTTTAAACTAATTTATAGGACAACAGAGGGTACCAGTAACACCATAGTTATACCAAGTAATAACGAGGTACCTTCTTGCTTTCAAAAAGTTAAAATCCAAAAAGGGGCTCAGCAGCATGTCTTGAAGTTATTTCATCAAAATATTCAGGGTATCTCTTCCAAATTATTAGAAATTGAAATGTTTTTAGAAAAAACAATGTTTGATGTCATATGTTTTACTGAACATTGGTTGAAAGATTACCAAATGCTACTTAGTTATGAAAATTATAGTGTAGGCAGTTGTTTTAACCGTAAATCTATGCTGCGGGGTGGTTCCCTGATCTTAATAAAAAAATGCTTAAAATTTAAACAACGTAATGATATAGTTAGCTTGTCAAATGAACATTGCATTGAACTGTCCTGTGTTGAGCTAGATGAGCATGTTGTAGTGTGCGTGTACAGACCCCCGGACCCTCAAAACTTAAGTTTATTTGAAGCAACAATGGAAGATATTCTAACAAAACTTGCAGACAGTAAGAAATCCATAATTATTTGTGGAGATTTTAATATCAATATTTTAGAAAATAATTCAAATAGCTGCAGATTTTTAAGCCTTTTTAAATCATTTAATCTGTCTAATGTTTTTACAGAACCAACTAGAGTAACTCCAACCTCTGCAACTTGTATTGATAATATTTTCTGTGATTGTGATTATTTAGATAAAGCCATAGTGAATTATCTTCCGTCTGATCATAGTGGACAAACGGTGTCTTTTAAGTCTAAAGCAACTTTGGAAAAAACTCAAATTCAATTTAGGCCAATTACACTTAGCAAATTAATAAAATTTAATAGTAACATACAAAATAAGTTAAATGTTCTGGGCCATAGTATTGATGATGCTAATAAATTTTATAATAATTTCTTTTCAGTAATACTTAATGAATTTAATAAAAGTTTTGAAAAGAAGTCAAAAAATGTTTTCCCTAAGTTTGTATTTAGTGACTGGGCGACTAAAGGTATAAGGATAAGTAGGGAAAAACTATATGAACTATATGGCCTTAAGCCATTTTTTAACTCTGAAAGCTTTAACAAGTATGTAAATAAATATTCTAAACTCTTTAGAAAAATTTGCAAAGTAGCGAAGGCCCTTTTCATTAGCACAAAAATCAAATCGGCAGACAATAAAATAAAGACCGTTTGGAAAATTATTAATAATGAAACGGGTAGAAATAAGGTACGAAACACGGATTTTTTATTGGAAACTTCACATGGTCCCATAAATTCTAACATAGAAGTAGCCCAAGAGTTTGTGAATTTTTTTACCAACATACCTCTTAAGACAACGGAAGCTTTAAATTCCTCGCCAGAGGCCTCAATTGCTTTATTGAAAGAAAACGTGCCAGGCTGTCCGGTTGAATTTCAATTCAAACATATAAACCCCATGACAGTCATAAAGGCTTTCCGGCAAATAAAAATAAAATTAACCGAGGACCTATGGGGAATGTCTGTTAAAGTTTGTACATCTATAATCGAGACCGTAGCACCATACTTGGCTTTAATTTTTAATTTGTGTGCGGACCAAGGAGTCTTTCCAGATGTAATGAAATTCAGTAAAGTTATACCTCTTTTTAAATCTGGCGACCATAATGACACCAATAATTATAGACCTGTATCCGTGTTGCCGGTTTTCAGTAAGGTCTTTGAAAAAGTTATGCTCAATCAAATGCTTATTCATTTTAACAGTAATAAAATCTTACACGAACAGCAGTATGGTTTCACCAAAGGACGTTGTACGACTGATGCTGGTGTCTCCTTATTAAAACACATATTTGCAGCGTGGGAGGAAGCCCAAGATGCTATTGGAATCTTCTGTGACCTCTCAAAGGCTTTTGATTGTGTTAATCATGAAACCTTGCTTTTAAAGCTAGAACATTACGGATTAGGTAAACTTGCACTAAGCCTAGTGAAATCTTATTTAAATGACAGGCAACAGCAAGTTCAGATAAATGGTGTAAATTCAGGGGGCTTAAAAATAAAAATGGGGGTACCACAGGGCTCTATATTGGGTCCTTTCCTCTTTCTGGTGTACATAAATGATCTACCGCATTTATTGAAAATACAACCACATATAGTATTGTTTGCTGACGATACATCCTTAATATTTAAAATTAATAGACGTTCCACACGTATTGACGACGTAAACAACGCTCTACAGCAGGTCCAAAACTGGTTTACTGTTAATAATTTAGTACTAAATGGAAAAAAAACGAAGTGCATAAGATTTGCGTTGCCGAATGTTAAAAGTAATGACTTGGAAATAATATTGAACAAGGAGAAACTAGAAATCGTCGAAAACACGGTTTTCCTGGGAATCACGCTCGACTCGAGGCTACAATGGGGCCCTCATTTAACATCTCTGGCAGGACGGCTTAGTTCAGCAGCATATGCTGTCAGAAAAATCCGTCAATTTACTGATGTACATACCGCGAGGCTGGTCTATTTTAGTTACTTTCATAGTATCATGTCTTACGGTATTTTGCTATGGGGACGGGCTGCAGACATAGAGTCTATTTTTATTCTGCAGAAAAGAGCTATCAGAGCCATATACAATCTTCGCAGGCGCGATTCTCTTAGGGAATTATTTAAAGATATAAACATCATGACGGTACCTTGTCAATACATTTATGAAAATATAATGTATGTCCGGAAAAATATTCATCTTTTTACTAAAATAAGTGATAGGCACAATTTTAATACTAGAAATAAGGACAAGTTAGATCAACCTCGATTCAGGTTAGCTAAAGTAGCTAGTTCTTTTATGGGGTACTGTGTAAAATTTTATAATAAAATTCCACTAGAAATTCTCCAATTAAACGAGTCAAAATTTAAAACCTGCATTAAACGCACACTATGTAGACAAGCATATTATAAATTGGAAGATTATCTCCTTGATAAAAATGCTTGGCTAAATGCCGGTCCTGCTCCACAGCCACATACTTTTGTAGCTACAAATTAGTCTTTATATATATATTCGAAGAGATGCTGCTGCCCTTTTCGTATTGTTGTTTTCAGTATTTTATTTTTATTTGATTAGTTTATTTCAATAGGACTTAGGATTCTTTACATGTTATATCTAAAAATAATAGCATTGTATAATGTAGAAGCACTTTTTTTCCAAATTTGTGAATGTGAAGTACCATGGAGCATTTTTGTTAGGTTACAACTTTTTATTATTTTATTTTTTTGACATTGCGAGCATGGCAGTTGAGAGTTTGACATGCTCACTCAAATGTCTCGCTGTCGGTGGCGCGTGTTATTGGGTCATTCGGTTCCCTTCAAAGTGGTTGAGCTGAGTGGGGCTGATGCACGCGTCATGCTCGTGAACGGGTGCCGTCAGATGAGACTGGTCATCTCTTAGCTGCCAGTGGCTTAATTCAGTTTTTATCTTTTAATATTTTTTTAATTTTATCTACATTGTGCTCACATAATAGAAGCAACAAGAAATATGTAACCAAACACTATATGTAACACATATGATTTAAAAGAGTGTCCATGGAGTTTCTTGCACGTTCTTCTCCATAGAGATCTACTCTTTGGAACGTGCAATTTAGCTTCACTTGTTTGTTTGACTGACCGACATTTTGACAATTCAAAAGTGCCTGTAATTGGTCTATTTGAAATAAACGTTTTTGATTTGATTTGAGTAACAGTTCACATTGTACTATATTCACACCGTGCTTCGTTTTATAAAACACTAACTTTTGCCCGCGGCTTCACCCGCATACATAAAATAGCATATCTCACGGAATAAAGCAGCTTTCTATTGGTGATAAAATTTTCACAATCGGATCAGTACTTTCAGAGATTACCTCCAACAAACAAAACAAAAAAAAATTAACTCTTTATCATTTTAGTGTAGATAAACTTAGATCAAGCCTAAAAAGTGACAGATTACAAAAGGAAACATCAACCTAAACAAAAGCCACCGTAGACGCGGGCTCGCGGACGGCGAGCCATGGGTAGCTCGCTGTCCGATCGTCCGGTAACTGTCTGGACCGAGCCCAAGACGTCGACGGCGCGCACTGTTCCCGCGCGCCTCAAGGAGTTGTCAGCAACAGGAAGGGCCCAGCTGGGTCGAAGCCTACTGGGTTATCTGAAAGGAAACTCGAGCCCTGGTATGAAGGCTAAAAGGAATGGGGTGGGGTTTTTAGTCAGTAAGAATCTGACACTATCTCTCGCTCCACCCAAGATAGGGGGTTGTTATAAGATGATTTTTCCCATCGAATAAAAAAAACCTAAGCAAAATATACAGAGTTCACAAGACTCGCTTGACCTTCCCGCCATTTTGTTTTCATTTTCATCTACGCATCCCTCATGCAGTAATGCAATACTGAGAAAAACATATTTGATCCCTCCAAGATGAGTTTTGGCAAAAACGAAATACATATCTCTACGAGTAAATAGTCCTAGAGGGCTTCTAAATGATTCGTTGGCCCCTTTCCATCAAATCCTTAGCTATTTTCGAGAAATGGGCTTAGAAAAGCTAATAAAAGTGATGCGAGGGCTCAATAATGTTATTACGGGGTAAAGGGTTTTTTTGAGCTGGCAACTCATCAATTTCAATTTTTTCTTTTCAATTTTTTTTTTTTCAAGAACAATCTGTATTCTGCAATTACTTGAAATTACAACTATAAATACAATTAATTATAAAAAAAAACAAAATACAATAAATGTCATTAAAATGACTACTTACAATCTGGATGATTTTTACCAACCGAAAAAAAAACCCCACGATCCTTCAGATTTCCAGGGCCGCATTAATTCAAAATTAGTTACCTAACGCACTAAAATGCCCTTCAAAAAAGACGTCAGACCTTCGTGAGCAAAGTTCAACTTACGAACTTAGCAAATAGTTCTATCATATTCCCTAGGCAACTTTAACAAGCGCGTCCACAACTAACAACATACTAAAATAACAATATATTAAGCTACAAATTGTTTTATAATGTTTAAATACACTTTTGGAATGAAAATTATGTAGTCTACGGTACTTTTGACGGGTACCACCCACTTGGGATTTGGTGGGTACAGTCATCGACATAGGCATGGTTTTAATATACTTCTGTTTACCCTTCGAAGGTCAGGGTTGTAAGGGTCAGGGTAAATTATTGAATAACCCTTCTCTTCTCACCTCCATCCCGACGGGTATTGTCCGGCCCGAAAAATGGTTTTTCGTTAAAAAAAAATAGGGTAAGTTTGGTATCAGTTGGTACCTTTCATCCATATCCGTTCAGCCGTTTATACACATAAATATATACAAACTTTCCCCTATATAATATTAGACTTAAATATAAATCCGTCCTTACATATTTGTCTGTCTATATGAAGGATGGAGGCCCCAAAGGGGTTTTTCTGGCCCTAAAAATTAGAAAAAAATAAGATTAGAGCTAGGAATTAAAGAAAAGCTTGTTTAATGGATATAAATTATAACTACGTATCTTTGTCCCGTGTTATTACAGTCGGTGCAATACGTGTTTTCCCTTCCATACCGTCCCACTATCACTGACTCCCTTTTCTTTCATATCAGTCCTCACACAATCCATTCAATTTTGTCCTCCCTCTCCAACCATCCATAATTATACCCATAACCTTTTAGTATCAAGGGTTAATCTTCTTCTTAGCGCATCGATGGCAAAACTAGTTAAATTCCTTGCCCGGCCCAGAATTCGGCCACGGAAATGCCGTCCGCTGATGCTGTCTTTAGGTCCCTACGTGAAGAGGTAACCGGGCACGTGATGCAGGACGGAAGGTGGGACATCGTCTGCGGGGAGACGCCGCACACAACACTGAAAATCGGATCCATCTGAGACCCCTACCTGTAGAGATTGACTTTGCTGCGCCCAACCTGGGTGCGGAATCTGTTTAGAGTTTTTCAGATTGGCCATGACAGCTCGTGTCCAGGAGGGAGACTCTCCGACATGACATGGTTTAATGGATTTAAATATTGAAGTACCAAAGAAAACTGACCTACATGAAACAAATAACTCGGCAGCCTTCCTCATGTCACATATACAAATATCTATCGCACTCCTACTTTCGCGTATTGGCAATCACTTACATATTCACGACCACGGGCTCGGCTCGCAAGTGAATAAGTCACAAATACACTAGAGCTTTCTGTTAGATACATTTGAAAGAGAAAAGTACAATACTTTTATTATTACAAGCTTTTATTTAGTTTCACCTGTCCCGATGTTTGTCTGTCATCAAATCTTGTAAATTAAATTTGACACATTTCCCGGTTACCGATTGAGCTGTAATTTTGCATGCAAACAAGCTTTTAATGAAAATCATTTTTTCATCATCATCATCTTCCTGCCCTTATCCCGTTTTATTTGGGGTCGGCGCAACACGTTTTTTTCTTCCACTCTGTCCTGTCGCTCGTCAAAAAAAATCAAAAACATTCAAAACCAAAATCAAAATCAAAATCAAAATCATTTTTTCATAACAAGCTTTTATAGCTCAGTATGGGTATACTATGTAATTAATACTCGTCAATACGAATCATACGAGCCCAAACTCGATGGGGTTGTGTCGTTTAACTACCAAGTTCCTATAGCCACCTTCCGATTCCATCATCAGCTCAGCTCCATGTCATAATAATTTTGCATTGTCATCTGATTTACACATGCATGCAAAACAGCTCAATCGGTAACCGGGAAGTAGGTAAAATTTAATTTGCAAGATTGGTTACAGACAAACATCGAGACAAGTGAAACTAAATAGAAGCTGGTGAAAAGGACTCAGTACCTAAGTTCCGTAAGTAATTAACCGTTTAACTGGGTACTCCATCTCGTTTAGCTTTTCAGTCCCCATAGGTCATCATCATCTGACGAGATGGAGTATTCGGTCGTGGATGTGCGACTTTAACGGAATAAACGCGACAATGTTTGTCGGTTATATCCGACAGTTAAAAGGTTAAGCTTATAAGCCAATCAGCTGACGTAATGATGATGATGAATTTTCCTCTTACTTCTTACACGCCCTTAAGTCAGAAGCACTTAAAATTCTAGCGAGTTGGGAACAAATCTCGAACTCCATTAAAATTACGAAACACGGAGAGGGGAAAACTTAATTACTTTAAACTCATAAGGACAATACACCACTAGGCGTTATCCACGGTGACTTGACATACGCGCGACACGATAAAGATGGGGACACATTTGTCACAAGCGACGCGGGAATTATTTGTCGCTTGGTATAATTTGCTCGAAGAATCAACAAACTTAAGGCACATTGCACGCAGAACAGATGGTCGATAGCGACGGAAGGTCCTAGAGTAGAAGACGCAACGTTCGAAGGCCTCCAACAAGATGGACTGATGACCTAGTCAGGGTCGCGGGCAATCCGATAGATGCGTGAAGCACAGGACCGGTCGTTGTGGCGACGCTTTTGGAGGTCTATGTCCAACAGTAGACGTCTTTCGGCTGATATGATGATGATGATTGGTATAAATAGCGCAACCAGTGTTCTGGCGGCGGGATTTTCAGAAAGCGTTAAGGCGTCCCTGGAACGTGAAGACATGCAGGTAGCTTTTAGTCAGTAAAAGTCTGACACTCCTCTTTTTCACTGATAGCAAGGGAGCTATTTGATGATCTCCCACCAAAAAACAGAGCAGTGGTGGCCGAGTGGTAACGGCCCCAACTTACGACTTGTAAGTCGCGGGTTCGAACCTAGCCAGGCGCATTACTTTGTGTAATTTATTTCATCACCACTGCTCTCAAAACGGTGAAGTAAAATATCGTGAGGAAACCGGCATATCCGAGAACCAAAAATTCGAAGACATGTGACATATACCAACCCGCACTGGGCCCGCGTGGTGGATTACAGCCAATTCCCTCTCAAAGACAGGAGGCCTGAGTTCCAGCAGCGGGAATATTAAAAGGCTGATTATGCACAAAAAATATCCAGCGTCCTCCCGTTCCGCCCTAGATCAAAAGAAGTCATTGAATAATATCTCACCTAACAAAACAAAATATGCTGAAATATTTTTCACGAATGCGGATGTTGTGTGTTCCAGTCTGTTCCCGCAGACGCATCTATTCACGATTAATTCTAGCTCTTTTAAATTCCATTCATGCGTTACGCAATATCTCTATTCGATATTACAACCCCAAGGTTTTTCCGTTTCGCTCACGTAGCCGCCTCCTAATCCGCGTGGCGTGAAGATATTTTCGCGACGTTCTGTGTGGCCACTAGAATTGAGGGTTGTCATTTATTACAATTAGGTAATTTCAGTTTAAGATTAAAGTTCATTTAAGTTTATGTAAGTATAAGTTGTGTTACTTTTTTGGTATTAATAAAGTTTATTCTATTCTATAATAACAGCAATTGCCAATTAATATTCCATAGACACTGTGGAAACTGTTTTCTCCTAACTTTTCACAAAAGTCACAAGAGTTGCATTGTTTTTTTTATTATTAACTCTAAATACAGCTTGCGACTTCGTCTGTGTGAAAGTAAACAAAATTTCTCAAAGGAAGATACTAAAAAGTGTCCTATGGTCTATTCTAAGACATGGTGTACCTACTCATGTGCCAAATTTCGTCCAAATCTGTTCTGCCGTTTCTAACGGTCACCAACCCACTACACCACAACACTCACAAATAATCGCCTTTATAATCGTACTGTAGTGTTCTTCACTGTATGTTGCATGTTCGATTCTCGTGCGAGAAAAAAAAGTATTTTATATGTTCGTAAAAACTTAAGACGTTTCAAAATAAGAAGCGTATTTGTATTATGTAAATCATAATATAGTAATAATAATACAGTTAATGAGCTACCAGGAAAACCACAAATGCTGAAATACTTAGTTATTGCCAAACAAGCGTGTCTTCAACGTAGTCTTTAAACCTGTAATACGCTTTAATGGCAAGCCTCGCTAAGTTCTGAGACTATGGTTACTTGTTATAAAAGCGTATGCTGTGTGTAATATTTTATAATTTCTTAATTATTTACTAATAAAATTTTAATAAAAAACTCACAGTATCCGCTCCGCTAAACGTTCAGCTTATCGCCACGCTAATCTAACAGCCATACCTAAACAAGGAATCGATTCAGCTATAAATCGGCAGCCATGACGACACGACATGAATAATATTATAACTCGTATTTATTGAGGATTAGCCCACCGCTGGGACTGCGAAATATGCCGTGTGGGACTTTTTTATTTCCTAATTTATTACACCTGGATGGCAGGGGGAAATTATTTGGTTGGACTCGCTTTCTAATAGTTATTTGCATGTTTTATGGTTAACAGAGCCGCAATAGGGGGTTGAAATAAGTTGGCTAGGATAATTATTCACTATTATTTAAAACCTTTAATCCAAAAGTCTTAATCCGATATCTAATTTAAATAGTGCACTTGACCATCTTGATTGCATTACCATCAAATGGGATCGCATTCGACCACTATTATTCAACAAGCAATCAAAAAAAAAGAACTATATACTATTATAAAGAACTTTATACTATATACTATTATTCAACAAGCAATCAAAAAAAAGAATAAAAAAGTTCGCATTCTTGCGGTTTCAAACCCGCAACTTCATGCATGAGAGACGGGAGCCTAAACCACTAGGCTATCACGTCACTTGTCTGTTTTAATCTAGCATCTAATTTTCTCCAACCAATAGGAACGCTTCGTATTTAGGAGGGAGATAGATATATATTTCGCCTCGATGACAGATATTCCATTAATTATCTCGTATCGAAGGCTAGTAACAAATTATACAAGTCTAGCATAATTAATGTCTAGCCGAAGGTTCTTTGCTGTCTTGCTAATCGACCACATCTTTTACAAGTATCTTTGTACCTAAGTTTAGTTATCATCATTATCATCATTTTAGCCGAAAGACGTCCACTGTTAGACATAGGCCTCCCCAAGCGTCGGCACAACGACCGCTCCTGTGCGTCTCGCATCCATCGGATTGCCATGACCCTCACCAGGTCATTGGTCCACCTTATGGGAGGCCTTCCAATGCTTCTTCTGATATATGGGCGCCACTCCAGTACCTATATCCTCATTGACCATCTGTTCTGCGAGCAATGTGCCCTGCCCATTGCTACTTACGTTTGGCGATTCTTCGGGCTATGTCGGTTACCTCTCCTGCAGATACGCGTGGAAACTCCAAGCATAGCCCTTTCCATTGCTCTTTGGGTGACTTTAAGTCTTCTTATGAGGCCCATTGTAAGCGATCTAAGTTTAATATCAGCGACTAAATAATCAGCAGCCAAACAGACAGAGACAGACTAAATAGTCAGCAATAGCATCTCGAAGTGGTTGAGAGTCCTGACTTCCCTATTCTGAGGCACTATCTGGAGAGAATGGTCAGATAGTTTACTGCTTGCTATATTATTGTTCCCTGCATCTTGTCTCAGACTCCCACCTCACTGCTTGTTTTCTTATCTTTACAAGCTTTTATTTAATTTCACCTGTCCCGATGTTTGTCTCTCATCAAATCTTGTAAATTAAATTTGACCCACTTCTCAGTTACCGATTGAGTTGAAATTTTGCATGCATGTGTAAATCAGATGACCATGCAAAATTATTATGACAAGGAGCTGATCTGATGATGGAACCGAAAGGTGGCTATAGAAACTTGGTAGTTAAACGACACAACCCCATCAAGTTTGGGCTCGTATGATTCGCCTTGACGAGTATTAATCATTAAGGTATACCGAGCTATAAAAGTTTGCTACGAAAAAATAATATTCATTAAAAGCTTGTTATTTTTGCATCTTTGTTTGTATACTAACACTAATTTTAATTAAAGTTATTGTACTAATAAAATGGACCAATTTGTTAATTATGTGTGAAATTATAATAATTATTAAACAAAATTCAGTTAAAATAATAATACTGCTGTTGAAAAAAAAGTGACTTAATAAAAAACTTCAACAAACAGAGACGAAACTAAAATGTTGCAAACAACAGAAATTCGCTGAGGTCAAAGCTCGCAAATTATTTAGAATGGCCCTCATAAATCTCTATTTTCAGGGACTTAACTTTTGATCCCAGCTTACACTAGCCACAATGGCTACTTTAAATTTTAGTAACAACGCTAAAAAAAAGAAATACTAAATAAACGTGAACTAAATCTAAGAGTTACTAAACTAAACCTTCAAGGAATATTCGCATCGCAATCTGTTAAAATGTAGGTATATTTTATTTTATTTATTTACAAAGCTGGTGCCCGCGACTTTTTCCACATCAGAATTATAACACAAAACACGCTAAGAGGTTTTTTTTTTTTTTGTCTACGGGGAAAATCATCTTTGACGAAACCCGCTCTTGGGTGGAGCGGGAGACAGTGTCAGACTCTTACTGACTAAAAACCCCGCGCCGTTCCTTCTAGCCTTCATACCGGGGCACGAGCTCCCTTTCGGACAACCCTGTCCCCAGTAGGCTTCGACCCAGCTGGGCCCCTCCTGCTGCTGACAACTCCTTGAGGCGCGCGGGAACAGTGCGCGCCGTCGACGTCTTGGACTCGGTCCATTACCGGACGATCGGACAGCGAGCTACCCATGGCTCGCCGTCCGCGAGCCCGCGTCTACGGTGGCCGGAAATCGGGATCGGAATCCCGGCGACGGCGGCGAGGGCGCCGTTGCCTGATGCGGTCGGCCTCCTCCTTTGCAAGCATTACTGCTTCGCAGAAGGAGGCGACCGCCTGCCATTCCTCCTCGCTCCGGACCATGGCCTCGACCAGGGCCCGGCGCGAGAGGTCTCCGCCGCCGATCGCCCCCACGAGGGCACGGCGATGCTCCGCCCAGGCAGGGCACACCTCGACGGTGTGCTCCACCGTGTCCTCCGGGCGTTGCGCACAGTGGCGACACCCGGGCGTCTCTTCCGCTTGAATCCGATGCAGGAACCTCCCGAACTAACACGCTAAGAGGTCATAACGTCATTTTTCCCCCTTTTGTTACGTCCTATAATATAACCAAAAAACAGATAACAAAAAAAAAGTATGCAAAACACATTTGAAAAAACCAAAAGTATTAAAAAAAAACACTTGGTAGTGCTGCCACTAATCACAGTCAAGCACTAGTTTATATTATTTAAAAAAAGAATAGACATTTTCTTTCAGATCTGTACAACGAACGAAAAGAAAATTAGTGTCTCTACTTCCTTGAACAGTAAATAAATACAACCCCATCCCCTTAAGAACACAGCACGTCTTGCTTTCATTACTTATGTATAGGCAGATGTCACACCCCATGCTATTCAATTCCCAAAGGCCGCATTTCAAAACCAAGAGTCGTCGAACTTTCACCTATCAAGAGACATTTTTACACCGAAGTGAACACTTGCAGAATACATTTAAATCACTACTAGTATGCTCAGGATTTCTCTTGACACAAAGCCTATTATTATTGGATTAATATATCAACCTGTAAGCATAGTACTCGTCATTCTAATCGAGATTGTAATTGTTCATTATTATCATTTCTGAAAGACAGAATTCTGCTGAGAGAAAGAATTTAGGTGTCTTCAAGACTACAGTCAATAGGCTCCTAATAAACTAGCGCGCTTTAACAACAACTATTGTATCACTGCTTACCATCAGGTGGGATCTTAGTCAAGCACTAGTTTATCTTCTACACTAATATCTACTATTACGGAGGTAAAGTTTATTTTTTATTTTTGTAGGAGGTAATCTCTGAAAGTACTCGTCCGATTGCAAAAAAAAATCACCGATAGAAAGCTGCTTTACTCCTGAACGACAAAGGCTATATCTTTGTTGTTATATTTTATTTATAAAAGAAAGTCAGTTACAAAAAAACGTTTCTCCAATCTCTCTCTCTCCAGTTCTCTGTCGGACATAGACCACCCAAGTGTCGCCACAAGGACCGGTCATGTCCTGTCTTGCATCCATTAGTATTGCTGCCCAATCCCCATCCGCACAACATTAATTATTTTACCTACATCAATGTACAGAATCCTCTCTTTGTTTTTCTTCGCTACAACCCTGAACTTTCTCTTGTTCAAAAAGTCATTCATCTCCAAAGCTCGACGACCTTGGATTGTGCATTATCTGTATTGTTGAATGAATGAATGAACGAATGATTTATTTCTTTGAATATAGTTACTTTGAACGGATTTGGATGAAATTTAGCACGCGTATAGGCTTTGTCCTAGAATAGGATACTTTTTATCCCGGGAGTATGTTCCCTTGAGATAATTTTCTACCATCACCCGTGCGAAGTGTCATACAAATTTGAACTTTAGAAAGACATCATCTTTGTTTTGCTATAACACATGAATGGAGTTCTTCCTTCACCATATCCTTTGTGACCTCGACCTCTCATTCATTTCCTTTGTTGTCTCCAACAACACCTGCGCCACGACCTTGATGTTTTACGTGTTTCTTCACTCTCACCACAAAATAGATAGGTACAGCAGAAAATCTACATACAAAGCGCGCTCGAGCAACGCACACATAGATGGCGCTCACGGACACGATATCTCGGCTCAATCACCCGGTCGCTCTCGTACAGTTCGGCGCAACTCGCTGACGTGTGTGTGAACGCCTAGCGTAGGTATAAAAAGTGAACTACATAAATGAGATTGACTTCTGTACCTATCTATTTTGTGCTCTCACACTCATTTCGCTAACATGAACACAGAATGAGCGGCAACATCATTTTAATTCATAAACCCCAAGCGAACACCGGCGTTCGTGCTCTCGTTGTCTTTCTATCGTGTCTTTAATTACGGTATTTGAAACAGGCATTTTAACCACAGGTGACCTGAAAATGTCACCATTTTTCTTTGTTGTCTAGAATCCAAAATCCGACATCTTCTTGCCCTCGACCTTTCACTTTTTTGTTCTTAATTTACTTGTCGGCTCGCAGCATAAGCATAGCATAATCAACCTTTTAGTGTTCCCACTCCTGGGACTCAGGCTTCCTCTCTAGGAGAGGGAAAATCAGCGTCTCGCGTTTGACCAGAATCTTATTTATCTTATCCTTAAAGTCAATTTTGACTTAAATGCCCCCAGGTTTTAACGGTACCTTACCTGTCCAAAAATATCTACGCGCTCGTCAAAGAGATGTCAGCAAACTGTAAGGGCCGATGTAGGCTAGGACCGCGGAGATTTTCTGAAAAGGAAACCCGTAGTCCTAGAACGTACCTAAAGGACAACTAAAGGACACAGGTGTGGTTTTGGTCAGTAAAAGTCTGACATCCCGTTATACCCAGACCCGGGAGAAGTCATTGGATGATTTTCCACCTTAAAGAAAACCAAAGATAATCTTTCTCATCCAAAACTTCTGTTCATGCCACTTTATAAGCAACATCCTTTGTCTTTGGTAACCTTTAACTTCTAGTTTCTTTGTTGTCTAAATCGACAAACCAACGTCCGTTTTCTTTTTTCGCTATTCAAGTTCATTAATTCTTTTCTTCTCGTATGCTCATCACCTTAACTAGTAGTAAACAGTGATGTGATGGATGATGGAAGTGATGGAGGAACACACTTGCTTCCCTATCACTCTTAACTTAAAGCCTGTAGACAATCAGAAAGCTGTCGAAACAATCTTTCATATTTAATTTTTTATAACCTTTTTTTTTAATATTTTATCATTTCTTTTTTAATATTTTTGTTTAACATTTTAAATTTTGTTTAAATAATTATGTTATTTGCTAGAAGTAAGCCACAGACCCCTTTTTAGTTTAAGTTTTGATATCCCATTCTAAGGTTATCCGGTAGACATCGCTATCAGCGATAAAACCGCCATTGCACCCATAGACTCAAGACTTTTTTTAACTATGCAACAATTTTGGTGGTCTATTCTTTTCCGACCAAAATCCCTCTCAAATGACCACATCTTCAACAACAGGTCCAGCATAGCATCCTTGTAACCACGTCAGACGGTCAGTGCCCCCAACCTGTGGCTGCGAATACTGGCAACACTACTAGGAGATATGATACCTTCATAGTCTTTGTTGTCTGGTTTAAGATTGGTGTTACCACGGGCTCACGAGCGGTGGTAACGTGACTCGAACTCGACTTGAAGTGTAAACAATGAGGTTTGGGCGACCGTGTTCTGTTTCAGCCTGTGGGTGGTCCCTGAAACTGTGTTGAGTGAAGTGTGTTAATCGGTATATTAGGCCGCGTTCCTACTTTGCAAAATTTGTAAACGACACGATTATCTGTCGTCACGACAAAGCTTTGACGACAGATAATCGTGTCGATTTGAGTGTCATGGCAATTCATGTAGGTACAGTAGTGGTACATAGACCAACTTCATGCAACAAAGCATTCTCTACCAATCAACTTTTTCTTTAAAACAAGTTTTAATGAAAATCGTGTTTTTCATAGCAAGCTTTTATAGCTATAGGCCTACATAAATAATACTCGTCAAGACAAATCATACAAGCCCACAACACACACACAACCCCATCGAGTTTGATGGGGTTGTGTCGTTTAACTACCTAGTTCCTATAGCCACCTTCCGGTTCCATCATCAGATCAGCTTCTCGTAATAATAATTTTGCATTGTCATCTGATTTACACATGCATGCAAAATTTCAGCTTATTCGGTAACCGGGAAGTGGATCTTTAATTTACAAGTTTGATATCAGACAGAAACATCGGGAAAGCTTGTAAAAAGGCTTTCTTCTGTGTAACGATCGAATCAAATATAATTTAGTAAACTTTATTATACACCAATAATCTAATTATTGTATACTTTTTACATGAACTTTTTGTGAACATTTATACTTATATCAAAGAACTGGAACAATTTGACTTCTGCGGTCTTCCCGTACGATTATAATTTAGGTATTTTCAAGTTGTCTAGAGTGAATACCTAGGCTCTTAATAAACTATTGCACCTCACCATCAATGATAGCTGCACTGCTTACCATCAGGTGAGATTGCAGTCAAGAACAGGTTGATATCAATAAAAAAGATGCAATTGTAATATTGTATGTTTTGATTTTATTCATGATCAAATAAATAATGTAACAATATCCACAAACTTTAAGAACCTCGCACATCAATAGTTTCAGAAGTATCTCCTATGATCCGTCAAGTATTTCAAACTTATTTTTAGTATTTAAAGTTCTATTGACTGAACTCTCCCCTCGGCCAAAAGACACATACCCATACCTACAGATCACGGTAAAAAAAAACCGTTGAAATGAAAAACCCGAAGAATTTACATAAACACAAAACAGTGGTAAGGAATTTTCATTTGGTGGGTATAGTATGTAAATAATTTTCTTTTTAAATATTAAAGCTTGTTCTTCGATTCAACGCTACGTTCATAATTTAACACGTATTTATTCTATAGAGATGTCTGCTGCAGGTTTTCTTTTGTTTTCATTTACTGTCCCCGCACACGGGCGTCAAAAAAACGCCGCCACAAAAAAAAACGCTAAAAGCAACCACAAAAAAAGCTAGAAGCCGCCGCAAAAAACAGTTGAAACGCGGGACAGCTTGTGGTCGGAGAAGCTTGAAGCAGCTTCAAGCGTTTTTTTTTTAACAAAAAAGGCTGCCTCAAAAAGAAGCTTAAAGCGGCGTTCTTTTGAGGCCCGCGTGCGGGGACACTTAATTTTCTTGGTTTGATTATTTTAAAATGTTGCTCGGATTTTGCAGTACCTACAGAAGCAGCTTCAACGTAGTCACTCTCTTATAGAGGCGAATGTTTGTGAGTATGTTTGTTACTCCTTTACGCTCGAACCGCTAAACGGATTTCGATGGAATATGGCACGAGAGTAGAACACATTCTTTAATTCCACATAGCTTTCGTTTTATCTTAGGAGTATGTTCCCTTAGAATAATTTTCTACTTTAGACAAAAGCTAGTTTAAAAATAAATACAGTATTTGTTTTCTACGGTATTTTCGTTTGCGATTCACGCTTTCAAAAATATCTTACTTATCTGTGTCTAGAAGGCTTCCTAATAAATAACATTATTACAGACAAAGTAAAAATCCATTAAAATCTGACAAAGGGGGTAGAAATGCTATTAAAGTCTATTTACCTAATACTCAAAGCTCTTTTCACCCCTTGTCGTAAAGAGCGTAAAACATTCGGAATCATAATTCGCATACTTACTACTACACCACATTATTCGACCCTCTGCACAAGGAATTTTTCCCAAACTTTACACATCGGATCCAAAGTCGAGACATTTTGACCCTCCCAAAGTCATATTAGGAAAATCGTAAAAAAGTCACAAAAAAACGTACTTTATCGGATCAAATGTCGCGGTAAAATTATATTTTCCCAAAGTTTTGTTTGATAAGTCATTTATTATTCAAATTGAAGTTTTTGTTTCGAGAATTCTGGTGAACGGTTCCGTTTATCGTCTGTAAATCAATGGTTTTGTGGAATTTGTTGTACGTACTTCCATTTGTTGGAAAACCTATTAAGTTACTTACTCAAACTAAATCTTACAATTATGTATGACTAGCAAAATAACACACTCATTACATTTAATTAATGAATCCCCAAGCGACCACCGGTGGCCGCGCATCTATTGTCTTACTATTGTGTCTCTAATTGACGGTATCTGAAGGGTTAAATACCCTTTTATTTATTCGGTTTCAATACTTGGAAACTACGTTTACTACAACTAATAAATACATCAAAAATAATAATATAAGCTTCGCCGCCGCCATCTTGGAAACCTACGTCAACATCCATTTCGCGCGCAAACTGTAGACTACACAGTTTTCCCTCGAAGACGGCAATTTACGCGCGAAAAGCAACTGATACGTCGTGTTTATGTTTTGTTTAAATGAGTGACATTGACGCCAAGTTGAATCTTTGAGATTAAGTTTATTATTTAAACAACATAAGCTGCTCAAAGTCGGTGAAACTTTGAAGGTCGATGTTGATGTGGCGAGCTGGTAATCTGTTTGTCACAGACACAAACATTGTTAGGCTAGACGCATTGACCATAATTTTCGATGAAAATATCGTACTACTGGGCAAAGGTTTTACTTTTCATCTTTCATATCTTTCAGTCTTTATCAATCTATGTCTATGGTCATGTTTGGTCCGAGAAAAAATAACTAAAAGAAAAACATTTTTTCTAAAATTCAGGCTTCTTAGTTTACTAGCTCAAATTTATACCAAATAACACTGTATTTTATGATGATAAACAGCAAAAACATCGCCTTATCCACCAAGATTAATTTAGCACCCCACAATTTAACCATTAATCATTTATTTAACTAGACACCTACAAGAAAAGAAGCTCAATTTCCCGCCCATTACCTCCTCCCGCAAGAAAAAAAAAGTATTTACTTGTCTATGCCAAAAAAAATCCTTATAAACGACGCAAACACCAAAATATTCGAATTTCAAAAACTTTTAATTCGCGCCAAGTTTCCCTAAGTACAGTACGTACGCAGTTCGACATTCGATTAGAATAGTAAACGGCGTGGCGCGGTGGGGGACAGACGTCCCCCTGTCTGCGCCCTCGCCCGACGCCCTTTGCCCTTTCGCAAAGATCAACTTTGATTAATGGCGCAGATGCGTATCTTTTTCGGCGGGAAAATATTATTACCTGTAGTAGCCTTTAGGTCTTGTTCTATATACTTATCAAATTGTAATTATTTTGAGAATATGCGTCTGTGGAGATATCAATAGTTTTTTTTTTTTATTCTACATTTTTATTTAGGGGCTTTTGTCCAGAAAGGATATGTCAGCCCCATCGTACCTTACACCAATTACTTCACATATACATATATGTTTAACTTAACTTATACATTAACTTACTTATACATAACCTAACATACATAATAAATGTTAAATAAGACGAATCACTGCTGAGAGACCGCTATTATACGACATAGTTTTCTGGCCGCATCGATATTGTTGTAGAAGTCTATTTTATTTATTATAGCTATTACGAGGTCATTCCGAACAATGTTTGTTCTGCCTAAATGAGGACTTTATTGTATACCTACTTAGGTATTTATTATCTAATTTCTGATAAAGTCCTATGTATCTATATGCAAGCTCATCTGAGTTAAAATATAGTACATACGTATGTTATGGAAGATTTTGTAGACCAATGATTTGTTGAGAAATAAAACCATTGGCGTAATGAAATCAATAATCATCCATTAAACATGATATTTTTATTAAGTAGGAACATATGTTTTCTTCCGATTACAGATTAACTTATTGGTATTACTAGTACAGTTGTATTACTAGTACTACATAAAAACTTAAAAAAAATATATGCGTAAACGTTATCAGTAAAGTCGTGCCTTGTTTTCTTAGAATACTCCTTTCTGTTAAACAATTCTAAGAATATTTATGAACGGAAGCTTAAAGCTCTAATTTGAATCTTGAATTTTGATTATATATGTGTAATGTATGCATGTATTTTGATTTTACTGTGGCGGTATTAATAGTAAACACTGAATTTCTTATTACATATCTAAAAAAAAAAACATTTATTTAAATCCATCCCAAAGCCCCAACCGTAAAGTACCACCACTACCACATTTACAAACAAAGCACAATACCGCAAGCAAAAACTAGTTAAAACAACAAAGCTTTAATTTAGTCACCGTCAAATCACGCCATCACTCACCGCTAAAACGTAAATAGGTAAAAAAATTACGGGCCGCCATCGCGTCTGTAATTTGCGCCCATTAGTCTGGGGCCGGCGTCTCGCGCCCGCGGGTGCACGAGCACCGAGCGGCCCGGCGGCGCCCTTACCCTGCCCTTAAAACAGGATACGGCGCAATATCCAAATTTCACCTTACTTTAGTATTTTTAACTTCTATAAACTGATCCACCCACTATGTTTAAAGTCGAGTAACCTTCCATATCGAAGTAATTAATTCTAATTCTATTTCAAATCTTTTTCTTAGTACAAATGTACCTACACAGCTTTCATTGCGCCCTTTATTTGTCCTTACACCCGGATTCGCTGATTTCGACGTCTTTTGACGTTCGTCTACTTTGAGGTAGATTAGCTTGGTGTTCGAAAAAACCGCTTTTTAAGCCGTATGAGCAATTTTTCGCTGATTTTCTTTTGTAACTCAAATGTTCTTGTATTCAGTACAAGCGTACCGAAGCTTTGTCCTTATCCTATCTGTATGAACAAAGTCGTCTGCTTCAAAGAAGATAATCGGTGCTCATTTAACAATAACGAGACAATTAACTTACATGTACGAATAGAGTACAGAATTACTCAGTTTTTGTTTCGCACACATTTTCTGCGTCGATCTCGAAGGACCAAAAATCTTTGGTCCTCCGTCCTGACGTCCTGTCTCGTTACCACGAGTACGTCTGTACCGAGATCGTGGCTCGTCCTTATCGTGTCCTTAGGACGGAATATTTGTCGGAGTGTTCCCGGGAATAGATCTCCGGGGAACGTGAAGAGGTGCCTCAGGAATAGCAAGTGTGGCCGAAAGGACCTCGCTTTACAATGTTGTTGAATGTTGAATTATGATTGTTTAGTTGGTTGTGGGACGTTTATTACTGTGGAACTTTGTTAGGTTAGTTTAAGTCGGGATGTGGAATTGTTCGAAGTGTTAGTGTGGGCTTTTTTAAAGTTGGTTATCATCATAGAACTCCTGCCGCTCTGGGTGAAGCGAGAGGAAGTGTCTGACTTTTCCTGACTAAAACCTATCTGTGTGGGCATCTAATTTGGATTTTTGGGTACTAAAAGACTAGATATTGTATTAAGTTCAAGCGCTTCTACAGCGTACTCCGTACATTGAGACGGCTGCGTTGGTGCAGTGGTTGAGCTATTGGCTGCTGCGCTGCGAGTCACGGGTTTGATTTCCGCATGGAACAAATATTTGTATGACGTTCCGGATCTGGGTGTCTTGCATACTTAATGAGTTAGCATGCTTGTGAACGTAACTATGATACAGGTGCCTAGTGTGGGGCATTTATTAAGACTGTAAAAATTGATATGTAGCAACACTTATATAATTTTTAATTTCTGCCATGCCGCGCCGGTCGTGGGTTCGATTCCCACCCAGAACAAATGGTGATGTGATGAGCATGATTATTTGTTTTGTGTCTGGGTGTAATTTATCTATAACTAGCTTTGTCCGCGCGGCTTCGCTCCCGCTCTACCCTACTCTACCCTACTCTACCCTACTCTACACACCCCCATTACAACCCCATCGAGTTTGGGCTCGTATGATTCGTTTTGACGAGTATTAATTATATGTATAGGTATTATTTATCATCATCATATCAGCCGAAAAACGTCCACTGCTGGACATAGGCCTCCCCCAAGCGTCGCCACAACGACCGGTCCTGTGCGTCACGCATCCATCGGATTCCCGCGACCCTGACCAGGTCGTCGGTCCACCTTGTTGGAGGCCTTCCAACGCTGCGTCTTCCAGTATTATTTATACCGTGCTATAAAAGTTTGCTATGAAAAAAAATATTTTCATTAAAAACTGCTTTTAAAGTAGAAAGCAGCTTTATTCCTAAGGGCTAAATTTTATGTACGCGGGCGAAGCTGCGGGCAAAAGCTAGTTTCTTAATAAATTATTATCATTTACTACTGAATAAACACATCAACAATACTAAATGAAAATGTTTGGTTTAGATACAGATATACAAGGTTTCACAAAGTTTCTCCCCGTCTGCCCGTCGCTTGGGTGCACGTGTACCGAGCTCTGGAAGCCCTTGGCGAGTCCTCTCCCAGGATACTGACTGAATGGATTAAGGTAGGCACACACAGCTACGGAGCTACATAACCAGCTATTGTCATTACCTCTAGGACAAGTGCTCTGTGCTTTTTTGGTGGGTAAAAATCATCAAAATGACATCCCCCACCCTTGGGCGGAACAGGAGATAGTGTTAGACTCTTTCTGACTAAAAAACCCACCCCGTTCCTTGCCTTTCGTACCGGGGTCCGAGCTTCCCTTTCGGATAACCCTGGCCCCGGTAGGCTTCGACCCGGCTGGGCCCCTGCTGTTGCTGACAACTCCTTGGGCTCGGTCCGGACATTTACCGGACGGTCGGACAGCGAGCTACCCATTGCTCGCAGTCCGCAAGCCCGCGACTACGGTGAAGTGCACTGTTCTTGTAAGTAGGGAATGCAATCTCGATCTCGCGAGATCTCGGCCTTTTTTAGCGAGATTGATCTCGGACGAAAAAAGGGCGAGATCTCGCGAGATTAACGAGATTGCACTCGAGCATAAAAACGTCTTATTCGAAGCGCGAATTAACACGGACGTTAAAAAATTATAGACAGATACGTCAAACAATGTTTGATGCAAAAAATGTATTGAAAAAATTCGTGAAAATAAATGTTTATCTTATTAAATTTTTTTTTTTTGGTGGGTAAAAATCATCCAAATGATATCACTTGCCCTTGGGCAGAGCGGGAGATAGTGTCAGACTATTACTGCTTTCGTGCCTATCATACCGGGGCTGAGCTACGTTTCGGAACTAACCCTGGCCCCAGTAGGCTTCGACCCATTGCGTGCCATCGACGACTTGGGCTCGGTCCGGACAGTTACCGGACGGTTTGACAGCAAACTACCCATTGCTCGCCGTCGGAAGCCCGCGCTTATGGTTATCTTATAATTTTTATAACTTTTTTCCTAATTTATTCAAATATTGTGAATATTTGCAAAAAACACTTAAAACTACCAATCTCGCGAGATCTCGAAATTAGCGAGATCTCGCGGTATTGATATTCATAATCTCGCGAGATCTCGCTCGAGCCCCAATCTCGCGAGATTTGCATTCCCTACTTGTAAGATATGGTAAAGGGGCGGAACAGCAGTAAAATTCTAGTTTTTTTTCGTAAAAAAAAAACACTTTGCCCAACACTGGGAAATATTCTTGTACCGTGGGTGCGTTCACAAACATGCAAACTTACATACGCAAGACACCCAAACCCGGAACAACTATCTGTAGGCCACACAAATATTTGTTCCGATCGGAAATCGAACCTGCGACTCATTTTATTCTGATCAAAAGAAGTCCACTGTTGGGAATAGCCCTCCCTCAAGCTTTGCCCGGCCATGCGGTCTTGTCGAATTTGAGCAATTTATTCATATTAATAATTTACTTGTATAACGCTTAAGAGTTGGTTTGTTTGAACATCCTCATCCTCAGCCTTTTTAATGTTCCCACTGTTGGGACTCAGGCCTCCTCTCTTGGTGAGGGAATGGGCCGTAAGCCATCACGCGGGCCCAGTGCGGGTTGATGAATGCCACATGTCTTCAAACTTTTGGTTCTATGAATTTTTGGTTTGTTTGAACGCGGTAATAAAATAACTGATTCAAATTGAACCAATCTTGTAGAGGTTTTTTCTTATTTATTTATTTAAACTTCATATACAGTAGTGGTACATAGGCGGACTTAATGCACTAAGGCATTCTCTCTCAGTCAACCTTTGGATTAAAAAAGACAACACTATAGTAGGTTTTTCAGTTTTCTAATAATTTAATATTTATATGTAATAATAATATATTCGACTGGCCTGTTGGTCTAGTGGTTAGTGGCCGTGACTGCTATGCAGGAGGTCGTGGGTTCGATTCTTACCCAGGACAAATGTTTATGTTATGAGCATGATCATTTGTTCTGTATCTGGGTGTAATTTGTCTATAATATGTATGTTTTTAGAAATATATTTTTTTTTTTTTTTTTTTTAATAGTTTATTCAAAATTTGCTTACAATATTCATTACAAAAATTCTGCCAAACTGTGAAACAGTTTGTCGGCAGTAGTTCTCGTTTCACATTTCAACAAATCTTGTAAGACGTGATAATAAACTTATGCTATGCTAACAACATAAAAAATTAATAACCGAAACACCCACGAAATCAAACAATATCATGGATACAACCTGCGGGGCTTGTTATACAATCTGCATGACTACGGACACAGTGATAGATAATGTTTTTTTAGTATTTTTTTAAGGTGGTGTTTAAGTTTAGCACATGATAACAAATTTGGGGGTAACTCATTCATAAACATCGGAGTAACATATTTCCTCGTGCGTTTGCCAAAGTAGTTCGTTACTTTAGGAACAGCAAGCATCTTTTGTTTAGATAGACGAGTTGGGTACATACGCCTGCGTTCCTTTTTGTAGTCATTATTATTGAATTGTTCAGACAATACGGTTAATTTAACTTTTTTATGAATCGGAAGCGTTTTACAAATTTTAAATATTTTGTCATAGTTTTTATTTATACTTTCTTTAGTTTTTTTGTCTAGAAGTACTTTTAATAATCTAATCTGCAAGATTTTAATTTTATTTAAGTGTGTAGGGAACGCAAGACCATATCCACCCAACCCGTAATCAATAACTGAGTCCGCCAGTGCATAATACAGTGTATACATCACTTTTCTGCTGACAACATATTTTAAATTTCTTAATTTACCCAATATGGAGCGCAACTTATTACACACATTGTTAACATGCAGATCCCATGTGAATGTGTTATCTATAACTAATCCTAGGTACTTATATGAAGTAACAGTTTCTAAGCACCTGCATCTACACTGCTGCTTGTTGTTATGAAAACATTCGTACGTATGACCTTTCACTTCTATTCTCAGATTGTTTTTATTTTTGTGATATGGCGAGTGAATCAACATGCACTTAGTTTTACCTATATTTATTATTATGCCATTATCATGAGCCCACTGAACAATACTATCGAAGTCATTTTGCATTGCCTGCTGTATTACATCAACATTGTTATGACTATAAACTAAGCATGTATCATCAGCATACATAAATGCTTTACAGTTTTTCAATACATTAGACATGCTATTGACATGCATTATGTATCCTAATGGCCCATATACTGAACCGGTCGGAACACCGAATTTGATGTCACCCGGTACACTTTCAGCTCCATTTACACGTACGTTAAGTGATCGGTTTTCTAGGTAATTGCCAAACCATGCATTCATGGGGCCCCTTATGCCACATTCATTCATGGCCTGCAGCAAGCCGTCGTGGTCCAGAGTATCAAAGGCTTTTTTGAAGTCTATATATATAACCATAACTATTTTTTTCTCTTCTAGACGATTATTGACTTCATCTGTGAATTTCTCCAGTGCAGTAGCGGTGCTTCTATTTGGCCTAAAACCGTGTTGAACATCGTTTAAAATATTATTATTTTCCAAAAAAGTGGAGAGCTGTTTGACTATAATTTTTTCGACTATTTTGTTTACTGTATTTAAAATTGCTATAGGTCTATAATTGCCATAATCCTGATGAGATCCCTGCTTATATATTGGCCTGACAATTGATTTTTTAAGTTCATTCGGATACTGAGATTTTTCAACGCTAATGTTAATAAAATGTGCTATTACGGGACTAATTTGCTCTTTAATTTGTTTAAGATCTGTAACTCTAATACCATCCGACCCCGGCGACTTACTGCAGTCCAATCTATCTATAACACGTATAACATCCCTTGGTAGCACTTTTTGGAATCTAAAACTTATATCACAGTCATTTACATAGTTTTTTCTGTCTAAAAAATTGTGTCGACACTTATGTTTAATAATATCTATTTCTTTAGTAAAAGTTTCACAAAAGTTATTGCAAATATTCTGCAATGATTCACTTTTAAGCAAATGTTTCTCTATTATAGCATCTACTCCCATTTTAGACCTACCAAGCCAGTTGTTTACATTATTCCAAATCTTTCTCATGTCTCCTTTACAGCTAATTATAATTTGACGCCTGCTTTTATTTTTGGCTATATTAATAAGTTTCTGAGTTTTATTTCTGCACCTAGTATACTGTAATCTTTTATTATTATTTTTGAGATCGCTTTTCCACTGTTTGAATAGGTAATCTTTATTTTCTATAAGCATGCGTAATTTGTCAGTAACCCACGGCTGATTTTTGCGTTTAGGGCACACTAAGTTATCTAATTTGGAACTGTTATAAACATCGCCAAAAGTCGTGGACATTTTTGCGTATAACTCATTTGGTTCTTGTATCTGTAACAGCGATGACCAGTCTATATTTTTTAGTTTATCGCTAATAGATTTGTTGTCGTACCTTATTTTACTGACACACGTTTTGTCTGTGGCTTTATCAATAACAGCTGAGATTCCCGTTAGATAGTGGTCGGCTACCTGACTAGTAAGTGTGTATGCATATACGTCGCTCGCCCCTCTACTTACATTTCGCATGAAGACGTGGTCGATGCAGGACGCCACTCGCCGCTGACCGACAACCGCCTCCCGTGTTATGTCTTGAATCCCACAGTGAAGTCCCAAGTTTGATAACGTATTCAAATATAGATTTGCCGATGAATCCAGGTCATTTTCTAACAAGTTAATGTTGCAATCACCTACCAGTATAATGTTCGAATTAATTGGTAACTCTCGTATAACATTTTGAATTTCTTTAGTAAAAGTGCGTTTGTTTGTGTGTGGCGGCCTATAGACCACTAATAGATAAGTGTTATAAACATTCTTAGCTAGGTGACCGTGTAACAACTCAAATGTCGGGGTGTTACAGAATTGTTGTGGATTAAACTGAAGATTATTTTTTACATATACAAGTATACCTCCTCCGCGCTTTTTTTCCCTGGTTTGCGAATATATATTGTAGCCATCAATTGCGTACATGGCTACTTCATCCTGTTTTATGTTGACCTCTGTGAGACACAATACATCTAGTTTATTCAAAACATTGTGCAGAAGTACCGTCAACTGATTGAAATGTTTTCTAATAGAACAGATATTGATGTGTATAATTTGTATTTTAGTTTTGCCAGTTGTTATGTAGTTAGTCCATTCTTTAATATCTGTGAATCTGATATATTCGATATCCTGTAGTTGTGGTTGCAAATCAAAATTAACTGCCATAATGTGATTCATTATATAAAACACTATTGAACAATGCGATACGTATTAGATCATATTTTAATTCATGTGTATTTCAATATCACCTTCATTGCGAATATGATATATCTCTCTTTAGTACCCATATCACAAGCTCTGCTTAGCTTGGGACTAGACGGCGTTGTGTGATAGTTGTGGAATATTATTATTATTGTGGAACATTAATATAAGTATGTTATTATAGGAAAACTGAAAAACCTACTACATACAGTGTTATACCGTTATATTAAAGTTTTTGGTTTGGGTAAACCCAAACTGCACACGCATAAATTAAAAATAATGGTGTATAAAGCCATAAAAAATCGAATTGTATAGCCCATTGATCAAGGAAACCTATAGACTATCTACCTACGACTAAAAGACGCGACTGAAACCGCGGGGGACAACTAGTTACTAAATAAACGCAATTTAAATTTTATCTAAAAGGTTTCTATTAGGTTTGGCGGCAAGAAAAATACACAAACCTCCAAAAGTTTTCTCCGTCCGTCCTGTCGGGTACAGATGTACCGAGCTAGGGATGACACTGACGAGTCCTTCAGCCCGGATCCTGACTTGTCATACTAGCAACATTTAGAGTTTTGTTTTGCCAAAAAGCTATGAAGCAAATCTGCAAAAAAAAATGTATGCCATGATTAATTATTTTCGTGAAAATCGTCATAATTTAAGACTGAATTTAAATTATGACGATTTTTTTGCAGACATTATTTTGATTAGATAAAACAAAGTCAATTATTTCGTTGTTATATTTCATAGTAACTTATATAAGTAGACAAGTTTAATAATTTCATCAACAATTTCCTCGCCGTTCTTCTCTTTTATTTATCTATACAGGGTTATTTGTAAAACACTAGCAACCTCTCAAGACTATGTTACTAAACATAATACATTTACCAAAAACAAACATTCAAGATTTCGTTGTACTATCTAACATATTACAACTCTATATTTTGCCGTATCTACTTTTTTTTTTTTTTCTCGACGGGGAAAATCATCTTTGACGAAACCCGCTCTTGGGTGGAGCAGGAGACAGTGTCAGACTCTTACTGACTAAAAACCCCGCGCCGTTCCTTCTAGCCTTCACACCGGGGCACGAGCTCCCTTTCGGACAACCCTGTCCCCAGTAGGCTTCGACCCAGCTGGGCCCCTCCTGCTGCTGACAACTCCTTGAGGCGCGCGGGAACAGTGCGCGCCATCGACGTCTTAGACTCGGTCCATTACCGGACGATCGGACAGCGAGTTACCCATAGCTCGCCGTCCGCGAGCCCGCGTCTACGGTGGCCGGAAATCGGGATCGGAATCCCGGCGACGGCGGCGAGGGCGCCGTTGCCTGATGCGGTCGGCCTCCTCCTTTGCAAGCATTACTGCTTCGCAGAAGGAGGCGACCGCCTGCCATTCCTCCTCGCTCCGGACCATGGCCTCGACCAGGGCCCGGCGCGAGAGGTCTCCGCCGCCGATCGCCCCCACGAGGGCACGGCGATGCTCCGCCCAGGCAGGGCACACCTCGACGGTGTGCTCCACCGTGTCCTCCGGGCGTTGCGCACAGTGGCGACACCCGGGCGTCTCTTCCGCCTGAATCCGATGCAGGAACCTCCCGAACTTGCCATGTCCGGTGAGGACCTGCGTCATGCGGAAGGTAAGGACGCCGTGAGGTCTTTCCAGCCACGCCTCAAAGAGGGGACTTACCGCCACAATCGTGGCGTGCCCATTGCCGTATCTACTTACGACTCTCACGCACTGTTCTCGTAATAATAGGAAGCAGGCTTCCAAAAATTTACATCACACCTGCCTAGCAAGCATTCGCACCATTTTCGTGTACTCATCACACTAGAAAATTAATACGCCAGCATCTTCAGAACGTTCAATTTAAATATTTTTATTTTTTTTAAAAAGTCTGATGAATTAAAATATGATATTTTTTTAAAAGTCATAGAACAAAAGGTGTTGTTTATGATGTTACCATAGTCCTGAGAGGTTGCTAGTGTTTAAAAAATAACCCTGTATATAAATCTAAAAGGTTACTAAACTGCCAAAAGTTGTTCTCCATCCGTCCTGGCGCTAAGTACAGACGTACTGAGCCAGGGATGACCCTGACGAGTCCTTCAGCCCAGATCCTGACTTGTCATACTACTGAAAGGATTGGGGTAGGCTTCAGCGGGTATATAACAATAGGACCGTAAGTTATTACGCACTTTATTTGCTTAGTATGTTGTGATACTCGTAGATTAGTTTGATGTTAATACTTAGATGTAGATCGATAAAAGTCACTCAAGCAGTTTTTTGTTTTTTATCTCGGCTAATTTCTGGCTAGTACAATATGTAAAGGAAATAATACACACTATTATAGGTTTTTTTTAGGTGGTAAAATCATACAATGACTTCTCCCGCTCTTGGGCGGAGCGGGAAGGTGTGTCAGACTTTTACTGACTAAATACCCACTTCTGTACCTTCGTTGCCTTTCATAGCAGGGCCGAGTTTTCCTTCCAGAAGCAAACTCTTGGCATCAGTAGGTTTTGACCCTGCGGTTTGCTGACATCTCCTTGAGACGCGCTTGGAACGGTAGGTACGCGCCTTTGACGATTTGGGCTCTGCCCGAACGGTAACCTAACCGGACGTCGAGCTACCCATTGCTCGCCGCGGTTAGAAACACACCCCAATTAGAAAATTAAGTCATAATTTAAGCACTGAAATAGATTGTGTTTAAAAAAAAATAGTTGTCATAATTGTAGGCACATGGAGCGGCATCGGTATTGGTATTTACGCACGCACACACATTAACACGCTAGAAATCTAATCAAGTTTTATCAAGAACTAGCTTTGGCCTGCGGCTTAGCCCGCGTACATAAAATATAGCCTATGTCACTTAGGAATAATGCAGCTTTCTATCAGTGAATAAATGGTGGACATCCCACCTACACGTACAAAACGTTTTGGAAACACACTCATTGTGCGTGCAGCTAAAGAGTAGAATTCCTTGCCGGAGTCTGTGTCTGATAGCTACATCTCGGGAATCTTTAAGTCGAGAGTGAATAGGTTTCTTCTAGGTAAGCGCGTTCCATCGTCAACCGCATCGTCGCTTTCCATCAGGTAAGATAGCGATCAAGCGCAAACCTAAAAACAATTAAAAAAAAAACTAGCAATCGTACTAGTACTTTCAGAGATTACCTCCTACTAACAAAAAAACAAACTACCTGTTTGTAATATTAATCAAGATAGTTTTTTTTTTACCTAAAATAAATAAATGAAATGAAAAAAAAAAAAAAAAAAAAAAAGGTAATTTTTAAAAAAAAAAATTACCTAGAATTGCTGAAATCGATTCTGTACGTACATACAACTTTAAACAAGTGTGTTTTTTTTCAATTTGGGAAATCATCCAAAGACTTCTCCCGCTCTAGGACGGAGAGAGAGGGCGTGTCAGACTTTTACTGCCTAAAATCACGCCTACGTTCCTTCAGTTTCTCTTTGCGTTCTAGGACCACGTTTTTCACTTACAGAAGTCTAACCATGGCCCCAGTATGCTTCGCCCCTACTGAGCCCCTATGGTTTTTGAGGGTGAGAAGTCATTAAATATTTATTCTCCCGCTCTGGGTGAAGCAAGAGAGAGTTCCTTAAGTTGCTTTTGGCGTTCCAGGGCCACATTGACTCTTTCGACAATCCCGACATTTTGGCAGGCATCGGCCCTTCCGGGACTATATATATATCTCTTTGAGGTGCACGTAGAACTCAACGGCGAAAGCGAGCTACCTATCGCTCGCCGTTCGCAAGCCCTCGCTTGGTCACGCAAACGCTCAGGGTTTTCCACCACCTCCTTTCGTTTCTTACCTGAAAGACTTATGTTATAAGACAAATGTAGGTCAAATTTTATAGCCCTGTAAATCTGATAGGTCAATTTATAGAGGCTGCTAACTATAAAATATGTACGAGTACTTATAATAAACAGTTTTATGGCTAAATAAATGTGAAGTACTTCTTTTATGGAGATTTTAATATTAGATACTAGCTGAATAGACAGCCAAAAAAACCCACAATGACTATCAAAATCAGAAGACATATCGTAAAAAAGAAAAAGTGTCAAATCTAATTTTTTATGTATTTTTTTTTTGCTTGGATACTAAGTCCTTTAAACCATGTCTTGGGCTACACCACGAGGCCTTTACCGCGGTCACGACCAGTCAGAAACAGAAACAGATTGAGGAATAACTAAGGACTAAGGAGTTCTCATCATAGCAAACCTTTAAAATAAAGTGTGGAAAATTTTATTGTTATTACATTGATTTTCTTGTAATATCGTATTTTTTCCCAAATAAAATAAAATAAAGTAAAATAAACAAAATATCGTAATTAATCAATTTGTTTCTATCTCTGACCATGTGAAGGGGGTATACCGTGGAGTCAAGAGCAGTATCGGCGGCAGCGACTTCTCGCGCCGGGCCCTAGTTCGGGCTATGGTCCGAAGCGAGGAGGAATGGCAGGCGGCAGTCTCCTTCTGCGAAGCAGTAATGCTAGCGAAGGAGGAGGCCGAACGAATGAAGGAACGAATGTTCTCACGCCCCAACCGCCGTGATTCTGACCCCCCCTACCAGCCAGGGTAGACGCGGACTTGCGGAGCAATGGGTAGCTCGCCGTCCGGCCGTCCGGTAATTGACCGGATCGAGCCCAATCGTTAACAGCGCGTCGTGATCCACGCGCTCCTCTAAGAGATGTCAGCAAACCGTAGGGGCCCAGCAGGGCCGATGCCCGCTAGCTAAGAGCACGAAGAATTTCTCAAAAAGAAACCCATAGTCCTAGAACACAAAGGGCAACTAAAGGGCACAGGTGTGGTTTTAGTCAGTAAAAGTCTGACACGCCTTCCCGCTGCGCTCAAGGGTGAGAGAAGTCATTGGATGATTATCCCAACTAAACAAAAGAAAACTATCGCGTGTGGCTGGCATAATACTAATCCATATGTCAGCAGAAAGAGCGAAATAACAAAACTGAAATACCAGGACACCATACTATATCACAGCTCTTTTAATCTGTGATTTTCCACCTCTTAAATAGCAGAAAAGAATTCGTATCTCTCAACGTGTTCGCGTTAAGAATGATATATTATTATGAGCCGGGAGTCACGTAGGCTTGCTGAAGCTTCCGTTATAAATAACTGAAGTCTGTCTGTCCGAGTGTTTGGGAAACTTTAAATATGTCATCTGGAATAGCCTTTGAAACTTATCTGCATTTATCTTTGTAATATATTTTATGCTAAACAACAAATAACATAAAATAAAAAAGTAATTTAAGAAGTACTGTCTACATCTCTTCTAATCTCTCCTTCCGCAGTTCTGCTGGAAGAAATTTATATTTGAAATAAGCAGTACCTTTGTACAATTTTTTATAATATAATATCTTCTTCTGTATATTTATTTGTGCGTACATAAATTATTAATCTTTTTCTGAAAACCGCAACAAAATTTATAAAATGAAACATAGATGCGAGGCGGGAACATCGTTCTGTCTCTGGTTTAACTCACATAACCCAATGGCGGTGACGAAATATATTGCAATTTGTGCATCCTTTTTGACTTGACAGTTTCCCCTTTTAAATTTTTGACTGTCTGTCGGTCTATCTGTGATTGTTCCAGTTAATCTCCGAAATGTATAGACCAATTTTGACAGAACTTTTATTGGTAGTAGCTTATATTATAAGGTGTAATTTGGATACTTTTGTTTTATATAAAGAAATAGAGATCCGTGCAAATAAAAAATTGTTGAAATTGTAACCGAATGTTTTACGCGGACGAAGTCGCATTCACCAGCTAGTAAAAAATAAAAAAGTTAACTATGACTAGCTTTACACAGACATATTTAACTTTAGGCAACATACTCACACGCTTGTTCTAAATCTGTGAATGAGGAAGTCTATAGAACTCAATGGCGCTCGGAACCTTTCTTCCAACATCCTCTATCTCCCTCTACTTATTTCAGTAACTCACCTGGCAACAAATAATTTACTACAAAAAAATATAACGTAATTCAGAAATTAAGATAAATTATAGCCAGTAAAGACAATTTCAGTCGGCATCGCTATTCGGCGAGTCTATTTCGATGCGGGCGGAGCCGCGGGGCATAGCTATGGTTTGTCTATATTTAAAGCCATGTCTACCGACTGCCGGACAAGTATTCAGGTCAAAGTATTAGGCTGTTCACAGATACATTGTGACAACGGGAGGAACTTCCCGGGGGAGTATATTTTGGGAATTTGCTTAAAATAATAACTGGATCGGTGAGAGAAGTCTCAAGCTCAGAAACTCGAACTTTACTTTACTTTTACTTTTCGATACTTTTTTGTAGCAAGAAATCATCAAAACCTCTCTCCCTCGGGGTGGTGTGCCCTCTCGCTCCGCCCCGAGGGAGAGAGGTTTTGGTGATTTCTCGTGTCAGACTTGTACTGACTAAAACCAATCCTATGTTCCTTCTTTGCATTGCGCTCCGGACCCCGGGTATATTTAAACTTCTTGCAACACAAAGGTACACAAGCGGGTCCACTCATGGTCCCAGTTGACTTCGGCCCTGCTGGGCCTAGGCTAGGTCAGGTCTCCAGGAGATGTCAGCAAAACCACCTACGGTTTTTACTGACTTGAAGCCAGCCATGTTCTTTTAGGTGCCCTTTACGTTCCAGCACCGCGGTAACTGTTTCAAAAAATCCCATAGAGTTAGCAGGCACTGGCCTTAGAGTACCTCGTCAATTGTGCTGACAGCTTCTTGTGTGTGTTCCTTGCGTCATGCGCAACAGAAATGAAAAACCAAGGTTACGGGCATAGCCCGAAGAATCGCGAATGGCAGTAAGCAGTGATATTACTCGCAGAACAGATGGTTGATGGGGCCGAAAGGTTCTAGAGTGGCGACCGCACACCGGACGACGCAGCGTTGAACGGCCTCCCACAAGGTGGCGCTCCACCGACCTGGTAAGATAGACGTGGGAGTCCGAGTAGATGGAACTCGTACAAGACCGGTCGTTGTGGTGACGCTTGGGAAGCCTCCCACACGGTAGACCGACGGCGACGATCTGGTGAAGGTCGCGGGAATTCGATGGATGTGAGAAGCATAAGATCGGTCACTGTGGCGACACTTGGGAGAGGCCATTATGTCCAGCCTTTCGACTGAAATGATGATGGTGATGATGATGAGTGTGTGTGAGCTCTACGCACGTGTAACACAACGAGCCGTCAACCCAGACCTGATCCTAGTCACGTTGGCTGACTCTGGAAAAATTCATAAATGTTATGGTCATTAATTTGCAACCTTTATATCCGATACTAATTATACCTACGAACTAATATATTATTACAAATTTCGACACCAACCTCAACAGTGCCAGGCGCCATTCAACTCATCAAAAATTTCGCAATTTTACAAAAAAAAAACTAGAAATGCAATCGATACCCACAATTATAATGACAAAAACGGTAATTAATACTTGTAGCGAGTGAAACACAATACCTCTTTGTCGGCAGCCGTCGGGTAACAATAGACAAGTGGACAGATGACACTGTACAGTGTGACCAGTCTTTTGTAAAGTTTTAGACAAAAAACGAACTGATTACTAGAGTAACGGTTCTTTTTTGGATACACATTTTTTTTTCTGTCTAGCCATTCTTTTATTTTAACGGGGAAAAGGTAACGTTTTTTGTGTAGGTTGGACTGAAATCCAGCCAGATGGATGTGGCTACTGTGTCCTATAGATGCCAGTTTGGAGGTATGCGGGCAGAGAGTAAAGTCCCACATACCTACGTTGAAAAGGGAGGATCCTCCGACCAGACGGTTGTTATGTCTGGTGGGCAACTGCTCGATAGATGATTTCAGGCTGTTCTATATATGTTCGCGCGGAGAACTGCGATGCAGGATTAGCTCCTATTGTGACTAAACCACTAAGTGCAAATAACCACTCATAAAAACCCATAATTCATAAACCATTTCACACTAACACTTCCCTTTCATCGACAAAACCATTTAAAATACAAATAAGCCCATATTTATTGGACCATATCACGCAAAAATGTAGAAACATAAATATCGCATAGAGACCGTGTTTGCACGTAACTTATAGGTCTAATTAGCTGGATGCCTATGCAAATATGGCGGCATGGGGGTTCCCCCATGGTGCATTGGGACTTTTAATGGGAATTCATTGATTGTTAGTGAAAGTGCTGGGGAAATTGTGCTGGGAATGTGCTGCTAACGAGAACGGGCACACGTGTAAAGTTTATGGTATATATAGTTTCACAATATTGCTGAAAGCGAATTTTAGACATGAAACAAAGCAGATAGGTAAATGGGGGTTTCAAAATTGAATTGTAACACTTTTTTTTCTACATTTGATAGGTTTGTGCTTGACCGATAACTCACCTTATGGAAAGCGACGATGCGGTCGACAACGGAGCAAGCTTCATCATCATCATCATTTCAGCCGACAGACGTCCAATGTTGGACATAGGCCTCCCCCAAGTGTCGCCACAATTATCGATCCTGTAGCGTGCTTACCTAGAAGTAACCAAGTCTGTTTCTTACCTATAAAACCCGGGTTGTGGCCATCAGGAAACAGACTCCGGCAAGGAATTCCACTCCTTAGCTGTATGCACAATGAATGTGTTCCCAAAACGCTTTGTGCCTATAGGTGGGATGTCCACCATGTACCGGTGTACCTACATATAATATTTTTCATGATTCAATTTTCCAACGTTCTCTTAATGGTCTTTAAACTAATTAAACTTTCGTAAAATACATAAATCTTTTGAGCCTAATACATAGGACGATGATGCGACGATTAGTACATTAAACGCAAAAAATAATGGCAATAATTATTTCTTCTTCTTTCGTCTGTGTATGCAAATTTATTTATTTCTTATCAGTATTTAGCAACCTGTACAGCTCGGTTATTGGTCTCGTATAAATTGTTAGATAAAAATGTAGATAAGTAGCACCTTTGTGCTCGGACGGCGAGCCATGGGTAGCTCGCTGTCCGGTAACTGTCCGGACGTCGACGGCGCGCACAGTTCCCGCGCGCCTCATGTTATTGTCAGCAACAGGAGGGGCCCAGCTGGCCCCTGGCCCCAGTAGGCTTCGACCGAAGCCAGGGTTATCCGAAAGAGAGCTCGAGCCCCGGTATGAAGACTAGAAGAAACGGGGTGGGTTTTTAGTCAGTAAGAGTCTGACACTATGTCCCGCTCCGCCTAAGAGCGGGGTTTATCATTAGATGATTTTTGCCCACAATAAAAAAGTACCTTTGTGCTCTACTATCTGTATTTATTCTTTTCAGGTTTTAACTCTTTATAAAATACATAAATAAAATGGAAACTAATAATATTTTCTTGAAAATTCGTTGCATTTAACCATGCTCTCAGTGTATTTCAGGATTGAGTGGAAATATTCAGCATAGCGCGTCGGGTCGGCCGCATTGTTACGATATCTATGCTATTAGCTATATTTAGAACATGGCGCCTAGCTGCTGTAGGGACAGCCTTATTGTTATTCAAAATGAACTAATCTGTGTGAATCCTAATTAAGTAGGTGATAACTATTCAAACGGTGTAACATAATTTGTGATATTTCAGTAGTAATACTAGGCAGTAACTGTCTCACTGTCATTGTCTTTTCCCATGTAGAGAAATCACGACACATAGGTTATCGTCATGCTCGCTCAAGATGGTCGACAGGCCTGTTGGTCTAGTGGTTAGTAGCCTTGACTGCTATGCCGGAGGTTTAAGGGGTTTAAGGGTTTAAAAAAAAACAGGTATTTGCTGGAACAAGTTTTGTAAAATAATTGAGTAAATCACGGATTTATCGAATGTTAACAGAGTTTTCAGGCGTTATCTCTCGTTTTTCGCATTGCCTTTTCGACAAATATCGCGTTGGATTACGTTAGACAAAATAACAAGCTTTTAGACCATGCTCGATGTTGACGATAGGCGTGGAAAAGCAGCCTCAAAAAAACGCCGCCACAAAAAATCGCTAGAAGCGGCCACAAAAACAGCTGAAGCGCGCGAAATTTTGTGGCCGGCTTGAAGCTTGAAGCGGCTTCAAGCGTTTTTTTTGTGGCAGCACCGCCGCACACGAGCCGCAAAAAAAGGCCGCCTCAAAATGAAGCTTGAAGCGGCGTTTTTTTGAAGCCTTGTGTGCGGGGACAGTAAAAGGAATGAATGAAGGCAGCTTCAATCAAAAAGTTTGTTCCGACAAAACTTCACTTGTCTGCAACTCCGAACAAAGTTACATTGAGAAGTTCATGTGAGGGGAAATTAAAATGTTTATGTTTCCATGAAAGGTCGGATGACACGTGTCATTATTTCATTATTCCATGTTTTGAATGAAAATCAAATAAAGTTTAGCGAGATGGAAGTTCGAAACATTACCAGCTAATTAAACAGAAACATAACATTATGTAAATTCGTACCTGACTAGCTTTGTCCCGTGGTTTCGCCTACTTACAGTCATTGATATTCTGGTATAGAGTTTCTATCAGATAAAGAATTGGAGTTTCGGGACCTCTAGAGTTATGACACTTACACACAAATAATTTTAACAACCTATAAATAATTTTACTTATCTGTATGTCTTCAAAGCTACAGTAAATAGGCTCTTAAGAAACTAGTGCGCTTCACCATCAACGATTGCATCATTACTTACCATCAGGTGGGATCGTAGTCAAGCACTAGTCTATATTAATTTAAAAAAAGAATAGATTTATGAAATTTTGAACAAAACTTAGTTTTTTCATGAGGTAGACGAGCAGTAAGAAAGGTTAAGGTAGTGCATCATGACTCACATTTTCACTGTTTTTCATACAACCGCTCATAACTGATTATGACGTTATTACACATTTTTCATTAGATATTTTGGAAACACAGTATCTTGTGGATATTATCTAGGTTTCTAAAGAAAAATTTATAAATTTGTGTAAAACTAATCCAGTAAAAACCTCTGAAAATGTCCTATTTTGTATGAACTTTGACACTTCATAATTTGCCTAAAAATTAAAAAAGTCAAAAAATAATCCTCTAGAGACCTTGAAAATTTTATTAAGATTCTAAATGACGACAACTTTTTCCAAAAACTTTTAAGGGTTTAAAAAAAAACAGCTATTTCCTGGAGCAAGTTTTGTGAAATTTTCGAGTAAATCTTGGAATTACCGAATACTAACAAAGTTTTCAGGTGTTATCTCTCTTTTTTTGCGTTGGCTTTTCGTTAAAAATCGCGTTGGATTGCATTAAATGAAGTAACAAGCTTTTAAACCATTTTCGATGTTTACGATAGGCGAGTGGAAAAGGATCCTCTTAAGAGGGTAATCTAACATAATTAATATACGTATAATAAACAGACCATATATTTCTTCTACTTTCTAATATTAATTAAAACTTAATGCTTTGAACACATCATCACAACCATGACGAATGATTGAAACATGGACTCAGCAAAACAAACAAACACTCGATTGATTTATAACCCATAATTCCGGTTTATTTCATTTTCTAAACCTCCAGTTAAATTTAACTGAGTTAATTATCACACGTCCCATTTACCTATTATATCTAAAGTTTTTTTTTTATTGCTCTAACTCCATACACTTCTGACCATAAAAAGTTCATAAGCAGTTTATTTTTATACCTCATACGACATTAAATTTTTCATAACAATAAAATGTGATGTGTTTTATAATTTTAATGGTTATAAGAGTAACTCTAATTTAACATTCATAGAAGTACTTTTTTACTGCAGTTTAACTGCCCTTAAATGGAGATTTTACTATGTGTCATATCGTAATTTTGGCTCATAGACACGCCCCTTAAAAATACAGTGATTGTGTGTCTATTTATGTTTTGTAGGTATAGCCAGTATAACAAACAGATATATATAGTACTAGCTTCTGCCAGCGACTTCGTACGCGGATCCTGTTGCTTATGCCAGCGACAACGGGGTCGTCAAAATCAAAGATCTGAAACGTCTGATGTCGAATTCTAAGAGCCCGAGGACTGGAAAACAACGTGATGCGCGAGACGATTCGAGACGTTCCAGATCTCTCCCTTTCACTTACGCGCGTGACAGTGTGCACACACCTCAGACATGGTGCCAATGTCTCCGTGTTCAATGTAATTAATAAATGGGTTATAGGAAAACGCGCTCCTTTCTTTATTCCCAAAAAGTTAAAACGGAAACTACATATTATTTACCCAAATATTATAGTATCTTAGCCATATGCAGCGCCTCTTATTGAACTCCACAGTCGGTGACGTAACCTACGACCAACTTATTATTTGCGGTTGGTACAGTAATCGGGTCTAGGGATCGAACCGCATAATTAAGTTTGTTTTTATTGTATATACTTTTCCGGGATAAAAAGTACCCAGTGTGCCCAAGATATTAAAGAATAATTATACCAAGTTTCATCGTAATCGGACCAGTAGTTTTTGCGTGATGCTTGAACAAACAGACAGACAGACAAAAAAAAATTTAATCACATTTTTGGGTTCGGTGTCGGTCTAGTTACACCCCCTGCCGTTTATTTTTTTTTTATATTTTCAATGTACAGAATTTTCACTTCTACAGATTTATTATAAGTATAAGTAGGTACCTAAACTACGTCTAATAGAATGAAATAACCTATTTGATACCTAGGTACTTACCTATTTAAAATGAATAGGTGATAATGTTAACTTTTTTAATTAGGGATAAGTGAGAGTGTTATAAACGTAAGAGTAGACAAAAATAAACAGAAAGCTCCGAACTGCTAAGCTATCGGGAGTTACACGCGTTATTGTGAGTCAACCACAAAAGATAGACGTATGCTGTCCTGGGATATTTTTTAAATAGTTTTAAGGAGAACATTTCCGTTTTACATGATTTCTGTGTAGCTTTAACCAATAAGGCTGCAAAAGCGACGGAAGCTTAAAAAATTGAGTAATATCTCCCGTTTCTCCAAAATTTCCCTTCACTGCTCAGCTCCTATTGATCGTAGCGTGATGAAAAGTATACTATAACCTGCCCAGGAGTATGAAGAATGATTGTACCAAGTTTCATTGAAATCCATCGAGTAGTTTTTGTTTCTATAAAGAACATACAGACAGACAGACAGACAGACAGACAGACAGACAGACAGACAGACCGACAGACAGACAAAAATTTTACTGTTTGCATTTTTGGCATCAGTATCGATCACTAATCACCCCCTGATAGTTATTTTGGAAATATATTTCATGTACAGAATTGACCTCTCTACAGATTTATTATAAGTATAGATATATATCTGTTTGTTTGTACTACCACAATATCATGTAGAAATTGTTAAAAAATAAAAATAAAAACTTTGAAAGTTGTTACTAATTCCTTGTTTCACAGAGCTATACTTATTGATCTTTTGATAACATTTCCTAACAAGTAACAAGTGGGAAATACTTCATGTGTTGTAATTATCTTTCTAAAGAATTTCCCTACATTACAATAAAGTTTATATCGAGACATCTGTCACGCGGACATCATACAAACACAAAGAAATTCTTTTTCTATATACCCACAGATAACAATCCATTTCTACAAAGTAAACTGTATTTAAAAGAAACAATCTCCGTAGTACAAACGTAAACTGATACGCTTTGCATGGCCACAAGTGTACTTAAGGTTAACGACCCCCACAAAAAGTTATTCAATTGTCTTCAACTATACAGATTAATATCTAAACAGTTCTCATTTAGTAACTTATTATGGCTTTTAAATAATTTTGTTACAATTTTTATGATAATCGTAAAAGTTTGTGTGCGTGGCTACGTTTTTTATCAACCCAAAAGTACAAGTTTCTCATAATATTTAATTATACAGAGGTAATTGTCTTAATTGTTGAAACTCATGACGTAATATAACACTTTCAAAGTTCAAATAAAACATTAGTTAATTAATATTTAATTCAAAGTAACGATCCGGCAACGTGGAAAGATTGTGTGTACATAAAGGTTTTTATTTATGTAGGCTTTGTTGCACGGGCGAGCTTTATTTTATGTGGGTGGTCGAATTTTGTGGCCTTATGTGTAACTATGATTTTTCAAGGAAGTTATACAGGGTACGCCTTGCCTGAACTCCCAGTGACAGCAGGCAGGGATTGTTCGAAAGATTTACCGCGACCCTGGAACGCAAAGAGAAATCAGAGAAACACGGGTGTGTTTTAGTAAGTTAGAGTTTGACACTCTCGCTCCACCCAGAGCGGGAGAAGTAATATGATGGCTCTCCCGCCTATAAAAAATCAATAGCAGTCCCAAGTTCTTTTGAAACATTGCTCTACATAATTTTAGATATACATGTTTTGTGGTCAAATCTTAAAATAGATCATTTAATGACACATCATAAAATTGGCAAATTTAAGATTTGTCCAGTTTTAGTTGGTCACAACCAACTAATACTGGCTAGATCGTTTAAATGTCAACCTTTGATAATATGTCAATCCACCTTTGGACATATAATTGATATAGAATTTCTATGATAATAAAAGGTCTAAAGAAAGTAAGACAAACGAGGATTGACAAATCAAACTTTAACGTTTAAAAAAATCAGGCTAATACTTGGCCACATCATGAAGTGACCTATTTCTAAGATTGGCCCACGGCATATGCACCAGATCCTTTCAATAACCTAGATATAACCTTCTGTATCTTTTTGGCATGCGTCCAAGTTATACGTCAATGCTTTCGGTGTTCAAGAATGATGTATGAAACCCGATTTAAAACTTCTAGATTTCAAAGGAAACGGTAAAAAATCTGCCAGTTTTAGGATCGAGAGTCATGACTAAGCTACTTCGAAGAATACAAGATCCTTCACTACGTTTAAGCTTTGAATTACATGCTTTAGAAATTATTTGAATAAGAGGGCCTTAAAAAAAATGAATTCTGTCTATAGTGATCAAGATTGTGGAAAAGTGAAAAATTTATGGACTTGACTAATTGCGTACCCAAAATGTTATGTTTTTCAAATAACAAACGTCACATGTTCGTTTGGGTTGGTATTGCTAATAAAATGTCTGTTCTGTGACCCTTTTTTCCCCATGTCTACAGATAGGACACTGAAGAGTTCAGGCCAAACGAGGCAGACCTCTATCATGTCCTTGCAACCATCCGCACAATGGTGTCAACATTTTGTGGGATTGTAGGTGCCCCGGCGTTTCTACCGACGCAGGAACCTCCCGAAACAACCGTGACCGGTGAGGACCTGCGTTAGGCGGCTGTTAGGAACGCCGCGCCGTGGCGCTACTGTAGCCACAATTTAAAAAGGGAACATAGTGCTGCGATTGTAGTGAAGCTGAGTTTTTAAGGATGTTGTAGAGACTAATTAGCAGGGCTAAAGTTCTTCCACAATATCGAAAAAGTACCTAAATAATCAGACTAAATAATTTAATTTAATATAATACGATTGTCAATATATTTATTTAAAACATAATAGATTTGTAATATTAATTCGGTCCATAAAAGATGTTGCAAAAGGTCCCTCAAGTAAGGACTGAATAAAAAAAATCTCGCAACTTTTTACGGTAGATGAACTGAGTTGCGAGCTTTGGTTATGTTTTTGATGGCATCTCTGTATAATCATAGTGGTAACTGTTTTCACTCACTTTATTCATTCTACTCAGTAATTAACTCATAGCTAAATAAACTGTTGATTGTTATCAATTGTAGATTTTTGACAGTCGTTACCGATAATTAGAAGCTAGGAAATCTAACACTAGTCTTAGCAAAAGATATTGTGTTACTTACTCATTTGTAAGACAAGAAAATGCCTAAGGCATTAAGTTCGCCTTTGTACATTTGTGCATAAAGTATTAAATAAATTAATTAATCAAATCATTTTTTTTTGGGTTGTGAACTGTGGTGGTTAGTTAAGCAGTCACTCCATGCAAAATACTCACATCCGGCTGCATCCGGTATGCCTGGAACCTGATCCTAACACAATTAGGAAAGATGGCTAGGCAGACAAGTAGCTCAAGCTAGTCAAAAGTGGATCCCTACAAGCTGTTAATCAAATAATTACCCAGAAAACATCTCCATACTAACCCAAATATATTTTACTTTGCCGCCGCCATCAAACAACAAACAAAAACAACACTGACCTACTCTATATTTATCTGAAGTTCCCGGCAACAAAACGAGAATTTATATTAAAAATAAATAACAAGCAATCTGCCGTAAGGGTTCGTTTACCTGAGCGAAGTCAGGTGACAGCAGTAGTACGAAAATAAACAGAAGTCAAGCAAACGGAGCCGCGAACTTGTGGTTGGCTAGCTACCATCTGTCATGCATCGACATATGGTGTTTTACGGGCCTACGATTTGTTTATGTCTCATCTCTTTCTTTCATCAAGAAGATTGGTATGGCTGTCCCCCTCGCACCCAGTTTTCCTTCAAGGTGAGGGGGTAATTGAAATTGAACACTGCATGCGGGTTAAGTGAAAGGACTTGTCTTGGCACAGATTAGAGAAATCAGAAGAGGATTTTTTTGTATTTTCTACCTATTTCTTCGAAACTTGACTTACTTTTAAATAGTTTCTAGGTGTTTTTGGGTATGAAATCATCAAATAACTTCGTCACTTCTGAGTACAGCGAGAGAGTGTTTGTTTTTTATGTGGGAACATCATCATTTTACTGACTAAAAATCCACTCCTGGTCCTTCGTTGACTTTCGTATCGAGGCCGAATCTTCCTTTCATAAAAAATCCTTGGCCCCAGTAGGCTTCGACTCTGCTGAGCCCCTACGGTTTGCTAACAACTCCTTGAGGCGTGCGTGGAACAATACACGCCGTCAACGTCTTGGGCTCGGTCCGGTCGGTTACCGGACCTTTGAACGACGAGCCACCCATTGCTCACCGTCCGCAAGCGCCGCGCCTACGGTGGTTGGAAAAGATCAGAATCCCGGTGGCGGCTGGGGCGTGAGCGCCATTGCCTGATGCGATCAGCCTCCTCCTTTGCTAGCATTACTGCTTGCCAGAAGGAGACGATCGCCTGCCACTCCTCCTTGCTCTAGGCTTGTACTAAGTTCAGTTCAAGTTCAGTTGTCTTTTGTGTGTGAACCACGGGTTTCGCGTAGTCTACCCTGCAGGAAGAACGAAATCCAAAAAAAAAAATTGCCCCCATTTTCAGAAAGGAGAATCCAAAGTTAAGAACTTTTTTGACATTCAAGCAGTTTCACAAGTATTCTTGAAACTTTTCTTTCAATAATTGGGGGTCAGTTTACTAAGTTCTTCACAACTAACCATATTTAGCTACCTAACGAATCAGACTATATCAGTAATGATACATGCACTCAGAGGGCAATAAAGTTAATTATTCCCATTTAATTGATACTTATTTACGTTAATGAAGTAATATATCTTTGTTCTTTGAGCATTAAAGATAGTACCTACATAAATTGTAGCGTACTTTGATTTAAAACTAACGCGGTTTGATTGTAATGGGCAGCCATAATTATGAACAATTGAAATGATAGTAATTAAAACGTTGTTCAAGCATTGTTAAATTGAATTCGTAATTATTATTATTATGTATATTGTATAGGATCGCGTTTGACTACTATATCACCTGATGGTAAGCGATGATGTGGCCGATAATGAAGGACGCTTGTTTCTCTCTTTTTTGTTGGTAAGGCAATCATCCAATGACATAACCCGCTCTTGGGCAAAGTGTGTCAGACTTTTACTGACTAAAAACCCACTCCTGTTCCTTGGTTGCTTTTCATACCAGGACCGAGTTTTCCTTTCACACCCAGCCACCACCCTAGGTACCAGTAGGCGTGCACGTGCGGCTGGCCTTTGCTAGTATTAGTGCTTCGCAGAAGGAGGCAATGTTAATCAGTTGTAAAACGTAAAAAAAAGCTTTATCAACATGTCCAGTCAGGAAACAAAAGTGCAGTTGCATTCTACCAATATTAAGGTGTATCGTCTTTTCACACAAGTGTAGCTGCACTTTTGACCTCTAACTACACATGATTTTCTCAGAGAAGCTACAAGATTTTAGGCACAATCAAACAATTCGACAACACTCTTACTCTCTGTACATTTTTCTGCAAACCATGGGAACAATGACCTATCATACCAGAGCCCACCTTTGTCATGTCAGCAACGTAAACCTGCTGTTAAACGCAGGTTAAAATTAAACGGGAGATTTATGGGCGATTTCATCAATTTAACCGTAGTTAAATTAATCGATTCATAATTATTTTGTCTCTCCTTTTAAGGAAAAAACCAAGGATTCCAGTTCGTTTACGCTTCGACAAGAAATCGAAGCTAAAGTAACTTGATATTTTTTTGAAGTTGTTACTGATTAATGGTCAATTAAACAGCTGTTTCTTTTGTAAGGATAAAATACATATATTTTATTTCAAAGGAGATGTTTAAGCTGTTCGTATTGAGCCTATTGTATTGAACAGATGGCATAACCAGAATTGAACCGGTTAAAGTATGGGGTTTTTGGTATTTCAATGACTGAAGTTCAGTGGCCGTTTTAATTATTCGCAAATCGATTTCTGGATATTGTAATGTAAATTTGGTGTAGTTTTGTGTTTCAAGTGTCTACGCAACTCGATAATGTTATGTGGAATCATTGAAACTGTCGCGGTCTTTGTAAAATGGTGCTGAAAAGACTGACTCGAAACATTTAAGTTGCTGCTAAATACTGCAAGAACAGTGGTGCCCGAGTGGTAACGGCCCCGGCTTCAGAGTTGTAGGTCGCGGGTTCAAACCCAGCCAGGCGCATTACTTTGTTTGATTTATTTTATCACCACTGCTCTCAAAACGGTGAACCATGTTTTTACGCAAATAAAGAATTTATTATTATTATTATTATTATTATTATTAAGGAAAACACCGTGAGGACGTTCTAGGACATGCCGGTTTCGGCCAAAAAAAACCCAAAAATTCGAAGACATGTGACATTCACCAACCCGCACTGGGCCCACGTGGATTACGGCCCATCCCCTCTCCTAGAGAGGAAAGGAGGCCTGAATCCCAACAGTGGGAACATTATAAGGCCGACTATGCTACTGCAAAAACATTCCAAATTATTATATCTGTTTTCTGATGGAAAATAAAGTGACTATTCTGTCAATAAAATAAATCTTTTCTGAACTTAACACTGGCTAAAACGTGCGAAGGTAAATGAAAAAAACCGGGCAAGTGCGAGTCGGACTCGCGCACTGAGGGTTCCGTATTATCTAAATTATTAGAGCTATTCAATGGAGACTTTGTATGTTTAATAAGTCTATTATTGACATCATATCCTGAGAATATGAACTATCTGGTACATCGGAAACCAATTCTATGAGGGTTAAAAAAAACGACAAAACACTTCGAGAAAAGGTAGGTAGTGCCCTTGCGCTTCGCTTGGCTCGTATTTGGCGGGGCACTGCCGTGCCCCCAGATTTGATGCGGTTACCGATTGAGCTGAAATTTTGCATGCATGTTTAAATTAGATGATATAGGTAATGCAAAATTATTATGACATGGAGCTGATCTGATGATGGATCCGGTGGCTGTAGGAGCTTTGTAGATAAACGACTCAACCCCATCGTGTTTGGGCTCGTATGATTCGTCTTGACGAGTATTAATTCTGTAGGTATTATACCGTGCTATAAAAACACATTTTTTCATTGAAAACTTGTGAAATAAATTATTTATTTAAATCATTATAAAAATATTAACCTGTCGGCAAGGTGGCGACAAGGTGGCAACCGGATTAACTGTCTACTAACCCCCACATATGTTTTGCATTCCTAGTAGTGGAACTAGTGGAAGCTATTTTTAACATTACCGATAGGAATAGTACTAGTCTTTAGTCTACGATTAAAATATTCAATAATAATTGGCACAATAACCATGTAGGTGTATGATAATGAGCAGCACATGACGTGATAGGTCAGCAGCACCAGGCCGCAATCGCGCCTCACCATCACCATCGTCGCGGAGGTGCTTAGGCATGATAACGACCAATAAGTATGTTAGTATTTTTTTTGTGTGCAGAGCAAACGGTTTTGCATGTTTTTAAATTGTTAGGAGAGGTGGCAATTAACTGTGAACCCTACAGATTTTTTTATAAATACTAAAACAAAATTCAGACAAAATTGTGTGACCAAATGGCCGGGATATTTATTATATCAGTTCGAGGTAGAATAAAGATCTAGTGTAGTATACTTTTTTTAAACTTATGTCACTCAGGAGGAATAATGCAACTTTCTATCGGTGAAAAAATGTTGCAATTGGTCCAGTACTTTCAGAAATTAACTCCTACAATGAAAAAAACAAGAACTTTACCTTTTTAAAGTAGTGAAGATAAGGACGAGTATGTAGGTATGAACCTATGAAAACTTTTCATGAAAACCTAAAAAAACGTTAACAGGCTGCTTTTCCTCTCGCTTATCGTCAACATCGAGCATGGTGTAAAAGCTGGTTGCTTCATCTAACGCAATCCAACGCTATGATTGACGAAAAGGCAACGCAAAAAAAGAGAGATAACTCCTGAAATCTCTGTTAGTAGGTATTCGGTAATTCCGTGATCTACTCGAATATTTTACAAAACTTGTTCCAGGAAATTGGAAATGTTTTTTAAACCCTCAAATTTTTTTAAATAAAATGGTCGTCATTTAGAATCTTAATAAAATTTGCAAGGCTAATGGTTTTACTTTTTACATTTTTGAGTAAATTATGAAGTGTCAAAGTTCATGCAAAATAGCAGATTTTCACGGGTTTTTACTGAATTAGTGCATACATTTAGAAATTGATTTCAATAGAAGCCTAGATAATATCCAAAAGATACTGTGTTTCCAAAATATCTAATGAAAAATGTGTAACGACATAATCGGGTAAGAGCGGTTGTATAAAAAACAGTGAAAATGTGTGTCGAGATGCATTACCTTAAGGGGTGAATTTCGAAAAATCTATTCTTAGTGCTTGCCTACGTCACAAAACGAAGCCTCGTGCAAAACTTCACGCTCCTAGGCCCTGTAGTTTCGGCTGTGCGTTGATATGTCAGTCAGTTTCTCCTTTTATATACATAGATGATGCGATAAATGCTTTTGTTTTGATTAGTCTATCAGCCAAAACATATTCCTCATTTTCGTACAAACATACCAACAATCTTTTGTTTTCCTAAAAACTTATGTCAAAAACCAGTTCCTGATCCCAAGCACCTGACAGGCCACGGTAGTGACTAGTGAAGTACTGACGTCGGTAACAATTAAATCGATACCGTGACGAGTACGTCTCTACGTTAATTAATCGATTATTTCCGATATCCCATATGTTATATCATAATTCTTTAGCTATGTTGATATTTGGTATGTTTGGTTGTGTTTTGATATGAATAAGGTTTTGCAAATATGAAAATTTTATATTACAAGTTACTGGCATAGCCCGAAGAATCGCCAAACTTAAGTGGCAGTGGGTAGAGCTCGCAGAACAGGTGGTCGATGAGGACCAGCGTACCAGAAGACGCTGCGATGGCAGGCCTCTCACAAAGTAGACCAGTGACCTGATGAGGATCACGGGAATTTTATGGATGCGATACGCACAGGACCGGTCGTTGTAGCGACATTTGAGGGAAACCTATTTCCAACAGTGGATGATTCGGCGAGGCTTTCGGCTGAAATGATGATGATGATGACTACTTCTGTGACGAATCTGCAAGTTACCTTTAAAAAATACTACATATTACAATTTCATGTTCTTGGCAGTTGTACTTTTTTTACAGGAACCATTTTGCCAGGAAAATTACAAATTTCCTTCCGTTTTTCTTTGCTGTTTTCATAGAATGATGAGTTTGTTTGCACGTACCTATTGGAGTTCCTTTACATAAAATCAACTTCAAAGAAGTACCAAGTATTCACTTTAAGAGGTATATTTTGTGTTTCTCTTTGTTACAAATACAATCATCTATAATATCATCACTCAACAAATAAGTGAGTCTTTATCGGGTCATGAGGTTCTTAGGACTGGGACCGCGGTCCCAACTTCCACCTACTTATATTCTTTTTTTGTTTTGGTAGTACTTTGGGACCACAATAAAATAAATACAGTTTTTTGGCAACTGTACTTTAATGCCCTTTTCCTTGTAGTCCCAAAATACTACAAAAAAAATATATAGGTGGAAGTTGAGACCGCGGTCCCAGTCCTAAGAACCCCACGACCCTCATAATTGGATTGTCTTTGCACCTTTTTTTATTTTCGACCGTTTCGTATCGAATTTCTTTCTACAGGCAGTAACGCCTCCTTTGTTCTGACCACGTGACTTAACGTTGAAATGATGTCATTCCCATACTTTTGAAGTTTTCTACTAGCGTTAACGATTGTAATTTATCAACTTGGCTAAACCCTCTGGCCTTGTCAATTTTGCTGTCATCTATTTGAGGCGCGCGTGCATCTTAACGCGCCGTCGATCCAGTTGTCCATCACTCCACGTCTATGTCTTTTGAATTCATCTCTTTTGACCAATTACAACGACTTGCCAAGCATGTCTTCTTCGTCATTCTCTTCATCAAAGATTACGACCCTTTCCTGTCCATCCCGAAGAGCTTTAACGAAGTCACAAACCAGCTTCTTCCGGGCTTCAGCTATCTTCAGCTTTTCTCAAGACTATGGTCACAGTAAGTCCACTCCTCAGGCCCTACCACGAACTCTTTACGCGATCTTTTTTACGACCTTAACTGAACTGTTAAAGGCATGGAGCTGTGGGTGTATAGCTCAAGCCCTATTTTTCGCCCGCACTACTGACTTTTTATCACGTCGTGGTAAAGCCCTTGGTCGCTTTCGACAACTACCTCGTAGTTTTATCTGGCATTGGGATTTTCGCTGAACTGGACCTTTTTTGGCGCAAACGTAAGACATACAATGTTAATTTTTATTTTATTTTGTGCTATTTTTTAAGTTTTGTTTGTTGTCTACAATGTTGTGTGCTCCAAAAAAAAAAAATTTTCTTTCTTTCTGTTGATTTTGTTGTATATAAAATACCAAGCAAAGCTCGACTGCAAAGCTAGTGTCGGCAATGAAAACTTTACGTCCGATACATCGATTTCACGTGCGTCGGATCATGGCATCGGTAATAAGCGCACGGTATGTTAACTGGTCACTTAGGCGTTATGTATTGTTTTACTGGTTCGTTGTTAGACTGTGGCGTTTGATTTGACAAATTTATATAGACAGGGATTATAAATTTATATATATACACTTTATATATTTTTATACGTATTAAAAGTGTCCGTTTTTAATTGCAAAGTACCGGACTACCAGACGTACGGCGATGCGCCACCGGTACATGGTGGACATCCCGCCTACACGCACAAAACGTTTTGGAAACACATTCATTGTGCGTGCAGCTAAGGAATGGAATTCCTTGCCGGAGTCCGTGTTTCCTGATAGCTACAACCTGGGAATCTTTAAGTCGAGAGTGAATAGGTTTCTTCTAGGTAAGCGCGTTCCATTGTCGACCGCATCGTCGCTTTGCATCAGGTGAGATAGTGGTCAAGCGCAAACCTATCAATAATAAAAAAAAAAACAACAACAAAAAAAATATATCTGTCTGTTTGATGGTTGTTTTAAATAGCTGGACCGATTTTGACGGGACTTTCAATAGTAGATAACTAATGTTATATGGAGTAACTTAGTCTTACTTTTATTTTGGAAAAATAATTAGGGTTCCGCGCAAAAATGTTTCAAATGACAATGTGCTGTTTTACGAGTCGAACGCATTTTAAAAGTAGATATTGACATTTTACTAGATTGGTTTTATAGATTTATATTCGTAACTAGCTGACCCGGCGAACTTCGTACATCCTAACAGTCAATGAATGTAGTATATCTTTCGATATAGTCAACCGATTGCGATGAAACAAAGCCTAAGTAATATATCAAGTTACACACAATTTTAATGCATAAAAGTTATCTGCATCAATCTCGCACATTTTTCGTGATGCGCGCACAACTAAAAACTTCTGCAGATTGACCGATTGATTTGACCCGTAGACTCCAGAACCTTGTCCATAACTATCCCCATTTCTGTCCATGACTGATTTTACTAACCTAATCACCTACATATTTGTGTAGCCCAGTAGCCTTATGATAGATGTTTACACCAGAACCATAAACTGTGACTGTGGTGGCATAGAGGTAGGTCAACATTCTTTATTCAAACTCACAGCCAGTTTATGATTAGCAAGAAAAACGAATTATTTTAATTTAAGAACCCATAAATAACAAAGCTTCGTAATTCAAAAAATGTTTTGCAAACTTCTTTTCTTAGGGTTCCGTACTCGAAGGATAAAACAGGACCCTATTATTAAGACTCTGCTGTCCGTCCGTCAGTCTGTCTGTCTCTCCGTCTGTCCGTCTGTCACCAGGCTGTATCTCATGAACCGTGATAGTTAGCGCAGATAGTTGCAACTTTCACAGATGATGTATTTCTCTTGTTGTTAAACAACAAATACTATAAACACTGATTAAAATAAATATTTGAGGGGACTCCCATGGGCATGAGGGTTAAAACGTTTGTAATAAACGTGTTTTTAGATAACTAGATTTGCCCTCGGCTTTGCCCGCGTACGTAAAATATAGCCTATGTTACTAATGAATAATACAGTTTTCTATAGATATATTTCTATTGTAAAAAAAAAATAGCAATTGGATCAGTACTTTCAGATATTACCTCCTACAAACAAAAAAACAAACATTACATTTTTATAATATTAGTGTAGATGGTACGGTACGGAACCCAACGTGTGCAAGCCCGACTCGCACTTGGCCAGTTTTTTCTTGGCTGCCAGCAGGCAAACCAATTACAGGCTAATTTAATTAAATGAAGTAAATAAATAACAAAGTAACGTGGCCACGCTATCTGTTCCTAACAACAAACATTTTTAATGTACGCAAAAACACGTGAACGCTACTTATCGAAGTTCAATTAAGCTGCAGTTTTGTTTCTATTTAATCCTAAAACATTACTTATGTCAAAATTGAGTGCATTTTTATGCAAAACAGGCGATAAGGACGAATTTAAATTCGCTGTGGGGAATTCATTCATGCAAAGGACGTGGTAAGTTAACTTCAGTGGCGTAACTACTGGCAAGGCTGGCCAAATGCCACGGCCCCTGGCCCTCTGGAGCCCCCGGTTTGAGAGGCCTCAGAAGAAGTAAATACACAAATTTAATTTATTAAACCCCAAGCGAACACCAACGTTCGCTCTGTTATTGTCTTTCTATTGTGTCTCTAATTACGGTATTCGATGTATCAAATGGATCGACTTTCCATTGTATTTTGCCAGCCTTACCACGTTTTACGGCCCATTCACGACCTTAGCGCGGCGAGCGGCAGCGGCGTGCGGGGCGGCGAGCGTTAAGAACAAATGTATCAAAATGTTTGAAGCACGCCACGAGTCGCCGCTCATAGCGAAAATGCGCGCGGTTTTGTCAGAGCGAATAACTGCAGCGGCGCGCGGTGCGGGGAGCGGCGTGATCAAAAGTACAAGTGAATGAGCGCGACGCCACGAAACAGAGCGGCGCGTTTGGCGGCTCGGCTAGCGGTGTAGGTGTGTCGGACTCGGCGGCGAACTCATATACAAAAAATTTTAGCCGATTTTGTGGCGGTAATAGATACCGAGGCGCTTATTACTGAAATTTTAAATCGACCCCCTATATGGATGTCAAAACATCCCCAACATAAATATAAAAACGTTATAAAAAGGTTGCGGGAAGAAATAAAACAATGTTTTCCGGAATATGATGGTAAGTTTAATTTAAATTGATAACATAATAACGTAGTATCAGCTACCATAATTATATTGTCTTTACACAGTAGGGATAACTTTGATAACGCCATAATTTTGAGCACGTTCCGACTACCTAAATACGCCCACCTCGGCCGCTGCCGCTCGCCGCTACTGAGGGTACGTGGCGTGTAAAACGCACCGCTTGCCGCCGCCGCGCCGCCTGCCGCGCCGCGCGCCGTTAAGACCAAAGTCGTGAACTGGCTGTTAGATATGTCAGTTGGAAGACGAAATATAAAAGTCCACGTGTATTGACCTTGTCTATTTATTAATAACTAGTGGCCCGAGCTGATTTCGCACGGGCAATAAATATAGCCTATGTTATTCAGGGTGTATGAAGCTTTCCAATGGTGAAAGAATTTTTGAAATCGGCACAATAGTTTCTAGAAACTCATCCTTGAGTTAAGCTCGCCTGTGTACATGAATTTTGTTATCCACCTATTTTATAAGTTTTTATAGTGTACATTAAAGAATTAAATAGTTTTTGAGCTTATTCATTACAAACATATACACAAAAAAAAAACATTTTTTTTCTTTTTAACACGCTTATATTAGCTTCACTTGTATCTATGTAAGAAAATCTTGGAATCTTAATTTGACCCACTTCCTGGTCTTTGATCAGGATGAAATTTTGCACATGACAATACATGACTAGCTAAGAAACGTCATTACAAATCCAATATGGCGGCCTCCCCAAGATGGCGAACTGGCTGTTTGAAATGCACTTCCATGATATGGGTATTCAATGAAAGGGTTTGCTGTCAGGAATACGAAAAAAATAGTCATGTGACTCAAATCTAACATGGCGGACAGGCTATTTGAAATGCACCCCCATGATGTAGGTATTAAATGAAAGGGTTTGCTGAATAGGATACGAAAAAAATAATCACGTAACCTACATCCAACATGGCGGCCGTCCCAAGGTGGCGAATTAGCTATTTGAAATGCAGCCCTATGATTTAGGTATAAAATGAATGGGTTTGCTGAAAATAATGCGAAATGACATTTTCTTGCCAAATTATAAAAATAATATATTTATAATAATTTAAAATAATAAAGCGTGTTTTTTAGTTTTTTAAACTATTATTATTATAATAGTAGACAAAGAATATTCTATGTCTCTTCAGGGATTTATCCAAATTAAACTACAAAGTTGTCAATTTTCCTGGGGCCTCATAAAACATTTTTGCCGCGGGCCTCTGATAGTACAGTTACGCCACTGGTTAACTGGTATATAAATAACGCTAAGCTTAATGTTCAAAGGCCCGACGACGGTTATATTATTAACTCATACTTTGTCAATTGAGCTACTCATTTAAATTTCAACGTCATTGATCAAATACATAGATGTTTAGCTATTAATAGCCTCACCCTATTAAAACATCCATCAATTTATTTATATTTTTATATTTTAATTACAAAGGAGCGGTGACCCAGTGGTAATTGTCCCGACGTACCTACAATTCGTACGTCACGGGTTCAAACTTAGGCAGAACCACTACTTTGTGTATTTTATTTCATCACTAGTAGTACTGTTCTCAAAACCGTGATGGAAAACATCGTGAGGAAATCGGAATTTTCTAGAACCATAAATTCGAAGACTTGTGACATCCACCAAACCGCACTGGGCCCGCGTGGTGGATTAGAAAGGAGTTTCAGCAGTGTGAATATTACAAGGCTGATTATGCTATGCTTATGCAGAACCAAGGAACAAAAGAAAAGCGGCATCTCAAACACGTGATAAAAAGTGTCCTATGTGCTATCCAGGACATTGGTTCCCTGTGTGTCAAATTTCATCGAAATCCGTTCAGCTGAAGAAATAACAAACATACTACACACACACTCTTAAAGTTTCGCCTTTATAATATTAGTGTAGTGTGATGAATGTTATTTATTTTGCAAAACAGGTTTTAAAAACATTTTCATTTTTTTTTTGCCTATTTAAACTAGTTATGGCCGGTGTTTCTTAGCTGACTACCCTGATAAGACCGAAAAATACTTAGCAGCCAAAATCACTTTTAAAGTTCATAGAGTAAACATACTCGTACTACAGTGTGATTCCTAAAACAAAAAAAAACTTTTTACAAAAAAAAATTAAACCGACTTCAAAAAGTACAAAATAACTTTAATTTCGGAAGTCGGTGTTTCTATAATAGATACCGAATCTTGTCTCTTCGTTATTTAACACCGACTTCCGAAATTAAAGTTATTTTGTACTTTTTGAAGTCGGTTTAATTTTTTTTTGTAAAAAGTTATTTATTTTTCACTTTTTAGTTATGGTAGCACCACTAAAAAGTACCTACCCTTCAGCCAAACATAAATTACCTTATAGCCAGAGTGCATCTCATAACGATTCTTATAATCCCAAATACGGTTATATTACATGAATTTACCCTTTCCCCTCCCCCTTTTCTTTCAGTCAGTCATCGACTACACGTATAAACAAAGCAATTTTACTTGTTACGACAATTCTGCTATGATTCTATGAGGAGTTCTGTTCAATATCTTCGAAGTTCATGATCAGATCATAACAATATTTCTATGGGACCAACTTGGAAGCATAACCTTTCAATCAAAAAAAAAAATTTTCCAAATCGGTCCACAATTTACCGAAATATCGGTGAACATACATACAAAAAAAAAAAAAACATACATTCAGCCGAACATAGAACCTCCTCCTTTTCGAAGTCGGTTAAAATATCGTCCATCATCGATTTCGAAGAAAAAATAAAAACTGATACACCCAAAATGAAACTAGGCTACAAGAAGAACATCTAGGAGGATTTCGTTGGCTAAGCTTATTTTAGGCAGTAGACCCACTGGTTGACAGGCGGTTACAGAACAAGATGGCTGCCACCTGCTACATTGTCACATGTTGCGCCGGCATGTGCTAGCTTCCGCCAATTGACGCGGCTCCACTGTTTCACACGACACGACAATTTGGAAGCTGATGGTTGTGACGCGTCAATTTAATTTACACACGCAAGATAAACCCTTTGTGCCATCGTAGACTAGTCACGCTTGTGACCCTTCTAATTGTTTTTTTTTTTCTGCAGGAGTAGATTATCTACTTGCGAGGTTGACCTGCTTTATTAAAATTAAGCCTGTAAGCATTAATCAATCTCCCACCAAAACCAATAATAAACTAATACTATTCACAACGTCAAAATCATCACCATTTTTCTTGTTATGTCACTTGCGAACCTTCGCAAAACATTTCCTTTTCCATAATCACCAATCAACCGTCATGCTTTTGCATTTCCTTTTTAACTGTTCCTCACAAAATCTATTCATCTTTTCTGTATCTCTCCTCCCACTCCATTCATTACTCTTAGTCTCTTAAAAGAACCAGAAGTTATGATTTAAAATTCTTCTATATTTTTCTAGGGTTCCGTACCCGTCGGGACCTTACGGGACTCTGTTACTATCACCTACATTTCTATCGACAAAATATACAAGACAAAAAGCGACCAATGAAATTCTAACGCATCCGATTGTACCATGGAAACGTGCACACAAAGACAAATCTTTTAATATAATACTTACGGCCACACGGCCAGCGCTAATGTCGATTAATTAACGCTTATTACAATTAACACTCTGAATGGGTCGGACTATATCTTAACTATTTATTAGTATCAGATTCGTATTCCTGAAACTGGCAAAATTAGAATGAAGAAACACAGTTTCCGTTGGCAACAGTAGTGTTCATTGAGTGGGTAGTGCTTACCCCGCGGAGTTCATTAATAACTGAGATTAGTTCATTATTAATAGTAGTCTAAATGTGGACTATTAATAGTACACTATTGTAGCAGATGTCTCGAGGATTCTAGATTTTATTGCTGAAATTGAACGAGCTCAGTCTTTTAGATAACGTAGGTATTGTGCGCGGAAAGTATTCATGTTATATTGTCTGAAAACTTTTGTGCTTGTTAAACTTGAGAGCAGTGGTGATTTACTAGTTGTAGGTCGCGGGTTCAAACGTAGCCAGGCTGGAATTATTTTAGTACATACATATACCCATGCACACCTAACACGGCGTTGTTTTTATTAACCTAAATGTTTACTGGTAGGGAAAGTCTGCCTACTGTGTACCACAACTGTAGGTATATAAAATCATAAAGTTTAAATAAATTGGTTTAAACAGAAAGCTTTTTTATGGGGTGAAGCTAGAGGGCGTGTCAGACTTTTACTGACTTAAACCTACCTATGTTTCTTCTGTAGCCCTTTGCGTTCTAGGACCACGCCAACTGTTTCCAATATTCCCACAGCCCTAGCAGGCATTGGCCCTACTGGGCTCTTTCAGTCTTGCACTGGGTCTCTTCAGTTTTACTAGAGCCTACTACGAAGCAACATACTTTTCACAAAGTGAAATTGTGACCTTTCAAACTGACCTAAGAAGACATCATTCCGATCCCACCTACTGTTAGCTTACAAGCAATATTCTAGATCAAACTACCAATTCAATCGCCAACCACACACCACAAAAAGAACAGTTATCGCATCATTATTATTCCATTATAAACCTCCTTACAATTCCATCACACAAAAAAGATTTTTTACTTATCAAAAATTTAACATGTCATGACCAATTAAAAAATCATTCGCTTAGCCTCACGTCTAAACATTTGATCAATATACGGTTGTTATACACGGCTAAAGTTCTAGATCTAACGATAAAAAATCTAGACAAAAAAATAGGTGTATGGCCGAAAGGCTTAGCCAGTTAGAATTTAAAATGTCTTGTTGGATGATCAGATATTTGAATTTTAATTATGCGACGAATGAAACATGAACGTGGGTTTGTTACTAATATTGTTACATCGTGGATACGATCTCCTTGTATAGTTTTTATGGTTCTCTGGTCTGGAATGTGGGAAATCCAGAAGCTATGGGAACGAAATTATTAATGTCTAGCTTTAGCTTCTGCCAGCGACTTTACCCGCATGAAAATAGATTCTCCATAAGAACTTTGGACCCCACTTCATAATAGGGAGAGAGTTTTAGAAAACCCTCTCAAGTTTAGAGAACTTGAGAGGGTTTATAAAACTCTACGTCCTACGTCATAATAGGATTAGGGCAGGTGTGAGAGTACCTCTGTCATGTGATCGAGGCCTACCTGACGGACAGGTTCATCACCTATCCCGGTCACCAGGAAGAGTGGAAACGATGAGAGATGTCGTGTGGTGCTCCACAGGGATCAGTACTGGGACCACCCTTGTGGAACATCGGATACGACTATGTACTACGTGGCGATCTCTCTGGCGGGGTCAACACAGGGATCAGTACTACATAGGACCGCCTTTGTGGAACATCTGGTATGACTACGGGCTGCGTGGTCTATTACGTAGACGACACGCTGGTCCTGGCGCAGAAAGAGTCGTACCAGGTAGCGGTTGAACTAGCGACACGCGGGGTTGCGACCAATCATGGAGAGGATCCAGGTAGTTGGAACTCGAGGTAGCACTGCACAAGTCCGAGGCCATGTGCTTTCACGACCATCGGAAAACGACACCCCCAGGTTCTCAAATAATGATAGGAGGAACTCACATCGGCGATGAAGTATCTGGGACTCGTATGGTAGAGATAAGAGTGGGTTGTCGAGTACGCAGTAAAGATGAAAGTTTGCCTTGTGGGCAAAGGCCTCAAAATATGATCATGCTCATAATTGACACAACCAATAGCAAACTTGCGATCTAAGTGTACGTGGTCTATTAGTAGCGTAATGCGAGTTTGTATTGGTTTATTGACTGTAGTGGAGTTAAAGGGTGGGAGAAAAGCGACGACACTCGTTGTAGTACAAATCGGAAAGTAACCCTTCTAATCTCTTTCATCTTTCCTGTGGTCGAGTAAGTGTATTGAAAAAAGATTAAGCGCTGCTACAAGATTATTCAGTATTAGTCACGTCTGCTCAGATCCTTTCACTATAACTTGTATCTGACTGTAAGTATCTAATTTATCATTAATTGAATCGGTCTTAACACGATCCACTCATCTACAGCCTATTAGACAGTTAATGATGACGTGTCCCCGATATTTATAGACTTTAGAAAGGTACACAGAACTGGTCTAGAAAAAAACTAGGTGGAGATGTAGATAAAATCTAAGCGGAAAAATACATACAGTAGTTTTTTTTTAATTGGGGCATCATTAAACAACGCCTTCCGATCTGCGTGAAGCGAGAGGGCAGACCTTACTGAAGAGCTATCGGTGCTTCTTCAGTTGTCGTTTGCGTTCGAGGCCCAGTTGACTGACCGACATTTTGACAACTCAAAAGTGCCTGACCATATGGCTTAGGTATTTAATTTTTTTTTGATTGATTGATCTATTCTTTGCTTAAGAAGATTTGAAGGGCAATGGACTTAAGTCAACCGATCACAATTATTTTATCATCTGCGGTTGAATTTGGTACTTATGCTAAGTATTAGAGTTAGGGTTTCAATCATTGTTAGATTATATCAATGGTTTCAATAATAAACTGAGTAAGAATTATTTGTAATTGTAGATGTATTTTAACACCACGAGATTACACGAGTGCATATAGCATTTATACTTTATAGACACGAAGCTCTAAACCACAACACTATGACTGCAGTACTGTACAGTATATGTACCATCAAAGACACTTCCGCCTGACCACCGCTAAGTTCATTTTTGCTTACACTCGAAACGAAAACTTCAACGGGTTTGGTTTGGCTTCGCGCTACAGGATTCAAGCGGATTTGGTTTTAAGTTATCGGGCAGAAATGATCGCGATGGTATCTACCTATTCGACCCTATGTTTTAGAGCTCCTTTATAGTTAGTTAGTTAGCCCATTTATGTCCCACTGCTGGGCGAAGGCCTCCCTCTCCCTTTTCCACACACGTCTGTCTTCAGCCATTGCGGGCCAGTCCCTCCGGTACTTATCCAGCTCATCTCTCCACCTTCACCTTGGTCTGCCGCAATGTCGCCTTGCGTTCAATGGGACTCAATAAGCGGCTCTTTTAGCCCACAGCTCATCCGACTTGCGGCAAACATGTCCGGTCCAATTCCACTTTAGAGTGGCAGCTTTTCGGGTAACATCTTATATAGTAGCTAGAATTTCGACCACGGAACCAGCCTGAATATTGAATACGCTAGTGTTAGAAGCTATTCTACCAACGGCTTCGCCCGCGTTGTATGTATATAGAGGCCTATGTGCCTCAGTGGTAAAGTAGAATTCAAATGGTGAATTTTTTTTTAAATTCGTTTACCAGTTAAGTTTATTCCAATTAGAACTTACCTATAGATATGATAAATGTACTAACTTAATATAGTCTTAATGTGATGAAACAGACGGATAAGCCAACCCAACCAAAAAAAAACTCATACAAAAAGAAACAGTTTAATTCCGATCCATATGACGACTTCACAGAGCAAAAAATAATAATTCTAATACATGTCTAATATACGCTTGATACAAGACAACGGGTAACATTTCTATCATCACGACACAGCCGTCAGGTGGTTGACAGAACGATAGCTCATCAATTATCTCCCGGCCTGACACTCCGTGTGTGTCAAAGTGACAATTCTTAACAAAAAAACACAGGAAACTCAACCTTATCCCATTGGTATAAGGACATTATACATCTACTATTAATAAGATGATTTTTTTTTCTACCTAACTGGGTAGGCTAGGTGCCGTTGACCGCGGTTTTTGTCTATTTCCAAGAATCTTTGGGTATTGTTTACATTAATTATGTTAGGCTAATTTAGAAAAAACTCGAGCAAAGTCCGGGGTAATTACGATAGTCATTACTATGGTAATAACCGTCACATGGTCTGCCAATTGTGGTGCGATGTCAACTGATGGATCTAGAAACAGTAGGGCTGCGGGATTCTTCTATAGAGTCTCTACAGCCCTAGAACGTAAAGCAGCGCTGCGAGATTCTTTTAAAGAGTTTCCACAGCCCTAGAACGCAAAACAACGCTGCAGGATTTTCTAAAGAGTCTGTGGAAACTCTTTAGGAGAATCCCGCACCGCAGCTGTGGAGCCTTAGAACGCAAAGAAGTGCTGCAAGATTCTTCTAGTCTCCACAGCCCTAGAACGCAAATCAGCGCTGCGGGATTCTTCTAAAGAGTCTCCACAGCCCTAGAACCGCTTTAAGTCTGAAAATGCAGTTTGTTCCGCACATTCCGCACAATTACGCACAGCCAAAGTGTGGAACTCTTTGCAAGCACCTTTGTTCCCTGCCACATTGACCTCATCTATTAATTTCCGCCGAGATCTAGGTCAAGCGTTGGCTTTTCTAACGCAGACCCACCTTTAAAGGAAAACAGTACAACGAATAAAGTAGCAATTACAAATTCGTCTCCCGGATTTGGTAGTTCTCGAGAAATCTGACGTGACACATGCAGCTCGCGAGTGAATGTGCATTCCATGTTCTTGGAATAATGTCGATGTCGCCGTCCATTCAATGGAAGACCTTTCACTTTATACTTGTGTTTAATTAAACATTAACATTCGCCACCGAATACCGAACAGCTTTGCGATTCGGTGTATCGCCAAATTACCTAACGGTTACGGCATGTGTGTCGATATGGCGCAGAATTTATTGAACTACACAGACTTTGGAAGGGTGGGTCCATATCAGGACAGCCGTTAGGAACTGAGGATCAAAGGAATTTATTTTTATTATTTACTATATCTACCGACCTTCACTCCTCCCCCTTGATATTACTTTTTTATTATTGATAGTTTCGCGTTTACCACTATCTCACCTGATGGTAAGTGATGATGCGGTCGACGATGGAGCGCGCTTGCCCCTTAAGATTTACGACCCATCTTTCAGTCAATTTTAAAGTTTTCAAAAGTTTTGATACATCTGACAAATACTTGCAGTGACTGGACAGGTCCACGCAAATCTGTGTGGTTCTTTCCTCAAAAGACTATCTCAAGCACTAATCTGCAGGTTTCTCATATGATTTGACCATTACATGTTTGCTGTATGAATTTAAAAGAGAATTTGGCCCCTGAGTTCGTTTTGGTGTTTCTTCTCAGGGTAGTCAGCTAGAGAAAACCGGCCATCTAGTTTAAACTGACGAAAAAATTTACGTGTAAACAGCGTTTTTAAAAAACCCGTTTGCAAAATAAATATAACTTAATATTCTCTTGGACATACGACGCGAGGTATCGAAAATTGGAGGAAAGCGGTTTGGGCATTTTAGCGAGAGCTAAGAGCACAGGACTGCAGAGACCAGCGATTACTATCAATAGAATAGAGCATGTTTTAAAAATAGTCGTAAGGACACTGTACCATTCACAAATCTTGAAAAGAAAGTACGTATATTTTATTTATGACCGGTTTTGTCATCATCTTCAGATGCTCGTAAATGACAAAACCATTCATGGGATTGCTTACGAATCTATAGTCGAGATAGTAACCATAACCATCATACAAGTATTTAGTAAATTAAGCAATTGGCTAGTTGTCTCTCTCACGTCTAACAATTTTATTACGTAACCATTGCTAGCTTAGTTCTAGAAGTAATCCTAAGAATCAAAAGATATGTCATGTCAAGCTAACAACAATCAACCTGTCGCAAATCTGCTAAGACAAATTTCGAATATATCTTATTTATTTATTTATTATTATTACTGATACGCTCACGCTTGACCACTATCTCACCTGATGAAAAGCGACGATATAGTCGATGACGGAATTTCCTTTATTTATAAACAGATGACAATAAGATCAAAAAAAAACTTTCGTACTTGATTCTGTGTAAAAGAAAATCGCACCAATCCGAAAGGAAAACTCTATCATGTCTTTACAAACAAACGTAATATAAACAAAGAAAAAATGCAATGGAATGGTCGGAATGTCGCACAGAACAGCCCAAAACAAATAAAACATTAAAGGCTGCGCATATGCATTCCTGTGCGTGCGCCGGCCGCCGCTATGGGAGCCGACGAATGACGACTCTAACATACATTAGTATAACTATTATATATTAAAACGTTTGACGGAGATTTATATAGCGATCTTACTGATTTACGCCTTCACAAAGATATATCAATTAATGATGATGAAAAGAACAGAAAATAAGAAATGATTAAAAGAACAACGAAGACGAAGTTTTTTGAGGGTTCTGTACCTCAGTCGGCAGAAACGGAAAGCTTGTAGGATCACTTTGTTATCCGTGTGTTCGTCTGTCACCTCCCTTTTTCTCAGGTACGCGTATTATTAAGCTGACTTAAATATCAAATATTATGTACTGCCTACTACACCTTGAAGCAGTGAAAATTAAACTTCTAACTCAATGATGCTCCAATCTAAAGAAGGTTTTTTTCTTGATACGCTCGTGCTTGATCAGTATATCACTTGATGGAAAGCGACGGTGTGGTCGACGATGGAGCATGCTTGCTAAAAGTTAGCTATTCACTCTTGACTTTTAAACATACCGAGGTTGTAGCTATCAGGAAATACAGACGGCAGGAAGTTCCACTTCTTAGCTGTAGATAAGCATATTGAATGTGTTCCCAAAAAGTTTTGTTCGTATGATGTGATGTCACATCACCATACGTCTGGTCTGATCATGGAACGGACTTAGCGGAATTTGGTAATGCATTTCCGACGCACACTCCCCGAAATGCAACTTGTAGAAAACCGAGTCGACCTCAATGATAAGGTAGGATGATGTCGATACCTTTACGAGTTTAGGAGCTGGTTGTAGTCACTAAGTTTTTTGTAAATACTAGCTCTGGGCTACTTTAACTTAACGACCCCGTAACAGTAATTTTTTTTTTTGTATATTGTAGCTATTCAGGATTATTGTTTTTGCCAGACCCTTTTAAAAAACAAGCTTTATTACTTTATGAAACTTTTCAAATAATTCCGTGACGTAATTTCGTTTACACGTGTGAAATAGTAAGTTAGGGACAGTTTCATGATTTTTTTTTCATCGAATCAGCATCATGCATCATATCATGTTTTAATTTTACCCAGCAGTTGGTCTATATAGTGAATTTTAACCAAATATATTTATCATGGTGTTCTCTTTTATATTTGTGGATTTCCAGAGGTTCAAAAAGTTCAAAATTAGTACAACTTCGCTTTAAATTAAAACGAGTTCAAAGCTTTGCACCTTACTGTGACTTTTACATTCACAGTAAGGTGCATTCCAAGCTATAAAAACATCTGAATTGAAACTGCAGATAACTTTTGTATCCCCTCTATTTATGGAAAATAGAGAGATGTACATCTCCTACCCCATTGAAGTGGGGTGTCGTTAAATCTTTTCAAACGCCACACAATACATCATTCTATAGTTTGACACTTTGAACTTTTAAGTCCATAACGATATCGTGTTACGCTATAATTTTCAAATCAATGGATTTAACTTGTTAATGGTTTTTATGATGGGTTGTTTTAAATTTTGAGCTTAGGAGAATGATTTGGTGTCTATGTAATTTTCTGGATAAATTATAGAGATCCGGATCAGTTTGGAGAAATATCGATTCTGTGATTAAGCTACGCTTTGTAGAATTTTGGTATTCCTCAGCGCATTACTAACTTATATTTTGTTAGTTTAGGTTTTTTTAATGGTTATTTGATATTGATTTGGTTCGATAGTTTAGTTAAATGATATGGCAAAAAAAATCTACTTGTGATATACATGAGATTGCCAAGTCTATCTAGGTCATCAAGGTGCCTAAAGTACGGACTGAATAAATTAACCGACTTTGTATTAGATGGATCTCACAACTTTTTACGGTAGAAGAACTTAGTTGCAAGCCATGTTTTTTTTACAAAACTATGTATTTGATGGCATGAGATTTTTTATATTTTTTAAAAGTAGAAAATGTACCTGTAAAAATAAATAAATGCATTTAAAATCGATGATTGAAATGAAACTGTTTTAACTTTTCTACCTCAAAAAACATTATTATTGAGGAAACAAACAACAAGGAATATATTCCAAAAAAACGCTGACGTCACCAAGAGATCTTGCATCAAGCTAACGAAGAACTTCCGTTTAATTATTGGTCTGACATACGCTCTGCGATAATGCAAGAACTTGTGGAGGACACAACGAAGTAATTACTAATTAATGTGGGATTGGTGACAATGAACTGCTGCTGATAATAAGAGTAATTATGTCAGAATGTCAGAATAATTTGTGACGTAATTGGAGACAAATGGTGGGCTGAAATCATTAAATAAAGAATTGGTTGTAGAGATTACAGACCTCTACCGCAAAATATATAGATACTACAGAAGTCAATCTAAATACTCTTTTTGTTCTAAAAAAAGGTTTTTTTTTTTTTCTGTCGACGGGGAAAATCATCATTGACGAAAGGGGCAACCCTACGTATGTAAGTACAGGTGACACAACTCTCGATGTTGTGGAGTCAAAACGCATCCACGCTTACAATTTATTTCTCACGAAGTTTTAGTTTGTTTGTTTAAAATTGGTGATAAATAACATACCTTGGCATATAGTGCGAAGATCGAACCGATAGCATCAACACAAGACGGATACAAATTGCCAAATAGCTCTGAGGAATACATATACAAGCTGTTATGCTTTCAATGTGGAAGCTATACATCTTGTGGATAAAAAACCTTAAGGTGGTGCATCACGACTCACATTTTCACTGTTTTTCATACAACCGCTCATAACTGATTATGACGTTATTACACACTTTTCATTAGATATTTTGGAAACACAGTATCTTGTGGATATTATCTAGGTTTCTAAAGAAACTTATTTCTGAATTTGTGTAAAACTAATCCAGTAAAAACCTCTGAAAATGTCCTATTTTGTATGAACTTTGACACTTCATAATTTGCCTAAAAATTTAAAAAGTAAAAAAAGTAATCCTCTAGAGACCTTGCAAATTTAATAAGATTCTAAATGATGACAACTTTTTCCAAAAACTTTTAAGGGTTTAAAAAAAACAGCTATATCCTGGAGCAAGTTTTGTGAAATTTTCGAGTAAATCTCGGAATTACCGAATACTAACAGAGTTTCCAGGCGTTATCTTTCTTTTTTTGCGTTGCCTTTTCTTCAAACATCGCGTTGGATTGCTTTAAATGAACTAACAAGCTTACTCCTTTTCTTTATTACAAGCTTTTATTTAGTTTCACATGTCCCGATGTTTGTCTGTCATCAAATCTTGTAAATTAAATTTGACCCACTTCCTGGTTACCGATTGAGCTGAAATCTTAAAATTCGTAATCGCGTAAGTTCGGTTTTTTTATTATTATTATTGCTAGGCTTGCGTTTGACCACCATCTCACCTGATGGTAAGCGACGATGTGGTCGACGATGGAACACGCTTGCCTAGAGAGGTTGTATGAAAAACAGTGAAAATGTATATCGAGTTGCATCCCCTTCAGAGCTCGTGGTAGGACCTCAGAACTCTCTCCACAGTAACAACTATCAGGAAAACATAATTTAGCCACCTCTTAAATAGTATTGCTCAGTAAAATTATATTCACATAAATAATTCTAGCAGAATATATGTCCGTTTGCCAAAAAAGTTCTTCATGAAACTTGTACAATAAACTTGAGGTTCTGCCAATACATATTTCTTATATTTGGCCTTAAGTTGTACGTTCTAGTTAGCTGTTATTTCTCGGTTGTGAAATACGGATTTTCTGTGTACCTTGAGAATTACCACAGAAAAGATGAAAGAGGTTAGAAAGAAAATACTTTCCAATTTGTACAACGAGTGTCGCCGCTTGTCTCCCACCCTTTAACTCCACTACAGGCAATAAACCAATATGTAAGAGCATTACGCAACTAACGGACCACGCACACTTAGATCGCAAGTTTGCTATTGGTAGTTGAACTATGAGCATTGCCCTACTTTGTGGCACGCCTGCCCCGCCCACAAGGCCATTCTAACCTCTTTCATCTGTTCTGTTATCCTTACTAATAGGCTTTTGTATATTATTGACTGTAATTAAGTAGTTCTGTAGATTCCTCTAATATCATCACCCTAATATTTTAAAAGCATAAGTGTTCATGTACTCGTACCTATATCATGTTTGTTACTCTTTCACGCTAAAACGGATTTGGATAAAATTTGGCACATGGGTAGACCATGTCTTATATTATTGCATATAGGTTACTTTTAACTACTTGTAAAACTTTAATTTGTTAGGTCCTTTCCCTAATTTCTATTCCTCCACAATAAACGTTTAAAAGGATCAGATCAAGCGCTTTAGATAAATTATTTTTTCTGTGACTGTTCCCGCCAAACGCTAAGTAAAAAATGTATAGCAATGACATTACCTGTCAGACCACATATCACGTGACTTCTTTTTTTATTTGTTAATATTTTTGGCTTGGATACTAAGTGTTTTAAGTCATGTCTTCGTATGAATCGCTAATGTGTTTATCATTAGAATATGCATGTACACATTCTAACGTTTTTTTGTATTATTTGGCAGAAAATGTATCAAGTCAACCTTCTCGGCAAACTTCATTTATATAATCGACACTACAATAAAATTCTCAGCTCCATTTTACAGAGATCGCGCCTGTTTCAATGAATCAATTGCACAGACACTTGAGATATAAAACTACACCATTTTTACATTACAATATTCAGTAGGAATCAATTTGCGAATAATTAAAACAGCCAATTAAACATCACACGATAAAATCCCGCCATAACCCTCTCGTGACTTTTCCAGAGGTAATGTCATTGCCACATATTTTATAGTTAGCTTGTGGCGGGAACGCCAAAAAAAGTCACTTGTCTAAGCCTGCTGGTCAGATTTAATCAATATTCAAAACAGCAGTTTGAAAACCTGATGAGGTCAGTTTGCACATCAGATAAAGTCAAGTCCAATGACTCCTAAACTAGAAAATTAATGGCAGCTTCCGTCACGCAACTTTAGTGTCTAACGCCATTTGTTTAAAGAAATTATTACCAATTATACCATGAGAAAAGCCTTGAAGTAGGTCTTTTATACGCAGACAGGTTAATGATGATTATGATGACATACTCCGAACAAGGTAATAAACAAACATAAAGTCTAATTTAAGTAGTGCAGACAATTTTTTCATCATATTACTCCGACTAAAAACTCAATGAGCGCCCAAAAAACTGTTAGTCTAAACTCAACGACCGAATCTTACTTAACACAATTTTTGCCGGCATTTTTTCCCGCCATGATGTAAGCGAGGTCGATGACCCAACACCTGTTGCTTATGTTTTTTTTTTAATCATGTCTGCGATGGGCACTGGTCTATTAAGTATTAAGCACTTAGTTTTTATTATAACCTCTTAGGTGATTATTGATTTGTGGTCGGGGTAACGTGTTGGGTTGTAGTTTCCCTAGTTAGTGGTCGCAGATGGTATAAAGAGAGTAGACACAAAAAACGAAACTGTATGTGCAAAAAAACTGGCCAAGTGCGAGTTGAACTCGCACACGAAGGGTTCCGTACTGCATTATAAAAAACGACCAAAAAAAAACGATAAAGCCTTGTCTCTTTTATGGACACCTCATAAGTAACTGTTTTAACTTTATTTTAATTTAATTATTTGTTGTTTTAGCGATAAAAGAAATACTACAAATTCTGTGCCCGATGACAGACGGACGTACTGGCAGACGGACAACAGAGACTTAGCAAAAGGGTTCCGTGTTAGCGTAGCGTTTTTTTGTTACTCTTCGCGGACGTAACCCTAAAATTGAGAAATGTAAACGACGAAAGCTTTGCATCAGAATTTCTAGAATATTTACCAACAAAAACAAGAAGATTCTAGTTTTGTTTTTTAAAAGATAAACTAAAGTTGTGAGGGTCTCAAACGCTGGATTTGAAAGAAACTTCGAGGCTTTGGAGAGATAAAACTGGGGTTTGTAACTGGGAATCGATCCCCATCCCCATGGAAAGGGGATTTGGAAGTTTCTCGAAGCATAGATTCACCTTTTGAGCTGTACCCGAACTTTGAAGTGTGCCGTCAATATAAAACAATGTTTGATCGAACTTTTGAATTACATGGATTTATTTGTAGAAGGAAAAATAACAAAACTATTGAAATCTAGCTATTACCTACATCGTCCTGATCATATTCAAATATTGAAAGATATTTTCTAGATTTGTTCACCTTATAGAAATAAATGTAGAATTGGCGGCCTTATCGCACAGGGCAATCTCTTACAGACAATCTTTGGAAAGACTGAATGAAAGGAGAGAAATTTAGGCTGTAAAGCGTACAAATATCGGAAATAGAAGGTACTTACTGATAAGACATAACAATATGAAAAACATGCCTACCTATACAAGATGTAAGGGACAGCCCTCCGCAAACTTTGAGGGCTTGTTTAGTAGATGAAACTGAACAATCATCCACAAATATTTTTTCAGGAAACGAAAAAAATAATCGGCTTCGCCATACAAATTTTCCAATCAAGTTTATATTTTTATCTTGTGGAAGGTTGTTCAGTTTCGTCTTCTGAGCAAGCTCTTAAAGTTTGTGGAGGGCTGTCCCTTACACCCTGTATACAGTTCCAAATAATATAATAATTATATAATTTAGAAAGTAGAAGAATAATCAGAGTAAATTTTGAAGAGTTACCGTAGAACACAAAGGACAACAAAAGGATTCAGGTGGGTTTTCATCAGTAAGAAAAAGTCTGACACGTCCTCTGCTTCGTCTCCTCCACGCTAGAGCGAGAGACTTCTCATTTTATGATATCCCACCTCAAAAAATAAGCTAAAATAGTGTTAGCACACTCTTTTATATTGTTTTTTAATTTTGTAGCATTTTCTTGTTTACCATCTACATCTTTAATTTCAAAATATTTGCCTAAAAGTTCTCTTCTCAGAAATTACTAGGTTTATTAAAGGTTTCTTCTAGCTAGGCGCGTCCCATCATCGACCGCATTGTAGCTTTCCATCAGGTGAGATAGCAGTCAAGCTCAAACCTATCAACAATAAAATAAAATAAAAATTACGATATAAGAAACTGCACTTTCATAAATGTCATTTAATATTTAATTTATTTTCATTTTCAAGAACCATCGATAATATGACTAATGAACCCCAATCTACACCAATACTTATTATAAAGAGGTTGTTTTTTTGTCTCTGGAAGTACTTATTGGTCCAATTGTTAAAATTTTTTCACCGCATAATGCTTAATGCGGTATTACTCAGAAATAAAGCAGCTATAAATAGCTACTGCTATTAATAACTGTTGCTATTTATAGTTGCTTTGTTCCTAAGTAACATATGCTATATTGAATTTACGCAGTCGAAGCCGCGGGCAAAAGCTAGTCATCCATAATATTAACTAATAACCCCCAATTACCTATACAACAAGTAAAAAAAAAGTGTTCATACACTTTTTGTGGTTCTTGTGAGCTGCTGTATCCATGGTCAGGTTGTAGGCGCATATCACCTTTCATAACATCCTGTGAACGCATCCTTGACTTAAAACTTTTATTTTTATACGTTGGCATTACATGTTTTATTAAAATGTTGCCCCGCACTAGAAGCTTTCTCATGGGTGCGTTCACAAACATGTAAACCTACACATACATGATGCCCAAAACTGGAACTACTACCTATAGGCCATACAATTATTTGTTACGTGCGAAAGTTGAACTGACGACACGCAGCGCAATAGCCAATCACTCAACCACTGCACCGACCTGGTTATACCAATACCCCTAGCCAAGTTGCTAATATGAAATAGTTAACGTCAGTAGAAAGCTTCAAATATACGGGAATGACGTCATCTCAACGCTAAGTCACGTGGTTAGAACAAATTCGAATTCGACGAAAGCTTGTGTCGAAACGGTCGACGCAAGCGAGACGGTTGTAAATTGGCTAGGGGGGCAGGTTGGCGAAAAGAAACATACTAACAGTGTAAAAAATATCCTATGTGCTATTCTAGGGCTTATTTTACCCACAGAACAGATGAAAGATGTCAGAATGGCCTTGTGGGCGGGGCAGGCGTGCCATAAAATAGGGCAATGCTCATAGTTCAACTACCAATCGCAAACTTGCGATCTAAGTGTGCGTGGTGTGTTAGTTGCGTAATGCGCGTTCGTATGAGTCGTATTGGTTTATTGCCTGTAGTGGAGTTAAAGGGTGGGACACAATCGGCGACACTCGTTGTAGTACAAATCGGAAAGTATTTCCTTTCTAACCTCTTTCATCTTTTCTGTGGCTCTACCCGTGTTTTAAGTTTAATAGAAATCCGCCCAACCGTTTAAACGTGTAGAAGTAACAAACATAAACAAACTTTCCCCTCTTTCAGTGTGATCGTCAGTATCGTCGTCTCAAAACTAGACCGTTCTCCCCCTCCAGGAAAAAAAATAAAAGCTCATCTGCCACTTCTCCCGCTGTTCTCTTTAAGCCAAATAAAGCTGGTTTATCACGCGCCACAAAACATTGCGATAAGCTGCACCACGCCATAAAGGCCCTCCTTCACGAGTTAGTTTTTTAACCACGTCCAATCTAAGAGTATGATCTCCTTACATCGACGCTTTCGGGGGCTCGTCTGAGTTCACTTTTATGAGTTTTTAAGTGGCCATTATACCGATAGAAGGCCGAACTTAATGTCTCTATGTTGAGACCGCGCTGCACGGATTCGTGAGCGGAAGTTTTCTGATGCTGCGTTTGGACTATGGGCTGTTCTTTTTACTTATACATTCGTATATACATTTTGTATATTTAGGTATACTAGCTGACCCGGCAAACATTGTTATGCCATATAATTTATTAAAGATAAAAATGGGGATAAAAAAATATAGCCTACGACCTATTTTCAGGCCTACCTAATTACCTGCACTAAATATACACAAAAAAACTCGGTAACAAGTACTGTAACGCGAGATATATTTTTTTTATAATATATTACACATACTTTATTTTATTTCCTTTTACTTTTCATTTTAGAGTACATATTAAAAACTTTTAATACTTTGTAATGAACAAAATGAAAACTGCGTGATAACGTTAAAGAAAGAAAAAATACCAATTTACTTTGTACTTCCTTTACGACAGTCCATAGTAAATTGATTTTTTGAAATCAACATCATGTACCTACTAAACACTATACCTATGTGTAGCAAATAAATACACTTGACTTTAAGAAAGATTTTCTTTATTCTTTTTTTTACCAGTCCATAAGTAAAATTTATGTTTTAAATACTTAGCATTTCTAAATGATCTTATCGGAAACTGTGCCCTTAAGACCTTACACGCTAAGGTATAGCTGACAGGTTTACCTGCACTGTTATACCTGTCAGATAAGCTTGTATGAAAACCTGCACAGTTGTGTAACATACACGCTCCGGTTTACCTGTAAAGGTCACCTTTGCAGGTACCTGTCAGGTATACCCTAGCGGGTATGGCGGGAATTAGACAAATGACTTTTGTGTTAGAATTTCAACCAAACGAAACGTGCAAAATGTATGGAAATGACATTACCTGCGCAGAAATCACGTGACAAGTGGCGTGACAGGTAATGTCACACATTTTGTACTCAGAGTTTGGCGGAATGTCAACAGAAAACTCATTTATCTAAGGCCGTTCAGAAATCGCTGCTAACACTTATCGGATAAATTAAATAAGCTTGCTTATCCTTAACTGTCATAGTTCTACTATGACATCAATAACTAAATAACTTTAAGTATATTTCGTCAAAAACGCATCAAGTTTCCCCATTTCACGGATACGTCACAAAATAAACTATTACATCAATAACGTGCAAGCATTTGTCGTCATTCATCACTAAGAAAAACTACCTGTCCGTTAGGGCCCTGCTTCTGTCTTTATTGAATCCAATTAGTTCCCGATGACTAATAGTTGCTCTGTTTACTGGCGCGAGTCACTCGACTGGTACAAATGCGCCCTAAACAAGTTTAAAGTATGAAATGTCTTGCAGGATGCGGGGGCACTGTAATTTTTTTTTTTTACTCGCCTTCGCCTCTGATGACTTGAAATTATTAGGTAACTTGATAGATAATGTCATAAGTTAACTGCTTACCGTATTGTAATTTCGTGAGAATATTTCTAAATGCGCGTTTGACACTTGGATATGACAACTAGCTCGTTAGCCTGACTGATTGCTTGTAGCCATGACAGAGGATTGCTTGTTTTTCAATTGACCCCGTTTTCCATGTAATAATTTTTTATTTCACAAGTTGCTTTAGCGTTTATTTTTGCATTATCTTGTTCTGCTTTCTAAGTGTTTTTTAAAGTTTTGTTTTGGTTTACACTGTTGCTAAATGGTATAATTTCTGAAATTACAGTAACTCCTCTACAGAAGACAGTTTTTTTTGTCCTAATGGACTAACGGGCTAAGTTGAAAATCGTAAGTTTCCATTACTTTTCCATTGTCTACAAAGAATGGTAAATTTTATATGGACTACTAACTGTTGCTACTGGCTTCGCCCGCGTGGTAGTAGAAAATTATCTCAAAGGAACATATTCCCGGGATGGCAAACAACCCACCCATACTTAAAACACGTTTTGAGTTACATTCATTGCGCTCACAGCTAAGGAGTGGGCAATGCCTGCTGAAATCTGTGTTTCCTGACAGCTGCAACCTAGGAGTCTTTAAGTCAAGAGGGAATAGGTTACTTCTAGGCGTGCTCCATCGTTGGCCACATCATCTCTTACCATCAGATGAGATAGTGGTAAAACGTGAGCCATGCAAACATGGTCTATCCGTGTGCCACATTTCATCCAAATCCATTAAGCTGTTCGAGCGTGAAGAAGAAACAAAAATCACACAATGCGTTTCAAATAAGAATAGGATTTAACCTCGATGTCAAATGTTGTGTGAAAACATAGTTGCGTATCAATTAAAAGTTTTTTTTTTTCTTTGTATTAGGTACTAAGTCTTAGTTAAATTTAGGTGAAGTAAAAACGTTACTGTTTAGTATAAATCAGCTAAATATATTGTTTTAGATCATAATTAGTTAAAAAAAAAGAAACTATTTCTTTTTCTATTTTCCACTACAGCTACTATGTGAAGTAGTGGAAGATAGACTCATAATAATTATGAATGAAAAAATGACGATTAAAATGGAAAAACACTGCTCTAATCAATAGCCTGTACAATATTTCCATAAATTAAGTAACATTTCGGGATATAAACAACCGCTAATACGAGTAACTTTGCTGGATATGAATATTATTTATTGAGACAACTTAAATAATAACAAAACAGACCTTTTCTAATAAGCCCTTTAAATAATTGTACTAATTAAATATTAGTGGTGTGTAATTAGTATGATGAAGTATGATGACAAGCTTCTTTTAAAAAATATAAGTTACAAAGGTCAAGGGAACAAAACACAAAACCGAAGTTCAGCATGATAAATGAACAGTTCCCAGTTCCTTGCAATGAATGGGGGTGCTCATGGGGGAGGGCTACCCAATTTTCCACGCCTGCGCTCCAAAAGATCTAATAACACTAATGTTTTTCTTCCCTTCCTTGGAATAGAATTTCATTTATGCATCATTTGAAGAATTAAAATACTGGGACTATTATATCTTTAGAGTTGATAGCGAACATTCTTAATCAGAAATTGTCGAAAAACGTGTACCCTCATATTTCTTTATAAGAATGGTCGAAAACGTAACTGGCTGGGTGGATTGTCACAGTGGCTTGCGGTTCGTTGTCAGCTCTTGCAGGTACCATGCTGCTACATCTCCCTATGATATTTTTAAAATAAAACTTTTATGTTTATTTAACGTTCTCGAAAACTAGCCATATCGTAGTCATACTCGTAAAAATTTAACGTACGCATAATACAGATTTCTATATATACAGGGTTATTTAAGTCATAGAACAAAAGTTGTTGTTTATGATGTACTTAACATAGTTCTTAGAGGTTGCTAGTGTTTTACAAATAACCCTGTATTTATTTTATTATTTATTTCATCATCATATCATCATATCAGCCGAAAGACGTCCACTGCTGGACATAGGCCTCCCCCAAGCGTCGCCACAACGACCGGTCCTGTGCGTCACGCATCCATCGGATTCCCGCGACCCTGACCAGGTCGTCGGTCCACCTTGTTGGAGGTCTTCCAACGCTGCGTCTTCCGGTACGTGGTCGCCACTCCAGAACCTTTCGTCTCCATCGACCATCTGTTCTGCGTGCAATGTGCCCTGCCCATTGCCACTTAAGTTTGGCGACTCTTCGAGCTACGTCGGCAACCTTGGTTCTCCTGCGGATATCTTCATTTCTGATGCGATCACGCAGGGAAACTCCGAGCATAGCCCTTTCCATCGCCCTTTGGGTGACTTTGAGTCTTTTTATAAGGCCCATTGTAAGCGACCACGTGTCGGAGCCATAAGTCATCACTGGCAACACGCACTGGTCATAGACTTTCGTCTTGAGACACTGTGGTATATTAGACGAGAAAATAGAAATTATTTATTTATTTTATTATGAGCCCGTTGTGTCCCACTGCAGGGCAAAGGCCTCCCTTCCGTTATTCCACTCTTTTCTGTCCTTAGCCACTTCTGGCCAATCCTTAAGGTAGGAGTCCAAATCGTCACGCCATCTCCTTCTGGGCCTACCGCGTCGCCGGCTCCTGCTGTACATTATCTATACCCTGTATATTATCTATATTTAAACAACCATTTACTCATATATAACAGTAAATAAAAAACATGTTTCTCTTGTCCCCAGGTCAATCGAAGTATACCTGAAGACAGGTCGTCGTCACAGCGACCTCCTGGCAGAACAGAAGCTTAGCGAGGGACAGCTTCGGAGACCAGGTGCCACCGTCATATTGTGGCTGAAATGCGAAACGGTAAAGTAATAGATAACATTTTTTTTATTTGATATAAACTAGTCCTTGACTGCGATCCCACCTGATGGTAAGCAGTGATGCAGTCGCTGATGGTGAAGTACACTAGTTAATTAAGAATAAGTGCATTTTTGCGTGCATTTTTCGAGAATTTAATTTTCAAATTGAATTAACAGAACCAAACATCAGCGCGACCCAATAAAATAGTCTCTATGAGTGATGTAGTAGATTGGGATCTGCGATTGTTTGAAAGTGTTGCCACAGCCCTGAAACGCAAAGGGCAACTGAAGGAACACAGGTGGGTTCAGGCAGTAGAAGTCTGATACGCTCTCTCGCTCCACCCAAACTGGGACAACTTATTTGATGATTCCCAGAGATGAAATAAAAAAAGACTGACATAATAGGTCAAGTGTCTATGTAATTAAGCCTAAGGTTCTAGCTAGACAAAAATAACACTGATTACGATTTATCGATATCAACGTCAAATAAAATAAATAATCATAATCCTCCGGACCGTATTTCATAGGAAAGTATCCCAAGGGACCATACTCTCGGAGTATGCAGTATCCTATGTGGTTTTCTAGGAAATGGTCTACCTACCAGTGTACCGAATTTCTTAAAAATCCGTTCGTTCGTAAAGAAGTATCTATAATAATAATAAAATAAACAAACACACACACATTCACAAACTCTTTCTTTTATAATATTAGTGTAATCAGTAAGGTAGTATTGAAAATATTTATCAAGTCGGGATGTTAGGGACCGTAGGCGCAGGCTTGCGGACGGCGAGCAATGGGTAGCGTAGCTCGCCATTCGGTCGTCCGGTAACCATCCCAAGTCGTCGACAGCGCATAGTGTTCCATGCGCGCCTCAAGGAGATGTCAGTAAACGGTAGGTGCTCAGCAGGGTAGAAGCCTACTGGGGCCATGGGTTAAGTGGAAATTATTCCGTGCCCTGGAACGCAAAGCAAAGAAGGAACAAACAAGTGGGGTTTCGTCAGTAAAAGTCCACTCCGCCCAAGGGCTGGAGAAGTCATTAGATGATTTCCCACCTAAAAAAAAGGATATAACTTCTATTTCTACGCAGACAAAGCCGTTATAAAAGCTAGTATGTACGTAAAAGGCCTGCCGTCTCAATCCTGAAGGCTTATCCTAGATTAACCCTTCAGATACCGTCAATTAGAGACACAATAGTAAGACAATAGATGCGCGGCCACCGGTGGTCGCTTGGGGATTCATGAATTAAGGACAACAAAACTCGCAGGATTTGTAATGTTACCACCTATTTATTTGATTGTCTTAACTTAAGTCTTAGATTAACTCACTTTAAAAATATTTAAAACTAACTGTGGCTAACGGCTTCGCCGCTTCGCCTGTTTGAACTTGTAGCGACATCTATGACGCCACATAAGAACTACGAAGAAAACACGAAATCCTGCATCGCGCAATCAGAGTTCTCCGCGCGATTTGAACATATACCTACGACATCAACTATCGGGCAGTCGCCCACCAGACCATAACATCCGGTCTGGCCGGAGGATCCTCCCTTTTCAATGAAGGTTTGCGGGACTTTACTCTCTGTTCCGCCTACCTCCAAAAACTTTTGAAATTTTTCTGAGGTCCTATTCCAAGACAGCTTTGAGAGCAGTGGTGGCCTAGTAGTAACGGCATCGACTCGCGAGTTGAAAAGTGTAGGTCGCTGGGCTCAAACCCAGCCAGACGCATTCATCATCATCATCATTTCAGCCGATATGCGTCCACTGTTGGACATAGGCCTCCCCCAAGGGTCGCCAGACACATTACTTTGTGTAATTTATTTCATCACCACTGCTCTCAAAACGGTGAATGAAAAAGGAGTTAGTGATAGCGTGACGAGTGACAGGACAGAATGGAAGAAAAAAACATGTTGCGCCGACCCCAAATAAAACGGGATAAGGGCAGGAAGATGATGATGCTCTCAAAACGGTGAAGGAAAACATCGTTAGTAAACCGGAGTTCTAGAACCAAAAAGTAGCTGACATGTGATGACATCTGCCAACCCGCACTAGGCCCACGTGGTAGATTACAAGCCCATTCCCTCATCCTACAGAACCAACCAGAAAGAACCACATAGATTAGAGTAGACCTGATCAGTCAGTAGTGCAAGCATTTATTAGTATTTGTGTAGCTCAAACTCAGGACTAGTATGAAGATGCAATTCAAAAGAGACGGTTGGCTGATAATTTTAAAACAACCCACCTCAGCAGCTGTTGATATGGCCGATAATTTGCGACACTAATTTGCGACCATCTTCGTTCATGAAACAGGGTGTAGGTACTAAAGCTGATTCGTAAACAGAACTTTACTGCATATTGAATAACTTTTATTTTTAGAAAAATTGTTTAGAGGGTTGAACTCAGTTTTTATTTTGAAACTAGCTGGTCCCCGCGACTTCGTTCATGTCAGACTCGTAAAATAGCTCTATACCTACAGCATTTGAAATCAATTTGATGTTTTTTTTTTACGCGGAACCTTAAATCTTTTTCTGAAATAAAAGTAAGCCTAAATTCTCCTTATAACATCAGTTATCTACCAATGAAAGTTTTGTCAACATCGGTCCAGCTGTTTCGGAGATTAGCCGGAACAAACAGACAGACAAACAGACTGACCGATAAAATTTTTTAGAATTACATTTCATACATTTCATTCAGGTATCGAATATATTCGATACTTTCATTATGCATTTAGTAAAATATTATTTAGATTTATTATTTACAAACAGAAACTTAAATTTCATTTATACCTATATTAAAATGAAAGATTAAAATGATCACTATCATCCTAAAATGTGATGCAGTTATAAAAATTTGCAAGATAATCTAAGTGAATTCTAGTTTGTTTTTAAAAGCCGCTCGTTAGGGTTCCGCATCCTAAGGGTAAAAACGAGGCCGAATTACTAAGACTCCACTGTCCATCTGTCTGCCACCAGGCTGTATCTTATGAACCGTGATAGCTAGACAGTTCAAATTATCACAGATGATGTATTTCTGTTGCCGCTATAACAACAAATAAAAACAGAATAAAATAAATATTGTAAGTGGGGCTTTCATACAACAAACGTGAGTTTTTTGCCGTTGTTTTGCTCGATATTAATAACGAAAGTAGGTAGACGCTTGATATATTCACAGAATATCGGAATCCTAATAATGGTACAGAACCTTGCGTGCGGCAGTCCGACTCGCACTTTGCTGGTGTTATTTTTATAAAGCAGGTGTACCTTCTAATTAAAATAGGCGGGCCTGCATCACAGTTTCATAATTGACTATTAATAGACTATGTCCAGTTAAGATATCCCTTATCCACGCGACTATCACTGGACAATATTCAAAGTATCTGTTAATTGAATGGGATTTTATAGCGTTACACCACCATCAGGGTGGGCTTAGGAATGGTTTGAAGGAGTTACCGCAGCCCTGGAATGGAAAGGGCAATTTAAGAATATATGGGTTTTAGTTAGTAATAATTTGACGCTCCCTCTAGTTCCGCCCAAAGGGGAAGACCAAGCTGGGTCGAAGCCTACTGGGGCTAGGGTTAGCTCAGCCCTAGTATGAAAGGCAAGAAGGAACGAGGTGGGTTTTTTAGTCATTAAGAATCTGACACTATCTCCCGCTCAGATCAAGGGCGGGGGATGTCATTTGGATGGTTTTTACCCACCAAAAAAAAAAACAAAAACCAGAGGGGGGGAAGTTCTTTGATGAATTCCGATCTTAAAAGAAGTTAAGTCTAATAGGCATTACGGTAGCTATGACTATTGACACGGTGAACACAATGGTTAAGCGATTGACTTTCAGTCCAACCAAAGGTTGTCTGTAAGAAATTGTGCGATAAGACCGCCCATTGTACACTTATATTTAATAAGGTTTGTCCTGTATTTGTTTTTTATGTGGTGTACAATAAAAAATATAATAATAATAATAAATCAAGTATATTGACTTGGCTCGCGAGGTTGTCGACATGTGGGCTGCGGACTCGGTCATCATTGTACCGCTAGTTGTGTCGAGCAATGGCTTAATAGCCAAGAGCCTCGATCAACACCTTAGAAAGCTAGCGTTAGGCGGCTGGATCAAGGGCTTGATTCAGAAAGCGGTACTTCTAGACACGGCTCGTATTGTTACGCAGTAGGCCCAGAAGGAGATGGCGTCACTATTTGGACTCCTACCTTAAGGATTTGCCAGAAGTAGCTTAGGACAGAATAGAGTGGAATAAAGGGAGGTAGGCCTTTGCCCTGCTGTGGGACACAACGGGCTCATAATAATAATAATGTGTTTAACCTTTCAATCGCGATAATTAGAGACACAATAAAAAGACAATGGGTGCACGAACGCCGGCGTTCGCTTGGGGTTTAATGAATTAAATGAAATAATAATAAATATGCCAGAAAATGTGAAGAATGTTTATTTTAAAGTTCCATTCAACCGGGACAGGTGATGTTGTACACACTATAAAAATTATACGAAACACTGCACTTCCTGCGACGTACATGGTTTATTATGTTTGCATGGGCACAAACATTCTTGGGTAATAATTATGTCAATCATGCAGTGTTCATGGCCCGTTTGTTAAACAAAATTACATCACGTAATGATTTCTGACATTTACTTACTACTACTACCATTATCCATCACAAGTCGCACCTGTTTTGGAAAATAGACCTCCCTTTTTTCGTCGTGAAACAACAAAATTTTATATGCGAAACCTGAATATAGTTTGTTCAGAATTAGTAACTGAATCGATTCCAATAGTTTTTACACAATGTTATTTTTTTTTCTACAAATATTTATTCATAATAATTATCATGCAAATTCATATAACAGCAGGGCGCAGTTTTTTCTTTAAATGATATAAACTAATGCTGAATCCAATCCTACCTGATGGTAAGGGCTTTATCATGCTAGCGGATTGCGAGCGTCCTCAAAACGGAGCGGGTGCGCAACGAATACGTTACGGACGCGCAACGTCCACGCCGTGCAAGCGTAGCGAATTTGTTCCAGCAACGAGATGCGTCCTCCGGCATCTCCGAAGTAACACACCCAACAGCAGTGTCTCCTCGTCGGAATCCATTTTATTACTGCGTGTATTGTAATTAGTTAACTTTCCCCAAACACGCGTTGAAAACGTTGTGAATTTTCACGCGTCCGCGACGTCTTCGCTTTGCAGCTGCGGCGTGATCGCGACGCGTTCGCTGCGCGCCCGCCTCGCACCGCAGCCGCTCGCAAATCGCTAGTGTGTTAACGCCTTTAGAGAGACTATCTAAGCGCAAGCACGCGACAAGCTGTTCCTATTAACTCGCGTGTCTAAAAGCCGCGCCGTTTAACACCTGATCTTAAAACACGACGACTAATGATTGCATCCCATAAGAGCGATTATCTAAATGCATTAATTACAATACCCACACCCGTCATAGTCGGAATAAACAAGATATTTATAACATAAGCACATCGATATTTTAATGCGGCATGTGCAAGGGTTGGTGCTCCCCCCTCTTCGTCCTGCGACACTGTGCAAGAATGTTCAGAAGTCACATTCATAACAGTCATTTAGAATTTGTCATTTCTTCTTTCTATCTAATACACTAACACAGCGTCCTTCGGGCCAGTCAACGCTATTACAGTTGCGAAGAGATCCGATGTGGTTCACGTGAATTCAACGCGACGCGGCTGCTTGGTCCTATGTGCGCCGCCGTTCATGTTAAACAAATCACCGCACCGCAAGAGTTCGCACGTGAATATCAAAACAACTGACAGTGTTCGCTTCAGTTTACTCATCGTAGCAATCTTTATCTGAAAACAACATCAAAATTGGTCATACATGGCAGCAATTAGTGTCTCAAACATTGATAAGAGAAAAAGTGGGGGTGTTATGGGAACATCTCACTATCTCATTCATAACGCACTTAATTCAAAGTGACGTCATATCAATATGCGCATCCTTTTTCTTTTTGACAGCTAACAGTTCTTTAACTTAATTTTCTATCAGATTTGAGAGATTCTAACTTACTTACACTACAATTGCTATAGGTTGGTGCGGGTGACAGCTGTCAAATTCATACATTATAGCTTCCTAATCTTTTCTCTCATCTAAAGATGAAGATGTTTTCGTCCTGCGCAGCTGTCATTCTACCTACCTATACTATGTAAAAGTAATGTAAAATCCCTACTATATAATATTATAAATGCGAAAGTAACTCTGTCTGTTACGCTTTCACGCAAAAACTACTGAACGGATTTAGATCAAATTTGGTAGGTAGGTAGAAGAGACACTGGAATAACACATAGGCTACCTATAATTCCACTGCTGAGCACGGGTCTCTGCCCGCGCGATATAAACCGTAATCCACGCGGGCGAAGCCGCGGGCAGAAAGCTAGTTCTTTATATTTGTTATTGTGGATTAAATTAGGTAACTACTTTTAATGATAAAAGTGAGTGAACTATCATATTCCTATGGCATTTTCACGTCATAGTCCCTGTCTGTAAAGTCAGCCTTGCAGGTGCACAATCGCAGTGGCACTTCTGCATCCACGCACCAGTAGCACGCAGATGCGGCCGCCTCGCACCTGCCAATCTCGGCGCGCAGGTGAAACTGTGTTTACGTTTTTTTCAACCCTGCGCCGCGACCTCCACGAACGAGCGAATGAACGATTAATAACGTTACTTTGTTGCAGCCTTGTTTTGTTAATTGGGACTTTAGGGTTGAACAAGTATTTGACGTTTCTCGTAGTGATGTACTCTGACGTGAATTGTGACGTTTTGTTTGACAGATGCTTCGATAAAATGTCAAAAGTTGCAGAAGGTGCTAAAAGTCTCGATTTGACTGTTTTTCATTCAGTTTTTGTTTTATTTTATAGTAAAGTTTATGAATATATTAACAATGTTATATATACCTATTATTCTTTATAGTTTTATTTTTTTGCGTCAAATTAGTAATGTATCCCTCGGGCGGGTTATTTTACAACGATTTAGTATGGCAGGTTGTGTATCGTAACAATTAAAAGCAACTTCTGTATTCAGTTTTTTCATGATTCCTTTTGACTCCAAACATTAATTTAAAGTGAAAGTAACAACCCAACAAGTAAAATATTACCTTATTTTTTCCAATATATTGCACAGTTTGTTGCTAAAAACTTTAATTATTCTCCGAATGACATACTATCTTTGCACATGATACCAACATAGTCTAATTATCAATATTTTTCTTTTGTTAACTGAAACATGTTTTACGTGGAAATAGAAATATAACAAGGTGGCTCCACCTGGTGTAATTAAAGATGTTTTTTATTTGGAGTACCCTATCACGCGAGGCCCCGGCGCCATATCTTAACTCATTCGCATTCGGCTGTAAGTAACCTCTATAGTCTGTGGTAGTGCACCTTTTGGCGCGCATTCAGAATTGCCGCCATTAAAAATGCAAATGTCATCGAGCTAAGTTCGTTTTACAGTTTACCTGCTCCAATAATGACTGGCGCAATCCCGATTTCGATCATAGCCAGTGGCAGCTGTATATTTTGCATAAGCACACATCTAGTACCAGATGGGTGGGTAAATGTTATTGATCAATGATGATGACAAAAAAAACCTTTGTCGCAAACGGCACATACCACATAATACCCTAGTACTTTATACAGCAAGTAGAGAAAGAATGGATGTTTTTAATTATGTTTTTAAACACATATTTTTTACATATTAAAGAATGCATGAAACATTACCACATTCTATTAGCCCATAGAACAACAAATAAATAATTTCTTCAACGGCTGCAACAAACACACTAACTAATGCCGTACGCATACCGCATGTGACATTATTCCCAATATAGCCAGAGACACAAGCATAGACACACGGCGACTTTTTACTTGTATTCTAAGCGGAGAGCAGATGGAGGGTTTAAAATAATTTATGCTCGCATAGAGAACGGTACTACAGGTGTCTTCTAATATGAATCCTTATTTGTTTTAGTTTTTTTGATTATGTTTAAATAAACATGAGTTTTAACTTTATTTTACTTCATTAGTTTGTTACTTTGTATCGAGAACTTGTATAGGCTGAATATTTTTTGAAAAAGACTTGCAAATGCCGTTATCTGAGGGCGATAATAATGTCTACAGAAACAATGTCTAGGCAATTATAAATACGAGGATAAAAAAGAATATATTTTAATGGTTATTGCTCAATTGTAACCCTTGCTTAGCATGTCTGTCAATCGTACTAATATTATACCTAAAGGCGATAATTTGTATGTATGTGTGTATGTTTGTTACTCCTTCACTCTCTAACGACCTTAGACACGACTTTGGGAAGACTTTTTTCCTAGAATAGGACAAAGGATTTTCTATACCGGGAGTAGATATGGTCTCTTGGAATAATTTTCTACGCAGGTGAAACCACTGACAGAAGCTAGTAAGTCCATGAAAGACTTTTGTAGACAATGGACAAGTAACATGGAAATATGGAAACTTCGATCTTCAACTGACCCCTGGGACAGGAGTTATTTTAATTTTGGAAATTCTAGCAATACTGTCGACCCTTTCAAAACTTCAATTCGGATTGTGATTAAGATAAAATTTTACATACATACAGTCATACTTGCCATCAGGTGGGTCTGCAGTCAAGCACTAGTTTATATCATTAATAAAAAATCAATATAAAAAATAATATGTAGACGTATCTTGAACGAAAACATAAGTATGTTTCCGCAGACTAATGAAAAAAAGTTCGTCTAGGAAACAAGTGAACCCGTACCTAGGCAACCACTATCGGCATTATGCTCATAATTGCCCTAATTTTGGCTCAATTAGTTGTTACTAATTAAGCTGTTGCTTATCACAGTATGGCCTTCCTATTGTTTTAACTATTAGTAATTAATGCGTTTGCCCAATCGTGCTTATTAATTCCGTCATTGACAAACTACTGATAGAATCTATATAGGTAATCGAACCTTTGACCTTCTTGGTTATCATAATTTTAGTACGAAATGCCGCGCGTACCTATTTTTTAGCTTGATGTGCTGGAGTCGATTGAGAGGCGAGCCAAGAAGATCATCGGCAATGATGCACTTGTTGAGACGAAGCTCCAAAGCCTTGAGCATCGCCCCCGAGTTGCTAGCCGGTCGGTTTTCTATCAGTTACATTTCGAGGAGTGTGCACTGGAATTGCACAATCTAATACTGCCAAGTCCGTTTCATCATCGGACGTACGGCATTGCGACACCGGTACATGATAGCCAATAAACCCATACGCACAAGACGTTTTGGTTACACATTTATTGCGCGTACAGCCAATTCAGAGAGCAGTGATGACCGAGTGGGAGAGCAGTGGTGGTCGAGTGGTAATGCCTCCGACTTACGGTTCAAACCCAACCAGGCGGTTTACTTTGTGCAATTTATTTCATCACCACTGCTCTCAAAACGGTAAAGAAAAAAATTGTGCGGAGACTGGCATGTCCTAGAACCAAAAATTCGAAGACATGTGACATTCACTAACCCGCATTGGGCCCGCGTGGTGGATTACGGCTCATTCCCTCTCCTAGATATGAGGTCTGATTCCCAGCAGTACCTAGGAACATAAAAAAGACTGATGATGATGATGGAAGTTTATTCTCTACTCTAATGTCTCTTGTTAGAATGCAAGGTGCTTAAAGGCAATCATAAGACAAACAACCCAGTAACATAACATCTAAGCTATCCGCACCTGTTCTAATTTCTTATTTAACATGATAAATACCAAATTCCTAATACAGGTAACACCTTGGGGCTATTTAATCTTGCCTACTAATAATTATGCTAAACACAACAGGCATAATAATTATAATTATCCATGTACTGTAATTACTTTTTAACGATTGATGTAACGACTTTGTAGTGTTAGTAATAGAGGCGGTTTTTGAATGGCAGAGATGCATTTTGATGTTTGTATGATTTTACATAGTAATGCAGTATAGTAGGCACAATTACATTGCAGTGTAAGAGTTTTTAAAAACTTTACTTACCTTTAATTATGTCCATACCTTGTTTTTTTTTTGGGTGAGTAATCACCTAATAACTTCTCTTGCTCTGGGTAGAGCCACAGAAAGTGTTGGACTTTTATCTGACCCATATTATGACTTGATTCCGCCATCGCCTTTTTACCAACCCGACGCGCGACGTGCGGCGAGGGTCCTTTCCACTCTTAAATTTTTGACATCTCTACTGTCCGGACTAAGCGTTTCGCCTCATCGTTTATACCGTGTACATCGAAGGACTAGAACAATTTGTCGGCTGCGGTTTTCCCGTCCGATTATAATTTAAGTGTCTTTAAGCCGGCTAGACTGAATAGACTATTATTTCTTACCACCTCTTTGCATTTCTTCTAGCTTTCAATTTTTTTGAAGAAAGCAAGTAAATACGACAGTACCTACTAATTTTTAATTAGACCTTACATGCAGTTCAGACAATAATTCTTAGAACGGCAACCCATTCCTAGACATTCCTTAGAATATTTATCCATTAAAATCTAAACCAATGTTACCTTACTAAAAGTAACGACAAAATATTTTAGATAATTAGATACTTGCCCTTCTAATATAAAACATGCACATCAGTTCCCTTAATTAACCTAATATATAGATGATTTTACCTTTTTTCTCTATCAAACTATAGCAGGTGCTGCGCACGAGTCAGGTGCGTTCGGAAACCTTCGGCACCATTCGGTTTTACGATCGGGTTCTAAATTGATTGCGTAAATCACTTTAATGATTAGTTTAGGGAGAATGCCACGGTCCGTTGCGTTGTTTTTGTTTTTTTTTTTCGGTGACAAGACAAAAAGCGACAACTTTAAGCTGTGGTCTCGTGGTGCGGGGTTTTTAAAGGTTTTGAACAAATAACATCAGAAATGTGAACTCCAACTCTTTGTAAACGGGATTTGTGGAAGAGAAACCACAATTTTGCCAATAACACGTGCGAACTGTTATTTTTGACCCTTAAATAATCCTTTATATTCCTTTGTCTCCATTCGAAGACATGTGACATTCACCAAACCGCACTGGGTCCGCGTGGTGGATTAAAGCCCTTTGCCTCTCCCAGAGTGGAGGCCTGAGTCCCAGCAGTGGGAACATTAAAAGGCTGATTATCCTATGTATTCCACTTTCAGAACCGCGGTCCCGTAATCAGAAATCCAAGTAAACCCAAGTTATACCAAGTTTTATAGAAAGCCTAAAATCAAATTTTGATCTGCTGTTTTGGTATAAAAAAAACATATTTTACAGTTTTTTTTTTTTAGGTGGAAAATCATCCAATGACTTCTCCACTCTAGGGCGGAGGGGGAGTGCATGTCAGAAATGTTCTGTGCCTTTACGTACTAACACAAGGTTAGCTAGAAGTTGCATATTCTGTCTTGTCCCACAGCTGGGCAAAGACCTCTCTCTCCCTTCCTATAGAATCATTTCATCAATTCTATCTTTTAGTAATGGGAAAATACTGGCGATTTTCGTAAGAAGCCTAGTTTTCGTAGTAGCCCTACCATCTAAAAACAATAAAATAAATGCCGGTGAGGACTTATGTGTTCGTCATAAATTCGGCAATGTTCGGCTATTCTCGGCTATGTTCGGCTGTCCTCGGGTATAGTCGGCGCGTGAGCGGCGTGTGGCGCAGTTAGCCACCTGTTGTCTCTGCGCACCCTCCACGCTTATACAGGTTGATTGTTAAAATAAGCAAAAAGGTTGTATATTTTATTTTGTCCTTTTTCGTTCTGAAGTGAATTTGTCGTTCCAATGTCAAAGTCAAAAGTTTTTATTTCACATAAGCCTACATGGGCAGTTATAAAACGTCAGAAGCTAGTGCACTACAAGGGCAGGTTCTTAGAAGACTATACCTTTTAGGTATACCGCACGGCGCACTAGTTACTACAATAAAACCTGGATAATGGGACTTCAAGGGACCTGCTTTGTTGAGACTTTGAAAGCTTAAAGACATATTCCACTTACCCAGTGTTTCATATATCCTGGTATAAATAGATATATATTATTTCAGTTATAGAGGTGTGATTATGAAATAAAATAACGTATTTCTGTAAACATTATACATTAGTTGTAAACATAAATAGTACTTGTGAGCAAGATGAAAACATTGATGTTCACTTAGTTGCAAAGATAAAATTCAAAGAAAACAATTTAAAAAAGTATTCTTTAAAATAAAGTCTAGGTAAAAGAGATAAAATATACTGCTGTCTCAATTAAAGAGGTATGACGATAAAAATGAAAAAATCAATCCCAGATATAGAGGTTTGCTTTGTCTCGCTAAAAGGGGGTAATTCAGTGCTAAAGTTCCAGTTAAGGAGGTTATTACTAAAAAAATTAAACACATCAGAACTCCTCAAGTCAATACATAATTATAAGTACGATATTCAATCGAGAAATTAATAATCCTCATCCTTATTCGGAAGGTAAATCCGATTAACAAGAGTATAAACGTACTTGTTTTTAATTGTGAAGACCTCCAATTACTTATCGCTATATTTAAACAGCTCATTACTTTTTTACACTAGTTCAATGAATCAACGTTTAATAACAGTCCATTACGTTTTAAATGGTATCATATTAGTGGTAAGTCTATTTTTCATGTACTTTATAATAGCTGAGCTTTTGTACTGAATTACTAATTGAAGCCAATCAATAAATTCAAGTCCCAATTAAAATTGATGCTAGCGTCGCGTCGGAATTATTTACAACTACTTTCTGTCCGTAGCTTTGCCTGCTTGAAAATCGAAAGTTAATCCAAAGGGACATTAAAAAGTATCCTGTCTATGCAAGCGCCAAGTTTCATCCAAATCTGATCGGCGGTTTGAGCTTGAAGTAGTAACATACGTACACACATACACACGTGCCTTTATAACAGTGCCCTTGAAAAAAAAACAGGAAATCATCAACTTCTCCCTCTCTTCTGACTTTTGCTGACTAAAACTTGTATCAGTTGCCCTTTGCGTTCCAGGGCCTAGATAACTCTTTCAAACTTTCCTACAGCCTTAAGAGTTCCTTACTCTGCAGCAAGTCAAACCTCATAGGTTAACTTGCTCGGAGTCACTTATAAAAAAAAACCTTAATCTGTCTTACAACCCTGCGATCGTTAAAATCAAACAACAGATTTGCGCCAGTTCTCGCTATACTCTGTCGCCAGCTTGGAAATATTTTCTTTTTTTTTAGGTAGGAAATCATCAAATGACTTCTCCAAAGGTCTTGAACCGAGAGGTCATGTCAGACTTGTAGTAACTAAAACCCACCTGAGTCCTTTGTGTTCTAGAGCCACAATCACTCTTTCAAACGTTCTACAAGGAAATATTCCCCGAGACCGCTTAGCTCGCATTACAGTTAGAATTTTGTATCATCCTGTAGGTCAGGCGCGCGCACCTGCTGTTTTCCCGCCTTTTTCTTTTTTTTTTGCTTTGTTTCCCCATCTTTAACCCGAGTTGGCAAGTATAATAAGCCAGTACGTATTATGGTAGGTCATTTGACATGAGTATTTTAACCTTTTTAAATATGTTGTTGTTTTTTGCGCCGGAACTTGGACGCATTCTTGGGATATTATTTCATTCGAACGGTCGCAGTATTAGGGCTGGTAAAATTGCTTAATTTGTTTTTTTGTTCAACTCATGTTTGTATTAAGATGGTTTTATAAGTAGGTACCTATAGTAATTAAAGATACGATTCCGATGTATTCCTTTTTCGTAAGTGGGATTGGCGTGTCTGTATACGGTCAAAATATATTTACCACTCTCTGAAGTTAGGCGTTCCGAACTATGCATATATTCGAATAAAAAACTTTTTACAAAAAAAATTAAACCGACTTCAAAAAGTACAAAATAACTTTAATTTCGGAAGTCGGTGTTTCTATAATAGATACCTAATCTTGTCTCTTCGTTATTTAACACCGACTTCCGAAATTAAAGTTATTTTGTACTTTTTGAAGTCGGTTTAATTTTTTTTGTAAAAAGTTTTTTATTTTTTACTTTTTAGTTATGGTAGCACCACTAAAAAGTACCTACCCTTCAGCTAAACATAAATTACCTTATAGCCAGAGTGCATCTCATAACGATTCTTATAATCCCAAATACGGTTATATTACATGAATTTACCCCCTCCCCCTTTCCCCTCCCCCTTTTCTTTCAGTCAGTCATCGACTACACGTATAAACAAAGCAATGTTACTTGTTACGACAATTCTGCTATGATTCTATGAGGAGTTCTGTTCCATATCTTCGAAGTTCATGATCAGACCATAACAATATTTCTATGGGACCAACTTGGAAGCATTACATCTCAATAAAAAAAAATTAAAAATCGGTCCACAATTGACCGAAATATCGGAAACATACATACAAAAAAAATAAATAAAAAAAATAAACATACATTCAGCCGAACATAGGACCTCCTCCTTTTCGAAGTCGGTTAAAAAATACGTACTACGCATTCGCTATTTGTTTTTTAAAAAAAGAACGACTGCGCAGTCAATTGTTCGAAGTTCGTAGTTGTTTTTTTAGTGGATAAAAATCATCCAAATGATATCCCCTGCCCTTGGTCGGAGCGGGAGATAGTGTCAGACTCTTACTGACGAAAAAACCTACCCCATTCGTTCTTGCCTTTCATACCGGGGCAGGGCCGAGCCTCCCTTTCGGAAACAGACCCTAGCCCAAGTACGCTTCGACCCTGCCGGGGCCTTACGGTTACTAACAACTCCTTGAGACGCGCGAACACGCCTTTAACGGTTCAGTCCGGACGGTTACCGGACGGTAGGACAGCGAGCTACCCATTGCTCGCTGTACGCAAGCCTGCGCCTACGGTGGCCAGAAATCGGAACGTTCGTAGTGATCAAGATTTTTCGGCCATACCCGCTCTACCACGAGCTCAAGACACAATCCATATGACGACCCAGCAGTGGAAACATTAAAAGGCCGACTATGCTATGGTAAGGCTATAAGCTTTCGCAGATGAAACAAGATTTTAATGAAAATTATTTTTTCATAGTGCCAAGCTTTTATACCTCGGTATACCCATATAAATAATACTCGTCAAGACCATTCATACAAGCCTAAACTCGATGGGGTTGTGTCGTTTAACTACCAAGTTCCTATAGCCACCTTTCGGTTCCATCATCAGATCAGCTCTTTGTCATAATAATTTTACATTATCATTTACACATGCATGCAAAATTTCAGTTCAATCGGTAACCGGGAAGTGCAAGATTTGATTACAGACAAACATCGGGACAGGGTGAAACTAAATAAAAGCTTGTAAAAAGAGAGGCCGTGTAAGGTTCGCAGATAAAGTTTTAAATACTCTTTTGCAAATGGTGTTATGCCATCAGCACAGGTAGCCAATGCGTCAGCACTTACAAATTGTAATAGGCATAATACTTGCATTAGAAATGCAAACTTATGGTAAATACTGAGGTCAACAAACCAGTAAAAACAATATGGGATGCTGTTTACTTAAGAACCAGTAAGTTAAACTATGACGTTGGTTGTCAGCTTTTTATTCCTAACTAGCTTCGGTCAACGGCTTTGCTTGCTTGAAAGACGAAAATAATTATCCAATATTGTTTTGTGCGTCTGTTTAGGTGGAATAAACGTGTTTTCTTTCTTCTGTTCTTTTTCTTTCTAACAGTATTAACTTATTTTAATTTTTCTGTTTGAAGTATCTGTTATTGGTTTATTGTGCAAACATACCACAGTGTAGTCTTTTTAACCCAAAGGTTGACTGGTAGAGAATGCCTTGTTGCATTAAGTCCGCCTATGTATGTACCATTACTGTACATGTCTACATCAAGTGTAAATTAATTAATTCGTGCATAGTCTTTTGTAACACATTATTTTAGTTAACTAAACAATGATCTAATATTTATTATAGACTTTTTTACTTCATATACATATCTTACAAATAAAAAGTGACGGTGAAAAAAGTCATCAAGATTCGGACACACGATACAAATAAGTTACACACCTTAAAGAAATATAACAGAACTAGCTTCTGCCAGCGACTTCGTACGCGGATCCTGTTGCTTATGCCAGCGACATTCAGTGTTATAAACGTAAGAGTAGACAAAAATAAACAGAAAGCTCAGAACTGCTAAGCTATCGGGAGTTACACGTGTTATTGTGAGTTAACCATAAAAGATAGACGTATGCTGTCGTGGGAAATTTTTATATACTTTTGAGGAAAACATTGCCGTTATACATGTTTTCTGTGTAGCTTTAACCATTAAGGCTGCAAACGCGACGGAAGCTTAAAAAATGGAGTAATTTCTCCCGTTTTCCCAACATTTCCCTTCACTGCTCTGCTCCTATTGATCGTAGCGTGATGAAAAGTATACTATAACCTGCCCAGGAGTATGAAGAATGATTGTACCAAGTTTCGTTAAAATCCATCGCGTAGTTTTTGTTTCTATAAAGAACATACAGACAGACAGACAGACAGACAGACAAAAATTTTACTGTTTGCATTTTTAGCATCAGTATCGATCACTAATCACCCCCTGATAGTTATTTTGGAAATATATTTCATGTACAGAATTGACCTCTCTACAGATTTATTATAAGTATAGATAATGCATAAAATTCTACCTAATAAGAAAATCTGTCTCTGCGATCATTCTAGAAAACAAAAAATTAAAAATAAATATTTTTCAAGCCAGCTACTAGCATTGTTCTACTTTTAGAGAAAAACGTTTAGTGACACTTGTTCATTATGACATGTCTAAAAAAAAAGAAATTAAAAAAAGCCTATGTGTTCATATAGCAGTTTGGATTCACCGTGCGCCGGTATCAAAGTGCCGACAGATACCAGATACCGATATTGTAATGTGGGCTGATACTACAGGGCCGGAGTAGGACGGAGATGGGTGCATTCAGCGATACTGATCATATGGATAATGTAATCAACTAAGTTGATGTTGACTTGATTATGCTGATACTAATTCCCGTAAATTGATTATTATCATAAAACTTTTACACTTCAAAAGAATTAATAACCAAAGTAAATTACCAGAGTACAGTATAATACCTAAACTTGCGTTTAGGTAACAAAAGCAAGCAAACTACATTACCTATTTACTTGTGGCTACTGATTCATCTAAGTAGAAACCTTCATCTAAAAAGTCAAGCATGAGTGTTAGCCCTAAAATACTCTAATTATATTATTATTGTGTCTATACATTTTTGCTCATTGCTAAGAACAAAAATCTTTATACACCTACTCCTGAACATTAAAGTTCCACAAAGATGGCCATCGATTAATAGTTGATTGTATAAAGACGGCCTGATGTCATCATTTTTACATTTGACTATTAGTTGACTGTCCTTATGAAGTGTTGCTTGAAAAATAACAACAAACTGAAAGCTCTTTAAAGTATCTTATTCCAGTTGCACCCAATGATCCGATTGCTAGCAACTATTTTTATTGCACCCACCATTGACTACCTGAGTTCAGCCCAGTGCTCTTCTATCAGTCTAGCAAGCTCCCACGAATCTACAAGTCCCGACAGGTTGAGAAACCGAGTTCATAGACCCCAAACAAAATGACAAAAAGCGAACGCTCAGTTGTAAGCTCGAGTGAAAAAAAAAATTAAAAACCGTCTTAACAGATTTTGATTAAGTAATTTTTGCGATTTCAATGACTCGTGGTTATTTTCTCTGGGAAAAACGTAAATGTTTCATTCTAATTTGCGCTTCTTTTTTGTGTAAAATCTTGGCGTGTGCTGGACTCGGAACACTAACTACAATAATAAATATTTATATCATTTTTGGCATCTCTTTTAGTGTCGTGTTGTGTCTAGTAATTTATTTTACGCTAAACTATAAACGTAACAAAAAATCTAATGAAAAGATAATTATTATAATTTATAAAGTGAAAAGATATTTTTAATACTTAAGCCAATTAATATGAATGACTCAAAAATCAGACGTGTCATGATTGTAGTAAGTGCGTAATAATATTTATGTGAAATTCAATAAAAAATGTTTTGTATGTGTGTGTATTTGACAGCGTTAAAACACCGCACTGCACTAATTATTTTTTTATGAAATTTGTAAAATTAAATCTGTTTTTTGAAATTAATTCATGAATCCCCAAGCGACCACCGGTGGCCGCGCATCTATTGTCTTACTATTGTGTTTCTAATTGACGGTATCTGAAGGGTTAACGTTTTTTTTTACATTTTCATTAAACACTCACAATGTTGTGAATAAAATTCAATAAGTAAGTATATTAAGCGTATGCGTAACTCTAGTAGAAAAACCAATGTGTGACAATTATAGTATAGCAATACCAACGGGGTTACCATAACGTTCAAAGTAAGACTGTTTTATTCTTATTCCAGTGTGGGTAAGAGACAGAGCTATACAGGTTGCCTAGCGCCATCTCTTACCCACACTGAAACAAGATTAAAACATTCTTACTTTTAAACGTCATGGTCTAGGTCCTGTTAGGTACTTACTGTACTATAATGTTGTCATCATCATCATCATCAGCCTTTTTAATGTTCCCACTGCTGGGACTCAGGCCTCCTCTCTAGGAGAGGGAATGGGCCGTAATCCACCACGCGGGCCTAGTGCGTGTGGGTAATGTTTTATGTTCTTATACTGACTGACTGATTTTAAGCCTTATTACCATCTTAGGAGGTATCAGCATTGTGATAACTATTATATGAATATCTATACTATTGTCGTAAACTTGAGCTAATTCGAATAACTAAAATGTACCAATTTGTCTTACCTACGCAAGAAATAAGCAAAACATTTTCTTCGATGTCTGCCAGGAATAAACTCTGTCACGAAGATATTTTTTCTACGGTATTATAATCAAAAAAATACTACAACATTTAACGTCAACAAAATCAAAAGTAAATAAATAAAGACACTATTTATAGAAACCTAATAACATGGTTCTGAATTTCCAATACTCGTTTTAAATGGACTGACATCGCATGACCTGAGTTTCCCCGAAACGTAGGCTCCAATGCCTCCAAAGAGCAACAAAACTCTTTGAATCGCAATGCCAACGCCCGCCAAGTTTTGGCGCGAACCAAACGTCAAACATCAGTGTCTATGGTTGTCTATATGTTTTTCTAAACTTTTTTACAGGCAAAGGAACAAAAACTCGCCCGTACCTCGCATCAATGATAGCCATTTAATGGCATCACGACGCGATAAAAAGTTCGGGCTTCGATAAAAACTAAAATGTAGATCGTTTTGAAATGAGCATAGGTGAACTGTGTTTTTGTTCCGCCATATTGTTGTCGCTAAGGCGTTTTGTTTTGTTATTAAAGTTGCAATTTAAAAACTTGTTTAAAATTCTGTTTAGAAAGAGTCTCGTTGCGGTATAGTTATCATAAAATGATAATATTCTTGCTTTTTCTGGAGCAGTTGCGAATTTATTTTTACAGTTAGTTTAGTTATTATGTAATAATAGATGGTGTCCCATTCACGGACAGACCTCAGCCGCCATTTTCTGGCGAAATCTGTCCAGTATCTCACTGTTTTAGGGTACCAACTCTATTTCTTTTCTACTGTCATAAAATTCCCACGTCATTAAATTGCATTGAGACATCCCTATTAACAACCTAATAGCATTTCCGATTATTCTAAACGAGTAATGAATGGATCGATTTAAATCTGTCGATCTCGATTGCTATTCGCTAAATCATCGGCGAATTAAGTTTTTTTATCGATTACGCAAACCAAGACACGCGAGTGATCGATTTTAAATGCACAATTAGATTTGCGGAATCCATTACCATACCTAAAAATATGGCGTGACAGAATATTTTAATTCTCTTAAGGCCAGTGTACATGGATGTGTGATACCGGAAGTAGTGTGATGTTTATTTTTTAAACACATTAAAAAAAAAACTGTTTATAATTAAAGGTTTATTCCGTAAATATGATCACTTTGTTCAGTTTCAGTCTACTTACTTTTTTTTTTAAATTTATTTTCAAAAATAAATTTTATGCTCAAAACCTTTACTGAAACAATAATGTTTTTATTATTGTTTGGAAACAATTATGTATCTATTAATAAAATAGATTGGTAGTTTTGTAAGTTTTACATTTAAAGACGTAATTTGCAAAAACAGTTTTTTAATTTCTTTTTTATGTATTATCAACACTAACATATCATACTACGTATTTTTGGTAATTCTTCATTGCTCTTACTAGAACGATTCTAGGACAACTCGTCCCTAAAAATATTTACATGACTACCGACACAAGTATAGAACTCGACTCAAACAGTTTTTCTTCGATAAAAATTCCGACAACGGAAAAAATCTTTATGGTTTGCTCGGTAACACCGATCTAACCGGCTAGTTAAAAACCCAATATTTAATGTTTAATTGAACCACTTTTTTGTTCGATAACTATTTTTCGCCTGAAATATACGGAAAACTCTTCTTACCAATTCCTAAATGACTGTGACTGACAGTCGTTCAGTTTGCAATCTACCGTATCCGTAATTTTATTACTTGCATTTTTTTTATTGTATATAGCTCATTGAGCGGTATCCATAATTATACTTATTATTTCTTGGAACGCACTTCACCTCATACCGCAGTCTATTGTATTATATTTAAGCAGATGTTTTTTTTTTAGTTAGAGTATAATAATTACAGTAGGAAGTAGGTAACCTCGATTTGCTACCAATAATAAATTTAATTAATATTCTTGTAAATCAACAAACCTTTTTAATTTTATACTTAGCTATAAATTTTTCTCACCAAAGCTACAACAAAAGCAAATAATAAATATTCATTTCGCCCGACCCCAACCACAGCCTTCCATTTTTGTCGAAGTAAATGCGTTTCGCGGTAAAACTTGAGTATCGTGTCAACACCGCCTAACATCTGTTATGCTTTTTTATTACGAATTTAAAACTGGCATTAATAGGCACAATGTGAAATAACACTTTTACTCTTACGCGGAATTGAAAAAAAAAAACGTGATTATGTAAAAAAAAAAGTAGAAACGTCCGGCTGTCACTGTTGCAGGGTTGGCTGTTTCTTTTTTTTTTGACATTAATATTTCCGAAATGAAAATGCATTTTTTTTTAGTTAAAATGCCAGTGTACCCAACGGGAATTATGGCCTAATCCTTATAATTTCCCTAGCATATTATTATCGTCCAATGAATACTGCGCAAATGAAATATCTACGACACTTCCGGTGACTTCACCTGTTGGCATTTATTTTTCCTAGCCATTTCCGTTTCACTTCTGAGTCTTTCCTTAGTCCTTCCAGACTTTGTTCTCATGATTTTCGTTTTCGCATCTAAATCATCTCGCCACCTCTTTCTGGACCGGCCTCGATTGCGCTTTGGAGCTGCAGGAGCCTACTGCGTGGCGAGATTAGCCCAACAGTCGCTATGCATGCTGCTGACGTGACCCGCCCAATCCTATTTGAACCTGGCAGCCTTTTTACCCACATCTATTGTGTCCATTTTGGAGCGCAGTGTGTTATTCTGTATTTGGTCAGTTCCTGTTCTTTTGCTATTCGATGAGTGACCAAATCACAGCATCGTAGGTTAGAAAGGGCAGGAAACATCAGTCGATGAGTTGGCGCTTCAAGGAGACTGGTAGAGCAAACTTCATTATCGCCTTCATGGACCAGTAGCTTTTCCAGGTGCTCTGTATGCGCCGATGTTCATCTTCTCTTCCTGTCTGTCAAGCCCTGAATTTCTTGCCCATCTATCTCCACATTTGGACTTAAAAATAACCAGTAGTAACTGTATGATAACCCTAAAACGTAAGGACACTCAGGCTGTAATGGTAAAAAATGTGATTTGTGTTACATCTATATTTTAATCAAGATAGACAGGCATTTACGCTACATGTCGCGGGTTCGATTGCGGCACGAAATAATTATTTTATTTATTTATTCATTTATGTACACACACAAACACTTATAAATGAAATTAACAAATACAGATAGAAGAGTACACAGATACTGCTTATCTATCTATATATATAAAAATGACCCCCGTTTTCCGTTGTCACGACTTGGCATGAAAACGGCTTTACCGATTTGGCTGATTTTTTTTTTGTTGTAATTGTTATTGTGAGGAGAAGGTTCTTATGGAAAAAAAAAATAGGGTAGTGTAGGGTAGAGTAGGGTAGAGTAGGGTAGAGTAGGGTAGGGTAGGGTAGATTAGGGTAGAGTAGTAGGGTAGAGTAGGGTAGAGTAGGGTAGAGTAGGGTAGAGAAGGGTAAAGTAGGGTAGAGTAGGGTAGAGTAGGGTAGAATAGGGTAGAGTTGGGTATAGTAGTGTGGAGTAGGGAAGAGCGGGAGCGAAGCCGCGCGGGCAAAGCTAGTTCCTAATAAATTAGTATCTTTATTTCATCGTCAAAAAAAAAAACAGAAGTTTAAGTTAGCTGAAACTGAAGATCGCATCACTGCTTACTATCAGATGGGGTCGTATTCAAGCACTAGTATCTTAAAAAAAAAAAGAAATGAAACTTCAGTTGTAATTTTACAATAATTCAAAAACGCCACTGATACCGCTATAACCGTGGTAAACTACTGATCCCAAAAACTTTAAGGGAAAGATAACCATCGATTCAAGAATAAGTTTTTAAGGCTCATAGCCCCTTGAACATCTGGCCGAAATTAAATGGACACAGCACTCGTACCCGCCCAGGCGGCAGTACGAGTATCTGTGCATTTAATTGCGGCCAGCTGCGCCCGCTAACCTTTATATCCATTTTTTTAGCGAAATATTGAATTAATTGATTGATTTACATATGCTATGTTCATTTTGAAGAATATTTAACCATAAATATTTATGTGTCAAAATTTTTCTAAAAATCCAAGCCGTTTCGAAGGAATAGGAAAAAGTTGCGAAATTATTAAATATTTTTTTAGACAAAAGTATTAATCGAAAACAAAATCAATAGTTGATAATGATGTTCATAAATCACTAGTCACTAGATAATATAAAACAAAGTCGCTTTTTCTGTCCCTATATCCCTATGTACGCTTAAATCTTTAAAACTACGCAACGGATTTTGATGCGGTTTTTTTAAATAGATAGACTGATTCAAGAGGAAAGTTTATATGTATAATATTGCACCCGAGCGAAGCCGGGGCGGGTCGCTAGGGAATCTATAATAAAAACATTTTTTTTTTCAAACCTTGTAACCTGGCCGTTACCGAGAAATGGGCTTCAGAAAGTGACTGTTTTACGGTGCTTGGGCCTTAATTATTTCGATCATGTTTGCTATACATAACCGCGTCGCTTCGTTCAACCCTATTGCGCGACAATTAGTCCGTCGCGTCGCGTCGCACTAAGTCAAGGGCAGTCACCCAGCCAGCTGGTTTCCTACTGAATTTTAATATGCTGCCGATTCAGAAACTACGGCGCTATTCTAGTTTACGACCGCGCCCAGGGTCATACACTTGTATTCTTTGTTACTATGCACGATTTTGCGTTGCAAAATTTATTTATTCACATACTAGCTTCTGTCAGCGGCTTCGCCCGAAATTATCTCAAAAGAACGTACTTTTGGAACAAAAACTATGCTTTATCCTAAATGCAGGACATGTTTCACCTGTTCATTAAACTCTGTTCAGCCGTTTAAGCGTGGAAAAGTAACAAACATACAGATAGAGTTACTACGCATTTGTTAATATGGATTTCGATGTGTAATCAAGTTTTTTTTGTGAGGATATCGCAGGATGTGTCTGTAAATACAAGGTAGTGTAGACCTTCACAATTACAGTAGAGTCAGTAACCTGATGTGTGCACAGCGATAAGAAAATGGTTGCTATCTGGATTTTGCCAGAATTTTCAGTTAGATTTGTGGCGATATGTTTACTCTCTTTTAACGGCTTTTTTTGATACGCTAAAGCAGGAAATCAGTTTTTTTTATTCGCTGTTTTATTTTTAGCGCTTCTGCAAAAAATGTATCACATTTAAAATGATTTTAGCCGAAATAAAAACCAAATTGAAAAAAATACTGCGTTCGTTGATCGAATATTTTGACAACAAGTTGAAACGCCAAAAGCAGTAGTCTTCAAAGTACGCTTGACGGCCATCAATATCAACATCGATCTTGTTTTAGATTAGCACGCATGAAGCGTAACCAAAGTTGTAACTTTCATGTATTTACGTAAATAAAATTCACTTTCGATATTTCCTTACACAGAAACTTGCTTTAGCAACTTGGGCAGGACTTGTGGAAATGTAGAAATCCTTGAGACTTTACGCATATCCAAAAGCAGATGCGTGTCATAGACACACAATTCTATTTTTGGAACTTCTTAAACATGCTAATATTTACAATGGACTACGTAATACATTTTAATAGACGAGCGGAATTTTTCATTCATTGGCACGAAGGAGCGTATTCACAGTGAATTAAATGTTTAGAGCATAAATTAACTAATTCTAGCATAGTAGCAGACGTTGTAATGATATGCATTAACTTAGCTAGTTAATTCAAATTAATCCCCAAAAATTGTGGGCTCCGTGACGCTCCGACCAAGGCCAGACGGTACGTAGCTTGAACTTTAAAAGCGCCCATTCGGTTTGAATTTATTTCAATATTTAAGACGATTTATAAGGCGTGACAGAGGAAATTCATTTCAAAGAGTGCTGATAAAAAGTACTTCAAACGTATGGACTGTACCCAAACGAGTGCATCGTCTAGTAAACTTTTAAATTTATTTTACGTCGGACACGTCACAAGGGGTCATTCTACTTCTTCTTAGCGTGTCGATGACAATTTTTTTTTTTCAAGTCGAATTCCTAGCCTGGCCCAGTATTCAGTAATGCAGTCTACTGAAGTTGTCAATAGATCCCTACGTGACCAGGGGACAGGGCATGTGGTAGATGGAAAGTGGGACATGGTCTGCGAGAGACGCAGGACAAACACTGAAGATTGGAACCGTCCGAAAACCTTTGGACATTGTCTTTGCTGCGCCTAACTTGATTGCGTGCGTAGTCTGCTAACAATTTTCCAAGTTAGCATTCGTGTCCAGGAGTGATGTTCTCCGATCTTTCACCACGATGGCAACCCTGAACTATGGTTATTGACTTTTTGACGGACAAAATCTGCCGTGAATTGAAAACCTTAGTACTTAACAATTTTAATTTTTTTACTGTTATGAAAATGGACCTATTTAATGAATAATACGTCATTTATTAATGATGAACCTATAGATAGTATGTCGTTTTTCAGTCACTGCATATCGTCCCTCGCAAAGTGGAATGGCCCTCATCAATTTTGGTAATGTTATAATTCTGATTTAGCACCAAAAACAACATTAATTGCCAGCTACCCAGTTATTAAGATAATTAGACATATTTTTGGAACAAAGAAATTATGTGTAGTGTTAGTATTTAAATTCTACAGATGAGTTTTGATATTATCTGTAATACAAACGCCTTCAATTACTCGTTTAACATAGCATTAAATGGTTTTTGTAAGTTTCATTACCTAACTACTAAATCGTCGCGAATATACGTTGTTTTTTAGAACTCGCAACATCAGAACTACTCTATAAAAAAAAATCAGACAACCGAAATTCAAACAAATCTTTGTAAAGTTAGCTTTTTTCCTGGTAACTATTTTCAAGCTCGATTTCGTTTTCATTATTTTTAATTTTAAACATTGACACTTATATTGGTATAAAGACACCCATTCGCGCGCCGACAAATATACGCGACGACGCTAATGGCCCGTTCGCAGATAATAACGATTTAATTTGTCGCGTTTGAAATATGGAATTGAGTTTGACTGGTCGTTATCCATATTATTTTCTTAATTAATTATACTGTTATTTTCACGCGTAGTTTAGAAAATGAACCAGTTTACCTACGCCTTATGTTTGACTATTTACATAAGCTGAGACAGTAATGGGGCTGATAAAATGTAATACATAATTCCTTATTTATAATCGCGTCTGAACATTTTCGTATTTAGTATCTTTATTTTTGACTCAGCAACAGTAAACAAATTATTTTATTTTGTTTCGAATTTATCTTTTGCTCAGTTCATTAACATCTTTTAGCATCACTACACAACTAACACAAAGTACCTAGTAATAATCCAACCAACTCTCTTATTTCAAATCAAATGAATATAGGATTCAAATCACACTTTGAAAGATCCTAAAATCGCGCCATGAATACGCGCCTCAGAACTTTGACGATATAAAGTTTGGAAACGTCTCGACTAACCTTGAACGCAGGCGCGGTCGCGACTCGCGATAGTGCACGAGTTGAATGTTCTCGTTAAGCGTTTTTCTTACTACTTAATTATTCTATTAGTATGCACTAAACACAACATTTACAGGGCTGCCAACATTACAGCGTCTAAGCTACAAATTACAAATTGCGGCGAATACTTTAAAAATCGATTCGTAAACAGAGATCGAAGTTCAGCATTTCTAAATAAATGAATATTTGCATAATTTACTGTAACCACAGTTGTTATGCTGGCAGAAAGTAAATCTTCTTAAACAATGGTTTGGGTGAAATTAGGATTCAATCAACAAAACAGTTTTGTTAATGAAGTAATAAGGAAACTCAACAAGCGACTAGAGTTGATTGTTGAGTAATGTAATTAATATATTAAAAAAAAAATTAAAAAAATACTATTGCCAAAGACACCGAACTGTTAAAGCAACCAGTCATATCTTGAAAACCCTAAGAAAATGAGTTGCTCAGCCCTATCGCTGAATGCAGTTCAATGCGCTAGCTCCATGTTTCGGCACTACATTCCACCTCTGTTAGTCAGACGCCCACGAGCGTCGGCGAATTCGCACGAATTTCGCACTCGGATGCACGAACATGTTTTAATAAATAAATTGATATGACAGCTCCACTTGTTTCGCTGTACAATTTGGCGCGATGTATGTTTTAGTTTTTCTAAACGTTGGAGATCAATAAACTGTGGGCCTGCATAACATTATAAAATATTTACTAGTGGCAGTAGTAATTACTTGAATATACAACTGTCCGTCTACATTTTAAAGTCGTGCGTGGTACATCTGTTATCTAGTTGTCAATTTTTTTCTTTTCATTGTTTTTGCTGGAATCATTATAATTATCTTTACAAGAAACTTATGTTTAATCCTATACTTTAATTATGTTTTCTTTGATGCCACCCACTTACTACTTATTTTGAGATGGGCGTTCTTTATCGCGATGTCTTTCGGTCTGTTGCTAATCTGATTAGACAGCCTAACTACTCGCAAACTGCGAATTAAATATGGACATCAGATTCAAGTGTTCAACTACTGAGCGCCTCTTCTATTTCCCTACCTACTCTTTTTTAAAATAAAACGCAACCGAACTTAAGTCCTTTATTAGTACAGCTTATGTATCTGGAACCATACAAAAAGATTTTGCCTCATCCATCTATTCATAGTTCTCAGCAAAAGGAACTCGAGACACCAGTTACGCCCAAATTTGGTCATGGGTCGTGCGAAATGCAGTGCACTACTATTATAACATTACACGTATAAAGCACTTGAATAAAGTGCTTGGACAAAAAGCCAGAGCTTTATAGCCGTAGCCAATCAAGGAAATATCACTCTGAGCCTCACCTTTGATATTTGTATTAGATTATGGGGTTGGTATCTGAAATCTGATGCAGATAATGGCGACCTGATTGGAATGTCCATGAGAACCAAGTTAATTATAATGGACTTAATTATTTGGCCTTGGTATTAGATCATGGTTGGTCAGTAAAGAACCAAGAATTTAAATATTCATGAATTAACAAACCATTGATTTTCAAAAATGAATTTGCTATGGCAAAGGAGCTGGGATAATTTTAAACACGTTTGTTAAACATGGTCTGTAAAATAATAAAAGAGCAATGTAAAACAGAGTTAATCCAACAAGAACCAAAACTCATCCAGCCATGTCGATCGTCTTCAATAAAAACATTGAACAACACACAGAGCCCCATATTTTACCCATTTAACATCGTTTCCCAACATCATTTGCGATTTCATCACCTAATTCACATTCAGGTTTTCATGAATGAAGTTTTAAAGTTCAAAACGATAAGGTATTTAAAAAAAACCGGTTTGCTGAATAAATATTAGCGAGACCGTGAAAATGAAACGAGTTGTTGATAAATTTTATGCGTAAGCTTGTAGGCGTACGGCAGACAGGCGCAGTGAAAGGAGGCTAGTCATGAACTCATGAATGAACTACGGTTTCCATGTTTGTGGTTAGTACTACAACGGTCTACGGGACGGGTAGGCTCGCAGTTTGTAGTTAAAGAAATTTGTGTAAGGATTTTACCGGTATTTAATAAATATAATAAATTGGAATCAAGTTTTATATTTATTACATGTAATAAATATAAAACTTGTGTAACACTAACAAATTTTTTAAATTAAAAAAATCTTTAAATCTCAGTAAGTCGGAATTAAACCAATCGTCTATCCTTACTAATATTATAAAAGCGAAAGTGAGTTTGTTTGTTTGGTTGGTTGTTACGTCTTCACGCCTAAATGGCAAAACCGATTTTGATGAAACTTGATACACGGATAGACCATGTCCTGAAATAGGACATAGGATACTTTTTATCTTGGGATAATTTCCTGCTATCACGCGGGCGAAGCCGCTGGGAGCAGCTAGTACTTAATAAAAGTCTTCAGATCGAATAGCATCTTTCGGATAAGTTATAAAGATGAGGCATATTGATTGCATACTCCACTTTCGAAATACTACTGCAAATTCATCTACCAATAGCTCTCAAATCAATCAACAAGCGAAAATAAAGGTTAAATAATGGCATTGTGAACAGGCGACTTTACGCCTCCCAAAATCAACTGTCACAATAAACCATAACCAACTCGTTGAATACGCACAATTCAAATTTCGAATGTCAGATTTCCCGCCCACTGGAAGCCCACAGATGACATAACGATTGAGACTTGAGTCATGCTGCATGGTTGGCTGCATAGAGCGATGCGCCCATTGTGAAATTGTCGGGTATAATGAGAGTAGTTTGCACATATTTGTGTCAGTGAGACTGTGTTTGTATGAGCGGATATAGGATAGTAGGACATTAAGTAAAAATAGTTTAGGACTAAAGCATAGTACAATATTTAACTAGGCCCTTATAATCAGCCTTATAATGTTCCCACTGTTGGGACTCGGGCCTCCTCTCCGGGAGAGAAAATGGGTCGTAATCCACCACGCGCGGGTGCGGGTCGGTGGATGTCACATGTCTTTGAATTTTTGTTTTAGAACTTCCTTACTGTTTTCAAAACAGTGGTAATGAAATAAATTACACAAAGTAATGGGGCCAAAGTGACTCTTGAACATTCCCGACTGAAGCCCTTTTTAGTGTAGATTTGCATTGTGCCTATATAGGTTTTCCTTTATTTAGCGGGATCATGAATTTCGAAATCAATGTTGAGTCCATATCTATGGTTGAGTCCTGTTGATTTATTCGTTCGTTCGTTTGTTTTTTTTTACCGCCACTGAACCCATAGTTTTTTTTTGTAATTTTTTTTCTATTTTTGTTGTACAATAAAGTTTATTCTATTCTATTCTATTTATTTCACACATTTCTGGTCTTATATACTTTTATTTTTTATTTTATTTTTATTTTATTTATTCGAGAAAAATAACAATTATACATTAAAACCTTATACTAAGTTATAAATATGCAGAATTTATAAATATATAACCTACGACATTTTCCACAACATACCAAGGGTTATATTTTGGGCACGCCACAATTATGGCGGTAAGTCCCCTCTTTGAGGCGTGGCTGGAAAGACCTCACGGCGTCCTTACCTTCCGCATGACGCAGGTCCTCACCGGACATGGCAAGTTCGGGAGGTTCCTGCATCGGATTCGAGCGGAAGAGACGCCCGGGTGCCGCCACTGTGCGGAACGCCCGGAGGACACGGTGGAGCACACAGTTGAGGTGTGCCCTGCTTGGGCGGAGCAACGCCGTGTCCTCGTGGGGGCGATCGGCGGCGGAGACCCCTCGCGCCGGGCCTTGGTTCAGGCCATGGTCCGGAGCGAGGAGGAGTGGCAGGCGGTCGCCTCCTTCTGCGAAACAGTAATGCTAGCAAAGGAGGAGGCAGACCGCATCAGGCAATGGCGCCCCCGCCGCCGCCGCCGGGATTCCGATCCCGATTTCCAGCCACCGTAGACGCGGGCTCGCGGACGGCGAGCCATGGGTAGCTCGCTGTCCGATCGTCCGGTAACTGTCCGGACCGAGCCAAGGCGTCGACGGCGCGCACTGTTCCCGCGCGCCTCAAGGAGTTGTCAGCAACAGGAGGGGCCCATCTGGGTCGAAGCCTACCGGGGTCGGGGTTATCCGAAAGGAAACTAGAGCCCCGGTATGAAGGCTAGAAGGAACGGCGCGGGGTTTTTAGTCAGTAAGACTCTGACACTGTCTCCCGCTCCACCCAAGAGCGGGTTTCGTCAATGATGATTTTCCCCGTCGAGAGAAAAAAAAAAAAAGGGTTATATTTAACAGTGCGCTATTCTAGATTGACAAAACAGAAAAGAAGTTAATAATAAACATAAATATAGACAGGCATGCGAATAAGAGAGAAAGATAAAGGGAGAGAGAATGATTAAATAATAAACGAACTATTCTAAATTTGTTCATAAATAAGCCTTTTAAACTACGTTACATATACGTATGTACTTACAACCTAACAAACTCATGAAATCTTTAGACATTCACCATTCGGTACCTGACCCTACTCTTACAAACTCTACCACCGACACACGTAGACACACATAGATTTCTGACACAGGACTTGCTAACGCCATACAAAAGGACTAAACCATACATAATACAACTAATTCCGTAATGGGCAGCCAACAGTCATGTTTCCATGTAATTAGGAGTACAGGTCATGCTGCAGCAGTCACGAGTCATCAGGCGCCTGGCGCATATCATTACAGCTGGTTATTAATAATACATGCCGCACGATCCTGATTATTGTGGGATAGGGCTTGGTTCGACTGACAGCGGGGATGGCTAAAGTTTAGTCGATATCGACCCGTGTGAACACTGTCAATCGATCATCGTCATCATCATGTTTTTCTTAGTCTTATTCCAATTTATCAGTGTTAAGAAAAACTTAAATGGTTATCTACTTTCCTGTTGATTTCCAATTCCAACTAGCCTTTCGCACGTATGCTGGAAGAGATTTCTTCAGAAAGAAGCATCATATTTGCACATATTTTTCTGTTTTCTTCCTTTTGTCTGTATATTAGAAATGAGTACATAAACTAATAAATAAATATGTTAAGAGATAAAACCATAAGATGGGCCAATGCCCGCTAGAACCGTGAGTTCCATCTAAAAAAATAAAACAGTAAAAAAATTGACCTCAAACAATTCTTTATCCTAGCGCTTAAACAGACTACAGACTATACATAGTTTTTCATCTCTACCCTGTCCCATCTGTGTACCGTAAAGTGATTGTCCGCTTGCAGTGTGACCACAGCCTCAAGGTCGTCACAATAGCAGTATTTATGTACTTATTAGGTACTGGTATTTGTCGGATAGTTTCGCGTATTACGTGAAGGACATAACTTTACCAGTAATCGGTTACCAAACACCTCTGGTTTTACTACTTGGACTTTCCCGTTCACGCTTTTGAGGGGTTTACCGATAACGGAAACAGCTGTATAATTCCAATTAACATTTGTATGTAAAGGTTCACAACAATCTCCTCTCAATTGTACCAGCAAGATATTTTTTTTTATTATGGGTAGGCTCGCGTTTGACCACTTTCTCACCTGATGGAAAGTTATGTGTAGTAAACCATTCACTATTCCTAGGTTATATTATAGCTGCCAGGAACACAGACGCCGGAAGGAAATTGCACTTCTTAGTTGTAAGTATAAGAAAGAAAGCATTATAGATACTCGTATCTTCATGGATGGACACCTGGAACTGACCAGCTAGGTTTAAACTAAAATTTACCTACACATTAATACAAATATTGTTAATGGTTTTTAAATAACGGCACGGTTGGCGTAGTGGTCGAGCGAATGGCCGCTGCGCTACGTGTCGCGGGTTTGATTTCTGTACGGAAAAAATATTTATATGGGGTATAGGAGTCTTGTATGTGAAAGTTTACATGTTTTTACTAGTATAAGGCAAAGGTTTTAATAAAAGAAAGCAAGAAAACATGTTTATTTAACACACAATGAACAAAACAACTATAAAAAAAATTATAGCTTAAATAATATTAAAAAAATAAATAAAGGTAGTCTTTGGATGATTCTATCCAAACTCTTTCAATAATACAAACCCTCTTCTAAATCCTATTTGGTAAAAGTCAATGTTTAACGAAACGAAATTAACAAAACATTTTACACTAAGTAAATATCATCAAAGTAATATAGTACAAGTGAAGTGAAAGTAAACAAACGTCATCCAAAGTCCGCACATGAGTGTTTACATCTAACATTTTCCTTATCTGACGTATTCTCCAAAAGGTGAACAACAACATCAACATATAATCAGCTGTGTTGTAGGTAGATACTCCACTTAGTCAGACAATAACAGCTGTGTAGGTACTCAACATAGTCAGACAACTACAAGGTAGGTATTCGACTAAGGGTTAGCTCCCACCGACGCGCGACGCTGATTCAACAACACCTACCTATAATACCGCCACGGGCGAACTACAAAGTGATCTAACGTCATAGAAATCCTATACCGCACCATCGATTCGAACATACGGTAATATACAATTTTTTCAAACCTTATTAACCTGACCGTTACCGAGGAGTAGTCTTTAGAAAGTCACTGTTTTATGGCACTGCTCGGGTGCCTGGGCCTTAATAGGATAAAATCACGCCGTCAATGCACGTTTAAAAAACGTGGTGTGCAAAAGCACAAAATATATAAATACAGAAGTCAATCTACATACAAAGCGCGCTCGAGCAACGCACACATAGACACCGCACACAGACACGATATCTCGGAGCGCCTCGGCCCGCTCGTCGAACAGTTTCGGCTCAAACGCTCATTAGTGTGCGTCCACCGAGAGTAGGTATAAAAAGTGAAGTACATACATGAGATTGTCTTCTGTACCTATCTATTTTGTGGCACAGGCCTTTAGAAAAATAGAAGTACTACTGGCCTCTTCAAGCATCATCGCGTCGCGTTACGTCTCAGTGTGAGCCGATCTTTAGTCAGCTGAGCATTGTTTATTATTGTGTCTCTGTATTGCACAATAAGTGTAATCGTCACATAATATCGAGTTATCAATAGAGATAGCATGTGCACTGGAGGCGGTGCCATTACTTTGCACTGCGTTGCACAATAGATTGTCATAAACAATCGACAGTTTGAAGTGCAATGATTGATGAGGGGAATTTTTTTAAGATGTTGCGTCGATTCCAAACAATTTTTTTTTTGGATTTGAAATCAGCAAATGTCTTCTCATTCTGGGAAATGGATTTCAACTGTTTAACTATCATGGTTCAAGAGATACAGTCTGATAGACGGACGGCCAGCGGAGTCATAGCAATAGAGTCCTTCGGGTACGGAACTCTAAAAAGTACGACAATTAAAATCCACGTCGGAAAATCTTAACACACTAAATTAATTGACACTTTTTATAAAGGCGTGTATGTTTTTTACTCCTTCACGATAAAACATCTGAACAGGTTTGGATGAAATTTGTCCCAAGGATAGATCATGTCCTATAATGACTTGACTAGGAAAGTTTCCATCCTGAGATACGTTACCTTGAGATAACTTTCTACTTTAACACAGGTGAAGCCGCTGGCAGAAGCTAGTTAGGAAAAAAGCATAACTGATGTTAGATATTGGTATTTTGTTAAAATGGGTAGGTTAGAGACAGAATAAAACAATAATATTTTAATCTCAGCGTGAGAACCTAAATACTAAAATATTTTGTATAAAAAACTGCCAATTTAATGCTATTAAAACCGTCTGAGATTTAATTAAAATCGAATAAAATATAAATACTTCACGAATTGAGTTATAAAACGATTAGTCGCTTTCCAAAAATGGTGGTTAAGCTAATTGAACCCACTTTACGAAATAACAGATTTGTCGAAAAATACGATTTTATGCTAATACTGGCCGAAATAAAACCTGAAATGGTAAAATATTCGGCCTTTATACTGCAGTGGGTGGACTATTATATGCTGATTTCTAAGTACTAAACTCTTTTCGTGATGATAGCATTAGATGGAAGTTAAAATAAGTTATTATAGACAGACCATAGCTACGCGACCAGTTGCGCCGCCATAGTATCCCGATGAAGTATAGCCCTAAGCTACCAAACCAGACAATATACAAACACCAGAGTCGCCACATGTCCGAGCTAGCCGCGTCACCAAATTGGTTGCGCAACCAAACGGACACCAGGTGAGTAACTCTATAGAACTGTATACATTTTGTTGGTAGCGGCGACTGGTCGCGCCACCATGATGTCCCGGTGAAATATAGCCCTTAGAGTACACTTTGTAATATAATTACTACACTTGTATGTATATTATGCTTTATTATAGTTAAGATTGATGCTGAATTTATTATAATCAACTTATATGCCAACTGTTATTTATTTATTTATTTAAACTTCATGTACAGTAGTGGTACATAGGCGGACTTAATCCAACAAGGCATTCTCTACCAGTCAACCTTTGGGTTAGCCAGTCTTATGCGTCTCGTATCCATCTGATACTGAACCCTCACCAAGTGATCAGTTCATCTTGATGGCAGCCTTCCAACGCTACGTCTTCTGGTACACGGTCGCTACTCCAAAACCTTTCAGAACCGACGACCATCTGTTCGTTATTAATCAAAATAAATCACGTTTTATGTAATATTTGGTGCAAATTCTGATTGCTACGATTTCAAAAACAGCAAATATTAAATCTATCTATATTAAAGAGCTGAAGAGTTTATTGGTTTGGGATTTAAAAACAATTTTAATGTTGAATAGCATATACAGGGTTATTTGTAAAACACTAGCAACCTCTTAGGTGCTAGTGAAGAACATCATAAACAACAACTTTTGTTCTATGACTTTTTACAAAACATAACACATTTGCCAAAAAAACCTGATGTTCTTAACTAGCACCTAAGAGGTTGCTAGTGTTTTACAAATAACCCTGTATACATATATTGAGGAATTAAGGTTATAGGGTATACTTAATTATAATATCACGCTATGAACTATAAGAGCGAAGCAGAGAAACTAAAGACGCAGGTGTAACCGCGGGAAACAGTCAGTATTCAATATTATAATAAATAAACTCTGATTGAAATATCATTGTCGAGAAAGGAGTGGTCTATTCAAATATTTATATATTCCCGACCAGTAAACCTTATGTCAATATCATGTGTGCCAATATATAACAGTTTGGTTTATGTGTCTAAACCTGTAATAAACAGTGAGAGAAATTATGACAAGGGCGTAATATTACTATAAGTCAATCAGACTCAGAGTCAAAGTCAATTTTATCTAGTATTGAAATTATCTTGTATATTGGGGACGAGGACGCGAATCAGTTACGTGTTTCATGTGCACTGTGGTGCAGTGTAAAAAGATACCAGTAGTACAATAAATAGTAGGACTAGTGTAATTTGAAAATATACAGTGAAACTTGGTTAAGTGGGACCTGGATAAGTGAGAAACCTCCATAACTGGAACTCATGCTGAGGTCCCAACACTTTGGCACTGAATTACCTCTGTTAGTGGGACGAGGTAAGCCTCTATATCTGGGATTTGTTCTTTCGATTTATCATCATAGTTACCTCTATAGCTGAGACAGCGAGTAAATTTTATATGCATAAACCGCTGTAACTGAGATAACATTGTTTGTTTACTCATTCTCAACTGAAATAACCCGTATTCTCACCTCTATTGAAACCCTCTGTAAATGAGACAGATATTTATTTATACCTGTATATCTGAGACACTGGGTAAGTGGAATACCTCTATAAGTAAGTGAAACGACATTGCAGGTCCCTTGATGTCTCACTTAACCAGGTTTCACTGTACTAGTCCAGTAGTAATAACAAGGTGCAATGCATTTGGACTGTTAATCTGAATCTGAGGTGAAATGAAAGGAGTATGTTCAGAATCGGCTACTGAATGGATTTCAGCTATTCTAAATCAAATAAAAAATATTATTTCAAATAGACCATTTGCAGGCACGCTTTTGAATATTCAAATGTCGGTCAGTCCAAGAAAAGTGAAGCTAAATTTCACGTTCCAAAGCGTAGATCTCTATGGAGAAGAACGAAAATAAAGAAGAACTAAAATATATAAAAAAAATCTGCCGTCTTGTGTGCGCAGATATCAATACCGATACTCATATTATTTGCCTACTGGCAGGATAACAAATTTCTTAATGAAACACTACTTAAGTGCATTTAAGTAAAATTTCAGTACCTGAATTATGATTGTTTTGTAACTTCATTTTCTAGTAGGAGTATACAAAGGTATGTATTTTTTTTTATCTGATATAAACTAGTGCTTGACTGCGTTATTATTCCATTAATATGTTGTAAATAAGGCACAAAAACAACATTGTAAAAAACATACAAACAGCCGAACGTCCTTTCTCTCCTTTTTGGGAAGTCGGTAAAAACAGCCCTCGTCGCAACTTAAGAATAATCTACTCTGCTTGTGACTATAAAATCCGTAGTAAAGAACAGTATAGCGTCTCTGATATGTATGTAAGGTGGCAAAAGAACCATTTTGTAATCAAAATAACACTATTAGCACTTGAAGAATGCAGATGATGACAGCAAGACGATTATAAGAGCTCTTTTCATGTCACACAACTTAATTTAAAATCTGTAGGTCTACTGTTTCGCCTACTCTATGTCCGTGCAAAGTATCTACACGTGCACACGGGTGCATGTGTTAGGCTGAGCGCATGATGCACTTACAGGCGTACTCGACCGCGTAAGTTCGAACATAGTCCTTTATATGTGGGCTAATCGATGTGCGAACGATGCCTCTTCTAAGTTCATTAGCACACTGATTGCGTTAAAGGGGAATGGGGAAATTAGACTATGTCTTTTAGTAATAACTAGCTTCTGCCAGCGGCTTCGCCCGCGCACATAAAATATACCCTATGTCACTCAGGAATGAAGTAGATTTCTATCGGTGAAAAAAATTTTGCAATCGGACCAGTACTTTCTGAAATTACCTCCTACAAACAAAAAACAAACTTTACCCCTTTATTATATTCGTGTAAGATGTAGATATCAAGACAAGTTTCAGTGTAGATTTATGTAGGTCTTTGGTTGGTGGAAAACACGACACGTCCTGTTTACGTTGTTTGCTGCTAAATTGAATGTCAATGTTAGTAAACTGACTGAATTGAAAGCGGGCCATTTGGGAAGAATAAAAAGTAATAGAATGAACTTTGAGTGCAGATTTGATGAGAGAAAAGAGAGGGGAAAGAAAACCATTCACTCGAGAAGAAGAAGTCCAAAAATGCGCATTGTCCTTTTAAACCTAATTTTGAGAAAAAAAAAGAAAATTGACCTAATTTGCCCTCACTATAAAAGTGCTTATATTTATATAATTATTTTTTAAATTGTTCCCATCTGCTATAAAATTCTAAACAAAAATTCAAAGCATTTTATTTCAATTAAACCATTTACAGGCACTTTCAAAAAAATGATGCTAATTGCACATTCCAAACCGTAGATCTCCATGGAGAAGAATGTACAAGAAGTTTCTTGCACATTCTTCTCCATGCACACTTTTCAATCACATACAAACTAAAGCGCGCTCCCTCCCCCCTTATCTCCACACTACCCTTCCCACCAATAATTTTCTCGTCTCAGTTTGTTTTCGCAGTAAGCACTTGGCTATACACTGGAGGATAACTTGCTTTTATTACAGGCACGTGTAGAAAGCACACGTGTATCGCAAGGAGGGACGAGCTCGAAGGACTTTGTGAAACTTAAACCGATTTCATCTTGAAGTATATAATATAATATATGTATTAGTAAAAGAATACGCTTATTTTACTTGACAGGGAGAGGGACAAAACGGTTTTGTTTGGTTTTCACACTTAATAGAGGGGAAAACTATGTACGTATGTGTGTCTATGTTTGTTACTCCTTTACGCCTAAACGGTTTAACAGATTGGGATAAAATTTGGCACACGGGTAGACCGAATCCTGGAATAACTTATAGGGTACTTTTGTTTCGGGAATACGTCCTCTTGAAGTAATATTCTATTTTCACGCCGGCGAGGCCACTGACGGTGAGCTGAGGGATGGAGAGCAATAAGTAGCTCGTGGTCTACGTGCGCCTTAAAGACATTCATCAGAATTGACTGGCCAGTTAAAGCGGCTGAAGGCACAGTGCGGGTTTTAGTCAGTAAAAGTCTGACACTCTCTCTCGCTCCTCTCCGAAAGCGGGAGAAGTTAGTTATTTGACGATTTACCATCAAAACAACAGCGTGACTTCTATGGACTGTATCAGCTTGTATACTTGAGCTTTTGAATCCATTGTATGCCAAATCTTAGGCCAGACTGCAGGCTAATCTATTGTGTCATACAATATCAGTTTAAATATTTCTACCGTAACCCAGTGCTTTTCACATCTAAACTGAAATACAGTTTGGCTATTCCAAATGTGGTTTATACCGCATAAATAGCAACCAATTACAAACTTATTCATACACTAAAGGACACAATTACATTGTATACGTCCAAAGTGAGCTCAGCTACTAGTGCACTGTACTATGCACAATTGTGTAGTGACAGTGTACACTCGAACACATAGACGGGTAAACAGGCTGACAACTTCGTACCGCCGCGACGCGTCGGTAAAACAATAGCACATTTACTTAAAAATTGCAAAAACAACTTAAGAATGCCAAAATACTTTAGAGAGAATTTCTTGTTAACAACATGCCTACGCAAATCAAGAGTATGTATATTCTGAACACAGAAAAAAAACTCAGACAGACAAAGCGCAATTTCAACTGGGTCTAGAAAACATGAAGTCTTGAATAAAAGGTCCTATAAAAAAAGTAAGCACTATGAATGGCTCTCCGATAATGCCTAAAAGGGTTAAATAGAAGACGAAAGCTTATTTATTTAAAACATTTAATAAAAAGACAAGAAGAAGAAAACAGAAAAATTGTTAAAAGGTAATGCTTAGAATAGCATAGTATAGTCGGCCTTCTAATATCCCCACTGTTGGGACTCAGGCCTCCTCTCTAGGAGAGGGACGGTGATGAATATTTCTAAAGAAAATTCTTCCAGCAAACTTGCTTGTTTCATACAAAGGTTTGCTGGAAGAGTTTTCTTAAGAATTGAAAGTGCCTGCATACGAAACCAATTGTTCGACTGTACCACGCACCTGTAATCGTGCATGAGAAAGGTCAGAGGAGGACTGACACACGCTCGACCCAAATGACATAACCGTGACCAACACGGACGTAGGACGCCTTGTGTTAGTACTCATATGAGTACTATACTACTGCTATTATTGTACTTGTTTGAGTACGTTTACTTTTATTGAGTATCAGTGGCCTTAGTGTGTAAATCAATATAAACTGGTTAAGGAATTCGAGTACTTTGATTGTTATTAGTTTAAAGATTATTTTTGAGATATCTAAAACCGTAACCAACAACGAAATACACGGGCAATCAAACAATATAGTCTGTAAAAGTCTGACGCTCCCTCTCACTTCTCTCAAAGCGGAAGAAGTTATAAGTATTATGTTTCTCAAGTGTTTACAATGTGGTTTAGCCAAGTGAGGCTGATGCACGTGTCATGCTCGTGAACGGGCGCCGTCAGTTGAGACTGTTCATCTCTTAGTTGCCAGTGCCTTATTTCAGTTTATATTTTTTTAATCCTCTTTTTCTTTATGTATTGACATTGTTCTCGCATAATACAAGCGACAAAAAATATGTAACCAAGATTTTTGTAACTCAAAACACGATTTAAAAGAGAGTGGAGTTTCTTGTTGTTAGACTATGAAACTGCACGTTCTTCTCCATAGAGATCTACGCTTTAGAACGTGCAACTTACAGTGCGTTTCACTTAAGAAGTTCCTTTGCCGTAATGTTGGCAATACGGAAAAACAGTGTTGCAATATTTTTAGCAATTAAATTACTTAATACTAAGGAGATTAACTTATATTTCGTTACTTTTTACAATAGCGTTTTTTTTTTTACTATTTTTAAATAAAGTATAGGGCGCTGGGCTCCATAACGATTGTCTTGCAATTCTTTAAAATACCAAAAACGCCACGCCACAATATCTTATCTCTCTATAACAACGTCCTTTTTCCAATGCCTCTCATAATTCTCCAAAAAGTGCTGCAACTACCGTTAAAATCGATTTCGTTGCGCATTTCGGGGAACAATTTTGGTAGAGTAGGCAACTCTTTCCTTTTTTCCCTTCTTTTTGGTGTAGACAGACAGGGGAGCCAATATTACGCCAAAGGAACGTCTTAAGAGGGTCCTTCTCCACTCGCTTATCGTAAACATCGAAAATGGTTTAAAAGCTTGTTACTTCATTTAATGCAATCCAACGTGATGTTTGACGAAAAGGCAACGCAAAAAAAGAGAGATAACGCCTGGAAACTCTGTTAGTATTCGGTAATTCCGAGATTTACTCGAAAATTTCACAAAACTTGCTCCAGGAAATAGCTGTTTTTTTTTAACCCTTAAAAGTTTTTGGAAAAAGTTCTCATTATTTAGAATCTTAATAAAATTTGCAAGGTCTCTAGAGGATTACTTTTTTGACTTTTTAATTTTTAGGCAAATTATGAAGTGTCAAAGTTCTTACAAAATAGGACATTTTCAGAGGTTTTTACTGGATTAGTTTTACACAAATTTAGAAATTGGTTTCTTTAGAAACCTAGATAATATCCAAAAGATACTGTGTTTCCAAAATATTTAATGAAAAATGTGTAGTAACGTCATAATCAGTTATGAGCGGTTGTATGAAAAACAGTGAAAATTAATACTTGTGAGTCATGATGCACCACCTTAAGTGAAACGCACTGTAGCTTCACTTGTTTTTGACAGACTGACATTTTGACAATTCAAATGTGCATATCGAGTCTTTTTAGAAAGAACGTCGTAAGCGACAGTGAGCGTTTTGCAGGACTAGATTTTCTCGTCCATAATCAAAAAGTATTCATAATAACTACATTTTATAAAAAAACTAGCTTTTGCCCGCGCGGCTTCGCTCCCGCTCTTCCCTACTCCACCCTACTATACCCAACTCTACCCTACCCTACTCTACCCTACTATACCCTACTCTACCCTACTCTACCCTACTCTACCCTACTCTACCCTACTCTACCCTACTCTACCCTACTCTACCCTACTCTACCCTACTCTACCCTACTCTACCCTACTCTACCCTACTCTACCCTACTCTACCCTACTCTACCCTACTCTACCCTACTCTACCCTACTCTACCCTACTCTACCCTACTCTACCCTACTCTACCCTACTCTACCCTACTCTACCCTACTCTACCCTACTCTACCCTACTCTACCCTACTCTACCCTACTCTACCCTACTCTACCCTACTCTACCCTACTCTACCCTACTCTACCCTACTCTACCCTACTACTCTACCCTACCCTACCCTACTCTACCCTACTCTATCCTACTCTACCCTATTCTACCCTACGCTACCCTACTCTATCCTACTCTACCCTACTCTACCCTACACTACCCTAATTTTTTTTTTCATAAGAACCTTCTCCTCACAATAACAATCACAACAAAAAAAAAATCAGCCAAATCGGTCAAGCCGTTTTCATGCCAAGTCGTGACAACGGAAAACGGGGGTCATTTTTATATATATAGATAGATAGATATAACTTCATATAACTACCGATCTAATAGAATTGTTGCTACTTACCAACATATTTTATGGAAGTAGAGAAAACTCTAATAGCCTACCGGGGTCGGGGTTATCCGAAAGGAAACTACAGCCCCGGTATGAAGGCTAGAAGGAACGGCGCGGGGTTTTTAGTCAGTAAGAGTCTGACACTATCTCCCGCTCCACCCAAGAGCGGGTTTTGTCAATGATGATTTTCCCCGTCGAGACAAAAAAAAAAGCCCACAAATAATGCAAATCGACGCTTACGATGTTTTTCCTGAAAAGATTCGATTATAAAATAAAGTTTCTGATATGTGATTTTGCACCTCAAACACAAATCTAGTACCTACCACGTATTATGTTTTCAACCTCATTGACCAGACCTTTGTTCAACCGTATAGTACCTACAGTCACAAATAACTTCTATGTCATTGATAGTAGCACAACACACGCATTCGGAAAATACAATGCGTCAAGTGCGTGCCTGTGATTCATCGCTTGTGAACTATGAATCCTATTTATTAAATACTAGCTGCTCCCAGCGGCTTCGCCCGCGTGATAGCAGAAAATTATCCCAAGGGAACATACTTCTGGGATAAAAAGTATCCTATGTCCTATTCAGACAGAGGCAGACCACGAAGGAGATGGCGGGACGACCTGGATGGCTTCCTTAAGAATTGGAATGAGAAGGCGAGGAACCGTGATAATTGGAAGGAGTGGAGGGAGGCCTTTGCCCAGCAGTGGGACAGTATAAGCTAATTATAATAATATAATAATGTCCTATTCCAGGACATGGTCTATAAGTGTACCAAGTTTCATCAAAATCAGTTTTGCTATTGAGGCGTGAAGATGTAACAAACCAACTCACTTTTGCTTTTATAATATTAGTAAGGACTAACTTCTGCCAGCGGCTTCGCCCGCGTTAAACTTGGTTATTATGGACGCGAAGCTGAAGTCGGATATAAAGCCTACGTTCATCCTTAAAGTTCAAGCTTTCTTCAAATTTTGTACGTATACAAAATTTCATTAATATCGGTTGTGTAGTTCAACCGTGAGAGCGTAACAGGCAGACGGTTACTTTCACATTTATAATATTAAGTATGGATGGGCTCTGCCCGTCTGTTTGTCCTTCACAATATAAGCTTACTTTTTTTATGGGAAATCTTTTAATGACATCTTCTGCACTTGGGCGGTGCGGGAGTACGTGACTGACTTCCCAGGTCCAAGGCCCCGAGTTTCACTTTCGCACTACCCGTGGCACCCGTAGGCGCGCGCGCGTGGAACACTTTGCGCCCTCGACGACTTGCTCTTGGTCCAGACGATTATCGGACGGAGCTACCCATAGCTCGCCGTCCGTATAGTCATTAAAAGTATGACACGCTCACACGCCCTCTCGTCCCACTCGCGGAAGAAGTCATATGATGATCACCCAGTTAAAAAAAAGTATAGACAAAGGTCGTCCTCACCAGACTGGCCAATTATGTCAAGTCGTGACCCACACACAGTTAATCGATTGTTCTAAATCGTACGCAATCGTTAGAACGTGTTAACGGCTATCAATTGCCGTGTTTCGGCTAATCGGGTATGTCCTCTAATTACTGTAATTACCATATTCATGACTATTAGCATGGGAATATTCATGGTGCCTTTAACTTCTTCGATTGTACAAAAAAAAGTTGACGACCGTCCGGTAACTGTCCGGACCGAGCCCAAGACGTCGACGGCGCGCACTGTTCCCGCGCGCCTAAAGGAGTTGTCAGCAACAGCAGGGGCCCAGCTGGTCGAAGTTTAATGGGGCCAGGGTTATCCGAAAGGGAGCTCGAGCCCCGGTATGAAGGCTAGAAGGAACGGGGTGGGTTTTTAGTCAGTAAGAGTCTGACAATATATCCCGCTCCCCCAAGCGCGGGGGTTGTCATTGGATGATTTTTGCCCTTCAAAAAAAAAAACCCGTGTATCCTTCAGTTGCACTTTGCGTTTTAGGACCACGGGATTCCTTTTCAGAAATCCCCATGGCCCTAGCGAGCTTCGGCCCTGCTGGGATCCAACGCTTTTGCTGACATCTCTTTATGGAGCGCGTGGAATAAGACGCGCCGTCGAGCTACCCATTGCTTTTTGTAGGTATGTGTTTGGGAAGGTGATTTTATAATGAAGTCATCATCAATAGCTATGTTTTGTTCTGGGGTGCAGGATTTTTCGAAAGAGTCACCGCGGCCTTAAAACACAAACGGCAACTGAAGGAAAACAGGCGCGTGTTAGTCAGTAAAAGTCTGAAGTACCTACACGATACATGAGTAAATCCAAGTGTGGGGCAAAATAAAATTTAAAAAATATATTATGGTTAGTGTTAGCTCATTTCTAAAAACTATTTTCTTCATGAAAAGCCGCTTGGTCTTACCATGAACCAAGAAACAGCAATTTTATAAACACAATTTTAACTTGAAAATATCTGATCTGAGAATGGACCTCTTATAATCTTAAACCGATTTCCCGGCTTCAATACAGTCTAGATTGCCAAACAGCTTAGGGTAAGGAAATTACGACTTTCCAAGTCTTTCCCGGCTTCATAAAGGTTTTCATGGAAGATGTTGTCTCACTGTGTTTACCTGTTTGTGGGTGAAACTTTCGCGCGTCTATGCGCGCCTAGTACTTAGTCTGAGTTTGACATGAAAATCTTATGGAGATTTTAGAGGCTCAGGTTTTAGTTGTAAGTAATCTTAAAGTAAAGTACGAGTACAAAAAAAAAGATGAGTAATTGAAAAAAAAAAAACAAAAAATCTTTTTTTACGAATATTTTTTTTCTTGGTATTGCTGCTGGACCTCTTCGGTTTGGTTGACATCTCTTTGAAGCGCGCGTGGAACACTACGTTGTATAGTCATTGCTACGCGCCGTCCCCGTTGACGACTCGGGCTCGGTCCTTGCCGGACGGGTAGAGGGCGGGCTAGCGACTGGATTGCGAACAGCAGGAGCTGGCGACGCGATAGGCCCAGAAGGAGATGGCGTGACGATTTGGACTCCTTCTTTAAATATTGGCCAGAAGTGGCTACGGACAGAAAAGAGTAAAAGAACAGAAGGACGGCCTATGTGGGACACACCCTGCAGTGGGACTCAACGGGCTCATAATAATAATAATTCCATACGTACCGTTATGTTCTCAGTGACGTAAATATCGATTACACCACCTACAATGCATTCATTTATCGCCATATCTTATCTGCTCTTGCGAATCCCGATTAATTCGTTTCACACAGGAATCCTTCTGTTCCCCTGGGTAACGTCGCCACCTATGGGGGACTGGGGTCTTCGTCCTAGCATGCAAACAGAAATCGGAACACCTGCCACTTGTACAATTTGTGGACTTAGGAAAAAAAAATGGATTTTTGTTGATTTTGAAGACTGTTTGGTTTCCTTATGATTACATTACACACATTGATATTCTGTTATAATATACTAGCTGCTCCCAGCGGCTTCGCCCGCGTGATTGCAGGAAATTATCCCAAGGGAACATACATCCGGGATAAAAATTACCCTATGTCCTATTCCAGGACTTGGTCTATTCGTGTACCAAGTTTCATCAAAATCGGTTTTGCCATTTAGGCGGGAAGACCAAACTCACTTTCACTTTTATAATATTAGTAAAGATTTCTTCTGACACGTTTAAAGGAACTTTTTTTTTAGTTCTCTCTGTTTCTAAAGAAATCTTTTCCACTACGCTATAAGACGATGTTTTTTAACATTTGTTTTCTTCTAACCTCGCGTCCAGCATTTCCTGGTGACGGACACTCCACATAAAGTCGTTATATATTAAAAGCAGAACGGGATCCTCCCACCCTTTTCCTATAGGATCTAGCAGATTAAAAATCTAATGAAACTCTTATTTTTCTTACAGTCAATCCACGATCAACGTCTGAACGCCCGAGTGGACTCCATGATAGAGGAGGGGCTCATCCAGGAGCTGCTGACCTTCCACGATAACCACAACAAGCAAAGGATTCAGGATGGAAAGTGAGTAAAAGCTTACTAATTACTAGCTTCTGCCATTGGCATCCGAATGAGAATTATAATAAGTAATAATAATAATATTCCACAACTATCACACAACGCCGTCTAGTCCCAAGCTAAGCAGAGCTTGAGTTATGGGTTCTTGACAACTGATAAACATACTTATATATTTCTAAATACATACATAATATAGATAAATTACACCCAGACACAGAACAAATGATTATGCTCATCACACAAACATTTGTCCTGGGTGGGAATCGAACCACTAGACCAACAGGCCAGTCATAGTGTGTAGAAGTGAGTAAAAGCTTACTAATTACTAGCTTCTGCCATTGGCATCCGAATGAGAATTGAAAATGATCTAAAAGGATTATTTACCCTCTCTTATCCCACCACTTTTAGGCACTAGTGCGAAAACAGCCTACTGTTTCCGCACTAGTACAGAAAAGTGCGCGTGCTCTCCCCCGCCACAATTTTATTACAATTATCGTATCATGCTGCATCCCTGTTTATTCATTTCTTCGTAAGTGTATATTCAAAAAAAGTCGTTTGATACAAGTGCAAATTTGTCACTGCAGCCCTCGGCTTCATAACACACTCGTCTACGACTCATGCCACTTCAGTCGCAATGAAAACTTATTGCACTTGTATCAAAATGTTACTATTTATGCATAGGCTCGCGGTTGACCGCTATTTTACCTGATAGTAAGCGATGATGTGGCCGGCGATGGAGCACGCTTGCCTAGAAGTGACCTATTCACTCTTGACTTGAAGACCCTTTTTTTATTGTGGGCAAAAATCTATGGGAGATAGTGTCAGACTCTTACTGACTAAAAACCCACCCCGTTCCTTCATACCGGAGCTCGAGCTCCCTTCGGATAACCCTGGCCTCAGTAGGCTTCGACCCAGCTGGGCCTTTACTGTTGCTGACAACTCCTTGAGGCGAGCGGGAATAGTGCGCGCTGTCGACGTCTTGGGCTCAGTCCGGACGGTTGGACAGCGAGCTACCCATGGCTGCCTGATGCGGTCGGCCTCCTCTTTTGCTAGCATTACTGCTTCGCAGAAGGAGGCGACCGCCTGCCACTCCTCCTCGCTCCGGACCATGGCCTGTACCAAGGACCGACGCGAGAGATCGTCGCCGCCGATCGCCCCCACGAGGACATGGCGGTGCTGTACCTAGGCGGGGCACACCTCTTCCGTATGCTCCGCCGTGTCCTCCGGGCGGTCCACACAATGGTGACACCCGGGTGTTTCTTTCGCACGAATTCGATACAGGAAATCTCCCGCGCCGGCCAAGGCTTAAAAAGAAAACAGCTGAAAATTATTTGCCAATGTTCACAAATTAACTAAAACTAAATGAATTAAAAATGCTGATTTATGGTCGCTAGACTTCATCGAAAATACCCAAATAAATCAAAACAACTCTCAATAAATTATAGAAAAATACCGACGAATTAAAAAAATCTTAATATTATAGCGAAAAGTTTTAGCGTGTATTTGTTTATCGGTTACTTCTTTCACTCGAACGGCTGAACGGATTTGGATGAAAACTGGTACACTGGTAAACCATGCGCTAAAGTAGCACATAACATACTTTTTATCCCGGAAGTAGATTCCCTTGGATAATTTTTTGGGTTCTGGACCGAAAGGGTAAAACGGAACTATTACTAAGACTGCGCTGTCCGTCCGTTTGTAACCAGGCTGTATCTTATGAACCGTGATAGTTAAATAGTTGAAATTTTCACAGATTATGTATTTCTGTCGCCGCTATAATAAAAAATACTAAAAACAATAAAATAAATATTTCAGTGGAACTTCCATACAACAGACATGATTTTTTTTGCTGTTTGTACAGATAGTGGTATGGAACCCTTCGTGCGCGGGTCCGACTCGCACTTTACCGGTTTTTTTTTTTTTTATTTCACGCAGGCAAACCCACAGGCAGCAGCTAGGTTTAAATAAAAACCAACAGACAGTGAAGTCTACCGATCGATACTTAATTTACGAAAAACAAAGGGCATTCGATTCACACAAATTAGCCGTGAAATTAAATGGCGCTTAGCGAAACATTTTGTTAGTACATAAGAAACGCGAAATTGACAGGAAACTTCTTTACAATGTGACCAACATAACCTGATACGCGGCGAGATACGGAACTAAAAAATATAGGTACGGTTGACGTTTGACGGAACAAGTGGCGCCATTGTAAAAAATCAAGTTATAATGGACAATGTAATATTTGCGTAATTATGTGTTTGATAAGTTTTATAGCCTTATTGACTGGTTGAATGGTTTCAAAGCTTTTATATTCGATAATGGCATGAATGAATTTGACTCCTGCCGAAAATCGAGTCTTGAATTGGGTGCTGAAAAATATAAAGAGGAGAAAATGTACAACAAACAAATCAGATCAAAGGCATATTTGATGAACTTTGTTTTATTTAAAATCTTTTGCTATATTATTATATTCTGACTTTGGCTTAAGTCTTCTAACATTTAATTATTTATTTACTGTCGATGTATTCATTTATATTATTTTAGTTAGTTTAGTGGCTTTGTCCACGACCACCCAGGACAAATGTTGGTGTGATGATCATTTGTTCTGTGTCTGGGTGTAATTTATCTATAATTTTATATGTATTTAGAAATATATAAGTATGTTTATCAATTGTCTAGTACTCATAACACAAGCTCTGCTTAGCTTGGAACTAAACGGCATTGTGTGATAGTTGAGAAAAATTATATGATATTCCCAGAATAAAAGTATTACCTACACTACCGTTCATAAGTATTTGGGCACCCTTATTTTCTACATGACTACTTACTTTATGGCAATAATATGTGGAATTTTTAATAATATTTTAACAAATAACACTTAAATATTCATTATGAACAAAAAAGTTGATAGATATCTTGGCTCAAGACGTGTCATAACTTGCACTCGTCGTAAAACTCAGTGTACTGCAAGTTGACTAGGTGTTACGATTTCTGCAAAAACGTGATAAAAGTTACAGATCCCTTTTTGAATATTTTTTCATAAATTCTCGCATTAAAATTTACAAACCGATTTATTACTTCGTTAATCTGACAGTGTTTTCATTGTTTTATTCGCGATCAAAGTTTCCTCAAGTGCAACGGCTAAAATAAATTCATTAACTGACCTGGAATCAAGAAGAATGCCGAAAACCAGAGAAATTCCTATTGAAAAACGAGCTCTGATTATAGCAAAGCACCAAATAGGCATCAGCAATCGCAAAATCGCCACGGAGTTAAAGATTGGCTCAACTACAGTTGACTACATCGTCAAAAAATATGCATCTTCAGGGAATTTATCCAACAAATCTCGCAGTGGAAGGCCCAGAGTAACGACGCCTGCTGATGATCGGTTCATCGTGAGTATAAGTAAGCGAAATAGAAGACTAACCGCTCCCCAAATCACTGCAGAGTTTAACGTAAACAGCCCAAATCCAGTAAGTGTTACTACTGTAAAACGTCGGCTCTTGAAAGCGGGACTCAGGGGATGTGTTGCAGTAAAGAAACCTTTGCTTCGACCGGTCAATAAAAAAAAGAGATTAGAGTGGGCTAAATTGCACAAAAATTGGACCATTGATCAATGGAAAAGAGTACTTTGGAGTGATGAGTCGAAATTTGAAGTTTTCGGCAGTAAGAGAAGAAGTTTTGTTCGGAGATTTCCTGGGGAACGTTGTTCTGAAAATTTAATGATGGCTTCAGTTAAGCACGGAGGTGGATCAGTGATGGTATGGGGTTGCTTTGGTGGCAATGAAGTTGGCGGTTTGATAAAAATTGATGGCATATTGAATAAAGATGGCTACAAAAAAATCTTGCAGAAACATGTTTTAACATCTGGAAACAGAATTATTGGTCGTGGATTTATTTTTCAGCAGGACAACGATCCGAAGCATAGATCTAAACTATGCCAAAACTATCTCAATCAATTGGAACACCAAGGGAAACTTAAGGTCATGGTTTGGCCAGCCCAATCACCTGATCTCAACCCAATTGAATTATTATGGGATCAACTGGATCGCCAAGTGCGACAACAAAATCCCGCCTCCATAAACCATCTATGGTCACTTCTTCAGACAGAATGGGCGAAAATAACAGCTGAAAAATTAGAAAACTCAACTGAGAAGAATGCCCAAATTATGCGACGCGGTGATTAAAAGTAGAGGTGGTCACATTGACGAAGCTGCAATTTAAAAGCTGGTTGATCTTTTTAATTTTTTGTTGTTGTAGTAATGTAATTAGATATATGTACACCCAAGAAATATAAAGATTTAAATTTCTGTCTTTGAATTAAAAGATAAACCTAAGTTATTCGCAAAAAAGTCAGTGCCCAAATACTTATGAACGGTAGTGTATATGCGCTATTCCAGGAGATAGTCTACACGGTCCTCCCTTGTGCAAAATTTCATCAAATCCGTACAGACGTTTCACCGTAAAAGAATAACAAACACATACATTCATACAAACTGACACTTTGCACTAACACAGAGTGAGACTATCAGACTTTAACCGACTTAAACTATACGTGCCTGTGTCCTTCACTTACCCTTTGCGTTCTAGGACCAAAGGTTTCCTGATCAGAAAATACCTGCGGTCATAGCAGGCGTCGACCCTGCTGGGCCCCTATGGTTGCTGACAACTCCTTGAAGCGCGCATGGAACACTACGCGCCGTCGACGATTTGGGCTCGGTCCGGACGGTTACCGCACAGTCGGACGGCGAGCTAATCATTGCTCGCCGTCCGCAAGCCCGCATCTGCGGTGTACGGAAATAGCTAGGTCATACATACGGCAACATTGATAAACGGCAACATTGATAAATCTACTCATTCTTATCCTGATCGTCACACCGCTGCCTAGCTCGGTTAGGTTAATCAGATGTCGTAATTAAACAACCGTGATGAACCTGTCATGATTGTTTGATTAAGACATTTGCGAATTATATCAGTGGGTAAAACGAGACCACCCATGACGCCAACCTAGCGCATTTTTTTATAGAAAAACGTGCGACAGGACTATGAGTAGACCAGACTTAATATTTTATAGGCGAAAGTTTGTATGTATGTCTTTTAGTTCCTAATTCAAGACTTCACGCTAGAAAGGTTGAACAAATTTCGATGAAACTTGGTCCGGGTAGACCAGGTCCTGATTAATCTCTCAATCAAAGGTCTTCAATTGTCTCTGACAATGAAAGGGAACTCCGTATTTTTTGTCAATAGGAAATTCTATCAGAACAAATGTTGTTTTTGTTTGAATAAATTAGTATATTAGAAACATCTTCTAACAATCTTAGAAGGATTCTTTACACTACAATCTATATTATATAGAAAATAACTTGACCAACACAATTTGACAACTTTGTAATTTCGGACCCAAAAAATCGAAGAATGTAGCTACCAACCTGACAGTAACAAAGTACTAACGCACCTCCACCTACGCGATACGCAAGTCTATGGTATTAAAAAAAAGTTGCACAAAAACAAATATGGCGTTGGCGGGCAATGTCCTGAGTGTCATCTGCGCGGTGCTGCGGTCGCGTACTACGGCCAGGGTTATGTTACATAGCGAGCACATCTTACTACGATACCATTGTTTGATGCTTTGCATTGAGGAAAAAATGAAAGCTCAAAAAATCATTATGGCAAGTCAAAAAATCTTTATGGCAAGTCATTAACTTATGTTGGGATTAGCTTAAAACCGCGAACCGCTGGACACAAGCAAAAAAAAAACAAAATGAGAAATCAGAACTATATTTTTTTTTAAAGATAAAAGTACCAGTGCTAAAAGTAGTCTGCGATCCCACCTGGTAGTACCTAAGTAGTAATGCAATCGTTGATAGTCAAGCGCAATAGTTTATTAAGAGCTTATTCAATTGACTAGTCTTCAAGGCGCCTAAACTTTAATGGGACTGGAATACCGCAGCAGGCAAATTGGTTCAGTCCTTCGACGTACGCAGTATAAACGACGAGGCATAACGCTTAGTCGATTGTAGAGGTGTTAACAATGTACGGGTGGATAATCGCCGTACGTCGGACTGTCGGATGGAAGAAAGGTGATGGCGGAATCAAGTCTTGTAATTCCTGCTCACACTCTCCAATGCATTCTGTAAACTATCGAAAGGCTGGCTATCCCTACGCCAGTACTCCAGGCTTTCTAGATTGGACTTAGCCAAATCTGGATCACCAATTAGCCTCATACTTAAAAATTTGACGCTAGATCCCTGCAAGAAGTTGCAAGCCCTATCGTCTTTGCTGACAACAATCACAATCAGAAAATGTACAGTTCTGCAATTAATTTTAATTGATTCTTTCGTTACGGTTCTGAAAGCCTCATTTGACAGATGAGCGGGCAGTTTTGACATTCGTTGTTTTATGACCGTATTATTTCTAGCCATAAAAGCACAGAGATGCCATAGAGATCTGCAGATTTACTGCGTTTTTAGTGCATACTAACTGTAGTGCGTTTAGTAATATCTAGAAACAGTTTAGCTAACAGCGACTATCACCTACTTTCATGATTGATTACCTTTTTTTTAATTGAAAAGCCACGGAACAAAAAACTTAGTGTTTTTGATTGATTATTTTTTAACGCAGTGTGTAATTGATATCCAATCTTCCGGGACCAACGAACGGAACTTTCGTTTTTCTGACTGTCAAAAAGTGAAAGTTGTCGGTTAAGCTTTACCTATTTTTGGGGGCTTTTTTTGAAATCTTTTTTCGTAGGCTTGTTTTTAAAGGGACATCTGTCTGTGTTATGCTTACCAAAAGGTATTTTGATACCAGGATTGTGATATAGATACCTGCCATTGTAACTTACAATATTATTCTAACGAGTGACTCGGAAAAATCTAAAACTTTAGAATATACGAGTATATATATAGGGGGTGAATTTTGGAAAATCTTATCTTATTACTGATGATGCTTTGTGCAAAATTTTTATATCTACAAATAAGTTCGTTTTTTTAAGACACTACTACTCATAATTACTAATAAATTATTTTTAATCATTTGAATTGTCTTATACTAAACCATACCTATGGATTCGATCAACTCAATCTTTCGCAATCGACAGATTAAGTGGATGGACCGATAGGTCTCTAACAGTTCACATTCAGCCTATTCCAACTTTAACCAGGTCACCAGTCCATCCAGCTAATTTATTCTTTTAATAGCAAGTATCAAGACTGGTTAATAGCGGGAGCACTGCGTAAGCGCGGGGCAGTAGCAAACAGTGAACACCAGTCAACTGAGCAATGGCATGTAAGACGTCTTGCTACTCCTTCAGAGGATTTTAGCCCCGGTACGAGGTGCAGTTTAGATAGGCTACATGCAACAATACTAGCAGTAGGAAGTAGGACTCGGAGGTAACAATCAATTGCAATTTTGGCTAAAGATACCTAGATCTGCTATTGCCCAACTAGCAAAAATATCGTATAAACAATTACTTATACGGCTATAGATCGAAAAACACTCGCATAAAAGATCAATTTATCCCAAAAAGTTGTATAAAAGCAGTTTTGTAGAGTTTTTTTCTCATTTATTCGATAATCATACAAATATAGGTCAACAGATCTATTAACCACTGTTGGTGTTTGCGCATTGATCTTAGGGTTTTATATCTATAAGAGTACTATTTTGTATAATTATATAAAATTACTCGCGTAATTACGTCTATCAGCTTGTAAATATAGACTATGTCACTCAGGAATAAAACAGCTGTCTATCGGTGAAAAATTGTAGTAATCGGACCAGAACTTTCAGAGATTACCTCTTACAAACAAAAAACATACTTTACCTCTTTATAATATTAGTGTAGATAGTGTGGATAACTCTTTGAATTTCAACAGTCAAGCTTTACTTCCATACGGATGGAAAATGAACCATGTAAACACGCACAAAGAAAATGAACCTGCACGTATATGAAAACGTCTATATCTACTCTAGACTATATTAAAATTCATCGACGGCGAACCCTTAACCCAAGAACCAAGCAAAACGGGGTAATAGATCAAAATTGTGCATAAACCAGGTACCTTCATCCCAAAACCGCACCCGCTTGACCCATTTGTGAAGTATAGGATGATACGTCACCAACTACCGGCAGATCTTTCGTTTGACATCAAAATCGAAGAACATGGATATAACATTGCCAGCCGAGCAAGACATTCGAATCAAAATATTTGTAACTAGCTGTAGAAAATATTTAAACCTAATTTATGTGACTCAGTGATAAGGTAGCATTCTACAGGTGAAAGTATTTTTAAAGTCAGTCTAGTGGTTTTTGAGTTTATTCCTTACAAACAAAATATACAAAAGATACAAATCATTTCTCTTTATAATATTAGCACTTCAGATACCGTCAATTAGAGACACAATAGTAAGACAATAGATGCGCGGCCACCGGTGGTCGCTTGGGGATTCATGAATTAGTTTAGATAAATTGCAAAAAGAGAATACCTATTCTATAATAAACATATTATAAAACAAAGTGCTTACTGCGTCTGTTTGTTTATCCGCTAAATCCTCCTTAATCGCGCGCGCGGTTTCACTTAGAAAGAACAATAAACGAGGAAGGTTTATGTGTATAATTTACACACGACCGAAGCCAGGGCGAGTCACTAGTATCATGTGTGTTCTCAAAAAAAAATCAAAGAAAAAAGAAAAAAAGTCAATGAAAACTGGAATTGTAGTCTAAAACATGCAGTAGACAAGCTAATCAATGATATTTGATTCTGCGTCATTTCGCCTTAGTAAATTGTATTTATTTCTTACTTTCTCGTTGCCAGTTCCAGTGACTCTAACTCCTGGCATACTTATAAGTCTTCATCTAGCCGGTGGGTTCATTACGCGCGGTAATACGTCACCCGCTACACAACTACCCTTTAACCCACTTCAGCGGACGTACCCTCCGAATGAGGGCACTGGAGCTCTTAGTGACCCTCCTCCCAATGTTCTGTTGCTACGAGACAAGGCTTATGGTTCCGAAGGTGATTGAGAAAATTGGGAGGACGGAAAGATACTGTTTCAAGGAGAATGTGGTAGATGGTCTCTTTTACCTGCTAAGCTAGTTTATTTACCTACGTATAAGTCCAAACCTAATCAGGCGCATTACTTTGTGCAATTTATTTCATCGCCACTGGAAGAAGAGGCGAAAAGTCGTGATCTTTCGTAGAGTCTGTCTAAAAAGTCAAACGACTTGGGTAGTTATTAAGGTAAAATGAATTCTGATGTAGTCAACACTGGTTCAATACCTAATTTATTTATTTATTTAAAGCTTTATGCACAGAGTTGTACAAAGGCGGACATGCCTTAGACATTATCTGCCAGTCGACCTTAGGGTGGTGCAGAAACATAACATGGCAGGTGCAACTTAATAGTTGAGAAACAAATACAATAGTAAATACATACTTAGATACATACATGTAAATAAACAAAGCTATAGTGAAAAAAGAAATCAGTGCGATGATGATTCTACCAACATCTTGCGAATATGCTCTTGTGCCTTCACCTTAAAAGAAAACTTTAAAAATTAATTAAGGTTGATTAAGAGATTTTAAATTGTTAAATATTATACAAAATTCCTAAGTCCTTTGTCTTTTTAGACAGACTATAGGATTGGAGGCCATTGCTCAGCATTGGGACTAGTAAAATAAAAAGTTGGAAGGCGACCCCAGCACAGTTGGGAAAAGGCTAGGCATATGATCCTAATTTGGACAGCTACGACAACCCAGTTACTGTGCAACGCGATACTCCTTGAACAGATTGATGGTCAGACTTGACGCACACGTCTAACACGCCTGATTTGTACGTAGAACGACGTCGCGTGGCGTGGATCAAGTGTAACTCTACAGGCCTAGTTTCCATATAAAATGTATGGTTTGACTACTTATGGAACATACAATAGTTTATATTTACAACAGTAACTGTTGTAGGTAGGTAACGTCAAATATTTTAGTGACACTCATTGCCCCACTAAAATATTTGACGTTACCTACCTACAACAGTTACTGTTGTCGAACTGCTCGTTAGACCACAAATATTCGTGTCTACAATAGATATAATTGATTAAGTAATGGTGTGGTAATGTTTTGTTTAATTACTCGAATCACGACTATTACACATAATGGTATTGTTTACTGTCTAGGTATTCTTGTAACCTAAGAATAGAATACGATTTATAAACGGATTTTGATCTTATCAGCCTCTAGTACCGGAGTGACTATCAATTGATCTGTAGGTCCGCAAGCTTTGAATGCATAAGAAGAATCCATCTCGTTCTGCGCAGCAGTAAAATGAGTGAAGGAAGTGGCAGAAAGCGTGAGGTGGAGAAAATCCTCTCTCCCCGAAGACGCTCCGGGTTTCGGGAATCGCAGGCTGACTACCGGCCACCGAAAGCGCAGAATTGCAGATGTCGAGGAATGGGTCACTTGCCGTCCAATAAGGACCAGTCCCGGACCGATGACGCATTGTGCCCCACGCGTATTTCAAATAAATGTCGCCATATAATGGCACCCGTAAGAGCAGATGCCAGTCAGGTTGTTCGATATAGTGACCGCGGTCCTGCACCTCAAAGGACAACTAAAGGAACACAGGTGGGTTGCTGCTGTCCATGGAACAAATAAAACTTGTTATAGCACTCCATGCTGCTGTCGCTCCATATGATTCCTTTGTCCTGTGCTCCACAGTTCACACAGCAGATTCCATTTTTGGTGATTTTCCCAATAAAAAAGAGTTAAAAAGAATAAAGATACATACATAGATAGATCTAAAACAAGTAATTTTCTGTTTATATAATATAATAATATAATATTAATATTATATAATATAATATTAAATAATATAGATGATTTATTTAATATTATGTAATACATACTAAAATTAATATATCGCTCATTTGGTGCAACAATGACGTAATTACATTTTTAGAAATTTTACAGGAGATGCAGTCAAAGATTAATAATAATGGTTATGGCATTTTAGCGAAACTTATTACAATTCTAATTGTTGGTCAGTGGGTCGTCCTATAAATAAAATCAACGTAAATGATGTTTTGCCCGATGAAAATATTTTCGGACATTATAACATTATAAAACTTGTTTTGAAAAAAGTGTAATTACGTCGTTGTTGCACTAAATGAGCGATATGTAAACATATTTGTTGATAGCTGCAACTTAGGGATATTTAAGTCAATAATGAATAGGTTCTTTTAGGCAAGCGCGCTCCATCGTCGGCCACATACATCATCGCTTACCATCAGATGAGATAGTGGTTAAGCGTGAACCTATTAAAAAAATCTTCACACTTTCAAGGTTAACTGCGCTAATTAACACGTACTAATCATTAAATGGGTAGGTATTCGGTTCCCACGTAAGGCCTGAACGAAATCCTTTTTTATATTAGATAAGTATTCGAAGAATTAATTAATGTGTCACGATCCCGCAAAAGCAGGTTTTTAGTAAGGAGTCAAATACATATTTAAAACTTTCGACAGGTGGATTTATAGCGTAGTGCAAATATTATTACTTCTTGATTTTGGCTCGAAAATTCCAAATATTTTGGCAACCGATTAAATAAGCTAGTTACATACTTTTAAAACATTTGCCTTTATATTGATAGACTTATTAGAATTACTTCTTACAGCGGATGTCTCAATATGCATAGATCCAAGCCGGTCCAAACCATTTGAACAAGTTTAAAAATGTACGCAAATCACCTACGTCTTAAAACATAAAACAATCTCGCACTATGCATAAAAAAAATTTAGAACATTACATTATAAATTCTAATTATCCTCTTATTCGTACATTGGCATACGAAAACGTGCCTAATACACACGTGTGCGATAAAAATACAGAAATATAGGAAATAAATCGAATAACTTTTGAAGGTCAAACGTCAGGCGTGAAGCGAACAGACCCGAGGTGAACGAACGATACCTAACAACGTTGCGTAATCGATGATCGTTCGCAAATAATTATACCATCGACAAAAAACTTCGCCACGAAATGGCGCGCAAATATTCATATTCCTTTTTTAAATGTTCGGGTTTCTACGTTGTCTTTGAATAATGTATTGACGTTTTATGCTAAATACGTAAGTCGTGCATCATCTGCATATGCAAGAAATCGATAATAATTAATTATAAATACCTACGTGTTCTTGATTTCTTGTTACTTATTTATATCTTAATCATTTCTTCTATGATCTTTTTAGACAGCTTTAGATGTAGGTCGATTAATTGCGACAAAATTGCAAAATACGAGCAATAAATTCGAAAAATATCTATCTACCCGCATTTATCACTGAAAAACTATGTAACGTCATAGGTACCTAAAGAATTTATTTATTTGAATTAAGAATGACATTAGAGAAGCTATGCCTAAAGCTAATGCTACCAAATTACCAAAAAAGGAAAGACACAAGCTATCTTAAAATTAGCATATACCAAAGTTCATGGGACTACAAAGAAACCGACTTTAACAACTGATTTGACGAGCATCCGACACCTACAGACGCTTTCCATTACCAATAACAACAGAATTAAAAGTTTCCGAATTTAAATTGTTCCTACTAACCCCGAACCCGTGGTACACCCGTGAAGGTACCTATATTTACTACTACGCAATAAAACAAACGTCGGACACGCCCACAAGTAAACAATTCGCGCAAGTTTCACTTCCCTGAAAGATATACCGTTATCGAAAAGATAAACAAAACATTTTTGCATCGCTTTATGTTGGCATATACCTACCTACCTACTTATCTGAAGCTAATCCAGCACCGGTCTGACCCTGAACGATTTATCTTTCAAACATTACAGTTTTTAAACAAATCCTGAAATATCTACCTCGACAGGTTGTTCAATACATGTTTAGATAGTTCGTTATTACTTAAAATCATAATCTTTGCTTCTGGCTTCCCTAATCGGCTTACGAACAGGCTTACCGTGTGTTACTGAGCTTGCTCAAAATCAATTTGTGTAAGGAGCACAAGTTGGGTACCCACTCGTTGTGTTTCATAATCATCACCGGTAACATAACCAAGTCGACGTCAACAAACATTCGTATTATTTCGTATATAGTTTAATTATTCATTTCTGTTTTCCATAGATGTATGTTCAAGCTTTTATCCTCGACGGGTAAAAGACCCTCGAGCCTTATCCATGGCCCGTGTAACATTAATACCTAATTTATTTAATACATTATCCTATTTATTATCGTTTTCCAGGGCTCCCGATTACACCAAAGGCATCTTCCAAACTGTCGGCTTTAAAGAATTTCATGAGTATTTAATGTTATCTGAAGAGGAACGAAACAGCGATTCAGGAAAAAAATTGCTCGAAAAATGTATTGAAAACATGAAACTGAGCACCAGAAGGTACGCCCGCCGGCAAAACAAGATGATTAGAGGAAGATTTTTACAACATCCTTTCAGAGAAGTAAGCAGGTTTTAATTAAATGTCAAAGTAATAAACAACGTTCAGCTTCGTTACATGCCTAGTAGGTATTATGAGAAACTTGTAAAGATATTACCTACCTATACTTACTATTTTTTTTATAGAAAATAGGGATATAAAAAGTACCACCATTTTTCGTGTCGTAGGTATAACAGAGGATAGATCAAATAGGCGATATCTTAGTAGGTATTGCGTGCTATTGGTTTATTGCGCACATATTTTATGTATCGTTTATAGTAAACGTTCACATGAAAATAAACATTTATTACAATATGTTAGTAGGTAGATAATTATTTTGTCTTGACAGAATTATGTACTACGGAATTTTTATTAGTAAGATAGGTAACACAGTAACTCATAGATCCATTTTATAGTATTATAATTTATTAAAGTTCCTGTGCGATTATAAGCATATGTCGTTAATAGAGCCATCTCGTGTCAAGTAGCAAAACGACTTTGAACAAAATTAAATAAAGACATCTAGTGCCGAATAGCTGAACTACTGAAAATAAAAGGTCTACTGTGACTTCACTGTTTTACATCTGTAGATAATAGATGGCGCTAAAATCGTTTTGTTTTCAGGTACCACCTATCTATGAACTTGATACTACTGATCTTTCAAAATGGGACGATGAAGTTAAAAACAAAGCCATACACATTATAGAAAGCCATATCAACGAATCTGCTTGTAACTATGAACCATTGACATCCAAATTACATGAAATTATAAAAGCAACTGATAGAAATTCACACAACTACTGTGATGTGTGCAAAAGAATATTAATAGGAGACTATATCTATGCCATTCATCTGAAGTCCATTAGACATAATAAAGTTCTGAAGAAAAAGAAACAACTTGAAGAGATGAAGAAAAAGATGGAGCTGATGGAGGAGAAGACTTCTGATGTTTGATGGAAATGTATTGTAATCACATTGTAATAATGAATAAACTGTTTTTCTCAGAAATTATTTATTAAAACAACTAAAATACATCTAATCCATCTAGATATAACTTATACTTCTTCCTCTACCACTTTTGCTTCTGGTCGTACTTTTTTAGCTCTATAATCATAGTGCTCAAATTCAGGATATTGTTTGATAATTTCACTATATGCATTGACTATTCTGGCAAATTCCATATTAGCAATCTGGTATGGTCTGGTAACAGGGTCTATGTCGGCCATCTTGTACATTCTCAACGCCATTTCCTCTCTTACATCTTCAGGGAACAATGTTTGTGCACCTCTGATTGAATACTTTTGTCTCATATTAAATATTTGCCGGACTACTTTCTCAACCATTTTGAAAGGTTGCTGTATTATGGGATGCTTCAAAGGTGTTAAGGTTACTACTCCAACATCAACATCAGGTTTTGGAAGAAATGCTCCTCCGGAAATGTCAAATTTATATTTCACTGTGCACCAGTTCTGGCACATGACAGATAGCCGACATCTCTGACTGCTCAGAATTCTTGCTGCCATCCTCTCAGCAACTTCTTTCTGAAATGTTAATGTCATTCTTGTTCTACCAAAAGCCCATGGACCTTCTTGCTTGGATATAAGTTCTAACCATCGTATTATCAGTATTGTCGACACACTGAATGGCAGGTTGCCGATCAAGTTAACTGGTGGAGGTGAATCAAGCCAATCTGTCTTTACATCCTTAGGAATGAAACTACCAATATCTGTCTTTAAAATATCACCAGTTATGATGTCTACATCAACCTTATCTCTACATGCATCAGCTAAAAGTTCTAGCGATGGTACAAAACGTGGATCTTTTTCTACGAGGATTACTTTTCTTGGAGCTCTTTGGATTATAGACCTGGTAATGCCACCGGGGCCAGGGCCGACTTCACAGACAACATGCTTTTCTATGTTACCAGCAGCGTTCACTATCTTGTCTAACAGACGCGGTTCCATTAGGAAGTTCTGAGACAGTTCCCTGAGGGCTCGTAGTTTGTACAGTCGAATAACATCTTTAATACTTGGTAGAGGAGGTAATCTTATCTGTAAAGCTTTCTTCGCCGCCGCCATATTACTGCTGCTGCACTTTGACGGGCTCGTTAAAGTCGTCGAGGAAGGTCTCTTGCTTCACAGCGAATATCGAGTACAAGTAAACACTCAGCACTCCAGTTCCAATTGCAAGCCCGGTGATCCTATTTTTTCTGGAAATCTGCTGCAGTCTGTTTACACGTTCACGGTTTTTCTGTTCTATCAACTTCATGTAAGTTATTTCAGCCTGTTTAAGTACAGGATCGTTAGCAGCACTACTGATTTTTGGCTTGAAATTAGCATCGGAGTCTCCCATTACGAAAACAGAAATTCTCGACAAATCTAACCTCAAAACGCAGTTAGCTAACTGGAGAACGAATGGTTATTTCATCATAACAACCACAGATAATACAGATATCCAAATCATTACTAATGAATGAGCAATTGAACTAAAACATTCCAGGGCAGTGCAAAGTTGAGTTTTTTATCACAACATTTTATTGTTTTCGTATAGAAAAACAAAGCATCTTTTTTAATTTAACCAACATTTAAAAACCAGATATTTTTATATCTACTTATCTATAATATATTAAAGGCACATCTGGCCTAAAAAATTATGTCTTCAGATGTATCGTGCAAAACAAGAACAGCTGTTCATGACGTCTTTCTTTATAATCAACAAAACAAAAGACATGCGCACATCCGTCCTTTTCTAAACAACACTTCTCTGTCGCACTTGTGCATTTGCATCGGCTCGAACTCGCAACCTCGCACTTCTCGAGTTCTCGTGTCAAAATCGTCAAATCCCGTCTCGCGGTGCAGACGTTTGCTTGTGCGACTCGTTGGCAGCACACTACAATCGCGTTAAACTTTGTTGTGTTTTGTGTTATAAAATGCCTTTTATTTCAAAAGACTGGCGGTCACCAGGTGAAGAATGGGTGAAAACTCAGGAAGGATGGGAAAAGAAGAAAGTGTTGGAGTGTACCGCACAAAGGTGAGTTGCGTTGCAAAATAAACACAGTCCTTTGTTCGCATTTAGTTGAACGCAACGAAATAATACGGGCCGTTTAGTTCATTAATTTTGCCTAACATTAGTGCACTAAAATGTTAATTTTGCTTGATTTTCGTAGTGTTATTGTGATCGTTGAAAATTGCTATTTTGTATTGCAGATATCCCGCTATAACTAACTTTAATAACCCTGATGATAGTCAGCAGAAGTCGTGGTGAGTGATGTTAGAACTTATCCTTACGTTTGTAATATTTTGATCAGCTGTTGTCTGTTGTGGTGCGCTGTTATTGATTTTCCTGCGCGCGTGTGTGTGAGTCCTTCGCCTGGTTTGTGTGTACCTCTGTGCAAACGAAGAAAGCGTGTATAGGTACCTATCTACTTGAGTAGGTAGGTATGTACTTGCTTAGACATGTGTTAGGTACGTATATGTAGAAAGCTATTTATGAAACAAAGGACTTCATTGCGAAGTTTAAATGTTCTTTTCAGGTTTCAGAATAATTAAAACGGGGTGAGCTAAACGTACCTATTTCGATAGATGAATAGACCGAATCTAGATAGGTACTTACTTGTCTGGACTATAACGCATCGGAGAAATTGTGTTTGTTTACCTTGATTCTGTACAACGTTTCCTTTAGGAAATACCAGTTAGGTCACTTAACAATAAACCGCCCACTATCACATTTTATGACCTTTTAAATGCCTAGGTGGCTGCTATTAAACGGTTAGCCATTTAGGTATTATTGCTAATAAAATTATTTGCCACTAATTGGTAGTTATAAACTTAGCTAACTACCAGTAAGTATAGGTATTTTCCATACACCATTAGTTCTACCACAAGCTTTTAACGCCATCCATTTTACGACCTAAACTGAACTGTTAAAGGAGCTAAGTATATGTATAGAATGTATGACTCCAACCCTCTTTCCCTGATACTGTCATCGTTGTCGTAAGACCTGACGAAGGACGGCATGTGTAGCTATAAATTTAACGAAGTGCCATACGCTGAGGCCTCACACCCTTCATTATCATCATCAGCTGGGACTTTGGCCTCCTCTCTGGGAGAGGGAATGGACCGTAATCCACCACGCGAGCCTACTAGGTTGGTGAATGTCCCCAACCAACCAACCAACCAACCAACAACCAACCTATGACCTCCTTAAAACAGTCTAAAAAATACCACTAAGTATCTAAAATACGTCTTGTACCTACTTATACCATTTGTAAAAGATTAGGAAGTTGTTAGGTACTTTTGGAGCCTATCCAGAGCTAAATAAATAAATTAATTATTAATTAATTATTATATTTTTTCGGAGCTGTCTTTGCTCAGAATCAAAGTCGAAAGAAACTGAAAACCGAAGTGAAGGCCGTAAAATCGGAAAGCCTAAAATTTAAATCCCACTCCCACACACCATAAAAACACACTACACCACCACCACACTCCACCACTCTTGATTTTCCTCACTCTTCTATTTTTTCCTTTTTCTTCTCCGTTCTTCTTTCGTTTCCTATCCTTGCCTTTGCCTTTCCTTCCGTGTCGTTTTATTTTTGCCCTTCCTTCCTTTATGTTACTAACTTTTTAATTATTTTTATTATTATTGATAGGCTCGCGTTTGATCACTATCTCACCCAAAGAGAATAAAACCACTTGAGAGCTGATAGACCGATTTTGTCTAGGCACACGATTCACCGTTGCGGGTCGGGGGACGGGGGAAAATATAGCGGCTGTGATTGGCTGATGCAACAAACCCAGTAAAAATAGTGATGAACAAGTAAATTTTACAGCAATAATATCGATATCGATAAAATCGACGTCGATTAGTTCTGCTTTTTTTTTAAGCGTAGACGATTTTCCCCACCATTTTATTGAACAGGTACTAATTTTTAGAGTTCCGTAGTCAACTAGGAGCTCTTCCCACCAAATTCCTAAATTAATTTTGGGGTTTACCTAAATTATTTTTTGATAATCGGAAATAGTCGCTTCAAAAGTAAAAAAAAAATGTGTACCTCTCTAACTTTTGAACCATAAGTTTAGAAAATATGAAAAAAATCTCAAAAATAGAAAAAAGTTTTAATTAAGACTTTCTAGGAAACTTATTTTGAACTTGATGGGTGGAACAGTTTTCGAAAAGTTGTTCATAATAACTTTCGAACTAAGTTTGTAATTCAACCGTATATGCAAGCATTTTTTAAAACTTAATTTACATATTTTACCATCCTGAACGTAATAAAAAAAAGATTTATTATAATAGGTTCATGCAACCCAAAATTACCACTGAAAACCCAACATACATAACACGTCTAGTTTATATAAATTTTATTCCTGAGTTGATGGAGTCGGGACGGGTATGAGCTATTATATTGTCGAATTGTTCGGTTGGTCTCTGGTGGTTTCTTTATGTATTTGCTCTTGCTCGTTGTCTGTCGTTCATTGTTATAACTCTTAATTGGGGACACTTATTGTGACGGACGAGAAACTACGGAACCCTGCACTGAGCGTAGCCCGACACGCTCTTGGCCGGTTTTTTTGCTTTTGTTTTATGCAATAAATGTTTTTTATGGTACGAGTATACGAGTACCGAAATGATCATGTGTGCACAGATCTAATAACTGGACAGTACTAAGAAAGGCGTTACATTGGCGTCTAATATAAGTGCAACTGCACATAAGTGTCGTGAGCCTGAGTCACCTGTATTAGCAGTCAAGTGATTGTATAGTCATTGGTTTTGTCAGTAAAAGTCTGGCTTGCATGGCATGTTCTTATGGTTTGGGTGGAGCCTTGCGCTCCATCCAGAGCGCGAGAAACTATTCTACGATTTCTCACTCTCAAAAAAAAAACTGAGGCTTGTCAAATTCATCAATATAAATGTTTCTCTACAAGTAACAACAAGAAATCTAAAATGTTAACATTAAAAGGTAAGTAACTTAATTTTTTATTCACCATTGGGAATCATCGATAAAATAATATTTATCAACTATGTTTTGAAGTTGTCACATCACTTCATCACTCAGTAATAAGTCCTTCTGGATAGAAAGGGATAGACTTATCTAATATTCTAGTGAAAGTAAAGGACTTTTTCAAAAGATATCAACGCGGTATCACTTTTTTAGTAACCAACCAATTTAGCTTGAGCTCTCTATTTACAAATAATGTAAATAAAATATAACATATTTTACTTACTGATGAAAACTTATGCCATCTTTTTTGTAATTAGATGTTCTAGATGATTTCCCGCACTATTTAATTGCAAAGGAACTCAGTTTTGCGTCGGTTTTATGCAATAAATGTTTTTAAGGTACCAAAATTAAAGAATGTGCACAGATCAAACAACTGGTCAGTACTAAAAAATGCACTGATGTCGGCGTCTAATATAAGTGCAAAATCATATATGTGTCGTGAGCTGGATTCACCCGTATGAGCGGTCAAGTGGTTATATAGTCATTGATCTCACCTGATGGTAAGCGATGATGTGGCCGACGATGGAGCACGCTTGTCTAGAAGTAACCTATTCACTCTTGACTTGATTTACAACAAAGTTTATTGTCTTCTATCCTTCGTTTTCAAATTACTATCCAATGGTCAGCCTCACCTTTCCCCACATTATGTTGGGGTCAGCTTCCCGTCTAACCAGATGCGGCTAAGTACCGGAATTTCACATAAAACGACGGACTAAGACTATTATTACAAAAATGCCAACCAATACAATAATATGTTGAATTATTACTGGTGAGGGTCACGGGATTTTGATGGATGTGAGACGCACAGAACCTTTCTTTATGGCGACACTTGAAGGAGCCCTATATCCAACAGCGGACGTCTTTCAACTAAAATGATGATGATGATGATTCCTATTCATAGTCATTTTTTAACTAGCTAGGTTTTACCCGCATCTTCATAGCGTATTGTTAATAGCATATAACCTTCTTCGTTAAATGGACTATCTAACACTAAAAGATTTTTTCAATTTAAACCAGTAGTTTCCGAGATTAGCGCATTTAATTAAACAAACTCTTCTGTTTTATAATAGCTTCTGCCAGCGGCTTTGCCCGCGTGTAAGTCGGTTTCTCCATACAAACTTTCATTTCATCCCCTTGGGGGTGAAACAAATCCGTTCTTAGCGGATGTCTACAAATTTTAAGTTTGTAGATGTTATAGTCTCTGAGATTTCATGATTAATCAGTGAGTGATATTTCGCTTTTTTATATATATATTTATAGTATTGATATAAATCGGTGCCGATTCCATATCCCTACTGACAAGAACTCAAGTACCCAATCTTATCTATCGGTGTTCTAAAAAACAATATTATGTATATTGTAAAAAAATAACTACCTATCTAAAAGATACAGTATCGATGCGTAATAGAGAAAATAGGTCGATTGATAATGTAAATAAACAAACACTGGCCACGGAATAAATTATGTAAATTGGTAGGTATTAGAAACATGAATCATCATTTTGTGCCACAAGTATCTTTGATTAATTTATGGGCTACGGCGCGTTTACATTTAATATTATTACCTAAAATATGACCAACATCGTTACAGCCCAACTTCGTCCCTTGCTGGTCATAGCTTCTCTTTTCGTATGCTAAACTGCATGTTCTGAAGGACTTGGTTAATGATGGCAACCCTCATCCAGGTCCAATGACTATCTCTTTGTCCAGGTCTAATGACTATATTCTATTTGTCCAGGTCCAATGACTATCTCTTTGTCCAGGTCTAATGACTATATTCTATTTGTCCAGGTCCAATGACTATCTCTTTGTCCAGGTCTAATGACTATATTCTATTTGTCCAGGTCCAATGACTATCTCTTTGTCCAGGTCCAATGACTATCTCTTTGTCCAAGTCCAATAACTATACAACCTCGGGTGGTTTAATTCTCTCTGTCCAGGTCCTTCCTGCAATGGCAACAATAACACCATGATATAAAATATTATTATGACCTAAAAAGTCTACTATTGGGTATAATGACATGACTACCTACTTAGTTATTCATTTAGATTCCGGCTAAAGGTAAACGTACACTCTTATCCGAATCGAACTCGTTAAACGAATTGAAAGAATAGAATTTTGTAATTCTTTATTTGAAATCATCCAAATCTGGAAAGTCTCCAGAAATCCTGGACAAATTCGATGCACTAAAGCACTGCCTTTTTAAGTTAATGTTATGAACCTACATTCTTGTTTCCCTTTGATGTATTTTACTTTCTTGATCTTCCTAAAGTACTGACAATAAAAACCACGTGAAGATCCATTACAATTCACGTGTAAATTCATTACGACAGGTGTAAAGGAACTAGAAACGATTTCTTCGGCACGGTCGATTCTTTCAGTGCGAATATGTGTGCAATGTGAGACCTTCTTGATTTCGATTCGTTTGACGCGTTCAGCTTGGATAAGTGGGCAATGGGCATTCACCTCTTTGGGTTTAAAATCATGATATAGAATGCTGAAATCCGTGACAACATCTAAGCGCGTAATTCCAATATCATTCTACTTCTTACTATCATATTTATCCTGATAGCATATATTCTGATAGATTTAAAACAACAAATACGAGATTAAAATGGAGAGAGAAACAAGGACAAATCAAAGGCTCCCCGGCTTTTATTTTTACTTAAATATAAAGCAATTTATTCAACAGGCCATTGAGAAAACAAAACACGCGAAATTCCGAAACCATTTCCGAAAAAAGCCATGGCGTTTTTTAAACGTGTAAAATCAAAGAGAATAAATTATTTTGTTAATCGTCAAGTCCATTGGAATTTGGTCGTTCAAATTAGCGGATTCCATTTATAAAATCAAAGATCAGAAATAAAATCAATAGACAACGAGCCGTGCACGAACGTATAAAAAAAGAAGAAAAGATTTTGGTGTTAAAGAATCTTCAGAAGACCTTTGAGAAATAGCTGTGGTATTTTACTGACAAGATTTAGATAAAAGTTAAAGATAAAAATGGTCTAAATGGTAGATAGCAACTGTTGCTTTGATTGCTTCGTCAAAAACATTGAGAGTTGGCTCATTTTTATGCAAATTGGTAGATTCCTAATTGCTGAACCCTTATTGGGTACTTCTCAAGCCATTACGGAATATTTTAATTACTCAATACTATTTTGAAATTTGAGTTAAAATAAACGAATAGCTTTGTCGCTAAAGAAAAGTTGCAATACGATTTGCGACACTGAAATTATCGTCTGTCCGTATAGTTTCAACATACTAAATTAATAGTACTACTCATACCAGTGAAATAAACAATATAAATATCACTATAAATAAGTCAACAAATCCTCTGAATTACTGTAACTGTCAAAACAGTTCCATAACATCCATTCCGGAACTGTAGCGAGCTAGTTTCCTATATTTAGACGTTCTAATATTAGCAATAACGGCTGGTAAACTGGTCGGTACGATGATTAAACTGCCATGAATCACGCTCTGCTCTTTGACATGCAAAAACCGGTAGAACCAGAAAGGGCGAGGTGATCAGATGAAAGGGGTGGTCGCAGACATGAACAGACCTTGAGATTTTTGGGGTAAGGTACGGTAGACACAGCAATGTCAGATGTAGTCTTGAATAAAGATGAATAATTTCAATTCAATCTGATTTTGTGCTTTAAGACGTCCGCCACTTGATTACAAAGGACAACTAAAGGAACACATGTAGTTATACTCAGCAAAAAATCTGGCACTTTACCTAGAGCAGAGGGAAAGATTAATTTGATGATTTAACACAAAAGAAAAGGTCACACAATGATTAGTGCCCGGAACTCTGAACAGTAGATATTCTGATAAATAGAAAGAACTCTCAGTTAACCCTCCTCTGAGGTCAGATATGGAAAATTAAGGAGCGGTTAAAGTATAAAGCTTTGTGCTTTGTGTATGAAGAGATTAAATGTTTAAACATGTTTAAACATCTTAATATCTCGTCAACTATGATAGACCATTTATCCTTATAAAGCTTTCATCATTAGAGCTGGTTGTTGTACCTATCATGTAAATATAATACATACATGTCATGTATTTGTAGTCAAACTTACGTTGGAATTTGAGATATTTGCTCCACAAGTCAGGTTATATTAAACACTACAAATGTAGTCGTTGTAGCATATTACTCAGTTTATAGATCCCATTAGAAGCATGACTAGGAATATCAAGCATTTATCGTCTCTAGACTAGACTAGGTTGTTTCCTCCTAATGAGTATCGCAATTTGTGCAAAATGAAGCTACATATATGCTCTCATTTGCATTTTGTATTCTAATATATGTGTCTCCTAATGCTTGCTGCTATGAACTGAAATATTCAGTAGCATGGCTAGCAGTAAAACGGTAGTAAAATGTCTAGCAGTTAATTTACTACTAGACATTTTTAATATTAGTATGAAGACTTGCTACAGTCTTCAACTTTACTATACTCATCTTCAAAGAGTTTCTAACTGTGCTCACGTTCGACCGTTCGACAATTTGATCTACAAATGTCAGTTGCGCTATTGCAACCAAACAGTTAGCTAGCGTTATTGTCTTCGTTGGTTCTAGTCTAGAAACTTTAGCTTCTGACTCTACATTATTCAAAGTCATTTAATATCGAGAAGTTCTATAAGTCTTTATTGTAGACAGGTTGTTTATTTAGTTTGATATACTATAGAAACTATGAAGCTTAGAACTTTCTCAATAATAAGTTCACAGATATTGTATTTATTACAAAAATTCTAGAATTTCATATCTGAAGCATCATACCAGTTATCACAGGCGACAGTTCAGCTCCATTTAAATACTGGGTTGCATTGCAGGTCGGGAATTAGAAAGTAGACACGATAATCGTACTGTGTTTATAGGCAGTTATGCTTGCAGATCATTCAGATTGCTGCTATTATACTTGGTTTCTATTCTGCCATCATTTCTATTTGTCTGACTTGTGGACTCATGGTTCTGTGAGTCCATTAATGGCTTTTTGAAAATTTTATGACAGGGCATTACGTTTTTAGAAGTAACATTGGACGTGGAAATTCACAATTTGCTATACTACTTGTAATATTTTTATGCTCTATGACTTCTGTCGTACAAGACTTGTCTATAGTAATACAGACAAGTCTTGTAATTTCAGTAGCGCAACACTGATATTGTAACAACTGAATATTTCAGTTCATAGTTAGCGTACTTTACATAAATGTAAGCCGGTAAATTCCTAACTATCGTATAGCATCCGAAAATAGGTCCTTTAATTCATGAATCCCCAAGCGACCACCGGTGGCCGCGCATCTATTGTCTTACTATTGTGTCTCTAATTGACGGTATCTGAAGGGTTAAAGTTTAAATAATCCTCAAATGAATGGTTCATTATCATTATCATTTCTGCCGAAGGACGCCCACTGTTGGACCTATACATAGGCCTCTCCCAAGTGTCGCCACAACAAACGGTCCTGTACGTCTCGCATCCACCGCTTTCCCGCGACTCTCAAGGATGTTCTATGAATAGTTTTAAGAGTGCTTAGAGTATATTAAATTCCAAATCTAAAAATCATAAAGACTCCTATTGATCGTATCTATCAATTAGCTATCTGTCTACGCAATAATCTTGAGTGCATTAACTACGCATGAGCAATGATTATGCAAAAGATGAATAAATCATACGTCAGAAACAGACGTCCATAGACGTTCTGTAATGGATGATGTTAGAATATTGATGCCAATAGAATACTCACTAGGGTTTACTACGAAACCTGGAGAGGAGCCAAAAATCTCTTGTAGTTTTATTTGAGAAGTCTTTTGGCTGGCTGCATTTGATACTAAGAGAGTTCTGTTATAAGAAAAAAATAATGGCTGGAAATATGGGTGCTAGGCACGTACTAGGTTTGGAATGAGTATGGAACTATGAAGTACTGAGACGATTGAAAAAATTAACACCATACTTGATACTGGCCATGATTTGTCGACTGGTAGAAAATGCAGAACGCGTTAAATCCGCTATTGAACTATAAAACTAGCTTCTGCCAGCGGCTCCGCCGACGTGATAGTAGGTTTGTCTATACAAACTTTGGACCGCCGTTTTACCCCCTTAGGGGTGGAGTTTCATAAAATCCGTTCTTAGCGTACCTATGTCTACACCCTATAAAGAACCTACCTACCAAATGTTAAGTTTCTAGGTGTTATAATTTCTGAGATTTCGTGATTAATCAGTGAGTGGTATGTGGTGTTTCGCTTTTACGTATACAAGAAGATTTATAAACAATTTTTTCCGAGTGAACCAAATAATTTACCAACTCATGTGAAAATTATAATGAAATTCGCTGGATATCATTCGGGGCGAGTGAAACGGTGCAGAAAATAAGGTAAATATTTAGCTGAACATTTCAGCCGGCCACAGTTCATTTACCCCTGACTAACTGTGTTAAGTACTGTTTTATTTTATTGTAATGTGCACTAAGTAAACAGAGCTACTTTTGGAATGGACTGGAATACGTGAAGCTATTCATTTTCACTTTTGTTTATTAGCTTTCAAAGCTAACAAAGAACATTTGGAAGAATTGGCGAAAGACGTCCACTGTTGGACATAGGCCTCCCCAAGTTTCGCCATAGCGATCGGTCCTGTGCGTCTCGCATTCATCGGATTCCCGCGACCCTCACTAGGGCATCGGTCCACCTTGTGGGACACGTTCGAACGCTAGGGAACGCTGCGTCTTCCGGTACGTGGTCACCACACCAGAACCAAATGTGCGGTTAAGCTCAACAAATGCCGAATGATCTGTAAACAGGAACCCGACATTAATTGATTCTACTTATACAAAACTTGTAACAGAAACCATAGATAGCTAGATATAAAATGGACGTTACATGCGAAACGAGAGCATAGAGCTTTCGATAAACTCAAAAGAATATATATCATGAACAATACAAGAATATCATCTTCCAAAATCGATAGGATATTTTAAAAATTCTGGGATCCAACAAGCTATTGTATGTGCTTGTAATCTTGCTACCCTTAGTTTAAGGAAAATGATAAATAGCAGTGAATGGAAAAATAAAATCTATTGGGCCGACCCCAAGTAGCATAGGACAAAGGAATGAAGGAAGATTTTTTGGAATAATCTCACAGCCCTAGTAGGCATATCAGCCCTAGTGGGGCCCATTCATCCCTAGCGGGCCTCGTCCACTAAAAACTTACCAATATTATTACTTACCTTTTTTTCTGGGTGAGGGATCATCAAATATTTTCACTCGCAATAAATAGAGCGAAAGGAAGTGTCAGACTTACTGATTTAAAAAAAAAAACCGTCCGTTGTCCTTCGGTTGCCCTTTGCGTTTCAGGCCCCTGACTCTTTCTTTAACAATATCAGAAAACCAAGTTAAAATAGTTTTAACTTGTGTTGAGTCATTGGAGTCAAGGCACGAGGCAGACGTCAAATCTGTAAACAATAAAATCATAACCCATCCATTTGACTTCACCATAGTCAAGTAAAAACAATCTTACCATAGACAATAATGATAAATGGGAATAAAATAATAAACAACGTTATTATACCAACATTAGGAAACCAAAACAATGATACGAAGTATACACGAGATTACGATGAATCACATGATACCCCGGCAGACAGCGAGCCGCCTACGAAATACTTGGCAATAAAATATAGCGTTTGTTGAACTTTGAATTGCATTGTGAGGCTAATCCGAGGAACCGGATTTGTTTGGTAATTGAGATTTTTATTTTTTATCGAGTTAAGTATTTAGATATTTAGCCAGATTACCTACTGTGTTACATTCTTACCCTTTTTTATGGTGGGGAAAATCATCCAATGACGGATCCAATGACATCCAATGACCAGCCCATGGGTGGAGCGGGAGATAGTGTCAGACCTTTACTGACTATAAACCCACCCCGTTCCTTGTAGCCTTCATACCGAAGCTCGAGCTCCTTTTCGGATAATCCTGGCCCCAATAGGCTTCGACCCAGCTGGGCCCCTCCTGTTGTTGTACGCGCGGGAACAGTGCGCGATGTCAACATCTTGGGCTCGGTCTGGACAGTTACCGGACAGCTACCCATGGCTCGCCGTCTGCAAGCCTGCGTCTAAGGTGGCCGGATGATAACTATAACCTTGGAATCTTGCTGAATCATCAAGCTGATAGCCATTGTGTCAGTTATAAAATAAACATAAGAAATATAAGTTTGACAGCCCGCCTTCTGCGGTTAGTCCGTATAAAAGATTCCTGAGATTGACTTTTTCATGACAGTAGAGAATGAAAAGAAGTTTGTTGATATTCGAATTTTCAATAAATTCTGTAAGTTTATTAGAAGATTTTCATTTATGAAACAGCAAGCTCACCGTAAAAATTCCTATGCAGTGAGCCGTCATTCCATCGGCCTTTTCTGTAAATATCTCGCCAAAGTAGACTGAACTTTCGATTTCGACAGCCGACTTTACGGCCGAATGAAATTTAGATTCAAAATGTATTTATTTCACATAGACCTACATGGTCACTGACAAAACGTCAGAAGCTAGTGCACGGTTCCAATTGGTGTCCTATGGAGAAGAACCAGCAAGAAACTCCATGTTTACTCTTTAAAACAATGGTTTTACAATATTTCTATATTACAATAAGATCTGCCATGTTAGTTGCACCTTATTTTCAGGTAAAATACAATTTTGACTTGAACTAAGATGCTCAACGACCTGACCAATAGAGGAAGGACATAAGATTTGGTCGGTCATTAGTGAGGTGTGTTTCACATTCCATCTAAAGTTAAGGGTTGACAGTTCACTACAAGCACATGAGTAGATAAACCGTACAGAGGCAAAGCTTCAAACTTACGCAACAAGCGGACGGTGGTCACTGGTCACTCACACATTTCCCACGCGCTTGTAGTATTGCAACCGATTCGAGCGGTTGTTTGAAGCTTTGCCTCTGAACTGTTTACCTACTCATGTGCTACAAGCCACTTCACCTTGTTTTCACGGTAAAATATATACGGAATAACACTACTGGCAGTTTACAGCAAAAATGGTTCATCTCTATAATGTGAAGTATAGCTGCGGTTGCCGACATGTTAAAAATATTTTCAGGTCAGGCTCGTGCAATTTCAACCGTCCGACGACATGTTTTCCAAGTTAGTTTTAGATTTAATTTGACTCGTGCAAAGCGCTTGCAGTTCCTAGAATTTGTTTTAAAAAGTTTCCTCTGTAGCTGTATACCACCCGTATTTAATTTGACAAATTCGGCATCATTAATTTTTTTTGCGAATCTGTTTATTTAGATTTCACGTACAGCCACAGTTGTCAGTGTTTCGAAAAGGTTTTCAAATATACATAGAATGACGATGACAATAATTCCCTGGTGTCAAACACTAATTTAACAAACCTGCCAAACACTGACATTTAAGTTAAGCGGTCTCAGCTTATAAACCTGGCCGGTATCTCATCCTGGATACTTAAGTGGAGGTTCAGACATGACTTAGACTTTTTATAGCGATGGGATATCAGCTAATAACTCTCGATCTGGATAGATGGAGAAGTAGAGTCAGACTTTTACTGACAAAAACCCACCTGTATTCTTTCAGTTATCCTTTGCGTTCCAGGACCACAGTAACACTTTCGAAAAATACTTCAAACACATTATTTGGTCTAAAATTCAATATTGCTTTTTTGATCGATGTCTCAAAGATCTAAAGAGACTTGAATGTCCAGACAAAGGCCTTCGTAAAACATGGATATTAGGTTTGAATAACAATTTCGCGTCTCAATGAACTCCGAGTGGAGTCTCCGCTCCGCAATTAAGACAATGTTTATTGAAGTCAGAAACGTTGTGAAGCATAAATACCTAAAGAGACTGTATGATCATTGAACTGATGTCTGCAAAGACATTAAATATATACTCTATATGAGTCACGACAGAATTGGAGGCCGTTAAAAGGTTAGTGATAGTATCTGAAGGCAGTAAGCGTGATCGTACGATGAAACACGATCATTGCTGGTTCAAGATCATATGTACGAAAAATATAATATTTCACACAATTGAAAACATTTTTCTGAGTTTACTGACGGGAAAAGCAGGAGGATCGAGTGTTTTGATGGAAATGTAGAAATGCAATCAGACAATAGAATAGAGTAACAGGACAAATACTTAGATAAAAGAGAAAAAACATTGTTTTACAACTGACAAAGTGTCTCAATGCATTTGATATGTTTCATGAAGCTGTCTTGTTGTGTTGTCACTGATTGCAAAAAGAACAGGTTTAATAGAAATAATACTAGTACTTTTTCCTCGTAGATATCTGTAGAATAAATTTTATTATTTACACATATTCATGTAAATTAAGTTGACTATGATTTATCCTACAGTTTTATCCGTCATGTTACTAGCTTCTGCCAGCGGCCTCGCCCGCATAAAAGTAAATTTGTCCATACAAACTTCCAACCCCTGTTTTACTCTCCTAAGGGGTGGAGTTTCGTAAAATCTGTTCTTAGGAGATGGTAACACTTTATAAGGAACCTGCCTGCCTAAGTTTGTGTAGGTGTTATACTTAGTTTCTAAGATTTTTTGATTAATCAAAGAGTGGTATTTCGCTTTTATATATATAGACTAGCTTTTGCCCGCGCGGCTTTGCTCCCGCTCTCTACTCCACCCTACTATACCCAACTCTACCCTACTCTACCCTACCCTACTCTACACTACTCTACCCTACTCTACCCTACTCTACCCTACTCTACACTACTCTATCCTACTCTACCCTACTATACCCTACTCTACCCTACTATACCCTACTCTTCACTACTATACCCTACTCTTCACTACTCTACCCTACTCTACCCTACACTACCCAAAAAATTTTTTTTTTCCATAAGAGCCTCATCCTCACAATAACAATTACAACAAAAAAAAAACAGCCAAATCGGTCAAGCCGTTTTCATGCTATGTCTCGACAACGGAAAACGGGTTTCATTTTTATATATATAGAAGATATAGATATAGATAAAACAAATCCTCCCCCCCCACCGCGTCTGTCTGTTGGCGATAAACTTTAAAATAGATACAAGTATATTAGTACTGAAAAGCCAAGAATTTCAAAGATTTGTAAGACCCGTGCAAAATTGGGGCGGGTTTCATCAAAATATGATGGAATTTTAAATCTATCTTGATATAATCAGAATTGAAAGACAAAGATAAATTGACAACATAACTCCAGACGAAAACAAGCCGCACCTAAATCTTTTAGTGGAATCTACCACACCCACTGAAAAGGTTAAAGTTAGCCATTTAGGGGATTGCACTGATATCTAATGCATCAGATTATCTTTCAAGAAGGCTTTAGGATTCGGAACTGTAATTTCCAGCAATAAGAACGAAAATGCTGTGTCAAAAAATCTAGTTTCATTTTCGATATTCAGTGTTTCAGAGTCCCTTGTGGGTCGTATCTTGATTCGTAAAGCTTTTAGTACGCTTTCTGTTAACGAGATGTTTGATGAGGATTGATTGGCTAAAGGAGTGATTACTTAGGACCTGACAAAATTTAACGAAATCGAGATTGTACCATCGGATTTTTAGATATGAAAGTAGTTACAATTTTTTTTTTCAAGCTGGAGTTAAATTTAAGCCCAGACACATAAGCATTGAAGTATAACAACTCTTTCGGAATTTGTTATCGCACCAGTAGTTTCCTAAACATTCTTCAGATTTGAATAACATTTTAATGATGCCTCTTCGGATAATTCATAAACAATGGATATTTTCCGTCTATATACATCCGTTTCCATATCAAACACAGTTTGTGTGACCTCGTCAGTGTACACTATCTGGGTCTAACTAGTTGCAATGTCGTATTGGGTATTGTGGTGCTCTGGATACAGACGGAGTTGAAGCAAGTTTAATTTGGTAGCCTGTTCATCTGTTGCTTTGTCGACAAAGTTAGGCTCTCTGTAAACTTTATAAAAGCTGTGGAAGGTATTGTACTAAGATTATCTTGTTTGGTGTTGTATGTCCTAGATGTCTCCTATCGGAAAGGAGTTTAACGTGAAAAATGTTACTGTTTCTTTGTAATGCTTCTAATGATGTCATTATCTTTCTGCCCTCATCCCGTTTTATTTGTGGTCGGCGCAACACGTTTTTGTTTTCATTATTTCCTTTTCCCTTTTCTTTGGCCTCCCTCTCCCTCTATCTACATCCATTCACATATTCCACATGCATAACTCATAACTTTTTAGTAACAGCTAAAGCTAGCTAGCTTTAGTTTCATTTAGTAGTAGTAGTAGTCGCTTAAAATATATGTGATTTTAGAATAAATCAATCTTGCGCTTTACTTCTCACAATAGCAAATAATACATTTTCTATAACTGAATCGTCGCTTTCCATCAGGTGAGATAGCGGTCAAGCGCAAACCTATCAATAATAAAAAAAAAACTGAATTCTTAAGATCTTTATCATCATTTTCGATTGAATTCACGCATCTAACAAACAATTAGTCTTTCTAGGTTTTTGTTAGTCCGCCTATCTGTTCTTATCTATTTGTTCAAGGGTTCACTAATCACAACTTTGGGAGAATATTAATGAGAAAAGTTTTGTTTTACTACCAAAACCTTTGCGTTGACATTGGTATTTACTTTACGGACAGTTGCTTTAGGCTGGCCTGTTGTTGTTTCGCGATTAATTAGAAAAAGTCTTTCTTAGTGTAGTAGTTTCATAAACAAACCGTCTTTAGATTATAATTTACTGAATCCCATTGAGAACTGTGAATTTTCCTAATGTAATTTTACTCTATTTGTGCTATAGTTATTAAGTTCTGTCGTTATGTTAATTTGCGGTGCCCTATCTGAGTCATGTACTCATTAAGACTTGTCTGTAACTTCATAAATGTACATTGTAATAAAATAAATACTAACCCTCTATTTCTGATTTATGAATTTAAGTTGAGTGTTACTCATATTCTACTACACCCTGAAAAATCTGTCAAAATTTAGCATAAAAATAAAGTTTGAGACGTGCTTAAGTCAAAATACTCAAATAAGAAACTCGCCCTAAACTTTAGGGAGAGATTTTATGACGATTAACTACTTATTGCATTCTTCAAACAAATCAAGAATCAAGGGACCGACTAGACTAAAAGTTGACAATTAATTCAAATGCATTCATACACCCTCTCCCGCCTCACTTCTCTCACAATCACTCTCTACATCTCATGAACAAAATCAAATAGTTGCACACGCTTTGCATATAGGTCCATATTCTGTGTAAGATTAAACTTCGCATCTATCCTCGAAGTCAGAAGTAGGTCACGGCCGAAGTTCGTCAGGAAACGATTGAGCAATCTTATGCGGACGCAATACTTCAACACATCGTTACTGTGAGTTTTTTTATAATTATATCGACTGAATAGGATGTCTGTTCCGAATTGGAGCACTGATATTTCTTCTAATTAAGGATATGCCAATCAAAGTTACCTTGTTAATATGTATTGTTTGTGAAGGCTAATATTATTAGGAGTTTATCCAATGATTTATATCATATAAATATTTAAGTGTCGGTTTAGAAATTTAAAATAATATTTTGTTACTCAATAAAGTATATTCGACACACAAACGCAATTCAATTTTGGTCTATCTGACGGTTTGTGTGTCTGTTTGTTCCGGCTAATTTCCGAAACCATTGGACCAATTTTGTCGGGACTTTCTCTGGTAGATAGTTAGAATTATAGAAGTAACTTAGGCTATTTTTATTTTAGTAAATATGCTGTTTTACGAGTCTGATGAGGACGAAGTAGCGGGCACCAGCTTCAAATATTACAAAGGAATCTGTTTGATAGTTTGCCTAAAAATATCGGGCTCTACGTAGACAAGTAAGCTTCATCAGCATCATTTCAACGGATATACGTCCACTGTTGGACGTAAACGTCTCGCATCCGTCAGATTCCCTTGACCCTCACCAGGTCATCGATCCACCTTACGGGTGGCCTTCCAAAGCTACGTCTTCTGGTATGCGGGCGCTACTCCACAATCTATCGGCCCTATCAACCAAATAACCCTCATGAATTTTCTTTAAAAGAAAATCGATTTTCCTTTTGGAAAGATAACGAAATCATTTTCCAATTTTATTTCTAAAGCAATTTTAACTTTAAGTTCCTTACAAATCGTTACAAACACCTTCAGATCGTTTTGCTCGTATAATGTATTCTAAACATCTTTTATGGCACCTTTCTTGTATTTTATCCCTAAAAGTGTCTCGTGATATTATGTTGTCAAATGTAGGTCGTGAAGCTTTGGCTTTGGCAGCGAGCTTAGATAAGGTGACACGTTGTTTGACATCGACCTCTTCTATATTTTAATATCATATGACTTCACGTCGGTCTTCTTCTTTATCTTACCATTTTATTCCACTGTAAGATTTATTTAATTTTTAGGAGGGAAAATATTCTTGCCTTGTTCCTTCGGGGTTCTCTTTCGCATCACCCATGGCCCCAGCACGCTTCGACCCTGCTGGGCCCCTACGGTTGCTAACATCTTGAGGTGCGCGTCGGCGACTTGGGCTCGGTCCGGACGGTTACCAGACGGTCGGACGGCGAGCTACCCATTGCTCTCGCCCTCCGCAAGCCCGCGTCTACGGTGGTTGGAAATCGGGATCGGGATCCCGGCGGCTGGGGCGCAAGGAGCCATTGTAAATAAATAAATAAATCAGTAGAAATATAAAAGCTGCTTTGGCAACAGATTCAAATAAAGTCTGCCATTATAACGTTGGTAATACCATGCTCTTTCTATTTACTAAGCCTTATGTACTTTCATCACTTTCATAGTTCCCATCATATACTTAAACTTCTTAAACTTTATGATCCAATTTTATTTTTACAGCGTACGATAAAAACTTCAATTTGTATCCAGCTCCCAACATACATTTATATAGAACACCTAAAATAAAAAATTTACAGCCACATGCACTCGTACTTTAGGAGTTGCAGTGCCGCTATATTGAAAACTAGCTTTTACCCGCGTTTATTAATATACTTTAATTCCTCTCCCCATTTCTTTCCTCTTTCTCCCCCTTTTCTCACTTAAAAAAAAAACTTGCCTATGTCCGTCTCCAGGGTCCCAACTATCTCTGTACCAATGGTATAGCTTGTACCCGCGAATTCGACCGCGTAAGATTCATCATTATTATTTCACCCGAAAGTGTCGCCATAACAACCGGTCCTGTGCGTCTCGCATCCATCAGATTCCCGCGACCCTCCTCAGATCATCGGTTCACCTTGTGGGAGGCCTTCCATCGATGCGTCTTCCGCGTGGTCGCCACTCTAGAACCTTTAGTCCTCATCGACCATCTGTTCTGCAAGCAATGTGCCCTGCCAATTCGACTTAAGTTTTGCGATTCTTCGGGCATGTTGGTAACCTTGGTTCTCCTGTAAATATGTTCAATCCTGATGCGAACGCGTATAACTAAAGGGTTTCCTTGGGTGATCACATAAGATGGCAATGGAAAGCCATTGCCCTTTGGCTGACTTTAAACCTTCTGAACCCCAATTTTATTTCTAAAATAAAAGTACTCCTAGCTTATGAAAATAGCTGTCAAAACCTCCATTTTTTTTAGGTACCTATCGAATATATTTCTATATGCAATTAGTAAAAAAATATTTCGATATTACTAACAGACGCTTCAATTTTATTTATATGTATGTATGTATAGATTTGGCAATATATTTGACACAGTTAGCAGTTTTCGAAGATTCCAAAACGCTGTGTTAGCACTTGCAATATACAATTTTCCATTTTCCAAGTAAAGTTTCGTTGCCAAAACATACAAATCAAAAGATTAGAACCTCTTGAAGTAGAACTCACTCTGTATGCCGCCTCTCGATTTGTCCTTAATCCAGAATCCGAATAAATTGACCTGACTAGTCTGAAATAAATTGATGCAGAAACGTTGCCTTGGCTTTTAGTATTCTGTCCAATATCTAGAGGGTTATAGAAGATGTTTTCCAATATACAGTAAATGTCTAAGCCTGTAACGTTGCAAATTATAGACTTGACTACATTTGAGACTGAGAAAATATCTAATAACTTCCTGCTCTAGGGTGGTGCGAGAAGGCATGTCAGACTTTTACTTACCAAAACCACACCTATGATCGTTCAGCTGCCTTTCCGTTCTAAGACCACGGGTAACCTTTTATAATGTCGACCCATGGCCGTAGTCGGCTTCTGGGCCACTACGGACTCTCGGAGGCGCAGTGAGCACTACGCGCCGTCGACGACTCGGGCTCAGTCCAGATGGCCTGACGGCGAACTATCCATTGTTCGTCAGCCTACGCCTACGGAATGACTGGAAATTGGGGTGGGGATCCCGGCGGTTCGGGCGTGAGTATATCTGTTCCCTCTCTTGTGCGGCCGCCTCCTTCGCTAGCATTACTGCTTCACAGAAGGAGGCGACCAGGTGAGACTGATTCAGCCTAAGAATTCCTCTCGATCCACACAGAGCAAGAGAAAACGTTTGATGATTTCTCACTAAAAAAAAAGAGGTGGTACAAAGACTACAGACATTTTTGGCCTAGCCTTTTCTTAACTCTTCAGATACCGTCAATTAGAGACACAATAGTAAGACAATAGATGCGCGGCCACCGGGTGTCGCTTGGGGATTCATGAATTAATATGTTTTGGTCTTTTTTAAGGCAACTGGATACAACTGCAATACCAATATCTTTATATGGATCTGCCTGTCTAACCTCCACAGCCCTTAGTTGCTGGATAACACGATACCTTATAGTAAGACTGGTACCTAGTCAGATCTTTCATTTGTTTTAACTTACTCGTGCTATATAACTGCCATTTTCTCGGCAGTACCAACACTGCCAACATTAAATAAAATTGTTCGAAAGCAAATAAATCGTAATTCCAACAAGAAACGGAAACGTCTCGATTGGAGACCGCTGTCATTTACCAATCAACAGACTTTGTATCATTGCAATACTACCAACTTTAAAACACAATCTATTCGCACAGTTTTCTTATAGACTCTTCATCAACTGCACTTGGTTGCATCAATTCAAACACTGACAAATTAAATTGAACGTAATAATCTTCGTGTTAAGGTTCAATTTACTATTGTTTGTCCATCATTAGGGTTATTAGTTGAAGTGGGAGAGAGTGAAAGTGCTTTCGATACCCTTGTGTTTATTTTCAGTACGGAAGTGTACAAACATTAATAATTACAAGCTACTGGTACCTTTCATGTGTACCGGTAAAAATAGCTGATTAGTTGAGGCCTACACAAAAAAAAAACCTGTGTTTATTATTGAACAGCTGTGACATCACAATTTAGTGTGGGCATCCTTATTCTGTTAATTGACAGTGTCCCCTTCCACCAGATTAGAAATTTCTTCTATCTATGGTTTTTAGCTTATATGCCTTATTTAACGGTTTAAAAAATACTTTTATTTGCGATTTTAAATAAAGTTAAACTTTTATTTTTTAACCAAAATTTTAGAAGTTTGACTTAATTAAATAAAAATTTTGAAAAGAGTAACTTACTCTATAGATAAGCAGGAGGTACCTACCTACCTATCTATCAATAAAGAGAAAATTATCTAGATTCTAGTCTATACGGTTTATTAAATTATTAGGATGACAAAATATCCAGTGTAATTTTTTGTATTAATGAAGCACCTACCACAGTCCTATTTATAGCAACAATGGAAAACGTCATTTTAGATTATAATTTTAAGGCTTTCCCATACAAACTATACAAGACAAAGTAATGTGTCATCGTGTCGAGCAACCTAACATAAATCATGTAAAATTAGGTAAAGAATGAAAAGTGAGAGCCGTACCGTTCTGTGTTACTTCAGACGTAATTGGCGCCATTTTGTAATAAACGAACAATGGTACATTGAAACTTCATAATGCTACGAAACTATGCACATCAAAAAGTCCAAATGACAAGTTTTTCCAGAGAAAGTCTTGTAAACAGACCTCGACCGGCACTGCCACTTGCACCGTGTTTTATGGATAACGATAGTTTAGTGCAAATGATATCGAATGTGTTATTTAAAAAACATTACAAAATAATCAAATTATAAAATTAATTTCATATTTTGAAATTAATGGAAATAACCGCGTACATTATGTAAAACTGCTTAGGCAATAGAATTTATTATTCTATGGTCCCTAGTTTTTTGATATTAATATTGACAATGTTGTATTAAAATAATGCTGATACTTATTTTACACCAACACCTAAAATAACTTCATAGGAGATGTGCGACACCATGATTGTCACGCCACAGTGTAAACAAAACAATATAAATTCACATAAGATTTTATAAACATAACTATCTCAGAACAAAAGTTAACAGAATAAAACAATGGGTAGAGCGTTAGAAATGTAATTTGCACCAATATTCCAATTAAATTAGTCGTTATATTTTAACCCTTCAGATACCGTCAATTAGAGACACAATAGTAAAACAATAGATGCGCGGCCACCGGTGGTCGCTTGGGGATTCATGAATTAATGACAGTATATTTCTAAAGCTTATAACAACATCTCGAGACGCAGTCGGGACAGTCGCCAGTTATCATCCACGATCAGCACTTGATTACTTTACCTCTATTGTTTTGAAATGTTTCCAACCAAAGAGCACCTCACTAACGTAACTATTGCGAGCTATTAAGTCATGTCGCGCGCTTTTCGAAATAGACACGGAAGAAAATCGCTCCCGAAACAGATTTAGATTCTGAAGCATCCAGTTATGTATCGCATTTAAAGTGCTGGCACAATAAAAGAGCTTTACCTTCTAAAACGGGAATGAGACAGTTTATAATCGTTCAGACACGTCTATGCGAGGGGTGATTAAAGGTTGGTCGTTGTCCGATCATCCTTGGCAAAAAGCCAGGATGTCAAGTCAGGGAGAAATGTTTGCCTTGTTTGCTGTTTGTAACTATTTAACCGTCTATGGTTGAGTGTTCCAAATTTTAAAATTTAAACTCAACTGTCACGTTCTAAACCGTTGTGGCTCGGAATGAAAAAATTATATGTTACCGAGTTCAAAGAGATTTTTTATGACGGAGTTATTTTTAAATCGCTACATCATTTGGTTGGGTCTTCGATTCATTACTCGGTTCATAAATTTTAATTAAGAAAATATCGAAATAGAGCAGTAATAGCTTTTCGTTCCATTAAAGTTGGATATTAATAATTTTATAAAGGTACCAACGACCTTCCTTTTCTGTGTGTTTATCATCGTTAGGTACCTATTAGAGATTCAGTGTTGATCTACTTTGACAAATTTGTGTGAATAATATACTACTTCTTCAAATAGTTGATCAGTAGGTAATCAAATAAATTACTCAAAAATAAATACTTAGTCATATTTACTATACAAAAACTGTTAAACATAACAAAAATTTAGCGACTGCCTACAATCCTCTTTTTAAGATATTAAACCCCTCAAATCAATAATATTCCTCGTCCCTTATTTTGTATAAATATTAAAAAGCCTGTTCAGAAGAACTCTTATCGCCGACTTACATCGGACTGACCCATTTCCCCCATTTAAAACTGGCAAGTTACTAGGGGAGAAATAATTTCAGCCATTCGTTCAGCTTAAGTTTTATTTGTAATATGGCATAGAAAACGAAAGGAACTATGGACTCTGGTGGGAAACTGGGAAGTGCAAATTGCCAGTCTATCAATGATCAATACTATGTGCATTCGATGTTGAACCTTATCATAAATCAACTACCTATACCTATGTGAATTTTTAATTTAAAACAATTTGAATCCATAGCAAACGTCACCACTTGTTCAAAACAAATTATACACCGTCATATTATATTGTTACAAATTGCATCTCTGTTTTCATTTCATATATTATGCGTGATTAACATTTTGTATCGAAATTATTTTCTAGCGGATGTATTTAGAAACTGTTCAAGAGTGGCCTATCGATCGAAGCCAAGACAATATTGCATCCGAAAGTCTCTGGAGCAATATAAAAGTATATTCTAGAACTTTAGTTCTCTTTAATAGAATGTATAGGTTTCTCTCGTTTTGGCCGGCTCGACCTAACTCATAACATAATCAGCTTTGTAAAGTTCCCACTAGTGCTGGGTCTCAGGCTTCCTCACTAGGAGTAGGAATAAGCTGTAATTCACCATGCGGGTACAGTGCAAGTTGGTTGTGCTGAAGCCAATCGGCATAACCTGGCTGACTAAACAGGTCTCATATTGACGTGCACCTGGGCAGAAAGCACTAACGTTTCTTGAGTGTCGTCTTCAGCTGAAGTAAAATTATAACTCTTCTTTGTACGATAAAGAACTCTTCAAGATAAAAACTAATAGTGAACAAAATATCACCATAACCATTTCAGCTGAAATACGTCCAGATTTAGGTTTCTGTGAAATTGTTACTAATTTGGTGTACTATAAAGTTTATTCTATTCTATAGGGCTCCCCCAAGGATTGTAACAACGAGAGGTCTGGTCAGTCTCGCATATTAGATTCCCGCGACCGGTCATCGTTCTCCGCATGATGCAGGTCCTCAACGGACATGGCAAGTACGGGACGTTCGTTGTGGGTTTTAGTCAGTAAAAGTCTGACACTATCTCTCGCTCCGCCCAAGAGCGGGGCTTGTCATTTGATGATTTTCCTACCATGAAAAAACTCCGGACATCGGTCCACGGTTTTCGGTACGTAATCGCCATTCTAGTATGTAATAACTGTAGAACACATATTATTATATGTGTTTTATTTTATAATAACTGAAACAAAAGCTTCAATAGCACCTTTCATGATATGCAATCTTGTCAATTCAAATTCATTGGAAGCTCGTTATATATGTACAGCAAAAATTTATTTTACATATTGAGTGGTTAAACCTATCACACACAAAACTTGGCCACAAGGTCCCAAACCAAAATTGTTAAATAAATTATGCATTATTGAACCCTTTACAATTTGTCATGGATACCCAATGGACGGTCACCGTTGGCAGTTTTGTCCTTGAGATGAAAAACAAAACAATTATTAGTATTACGTAATACTTAAATTATGAACTAAACAGAAATACGGAAAAGTTGAAATCGAATTTCAGTTTTCAAACAATACAATGGAATAAAGTTACGCGCTCTAATAGCTTAAAGTAAAATTTCACTCTTAAATAATTCTACGCCAATAGAAATTATCTGTGTGAAATTTTTCCGCAAAAATAATTCCCGCTAACTTCAAAAGTCCTATAAATAGCCAAAAGCTAATTGAATAGGACTACAAAGGTTTTCAGTGGCTATAAATATTATGTTAGTAGAACCATTCCTTCCGTAGTCTGGCCTCACTTGTCATCCATTTATAGGTCAAGGCCTGGGAAGCGGGAGAGGCCTGTGGCAGCCGGTGTCCCTGGCCTCACAGAGAACAGTGTCCACAATATGAATCCATTTATTTGCTACAAGAGACTATGGCTATTGGCTTTTTTGTTATTCGATCTATTTGCTTGTTGGAATGATATTACGATTTAAATGAGTTTTGCTCGCTTTGTAGTAGGTCCGTGCTACATCTTCATGTAGTGACATAGGTACTACACAGACACATAATAAAGATGAAGATAAACCTAGCAAGGTTGGACACTTCCAACCTTCACAATTTGAGTTTAGGTCTACAGGAACCGAAACACAAATTATGAAGTTGTATTGTCTATTGTTTCATTTTTATGGTGACTATGGCCTTGTGTTCTATGGACTGAAGTCACTCTCAAATTATTTAATAAAATTACATGGTAGCAAATAATTAGATTTATGTTTTGATAATTGCTTGCTCGGTTCGTAAATTGCTTGTACTCTCTCGTTCGTTTTAATTTAATCTCAGCTCAGGGATGAAAATATTTTAAGTTTTTTTCTAATATTACGTAATATTTAAACTTACTTAACCTTCTTAAGTTTTCATTTTTGTACACATTATACAATTACATTACAATATCAACAATACAATACAATTATATAAAATCAATTACAAGCCAACATTGCCAACCAAATCTAGATAAAAACTGTAGATAAATAATTTAAAGTTAATTAAGGGAAAGTCGTGCAAGAGAAAATGGCACCGGGCACCTATTAAAAGGAATTTAAAATTTATAATGGATTTCGGCTTTGCGATGTTATTGATTTACCACAGATATATAAAAATTTCAAGGTTTTGTAGAGATAAAGTCGTATTAATGTATAGGTACTTTAATACGACTTAATCTATACAAATTGGACCTACGGGTCCAATATGAATTTTAAGTAAAATTTCTGCTTTCTCATAAAGATCTTAATAAATCTGAAAACGCGAATGAATAATGAATTAAATTATAAGGAAACTGTGAAGTCAATGAATCAATTTCAACGACCATAATTACAACCATTAGCCACTCATCGTAGATTCTGATGTAAGAATCATAAGAGGAAAATTAATTTAAGTAAAGTACAAAACTTGTTGGTGTAAGGTAATAAATTTTCCCGTTGGTACAGATTCATCAGACTTTCTTTAGAGTTTAGAAAGAAAGCTTTAGCTTTTTTTTTAAATATTTGACAAGCAAGTGACTATCGGAAGTTTTAGCCTTCACTGTCTCAGTTCTGGGCAAAAGCCTGCTCCAAATTGATCCTCTGTTTTCCTAAGCTACGTCACACTATCGCAATAAATAAATAGCATTTGTGTAATGTTTACAAACAATTTATATCGACCGTGACCTTGTGTGCGGTGCAGGCGACGTGACAGACGGATAGCCACAAGTTCAACTTTTATTATTATTGATTTGGCCTTCACTAACGGTAGTTTATGCAGTTGATCCTAGTTTAAATATTTTACATTTGAATGGTGCAATTTAACCTTTGATTGGTGCGTTTGGTAGATAATTGTTTATGGTAGCAACTTTTTTATTGTGCGGAGATTTGGCAGATTGTTTCGAGTCAAGTGGCTGTTTTATTTAATTACCTATTCCAAAATTAATTTCTAGTGCATATAGTGATGGTGTGTAAAATTGCCACAACTGGACAATATTTAGAGCTCCTATACTTACATATAATTAAGTATGTGGAATCATTGAACCAGGCGCGATCTCGGTAAAATGTTTTGAAAATGTAAAATCTAAATAACCTATCAGATTTTGATGCAGTTTCCATTAATAGAAAAAGCAATCAACTTGAAAGGTTTGTGTGTATAATTTGTACCCAAACGAAGTCGACACGGCGTTTTACTAGTTTATTACCTACTAGCTTTTGCCCGCGACTTCGTCCGCTTACATAAAATAGCCTATGTCACTCAGGAATAACGCAGCTTTCTAAGGGTGAAAAAATTTTAGCAATCGGATCAGTACTTCCAGAGATTACCCCCTACATACAAACTTACAAATTTTACCTCTTTATAATATTAGTACAGATAGGTTTGTTAATTATATTGTTTGATTACTATGCAGTATAAATATAATTATGACTTGGTATAAAGTTTTGCTTTTAGAGCTTGTTGGTGTTATTTACCAATTTCAGAATGGTTTATTACCTATCGCATATTCTAAAGACAATTGAACGTCGCACTGACTCCAGAATCGTGTTCCACGATAATAAATCGCAAACAAAAAGAAATACCGTTCAACGATGTTGCATCAAATATTCAAAATGGCATTAGAATGGCGCCTCTTGCTTCATGCAACCGACTGTCATAAGCGCTGCACACGCGCTGACCCGGAATCTCCAGGAACAACTGGTTCGAATAACATCACCAATATATCCTGACCTTTCAGTGCTCAGCAAACTCCAATAACTTTAGATATGGCGAAAGGTCTTACAAAATGGTAACACATTCAGCTTCACCATCTATTTTTGAAAACGTTCTTATTTTAATTTAAATCTGATTGCATTCAGTGTTCCATTATACGAAAAGGTTCCTCGTACTGCCAATTTAAAAAGTTTGACGTATCGGTTGCGTTCCATTTTCGTACGTTCACGATTTTCGCACGCGATAACTTTCGTTTTCGCTAAGCCGGGCGTCAATTACATCAACCTAAATAATATACAACGACAGTGAAATTGTTGTCTACTTTCCCGCGTAGCAGCGATGCGATTAATTAATGTCGTATTACGCAGCTGACAATTATGACACTCAGTTCGACGCTGTAATCCTATGCAAATCTTGTTTTGCATCAATTTAAAACGTCTAGCATTTGCACTTTGCGAGTTGCATTGCGAATGTAATAAATTGATGTAATTTCAATTTCTTAATCACGATTTTAAAGTATGATTTCACATAACACGTTAAGCAATCCGCTTGGTAATAAGCCCAGAAATTAACAATGTATAATTTATTGTACACACACCTTCTACCTATCTTTTTTGACTTTTTGGCCCAACTACTTCGATAGGTCTGATACCTATGATCTGTGACACTAGAGAGAGAAAATGTATGGATAGATATTTGTATGTGTCACATCTCTAGGTACGTCTAGGCATCCAGTTCCTGCCACGTCGAAATATCTTTTTCAAATAACCCAGATGCTACGACACGTCCAATACAATTTTATAACCGTATTTTCTATATCTAGATCCCGTATTTTCCACGTCGTATTGCCGAGGAAATGAACAGGTATATTTCTGGATTCTTCAGTTGGAAGAGTGTTCATGCAGTTTATCGATAACTAGCTACCCGTTTTGACTTCGCACTTTGAGCAATTCAATATGTACCTATGCATATTGAATTGCTCTAACTGAAAGTGAATATCTGATCAAAATCCGTTGCCTGGGTCCTAACCACACAGCAGGTAGCAGATAAACACACAGACATACGCGAAAAAGTGACTGTTTTATAACAATTATACCTAATAAAACTTTATTTAAATAGAAAATTAGAAATTATAAGGAATGATTATTTTAATTAAATATAACTGTTTAGTATTAAATAATTTCCAGATGTATATATAAATTAATTTGATAATATGATAAATTATTTTTGGATGAGGCTTTTACCCAAAGGGGGCCGCCTTCAAGTATAAGCCCCCTTCAAGGTACTTCAATTTATCTCTAACGGTTTTTACCCAATCCTTGTCTACTAGTGTCGCTAACTCGTCTTTGTTTATACTAAGTGAAAAAGAGACACAAATACTAAAGATATTCATAATCGTGCTTAGGCTAACACACAAGGCAAGGCATGTATTCAAAAGTTTTTCTACAAACACTTCAGTCCCTCTGTTGACAAACAACATTTACTATGCAAACATCTTTCCTTACTACCAGACCAAAACGGCAGTCAACCGCAAAACATTGTTACTACGGCGAATCTTCTGATCCCACGTCAACGACCTACGCCATTGCACTGCCATTCAACATCAACCAACATTACTTGATCCTTTCCCCACACTCGATCTTACACACCCATCACACAAATATAAAACTGAAAGGAACATCAGAGGTCTTGAGAAAATGGCGTAGACTAGCGTAACACTAAGTCGACGGTCTCATAGAAAATGCAAGAGAACACGATGACTCAGTCTCGTAACAGAGGGGCTTCTTGTTCTTAATCTAAGCTATATTATTCATGTATTATGTAAGACAATATATTGCTTTATTGGTTATTGCGTCACGGTTAGATCTGTAATGGGGAAATGCTTCCTTATTGTAACTTTGCGCGTCATGCAATGTTTCAAGAATTTGACATGCAAAACAACATTTAAGATCACGTGAGATCTTTACTACTTTCAAAAGTTCTTAAAAATTCATAGAAAGAACGTAGAGACCTATAGATAATCCATACTAATATTATAAATGTGAAAGTAACTGTCTGTATGCTACACTTTCATGGGTAAACTGTCGCACCGATTTTGATGATATTTGGTACAGAGTAAGCTTGAACCCCAAGGAAGAACATAGGCTAATTATTCTCTGGCTTCGACTTCGGCTTTGCCTCCGCTATAACCGATATTCACGCAAACGAAGCCGCTGGCAGAAGCATTACAGTATATAATGTAGATAGTATCGCATTTCCACACATTTGAATTCACAACGCAGCTGCTCCGGTTGTAAATCTTTGATCCTCGTTACTAAGAAATTACTAAATGCCGCTCTAATGCAATTGCATATAGACTACATTAGTTTCAGTTTAAGAAACCCGAAACACGAGTCTAGTATTTTTATGACTTGTAACCTTTTTAAATATTTTTGGGAAAAAATATAACATAGTGTAAATTGGAATACATTCAGTAACTGATTGTGAGCAAACTATATTCAGGTTTCCCATTAATGTTGTAAGTAGTATATTTTAAGATCGCAATCAAGTTGATGGAAGTTAACCTAATGCCTTTTACAGGATATTAAATAATTTATAAAAATTTCGTGGCGTGCACGCCATTCACCAATCAATATTGAGACTTTGTTTAATTGAAGCCTAGATGGAGTTTCAGTTTCATTGAAGATAAATTGAAGTGTGAAACGAATTTGATCTCCAACCCAGACGGTATTATTTCAATATGATTCAATTTATCAAAACAGCCTTTCTTCGTTGAGTGAAACCTTACAGTACCTATTAAATTATAATAACCAAGTTAGGTATTGCCATCTGCGAATATTCTTCGTCAATGTTTTTTTTTTGAGTCGTGAAATCATCAAATGGCTTCTTTCACTCTGGTGTGGAACGAGAGGTCTAACTTCAGTTGCCCTTTGAATCATAGTGGTACTGGCTTTTGCTCACGGCTTCGCCCGCATACATAAAATAAAGCCTATGTCACTCGTGAATAAAGCAGCTTTCTATCGGTGAAGACATTTTAGCAGTCGGACCAGTAATTTGAGAGATTCCTCCTACAAACAAAAAAACTAAATTTACCTTTTTATAAGTGTAGAAGTTATCTTCTAGATATATCTCCACTGCTACTATTTGAAAAATTATTTCACCGTTTCAAAGGTCCATTAAGAACGCCCGACGGAAATAGGCCATATAAATTATGTATACCAGGATAAATCCGGCCTGGGTGCGACGCTAATTTAGACATAATATCGTGTCTTACCATATATTCAAGCGTGTAACAATTTTATGTATACCAGTCTTATGATTTCTCTATAAAAAGTGAATCTATCTTCAATAAAAATAGTGCTTACCTACATGTGGGCTGAGGGATCCGACCCGTTAGGGTTTGTATTGGTTACCGCTTACATAATAAGTTAATAATTAAATAGAAAGTAAGGCGATGTAGTCGCGACAAAGCCCTTTGATAAAAAAAAAGAAAGTATCTTCATAATGTAGCTAATCATCTAGTCAGTTGTTAGATACCACATCGCTAAGAACATTTTTCTTAAAAGCTTTATGTGTTTTGTAGCGGTTCTTTCTTAGCTTGTACCCGCCTACGCCACCAAATCGAACTAAAGACGTGACCTCACGCAAATCCTACATCGCGGAGTTTTCCACGCAATTAGAAAATATAAATAAAACAGTCCGAAAACCACTAAAGGCCAGTTGTCTAGACAAAACACAACACCCTCACCTCTCGTCTGAGGATACTCTCTTCAATGGAAGTTTGCGGGTCTTTCGTTACCTCTACAGGCATATTGACCCCAAAATCTTCGCTTTTAATCAGAAATTTGTCAATTTTATTAATAGAATAGTCTTATGATTTTCCATTCATGCTTACGCAATGAAAAGTCATCTAAAAGCTCATGCTTTAGTAAGAGTAGATCAAAAGGATAAAGAAACAAATTCTGATCATGATGCAAAAATATTACTACACTAGCTTTTGCCAGCGGCTTCGCCCGCGTATATAAAATATAGCCTATGTCACTCAGGAATAAAGCAGCTTTCTATCGGTGAAAAAATTTTAGCAATCGGACCAGTACTTCCAGAGATTACCCCCTACATACAAACTTACAAACATACAAACTTACAAATTTTACCTCTTTATAATATTAGTATAGATTTCATTTCACGTCTTCATGACAACGTTAGAATGTCGTGACAATACAGGCCATTTGCGAACGTTTCCGGGGAACGGCGTCTGACGGACGATTGAAAAGACGGCTTCATTACGTAGCCTTAACTACACTGCTAATGGATGTTCGTTGGTCCAAGGCTTGTGTTATGGTGAAAATAGAATATTTACTCTTCGACAAGATACAGCAAACTCTTCATTAACCGGACATATTGGATTTGTTGTTTCTTCTTATCATAGAGTAGCACACAAACAAGCTCGAAAAGTTCAGATCTTGCTGATCATTCCACATGAAGTTCTAATTTAGTGCTTGAATCAGATTCTACACTCAGATACTTTTTTCCAACATTCAATAAGAGTAACGATATGTATTGAGAATCTGTTGCTACAGAAATTGATTTCTCAGTCAATATGGCTGCCTATTCTTACGTAAACGAACTTTCTAATGACCAGAGCAAAAATGTGACGATCACCCATTATTTGTAATAAAAAGAATTAACGATAGTTATGCATGATAAAAACGCTATAAACCACGGGGTATGGTGTAGTTATTATATAGCACTAGATTCACAATTACGATAGTGAAGCTATCAGGGGTAATTACATGTAGAGCACCACGAATCGTGATGAAAGTTGACAATATTTTAAATCAGGCCATAGTTTCACACTTTTATGCTTTTCTTTGACTAATGACAGAAACTTCGCGCACAAAGATGGATGCTAAACTTTTCTGTTTATTGTCCAATAATGGAAATCGATGGTTGGATCTAGAGGATCCCGAAACATCCTATGACAATTTCAGGAAAAAAGAGAAGTGACTAAGATAGAAACCCTTGGGGAAACTTATCAGGAATCGAGTTTTACCCTCTACTTAATCGAAAAGGGACGATCGGCTCTTGTAGTTAGGTTGTATTAAGGAAGATAATAAGCAATCAAATAAAGGATATTTGATTGCTAAGGAAGCCTTTTTTTTAACTTCGTTAGGGTCAACTTCCATTCTGACCGAAGCTGCTTAATACGTAGTATTTAAACAAGATAATGCATTAGTAAGATAATATTATGCGCTTACTCTAACATTCTTTTCTGAAATAGATCTCTTATAACCAGCATTAGTGCGGATTTTAAGTGTGCATCTACTCCACGGTTCGTTCGCAGCGAATACAAAGGAACTGCGAGTGATGGGCCTAAGCCGACCATTTTATAAAGGCCCCAACACTTATGGGCCATCTTCCTGGTCACCGCTCTATAACACTGGACATGCTTTATGGGTCACGCTTAACGAACTACTAGCGACCCATTTTGCTCGGACCATATTTTGGATATCGGATATCCCTGAGCTATTTCTGTTCGTCCCTTTACACAAAAATGTATCGTGGTCTTCTTTGTGTCGTTTAGGTTCCCGTTTAATTTTCTTACATCTATTTTTGGTTTGATATGAAATGAATTGGGTTCTTGTATTACTGTAATAAGGTTTACCTTATTTTTGGACTAGACGATTAGAATAATTGTTTTTTTGATATTGGGAAAAAGATTCGTTTAACGCATAACATGCCGATAGTAAATATAATGTTTGTTAGATTATCTAGATTCTAGAGCAATATTGGACATGTTTTTAGAAATCGTCTAAGTAAATCTCTATCCTTTTCCAGGCGATATACTCACACATACATGCAATCATTTCTTAGAAGATCAATGTGATAATAACATAAAGTTTTCTAGTTCTTCATACAATAATGCTATTTTTGTTCGTAGGTCTCCAGAAGGTGAGGAGAGCGATAAGAACACAAGTGAGGCAGTGACCAGAATACCTCCACATTGTCACATCACAATCAAATGTACCAGAGAGGTAAGTACCTACCTACCATTAAGCACTCATCATCATCAATCTTGTCTACTGCTGAACATAAGGCCCTTGATTGCACGCCATTAAACTACATCCTGAACTATTCTCATTCAGCTGTTACCGTTATGGGCATAGGGGATCCCCGCTTCTAATAAATCCTCCTTTACCCCTCTCAGTGATAACCGTAAAAGATTGCTGATTAGATTCTTTTACGAGATATGACCATGGCATCAGTGAATTTCGTTCAACTTATACAAGTGTCCCCATATTTTAGTATGAACGTTTTGTGCGTCTGACGGTTTCAAGAATATTTGTAAATTTGTCTTGGTTAGAGAAATCGATCAAGTACCGAATACGATAGAGACAGGTCCTAAATTGGGTCCTAACGCGTTTTATTTTTAGCTATCGCCCGTCTCATACACAACTTTTGTTCCCCCTCAGATTGCAGGGTTCAACGGTCTATCAGAAGCCGTCCGTCGCCTAGACTTCTCATCTGCCGTGCGGGATGTTCGTCGGTTCAACTACATCTGCGCGTTGTTAGAACTGCTGGTAGGAGGTCAGAGGCTGACGCATTTGCCCGGTGCGGCGCAGAAACTGTTACTGTCCATGTTGGAGCAACTTGCTGATCAAGGTTGGTTACTTCATTATTGCCTACGAGTGGACTCAGCTGAAGAATTAATGTTCCAAATTTTTTATTATTATTTTGGGCAATAATAACCGAAGCAAGTGAAGTAACCTGGCAAGCGGTGGTGCGATTAGCAATGATGCACAAGTGTGCATCGCAGGCGAGTGCGTAGTAAGAAGTAGTAGGAACCTATTCTCTTGCGAGTAGGATAACACATCTAGTGCAACTGGCATTATTGCCAGTACCTTCTTGATCGACTCTTGGGTACCCACTTGAGTACTGGCTACTGCCAGGATGCTATCAAATATAAACTTGTAGATCCAATCCAGCACAATACTTTCTTTAGATATACTTATCTCTTAACATTCTCTAAATCTAAACCGTATCCTTATTTCCAGTGGCCACTTCAAAACAAAATCTAAACGCTCTCCGCGCGCTAGTGATGTCGGTGTCTTCAGCTCGTGAGTCAGAGAAGCGGTCGTGTTGGGGCCGGCCGCTCGGCTCGCGCGCCCTGTGGGGCCACCACGACCACGCCATCGCCAGGATCAACTGTATCGCCAACAGTATTAGAATACAAGAGGTACGTGCTAAAGGCAGACCTATCTACATGTTAAGTGCTTGTATTATATCGGTAGCCCGTGTTCAGCCCGTGAGTCAGACGAGCGCCCTTGCCGCTCAATTCCCGCGTATTCCGGGGTTACCAAGATCACACTATCGCCAAGACCAACGGCATCGTCTAGTATATTACTATAAAAGAAGTTCATAGAAAAAGCAGACCTCAGCCGGAGGTCACACTGTTTGAAATGGGTTAAACCCCTAAACCCCATTACAGCAGATTAGAACAGAGAACAGACAACGTTAGCATACGCTTTGTATTTCTATTAGATATTAAATAGGTGTTTAGTGACGAAAATTCGACGATAGAACTGCAAGTATTTAGGGCATGATCTTTAAAACCATTCTTATTGCATATTGTTTCCTATCTGAATAACTTTTATCATATATTGTCTCTATTTTTCCCTTCCCATCCTCGATCTACCCTCCTTAACCATTTTAAAATAAACAGCTCTCTTCTACATTCAATTTTACCCTGGTAAATATCATAACTCTAAAAACAGAAGCTCCGGTATATTTTGGACAGCAATGAACAATCTATCTTGCACAATCGCCAGGGAACAGCTCATTTAATGCTATTTTCTGTTAAGGGCATTCTGGCACTGCTCCAAACGGTCTGAGCACTTCAATGCGACCGTTCGGAGTACGCTAGTAGTCAAATGAAGATGGACGTTACAACTAATAAAGGGGTCTGTTTCTAGCCGGGACCAGAGGTAGTGCCTAAACTTCACGACTTGCCTGAGGAGTGCATCAGAGAGATTCTGTTGAGGATATCAGATCACAGGGACTTAGATGTAAGTATAACTAACTATGAACAATGAAAAAGCTAATGTAAAACCACATTTTTCTTCTCGCTTGCAAGAACCACGTAGTCTTAGAAACAGTAACGACATCTCTGTCGCCGCATAGGACCTAAACTACGAAATCCTGCATCCCGGTATCATAATTCTCCGGGCGGTTAGAACAAACAAAACCCGTCTGGTCGGAGGATTCTCCTATTTTAACGGAGGTTTGCGAGACTTATCCTTGTTCTGCATACTATTAAACCATCAATAAGAACGAAAGGAAGACCCTTCATATCAGAATGAAGAAAACACGAACAAGGATTCCTTCATATCAGCTGCTGAATTTTAGTAAATTACTTTAGACTTCTTTCCTCTCCCTCCAACCTACTTTTTACTAAAGCTTGTTTATCATTGCCCAGGCGGCATCATCAGCTTGGACAGTAATGGCATCAGTGTGCACGGAACAGCGGATCTGGCGCGAGCTGGTGACCTTCCACTTCACTCAGCAGCAGATCGACGCCACGCTGGCGAAGAACAAGGACGAGGTGGTGGATGAGAAAGACTTCGACTGGAAGAAGCTTTTCCATCAGCTTAGGAAGTAAGTTAAAAAATGAAAATGAGCTCGGTAAGATGCAGGATTGCAAATTGCACATCAATATAAACATAATAACACATATTGCAGATGTTTATATAATTGGTCTAAACATTTTGTGACATGTAACCGGGGAAATCCAATTTTAGGTTCAACTAGTTTCGGCGGAGTTCCACGGTTCTCCTATTTCTCAGTGGTTATATAAAAAATAACCGAAAGCTAAGGCGGGAGCTCCGCTTTGATTCCGCCTTAGCCTTCTAACCTAACCTGTCAGTGTCGGGGTACCCTAAAATTCCGAGCTCGCTTCAATCACTCTTGGACTAATATTGTTGGTTTGACCTGGGCGAAACCAGTTCATCTTAATTTTGGCCGGTAACATACAGAAGAAATCTGAAAGTAACTGGTGGTGCGCTTTGCTAATTAGTTCCACTTCCAGGTCATACGGGCTCCGAGAAGACGCGCAGTTCGCCGAGACGCTGTCGCTGTGTCGCCACTGCAAGTGCCTGTTCTGGCGCTCGCTGGGCCACCCCTGCATCGCGGACCAGTGCCCCGAGTACCGCGAGCGGCTGCGCGAGGCGGGCGGCCCGCTGCCGCCGCACCCCGTGCCGCCCGCGGCCTTCCTCAAGTTCTTTTCCCTTTAAATAACTCTACACTACGAGAAGACGACTCAAAACTCTGTAAGCAAGCAAGCTGCTGCTGCTGGCGGCTTACTGTGCACTCTTTGACATCCAACACGACTGCAGCTGTATGTCAAACTATGACGTGATTTTTAAACTAGCAACATTTATCAACACGTCATAATTAAAGGGGCAATTCTATAGTTCCCTTTCACAACTACATATTACAATAAATATAGAAAAATAGCAATCTGTGTTGTGCTAATGAAACTTATATCAGTATTGAAATGTACAAAGAAATATTCAATTTCAAGCCACAAGTACATCACAAGTGTTGCGAGGAAAAGGAAAAGGAAAATTGACATGATACTGAGATGCCTACTAAATGCGATTCATAATACTTTGGTGCTTCGTCCAGTATTTTTTAAAACATGTATCAAATGAAAACTTGTAGCAGCCTTTATTATAAAATATCAATGACTGACTAAGATCTCGGGCGCCAGGCCTACTTTGAAATGTAACATTATTGATTATATCAGTGCTATTCATATAGGAAATGAATTACTTAAACTCTAGGTACGTATTAATATAAAATATGGACGGCAAAAGATTTCGACTTTATCTTACACTTAGATGTCATTATTTGACTGACTATCAACTAAAAAATACCAAACCGCTCATTCAACAGAATAATTACGTAATTACATCTGGCTATTTACAGATTTTTTTTTAAGTTTTGAGGTAAAGATTTATATTTTTTTTAATTAAACAGTATTTGTAAAAGTTCGGCTTTTCAAATGCCTTGTGTTAAATACAACAACATGAAACTTCTCCGTTAACGTCATTATTCTATTGGATGAGCGATACCTAGATCTTTTTTGGTAACTGTATACTTAATTATTTTGCCGTGTGTACATTTAAAGAACACAACAATACATGATACTTTTATGTAATTGACTTTTATATGCGAATAATATAAAATCGTTAAACTAAGGATTAAATTCCTATAATTTCCTATGTTACTATGGCATAAGTAAATGATTTTTGACATAGTTTTCAGCTATGGTTTGTGATCTATCGCAAGATGAATCTATGTGTTCCATTGTAGCTATTTTCTATTCATATTGGATTTTTTAATGTAGTGATAACTTAGGATTAGTCAAGTAGAAAATCTTGTTTTTATTACAGCTATAATTATTTCCAGCCAGTTAAAAGTGTTGCCATGTTACAGCATTTCTTTAAAAAAAAATTGTTATGCATAACATTCTAAATATTGGCAACACTACCAGTGAATGTGACCAAAAAACATTTAACCTTGCTTTGTTTGTTAAGAATGTAATGTTATGTTAAGGAATTCATTTGTTCACCTATTTTTGTTTGCGCACGCACTTAATGCTTATAATATAAATAAAATAAGCTATTAAAAATAATGAAAAAAAAAGTTATGTGATAATTCCAAAATTATATCAGTATAAGTGTGTTGTAACCGGTATTTACTATTTATCTATGTGTGTTGTTTGTTATGTTTAAATGATTGTTTATGTTAGTTGGAAATATAAATTAAAATTAGCCAGGTTTAATTGCAGATCACAACTAAATAAAGTATCAAGAAAATAACCAACTGAGCTATGTCTGGCAACACTATAAGGATACTGGTGTATTGCCACTAAAATAAAATTGAATTAGAAGATTTAAAACAAAAATGTATAATCAACTTGGTTGTAACAAAAACTATAAATAATTTTGAAACTATTTAAACTATTAGTTCCTTGGTTTTGAATTAGTATATTGACAAAAAAATTGAATACCATGACTTAAACGCTTTTAAATTGTGTGCTTGCATTTAATTCGCACACTACGTATTTTGATTTGTGTTTATTTTCAACTACCCACAAAAAAAAACTGTGTAAACAGTACTTCAATATCCGTGATAGTTATATCATTATAATATTGTAGATTAGGCCAACTAGATGAATTCAATGCAAGAATTTGACGAAACCTTTTTGCCTTCAACAGTGGTTTACGATAAAGACTTGAATCGTCAAATTCTGCAGCCCTAACTCAGTATTTATATCACAATATTAGTAGATTAATAATAGGCTTTGAAAATTAATAAAATCGTCAAAATACTATATGAGTGTGCAGCTACTAGATCTGTAAGAAAAGCAATATTTTATTACACATTGATAGTTGCATGTTTAAGGAAATTATTCTAAGGTCATTAGTAAACTCACTTCGGGAACTAAAACTGTTGTATATGGTGCGTTAGGCCTAAAGTACTGTTTCAAATTTCTGTCCGTCACAGTAATGTAAGCGATCTCTGTGATTACTTTTGAATCTGAATGCAAAATTATTTACTAAGTCTGAAATTAGGTGTATTGTGTTGTAGACTGTATTTATTGGGATGCCAGCTTTTACAAACCCGTAAACAAAAAAATCTGCCTATTGCATTGTCCAATTTTGGACAATGGTGCTTCTTGAGGCAGCAAATATATTTGTATTGACATTAAAATCAGCCAGGAGAAACTCGTCTGATGACATATTTTGCATTTATTCAGGCACTCTTCATCTAGCATTTGATGTTGTGTAATTCATTAATTAAAAACATGAAAGTAGACAATTGTATCAATCAAACAAATCGTCGTTTAAGTTCTATCACCACGTAAGTAATTTTTAGGAACTTTTCAGGAGAGACGAAAAACCGACTACTTTGATATAGACAAGACGTAAGTTATATTTTGTACTTTGAGTATACTTCAAAATATTTTTTTTTCAACAATAAAAGCTAGCTTTTACTACAAATCTAGTATTTATTTTAATATCATGACTTACGAAAGTCATGCACGTTTTCCATAAGACCGGTCTGATTGGTGGCTTCCGTGCTGTTACTTTTCCGTGATTTGAAAGGTTCTTATTGGTCGTATCTTGATTTTGAATGGTCGAAACGACGCGTCTTTCGATTCTCTAGCGAATGACATTAAAATGTCAAAACCGCCAAAAAATTAGTTACGTGGTGATAGAACTTAAACGACGAAATATATTCTGATGTTCTATGATTCCTGTGTAAAGAGGAGAGATGAAACACATGTTACTTAAAGAGCTATGAGTATACATGTGGATGGATGAAGAGAGAGGGCAAAGAGATGGATGGATTTTGGGAGGAGTGATAATTATGAAAGAAAAGGAAGTCAGTGATAGCTTGTCAGATGACAGGATAGAACAAAAGGGAAAAACGTGTTGCAGTAACTCCCAAGTAACAGGGATGAGAGCAGATGATGACATTCTATGGCTCCTATAAATACAGTATAATCAAAATGTTCATTGTATTGTGGTAGCGTAGTTGTTGATATTGTGATATTTTAAGATAAATTTATTATTAATATATAATAGGCATTCAATAGACCCAAGAAGCTAACCCTATGTAGAGTAGATGCATGGAATAATGAACTACAAAGGTTGCATTTAAAAGAACCAAGAAACCATCATCATTAAAGGGTCAAATACCCTTTCAAGACAGAAAAATTAATTATAATTCATAAAAAACTTAGTTTGGATTCTGAAAGTACCATATGTGTCTACACTAACACTTTTCAGTGCCAAGAACATACAATTATTTTTTTTGCTGATAACTCTCCTCTCGATTCATTGTTACATATTGTAAGTAATGTTGACTAATGTCCATGACCAGTACCAACCTGCCTAAAAGCAATTCCAACTCTAACACTAATGATTGTAATATACTTAGATTTTTTTTTTTTAATTTGATTATCGTACAACCTGGCTACCATATTGTTGGTGACGACTGTAAATAGCATAATTTTAAATGAAGTGTTTTGCTTTGATATGTTTATTTTTCTAGTTTCATTGATTCTGTTCTTTTCAGAAGTGGGCCTTTGTAGTACGTTATTAAAAGGTAGATGTTAAAAATTTAAAAAATGCAGCTTACCTACTCACTTAAGTCATTTTTAGTTAATCTGTGATCAGCTTTATTTAACACAATGGAATTGTTTTTTTTTTCTGATTTGTGTTCTCACTTTATGATACTTTGTAATGGTATTTTGAAATAAAGTTATTTTGAATAAGAATTTTTGATGTTGTGTGTTTTATTGATAGAAAAGTAATTGAGTAACAATGATGGCATTGAAGCCTTGTTGGCTACGGATGTGTAGAAGAAAAATATCAAACAAGATATAATTTACAATAGAATTTTATCTGGAATACATCAGGGGCCAACTAAAATTACAAAAGCCGTTAAAAGTTTGGAACATCAAACTATCTCACTTTTCACATTCTCACAATGTCTTACTAAATCTTTTAGTTTATACACCAAATCTTGCAGCTGTTGGCTTCCACAAGTAAACCTGATGTCTTCACTGCTGTTAGTCTTCAATATAACTGTGTATAGCAAGTTATCAGAGCCAACTCCTGGAGTATTGGTCATTACTTCTAATTTCCACTCCACATCTGTGATCTTTGGTAAAACACTGGGATCAATGATCATGTTCGACTCCATAGTTAAATAATCTTGAAAGTTACATGTACTTCATTATAATTTTCAAACGAAGACCTTATGAGTAAATATTTGATAACAACAAAACGAGCAACAGCAATATTGACAATTAAAGATTGACAGCAAGGTCAGCAAGTATTCGTCAGCTGACAGTGTTGACATGAGCAAAATGACCCACGCTTGTTGTCTTTGTCTGTCCCAAGCAGAGTAAAAGAGAGCCAAAAAATGAATGTGAAATATGATGAATTTTATTTACTGGAATGGCAAATCATTCACTCTTTTACAAGAAATGAAACATTGGTTTTTGAGCATCTTTTCCTGCAGCGATCATAATTCCTATATTATTTAACTGCAGAGGCATTTTTTAGCCTTTTAACGTCTCCGTTAGATTAACGCTTGATCACTTTTATTTTTTGCCCATCTTAACAGAAATAGGAAATGGTGGATGCTCCAGCTCCCAGGTAACCCGCGAAATTCAAATTGTTTAGTGGCAAATACATCAAACATATACTATCAGTAGGTACCCTGAGTGAAAAAATGTCTCTAAATTCGGCTGAATGTGTGGTTTTTATTAGTTTTCTTACACATTTTGTCAATCTGAAAAATATACCTGCCATTTCTAATAGTTATAAGACAATTTTAAACAAGTAACAAGAAAACTTCATTTTGGACGCTCAGTTGGGTCGACTCTTCCTATGCATTGTATGTTTGTGTAAAGCATCTAAATGTATTTGCTTAAACGCATCCGTTGCCAACGCTAAAGTGGCCACTTAGGTGCAAAGCAACAGGATTAACTAGAGGTTGGACGACCCCACAAAGTATGATACTGATGTGGCCCGGCGGGCCCAGAGAGGCCAGGCGTGGGGCTTAGAAGCCCAGTTGTCAAACGGGTTTTTTTAAACTTAAAACAAAATCTAATATATCGTTGACTTACTTTAAAAACTCATACCAAACTTTGAATAAAACTACTAAAAGAATCAAAAAATGAAAGCCACTTTTAGTAATTACCTAAAAGATATTCGGTGCAGGCTACTAAAATGTTCGAGCTTATTCCGCTCGCTCTTTTGATTATTCGCTTTTTCAATTTAAATCTTATTAAAAACTCATTTACTTTTACAATGCGATATTGATATCACACCTCAAAAGCGGGCATTTCGTGAGAGAGGCATCAGTTTAATGTGCGTTGGCGTCGCCACAAATTAGTAAAAGGGAAATTTGTAAAATAAATAAAACAATAATATATTACTAAATCGTTAGTATATTAAACAACTTTATGAAAGTTGTAACATTGATTTGTCATCAAAAATATAAATCTACACTTAACTTTAGCAGTTACAATGACATAAGGCAAATAATGTTATTTGGCCGGGTTATAAGGCACTTCACAATAGCATTAACAAATTAGTTGACTACTACACTATCCATTGTATTACAATATTAATCTCAATGACAAAATGATTACAGAGATTCTAGAGGCTAGTATCGAGACAAGTAGAAATGCAGTTTCTAACAAATGTTTTCAACTACTTTAAATATAGACTCCTGCATATTTTAGTAACAACTGAAGACAAAAATACATTTTGTTTTCTTGATCAATTCTTTTTTTCTACAACTATTTCAGGCGTCTCTTAGATCTATTTCATATATTTTCTGGTTTAAAAAACTCACATTAGCACCGATTTAAATATTAGCAACTACGCTTATCAGTAGACATAAAAATAATTTAGTAAAATTATTACGAAACCATAATTTAGCATAATTATCCAAAAAAGAGAATTTATTATTAGAACACAACCTAAGTACTAAACAACACTTAAAATACTGGCAGTTAAAAAGATTTTAGTGATGTTTAAATACAACTATATTTTAAAATAAATTTCTGAAAATAAAATAATCATCTCAAAGTGCAAAAATAATTAATATATTAATGATATCAGCATTATAAGATGCCTTTGAATAAACATATTTTTAGTACAACATGTGAATTATAAAATTGATTAGGAAGTGATTATACAATCTTAAAATTAAACTCATGGCACCTAATCATTCCATTTCGTACCTTCCATCGCAAAAAACTGAATTTTCATGAAATCATGGATATTGTTAACAATTTCAATTAATTCTTTAAAATCTTAAATATTTGATAGAGTTAATAAATATTTTGTTCGAGACCCTAACTTTTAAACAGTGTAATTGACGGTAGAGATTTCTATAATAATAATGTAAAAGTCACAAATTATATGTTTGTTTTCATAAGATAGATTTCATAAATATAAATAACACTTGGAATTAAAATAATTATCCGTTTTAATCTCCATTCCAAGTAGATTTCATGTATATACAGGATGTATATTTGATCTGAAGGGTGGGTTAAGTCACTTTACTAAAACGAAAAACATTTTTATTAAATAGTACAAAACAAAACATGGCAATACATCAAGTAATTGCTGGGATTCAAATACACACCCTGTATAAGTTACTTTACTTCTGAATATAAGTATAAAAAACAAAAAAATTACACACTTTGTTTCAGCGTTTCATCTTCTCCAGTATAGGAATGACCATCTCGAAGGTGGGTCGTTTTCCAGGGTCTTCGTTCATACAGATCTTGATCAGCTTGGCAATGTGAGGAGACGTGCCCGGAGGTATTGTGACGCGGAGGCCTTCCATGGCTATCTTCATGCCGCATTCCATTGGGGACAGCTCGGAAAAGGGTACCTGAGAACATCAATTCGAAGACATGTGATGTGACATTCACCAACCAGCTCTAACCCGCGTGGTGGATTACCGCCCATTCCCTCTCCTAGAGGGGATGCCTGGGTCCCAGCAGTGGGAACATTAAAAAAAGCTGATGATAATGATGTGAAATGCTTAGTGTTGTCATTAATTGGTCAGAATTGTGCTTTAGTGGTATAGGTCTATATGGTGATTTAGGTAACCTGTTTATTATTTTCTAGGAATACAAAAGGACACAGCCTTTCAAGTACTCAATTATACTCATAATTTAGTACCCACCTCTCTAGTAGCGAGCTCCCACAGCAGAATGGCAAAGCTCCACATATCAGCCGCCTCCAGGTTCCTCTTGGCGGCCGGCTTCTGCAGCGCCTCAGGAGCCATCCACGCCGGCGCGTACACGCGACCCTTCTCCTGGAACGAGAACTTCGAGTCCGCCATGTTGATGCGCGCTGTTAGGTCCTCATCGATCTGGAATATTAGTTACGGTATTTTTATATTATACTTGAATTTAATACTGGAAATAATTATCACATTATAGAGGCATCTATTCTTTCCTTACATACATCACATACGAACTATAAATAGAGAAATAGTGACAGCCTATAGTCTTAATATGTCGTCGCTGGCCTGCCTAGCTTGTGCTACTCACCATGATGTGCTTGCTGTTGAGCGCGTACGTGGGCAGTATCTTGTCGGTCTGCAGCGCGTGCAGGTAGCGCATGGCTCGTGCCACGTCGCTGGCCTGCCTAGCTTGTGCTACTCACCATGATGTGCTTGCTGTTGAGCGCGTACGTGGTCAGTATCTTGTCGGTCTGCAGCGCGTGCAGGTAGCGCATGGCTCGTGCCACGTCGCTGGCCTGCCTAGCTTGTGCTACTCACCATGATGTGCTTGCTGTTGAGCGCGTACGTGGGCAGTATCTTGTCGGTTTGCAGCGCGTGCAGGTAGCGCATGGCTCGTGCCACGTCGCTGGCGAGGCGCGCGTTGGCGTGCGCGTCCAGTACGAGCGCGCCGGTGCCGGTGGAGGTCTCGCCGCCGCCGTGCAGGAGCGCGTACAGCGAGCCCCACGACATATACTGAGAGATGACCACAAGGGATGGGGGCGAAACGCAACAACCCACCTAAAATGGAAAATAACGATTGGAATGGCACGAATGAACAGCTGGATCAGAACAACTGAGAAATTTCATTATGTTGTTAATGTTAATACTATAAACTAATAATATCAACAAAATGGAATTGAAATAACAGCACTAATAAATCAGTGATAATATTTGCGAAAATTAATTATTTAAGTTTACGCACATCATTTGCATTTGCAGTCTCTCAGTGAGAAGTTGCCCTAAATGGGATTGTCGCACCACAAACCAGTCAGCAGTTGTTGAATAGTTATTATATTGTGTAAGCTCTCGCGATGTTCCCAGGTATTTTACGCACAACTGCTTTATTTTTTATTTATTAATATTTTTTTATTTCACCACACACTAAAAGGCCGCATGAATCGAATTTATTTTTTTGCAGGCGCAATTTAGTCTTGAAACTTTTTGATTTGTTAAGATACCGACGGAAAAGAGAGATGGTTTTCTTCGATAAATCAAGGTTGTACTTACCACGGGCAGTATGTTGGGGTGTGAGAATATCCGCAGCTTGGGGAACTCCTCGTTGAAATCTCTCTGAATACGCGGCGTACAATCGCGGACAGCTAAGATCTTGGCTACTATGTCGTTCTTCTGCCATCTGCCGCGCCATGTCTCACCTAAAACATGATTTGTTGAGAATGTCCACTAAAAATTATGGTGACAAAGGCCTATTTCAACAGCTAGGTATTCCGGATGATACTCGGTTAGGCCCATTCCAAAGATTGGACGTCTTTCTACCAAATAAATAATTATGAGGTTGAAGACGTCGAAACTTACGTTGTCTTGAATATGATGTAATACATACCTACATTGAGACATTCACATTTAGGTAATTTTGAAAAAACATAACCCTCTTTCTGGTACATAAAAAGGTAATTTTAAAAAGGTCTCTTCTACATTTCTTTTAAGAGTCAAATATTGCCGAAGAAACTTTTTACCATACAATCTTTTTTTTTTGGACAATAGTCTGATTACTGTGGCAAGGTCTGAACTCTGAATATATGGTTATTCAGACCAAGTGATTCACTTCAGCTATCTTCCGACTTACCTGACGGAGTAACAGCGATCCTAGTGTGCAGCGACAACTCATTAATATTGATGCCCTTGTGGCGCGACAGCGTGGCGTCACGGCTGCGAGTCTTCAGGCCCAGCCATGATTGGTCCTTGAACTGGATCTTCTTCAGATCTTGACCTTGCTGAGTGGCCAGCTCGTGTAGTCTGTGTAAATAAGTTTAAAAAAAAATGTGTATGACCAGAATACCAAGCGTATGAATGTAAACTAGGCTGGGAGTCTCAAAAGCCACAGAAGTTGTTCTTCTTCTTCACATACAATAAAAAGGAAACCCTTGTTTATAGTATGCAACATTATGTACTTTTTTTAATTGTTATAAAATATCTAGCTAGAGGGAGTGGTGGTGAAGAGTTACCTCTGGCGCCAGTTCTTACCAGTACTATGAGCCCAGAGACCCGATATTAACTTGTATATCGGGCCTCTAGGCTCATAGTATTCACTATCTGGCCTATAGTTAATAAAAAATAACCGACTTCACAAAAAAAAAAATAATAATTTGAGGAGTTCCCTCGATTTCGCCAAGATTCCATCATCAGATCCCAACTTGGTGACTATTTGGAAAGTATACCCGCTCCAACAAAAAAATAATTTTTCGAATCGGTTGGCAAGCGACGAAGTTATGCGTGAACAAACATAAACCAGAGAACCTCACTTCCTCCTTTTTTAGAAGTCGGTTAAAAAGTCAAACTGTCTCTTACCTCTGCACAAGCTGCCCTCTCGTCTTATCCAGAGGCGTGTCCCCATCCTTGTTGGCGAGCGACACAAGAGCGCCGGCTAGGAGCAAGTCTTCGGCGATGGCGGTGTAACCCCAGAAGCAAGCGTAATGCAGCGGCGAGTTGCCGTGCTCGTTCGTGAAGTTCACGTCGACGCGGTTTTGAAGGAGCTGTCAGGGTTGTAAAGGAAACAGTTTCTAAGACCAACTGGCAACAAAAATTGTGCTTTATTTGTACAGTAAGTGCAAGGCCTAATGTCCACAGACGCGTAGCTTCATAGACGCGTATTCGTCATTATACGCTTGATGTACGCCTGCTTACAACTCACATACAAAACTGTTGGTGACAAACGTAGCACTGTGTGTCACTGCGCCGACCGGAGGGCGATAGCGGCTTGCGGGGAGCGGAGGACGAGGGGCAAAGCGCCGCCGCGCGCACCGCTGCGACCCGACACCACTAGCTCATACGACACGGACCAGAAGCGCGCGTTCTTAAGATTTAATATAAACCTACCTATATTTTACAGTCCACTATTTTATTTTTACCACCTCTTTCACTTCTCAACAAAACTATGAAACTCTGTCGACGAAGCGGCAACGTTGTGTTCGCGTCGCTGCATGCAGCTGTACTGCATGTCATAACATCGGGGCGCTCATCGAAGGAAATGATGATTTTATTTTCGTAAAAATAGCGGGAATGTCTGCATCGTTCGACGGCATTGTCAGAAATAATTAAAAATGTACGCGTGTTACACGCCTCGTGGATAAGGTCCAGCCAGTATGGTGTGCTGCTCATGCCGTCTGGTGTATTTAGAAGCGTCTACGTAGCTACGCGTCCGTGGACAGTAGACCTAAGAGTAAGCTAAAATTTCACGATTCTGAATTTTGTGTGCTTCTAATATATTTAATACTAGCTTCTTCCTGCCATTTCGCTCGTGTGTCATTTTCCATTCAGCTCTTCAGCCATGTAATACTTTTGCTTTACTGAACTTTTTTTTTTACTTTTTTAATATTGGATGAGCAGCTTTAGATTATAATACTACTTAGTATTATTTATGATTAAATTTAAAATAATATTGTATTAGTCTCTCATGTCTATGTATCAAAATGGGAAAATCATATTACATAACAACCGGAATCAGGATAAAATACTAATGCTAATAAATAATAAATAATTGATAGCTAATCTAACATTTCCTCAAATATAGTTAAACCACTAACCAGCTGTACAATAGGCCTGTGCCCGTGTGCGGCTGCCAGATGCAGTGGGGTATCATCTCCCATGTTAGTGACATTGATGCGGGCTCCACGCCTGATCAGCATTTCCACGATCTTGAGGTGACCTTCCTTGCATGCCCAGTGGAGGGGACTGAAGTGGTGGTCATCACTGGAAAAATGAACAAACAATGTTTTTGGTGACAATATTGCACACAGGAAATAAATCTAGTGTGGGGCAAAGTTTAAAAAAAAAAAGGTTTTAATTCATGAATCCCCAAGCGACCACCGGTGGCCGCGCATCTATTGTCTTACTATTGTGTCTCTAATTGACGGTATCTGAAGGGTTAAAGACTATTTGAATCACTTAATTTTCTACATTTATGATAAAAAGAGAACAATGATTCTTATAAAATCCTATATGGGCTTTTTTAAAATCACCAATAATGTTGACATTTTTGTTTTTACTTTATTGTGCTTGTTATAAATGTAATTAAAACTTGTACTTAAGTTGTTATTGTGGATTAGTTGTATTTATGGTTTCTCAATGACTGCTACAGTAAGTAAATGAGAAAACAAGAATTTAATATTTCATTATACCCCATTCCTGCTAGACATTTTTAAATTTAAATAAACCGTTTTTAACAATAAATTTTGACTTTTATTGTTTTGGTGGCATAATAAATAGTGGCTGCAGTAAATAGTTGGTATTGTAACCACTTTTTTACTTGAAATGCTATCCTTAAGCCTACAGAATAGAAATCAAAATCGGGTAAACAGAAAGTAAAAAAGTTTGTACAAATGTCTAATCTTCATGTGAATGGAGTATTTGATAAAAATATCTTATTACAAATCCTGTTTATCTTAATCCTTTAGTTAAGATATTTGATAAATTATATAATCTATGCAAAAACGTAAAAAATTGTATGGGTGCATGCTTATATTTGTAGCTCCTTGAATGGATTTGAATAAAATTTGGCAGACAGTTAAACTGTCTTGGAATAGTCCTGGATCACCTTTCATCCATAGTATGTTCCCTAGGGATAATTTTCTGCTCTTATGGGAGCAGCAGAATAATGCAGGGATATAGTAGGTATAAGTTATGACATATAGTTATGGGCAAAGGTCAAATTAACTTAACTGTGAGGTATGAAATGATGACTAATATTTTCCTTAATGAATGACACCATTCACATTTTTATAAGTTTAATTCATGAATCCCCAAGCGACACCCGGTGGCCGCGCATCTATTGTCTTACTATTGTGTCTCTAATTGACGGTATCTGAAGGGTTAAACATTTGTATTTTTATTGTATTTCAAACATTATACATTTAAATAAACAACAGAAATCAAACATTTTGTAACTAAATAATTAACCATTCAATAAAGTGTTAATTATATTTTTTAAATTTCTTCCTATAAAAATAAATACTTTCAGTCTAATTCCACTAAGATTTACTTTATCACATAGAAAGGTGAGATGGTGGTCAAACGCGAGCCTATCAATAATAAAAAAAAAAAAAATATCTTAATCAATTTGGATTGCTGTTTATCTTCTTCACATTTAGAGTTGTAAAACATTATACAAGGGTCATGAGTAAGCCACCTTGTTCTAATAAAATTGTGAGATGAGTTAACAATATTAAATATGCTGTTCCATACTTTAAAATTTACCTTTAGTGTAAAACTTACCCATCAATAAAAAGTATGAAACAGGAAATATGGGATAATATCTGCCGTCCACTAACTAAAAGGCCGTTAAGCCACAGTTGGTCGTTTTTCACTTTTTAATTCATGAATCCCCAAGTGACCACCGGTGACCGCGCATCTATTGTCTTACTATTGTGTCTCTAATTGACGGTATCTGAAGGGTTAATGTAGTCTTATACAACTTTCGATGCTCTACCTTTTGGTCTAAGACTCATTTTTCTATGATTGATAGTTTTTGAGATACAGAACATTAAATCACAATGTCTGTGTTTAAATTGCTTAGCTAAAAGTTAGAAAATGAATTTAAATAAAATATAATAAATATAAATGAATAAAATGTATCACATATTGTGCACAAAGACTATGCCTACATATATAACTTGTAACCTTGTTCCTAGGGAGCATACTTTTCAAGAGACATCAATTCCCATTTTTTGTGTTTTCTCAAAAAATACTTTTTGCACTTAGCTGCCTTTTAGTTAGTGGACGGCAGATATAGAGTAAGTAAGTAGGTAGTGTGGGGTAAGTAGGGTAAGGTAGATTTGAGTTCAAATCATTCAAATCTAGTATAAATATATTTCTGTTTGAATGATGATTTTATCAGAGAGACCTCCTGGTATTGTATACCTGGATGTCTATCAGCAGCAATGATGATGATGCTTGAATACCTAATACTTTACAAGGAAATATTCTACAACTCTATTAAAAATATGAGATTATACAGCTATGCTATGCTAAACAAGGAAATACTCTACAATACTTTATTAAAAACATGAGATATTACAACAGGAAAAAAGTAAATTCGATACCTATTGTCAGGTACAGAACCAATAAGATCACATCTATTTGCAGCCCAATTAGTCAGGAAGTTTTGACCTACATACAAAACTACTCCTGCACCAGAAACATATTTTTTTATTAATTATCTTACTACTAAGGTCAAATACCTGATCTCATACACATACTTATTATTTTTGTACACATCTGACGCATAACACTAGGCCATGACTACATAGTGGGCGTGTTCTATCAATGCCTTATACGGGGAAACTAAACCTTCCATATGGAGCACCATTACGCAAATACACCGTGATTATACTCTACTTACCCTTGATTCATATCATGTTCGGTATCATCGAGCCAAACTCGCACCTGTAATGCATTTCCTTCTCGACACCACTGAAATATATCTTCCATGTTTTAACACCAATATCACTATTAACACCGCTTATTTATTTACGAAACGCTAAATATTCTAAAGGCACTTCTCACAATAAATCAGAAGAAACTTTAAATTAATATAAATATGTAAATAATCTACTGAAAAATAAATGAAATCATTTACACCCGCGACCTGTTTGACAGTTTCGCAATCACTAAAAATAATATTCGTATGTAATATTTTGAGTAGATTTAAATATTACTATACCTATCTCCCTCATTCAATTGTGTTTTGTATATGTTTTTCTCTATTTTTTAAAGAAAACACTGGTAAACAGAATTTTGACGCATAATATTTACAGTATTGCCATACTAATTGCGTAAAATAAAATACATGATAATTTCCTGAATAACATCTAGGCTTTTTGCAGCATCTTGTTTGCAAACCGAGGTTTGGCCAAAGCTCAAATGGTGTGAAAGTTATTAGAATTCGAAACTGACTGATTATTATACGTGTTGATGAATGAAAGTAAACAAAATATGTACATACGCCACTTGTAGCAAATGGCGTTTTAGTTTCTTGCTCATGGTAAAACGCAATTCTTTACGACTTTGTGGGTTATGTCCATCTAAAGCTTTTTACATGTAGGCTCAAAGACAAAATTGTCACACAAATATTTGTGGTTGTGACACTACATGAACTGAAGCCTAAGGTTGGGAATATGGCTTTTGTCACTATTATATCTTGACTGGGGTCTAGTTTGGCTGTAATGGTCTGGTAGTTAATGGCCCTGACTGCCATGCCGGAGGTCACGGGTTCAATTCCCACCCAATGTTAACGTTTTTGGAACAGGCATGTTCATTTGTTCAGTGTGTGGGTGTAATTTATTTAGAAATATTTAGGTATGTAACATTTATCAGTTCTCTAGCACTCATAGCACAACCTCTGCTTAGTTTGAAACTAAGTGACAATGTGTTTGTGGGAATGTTAAAGGATAGGTGCTAAACTTGATTTTGCTGTCAAAGAAAAAGTCATTCTGAGATCTAGAATAATATCACAGCTGAGGAGAGAGCTGTTCAGGCTAAGTGCAATGCTCAAAACAGTTCTCAAATACTTAAACTTTATTATTACTAAAAGTAATTCAGTACAATGTACTACATAACCACATAATACTATTTCTTTGCAAAAGTGATTTTCATTGCATGGGTAGGTGTAATCTTGAATCCTTGTAAAGCTTCTTTAGCTGCGGCTGATTGCATTTCATTTGCAAATTCAACAAAGGCAATGTCATGTCTGTTTGGCACAAGACGTACTTCTTTGAAACCAGGGAATCTGTAATGAAGAATAGTTTAAGTATTTTTTTCATAGCAACATTGACTCAAATGTCGCAACTAGGTATACAGTACAGCCTAACAAGATACTGTAATATACAAATAGAATACAGTAAAATTAAAGTATACAATACTCACTGGTTGAACAACATAGACAACATCATCTCTGAGGTTTCATCAGGCAGATTGGTCAAGAATAAGATCTGGTTAGGAGGCTGTTCAGCATTGACATTGTTGAGCATGCCAGCAGGTCCAACATGCATGCCAGGGCGATTGGCATCCTTATTCTTCTTCTTCCTGCTATCATCCAGACCCTTTGGCATTTTCGGCCTCTTTGGCCTTTCTTGGAATGTTCCCTTGACTTTGGCAATGACATCACTGTCAGTTTTTGAGTATTGAATCCTCTGAAAAGTAATGAATAAATAATAATAATCATCATCATCTTCCTGCCCTTGTCCCCCATATTATGACAAAATAATATGTTTGGAAAAATAAGAAAAAAAATACTAATATGTTTAATACTACTCAAAACAGTTTTTCAATACTTACCATTGGTTTGTCATAAAATGGGAAGCCTTGCATACTTCTTAGTGCAACAGTGGCGCTGGATATTTCCTTAAAAATAACGAAAGCTTGTCCTCTCATTTTCAATGTTTTTAGTGCCACAATATCTAATATTTGGCCAAACTGAGAAAAAATAGCATATAGTGATTTTTTCAATTCTTCCTTCTTAATTTTTTCATTGAGGTTGTTGATGTAGATTGTGTGATTAGGTCGAATATCCATCGCTGGAAAATAACAAGAAAAAAAAGGTGATTAATACAATGATGGCAACCCAACTTACATTTTGAGGTTAGTTTAAATTTTCGTTTTTCTATGACGGTTAAGTGCTTTTATTCCACAACTTGACCCACGAAATAATTAAATATAAAAACTGAACTTACTCATGTTGAAAGTTTTCAGTATATCCTAAGATTACGAAGTTCGAGCCGCAGACGACGCTCTATGCTTGGAGTGCGTAAAGTGTAATTATTTGCCCAGAACAAGGCGTAAACTAGTGACTGTCGCTCACTATTGTTAGAACACTAGAGGGTATTAAATAAATGTTTTTAACAATTTCTTTAATCTTTCTACCGACGCGATGCCGACACAACCTCACAACACACGCCAAGCCAAGTTACTTTCATAGACTATACAATTCTATATATAATAAAGTGACAGTTCAGCTCATACGTCATACCACAGATTTATGCTAAATGAACAAATCGCCTAATGTATGCTTTTGCAGACTAGGAAGGGACAAAGAGATAGTTGATAGATAAATACAAGAAGGAATCAAGGTAGTGTTGAGTAGGACAAGCAAGGCAGTGCATTTGTCCCCGTACATGACGTCAAAATGTAAGATTGAGGCAATCTTGAGGCAATCAAGGAATACTACGTATATCATGTATTCATCATTTCTACTATTTCTAGTGGAATTAAACTGAACTTAACTCATTGAAATTCCGTATCTAAACTTAGACTTTAATTCTACCTAGTCTTGTTTTGATTGAATATTGTTATTATTATTTTATCCGTAATTCGAGCACTTAATCGATTTTTCGTATTTCAATGATTCGGTTTCGAGTTCGACTCAACGATTCGCGTTTTGTTTTCGCGCGCTGTCAAATTGTCAAATCAAAAATCTTGTCAAAGTGCAACCTGTTTTAGAAATAATTTACAATTAAATTCTGTTTATATTGTGATTTTGAATTATTTTTTATACCTACGTTCAAAAGTCATTGTAACAATTCGCTAATATTTTTTCAAGTGTAAGAAACGAGTGCTTGTTACAAAATGCATGATCTGATGACTGACTTTGAGACAGTTACCCCTGATTTATGGATGGCAAACGAAGAAGGGTGGAAAGAGAAACTATTGAAACTGCCGAATTGGTTCCAGGTAACATACTATGCAAAAAACAAACTTATTTTCAAAATGTTATTGATTTTTTTATTCATTTGACCTTTACTTAACCTTACGTTGTTGGTTCAAGATTCCGCTGATCAACGCCAATGCTTCTCATAATTTGCCCGATGGCACGTTGGTCCGGTTCCGAGGGATGGTCCAGGATATGCACAACCCTGAGTTTTATTTTGAGCAGTTTGAAGTGTTCAACACAGTTACCAATGATATTAAAAACAAAAGTGGAAAGTACAGAGACACAGCTCATATAATGGTAAGTATAATGTTAAACCCTAAAATCATCCAATGACAACCCCCACTTTTGGGTGGAGCGAGAGATAGTGTCAGACGTTTACTGACTAAAAACCCACCCCGTTCCTTCTAGCCTATGTTAAACCCTTAGTACCATACCATTGGTAGTTAAAAATGACTCATTATAGTAATATATTCTGTAAATCTCCCAGGAAAATGAAAAAATCAACTACACCGAGAATCTCAAGAGCTCACAACGTCAAACAATGGTTGTTGTATCAATGCCTGGTTTCAACGACTGGGCACAACAGCTGGAAGACAAGCAGAACCATTTGAAACACTTGGAGCAGCAGCCAAATACATCTAAACGTCTCAATCACACTAACTTGAAGTTAAAACGTAGTTATGATGAAGTGGTAGAGGATTCTGATGCCATGGAAGTGGTTGATGAGGTTGCGGGTAGTAAGGAACCGAAGACTGCAGAGACAGAGAGTGGTACAGCTAATGTAGTGTCTAGGGAGCATTTGTTAAACTTTCCTCTGCCTGATATGCCGAGCAAGTCTTGTATTGTTAAGGTATATGGAAATTGTGTTTATAACTTCTTTTTCATCTTTATTTATTTTATTCTATAGGCACAAAAGAGTAAAGAGGCAGACTTACTGCCTAAAAACATTTGATGCAGAGACAAGTTGTGGTAGGTAATAGGTATGGTAGGTTTATTGACTATAATGTAAAGATACCTGGAAGAGTTACTGACTTACTGGTGTTCACCTGCATTTAGTTAGCCTGGAAGCTGTCGTATCAAATGATTTCTCCTAATGAAGTGGATTTATAGGCTGTTTTAGACTTTTACTGACTAAAACTCACCTATTCCTTTGTGTACTAAGGTCATGGTAACTCTTACAAACATTGCCACAGAGCCCAACATACTTGGGGGAAAGAGAATGCAGACTGATTTTTCATCTACCTAACCCAATTATTATATATTTGCATCTCTCTCATAACAAAAAAAAAAGATACAATTATGAGGAAAGTAAAAAAATGGAAAAAAAAAATGTTTTAAATTACTTTTTAATTTCCATTCCAGCTTTACGATGACAGTGAAAATGTGAAATTGAATGACATGATAGAAGTTATTGGCTTCTTATCTGTAGATCCAGCACTGTCTGGAGAGTTCCAACCGGAGAAGGATCCTCTACTGGACCCTACAACAGAGACGGAAGTAGAGACTATCACACACAACCCTCCACCAAGCTTAGTACCACGACTTCATGCGGTCTATGTGAAAAAGCTGGACCACTGCAACCCTTTGGTTAGGAATTTTGATCAAGGTATGTATCTTTATAAGATAGTTGATTTAGTTTTGGACCTAAATTAACATATAGCTGCATACAGATTAAGTTTAAAAATCAGTATTCAAATACAAATTCTGATCTATACATCAAATTGTCTACCTGCTGTCTTTTTCATAGAATCAACTATGATACTTCTAGATCAATGATAATTTAGATTCTTCTTTTGAACTACTTGAGTTGTTTGATTAGAAATTTTAATGAACTCATTGTAATTAAATTGCAGAAGGCGTATTAAAAGAAGCAAATTCTGCACGTGAACATTTGTTGAAAGCTCTAACAGAACTCTTGCTGGGAGACAAACTTGCAGCCGAATATCTAATCTGCCACCTTATTGCTTGCATGTAAGTATCAGTTTCGTTTGGCGGATTGTTTGAAACATGGAGAAGTGACAGTAAATGGAGTGCTTACTGAGAAAATGTGTTCCTTTAATATCTGCCCTATAGAGAATTAAAACTTAGTATTTTTAGTATCCAAAAATGATTATCTTGAATGGATGCATAATTACCACTTAACATTAGTATGTGGTAGTCTGTGTTGATTTCATCAACTTGTTGCATTGATAATAAAGTAAGAATCTTGATGTTTTATCCTTTTTCCAGATACCTACGCCAAGAAACACTATCCCTTGGTCAGTTCTGCCTAAACTTATCAAACCTGCCGATACAGAAGTACCCAAACTACGCCAAACAGTTGTATGAGATCATCAAGCAGTTTGTCACTAAGAGTTACTATTTACCACTCACCATTGAAAACTTGAACACACTCAGCTTGTTACCTAAGTAAGTATGATTTTATACTTCATTATTTATTTTGCTTTTCTTACATACTACAACACCTGGGAAATAGGAATTTTATTTTGCTGTCCTTTGGCAATTAGATTGGATACAAGCGATGCGCTCTTATGTCTATTTATCAATTGAGCGGAGGCTAATTATGGCATAAATAAAAAAAACTTAAAAAAGCATTGGCCCCCCAGTGCAGCAGAGCCAAAAAGGATCATAATAATGTCTCTATGATCCAAATTTCGTTCAACCAATTCCATTTCTTCATCAGAATCCAGCACCATGACTAATCATTATTTTAACTCCCCAGAAAAGACTATGAATGCAACCGCCTAACAAGCGGTGTCCTGCAGCTAAGCAAGGACACCCACCTCATACTAGACGAGACAAAGATGGAGCAAGGACGGTTGGACGCTACCGGGGTCAATAATGTCGCCGCTTTGGGCAATATGATCATGACGCAGAAAGTAGAATACGACTTCAAGTATTATAAGATGGAGTTTGATTCTGATGTGTCTGTGCTGATACTGTCAGAGGGAAAGTCGTTATTACCGGTAAGTTACATGATAGTGTAATGACATAGGAACTACCCTGCATCGCCGTTATCGGAGTTTTATATATTCTATATCGCGCGAAATAGAATATATAAAACTCCGAAATCAACTATCGGGCAGTTAACCCGACCTGACACAGCATTCGTCTAGTTGGAGTTCCGTACGCCTCCAAAATAGTAATAGTTTTTGGCATTTACTGCCAAAACAAAAGAGCCAAAAACAATGCTTTAAAAAACTTATGTAAGTGATTGCTTACTTTAATGTTATTGAAATGAACCATTGTGTATGACTGGCAATTGCTTTTTTTATCAGATTGATAATGCACCATTGTCGTTTACAGTTTTCCGATCACAGTTCATTGTGACATAATTGAATGCAGCTTACTATACTGTGATACTAAGTAGAATACCAAACTGCTGGTCGATTTTCAACTTCATATTAAGATTAATTTATCTTTACATAGAAATTAAAACTTTGTACAGATATCAAATCTAAGGATAGTCGGGGACACCATGCTAGTACTAGTGGGGTACTACGCAATTAAAAACAAACTTCACATAATTTTGAATTGAATTGTACTTTTATATAGGCAAATAGTATAGCAATAGTATGTATCTAAAAATTTGTTTCAGAGCGACTACCATCTCCCTCTACGCCCTGAAGAGTCTTCGTTACAAATATTTGACGCCATTGTAGAGGCAGCGACTTATTACTTGAAGGAAGATATTATGAATGTCATTAGAAAGTACATAACAAGTCTGAAGCTTGTAAAGTATACTATTAGTGAAGATTTGCAGGTGAGAATTTTGTAGTTTTGCACTTTTTCATCATGAGATAAAAAATATGTGTCCAGACCTGGCGAATGCCCCGCTCGCGAACCCCTCACTCGTACTCGGCCCCTGCGCTGCGCGCGTCGAGTACGAACATGAAATGCACGCGCGCAGTCGCAAGCGGCGAGCGAACGGCTCGCGAGTGGCGCATTCTCCAGATCTGGGCGCACCATTGGGTGCATTCAAATGCATAGGCGCTAGTGTGGCGTTTCGCATACTTTATGTACATACTTTTTGTATGTGAAACGCCATAATAGCGCCTAGTGAAAATTACATTATTTACGTAGATCACGTGATCTTTCAGCTTTTATTTTTCAACTCAAACATAATACAAGTATCTGCACAAAATTGAGTACTCCACTTATACACTACTCTGTGTCTATAAAACGGGATTCACGTTACGCCGATTAATTACGTAATTGCATTTTACTGTATAAAGTGCTACCAGCAAGAACAAACCTATCATTTACATATAATTTACTTTGTTTCAGTTTGTAGAAGATGACTTCATAGAAATGAGAAGCAAATCAGATTCAGATAATCCTGTGACAGCGGACGATTTGCACCGATTGCTTGTACTGGCGCGACTCGTCAGTCTCTCACGAGGGCTGGACACCCTCAATAAGGAGTGCTGGGACATTACCAAGAGTATGGAGGCTGAGAGGCTACACCGAATAAAGAATAGGGTCGCTCCTACGTTATAAGCTTATAGTTTTAAGAATAAGGAATGCATTTCTTTAATAAATTGATTTTGATAATATGCAACGTTTTTTTGTTTTCATAAATTCATATTAGTGCCTCCTTCTATTGGTCAAAAGAAGGTTATAGTCGTTTATTTAATTCCGAATTCCCAACTGTGTCTCTCGTCATAACTATGATGCCTCATCCCTTGACTCTCTTGTCTTTAAAAATGAAATACTATCGCGAAGCCAATGCAAACGCTTATTTAATTTTCTCTACATTTGCATGTGACTATCGACACGCAGAATATAATTACTTCAGTGGCACGTTCTAGATGATTTCTTTTTCACCGTTTGAATCTTTTTGTTATTTTCTACCATCAATTAAATAATTTCTGCATTTGCAACATTAGAAGCCAAAAACCACATTACCATTCTTGAAATAAAAAAGTACTATGACATTTTTTTTGACAATAATCATCGCAATGTCACAGTGACGTGTACGATTTTCGTGAAATGACTTATTGATTCCAGAAATCCTATGAATTAATTTAATAAATTGAAAGGAAATAACTTATTTAAACATGTCGAATAAAAGCAAATCTTCAGAAGGAAGCAATAAGGTGAAATCGCTCAATGCAGCATGGAAGAGAGCGTTAGTTGCGAATGCCGATTGGCCGGACAAGGTTAGAAATCATATCACGAGACTGCTTACATTCGTCAATGAAAATATGATTTAATGATCATTAATTTGTGTTGTGCGCTTTCAGGAAGAGTTCCTAGACGTTATTTACTGGATGCGTCAAGCTATGGGTATTTTTTTGGGGTTGTTTTGGGGCCTCTTGCCTATGAAAGGATTCCTTGGTTTACTACTGTAAGTATTAATTTACACTGGCTGTAAATTCACGTTAATCCTAGATATTTATTAATTACAATATTACAGCAGTTTAATTCCTATGTGATGATGACTGTAAAATTGTACAAGCTTTTTTATTATGTTGTTTCAGATTTGTTCTAGTAAATGCAGCAGTTATTTACTTCTATGTGAATAATTTCCAAAATATAGACGAAGAGGAGTATGGTGGCATTTGGGAAATAACAAAGGAAGGATTTATGACTTCATTTGCTGGATTTTTAGTAAGTTAATGCTACTATTGTGTCTCTAATTGACGGTATCTGAAGGGTTAAAAGTAGGTAGTAAGTGGTAGTGGTGGTGGTGGTACCTTTTATTATTGCTACTGTACTGCATATTGTTACACTAGATTCAACCCCACAATACAGTTGGAAAAGGCTAGACAAATGATGATAGGAATTAACCTTTTGAATAGCATCAATTAGAGACAATAGAAAGACAATGACAGCGTGAACACTTGAGGTTTAACCCTTCAGATACCGTCAATTAGAAACACAATAGTAAGACAATAGATGCGCGGCCACCGGTGGTCGCTTGGGGATTCATGAATTAATGAATTAAAAGTAGGTAGTCTAACTAAACAAATATTTAAAAAGATATACTCTGAAGGCTTTTTTCAATGGTATAACTATATAAATATTTATATATGATAAGACATAATCTGACTACTTATTATTTTATTGACCTTTACCTAATTTTGACTGGTAGTTTGCCTAATAATAAACAAAATATATTTGTCTAATTCCAGGTAACATGGATCATCGTCTACACAGGACTACACATTGCAGACAACTTATGAGACATGAAGTAAACCTAACATTCAGTGCTACAGTATCAAACTGAGACTTGCGAGAGAGAGTCCTAGTACAAAACATGTGAACACTGTTTCCAAGTGGTTTACTTCAATAAGCTCATAATTTTTTTTTAATTGTCGCTCTTAAGCCATCACTCGGATTGTTTAGGCATTTAAATTTGTTTCTTAGTTTTAATTCTAGATTTTTCAGTCCTTACTACAAGACTTGGTTCAGTGTGTGAATGCTATCAAATATATACAGGCATGATTGGATTCCTACTTTTTGTTGTAAGGACATAATATAATGTTACATAATAGTAAATAAAAACATACTTTTTATGCGCATTTGAGCCAACGAATTTGATTGTTAATCTATACTTAAATGTAAAATAGAACATAAATTACATAATCATTTATTTTAAATGGTTGCAGAAGTCTTAACAGTGCTAATTAGGGCTAAATTAACTTTTATACCATTTGTAAAGCAATATTTGTAGGAATTTTTCTTCTTGATGAAATAAATCCTGTACTCCACACTTGTATAGAGCTTAAATGCACTATTTGCAATTCTTCAAATTATGAAATAAATACTAGTAATAACTTATTCTCTTAATATTAATGTCAACGTTTTTCAAACTCTGTGAAAGCCCTTGGTTTTGCCCTTAGACTGTAAAGACACCACAGATCATATTAGCTCTTACTAAATCAAGTATCTTGTTGTTTCAAATTCTTGAAATGATTCTATTTTAGTTTTAAATTAAAGGCTCTGCAAATCATTACAATATACCTACAATAAAACACCTTTTTATCTGAGATATATTGGGTAAATGCAGCACTGCCGTATAAATAAAATTAGGATAGTGTAATTAAATTGCGAAAACAATAAGTACAGAGAGGTAAATTGTAAGTATTATTAAAAAACTTTTATTCAGCACATTTTTTAGAATTAAATGAAAAGCAATAGTCAGTGGTGGGTACAGAATGCTATAAATAAAATATGGGTATTTAATGTTTGTCCAGGCAGTTTGAAGATTCGCACTTTTAATCCCTTTTGCCGCTTGCGTCGGATTGTTCCGATGAGTGTTTTTGTATCCAATTCGTCAGGGTTTCTGTTTGCTACTGGCTAGGTACTCCATCTCGTTTAGCTCTTCAATCCCCATATTTCACAAGCTGCCGAGACAGAGTATTTGGTCGCGGGTGTGCGACCCTGGCGAAACAAGTTTGTCGGATATATCCGACGGCGCGTAGGTGGTTAAATGTTGAAACGTGCATGCATTCTAGCAGTCTGGACAAACTTAACATTATAGAATTAGAAATCGTTTTTAGCGTGATTGTACATAATTATGCTGTGAATAGAGGAACTGGAAGTAAAGTTTGGTGTTGACAATATTTGTGTCTGCATTTCTGTAGTAAGTATTTATTTTATATTATTGTAAGTAAAATCTAACTTGTTAAGTTTATCAATTTTCCTCGAAAGTTCAATCATCAATGTGGTTATAAAGTAATTTCTTTTGAAAATGCAGTAATAATGGTATCTTGTTTGTAACATTATTTGTTGCATGTTTGCTCCCAATGAGTTTGCAGTGATATCCTTCATTTGAACAAATATAATGGTTGATTTAATAAAGTTTTTTGTAACTTTACTCTTGATTTTTTTTGTAATGTTTGACCAGGAGGGGCGAATTCGCTGAGAAACGTTTCACGCGAATTCATTCGCTTGTTAGCAAGATACATTGCGTCCACACAAGAATTCAAAATAATAATATATTTCACAACTATCACACAACGCCGTCTTGTCTCAATCTAAGCACAGCTTGTGTTATGAGTACTAGACAACTGATAAACATACTTATATATTTCTAAATTCATACATATTATAGATAAATTACACAGAACAAATGATCATGCTCTTCACACAAAAAATTGTCCTGGATGGGAATCGAACCCACGACCTCTGGTATAGCAGTCAGGGGGCCACTTACCACTAGACCAACAGGCCAGTCAAATATGTACGTGTCTAATGCGCCAGACTCTCATTTGAATCGCGCGGATCGCGGGCGAGTCGATACTAGAGAGGGATTGTTGCGCCCAGATAACGTGCGTACTCCAAAGTGAACGCGATTGCTTCGTTCAATTTTGTTTCCTAGTAACCAAATTGTTCCTAAATGCTCTTTCTCGGCGTAACGGACGCGCGTGATATGCTCGAGAGAATCGAGGCGAAGTCGCATTTCAGTTACTGTGCCCCTAAAAAAAGTCTTAACTGGGTGAATTTAATGACCGACTAGTGTTTCAGGAGAGGTACCTACCTGTTTCGAATCTGGTGGGCAGATACTCTCGGATGTCACTATTGTGCGGATCGCCCGGAGCCGGAGCATGGTGGAAGTTTACCCCGCTTGGGTGGACGCCCCGGCGTGTCCTTAGGTGTGATCACGGTGGTAACCCAAGCGGCCGGCCATGACACGCAGCGAGAGTGAACGAGAAACAGTAACCTCCTTCTGATGAAATGAATGTTACAAAATTTGGCATTGATTTGATCAATTTTGCGCCCCGCCAGGGTCTGCGCAATATGTCTGTGCACTGCTCTTGTTACAGCACTGCTTGCATATGGCGGTCATAATAAAGTCTCTAGCCAGGACTTACAAAAAAAAAACAACCAATCACAAGCTTAAGGCATCCCTGTAGGGTAAGGACTCAGGCTGAGAGCGTCGTTGCTAAAAAAAAAGGGACGGGCTGAACCGAGTAAGGAATGGGGACAGAAATAATCTTTGCCTACTCTTTTTCTAAATAAAAAATTACAAATATAACATCAAATATTTAATCATCTCTCCACGTAACATAAACATCGTCAGTTCTATATCTCTGTGTTATTGTGGAATCATTGAAATCCATCTTCGCGCCAGACTCAAACGCCAGGGCACCCGCGTGAGCGATCATAACGCCATTGTCAATACAAAAGCGTTCGTCGGTGGCGAACAACTTGGCTCCTCTTTCCGCACACATTACTCCCATCATCTCTTGTAGACGCTCGTTGCAGCCAACACCGCCTACTATAAGAACCTGAAAATGAAATATTTTAACATTTTCATCTATGGCAACAGTGGGCTCAAAAGACTAGTATGTAGTAAACACAGACGCAAACAGGCTTGCTTGCGTATTACAAGCAATGCCATTTATTTACAAATCTGCACTCGTGCGAATAAGTACGCTAGTCGCGATTCCATTTTATTTATTTAGTTACTAACAAGCTTCTATTTAATCTCAATGTTAAAAATACTAGATCAGGCGTAGCCCGCCCGCCCCTCACAAAAACAAAATAGATCGACAATAAAATCAGCTCACAGCTGCAATGACAAATGATGGCCATCAAAATATTTTTTTTGTTTTGTAATTACCTCATCAGAACCGCAGTGCGCCATAGCTCGCTCAGTAATTTCCACCAACATGGCAAATGCCGTCTCTTGTAGTGAATAACACAAATCTTCAGGAGTGTAGTCTTTTAGGAGTTCATCAATTTTATCTTCCATGTATGATAGAATGCCAGAGAAGCTAACATCCATGCCTGAAACGGAAAATAATGTAAATACTTTATAAAAAATCACTTCTGCTTTACCGAGTAGAGCAAAATGTTATTGGGTTTTTATAATTGGAATTTCCTAGTGGCAGTCTGGAGTATGGATTTGTGGAACTTGGAGTAGTGGTGGTCCATAGGTAACGGCCCCGACTTACGAATTTTACGTCGCAGGTTCAAACCTAGGCAGTCTAAAGCGACTTATAATCATCGTCATTTCAGCCGAATGACATCCAATGTTGGACATAGCTTCTCCCAAGCGTCGCCACAGTGACCGATCCTGTGCATCTCGACGGCTAAAGCGATTGCATTTTTGTAATTTATTTCATGGCCACTGCTCTAAAAACGGTGAAAGAAAGCATTGTGAGGAAACTGGCAGGTCTTAGAACAAAAAAAAAAATCAAAGACATGTGACATCTTTTAAACCTAAACTAGGCCCGCTTGAAGGATTACGGCCAATTCAATCTAGTGAGAAAATTATATTATAAGGCTGATTGTATAATGTTTAAGTAAAAAAACCTTAGAGTATGGAACAGAGTGTAAAGTTTCAAACTTAACCAAAGAAAAGGTTGGATCCTGCAACCAGATGGGTGTTATGTCAGATCCGTGAAACTGGCCGATAGATCATTTCGGGGCTTCGGGCTGTTGTATTATGTTCAAATCGCGTGGAGAATTCAAATTGTGCAATACAGGATTTCCAATTTTTAGTGTGTAGATGTTTGCTACAAAACAAAGCAGCGAAATGTGGGTGTAATAAAGGTACCCCCACATTGTTGCATATTGTAAGTGTATGCAGGGGGTGTGGGTGTGCTTAACCCTTCAGAGATTACAGGTGTGATGTCATGTAAATTGGTTACTCATGCTGATAGATAAATTATAATAATAATATAATAATAATATTCCACAACTATCACACAGCGCCGTCTAGTCCCAAGCTAAGCAGAGCTTGTGTTATGGGTACTAAACAACTGATAAACATACTTATATATTTCTAAATACATACATATTATAGATAAATTACACACAGAACAAATGATCATGCTCTTCACACAAAAAATTGTCCTGGGTGGGAATCGAACCCACGACCTCCGGCATAGCAGTCAGGGTCACTAACCACTAGACCAACAGGCTAGTCATTTCAATTGAAATTACCTTTTACACAGTAAGGAAGTTGATAGTATTTCTTTCCCTTTTTGGCCGCTTGTTCAATGTTGTAACCTGGACTTGGAGCATTAGATAACTTTAACACTCTTGCGAATCTGAAAAGAATATTAAAAAAAAACATTTGTTACTCATTTTTTGACAACTGGAAACTCGGAATCTGTACTTTATCGTGCAGGCTTTCGTTTTCTGGCCTGCATTTAAAATGGAAAATGCTGTTTTGCAAAAATGTGTAAAGTGACATAAAGTCACACACAAGACACCCAGATCTAGAATAAGTATTTGTAGGTCATACAAATATATTGTGCGGTAATTGCGACGCGACAGCATGGCAGCCAATACTGCTTGCCCAGTGAACTAATGGTGCCATGTAACATTCCTAATTTGATGATAATTTTCTTGTGAATGTGTGGTTTCAATATTATAAGCTGTTACAGTTTTAAGGAAATTGAAGCCTTATTTAATTGAAACTTACCGGTCCAAACAGTTGCCCATAGCAATATCAATGGTCTCTCCAAATATCCTGTACCTATTTCTGGAGTAAGCTATGATCTGTGTGTTGCCTCCACTCACATACAGCACAGTTGGGTTGTTAGCTTTTGTGATCAGCCTGCCCATTTCTATGTCTGTTAGTTTGCTAAGGAAACTTAAGGTTGTCTAAGGATAAACCAGAACATTAATATAAACCTATTTAGAACACTATTAAAAAACTGCCATTGTACCCATATATTTTATTCACATCCCATAGATTTAAGTTTCTGTGAAATTGTTACTATTTAGGTATATGATAAAGTTTATTCTATTCTATAATAAAAAGGATACGTCCAATGCAATGGTTAACTCCTAAAATTGGTTTCTTCCATAATTTGGCACAAGTTCTGGCCACTATGGCACAAACCATCAAGGGTGCCCCCATACCCGGCCCTTTGGTGTAGCAGACCACATCTATTTGCTGCGGAGTTATACACGCCTGTTCCAGTGCTTCTTTTAGCACTGTATGGATGTTTTGTCTATGATGCTCAGCTGTTTCTCTGGGAAGGAAGCCTGGAAATGAGTAATAGAAAGCCAGAATCCACATTTATTACCTCACATAATTTTTGAATCTAGTGTGTACTGTTGATGTACTTATAATAAGAGACTTCTGGTAAAATGTAACTTACTGTAGGTATGGTGTAACCACAATTACAATTGTTACTAACTTTGCTTAATCCTTTTGTTATTTATATAAAACTAACCTTCGCCTGGCGGTGTAACATAAGTTCTTCTACAATTGGACAGTATTTCTCCATCTTTAACTATGCCGATACCAATTTTGTTAGCACTCCCTTCGAATCCAATTGCTATAACCATTGTAGAAACGAATTTCTGCTAAAAAATATAGTAAATATTTAATTCCACGGATCTCGTGTTTTCAAAAACAAATCAAATTGTCAATGTCAATTTGACATTGACTGACAGTTTAAACTAGTGATGTTAATCGTAATTTAAGATTTCTACCAGACTTTTGTTGGTAGTGGTGAAGGTTTAACACGTGTTCCTTTATCAGTGCTACGAATTTTTCGATTTTAGTGAACATTCTTGTGTGAAACTTGATCGAGATTGCTCCTTGTGTGTGCGTCCTTGGTTTAAGGTTTGGTTTTTGTTTGTGATTGTCCTTTTTATATACACATCGTAATAATGAACTCTAAAAAGCCCCCTGACCCTGACCCCCCTGATGAATTGTTTGATCTTTCTCCTAGTGTGCTCACCGTAACCCTCCCTCATGTCCCTGAAGTACCCTCGCAAGACCCTGTTATGGATACGGAGACTTTTAGCCGTAAACGAGTTGCTGGTTCACCCCCTGCGACTTCAAACATACCGACTAAAATACCCAAAAATGTAACTGGCAGACAAATATACAACAAAACAGACAATCCACCCTACATCATTCATGTTTCTCTTAAAGATCAAGAGACTTTGGGCACTGTGCTGCAACCAATTAAGTTTGGTATGTTTTTGACCAAAAATAACGTCAATAATGTACGTCTGGATGGAATCAAACGGATAGGCAGAAATCGTGTGTCGGTTGAATTTAAATCACACCAAGATGCTAACAGCTTCCTCAACAACGCAATTCTGGGCAAAAACAACTACATTGCTACTATCCCACAATTTAATATTACAAGAATGGGCATAGTCAGGGATATTCCGGTAGAGTGGTCGGAGGATGATGTTATCGAAAACATCCAGGTCCCGGAGGGCTGCGGCCCTATAATTAAAGCCAGAAGGATGAGCCGTAAGGTGACGTCTTCTGGAATTACGGAGTGGAAGCCTACCCAAACTGTAGTGCTAACATTTGATGGACAGGTCTTACCTAAGCGTGTTATCAGCTTTTACTCGTCACTGCCAATTGAGAGATATACATACCCTACCATCCTATGCTATCACTGCTGTCGTTTTGGGCATACCCGCACTTTATGCAGATCAAAACCAAGGTGCTATAAATGTGGTGGCAATCATCCAGGGGATGGATGTCAAACTACCCAGGAATCAAGCTTCTGTGTTTCGTGTACTGGTAACCATTTTGCAAATGACAGTGCTTGTCCTGAATTGGGACGACAGAAGAGCATCAAAGCTCTGATGTCAGAAAAATCGATTTCATATGCGGAGGCAAGTCGGGTATTCCCTCCTGTTTCGAGATCATATGCTGAAGTTTCTAAGTCTTCCCCCCGTATCAAACATAGTGTAAACCTTCCTCAATTTCCATCCCCGAGTCCCTTACCTGTAACCCAGAAATCTTACAATAAAACGGTATTTTTGAAACCCAAAGCCCACATTCCTCTTTCACCTGGCTACAATAAGCAAGTTCACCAGGAACTTACCCAAAATTACTCCTTCTCCCCCTCTAGAAACGGTTGCGCCCTGCCAATGGAAGTTGCGGAGCCATTGAATTATAGGCGCGAGGATAACCCCACAAACATTTTAAACTTTATTACCAATATGCTTATGTCCGTATTAGCTAGTCCAACCCGACCAATACCTGACCACGTTGCCTCTAAATTGACCTCAATATTAAATTATATTCACGATGTTCCATCCCCTGACATTCCTTCAGTGGAACGTGAGGAGTATTACTCCTAGAAAGTCTGACCTCACCTTCTTGATTAATAAATTTAAACCATCGGTTTGCAGCATTGCTGAGACATGGCTCTTACCTGATAGCAATTTCAGGTTGCCGTGCTTTGGCAGTGTTCGTAATGATAGAACTGATGGATATGGGGGATGTGCTTTGCTCATCAATAGCAAAGTATCATACTCCCAGATTCCTCTAACCTTTGTAGGTGACAACATTAATGTTGTCGCTGTTAAGGCTGAGGATATAAACATTTTTTCTTTTTATGTTGCACACCCAAAATCTGAATATCTTCCAGTAATTAAAAATTTGTTAAATAGTGTTAGCGGCCCATTACTGGTCATGGGTGATTTTAATTGTCATCATTATCGTTGGGGATCAGACACTTGTGATAGTTTTGGCATAGGCTTACTGGATATATTGGATGATCTAGACCTCTGTCTCATCAACGATGGCAGTGCTACACGTAGGTCAACGCCTGGACAGAGCAATAGTTGCGTTGATTTGACATTTTGTTCATCCAATATATCTAGTCTTCTCATTTGGCGTCGCTTGGATATGACCCATGGAAGTGATCACTATCCCATCATAATTGAGTTCCCTTCCAAAAATATCCCTATTAAAGTCTCTCCCCCTCTTTTAAAACACCAACTTAATTCGGCAGACTGGGACTTATATTCCAAAATTGTAGACTTAAGAATATCCTCCCTTCCGAAAGTTGATAGTCTAAATGCCCAGGAATGCTTTTCATCCTTCTCGTCCACTATCTCCTCCACAGCAGATGATTGCTTCCTGCCCAAAAAAACCCCATCTGGTAGACTTCCTCCTCCACCATGGTGGGATAGGGAATGCACAAACATGATCAAGGCCAGGAACGAGGCTGAAAAGACAGTTAACTGTGATATGAACCTGGATAACCTCATCGCCTTCAAGCGAATATTGGCTAAGTCCAGGAAACTCTTTAAAAAAAAGAAGCGTGAAGGTTGGGCAAAATACTGTAGTTCGCTGAGTCCGTCCACACCCGTTTCGACAGTCTGGCGGAAGGTAAAGCACTTTAGAAGCAGTTTAACACCTGTTGCTTCTAACAACATCTCAGAGGAACTGGGGTACCAGTTCTTCTCAAAAATCGCCCCAGCCTATGTTCCAAGCGCGAAGGAGTGCAGTGTTGACATTGAAGATGTAGACGACACTGCTAACCCGATGAACATGCCATTTAATTTGGAAGAACTAAAATCGGTTCTATCCCATGTCAGAGACTCCGCTCCGGGAGTGGATGGATTCACCTACTCCTTTATTTCTAAAGCTGGTCCAAAAACTCACCAATATTATCTGGACTTGGCTAACTTCTGCTTCATCTCCGGCTATGTTCCCAAAGAATGGAAGGTTCAAGTTGTCATCCCGATATTAAAACCAGGCAAAGATCCTAGCGATCATTGCTCATACAGGCCTATTGCTTTATCGTCCATACTTTTAAAACTTCTAGAACACTTGGTTAAAAATCGATTAGAGTGGCTGGTGGAGAATGGGGGGCTGCTCCCGGCGACTCAGTTCGGCTTTAGGAAAGGTCTGGGCACAGCTGATAGTGTAGGTATCCTCACGTCAGCGGTCCGACTGGCCCTTAGCAGGAATGAGTCTGTGGTCGTAGTCTTCCTGGACATATCAGCTGCCTATGATTCGGTACTCCTCCCTAACCTCAGGCAAAAGCTGCACGAGCTGAGAATCCCGGCTAGGATTTGTCGTATCATCGGTAGCATCTTCACCAACCGCACCATTCAATTGAGAATCCCTGGGGCTGACTCTGATCAAAGAACGGTCTGGAGAGGATTACCTCAAGGATCTGTTCTTAGTCCCCCACTGTATAATATCTATACAGCTAACCTATCCTCATCTCTCAATTTTGACTGTAAAATCCTTCAGTATGCTGACGATATTGCTTTAATGATCTCTGGCGACTCCATTCAGGATGCCGCCGTCTCAATGAACGTCTCTCTGTCCTCACTGAATCAATGGCTACTTGATCACGGTTTGTCTTTAAGTGCGCCAAAGAGTACAGCTGTCATCTTTACCCGCAAACGTTCTGTACCCCCAGTAGATATTAATATTGATGGACAAACCATTCCTGTCAAGGATAAGGCTAGATTTCTGGGGGTGACTTTAGACTCAAGACTGTCTGGGGTTGACCACATAAACAACACGGTCAAAAAATGTGAACGCTCAATTTCGGTCCTTAAGGCTCTGGCCGGAGTATGGTGGGGCGCTCACCCCTGTACCCTCAAACTGGTCTATAATGCATTGACGAGAAGCGCAATGGACTACTGCAGTTTCCTCATTGAGCCCTGCAACAAAGAAGCGCTGAAAAAATTAAACAGCATACAGGCCAAATGCCTGAGAATTGTCATTGGAGCTATGAAGTCCTCTCCCATAAATGCACTTCAAGTTGAATGTGCAGAACCGCCTCTACAACACAGGAGACAGTATTTGGCAGACCGCTTTCTATCTAAAGTTTTCTCCCTTTCATCCCATCCTTTACTCCCAATTTTAGAGCAAATCAACCTCTCCTATAATAACTCTCCTTATTGGAACAATAAAACAGTTCCTTTATTGATGAATAGGTACAGAGAACTTAAACGGCTCTCCGCGCCAATTTGTCAATATCCAACTCTCCCGCTCTTCTCCTCCGCATATGAGGCGATTTACTTTGAACCAAAAGTCGTTTTGGGACTGGGTATATCAAAGAATTCCCAAAATACAAGAGCTGACTTTGAGTTAGCTGTTAAGCGTTACTGGGAAGGATGGAATTTGTTTTTCACTGATGCCTCAAAATTTTCTGAAACCGGAGGTACTGGTGTCGCAGTATATTTTAGAAACTCAAGAATCGCTCTACTTTTTCAATGCCCACCAGAATCTTCAGTTTTTACAGGAGAGTGTATTGGAATTCTTGAAGCAATACACTATATAAAATCCCACCAAATAACAAGATCAGTAATTTTTTCAGATTCCCTTAGTAGTATTCAGGCCTTAAAACAAAATCAATTTCATAGTAAAATTCATAGTAAAATCATTGTAGACATTAAGAACTTGTTATTTGAATGTTCCCAAAGCGGTTTGGACATCGAGATAGCCTGGATCCCCGGCCACTCGGGTATTGTTGGCAATGAGTGCGCTGATTCGTTAGCAAAGTATGCCACATCGAATCCGGCTGATCGAAAGCACTACGTGGTTCATAACTACGATTTGCGGAATGGTGCCAGACCCAAGTTATTTAACTCGTGGACTGAAACATGGAAGACGACCTCCAAAACCAAGGGCATCTACTATGCAGCTATACATCCCGAAATCCAACGTAGGCCTTGGTTCTTCAAATGCCCCAAATTGTCGAAGAGGACTGTTTCATCACTTTGTAGACTAAGACTTGGTCATTGTTGTAGCCCAGTGTTCTTATGTAAGATCCATGTCCGGGATAATTCCCTTTGCGAGTGTGGTCTTGCGGAGGGTACTTTAGACCATATTTTCTTCTGCTGCTCTTTTAAACAACAAATCTTTCGATCTCTATTCCAAAATTTCCAAATGTAATATTCCCCTCCCAACCAACTTTCATTCCCTTCTTTCCCACTTCTCCCCTAAATTAATTAATATTTTGGCGACATTTTTAAACGAAAATGATTTAAAATTTTAATTGATGTGTAACGTGATGTAATTAATTTGTATATAGTAGTTTATATGTTGTACATATGTAAGTTTGTAAATTAGATTATATGTCCACTAACACTTGTATTTGTCTTTCCAGCCTACTAACATATCTACCACGAAGTACAGTTCGACGGTTGTCCCCAAGGAATCGTCTCAACGTGACACTGGCAGAATAGTCGCTACCGGCTCAATTGCCATTAAAAAAAAAAAAAAAAAAAAAAAAAAAAAAAAAAAAAAAAAAAAAAAAAGATTTCTACCATTTTATAAAGTAATTCTTTCGAACAAGTGCTTTTTGGCATGAGCCAAGATTAACAATTTAATGACGTAGGCGGTTAAATGGGTTATCTTGGCTTGGTTGGTTAATCGACACTGGCGAAGTAAATGCTAGAATGTTCGTCGGATATATTGATATCCGACAAACATTCTAGCATTCCTTCCGCCAGTGTCGCACATCCACGACCAAATATTCCATTTCGTCTGGTCCTGTGTTACTTATGGGGATTGAAGAGCTACAAGAGCTGGAGTACCCAGTCGCAATTATACGACCACGGACAAAACGACGAATAAGATACGATAACACTCGTCGAACCAATTCCGACGCAAGTGGCTTACGGACACTTGCAACAGACGACTTGAGCTAGTCAGATTTCATCGAACTTTTATTATTATAAAATGGAAGTCTTTCTTTAGAAACCTACTAATTTTAAATCACAGCAGGACACTACGTTGGTTTCCATCTATGTGCTAACTACAATAACAGATAAGGCATGTTTTCGAAAACTGACAAAACAAACAGTAATGATGATTGAAGCTTTTCAAGCAATTTAATTACGAAATAGATACACAAATGTACATCAATAATCAATTTTTACGCTTATGCTACTAAACTGGGTTCTTCATTAACTTCGTCTACGAAATCAGCTAACATATCTTCAACACTGATCTCTTTACTAGTTATTTTCACTTCTATATTATTTTCATTTGGCGCTATGATGTGACCGTTTTCTTGCGGTGATTCTATTTCATCTTCTTTAGTGTTCACCGTAGAAATTTCTATATCGACTTCAACTGTATCTTTAGCGGGTTCTTCTTGAGAAACTATAAGAGCTTGGCCGCACGTGATTTGTATGTCATCCGTTTCATTTGTACTAGGTAGATTTTCATCATCGAGCTTCTCTAGTACAACTACTTTACCCTGTGTGTTGGAGGCATCGTACGCTACCTCCATTGAAACTGGGCTTTTGTCACCTTCTATAGTATCAACTGATGTATTTAGAGGAATTTGAGTCTTAGCTTCATAGATAGAAGGTTGTTCGATTTGCTCACTTAATTTTCTTTTTCTGGTATGTCGATAAGAATCTATAGTATCTACTGAGTCTTCGACTGTCACGACGTTATCTGCGGGTTCTTTACTATCATCGCTAGTTTTCTGACTGGACTCTTCAGTTTCGGGTTCCGGCAGTACTTCCACTTCGTCCGCGTCCAGGTCTTGGTTTTCTTCGTTGACCTCTTCAACGTCATCGTCTGAACCGTCGGGAATGACTACGGATACTTCAGAATCACTGCTGATACTAATTTTTTCCTCGTCTTCAGCCAAACGCGGTATTTTGTTCGCTGGTTCATCATCCTCTTCCTCGTCGCGATACATTGAATGCAGTTCTTCGTTCAACAATCCTGGCCTTTCTTCAGGGGACAAATCTTGCTCACTGTAAAAAAAAAATCTTTAAATAACTATGTACTTAAAAAAAATAGCAAGCTTCTGCCTGCGGCTTCGCCCACACAAAAAGCGGAAATCATCCCAAAGGATGAAAAGTAGTCCTATGTCCTAATTTAGGACATGGTCTACCCTAATAAAATACCCTTTATATGTGAAAAGGTAGAAGAACAGACCATGCAGAGTTACTTTCGCATTTATAAATTTATACGGATGATCTAAGGGAAAAACTTAATTTGCCATAAATCGCAATGTCCACAGACTTTCTTGTAAATTCTTCTCCATAGAAATTTACTCTTTGGAACATGCAATTTAGCTTCATTTTTTTTTGAGCTGACCCAATATTTTGACAATTCAAAAGTGCCTGTAATTGGTCTATTTGAAATAAATGTATCTGATTTCTGAATTGAAGTAGATATTTTTTTTTTTGTTATTTCTAGTAGATTTTCAAATAAAAAATCTTTACATGTGTGCTCCACAAAATATATTACTCACCTCAATTTCTGTCTATTCTCCTCAGATAATTCCTTTCGCTTATGTTTGTCTGCCTTATCATCAGGTCGCGCGTCTAGCACGAAGCTTATCGATGAAGGGGAACAGTGCAGGTGCAGTCGGATGTCTAGCAGTGCGTGAGAACAGAACTTCCTTATCTGTGGGAGGAATAAGTGTAGCTTAGTCGGGCAATGTTCATGTAGATTGTGAATGTTCTTATATAAATCATAAAATAATGTGAAACAATAGTAAGGAACTGGCTCCTCGTTTTCGACTATGAGGATACAGAAAGTATCATCCAGTCGAAACTTATGTCTATAAGATTCATGTTTGTTTACGGCAAGGCTGTGAGTTAGAACATCTGTAGTACAAGCCTCGAGCCTATTTCAGACCCCAGTTCTCACAAAGTCATAAGCTTTTTTTTTTATATTATAAAGATGTCGTTAGATCACTATTGTTTTAAAGACACGAAATATAAAACCAAAAAACGTAATTTAAGGGCGTTAATCGCGGTTTCATACAGTAGTACCGCTACGTAATTATACATTATAGTTCTCCATCGTCACGACTACATGCATACCAATTAAGTTGAAATAGCGACACTGCAGAGGCAATATAGTCACGCGACGGAAGCCCACGCGGGCGCCCGCGAAGACGCAGCGTTTACCCCCGAGATTTTTTTTCTGACCTTTGTGCTGCAGTAGGACAACTACAGGCTGAAAAGAAGTAATTACAATTTCCTCACCTCATCACAGCGATTGTTAACGAGCGTACTGTACAGCTGCACACAGTACTGCGTGGGTGGCGGTACTGTAGTGGGCGTGTTCTTGCGCGACGCGTCCAGGGCGCGCAGCAAGCTCACGGAGCGCGGCGCGCTGTACGTGGCCACGCTGTAGCACTCGCGGACTAGGCGCTCTTGGAATGTCTGGTGCGGAAAGGAAAGGTATATTTGGATTCAAAATTCGAGGTAGTTATCAAATTCTGGAATTACAAACTCTATGACACATATGACAAAGTTCAAATTCTATTGCACATTCAAAATAATAACAATAATACATGATCACTTAAAAACAGCATCGGCAGCTCTTTTTATCATCATTTCAGTAAATTATGCCCAATGCTGGACATAGGCCACCCGTGCGTGTCACCATAACGACTGGTCCTGAGCGTCTTGCATCCAGCGGATGCCCTGCACACCCTCACAGGTGCATGGCCCACCTTGTGGAAGGTCGTTGTATACCGATAAGCAGTCGCCACTAGAACGTCTGGTCTGCGAGCTGTATGCCCTGCCCACTATCAAGCCCTTTTTGTCTTCTTGCATACATACCTTATGTGTAGATGGTTTCAAATAGATTCCACAAACTGTAAGGAATGATTCCGCACATTCTAGAGCTGCATTTGCGACGTCATCGTTTGATTCTTCAGACCTGACAAAACAAAATGTCCATTTATATTTTAGCCTAATGGTTTTTAATGGAATGGAAAGGAAAGAATGGAAACGAACACGACATCCTATTATTTTTTATTAAAAGAGTATTCATATTTAGAGGTATGTGAAACAGAGTGTCAACTCCCACACATTTTCATTGAAAAGAGAGGATTCTCCGACCAAACGGGTGTTATGGCTGTTCTGGGCAACTTCTTGACAGATGAATCAGGGCTGTTGTATGTGCAAATTACGCGGAGACCTCTAATCACGCGATGCAGGATTTCTTTTTTTGTTCTTATGTGGCACCACCGATGTTGATACACGTCATATAGAAATACTTACGCATTCGTTTTATTCTTCTCGCCCGGCATGTGACTAGCGATGGCACTCTGTTGTAGCGTCTGATTAGCCAGCTTTCTCTTAGCTTTTTTACTTAAGTTTTTAGTGTATTGGTTGCTCGCCTGAAAAACAAATAATAAGTATTTATTTTGAACAGTTTGATAATAAGGTCCTGCTGTAAATTACAGCATAAAGGACATTTATTCAATTTGGTATAACATAAGTTTAAAAGAATAGTTATTTCTTGTGGCCTTTTTATGTGTTCAGGGTCGTGAACGTCGGACGGCGAATGTTTAGAAATACAATGCATTCCAAATGAGAATAGGATCGATGGCCATGTAGTGACGTCACTTCGAGAATTTACAAATCGAGGAAAGAAATCTTTGGCCGTGGGCGTGGGCTCACTTCGCCCACGCCTCGCTATTATACTGGAAGGTGGTACTAAAGTTGGGTGGTCACATTATAATGTGTGGTGTTTTTTTCTGACGCAGTTTATCAGGTAGTAGACTAGTTTTTTTAAAGTAACTTTACACAAAAGTCTTTCTTGGATTATACAAATCCATTCAATATTAAGTAAGCTCACACAACATAATCATTCTTTCTTCATATCAATATTCGAAATGCTAATTGCTATGTCATTTAAGAACAAATTCGAACAATCTCAATCGAACAAAATCGTCCCCTGCGTGCTTGAGCCTGCAGGTCTGATGGTAAGAGGCCGGATGGGCTGACTCTGGTGCCATGGAAAAACGGGAAGTGCTGAACGCAACTTGCGTTAGCACTGTCGCCGCCAGTCACCTGAGTCGCACCATGCACACTGCCTCTGCCGCCGCTGAAGATGCCTGCTCTAAGAAGAGGCTGAAGTACGCTTCCTTGGAGCAGCTTTACCATTTTGTGCCTGTTGCTGTGGAGACTCTGGGCAGTTGGGAGTGTGGAGGCAAGGCGTTTTGTGTGGGATTTGGGCCGTAGGCTTGGCGAGGCAACGGGTGACTCCCGGTCCAGGACGTTCTTGTGCAAAGGATGGCCATCGCTATTCAGCGAGGAAATGCAGCGAGTGTTATGGGCACCTTTCCACGGAGAATGATCAGGTGCCGGTTATTTATTGACATATGACGTTACATTTTATTGTAAAATATTCATTCTTTTATTGAAATAAATATAGAACAAATTTTCATGGTGTATTCTTTTTAGTATGTTCTTCTTCGTCTTGCCCTTATCCCACATTATTTGGGGTCGGCCCAACATGTTTTTTCTTCCATTCTGTCCTGTCACCCGTCACAATATCACTAACTTACTTTTCTTTCATATCACTCCTCACACAATGCATCCATCTTTTCTTTAGCCTCCCTCTCCCTCTCTATCCATCTACATGTATACTCAGAACTCTTTTAGTAACATGCATTTTATTTGTGTTTTTTGTATAAAATATTGTACAAAAACCAAATTTTGATATCCTAGTCACACTATAAATTATTTGATTAGACTTACAGTGAGCTGAACTATCTTTTTGACTGGAGTGATATCTTCTACAATATGTTTGGTGAGCTCATCTTCCCAGGAGCGTCCCCTGCCTTCGTTGGACAAGCGGTGCAAGTGTAGCATGCTCAGCCACTTGGTGAGGCTGTTGTAGGCGGTGATGCGGACTTTTCTATAAAGTTCAAAATGAGAAGATAGTAGTTTAAATATTTAAGAGATCACAGGTTCATTCATAGTATGGTGGTCGTCTGTGGATACATTTGTATACAGATACAATTGTTGGTTCATGCCTCGTTTTTACCCTAAGGATTTTCCTCTGAAATGTCAATAACTTTATCCTTACATATTATAAAACAAAGTCTCCCGCCGCGTCTGTCTGTCTGTCTGTTCGCAATGAACTCAAAAAGTACTGTACCGATTTTTAAGCGGTTTTCACCACTTGATAGCGTGATTCTCGAGTAAGGTTTTAGTATATAATTTGTTAAGTTTTTGTATTTATTTCTAAAAAAGAACCCTTGCGAAGACGGGGCGGATAGCTAGTAACTTATAAGACAAAGTTCTCCCACCGCAGCTGTCTTTAAAAACTACTGACCGGATTTACATGCAGTTTTCATCAATAGACCGACTGATTCACGAGGAAGCTATAGGTGTGTAATACATGCGTATTACAGTAAAGAAAAGGACAAGAATTTCAAAGATCTGTAACATTCGCGTAAAGCTGAGGCCGAACTAGAAGAGGAGATGAGTATTCGTTTACGATTTACAGATAGAAATCTTGTTCTGGATGGCACTATTTAGGAATAAAGACAAAATATAAAATACTAGCTTTGCCCGCGCGGCTTCGCTCCCGCTCTTCCCTACTCCACCCTACTATACCCAACTATACCCAACTCTACCCTACTCTACCCTACTCTACCCTACCCTACCCTACTCTACCCTACTCTACCCTACTCTACCCTACTCTACCCTACTCTACCCTACTCTACCCTACTCTACCCTACTCTACCCTACACTACCCTAATTTTTTTTCCATAAGAACCTTCTCCTCACAATAACAATCACAACAAAAAAAAAATCAGCCAAATCGGTCAAGCCGTTTTCATGCCAAGTCGTGACAACGGAAAACGGGGGTCATTTTTATATATATAGATGTTGACAAATGGAGTAGCAGTGTTGCTGAAACAAAAAGCTCTTAGCGACTCCAACAAAAGGTTTTAGAAGATTATCCAGAACAGTCTTTACCTTGACTCCTCACTAGGGTTCTCTGAGCTCCACTTCAGTGTCTGCATCACAGATCGGAACACTAGGCCCGAGAACGGAATGAGATTTGGCCCCAAGCTGTAAAACAAAACAACTCTATATTAATTGCACAAGTAAATATCCTAAAAAAATTAAATTTAACTAATTTGTTTTGCAGTACCCTTGCAAGGTGCCATGTTTGAAACTTTTCATTTGTATTCCAACCCCTGAATAACATGTGTGTAATAAACAAATTTGATTTGAAAATCCCATTATCCTTGTTTCAAATACGAACTGTTCATTCGACATGTCGAAATATACTAGAATTATTTATAGGAAGTCATCAAATATGTTCTCCCGCTTTGCGAGGAGCGAGAGTGAGTGTCAGATTTTTCCCTTTGTGTTCTAGGGGCCGCGGAGACAGTTTTAAACAATCCCGATGCTCTGGCAGTCATCGTCTTTTATTCTTACGATAAATATTAAAGCAAAGTAATTTTTGAAGATAGTGAAAACCAAAAATTATTTTGTGGGGTTTAGAAGAACACACATCACTGGGACTTTGTTTTATATTTTTAGAAGCGTGTCTTCGTGTAGGCGATCGGCGGCGGAGACCTCTCGCGTCGGGCCCTGGTTCAGGCCATGGTGTAGTGCAAAAGAGAATGGGAGGAGGCAGTGGCGTAGCTAGGCCCTCAGGGGCCCCGTATCAAATATATTTGAAAGTTTTTTTTTTTTGTACGAAATAGCTTCTACTAATATAGAAATAGTGCCTTGAGAGGCCTTTAAATTGACAATGAGCTAATTTTATGGATCACTTAGTAGGACGTACTAAACATTGGTTGAGTTTTTATTGTCGTCTTGTATGTAGAAAATGCTAAAAAGAAAGGAGCGCGCTAAAAGCTATTTACAGAGTGTCATATTATGAGTCGTCAATATTCATTCATTCCTGTCCATGAGAATTTAAGATTATGGACAACATGTTACAAATGTTGGCCTAAGTCGGGGCCCCTGTAGCTTGGGGGCCCCGTATAATTGATACGGCAGATACGGCGGCAGCTACGCCCCTGGGAGGAGGTCGCATCCTTATGTGTCTGACAGATCGTGTTGGTCTTTCCTAGAATAAGTAGTCATTGAATGATTATCCACCTTAACAAAAATATTGTGTCAGTTGAGCTTACCATAATATCATAGCATCCAGAGTCCTCAGTGCTTGTGTCTTGACTGTGGCTGCTTCAGCAGCGTCTGTGTTGACACTGCTGGACACACTGAGTGCCTGCACTACCACTTCTAATATCAGCTGCGGCTGCACTGGCTTGCCTACGGGGTATACCTCCCTGTGGATTACAGGATGAATTTAAATGTAAACTTAGACAATTGATCTGAAATTTTATCTTTACAGCTGAAGAGTTGAGTGAGAGAAAAGAACACACTAATCACAAGAACTACAGGGACGACATGAAAAAATGTTTTAGTGTCAGATAGTTTGGGTGATTCATCATCAGCCTTTTTAATGTTCCCACTGCTGGGACTCAGGCCTCCTCTCTAGGAGAGGGAATGGGCCACAATCCATCACGCGGGCCCAGTGCGTGTTGGTGAATGTCACAAGTCTTAAAATTTTTTGTTCTAGGACATGCCGGTTGATTACCACTACATGTTACACTTGTCTGTGTCAGACAGCTTATCTATCGAAGTAGGCTAAGGCTATATAACATTGTTATTATCAAAAGGAGCAGAACAGAAACCAAACACGCGAGCGCGTCGCATAGCAGCAAAATCCTCGTAAAACACATTTTCTTCAAATGAAAAATACTCAAATAAATGTGTTGAGTTAAAAAGAATCGCATGTTTTTTTTTTGTATTTCATGAATCATTTTACAAATCAAAACACCTAGTGGCGGTTTACTTATAACTGAGTTTATATGTGTTCATTTAATATTTAAATCTTTGACCGCTTGCGTCGGATTGGTCTGTTTTTTCTTGTTCTGTTTGCCAGAGTTGTTGTTTTTGACTAGATACTCCATCTCGTTTAGCACTTTAATCTCCATAGGTGACAGAAGAGCTGACGAGATGGAGTATTTGATCGTGGATGTGCAACCCTGGTGGAATAAACACGAGAGTGTTTATCAGATATATCCAACATAGATGGTTAAAAGTACACTGGTGCAATGAACTTATCTCCTTTGTTGTCTGTCCTAAATAAAATCTACAAAGAAATACTTACACAAGCATAGCTTGAATGAAGACAAATATATTCCTCAGTTTATTACATAGCACCAACTTTTTGTCTTCAGTGCTAGATCCCTGCGATTTCTTTACATTTAAAATGTTAGAAAGAGCTTTTGTCAGAGGACTATTAGCTAGAAGCTCCACATCTTTTTTCTGAAAACAAAGAAAAAGAAATGCAAACCAGGTGTAGTTACTGTCGCTAAGTAATGTCAGTCAGTCACTCACTCGTTTTATAAGTGAAATAAAATATTTTGACTTTGACTTGGGCCTATCTCTAAGGTTAAGCAACACTTGCGTAGGTCGGTATGTGGATGGGACTATCTTAACATAACAGAAAACAAGCTAAGCCTAAACAAGGAAACCCAACACCAGTCTTTCCAAGTGGTATTGTGTTACTAATTACTAAGTTGTAGGGGACAGATAGGCAGATGCTCCATGAAAAATACTGATATCTAACGGCATCTGGACTGGAAGCTGACCGAATATTTGACAGGAAAATGCTATACCGATTGATAGTTGGGTCAGTTTTCCAGCACTGAAAAATGTGCACGCACACACATATTGCTGCAAAAGTTGCTAATCTACACTTCTTTAATAATACAATCTATATATACAAAAATGAAACCCGTTTTCCATTGTCACAACATAGCATGATAACGGCTTGACCGATTTGGCTGTTTTTTTTTTTGTTGTGATTGTTATTGTGAGGATAAGGAACCTTATGGAAAAAAAAAATTAGGGTAGTGTAGGGTAGGGTAGAGTAGAGTAGGGTAGAATAGGGTAGAGTAGGGTAGAGTAGCGTAGAGTAGGGTAGGGTGGCGTAGGGAAGAGCGGGAGCGAAGCCGCGCGGGCAATAGCTAGTATATAAATAAAGTTAGTTAATAAAGTATATAATAAAATTTGTTTTTTTGTTACCTATCTCTGAAAGAACTGGTCTGATTGCGAAAAAAATTTTCACTTAGAGAAAGTTAATTTATTCCGGAGTGGTATAGGCTATAATTTATGTATGCGGATGCAGTCACAGGCATAAGCTAGTTAAAAATGAAACTGAACCTTACCTTGGCACTTTGATTAGTCTTGTAAATATTCAAAGTCTTGGAGAATATGGCTTCAATAAGTGTGTGTGCAGCATGGCATAATATGGCCATCTGTTCCCTCCAGCAGTTCTTAGGGCTAGCTGTCTTGTCTTGAGAGGGACGAATCTAGAAGAATTCATTGTAAAAAGATGTAAAACCATTTTATTTGAAGGATCAATTTGAAGGATTCAATAAAATGTATTAGCACTTCTAAAGTTTTCTTCTATAAAAGCATCGATTTTTTTATTAATTAGTAGGTATGTATTCTACTGCATTCATTAAAATTCTAAAATAGATGGATTTTTGCAACTTTTATTGAAAATTATTGTTATATTGTTACTTACTTGCTGTAAGCTATGTGCACATTTTGCTGCCACAATCACATTGTAATAATTACTTGATTCCAAAAAGTGTGCTAAAAAGTTTTCTATTGTTGGCCGATGCTGTGAACAGTACCTTGGAAACCTGTGAAAGCGCAAAAATAGACTAAGAAAAATGAATAGGATAATTTTGGCTTAGGATATGCGCCTAGAATTGTTATGATGTAGGCATAAGAATAAAGTTTATTGTACACCTAAAAAAGTAACATAGCTTATAAATAAATTTTGTCTTCATCTTTTGTGTTGATTTGACTAAAATTTTGTCCGACAAATAAGTAGCCACCTGGTTAGCTTTGTTGTTGGCCTTGTGCAAGTTGTGGAAACTGCAGGTGGTTCTGCATGATGAGCTGGTAGTGTATTAGTAGAGTGTGAAATAGTCAAGTCTTTACTTTTAGAAAAGGTTCAGAAAGCTTATCTTAGGTACTTATATAAAGGCCTTCATGGGTACTACCCATTCTTGTATCCTACTAACTTTCTCCTAGGGAGCTTAGCGTATAATTCTCTCAAGGTGAGAAGAAAAAATGACCAAAAAATTAATATTGTGTAAAATATTTCACAGGAAAATAGATGCTCCTGAACTGCATGACGAGCTTTGCCAACTGTTTGCTCCGATTAACTACTCGTAATCGGAGGCACCAACTATTTGCTGTTTCTGGGAGTCGTACCGTCGCCTGAGCCCAGTCTCCTACCCCTTGTGCAATTTCTGCGCTCAACACTCTCTTGGATGCCAAACCTGATTGTGACGTGTTCGCGGATGAATGGAAGAACATTTCGTCTGTCTGTTTGGAGTTTTGTGAGATGAGTGTAGGTATGACTGTAGTGTAGTTATTATTTTGTATTGTTACTTCATAAGTTTTCTAATGTCTTTAACTAATGTAATTGGCCTTTGGCCGTGTTATGTTAAAGTAAAATAAATAAATAAAATATATTTTCTGTTTATCTAGATCTGCAACCCTGAACACATAGGGCAGAGTTGCTCAAAAACAGGAAACCAGTAATGCTACGTTTCTGTACTCTATTACTTGGTAGAAGGCCAGAGAGATCCTAAAGTTTGTATGAAATAGGTTATATTACCGGGTTATCACGTCTTCTAACGCACGAAGCCATATGTTACAGTTCTCTGTTGTATGCTTGAGTAAACTCTGGAAGAAAGGAGTAATCGCTTCCTTCACTGCATCACTGTCGCTTGGATCTACGTCCCGCAGTTTTTGTAATATTTGACCTAGAATATTTTGAAAGTTAGAGTAACCGAAAAAAATTGGTATTAATGCGACACATTTTGTTAATGTAAAGTAATACATAGATACTCACTCATCTTAACGTTATATTTAATTTTTATTTATTTTAATATCAGCTATTTGTTTTTTTCACATAATCTATAAAAGGTAAACAAACCCACGACGAACCCACGTTTTAGAAAAATTGCGAAGATTTTCTTGAGATCTTGACGTTTGACATTTCAACAAGAAATTGTTAAAAATGTTAACATTTTAATCTGGAATGCGCCCTATATATTTTTTTCTTCCTGGGTAACTAGGATTTTAAGGCTTATTTTAAAATTGGCAATCTTGTTTAATATTCGTAATGTTGGTTCACTGTAGTTATTGACATAAGCTTTTTATGTCATGTGAGGGAAAATAACGCAATTGCGTTTGGCGTTAGCAGTTGGACTTGTTGTGTGTTCAAATTAGATTTTTATTGTTTCATTTGTATACATTCCGATTTTATTATTGTGAATCATCTATTGTGAGATACAGTATCTGAATAACCATGGCTACATTGGAAGATAAAATTTTGGGTGAGAAATTGCAAAATTATTGTAGTAGCAGCGAAGACGAAGGCGAGGGCGACTCTGATGACGATAGAAGTGGAGACGAAGAAGGAGGCACGGCTTCGGCTGAGGTAGCGACGAATGCTGAGCTACCGCCCGCTAATAACTGGACCGGCCAAGCCAGCAACACTGGCCCGAAAGGAGTGCTAGAAGACTGGCGAAGGTTTAAGCAGTTGGAGGCAGAAAATCGAGCAGAGCTGGCCAAAGAACGTATCGCCTTAGCCAAGAAGCTCACTCTCACGGTCAAACCTGACCGCGAGGCGACGCAAGACAAGCAACGTGAAGAACTGGAAGATGAATTAACAGAGCTTATGGACGAAGAGTTCCTCCTGCAGTATCAGAAACAACGAATGGAGGAGCTGATGAGTCAGTTGAGCAAGGTACCTAAATTTGGTGTACTTACTACTCTTAACAGCCAAGAAGAGTTCCTGAACGCTATTGATAAGGAAGATCCAAAAGTTACAGTAATTATTCACATTTACAACAATAGTACGAGAGCTTGTGAGACAATGGACGGCTGTCTGAATATATTGGCGACTGAATACCCAACAACAAAGTTTTGTCGTATAGCAGTAGACATCACAGGCTTGAGTCGTCACTTCCGTGTTGATGGTGTACCGGCAATACTAGTGTATAAAGCTGGTCAAACAATTGGCAACTTTGTACAGCTAGCTACAGAGCTTGGCAATGACTTCTATGCTACAGATGTTGAACGCTTCCTTGTTGAGTTTGGGATGCTACCTGAAATAAAGTAGGTTGAATTCTTATTTTGAATCTAAACCCCCTTGTACATAAATGTTAGTAAAACAGCTATTTGACTCATTTCATCAATATCACAATCCAAATTTTGATATTAAAATGAATCTTGAGTTTTTTATGAAAAGGTGGGTTAGTTTATAATTTATTTATTATAAAAAATGTGAACATAGGTTTACTTAGCTTAGCTTTAAGGAAATTGTTTCTCATACCTAATAAGAACCAATTTGGAAGAATATTTCTTTGAAATTGTAGCATGCTGACTGTGCACCAGTCCTTAAGGAAAATAATGCTATCATATTGACCTATTTTTAATTTTGAAACAATATTTTTGATGTGCAACATGTTTTTGCTTTTATCATTAGTACATAATCATACTTGCTTTTATCATTAGTACATAATCATACTTCATGCATCCCACCAATAATATTGTACAAGCTAATAAACATTCAAGGATGTTTACGGGTTTTCCTGTATTTACATTACATTTTTCACTTTTTGTGGTAAGGGTTTGTGTAAACGTCACTGGGTCGTTGTTGTATGTCATCTGTTTTGATGTAACAAACATCTATGATGCATTGTAAGCCAACAATTGATGTCTAGTTGCTAATAATTGGCAGTGTATGGTGAGCAATGCATTCTTGACCCATTTGTAAGAACCAAGTTTTGTATTTCAACTTTTTATAGTGAATAAACTTTATCCAGCCAAAGTATACTACATTATTGATTGTAAAAATTCCAGAATTTTTCATGTATATTCTAAGATATGTTAGCTTAATGTTATTAGCAATATTTAGTGTTAATTTTTTGATGTGGTAGTAATATGTAATGTTAAGATTTCAGCATCAGCCTTACTAGTTTATAACATCAGCGATGTGTTGTACTGTGGGTACTAATATTAGTTAATAAATGTGGTATAATAAAATATTTACTGAAATTCACTTTAACACCTAAAATTTTTCTAAAATATTGTAATGAGCAACTGCTTTTTTCTACTACTTATTTATATAACTTAAAATATAAATGATGTAACAATCATTGTGGTACTTCTTAATTAGTTCTATAAAGTTAAATTTAAAATTAAGACAAACATGCATTTACTTTCAAAACTTAGTACTTACTTGTTTTCATAGAAGTACCCATTGTGTGAATTACATTGTAGTAATTGGTGGTATCAATCATATGAATGTAATCCAATTCTTGACTGCTTTATATCCCCCTAAGATTTAGCAGGTGCTAATCATTAATACACCTTTATAGAATACCTCTTATTATAATATTACTTTTATTAGAATGTAATAAACGTGAATTTTAAGTGATACTGTTTCATTATTATTTAAATTAGTTGGTACAATTAGGGCATGCTATGATGAGTTTTTGTGGTTCCTAACCATAGGTTAGTTTTAAAATTTGTTCGTACAAATTTTAAAACTTAACAAATTTTAAAACTTTCTCTCATGAAGAAGAACGTAAAAAAAACTACAAAAAAATCTGATTGTTTCTTCTCGACTTTCGGAAATTAAATGTCAATTTCATTGCTCAATATCTCCAGGATCCCATCATTAGATCCTGACCAAGGGACCAACTGGAAAGTATAGGTACTTTTTCAAACAAAAATGGTACATTTTGATACAAGTGCAGAAAGTTTGTCATTGCGACCGAGGCGGAATTCGCACGAGCCGTAGGCGTTAAAGAGCCGCGGGCTGCAGTGACAAATTTGCATGTGTATCAAACGAATTTTTCACTGAAGAAATTAATAAAACGGGGATTGACCGGCGACTCGTGGGGGTCAACCCGCGCGTAGCCTGATACGTTACATGTAATAACATTGTGGCGGGGGAGTGCACAAGCACGACACTGCACTAGTGCGGAAAACAGTCTGCCTATGCCTAAAAGCGGTGGAATAAGAGCGGGTTTTCGAGTGAGTGTATTGAAAAAGGAGTATCGGTTCCGTGTAGGAATAATCGGTGAACATAATAGGTACCTACATAAAAAACAAAGTTTTTGGACAAATTGAGACCTTTTTGAAGTCGGTTAAAAAAAAATAACTACTTATCAAATTATTTACGTAAATAAAGTGGGTCGGCTGTTCTGCAAGCTCTTTATAGAGTCCGCTAACCAGATTATTCGCTATCGATTCTAAAATTAGGACACCACATCGTAAACACGAACTAGAAAAAACTCCTGAAGTTATACTGTACATAGGTATGTATAGGATGCGTAGGATCTACGTTATTTATTACAATTTGTAAATAGAAGAATGTGCTCGCGTATTTGGTAGATCGTTTATTTATACGCGCAACGAACAGATCTAACTTATTATCTTTGAGGAAAAATAAAAATACACTGTACGGTATGTTATTAACTGACTGGAACTAATTACAATTTGTTACGTTGGTTCTGATGAGTAGTTTTGGTTGATGCGTAGCTCATAGTTATGTTTTATCTTTAGAATTTGATACAGTTATGAATTTAATTACTTTTAGAAGTCGAGTAGATAGGTTTTTTACTTCAGAAAGCAAGTGTCCTACTTGTGGAACATTTAATTTTCGAAAAGTAGGTAGGTACTCTTACTCCGGCTGTGGCCATAGGACTTTCCATTTGCGAGCTGTAGGTACGCTCTCCACATTCCAAATTAGAAGCGTGATCATCCTACCCAGGCTGGTGGTCTATTATTCATTAATTGGACAATAGGCTATCAACATATTGTTGTTTTACTATTCATATTATTGTCCTATTGTGACTAATAGGGTTTTAATGAATAGGCCTGTTAATTGCCCTTGCTCTCTCTACTTAGGACGTTAGAGATACCTACCCAGGGGCGTAGCTACCGCCATATCTGCCGTATCAATTATACGGGGCCCCCAAGCTACAGGGGCCTCGACTTAGGCCAAAATTTGTAACATGTCCGTAATCTCAAATTCTCATGGACAGGAATGAATGAATATTGACCCCTCATAGTAGGATACTCTGTACCTAAATAGCTTTTAGCACGCTCCTTTCTTTTTAGAATTTTCTACATACAAGACGATAATAAAAACTCAACCAATTTTAGTACGTCCTACTAAGTGGTCATTAAAATGAGCTCATTTTCAATTTTAATGCCACTCAAGCGCCCCTGAGGGCCTAGCTACGCCACTGTACCTACCTATTTCGAAACCTAGCAAAATATTGGAAGTATTTGGCGAATATAACTGAAACGCAATTACATCGTCCCCATGACCCAAGATAATGCCGCTCTGAGGTCAATTTTGTTTTAACTTCTTGATTCAACTAATTTTAACCACTGCGACGGGTCAGGGTTAGGTACTATTAGACACTGCTCTCTAAAAGACAAAGGAATTAAAAAGGATATGAGTCGCTTTCCGTTTACGAACTACAATGGACTCTGGTCGAGTAATATGACCGTGGGAATGGGCAGACCGCACGGCAATTAACGAAGCAATCAGCATGTGAAATGAGGGGAAGGGGATAGTCTGTAGGCAGATGACTTAGGATGACGTTGAATACTTTTGTTGAGTATGGCATTAAAGAAAAGATAATAGGGTTCTTCGGCGGTTTCACCATTCTCATTCAACTTTTATAATTAATAGGTTGCTTTTGAGGTTCACTTGGGAGAGTTCATTGCGCTACTAAGAATGAGATTGTTTATAACAAAGTAGTGTTCATCTCAAAGTATTAACACACGCTTGAATTTGGTTCGACGCACTAAATCCGTTCATGCAACAGACTGGATCGGACAGTTGCTTTGCGCACGACATCCCTAATAATAATAGTTGTTGGACTACTCAATAGATAGATGCACTTTTGTAATTCGGAAGCGAACCAAATTCATGTTCCAATCATACGAAGTTTGAACGTGTGTAACTTGAAGACTGACAAAAAAGCAATAGATGTAAAGCAATGTACAGTAACTTTAGTATAGGGTAGGTATATTAGGATCGTGGGAGGAGGTGTTCCGTAGTTTCTGCGTACCCTCATGGCATTATGGCGTCAGTTCACGTATATATTTAACAGCTAGTTCAAATAAAATTCAAAATTCTTATCTAAATTAATTTATTAATGAGACAGGAGTACTAGAAAAGTTACAACTCTTACATTATAATGAATTGTTCTTATAATTATTCCTCTTGACGAGTTTAAATACTATATGTTACGCAATCTCTTTAATCTGCTAACATGACCAATACAACATGAACATGTCTCAATATATTGCTACGAAACAGGCAAAACGCCTTTAATATTTCTATAAAAACTTGTATTTAAACATTTATTCATTTAATAGTAGAAAAGTGTAACATTTGCGAATAGTACTTGGATAGTTTGATGCGTATATTCCAAATTTGAAAAGGCTACGTTAACAGAGGTTTACGATTTCATCGGCCATTTCTGTGCGCCTGCGCTTCGGTGGTTTGACTCTAGGCTCGTCATCGTCTTCTTCAACGATCTCCATATCGCTCTCGCTGGCCGCCCGAGGCCTCGAGGTCGAAGGACCAGGTTTCGGTTCACTACCATTTGAACCATTCGAGGGCTTTCCTTCCTCCTTCGGACCCGGCATTGGAGCGTCCGTGTCCGTGACGAGTCTCCAGGATTTTTCTTCATCTTCCTGCTGTAATCTGACCCTCACTTCGTAGTTTTGTAAGAAGTCATCTACCAATAACGCACAGCCGTCATTGAGACCTATTTCCTCTAACGTTTTCTCGTTGTTGTGGTCTGTTTCTCCAGGTTCTGAAGACAGGACGACCAGGCCTTTGCCCTCGACGGTGGCGTCGGGCGCCTGCATGTTGAGTCCATCTTTGAAGGCGGTGGTGAGATCTTTTAGGGTGAGCTGCTTCAAGTTGCAAGCTAGACCCACTTCTGGTTTTGGTGCGCACACGTAGCATTTTGGATTGGGTGGGGTGAGTGCTGTAAAGATAAAATAAGTTTTGAAAAATGTATCACGTGCCGGTCGGGTTTTTATATATCCTATATAAAAAGCCGACCGGCTAGACAGCACAATGGTTACAACTAACCTAACCCAATCCTAAGAATTACTTGGTGTGTGTTCTGTAAGCTCACATGAATATGAAACCACCTGGAACAGCCACCTGTAGACCATGCAAATATTTCTTCCGTACTGGTATCGAACCCGTGACACGCAGTGCAGCAGCCAATCGCTCAACCACTGCTTCAAAGTTGTGGATGATGGATGTTACTTTAAAAAAAAAAAGTAACACCCATCATCCACAACGTTGATCATCCCCTACGCGCAGTATCATAATGGACTCTGACGAAGGTTTAAATGCGCGTGTAACAACGTTTTGTAACGGTGTTTAGTGGTTGGTTCGGGCCACAAGAAGCTAGCAGCGGCGATTTGCATTATAGCGTGTGGAGGCCACCGGCGTTAACCGTGTGCGGCGAATTTATATAAAATTTGCTTTTGCCCGCGCGGCTTCGCTCCCGCTTTTCCCTTCTCCACCCTACTATACCCTACCCTATCCTACTCTACTCTACACTACTCTACCCTACCAAACTTCACATAAACCATCTACTAAATAGTCCAAACAAAGCCTAAACATTTGGTTTGGATAGGTGAGTCCGTTCTTGAGTTATAAAATTACAACGAAAAGTGGCATTGATTTTTATATTAAAGCCACTTTTCAGATGCATGAAACCTACAGGAAATATGCCGGTGGCTGCATTTCATGATTGTGGCCGATGGTCCGTGTGCGGCCACCCTAAATGTGAAAAGTATGAACTCACTCTTTTCAGGCACGAACAGCTGTCCGCGATGGTTGACCTTGGGCCGCAGGTACACGCTGGTGCAGGCCTCGATGTCACCGCGCAGCACGGCCTGTGCCCGCAGCACGGCGAGGCCGGCCACGATGGCGTTTGCCGTCGCGATGGCTGGGATTATGTTGCCGGCCATTGCTGTAAAGAGACGATTCATCAAGTATGGCTGACCAAGATTGATAATTGTGTACTTGCTTGTTATATAGTTCTTTGGGTAAAGGAGTATTTATTTAACCTAGGAAATTTAAAAAAAAAAAAAAATATATTTAACCTAAAAAACACTTACTGCCGCACTCAGAGACGTCACTTAACTTTAATGTCAATTAAAGCAAAACCTAAGGTACTTAACGTCATAAAGATATAGACTATTATTCAATGACAAAATTAGTAAATCAGAGATTAGCGTTAATGGGCGTCTCTGAGTGCGGCAGTTAGTAAACTAAGTGTTTTTTTAATTCAACCTCACAATAATCTAGTGTATTTGTATGCCATCAAAGAGATTAAATAGATACAATAGAGCGGCCATCAGAACAAATGTCTTAGAAAAACTGTCATCCTATGCTTCAGTGAAGACGAAAAATATTTACGAAAATGAACTGGAGTTAGGTCCAGTCGTTTTGCCATAATACGATTTACAATGGTGCAATGCGCAAGGCATATTTCTCTGAAAAATATTTTCTTTTGGTGCGTACAGCGGACACAAACGCGACTCGACAGGTACAGGTGACAGCGACTTGTTACTATTTTAGTAACAAATCTCGGATTAGAATTTTGTTTGCTATGTCCTGTCTATTGGTAGTATATTTTTAATGTCTTTGTATGCAATCAAGATTTAAAGGAACAGTCAGTACTTACATTTGATCTCAAACCGCGACTTGAGGGGTATGCTGAAGATGTACGCGCGGATGTTAGCACAGGACGTCACGAAGTCCATGGCGCTCTTCTCGTCCTTGTCCCACACCAGGTGGTCGCCATCCGAACGACTCTTCAGATCTGCTTGGAGAGCGCTGCAGCTTGCGGCGAACACCTGGAAAAGGCAGTAAGAGTGTTTTTTGTTGAGTGTGAAGGAATAATGGCTGACTATTGGATTTAACTGTCTGAGTAATAAGAAATTTTTATAATTTTTTTTTTATTTTGTTACTAGCAATTTTTTTTTTATTCCACAACTATCACACAACGCCATCTAGTCTTAAGCTAAAGTACTAGACAACTGATAAACATATTATATGAATATATGTTTCTAAATACATATATAATATAGATAAATTGGAGAAGTGTTTGCGTGAAAGTCTACAATACCATGCCATTTTCAACACATAACACTTAGTATAAATAAAAAATTAAACAGATTTCTTGAACCTACTACAGCAACTTTAAACATGTGAAAGAAATAATGTAAACAAAAATTACCTGAGCACATTCATGCACTGACCAAGTCCTTTGATCAGGCAAACCGGAATGCTGTGCTGGTGCTTTGTCTTTGCCTGGCAGGTTATCCCAAACCAGAGGCGTAGGAGGCCTGCGCTTCTTCCAAAGGTTCTCCATAGACAGCAAATAACGGATGTCATCTCCAAACAACTTGGAGAATAGCTTCTCAGGGTCATAGTTACTCTCGGCAGCCCACACTCGAGTACTCTTCCGTTCAACATTGCCAGCTGTGTTTCCTTCAGTTGATAACGCTGAGGCACCAGCTTCTCCAGCTGCCTCAGGGTCTGCGGTGTCTGGACTGACATCCTGATCAGGGTCTTCCTCACCAAACAGCTGGTTGAAGAGATGCTTAGCCCATACAATGCAGTGGATAGGTTCAGATGGAGTGTTGCGAATTGTGCAGCCAGGGAATGTTTTCTGTGGGGCTTTTGGCTGACATTCATAGCACTGGGTCAGGCCTTTTTTGATGAGCTCTACCTAAAATCCGAATAACAAGGAATTGTAATTTAAGCCATGATTGTCATCAAAGGTTTTTTACTCAGAGTGCTCATTGAGTGCAGTAATAAAACTAGAACTACATTAGACCAACGCATGTACACGAGTAATACGTGTTTGTACGTAGAACGATATCGCGTGGTGTGGATCAAGTGTATGGAGCCTGACACGCCCAGATTGGCCTGCGTAGAACATGTGTACACAATGTGGTCCCAGCTTAAAGGATTTCTACCAGGGATCTTATGAATATATGCCAGTTTCAGATTTGAAATTATTTCAGATTATCTGCTAGTATCATTTAAAGCTTTAGGACTCTAATAATTATAAAAGTAAAATAGAAACAGCAAGATTTTAGTTTCATTTTTACTCTAGATGGTCATTTGTTTTGCTGCACAATGGTTTCCACTTTTTGCAGTTATTGTTTATGTGGATATTTTTTACATTGAACATCCAATTGTTCCAATTATGGTTACAAAGCTCCATAACATCCTTGATTTCTACATCAGCTTGCAGCAAATTGTTCACTGTAGGCTTTCTAAGGTAAATCCTAACATCAAAAACCTGCTCTAACTCTGAACATGCTCATTACATATCACTATTTTTGTATGATTAAAGCTAGAACTACATTTACCTGTTATGTTTCTGCACCACCCTAAGGGCGACTGGCAGATAATGCTAAATGATTAAGTCCGCCTTTGTACAATTTTTGTGCTTATAGCTTTAAATAAATAAATTGGACTGACGCACACATGGCCCACACAGCACGCTTGATTTGTACATAGAACAACATTGCGTGGTGTGGATCTAGTGTAGCTCAACAAGTCTATTTTCCATATAAAATGTATGGAGATGGACGCACACAGATTGGCGTACGTGGCAGTAGTTCTACCTTAATGCAGACAAATGTTTTAAAATCAAAATATTTTAGGATATTATATCCTTACTAATATTATAAAAAGCGAAAGTGAGTTTGTTTGTTACGTCTTCACACCTAAATGACAAAACTGATTTTAATGAAACTTGGTACATGGATAGACCATATCCTGGAATAGGACATAGGATACTTTTTATCCCAGAAGTATTTTCCCTTGGGATAATTTTCTGCTATCACGCGGGCGAAACCGCTGGGAGCAGCTAGTTAACAATATTTTTGATAAGTAAAACATGTGTGTACCTGTCCAGCATATCCAGCGGTACCAGTTTCAATCAGAGGCACATTGGCAGCAAGACACATCCTGTTCACGTGGTTCCTTGCCACACGGTTGTCAAGTGCATTCATCACTATCTGGAACTGTTTGAAGTAGCTGACACCGTAATCATTGCTGGAATAACGGAAAAATGATTAATGAGAAACATTTATATCGTTTGCAGAATAAATTAACATCTATCTTTCAAATTAGGAAAAGGATGATGAGATTGAATGGAATGGAAAAAAAAACGTGTTGCACCAACCCCAAATAAAACGGGACAAGGGCAGGAAGATGATGATGATGAGATGGAATTAGTTGTATAAACACGTTTAGTGCTAAAAGTCTCAAAAAATATTGGCTATAAAGAGTTCCATACTGTCCTTAGCAAAATTTTGGCAAAAAAAACACAATTGTTGTATGGGAGCTCCCCTTAAATATTTATTTTATTTTGCTTTTAGTATTTGTTGTTATAGTGGCAACAGAAATACATAACGTTGTTGCACTTGCTAAAGTCGGTATGTGATTTTTCTCGACTTTTGGGTTTTAGATGTTATTTTGATCCCAATATCATAACACGCAAGATGCAAAAACAGTTATGTGATAAAAACTACTAATAATGAAGTTAATTTTGACAAATCTAAATTTTAACTGTCTAGCTATCACGGTTCTCGAGATACAGCCTGATGACAGACAGGCGGACAGACAGCTATGTCTTAATAATAGGGTCTCGTTTTTAACCTTTGGGTATGGTACCGGACATAGGCCTCTCCCAAGTGTCGCCACAATGATCGATTGAAGGATTGTGAGTATAAAACATTATTGTATGTTCCTAGTGCTGACTGTTTAAGTACATCAAACTGATAAATATTCAATATATATATTTGAACAGTGCCTTCAGACTGAAGTAATGAGGATAAAAATCTAAAGAATTTCTGGCTGTGATTATTTTATGTCTAAGTTGCAAGGGATAAACATTCACTAATGCATTATTTACAAATAATTCACTATGAATGCAGTATTATGTGCAAAGAATGCAGTCAATGACCTTTAGCAGCTACGCTAAACAATCGTCATTGCGCATCGAGATGTTTATCCAAATTTAACATGCTAAGATCCATCTCTGACCAACCTGATAACGCTGTCGTGATGTGCTACGATGTTGACGTTAGGGTTGAAGCCGAGCGCGCTGTCTTTAGCCACTTGCGCCTTTGACTTCCCGACATGCTCTTTATGGAACAGAAACTGACGATTCAGATTGCTTACGTCGATCGTATCAAGGTCGATCTGAAAAAATAAACACATGATTCACGTCTTATTTAACCCTAAGTTATCAATCTCAATGTAAAACAAACTTAAAACCTACAATTTCAATGTTGGGAAAGCCGGTTAGCACGAGATTCTTCAATATTTCACAACCTATACCGCCGGCCCCTACGACCAAAATCTTAGAATTTGCAATGGCTTCTGTTAACTTTTCGTCAAAAACACCAGCCACCCGCGCTACCATCTTGGTTTCGATAAATAAACACGCTACTGTAAGGAATTATAAGAATTATTTGCAGTTTTATTTTAATGATACAACGTAAACGCTAGCGTAGCGAGGATTCATTAATCAACTGTCAAAATTGGCGTCAGTTCCTCACACGTTCTGAAACTGAATTACAGGAAGAGGTCTAAAAATATTCGATTATTTTCAATTTCAGTGTTTAAAGTAAATTTATTTTAGTGAAAATGCAAATATATTATCAGTAAAATAAACTTTATCTAATGAAGAGATAAATTTATAGTATACAATATTTTATGTATAGCACAATATTTTATCGACTTACAAAAAAAAAATAGAGATTTCTGAACGAATCGGTAACTGCGTTTAATTTTTGCATGAAGGTATGTTTAGACGGTCAATAAAGGATACGTTTGCCTTTAAATAGGTATATAGCCTACCCCGGTCACCAGGGAGAGTGGAAACGGCGAGAGATATCGTGCGGTGTTCCGCAGGGATCGGTACTAGCACATCAACAACACAACACACATCGAGTACGACTACGTGCTGCGCGGCGACTTCCCTGACGGGGTCAGCGTGGTCTGTTACGCAGACGGCACGCTGGTTGTTGATCTTGCGACACGCGGGGTTGCGATTGTCGTTGACAGGATCCAGGAATTGGGGCTCAAGTTGGCGTTACAGAAGTCCGAGGCTATGTGCTGCTACGGTCCTCGGAACGCGCCACCACCGGGTTTTCAATTATCGGTAGAAGAAGTTCACAACGGCGTCGGGTCGACGACGAAGGATTCCGATCCCGATTTCCGGCCACCGTAGGCGCGGGCTTGTGGACGGCGAACAATGGGTAGCTCGTATATTAAATTAATATATACTCGCCATGTCCTCTTCATCTACTTCGCTCTCTCTGCTCTTTCATAAAATTTCTAATCATGGTAGGTAATTTGAAAACCTTAGAAATCAAAGAAATACTGGCTATAGCTAAACGAACTTAGATAAAATAATGACGAACTGAAAATTAGTCAAATGTGCCCCAAGTAGGTTTTTCCAAAATTAAAGTACATTATAAGTGTGTAATGTTAGTGATTACGGTCGAGGCGGTATTTAGACCCGAGCCACGGCGAGGGTCTTAAGAGAATCGAGCACGGTAATCATTCATTACTTACGTGTATCATACGACGTTTTTAAATACACTTGTGAAGAAAATAACTGTAAAAATGAACTAAACTTTTGTGGTGGTAAAAATCTGTTTTATCATATACGCGCCCATTTTTTTTTCTTTTCTTCCTGGGGGACTACACGCGCCCATCCTGATAAGGTAACTGTAATATAATTATGGCGTCGGAGAGGTTGAACAAAAGGATTTTAACTACATTATAGCACTAGTGCGTAATGGTAATCAAAATGTCACAGTTTAGTAACAAGTGCCATTATATAACTAAAATTGCAGTGCAATAAGAGTCACTTGTTTATGAGCAAGTGTATTGAAAACCGTATATTATTTATACAGGGGAATACAGTTATTGTTTCATAATAAATCTTAATTACTAGTATAAAACATAATCAAGTGGAGAAAAAAAAATACATTTAGATTTATTAAATAAAAAAAAAACTCATTTTGAAACTGAACCGACGACCATTACGAGAGAGAGGTATAAGTAAGCGGCAATCACTCATTTGTTTGAGTTAGTATATGTTTAATGTCTTTGATAATTGCAAAGTACTCTGTGGCATAAGCGTACCTAATACATCAGTATGAAGGTATCAGCACAGGATATAGTGGCTAGTGAACACTTCAGTGTACTCCTTGGGCCACTGTAACCCAATAAATCTATTTATATATAAACAATCTCTTCTACAACACATTGCTATTTGGAGTATCATCAAATAAAATGTACCTATATGTCACATTACAACTAGGTACCTCTTCAACATAAAATGTGGTGTTACAAAGCACAGTTTTATTAAAATTGCTTTTTACTTTATGGAATGGCACTCGTAGCTTTTATATTTACAAAATGCTATAAGTATAGTGCGAAGCGTGGTCATAATTGTTTTATTTGAGACTTTAACTTGAAAAGGTGTCTCTGTAAATGGTTGACGACAGAGAATAATAACCCTAAAGAGCAATTTGGTCGGGTTTATTAGGTCTTCCGGCCAATAACTTTGCTAATAGTGTCTGTGAAATTAAAGTTTATTGCTAACGGAGCCCAAATTAGAGAAATCGGTTTAGTGATGTTCAGCCTCCGAATGATTTATTTTATGTAGGAGGTAACCTAGTTTGTTCCTGTTTTACGAGTGAATGGAAACCTGAAATTGTCCCTGGATCAATAGGAAAGGGACTGTATAGACTCATTCTGACAATGTTTAAATACTAATCTAAGTTTTTTGGTAAATTTTCAGCTGTATCGTGATGGGTATAGTTTTGTAACTGTAACAGGTTTGGTACAGTTTTCTTCTCGTAAATGGGTTGGTACAGTTTTTTAACTGCACACAGTATGATCCATTTTACAAGCTTTTATTTAGTGTCACCTGTCCCGATGTTAGTCTGTCATCAAATCTTGTAAATTGACCCACTTCACGGTTACCGATTGAGCTGAAATTATGCATGCATGTGTAAATCAGATGACAATGCAACACATGGAGCAAATCTGATGATGGATCTGGAAGGTGGCTATAGGAACTTGGTAGTTAAACGACACAACCCCATCGAGTTTGGGCTCGTATGATTCCTCTTGACGACTATTAATTATATGTATAAGTATACCGAGCTATAAAAGCTTGTTATGAAAAAAAATATTTTCATTAAAAGCTTGTTTCTAATTGCAGTGAGGCTGGTACACTTTATTAATTGTAACAGCCGTAACAGGGTTGGTACAGTTTTCTAACTAGGTATAGCGGAGCTAGTACAGTTTACTAACTGTACCATCCCCGATATAGTAGTTAACAAAATTATAACCTACTTTTCGTGAGAATTTACAGCAGTTGTTGGTATGAAAAATGGCATATTGATCTTTTGAAATACACATTCACTTTTGCATGTAATGATTGAGCAAAAAATAAAACACATATTTTCTATTTTTGTTCTTGCCCGCAAACAAATCTATTGGAACCTTTAGTTTAAAAAGTTTAAGCGAAGGTATTCTTTCGGAAAATGTGCATGTTGTCTAGTAGGGCTGACTAATAAAGGTATCCAGCCTTGAAGATATTGTTACACTGTCATCATCATTATTTCAGCCGATAGACGGCCACTGTTGGACATAGGCCTCCCCCAAGTGTCGCCACAATGATCGATCCTGTGCGTCCCACATCCATCGGATTACCGCAACCCTTACCAGGTCATCGGTCCACATTGCAGGAGACCTTCCGACTGCGTCTTTTGGCCCCAACGGCCATCTGTTCTGCGAGCAATGTGCCCTGCCCATTGCCAGTTAAGTTTGGCTTCGTGCTATGTCGGCAACCTTGGTTTTCCTGCGGATATCTTCATTTCTGATTCGTTCACGCAAGGAAACTACGAACAAAGCTCTTTCCATTACCCTTTGGGTGACTTTAAGCCTTCTAGTAGTATTGTATAATTGTTTATTTACAGGACACACTTTCATCAGCCTTATTGTTCAGCTGCTATATACTAATGCTATATACCTACTTAGTTTCCTTTTGTGATACATTTCTCAACCGTTGTCAACTGACAAAAAAACACTAACCACTTTGATATGTAATACAAAAGCTACAGAGCCACGCAGACAGCACCAATGTGATAGTGTTTTGCATATACCCAGGATCAAAGCAATTTGGGCCTCATCGCTTACGAGAACAGGGCGTGAGAACAAACACAGGGCGGTCGCTCCATCACAGTTCCTTTTTTATTAAAGGTTTTAATAACACTGAATATAGAGCAGCCCTATTTTCGGGTGGGCGGTTCCGTCCTTCGGTTCCGTTGTTTGATCGCGGGCCCCTAATCTGATTGTATTCGTGGATGCCGAGCTCAAATTGCTGTTTAGCTGAATGTCCTAAATTTGGGCCAATGACGCTTGGATACTATTACGTTTGTCATTAGTTACGCGTGCTCTGGTCCCGCCAGCTGATTTATTTGCAGAAGAATACAATAGGAAAGAAAATTACGCAACAGGTGTAAAAAGAATCTGCAAAGTCCAGCTGTTGCACTGCAGTCGGATAAAGTAGGCGAGAAAGATAGAGCAAAACTAGTGTAGCGACATCTATGGCTCCACATAAGAACTAATCCTGCATTGCGCAATCAAAGTTCTCCGCGCGATTTGAATATATACGACAGCCCGAAGTCAACTATCGGGCAGTTGCCCACCAGACCATAACACCCGTCTGGTCGAAGGATCCCCCTTTTCAACGGAGGTTTGCGGGATTTTATTCTATGTTCCACTTCCACCTACCTCCAAACTAGCAATTGGCAATTCATAGTAGAGCTGTAATGAACCGTATGTATTCGTTACTGAGTAACGGGTGCTCCATCTAGTACCGAGTAACGAAACGTTACTCAGGAAAGCATTTCGTTACTCGCATGTTTCGTATTATGGGTACCTACCGAAACTGTTTCAGTTCATGCAAGTTCCGTTGATGCGTATTGAAACTTTAGTTGGTCGCATGTTTTATTACGCGTGCGCGGTGACTTCAAAAACACTCGTTACAAAGAACGATTTGTTTACCAAGTTATTATAAATAAAGGCTTATATCTATAATATAAAAATGAATCGCAAAATGTGTTGGTAAGCTCATAACTCAACAACGCCTGCACCGATTTCACTAATTCTTTTTTTGTTGTGATTGTTATTGTGAGGAAAAGGTTCTTATGGAAAATAAAATAGGGTAGTGTAGGGTAGAGTATTGTAGAGTAGGGTAGAGTAGAGTAGGGTAGAGTAAGGTAGAGTAGGGTAGTGTAGGGTAGAGTAGAGTAGGGTAGAGTAGTGTAGTGTAGAGTAGGGTAGAGTAGTGTAGAGTAGGGTAGAGTAGGATAGAGTAAGGTAGAGTAGGGTAGAGTAAGGTAGTGTAGGGTAGTGTAGGGTAGAGTAGTGTAGAGTTGGGTAGAGTAGAATAGAGTAGAGTAAGGTAGAGTAAGGTAGAGTAGGGTAGAGTAGTGTAGATTAGTGTAGAGTAGGGTAGAATAGGGTAGGGTAGAGTAGGGTAGAGTTGGGTATAGTAGGGTGCAGTAGGGAAGAGTGGGAGCGAAGCCGCGCGGGTAAAGCTAAAAAGGTAATATAAGTCTAAGAAGAAAAGGTTGGTGTTTTTTAAATTTTGTTTATAATTGCTTTGTTTAATTTTTTAGGTTTGATTGTATTCTAAGCAAAACAATTTCTATGGTGATTTATCGTTAACATGTTGTTTAAATTTTATTGTCAATAAATAATCTTTGACACCGACTTGATGTTTTTACATCGTACTGTACGCGTACGACTTGATTCGTTGCTCATATGAGATGCGGTATCAGTAGTAACGAGTAACGTAACGATACGAAAGTAACGAGTATTCATTGTCATAGTAACGAATACATACGGGTTCGATTTATTTCATTACTTTTACAACTCTAATTCATAGTTGGCGCGGCAGTGGTTGAGCACTTGACTGCTGCGTTGCGTGTCTCGAATTCGATTCTCGCACGGAACAAATATGTTACTAACCCTTCAGATAGTTATTCCGAGTTTCGGTATTTTGTGTATGTGAGTTTACATGTTTGTGAACATACTCATGATAAAGGAGTCATTTTTAATGTTGCAAATGTTGAAAAAAATGGCAGTGATTTGTAGAGCTATGTTTTGGTCTACATGACGATAATCCTTTAACATAGTATAAAGACATAGCAGCATAGCATAGTCGACCTTATAAAGTTCCCACCGTTGGGACTCAGGCCTCCTGTCTAGGAGAGGGAATGGGCCGTAATTCACCACGCGGGCCCAGTGCGGGTTGGTGGATGTCACAATGTCTTCGAATTTTTGGTTCTAGAACACACGGTTTCCTCACGATGTTTTGCTTCACCGTTTTGAGTGTAGTGGTGATTAAATAAATTTCACAAAGTAATGTACCTGCCTGGGTTTGAACCTGCGACCTACAACTCGTAAGTCGGGGCCATTACCACTCGGCCACCACTGCTCTCATAAAGACATACCATACGATAATTCTTTACATAATCTCAAAAAACACAATACTGATAATATAACCTTTTTAGTACCAGTACGATAAAAGTAAGGTGTTTAATGATTATGAAAAAAGTAACTTGTCAAAACAAAAATATGAAAATGAAGTCATTCATGAGATTGTGAGTTTTCGCAACAGTGTTCTGGACATACTTACCACCTCCTACACCGCATCCAATGAGACCCAATCAGGCTCCAATCTAGTTTATAAATACGGGTAGCTATAATATCATTGGGACCACCTCAGTTTGTACTACAATAATCAGTTCACAGATCATGACTGATCCCGTTAAATGATTTACAAATTTAGGATACCTTAAGGAGTTCTATCGTATCTTCTCTTTAATTTAAATAATAGTTTTTGATAACTATGCCTGCGAAAAAGGGTAAAGCAAAAGAAAAGCCTCCAGCAAAGCCTCCCCCGAAACCGGCGCCGGGCGCAGAGATACCAAAGCCGAAGAAAATACCTCCTCCGCCGAAATGTTTTACCAACGAAGAGATTCTTAGATATAAAGAGATTTATAAACTTCACGATGAGGACAATATTGACAAGGTAATTGAAATGTATTTTTAGCATAAAAATGTTTTTTTTTGAGAAGAAAATCATCACATTAGGTACTTCTCCCACTGTTGCTGGGTATCAGTCAGTCCCTTATCCCATATTACTTGGGGTCGGCTCAACACGTTTTTTTCTTCCATTTTGTCCTGTCACCCTTCAAACTATCACCAAGTCTCTTTTCTTTCATATCACTCCTCATACAATCCATTGAGGATGGAGGGTGTCGTCTTGTACCGACTAAAAACCATCTGTGTTCCTTCAGTTGCCCTTTGACCATTCAAATAATCCTGTAGCTATCCCCGCACACGGGCCTAAAAAAAACGCCAGAAGCGGCCACAAAAAAAGCTAGTAGCCGCCGCAAAAAAACAGCTGAAGCGTGCGACAGCTTGTGACCGGAGAAGCTTGAAGCGGCTTCAAGCGTTTTTTTGTAGCGTCACCGCCGCACACGATCCACAAAAAATACCGTTTCTCTCCTTGTCGGTGCCGTGTCCACGAGCAAGCTCGCGGTGGTATTACCGGCAAACAATCACTTCATTCAAATTCAATCACAACTCGATGAATTCTTTTTATTGCGGCAGAGACGATTAATTTTTGTTGAGTCGGAAAATAATCAAATGACTTCTCGTGCTCTAGGGTGGAGCGGTAGGTCGTGTCAAACTTCTACTGACTAAAATTCACCTGTCTATGTGTAAGGCCATGGTAACTCGTTATTTATTTAATCCCGTGGCGTTTGTGAACATTGGCCCTGCTGGGTCCCAACATTTGTTGACATATCTTTGAAGTGTGGTTGGAACACTACGTGCCGTTGGCGACTCGGGCTCCTTCGTTACTGGACGGCCAGTCGTCGGTAGATGGGGCGCGAGGACATTCTTTGCCTCACGGTTGCAGCCCTCAATTTCGCTAGTAGTATTGCTTTGCAGTAGGAGGCATCCACTTCCCATTCCCTCTTGCTCCGGACCATGGCCTGAACCAGAACCGGGCACGAGAGGCCACCACCTCGGAACGCTTCCATGAGGACACTGCGGTGATGTTCCACACAAGCGGGGCACGCCTTCATCGTATGCTCCACCGTATCGTCCTTGTGACATTGATGAGCAAAACGTTACCTAGCCGCGATTCTTTAGCTCGTGAATGCCACGGGCAAAGCCAGTTTCACCTTCGATTCCAAATCCATATGAATTAACACAAATCACTTTACACAGGTGCCTATAAAAGACATCACAATGATGTTGCGGGAAGTTGGACTCAACCCAAAAACCGCTGAAGTTAACAAGCTGTTCGAAATGTTTCTCGAAGATGACCTTGTGGATACTGTCGAGCTTCACGAATGGTATCAAATGATAGAAGCAAAGATGAATATGGGTGACGACTTCGAGTTGGCGATAACGAAAGCGTTGGCAGCGTTGGGACACGACGACGAGGCAGAGACTGGCTTCGTGGAGTTAGAGGTACTCAAAACAGAACTGATGACGTGGGGCGAGCCACTCACCGAGATCGAGTTCGCGGATTGGATAAGATTGGCTACCAGAGACAAAACGTACAACCCTGAAACTGGGATGTTTTGTATTCTCAAGTTTGTGGAGAACATGAATAATAAGGATACAAGATTCTTCAAAGAACCAGTCAACTTCTTCAAGTTAGACCAGAAGACTTTGGCTGAGATGGCCATAAAGAAGGCAGCAGAAGAGAAAGCTGAGCAGGAGAGAAAGGATGCTGAGAAACGAGCTCGAGATGAGGCCAGGAGGCAGAAGATGATCGCTGATGGCTTAATAGGGCCAGACGACCCGTTACCTGTAAAGGTCGCCGCACCGCCCGCGCCAACGCCCGAAACCTGATATTTTCGTTAACAGTACCAAGTTCGTTATTGGAAGTTGACGTACACACAAAATAAATTCAATAGCTGCTTTTGTGAAATTAATCTTTAATTATTTATCCAAAATTTTGAATTTATTTCCAGACAATTCGAATAAAGCTGGTGCGTTTGGTTCGGAATTGTTTATTTCTTCGATCTTTTCATCATCATCATCATCATATCAGCCGAAAGACGTCCACGGCTGGACATAGGCCTCCCCCAAGCGTCGCCACAACGACCGGTCCTGTTCGTTGTTTTAACACAATATATTCTTAAAATTTATTATATAAAATGTTTTATATTTTAGTAGGCAACTTGTAATAAAAGAAAAAGATCCGAGTTTATAAAAATATCGTAAAGGCTAATTAATTGGAAAAGCTCTGAACTTACTTCTCTCATTATAATAAAGTGTAAAAAATGTGCAGGCGTAGGAAAACTCGGAGAATAAGTAATATAAGTTAGTTGCAGGTTTTAATTGGACCTCGAGACTCTCTTTTAAATAAGAATTGAGTTATTAAGAAAAGGTAGGGTTCCGTAGGCCATTAATTAATTTATTCCTAAGCTTCGTTTTAATTCTATAAAATTGAAGTGCCGTATTATTACAATTTAAGAAAAACGTAGGTTCTGAGATTGGGGCTCTCGCTGGGGCATGTTAACTAAAACTGTCAATTGTAATTAATTGGTAATTTAGTTAATTACCAATTTCTATCCTTCAAAAGTTCGAAGTGAGAATGAGGTTTTGTCAAGTAAAATCGAGCCCTAGAAATTACCGAAAAAAAATGTGGGGTGGGGGCAGGAGAGTAAACGTAGGCTTTATTACCTATTCTCAGATTTACCAAATGTAAATCGGTTTTGCTGTTTCTGAGGAGTTCGATAACAAACACTGTGACAAGAGATTTTATTCTTGATGTGCAATAAAGTATATATAAATAAATAAATAAATAAATCTTCAAAGATACTATCCCAAAACGGAACATTAAAAATATAAATTCAGATTTTCTAAATCTTTCCGTGATTAAAATCTGACAAAGCTCTAGCGTCTCAAAAGAGCTATGCAACCTCCTTTAAAAATATGCGCGTCTTCTTTAATTCAATAAGGAACTCTAAAAGATCTCTCGGCGCATGCATATTCATGTTTTCATTTAATAGGTCGTAGGTAGCGCGTCTACATAATTTTATACCTTACAAAGAAATGGCGCGACTATAATGGTGCAGATTTTTTGCTTGAAGACTAATTTTATGATAACAAGTTGGAATTTTGGCATGCTTTGCGTTAAATGATGTGTGGTATTGTTATGGGTCTTTTTTTTTGTCGACGGGGAAAATCATCTTATGACAAAACCCGCTCTTGGGTGGAGCGGGAGATAGTATCAGACTCTTACTGACTAAAAACCCCGCGCCATTCCTACTAGCCTTCATACCGGGGCACGAGCTCCCTTTCGGACAACCCTGTCCCCAGTAGGTTTCGACCCAGCTGGGCCCATCCTTCTGCTGACAACTCCTTGAGGCGCGCGGGAACAGTGCGCGCCGTCGACGTCTTGGACTCTGTCCATTACCGGACGATCGGACACCGAGCTACCCATGGATCGCCGTCCGCGAGCCCGCGTCTACGGTGGCCGGAAATCGGGATCGGAATCCCGGCGACGGCGGCGAGGGCGCCGTAGCCTGATGCGGTCGACCTCCTCCTTTACTAGCATTACTGCTTCGCAGAAGCCTGCCACTCCTCCACGCTCCGGACCATGGCCTCGACCAGGGCCCGGCGCGAGAGGTCTCCGCCGCCGATCGCCCCCACGAGGGCACGGCGATGCTCTGCCCAGGCAGGGCACACCTCGACAGTGTGCTCCACGGTGTTCTCCGGGCGTTGCGCACAGTGGCGACACCCGGGCGTCTCTTCCGACTTGATCTGAAACAGGTACCTCCCGAACGTGCCATTTCCGGTGAGGACCTGCGTCATGCGGTAGGTAAGGACGCCGTGAGGTCTTTCCAGCCACGCCTCAAAGAGGGGACTTACCGATTGTTATGGGTCTAGAGTTTTATGATTAAACAGTCTATATTCAAGATTCAAGATTCATTTTTTCATAGTTAGTTTATAAATTCTTATTTAATACATTGAGGGCGCTATGTTTTGTCTCTAGGGCGTACAAAATACATGCAATGTAAATAAAACAAGAAATTAATATAGATTTATGCACCACAAATAAGGAATTAAGTAATTTAGATCAGTTATTTATATAATATAATAAACTTTATTCTATTTAATAACAAAGAAAAGCAAACACAGCTATGCTAATTTTTCCTTTTTTTTCAAGATTTAAAAATTTCAGACCTAGAAGGAGTCAAACTCTAACAGAATATAATCTTATTTCACATGGATACTTATAACAAGGCAGACTCTGGCGCAGAGTGTCAGACTTTCTCTGACTAAACCAATACGTGTTCCTTCACGCATGTGAAGCGTTTGCGTTTTAGGGCTGCGATAACTCGTTATTTATTTATTTACACTACTGCACTGTCCAATATCCCAGCCCAGAACAATTTGCCTGGGCGGAGCATCTCCGTGCCCTCGTGAGGGCGATCGGCGGCGGAGACCTCTCGCGCCGGGCCCTGATAGAGGCCATGGTCCGGAGCGAGGAGGAATGACAGGCGGTCGCCTCCTTCTGCGAAGCAGTAATTGACAGACAGGGTTGTCCGAAAGGGAGCTCGTGCCCTGGTATGAAGGCTAGAAGGAACGGGATGGAGTTTTTAGTCAGTAAGAGTCTGACACTATCTCCCGCTCCACCCAAGAGCGGGTTTTGTCATAAGATGATTTCCCCCATCGAAAAAAAAAGCCCAGTACAATTGCATAGAATCAAATGTCAAAAATGTATGCAGAGGTGAACTCGTTGAATAAGTCCCGTGGCCCTTGTGAGCATTGCTTTACTAGATGCCTGCGATTTGCTGACATCTCTTTGAAGTACGCATAGAACACTACGCTATAGATAGAGCTGTGACTACTCGAAAGAGTAACTTTCGTGTAATCTCACAGCTCTATCACGAGAATAAGGTTGTTTGGGGGTAAGCCGAAAAGAGGGTAAAGTCCCACATACCTCCTTTGAAAAGGGAGGATCCTCCGACCAGACAGGTGTTATAGTCTGGTGGGCGACTGCCCGATAGTTGATGTCAGGCTGTCGTATATGTTCAAATCGCGCGGAGAACTTTGATTGCGAGATGCAGGATTTTGTATTTTCTTCGTAGTTCTTATGTGGCGTCATAGATGTCGCAACAGTTGCGACCGGTCTTATCACGATTCCAAGTCATAGCCACCATTTGTCATCCATGATAGAAAAGGACAAAATTTTTGAGAAGATTTTAGTGTGCAGTTAAATGCGTTATAATAACGAGAAAGCTCATGGCGCGGTAAAATGCCAAGTTCTACTTCGCAGAAATCCATTTATAAAATTGCACTGCAGTCATTTAACTGAGTAAAGCTCTTGTAACTTTGTGAATTTGGTGATTAAATTACAAAGAGAAAAACTGTTGTTTTGGGACGTAAAATATTCTGGGAGCAGGTTCTGGGAGGTGGTTATTTTGATCACCCTTACCAGGTGGGTCGATGACCTGGTAAGGGTTGCGGGAATCCGATGGATGCGAGACGCACTGGACCGTTAATTGGGGCAGCACTTGGGGGAGGCCTATGTCCAACAGTGGACGTCTTTCGACTGAAATTATGATGTAGACGATGACGATGATCAGCCTTATAATGTTTCCAGTTTTCCAGTGCTCAGGCTCCTTTCTAAGCTCTTCAAGAATGGGCCAAAATTCACTACGCGGGACTAGCGCGAATCTTCGAATAACTCCTTCCGTTCTGGGTGGAGCGTGAGGTAACGTTTTAGTCAGACAGTTAGTAAAATTCTGACTTTCGACTTTTGCTAACTAAAATCTACCCGTGTTCTTGCCTGCCCTTTGCGTTTCAGGGCTGCGGTGACTTTTTTCCAACAACGCCGCAACTCAGTAGCCACCTGAAGTCCGGTTGATGGCACTATACCAATTGCATTGCAACGGTTGCATAGCGTCCTGTATGATCTCAGCCTCACCTGTACAGTTTTTATTTTTATTATTAGGGATAGGCTCGTAACACATCGGATCAACGCAGGATGGATGAAATAGCGACAGGTCACGGGAACCACTTGTGACCCCCGGATGCCTCTCAAGTTGAAGGGTAAAATCTAAAAATCAATCAAATAAGGCCTGTCGTATTGTATGGATCAGAAAGGTGGGCTGCGAAAAAGAGGGATGAAAAAGATTGCATGAAGCAGAGATGAGAATGTTAAGATGGATGTGTGGTGTGACGAGAATGGATAAAGTGAGAAATGAGTATATTAGGAGAAGTTTGAAAGTGGCCAGTGACTGAAAAGTTGAAAGGGAATCGTTTGTCTCGGTATGGTCATGTGAAAAGGAGGGACGAAACGCATGTTGCTAAAAAAGTTATGAGTTTACATGTGGATGGATGGAGGGGGAGAGGGAGGCCAAAGAAAAGATGGATGGATTGTGTGAGAAGTGATATGAAAGAAAAGGGAGTGATAGCGTGACGAGTGACAGGACAGAATGGAAGAAAAGACGTGTTGCGCTGACCGCAAATAAAACGGGCCAAGGGCAGGAAGATGATGAGGTTCGCGTTTGACCACTATCTCACCAGATGAAAAGCGATAAGCGGTAAGGGCAAAGATGCCATTATGTAGTCACAAAAGAACCCAGATAAACCAACATTCATCGACCTAGATAAATCTACCAGCGACACAAAATTCTTTTGAAAGAAACAACACCTTTAAAACAAAGATGCTTCAGGAAAATATTGCGAGGAAATTCAAAAGGGTACCTAACATGAAGAACGATTCGGATTTCTGATATTCCGAGAAAATTTAATATTCAATTGTTCTCAATTTTATGCGTTCTCAATACAGTTTTTATTCTAAAGTTCCTGTGATTTAATCTGAGATTACGTAGAAATGATTAGTTGAACTTCAAGGAAAATTCTGGAACAGAATAGATGAAAAACTAGAGCTTTGTTTGGTTCTGTTGGAGAATACTCAAAAGAGATGTACCTTCGTTAAATGGGGTGAATAGGGTTTTATTTTAGTGGGTAAATTATCAAATGCCATCTCCCGCTTTTGGGCGGAGCGCAAGGGTGAGTCAGTCTTTTACTGACTAAAAACCCACTCCAGTTTCTTCTTTGCCTTTCATGGGGCCGGGTTTTCCTTTCAGAAGCGAACCCATGGCCCCAGTAGGCTTCGACCCTGCTGGGCCCCTACGGTTTGCTGAAATATCCATGTGGCGCGCGTGGAACACTTTGCGCCGGCGACAACTTGGGCTTGGTCCGGACGGCTGGATGCCCGCAAGCCCGCGCCTACTGTGAGCGGAAAGCGCGATCGAGAACCCGGCTGCTGGGGCGTAAGGGCCGCTCCCGCCCACATGCACGTGCGGCCTCCTCCTTTGTTAGCATTACTGCTTCGCAGAAGACGGCAACCGCATGTAAACGAGGTGACTATGGTGTATCCATAGTCACCTCGTTAGTCTTCTCGTCGAAGTGAATAGAAACAAAGCTTTTGAAGGGAATTTTCGCGTTGTCCTAGCATTTAAGTACTCCCATTTATTCATGAGCCGTAATTAACGGCAACGGCCATCTCCTTCGCTCACTTTATTGCGCAGAAGGAGGCGACTACTTTCCACTCCCTCTTGCTCCGGACCATGGCCTGAGCTAGAGCTGTGCGCGACGGGTCGCTGCCGCCGATCGCCTGCTTAGGGCCACGGCGGTGCTCTATGTCTAAAAATCTGTCCGCCATGCTGCGTTGTAACAGCTTGCGCAAGTCGTTGTAACAAGTACTGTTGCTTACAAATGCCTTAGTGGCAGACCGGCAAGGAGGCTCACCGCTTCGAGGGAGACTATGCGGTTTCCCCGTACTATACTGATGGCCATGATCCTCTGGGATGCATTCAGCTTACGGGTCATCTGCTTCTGCAGCGATGGCGCTCTCCGACGCCCCGGGAAGGGCCACGTAGAGCCTCCATCAAGTGACGTCAGGACCCCTTATATTTTGCAGGAGCAGTCTGAGGGTAACCCCGGACTGTTCCAGCCAGATGTCGGACGGAAATGCTCCTCGAACTTCAACCAACTGGTCTTATTCACACTGCGTTCGTATGCTCCTGGTTTGGTTCGTAGGTATAACAGAAATCGATAGACGATTGTGGTAACACCTAAAGTTGTATAGTCAAAACAGGTTTAAGATCGGCTTAGTGCGGATACACTAGCAGTAATGTGTAGGTAGCAGTAATGTGAAACTTGACAGCTAAGTAATGGTTGCGAACGACGATAGTAAGCGAGTCTTAAGGTGGTGCATCATGACTCACATTTTCACTGTTTTTCATACAACCGCTCATAATTGATTATGATGTTATTACACATTTTTCATAAGATATTTTGGAAACACAGTATCTTGTGGATATTATCTAGGTTTCTAAAGAAACCAATTTCTAAATTTGTGTAAAACTAATCCAGTAAAAACCTCAGAAAATGTCCTATTTTGTATAAACTTTGACACTTCATAATTTGCCTAAAAATTAAAAAAGTCAATAAAGTAATCCTTTAAAGACCTTGCAAATTTTATTAAGATTCTAAATGACGACAACTTTTTCCAAAAACTTTTAAGGGTTTAAAAAAAAACAGCTATTTCCTGGAGCAAGTTTTGTGAAATTTTCGAGTAAATCTCGGAATTACCGAATACTAACAAAGTTTCTAGGCGTTATCTCTCTTTTTTTGCGTTGCCTTTTCGTCAAACATCGCGTTGGATTGCATTAAATGAAGTAAAAAGCTTTTGAACCATTTTCGATGTTTACGATATGCGAGTGAGAGAAGGACCCTCTTAACAGCTTTGCAAGCGAGGCGACTGTATTTCAAGTTTCAAAACAGCCCCGCGCTCAAGCTATCGAAACATCCAGTAAAACGCTTACTTACTAGAGACAAAAATTTATATGCTTAGGAAACACTGTCACAAATCCTGATGTGCAAAGTAAGACACATAATGGTCACTAAAGTCATGTTTCTAGCAGTTTAAACACATTTAATTACTTCATAACTCAGCGCAATACCGCGGGCGAGTGTACTTACACAGCAATGCGTCTTACAAGCGCTAGTCTTTGTAATATTGCGTTCCCGACATTTCTGCCATTCTAGATAATATTATTTGACTCGCATACTCGTTGGCAAGCGTTTTAGGAATTACTTATGATATTTTAGGGGTTTTGGAACACGCTAGAGTGGATTTCTGTTTCCTTAAATAAGCTGTTTTGAATTCAAGATACTTTTCTGCTACTGAGATTCAAGCCACCTCTCTAGAAGAAGGCATAGGTCGTTATTCACCACGCGGGCCGTGTATGAATTGGTGGATGTCAAATATTTTCGATTTTTTTGGTTTTAAGACTTGCCAGTTTCCTCACTCCTCAGGCAACTTCAGACCTACTTTCAGAGTATGAGTAATGAAAAAACGATTTATTAATCTTAATCAAATGTTAATTGCGCCTGGTTTTTTTAAGATGGGTAATCATCGAATGCCTTCGCCTGTTCGTTCTCTCTATCTCGTTTGCTTTCCTACCAATTTTTATATTGTTTTCACAGTCAGTAATTTTATTTTTGTTGGATATTTATTTATTGTTAAACTGGTTGGTTAACAAATATTATCATGCTTATTTCCTATTGTTTTAGTATAAATTTGTTCTTATTTTCTTTTTCTTGTGATAGATTCGGATCGGATATCCTTTTGTCGCTCAGATGAATTTATAAGAATCTGGAACAATTTTACGTGTTGTTTGTATTTAGGTACTTACATAATGTCGTAGCTATGCCGTTATTGTTTCAACTATTAATAACAAGAACGTTATAGTATTTCTGTCGCATTTTAATTCTACTTTCTAATATTTATTTATTATATTCTTTATTGTACACCACATAAACAAAAAATATAGGATAAACATTATTAAGAGGGTCCTTCTCCACTCGCTTATCGTAAACATCGAAAATGGTTTAAAAGCTTGTTACTTCATTTAATGCAATCCAAAGTGATGTTTGACGAAAAGGCAACGCAAAAAAAGAGAGGTTATCTCTCTTTTTTTGGAAACTCTGTTAGTATTCGGTAATTCCGAGATTTACTCGAAAATTTCACAAAACTTGCTCCAGGAAATAGCTGTAGTTTTTCGAAAAAGTTGTCGTCATTTAGAATCTTAATAAAATTTGCAAGGTCTCTAAAGGATTACTTTTTTGACTTTTTAATTTTTAGGCAAATTATGAAGTGTCAAAGTTCATACAAAATAGGACATTTTCAGAGGTTTTTACTGGATTAGTTTTACACAAATTTAGAAATTGGTTTCTTTAGAAACCTAGATAATATCCACAAGATACTGTGTTTCCAAAATATCTAATGAAAAATATGTAATAACGTCATAATCAGTTATGAGCGGTTGTATGAAAAACAATGAAAATGTGAGTCATGATGCACCACCTTAAAATAAGTGTACAATGGGCGGTCTTACTGCACAGGGCAATTTCTAAAAGGGGGTTGGGGTTTGGTTTTAAATATTAGTTTTGTTTAAAGTTTTCTAAGGCATTTTTTTAAAGTTAGACTTTAGTTTTTATTTATTTTTTTAGATAAAATTAATCGGACTTAATGCAAAAAGGCATTCTCTACCAGTCAACTTTTGAGTTAATAAAAATGACCTAGACTGTAAATAAATTAATAATATCATTTAGCAATAGAATATACAAATAGCACGATTTTACTATATAATTTATTAATAAAGCTAGCCTATGTTGTCCCGCTGCTGGGCAAAGGCCTCTCTCCATTCTTTCCAATGATTACAGTTCCTCGCTTTCTCATTTCAATTCTTAAGGAACCTATCCAGGTTGTCCCGCCATCTCCTTCGTAGACTGCCGCGGCCCCATGTCGCTGTGCCTGGGTATCAATCCTGCGTCTTATGATTTTACTGCGTTTAACAAAAATAAATAATAATATGATTCTTATTATTTATTTTTGTTTGATAGTAAAATCGTCCGGTGTTGGAAATAATCCCTTGAGATAATTTCTCGCGACTACAAGCTGCAAAGCAAAAGCTTGTTGAGAATATAATAATGCCCGACGTTGAGTCTCGTCTTAAGAGCGCCTGCTGCATTTTTGGCAGTCAGCCCTGCGCGTTTTATAATGGGCTTATCTTTTCAATTCATAGGTAGTTATAGCATTTGGAAGTATGTGGAATACAGAGTAAAGTCCCAGATACCGTTTGAAAGGGACTCCGACCAGACGGGTGTTATGTCAGGTAGGCAACTGCCCGATAGATGAATTCGGGCTGTCGTACATGTCCAAATCGCGCGGAGAACTTTAATGGCGAGATGCAGGATTAGTTCTTATGTGACGCCATAGATGTCGCTACAAGCATATCAGCGTTATAATGTTCCCACTGCTGGGAATCAGGCCTCCTCCCTAGGAGAGGGAATGAGCCGTAGGCCGTCCACCACGGGGGGCCAGTGCGAGTTGGTAAATTTCACATTACGTCCAATATTTGGTTCTAGGACATGCCGGTTTCCTTACGATGTAATGCTTCGCCGTTTCGAGAGCAGTGGTGATGAAATGAATAACACAATGTAATGTGCCTGGCTGGGTTTAAACTAGCGACCTAAAGCACGCAAGTCGGGGCTGTTACCACTGGACCAACACTGCTCTACTACTTTTCAGCAAAACATGAGTTATTCTAGTTTCAAAAAAATAAAAGAAGTTTATTATTGATACTTTATTTAGGTACTGTCTTTCCTTTTATTTACTGTCCGCCATTACAAGCAATAAATAAAAGTAATAATTCATGACACTTTGAGTTTGCGAGCAATAAAAAAGAACTCAATTCGTTTGCATAAACCTGACACGATTCCATTTAAAATGTGAAAACTTGAAATGAATAAAGAAATAAAAACGGGTATTTGTGACTTGTACAGGACAAACAACATAATAAAGCAAAAATTTTAACCAATCTTTTATATAAAGTAATCTTGCAGACGGCGAGCCATAGGTAGCTCGCTGGCCGACCGTCCAGTAACTGTCCGGAACGAGCCCAAGACGTTGACGGCGCACACTGTTCCCGCGTGCCTCAAGGAGTTGTCAGCAACAGGAGAGGCCCAGCTGGGTCGAAGCCTACTGGGGCCAGGGTTATCCGAAAGGAAGCTCGAGCCCCGGTATGAAGACTAGAAGGAACGGGGTGGGGTTTTTGTCAGTAAAAGTCTGACACAATCTCCCGCTCAACCCAAGACCGGGTTTTGCTATTGGATGATTTTTCCCACCGAAAAAAAAGTAATCTTTTTTTTTGGTGAGTGGGAAATCATCTAATGATCTAATGACTGCGTTGTCTAGCGCCATCTCTTACCCACACTGAAACAAGACTCAACGAACGACTGAACGTCATGGTAACCCCGCTCGTCCGTTTCTCTTTGGTCATCACAGCACCGCCACGTGCGGTTGGTCACGTATGCCACCGCAATAGAGTATCATTGTTTGTTCCAATCGCGCCGCTTTGCTTCGAAATCGCGTTCACGTTGAATCGATTAGGACACCGCGTATACAGAGGCCCTACCACGAGCTCTTAACGCGATCCATTTGATGACCTAAACTGAACTGTTAAAGGTATGAAGCCCTATAGGGTGAATAGCTCTATCCCTCTTTCTCATTCATGCGCTTGACATTTTAACACGTCTTTTCGCGTAAATTTCTTTCTTTCTTTTCATGGTAAAGGCCGCTTTGAAAAGTTATTCTTTAGCAATTTAAAGTGAAATTCAGTAGATATTAAAGTATGCTTCATTGAGTTTTATTCGTGTGTAACCGAGGTACACAATTACGTGTAATAACGATAGCAATAAATTGCCATTAGGCCGAGGTTTATTGTTACGGAAAAACGGCGAGTTCCTTATTGACTACGAAAATAAATGATGGTTTGATTCGGTTTGTAGCTTTCCTCGATTTATGGCGTTTACGGCTTGCTACCTGTTTATGTATAGGTTTGGGGCGTTCTTCTTTTCCATCGACAATAGCTTGCTCCCTTGAAAAATAATGAAAATAACGTATAAAAAAAAACTGTTACTTCAGACACAACTGTCCTTAAAAGTTGTAGATGTGTTGTTATGTTTGTGTTGTGGGTTGTAGTGTGTTGTGTTGTATTGACCGTTGATCAGTTATTTTTTCAAATCTTTTTTATTGTACGGTTAAAATTAGAAGATATACTTGTTATTATTATATACCTTCATTCTAAGTACCTATTGTTTTTTTTTTTATTAATATAAACTAGTGTTTGACTGCGATCTAACCTAGTGATAAGTACTGATGCAATTATTGATGGTGAGGTGCACTAATTTGTTAAGAGCCTATTCACTTTAGCCTTCACACCTAGATTATAAACGGACGGGAAGACCACGGCAAGCAAATTGTTCCAATTCATCGATATTCGTGGTATAAACGACGAACCAAAACGCTTGGTCCGGACCGTAGAAGTTTTAATAACGTAAGGGATTATCTCACACTAGTAATTAATCCTGTCTCAGACATCAAGACAAACATTTAAACTCATGTATACAAGACACTCAGACTCGAAGCCCCAGAACGTTTACCGAGGCCTTCAGATGTAGATGCCGATCATACAAATACTGAGCGGGAATCAAACCCTCAACATGCTGCACAACACCTGAACACCCAATCACAGCGCCAAGAGCACCGAAAAACTTTGTATTTGCTGTGTCTTGATGAAAATGGAATAAAATCCTAGACCTAGATCGTCAAAGACTTGTTCAACTTGACCTGCTATTACGTAGCTGTTCAAGCTCTTCAAAGGTCTGAAAGCCTGGTTCATTAAAAATGCCAGCCGGAAATTAATTATTGGCTAACGAGGATCGCAAGAGGTAGTGTGTCGGTGCTTTCTTAAGGCGTATAGTCCCTTGTAACCTAACGCAGCTTTGGAAGGCCTCCCACAAGGGGGACCGATGACGTGGTGAAGGTTGCAGAAATCCGATGGATGCGGGACGCACAGGATCGTTCATTGTGGCGACACTTGGGGAGGCCTATGTCCAACAGTGGACGTCTCTCGGTTGAAATGATGATGATAACGTTAACTTTATATATGAATCTTTAATGTTATATTTTTTAGGTCTATTAACCCAGTCGTTACCGGAGAGAAGGTTTCAGAAAGTTACTGTTTAGGACACTAAATGAGACCAGGGGCCTTAATTAAAAGAGCTTTGAGTGACTTTTTATGTGACGTCACTTGTTAGCACGCGCAGACAACGGTTTTTGTCAAAGAGAATGTTAGAAAGAGATCCGATTATGGTTTCAGAGAAAGGCGGGATTTCTGGGCTTAAAGTAGAGCGCGGATGTAGGATGAGCTTTGTAGCTTTGATTTTGCATTTTGGTGCCTGTTGGTGCTTTCACATGTTATATTTTTCTGAATTCTAAATTCAGATAACATGTGAAAACATGATTTAAAGAGGAACAGCAAATAGTTATAACATACTAGCTTTTGCCCGCAGCTTCGCCTGCGATCACCAGGACCAGTACTTTCAGAGATTACCTCCTACAGTAAAAAAAAAATTTACTTCTTTATAATATTTGTGTAGATGTACTCAGGATATGTCACTCAGGAGTAAAGCAGCTTTCTATTGGTGAAAAAATTCTAGCAATCGGATCAGTAATTTCAGAGATTACTTCCTACAAACAAAAAAACAAACTTTACCTCTTTATTATATTAGAATAGATGTAACTGTCACTCAGGAATAAAGCAGCTATCTGTCTGTTAAAAAAATTCAGCAATCGGACCAGTACTTTCAGAGATTACCTCCTACAGCAAAAAAAAAAAACTTCTTCATAATATTAGTGTGGAAAACATAGTAACAGAGGTACACAAAATATATAACAACGTTTGTAGCCCACAACTATGTTCACAGATTAACCACATTACTTGTATACCGACATAACTTGCCCGTAGCGGAAGAAGTTTTTAATTCTAATAAGTTTGAAAACAAACTCAACTCAGCTAAGTTAAGCTAACTTAGTTTCGGTCTTGGTCTGCAACAGTTTAAAAATGCAAGTATTTCACAACTATGAAGAAAAATAATTTTCTAACTTTTCCATTTCTCAAGTTTTTTTTTATTTTTTGGGTGGGGTAAAATCATCTTATGACAAGACCCGCTCTTGGGTGGAGCGGGAGATAGTGTCAGACTCTTACTAAGAACCCCATCCCGTTCCTTCTAGCCTTCATACCGGGGCACGAGCTCCCTTTCGGACAACCCTGTCCCCAGTAGGCATCGACCCAGCTGGGCCCCTCCTGCTGCTGACAATTCCTTGAGGCGCGCGGGAACAGTGCACGCCGTCGACGTCTTGGGCTCGGTCCCTTACCGGACGATCGGACAGCGAGCTACCCATGGCTCGCCGTCCGCGAGCCCGCGTCTACGGTGGCCGAAAATCGGGATCGGAATCCCGGCGACGGCGGCGAGGGCGCCGTAGCCTGATGCGGTCGGCCTCCTCCTTTACTAGCATTACTGCTTCGCAGAAGGAGGCGACCGCCTGCCATTCCTCCTCGCTCCAGACCATGGCCTCGACCAGGGCCCGGCGCGAGATGTCTCCGCCGCTGATCGCCCTCACGAGGGCACGGCGACGCTCCACCTAGGCAGGGCACACCTCGACTGTGTGCTCCACCCTGTCCTCCGCGCGTTGTGCACAGTGGCGACACCCGGGCGTCTCTTCCGACTTAATTTGAAACAGGTACCTCCCGAACGTGTCATGTCCGGTGAGGACCTGCGTCATGCAGTAGGTAAGGACGCCGAGAGGTCTTTCCAGCCACGCCTCAAAGAGGGGACTTACCCCCATAATCGTGGCGTGCCCATCTATTTCTCAAGTTCAAACTCAAAGTTTTTGTTTCAACAACTCCATTTACAGGAACTTTTGAATCAACATTGATCAATCAAAAAAGATGAAACTAAAGAAACTTTTCAATCAATTAATTGTTATGAAATTTCACTTGCATCATTAATGTTATTATTATGTTTAATAATAAATTATTTATAATCGTTAATAATAGATTATTTATTGTTAGATACAACATTGGGTGACAAATAAGTAAAAAGTAAAACTCTCAGAGTCCTAAATTAGGTTAGGGGCGTATGGTTTAGGAGTCCATGACTTCATCCATTTACATTATACATTTTCAAAGCATTACGTAACTAAGCAATAATCAGTGGCGTAGCTAGGCCCTCAGGGGCCCCGTATCAAATATATTTGAAAGTTAGTTTTTTTTTTGTACGAAGTAGCTTCTACTAATATAGAAATAGTGCCTTGAGAGGCCTTAAAATTGAAACTGATCTCATTTTATGGATCACTTGGTAGGACGTACTAAAATTGGTTGAGTTTTTATTATCGTCTTGTATGTAGAAAATGCTACAGAGTATCATATGAGTGGTCAATATTCATTCATTCCTGTCCATGAGGATTTGAGATTATGGACAACATGTTACAAATTTTGGCCTAAGTCGGGGTCCCTGTAGCTTGGGGGCCCCGTATAATTGATACGGCAGATACGGCGGTAGCTACGCCCTGGCAATAATTCTACCTAGAAATATGTAAAATGAAAAATTAAAAAACAATACTAAGAAAAAATAAAATGATAAAATTACACGAAATTGAGCGAAAAAATAAACCATATCAACATCATAATCATCAATTCTAATTTTACGTAAATATATAGGTAGATCGATGAACACTTAAAAAAAAAAAAAAAAAATTGTTGAAATTGTAGGTATACTGATCCCGTCGTTTTCATTAGCTTCATACACGACGAAACGTGCAGTGGGCAATCACAGGTTTATTGCAAAGGACTAGATTTTTACGACATCGGTTCACATACATTGATCGAAACAAGGTTTAGTTTAGTTAGTATATATATCTAATATAACATAAAGATCTCGTGTAACAGTGTTTGTTATTGAACTCATCCGAAATGGCTTGACCGATTTTTATAGTTACGGGTTCCGTACCCAAAGGGTAAAACGGGACTTGTTTAAAAAAACCGTAGTAAAAAAAAAAGTAATAAAAGAATCGGAGCGATATAAAAAATTTAAATTATAGAACCTTAGATAAGTGAATTTTGTTCGTTTCAAAACTCAAAACATGTCGAGTAGTAGTTAAGATTAACTCGTAAATTTATACTTATATTTCTCTAATATATGATTAGTTTTACCTAATTTTCTTTTAATTATCTCACAGATGGTGTAAAAGTTAATATTAAATAAATGAAAAAACAAATGATTCCCTCACTTGCGTTCGGGATTTAAACTTAGCAATCTTCGTTTCATTCGGGAATTAACTTGCCACCACTTAAGCACGCTAATTTATACCCTAGTCACATAATCTACTATTTTTGATAACCTCGCGCTTAATCTCTATCTCACCAGATGGAAAGCGACAATGTGGTCGACGACGGAGCGCGCTTGCCTAGAAGTAATACTCTTAATTTAAAGATCCTCAGGTTGGTAAATACAAAAAAAACGTGGATACACTAATTAAATTGAGTGAAGCTCTTGCGTCTTAAAGTTCTTTTTTCTTGGCACAGTAATAACCTTTCGTATTTAATTTATTACCAGTGCTTCGAAAACAATAGAAGTCCAAAGTAGGAGCAACTTCATTACAACCGAAGCCTAGTTGAAGCTTCAACAATTTATTATCCTGAGTTTTTGTTCCATGTTATTTAGATTTTGTCGCTTTAGAATGAAAAGTTCGTAAATGTCATTTTGGTAGTTTTTATATTTTAATATTTATAGGTTTCCGTATATCAAAAGGAAAAAACGAAACCCTTATAGGATCACTTTATTGTCCGTCTGTCGATCTGTCGAGATCCTCTATCTCGGGAATATAAATAAGTTGCAGTAATAATATTTTGCAGGGCGGAGTTTTTCTTCCTCCTGTAAACTTACCTCTTACAATTGTAAGGTTTTCACTAAAGCGATTTGTAGTTGTATCCAAACCCCGTTTATTTATTTCTACGTAAGTGTATTGAAAAACGTCGTTTGATACACGTGGATCAATTTGTCACTACAGCACTCGGCTAAACAACACTCTCACCTACGGGTCGGGCGGACTTCGCTTCGATATGTAATAGGTATTTGGAGGTAGGCGGAACAGAGGGTAAAGTTCCGCAAACCTCGATTGAAAAAGGAGGATCCTCCGGCCAGACAGGATGTTATAGTCTGGTGGGTGACTGCCCGATAGTTGATGTCGGGCTGTCGTATAATGTTCAAATCGCGCGGAGTACTTTGATTGCGCGATGCAGGATTTCGTATTTTCTTCGTAGTTCTTATGTGGCGTCATAGATGTCGCAACAGGTATTTACAGGGCAACTTACCTCTTTTGCATGTGTTAGGTTTTCAGTCAAAGGCGATTTGTAGTTTTATTACCAACAACTCTGTTTTCGTGTCATCGATTTTCTAAATATCAAGTTGTGTAAGTGAGTACTTACACAACTTGATATTTAGAAAGTGAGTACTTAGTAATCATTCTTACAATCGTTTCGACTATATTATTGTCAGAATTAATTTTCTGACTTTTATAGATATTTTTACCATATTTAAAAAATACCCTCCTCTTGCCTATAATTTATAAACAACCATTTTTTGCATTTTTTAAAATAAATTTTAGACTTTGGGGATTATTTTTAGGACATTATCCAATGACTTCTCCCACTGAGAAGGCGTGTAAGACTTTTACTGACTAATACTACACCTATATTCCTCCTTTGCTTTGCTTTCCAGGATTCTAGGTTTCTCTTTTGGAAGCCAACCCATGGCCCCAATACTTCGGAGATAATTAGTGTTTATGGACAAATTACATCTATTTTCTTAAATAACTTTGCTAACTTGGGTAACTTATGAGCTATCCTTACTAATATTATAAAAGCGGAAGTGAAAGTTTGCTTGTTTGTTACCTCTTCACGCCCAAATGGCAAAACCGATATTGATTGAATTTTGGTACAGAGATAGTTGAGACCCTGGATAGGCTGATTTTTTTTTAAGTGAGTAAAGGGGGAGAAATAGTAAAGTATATTAATAAACTCGGCCAAAGCCGCGGTTAAGCTAAAAGCTAGTTGAATATAACTTAGTTACATGTGTTGACGGACTAAACAATATATCGGCGCACCTTCAGCCTGTGTAGTCCGCCTTTATTGTTAGTCAGAAACACGACCCAGCAGTGATTTGTACCTTGTCGTAAAACCGAAGCTTTACGAGGAACGCCTGTATTTTTTATTCTTTCCCCTTGCTTCAAGTTATGGGTTATTGATGGTTTCGATGTTCATAAAATATCTTACGATACGTTTTGTATCGATATAAAATTGGGTCTTTGTAATTTTATTAAAATTTTTGCTTGATATGGGTTCTTGTGTTGATTTTATAGATTTTGTTTTGAAGAACGGTACACTTAGTTTCTGACTTGAATTCTTGACGAAAATACTAAATTTAAGTTAGTTTGTTTTGCAGCCAGTAAGGTACGAAGTTGCCAAGTTTTTGTTAAGAAATTAAATAAAAGTTTAGAGGCTCTTTTTAATTTCTAGGCCTCAGGTGCGATAGTCGCAGGTTTTTTACCATTTAAAAAATTTAGAAAGTTTGAGTTTCACTCAGATTCGTTAAACGAAAGCCATTAAAACTAAGACAAATCAGAGAATGCCTGAATAATTGGATCCAATTGAAAAGAGAATATGACTTTTACAAATTTTTATAGTGGTTTCGAATATAAGATACCTGTAGGAGTAATAAAATAATTACTTCATTTACACATCGTTTTGCCATGGGCAAATGAAATATAAGTAATGGTATTATTTATAAATTAACCCAACACAAATAGAATTATCAAGATCCGTACTTATACAAAAGAGTTATGCACAAATTGATAACTGCAACGACCTGGTATTTGGGCAGGACAGTACCTCTACAGAGCGTACTGGCGTGATGATATATGTTATGAAATGTTGTTTACAATCAACAAATAATCAATTGCCACAATCCCGAAAGATTTGTTCTTCATCAGATTTAAATTGAACCACCGGGGTGCAAAATTTATTTATTAAAACTTCATGCCACACAAAGGTCCAAAGGCTGACTTAATGCCATAGGCATTCTCTCCCAGTCATCCAAGGGTGGTGAAGAGAAAACATGGCAACTGCATAAAAAATATTAAAAAAAAAATTGTCTAAATCGGTTAACATTTGACAAGGAAAACCTATGAGAAATTGTAACCTGTGTTTACGATGGTTGGCCATTAATATTAAGTAAAAATGTTATCACAGAACAAGATATAAAAAATAAACGTTAGGAAGTCCGTGCGAACCTCTTCCTCTGTGGAAGTCGATTAAAAAACTAAACCGTAATTAAAATTACTCGCAAAATAATTAGATACTAAAAGATATTTAAAATTGTTTGGCAGAATCCTTTTCAAATATTTTGTTCCAGGCAAAAAAATCTCATGATTCATTTTGACGTAGTAGAACTACGCAAAAGTCAGCGTCCAATTATAAAAATGGCACCAAGTTAGAAAATTTCACTAATTAGAGACCTTGGTCTAGGTCCCTAATGTTGATATACCTATTAAAAAACTGGGCAAGTGCGAGTCGGGCTCGCGCACAGAGGGTTCCGTACAAACTTAATAAAAACAAACAAACGTTAACGTTACACAAACGTAAATGTAAATAGTTCAATCCCCGAATGGATTCTCGAAATTATTTCCGAATTGCAAAAAACAGTATTATTTTTGTGACGTAATAACAAATCAGATTTTATCCCTAAATATACTATATAAGAACTTGCTTTATTCCAAGTTTTAGGATTCTTGGTCAACGGGAAGTACCCTATGAATTTTGGTTCCTTTGAGAGTGACGTTTTGTACGGTTTTTTCGATACAAATGGCCGTATCTTTTTATCGTTAATTCAGAAGTTTGATTTTTTCACAGCTTCATGAGGTCTTCTGCGGTCTTGAGTATATATGGTTTCAATTTCAACTCGTTACCTCCACGCGTTTCTGAGATAAAGGGTCTTGATAGACAGACCGACGGACCATAAAGTGATCCTATAACAGTTCCGTTTTTTCTTTTGAGGTACGGAACCCTAAAAACTAGAAGTCTCATTAAAAATATTATTAAAAATAAAACCTTTCTATGAAAAATGTTTGTACAAGTAACACCCTCGTTCACAAAGTTAATAGGGTACGGCAACTAAGGAAGAAAAAAACCACTCGATCGGCAATTTCGTTCGGAAAAGTTCGGCTAGTTTCGTGATTTACGAAGGAAAGTTTTCGTCGGGTAATATAGTGTGTGTCTTATATTAGACAGGATTGACAAAGTACTGGTGTAAGTGGCATCTATTTTGCTCTTGGTAATAGCTGCCTAGATAATGATTTGTTTGATAAGGCATCGAATTTAATTTAGTCAGTTATGAACTCGAGTCTTGTCTTGAGTTATCAATTACATATCGCTGTTATTTTTTAGGTGGGAAATCATCCAATGAGTTCTCCCAATCTAGGGCGCAGCGGGAGGTGGTGTCAGACTTTTATTGATTAAAACCACACCTATGTTCCTTCTTTGCCTTGAGATTCTTTCGGCAGTCAATCCATGGCCCTAGTAGGCTTTCGGTCCTGCTAGGCCCTACAGGGACTTTGTGGGCGCGTTTGGCAGATGATGACGAAGCAACAGTGAATCACGTCTTTCATCATCAGACTTTTTAATGTTTCCACTGCTGGGACTCAGGCCTCCTCTCTAGGAGAGGGAATGGGCCGTAATCCACCACGCGGGCTCAGTAAGGGTTGGTGAATGTCACATGTCTTCGAATTTCATGCCGGTTTCCTCACGATGTTTTCATTCACCATTTTGAGAGCAGTGGTGATGAAATAAATTACACAAATTACTTAATGCGTCTGGCTGGATTCGAACCCGCGACCTACAACTCGTAAGTCGGGGCCATTACCACTCAGCCACCACTGCTCACGTCTTTATATTCATGTTACACAAAATTGCAGTATGCAGTAAACGTAACATTTGTCTCACATACTGTCAACACAAATATTGTATTAGTTTCTTGAAACAGATTGGTTGCAACGTGCTCGCCGGCTCTCAGGAAACGCAGCAACAAAGAAACCGTATATATTTCGTGTGATCTTGATACTTTCGAGTGGTCTTTGTTGCCTAGTTTGTTTATGTGAGGATGTTTTTGCTTTACATATTTTGTTTTGGTATAGAAAATAATGTTTTGGGTTGCATTTGGGGTGTAGGGGGTTGTGGGAATCCGATGAATGCGAAACGCATAGGACCGTTCATTATGGCAACACTTAGGGGAGGCCTATGTCCAACAGTGGACGTCTTTCGGCTGAAATAATGGTGATGATGATGATAGAGAATAATAAATTGAAGTGCACGTTTTTTTATGTATTTTTAGTGGTAAAACATTTGTATGTCTTTGCTATTCATTTCTTTTGGTTAAAATAATTATATTATTAATTGATACGCTCATACTTAAATTGCTGTACTAATCCTAAAGAATGCTTGGATGAAAATTAAAATAAAAACAAAGTTTAAAATACTTTTAGGTCACGTAGACCTACACGGGCATTTATAATACTTTATAATACTTCTAGGTCAGAAGCTAGTGCCAATTGTCGTTTCCTATGGAGAAGGTAATTCTTTAAGAAAATGGTTAGTTTTATAATATTTCCATATATATTGATAGGTATGTGAGGACAGTGTAGACCGGTTAATATTGTATTCAAAATAACAAAAAAAAAATATATTAAAAAGTAAGATATAGGATGTACGTTTATCCCGGGAGTACATTCCCTTGTTATAATTTCCTACTTTCACACGAGCAAAGCCGCTGGTAGGAGCTAGTATAAAATATAAGTAGCAATATTTACAACTAATATCTTAATAGAACTTCATAGATATAACATTTCAGAGAAAAAATAACTAAAATACGAGTAAATACGGACAAACGTACTCAGTGGTTGCAGCGGTTGCATTCTGGAGAGTGTGCGCAGGAATCGCATGACTTGATTCCGCCATCTCATTTCTACCATCGGATAAACCGACTTACGGCGAGTATCCCCCCTAACGTTGTTGAAGCCTCTACGGTCCAGAGTTTCGCTTCGTCATTTATACCGCGTACATCGAAGGACTGGAACAATTTGCCAGCTGCGGTCTTCCCGTCCGATTACAATTTAAGCGTCTTCAAGGCTAGAGTGAATAGGCTCTTAATAAACTAGTGCGCCTCACCATCAAAGATTGCATCACTGCTTACCATCAGGTGGGATCGCAGTCAAGTACTACTTTATCTCAGATTAAAAAAATAAATAATAGCCATAACATTTCAGAGAAAATATAACTAAAATACAGATGGACAAACGTACTCAGTGTTACACCTGCTGGTTTCCATTTTTATTACAGCTATCAATCCTAAAAGCATTTTTAGGGGGTGAAGTTGTACATTAATTTTCATTTATCCATCGCATTTACTACGTGATGGTACCTTCGTACCCTAAAACTTTATTGCTTTGAACCTTTTGACCCGTGCCTTACTTTGAAACCTTAAAGTTTTGCTTCCGATTGATTTGAGCAGCTGCAATGTTTGTGTTTATGTAACCAAACCAACAACTGTGTAGGGATTGGCTTCCAATATGTATTATATGTATGTATTATTACTCAACCTTTTTTTATTACATTTATAAAATAAAATATATATAAATATTATTAGCAAAAATGTTGTATTATAGTGTAAGATGTAAATTTGAAAAAAATAATAATTTCTTAGTAATATATTAAGTATAAGTGATTTGTAACTATTGTAAAGAATCATATATATATATATAAAAACAAAAACAAAAATAATACATAATAAAAAAAATAATAATAATAATAAGTTGCCCTCTTGTTGCTACGTCACTTCGTGCTAGCGGCCGTTTCTGGGGGCCCATTTATTGAGTGTGCAAGTCACCCCCTGCCTTTTATCGATGGATCTTAATGACATTGTTCAGGCAGGGGCCATAGTCTTAACATAGTTCCATGATATCAGTCCACCTAAGACTCCAAAAACCATAGCCTTATTATTTTGTTTTCCATATTGTATCGCAATAGTTTTTCAAACCGGGGGTTGTCCTTGGATGCACTAGCATAGCGCATACAGGGATAATCGCCGGTTGATACCACAATCCATCATTAAAAGCATCTAAAAGGGCCTCTGCGAGTTGGTTTCGGCTCCTCGTACGCCTTCCAAAGGTCCAGGACCTTAGGGTCCTGAGATAAATAAATATATAAAAATAATAATAATAATGATTAAAAAACAAATAGAGTCTGAGGTGGACTCATGTAGTTTTTAAGCTTAGCTTTTTTAAGTAAATATTTGTCCAAGATGAGGACACGACGACGTTATGAAATGTAAAAAAACCTGTAATCAAATTAAATATGTAAAAAATGGCGCAGACTACCATGTCTGCGGTAGAATGGATACGAAAAAAAACCTTTGTGACATTCGATAGATCAATCCGATCGTGCCACAGAACACTAATATCCATAGTTTATACACTCCACAGATTAGATAGAGATACTATACACTATATAGTTTTTTAAGCTCCGTGACTGTGACCGTGGCATCACCACGGGCCCTAACAGAATACCAGCGCTGCGTTATCTATCTCCTTAGATATCGCAGCATATGCTGAGTTAGGCGCCTTTTTTGACCTTACACAGATTTTAAAGTTTGTCTTTTTGTGATAAAATTATCATCATCATCTGTTCAGCTGAAAGACGTCCTCTGTTGGACATAGACCTCCCCCATGTGTCGCCACAATTAACGGTCCTGTGCGTCATGCATGCATCGGATTCCCGCAACCCTTACCAGGTCATCGGACCACCTTGTAGGAGGCCAACGTTACGACTTCCAGTACGTGGTCGCTATTCCAGAACCTTTCGGCCCAACGGCCATCTGTTTTGCGAACAATGTGCCCTGCCCACTGCCACTTAAGTTTGGCGATTCTTCGTGCTATGTCGGTAACCTTCGTTCTTCTGCGGATATCCTCATTCCTGATTCGATCACGCAAGGAAACTCTGAGCATAGCCCTTTTAATTGCCCTGGTCTTCTGATGAGGCCCATTGTAAGCGACCACGTTTCGGAGCCATATATCATTATTGGCAACGATGGCAACACGCACTGATCATAGACTTTCGTCTTAAGACACTGTGGTATGTTGGACGAGAAGATACCACGCAGCTTCCTGAACGCTGCCCAGCCGAGTCTGATTCGACGATAAATTTATATTATAACTCATATAAAACTTTAATTTGTAGCGGTTTGTCAGGCAACAAATTCTAACACTCTTTTCATGCCGAATATAAATTTTTAAAACATGTGTGAAATATGATTAAAATATCCAGGTGAACATAATTCACAACTAAGAGCACTTTAATGACACCTAAATGTTCTACTTTTCAGGGATATATTACTGTAGAAATATAAAGTATAAAATATTTTAGTGGTGCACGAAATACAATTTGAGCGATTCGTTATGCACCTCGTAGCAGGGTCTACGAAGTTGCTACGAATTTTCGTAGCGCTACGAAACTTTGTAGACGCAGAAGAAATGGTTTCAAAGGCTGCAAAAGGGTTTCCACGTACGGAAATAGAATTCCTTTCAGGTAGGCGTATTTAAGATGAAATGGGATTATGTCAAGTGATTGGGACATACATACTATCTTGACCGACTTCGAAAGGCAATCAGGCGCGAGCATATCATAGCGATTTTATGTAGTTAACTTCACTTATTTGTTTGACTGACCGACATTTTGACAATTCAAAAGTGCCTGTAAAATTGGTCTATTTGAAATAAACGTTTTTGACTTTGATTTTCATTTGATTTGTATTTTTTTCTATGGGCCTCCGATGCCTACAAATCATCATCATCTTCCTGCCCTTGTCCCGTTTTATTTGCGGTCAGCGCAACACGTTTTTTTCTTCCGTTCTGTCCAGTCACTCGTCACGCTATCACTAACTCCCTTTTCTTTCATATCACTTCTCACACAATCCATCCATCTTTTCTTTGGCCTCTCTCTCTCCCTCCATCCATCCACATGTAAACTCATAACTCTTTTAGCAAAATGCGTTTCGTTCCTCCTTTTCACATGACCATACCAAGACAAACGATTCCCTTGTATCTTTTCAGTCACTGGCGCCACTTTCAATCTTCCCACTTCTCACTTTATCCATTCTCGTCACACCTCACATCCATCTTAACATTCTCATCTCCGCTACGTGCAATCTTTTTTCATTCGTCTTTTTCACAGCCCAACATCTGATCCATACAGCAGGTCTTATCACGGACTTGTAGATTTTACACTTCAACTTGAGGGGCATCCGTGGGTCAGTGTTTGCAAGTGGTTCCCGTGATCTTTCGCCATTTCATCCATTCTGCGTTGATTCGATGTGTTACGTCCCGGTCTACTTCACCATCACCAAATAAACATCCAAATTTACACTCATCTACCCACAACACCCACACATACACTCACTCAACCTTACAATATACCCACCCAACAATACATGGTCCTCCTACACAATAAATACTTGTACAAAAATTGTAACCATTTTTCTAATGTACTCTGCATGCGACTACGTTCACTTGCACCAATATTGTAAATCGTAACCATAGAGCCTTACTTAACGACTGAACACTGCCGCCCAAAACACAAGCATTCGCTTAGTTTGGGAGACAGTAACAGTACTTTTAGGACATTACATTTACTTGTGTCTAATTATAAGTCACCTTGTGAACTGTAACCTTGCGACAAGAAAGATTATTATTATTATTATTACCTTGGACGAGCGACCCGTGGTACCGAAAATCGGAACAGATCAGTATGGGCGTTCCGACGAAAGCTAAAGGCACTGGATTGGAGAGACCGCCGAAACTCGCAGAACAAGTACTCCGTTTTGGTTATACTCAATTTCAGGCCAACACTCTCCAGTGTGTGCCACCACACCTCCAATCTGTTCTGGACCTCTAGGACACTCTTGGCAACCAGCACAATGTCATCGGCAAACAGCATATACCAGGGAGCCGATGCCTGCAAATAAAATGATTATTATTATTATTTATTGATATATCAACAATTAAAAATGCTGTACAATAAAGTTTTTTCTATTCTATCATCATAATACAGATCAAGTAATGTATGAGAGCTACCAAAACCAATATTTAAGTTTGTAAAATACATAAGCATCAGATTTCAAGCAACAACACTTTAAACGAATTCTGCGACGAGGCTCCCAAAGCAAAAATGTAATATGAACGGGGACACGTTGCGTTGGCCGTATTCCAGTTTATTGGGAAATCTGGCCTTAAAGCGTGCAGCGCTGCGCTAAAGTGCTAGTATGTGGGATGGGGGAGGGCGACCTGGCGAGCGAGACTTAACGACGAGAGGACACGGAGTTTGCAGTGTTTATTTAATGCTATGTTTATATATCTTTACATAGATGTACTATGTGTCTTTACATAGAGTTGCTGTCTGCGACCGTCTGCTCATCCACTAAATCTTAAATGCTTACACCAGGTTAATCCACTATAGTAAATTTTTATACAAGTGAAGGAAGGTTGTTATTGTGAAGGTTGTGATATTCGCCCGAGCCGCGGGGGATGGTGTTCCTCGAGAGTGTGCCACGGTAGCGTATTTATCAAATAAAAATAAATACGCTACCGTGGCACACTCTCTTTACATTGATCAATCATCGCATAATAATAATAAGATTTAAAAGAGTGTCCTTAGAGTTTTTTGAACGTTCCTTTTCACAGTTTTCGAATGTGGTAATCCAATTCAGCTTCACTTTTTGACTGACCGATATTGTGACAACTCAAAAGTGCCTGAAAACGGTTTATTTGAAATAAATTGTTTTGATTTGATTTTGATTAAAAGTGACCTGTAGTGCGATTGGGGACTAAAGTTGTGAAATTAAAGTTGTTCATCGAAACATTTTGTGTTTCTGCCCCGGAAATATACTTATATAAACGTTGTGTGATAGAGAGACTGGAATCGAGATTTTTCATTGAAATATTTTTTGCCAGGTTTTTCTCGCAGCTTCGCCCACTTTTATTAATATATACTTTACTCTTTCTCCTGCTATTCCCGCTTTAAAAAAATCCTATGTCTCCAGGGTCCCAACTATCTCTGTACCAAAATTCATCAAAATCAGTTTTGCCATTTAGGCGTGGAGACGTAACAAACAAACAAACTCACTTTTGCTTTTATAATATTAAGTAAGGATATCTGTGTATGCAGTGCTTTCAGTATGTTATTTGTTTTCGGGTTACTAAAGAAGTGCACTGTTTGCATTGAATCTTATGTTACGTGCCAACGTGCCAGTAACAGCTATATGGAACGCTGTTTCCGCTGGAACAGCCAATACCATATGTGACTAAATATTTTTCAGATAATATTTGAATCGAAAAAGTTTCCATGTTGTTTCATGTCTGCGAATTGTGAGATTTTGTAACATGGTTTGTAATTTGACATGGTCGCGCACAATGTCATAAATAAATTATGGGCGTTGTGCTTAACAAAATATTTGCATACCTTTTTTTTAAACATTCATCCACGCTAGGAATTACTTCTGTATTGTGCGTTTAAAAACATTTAATCTCACATAAACAAGACACAAAGACCGACGGATAGTGCAGCAGGAATTAAACCCGCGAGCGCAACCATCTATTTCTATACATCACTAAATTTTGATCGTTTTAATTAGTAGCCGGCGTTGCGTACAAACTACCTACAGGTCATTGGACTCGCTCAGCTGACGTTTTCTTAAAGAATAATTTCGTACTTGCGTAAATTAATACGAGTTTAAAAAAGGTACTTTATATTTTAATTTTATTGTTACAAATCGATAGTGTTCCATATACCGGATCGACTCTACATGGGATTAAAAACTTTAGTGGTGTATATAATTATTTATAGGGGTCTTAGAATATTTATTCATTTAAATAACACAGTTAATGGTATATTGGCGGATTTTATGCAACAAAACATTCTCGAGGTAAAGGCCCCGACTAACGAGTGGTACTTCAAGAGTTCAAGCCCCGGCAGGTGCTTTACCTTGAGTTATTTATTTAATCATCATTGCTTTCAAGACGGTGAAGGAAAACATTAGGAAACTGAAATTTTCTAGAAACGAAAATTCGAAGCTTTGTGATATCCACCAACCCATACTGTGATCACATGGTTGATTTCGGCCCAATTCCTCTCCTAGAGAGAAGACTGGGGCCTAAACATGACGTGTCAAAATTACAGGCTTGCGAAGTCGATGTCAGGCTTGCGAGCGATAAAGTGGAATGGACACCCTACTCTTTAACAGTTGTAGGGACCCAACTGGGTTGAAGCTTACTGGAGCCAGAGTTAGCTCCAAAAGGCAGCCCAGCAATGGTATGAAGGCACGAAGGAACGGGGTGGGTTTTTAGTCAGTAAAATTCTGACACTATCTCCCGTTCCGCCCAAGAGTGGGGGATGTCATTGGATGATATTCCCACTGAAAAAAAACTCTTTAACATATCAGTTTAGGTCTTCAAATGGATCATATTAAGAGCTCGTGGTAAGGCTTTTGAATTCCAGTAATAGGAACATTATATGATTATGTTTTGTACAAATGTCACTCGATATTTCAAGCCTCAAGGCTGCCAAACGCTAAACTACAGTAATTAGTCTCCTAGACATTCATGTATACGGAGGTGTGGTTCCTCGGAAACTTGTCGAGATCCCGCTAATCAATCACGCGGATTGCGCTAATAAAATCATTGTAACAGGTGCCGGAGATCTGTTGCTATGATTGATAATGCCGAGGCGGCGGTAAATGTGGGGAGCGTTTTAACGGATCATACGAAGAAATGGGATTTTACGCTTCGGGATCTCTTTGCTTCTGTTGCTGTTTGCGTTTCACCTGCAGACTAACACATTTTATACATTTCCGCCACCAGTGTTAAACTCCAGTCGCCGGGTTTCCGAACCGGACTACCAGTCACGGTAGACGGAGGATTGCGGACTACGAGTAATGGGCAGCTCGCCGTCTGGCCGTCCAAGTTCGAGTCGTCGACAGCGCGTATTGTCCTACGAGAGCCTCGTGTAGATGTCAGCAAAATCATACAGGCCCAGCAGAGTCGAAGCCTGCATGGGCCATCAGTTGTGCATAAGAGAACCTCGGGGCTCTGAAAAGAAGTTAAGAGTGCATGGGACTGGGTTGTAGTCAGTAATAGTCTGACAGGCTCTCCCACTCCGCCCAAGAGCGGGATAAGTCTTTGGATAATTTCTCAACAAAAAAAAAAACTTTTAGTATAAACGTACTTCTTATTTCAGATACAATTCCTTCCAGCAGACTTGCGAAAGAGGAGATTAAAATAAATATGTGTAGAAAACAATTTAACCCTTCAGATACCGTCAATTAGAGACACAATAGCAAGACAATAGATGCGCGGCCACCGGTGGTCGCTTGGGGATTCATGAATTAAGAAAGGAATAATTAGTATCCAAAAATGAATGTCGAATACAGAGTCTATTAATAGATTCAATAAACTTGTGATAAACGATCCAGTTTCTTGAATATTATCTGGGGACCCTAAAATTAATGTTATCTGGTCAATAGCTATTGTACTCAAGATACCGTTCCATTATGTTCCCGATCCAATTAAACTTGAGAGGAGGTACCGGGCGAAAATACAATTGATACCATTTGAAATACTGATACGATGTAATTTTGTCCGTTCTTTTTTAATTAACTAGAATATCCTCGATTTTCGATATAGACCGTACCACAGAGCACCAAGTCGACATTGCGGTCAGGGTTAGATAAAAAGTTTCCGTAAAATCTTATTAAAATAAATGTACAAACACAAAACATAAACGAAAAAAAAAAGTTAAGGTCTTCCACTATAGATGTCAATTTAGCTATTTTATTATTAATAAGGTTTTTATATCTATACCTTACGGATAAACCAATAACAGAGTGTTTGACAGATGCTTGGACTTGACGCCTCAGTGCTGCCACCTAGTGTACGACATTTCAGAAAAAGCATTATACAGTGCGTTTCACTTAAGAAGTTACATTGCTGTCATGTTGGTAGTATTGAAAATAATGTTGCCATATTTTTAGCAATTAAATTACTTGATATGAGGAAGATTAACTGATACTTCGTTACTTTAACAATTGCCTTTTTTTATTGGCGCTGGGCTCCATTCCGATTGTCTTACAATTCTTTCAAATAACGAATACGCCACGCCACAGTATCGTTCCTCTCTATTAACAACTTCCTTTGAGACCTAATTTTTTAAAATAAAATCCCATTCCTCTCATAATTTTCCAAAAAGTGTTGCAGCTACCGTTAAAATCGATTTCGTTTCACATTTCGGGGAACAATTTTGGTAGAGTAGGCAACTCTTTCCTTTTTTCCCTTCTTTTTGTGTAGACAGACAGGGGAGCCAACATTACGCCGATGTAACTTCTTAAGTGAAACGCACTGTAATTTTATTAGCAATGGTTTTCCGTGATCTATGGTCAGTACGTTAGGAAGCAGGCCTGGTGCTGTCGAATTCATTAATTTTAAACTTTAGGGAATTCGTAATCCGCTCTTATCACGTTGGCGCATGCGGTCTATCAGATCGTAACTTGACTATGAAGAGTTTGTTTCATTTCCGATATGTTTTTATATTGCCTTTATAATGTATGTTCAATTGCTAAACAATTGAGTTATAATCGCGCACGAAGGTTGAAAACATAATAGTTATAATGTAACATTCAGGTGAAAGAATTTTTTAAACAGGTCCAGTAGTTTTTGAGTTTATTCATTACAAACGAAAATACAAATCTTTCCTCTTTATAATATCTTAGCATAAATAAAAATCTTGATTTTAAATTTAGCCAAAAAAGGACGATAGAAACGAAAACTAGTTATGGAGCCCAGGGTAGCAGTGATAAATTTGCACGTGTTTCAAACGAGTTTTTTTAATCCACTCACTGAAATGAATAAACGGGGGTTAACCGAGGGGACGACTGGCACCCATCCTGATACAAGAGCGGGGGCAGTAATAAGATGATTTTTGCCCGCCGTAAAAAAAAACCCATCCTGATACGATAAATGTAATAAAAAAACGAAAACTTAGAACGATAAACTGGAAGACGTCCGCGCTGGACTCGCGTGGTAGACTACAGCCCATTTCCGGTCCGAAAAACAAGGACCGAGTCCCAGCAGTGGAATATTATAAATAATAATAATAATAATAATAATAATAATAATCCTTTATTTTCAGGCATCTAAGGCCCATAGATAAAATACACAAAAATAATCATTACAGAATAATAAACTAATACATAAAAGATACTATAACTAATTATTATTAAGCTTAACTATTGTACACGAAGTGACGGCGTCGTGTTCCGCTGCGAGGTCGGTATCTTTCCGCGAAATCGTCGATACACGACACCCTTCGGCCAAAACTCTCCTTTGAGGAAGGTGTCCAAATGTTGAGTCGGCACCCGCACCACAAACGACTTGAAATTAGTGTTATGACGCGGCTCCAACTGCTCGACTCTCAAAGTCCAGTTTGACTTGACTCGCACATACTCCACGATCTCCTCAACCTTCGTGGAGTGATGTAGCCTCGAAACGTACAGCTGCGTCGTGGGTATTGCTGGACGCAGCAGCCAAGAAGACTGATTATACTGTTATGCCATGTGCGTGTTAAGAGTTTTCTAAATTTCATCAGCCATGTTTAACTTAGGGTAATTTTAATGTACTGAAAAGTTTTAATCCAAAATACAGAACAAGTTGTTAATTAATAAATGTTAATTTTTGGCGTCGAAAGTTTGTGAACTAACATATTACTTCGAAAAGCGGAGTTGTTACACAGTTCAGTTCCATATTAATCGCACTACGATATTACGTTGTTGAGAACTTTACACACACGGCAACGTGTTTCTACTAGAAGTTCCATACGTTGTACACGACTTCCAATTTTATTATATTGAATAAATTAATTTAATAATTCAGATTATACCTTTCCTGCATAGTTGATTTTCAAAGTTTTTAAAGAGTTTTATAGGCGAACCTTTCTTGCGTAGTGATTTTCAAAGCTTTCGAGGAGTTTTATAGGCGAGTCAACACGACATCTCACTGAGAATCAAGTATGTCTTCCAAATTATTCCTTAGATTTTGGTTCTACATTCCAAATGATTAAAAAAATCTGAAAAAAAAAAAATGCTGGCCGTTTTCTCCCAAAAAAAATTGAGATGACCTTTGACTAGCTTTTAAATATTTTTTTTTGTTTCGCTAATGGCCGTTGTCAATTTTTATACGAAAACTAACCAGTTACAAAAGTTTGTCAATGTGAACTGACAAATGAATTTTTAGTTAATAATAATATTATTAAATTCAAATTATGCAAGAATGACATACTCGTGCTACTTTTCTTTATTCCTTGCTTGTGGGTATATCGAATCGGGTGTCTACTTTGTCTACTATATAGAGTATCTAAGGATATCTAAGAAATTGCAGAATTAAAGGTATTTCTAGAACCGAAGTCTATAGCAGATAATACAAAGAAAGCACTATCGGAAAGTGAAAAGCCCCTTTAAAGCTATATCGGAACGACAGTTTTACTTTTGTCCACAATCGTTGGAAAAAGCGGCGAATGCAATTTCACTTAGCGAGCGATATTAAACCGTTGCAGGGAGACAAAAGCTACAACTGATTATGTGTAGTTTCTGTTCACAGTGGTGCTTGTTGGCTTTTTAACGTATACAATGGGCCATTCGTAGCCATTTCGACATCCATTTGCTGCATAGGGATATAGGAAGTAAATGGAATAAAAGCTAACGAGCCTATAAAGTGATTTTTAAGCTTTAAAATAATATGGTCGACGATGAATTATCTTGGGCTCGTCCTCGACAGCCTTTGGAATTTCGAGGTGCATTTTCGACGTCTAGCTCCCAAACTGGAGCGGGCCTGGGCTATCCTTAAGCGACTCCTACCTAATCGAGATGTTCAGACGCCTCCTGCCTTCTCGGGTGGTAGCCATCAGGAAACTCCGGCAAGGAATTCCACTCCTTAGCTATACGCACAATAGATGCCCACCATGTACCGGTGTCGTATCGCCGTACGCCCGATAGTCCGATGATGGAACGGGCTAAGCGGAATTAGGCTATGCAGTTCTGATGCACACTCTTCGTAATGCAACCGGTCACTTAATATGGGTTTTAACCACAGAACAGAAGAATTGTATGATTCTTGTATTCTGTGTTATTAACTATGCTAAAGATGCAGGATTTCGATGAACGCGAGACGCACAGGACCGTTCATTTGGGCGGTACTTGGGAGAGGCCTATATCCTATGGTGGACGTCAATCGGTTGAAATGATGGATGCAAGTCGTTCAACGTGGCAATGTTGCCAATGTTGCCAGCGTTCTGGGCACCTTTCCCACTGACATTTTAGTTCCATTTTTGGACGCGCGTCTAGTAACTCTGGAAATTTTACAGGTTTGAATATGATGTGGGTAGAAGTTACTTCGCCCACACCTGTCTGTGTATAAATGAACATGTTTATGCTATTCATGCCCAAGAACAGTAAAATTACAAAGGGATTGTATTTATAGATGTGACCAAAAGTTAGGTACCTTGTGATAGGGTTCTTGAGATCTTGAAGTTATGTAAGGGTATTAAGGTTGATCCTTACCTGCGGCAGTTTGCTGTTTTAGTTCTTGTTGAAGATTCAAGAAATTCTGTATTTACCAAATAAGCAGACGTATAAATTAGTTAATTTTTAAATCACTTGGTACAACAAATCTGGAACTGCCTCAATTGTGTGTTGGCGTTGGAGTATACTCTTCCCGTTAAGATTAGACATTCAAAGAAAAGAAACCATTTTAGTGTTTTATTTTTATTTTATTTTAGTTTCGTAGCCAAATGGCAAAAAACGGAACCCTTATGGATTCTTCATGTCTGTCTGTCTGTTCGTCCGTATGTCACAGTCACTTTTTTCCGAAACTATAAGAACTATACTGTTGAAACTTGGTAAGTAGATGTATTCTGTGAACCGCATTAAGATTTTTAAGTTCACGTAAAATAGCAGATTTTCAGAGGTCTTTATTTGATTAGTTTTACACAAAAGGTTTTGATTTCTATAGAAGCCTAGAAAATATCCAAATATCTAGAGAAATATGTGTAATAACATCATAATTACATAAGTGTATGAAAATGTAACTCAAAAAGGACACTTAAGATATTTCGTGGACATTTTTATTTCTACATATTTATGTACAAAACCCGCAAGTATTTACTTACAAACTAAGCTATTTATTAGTCCATGGTAAACTTACATTCTGTTGCAAAAGAAATCACAAATAAATAGTCGCCACAGATCCCTGGTCGCGTGTTGAATAGTCAGACACTCGTAAGTCAAGCACACTTATTGGCGGCCATTTGTCGTATTTTGGCGCGAAACCCTCGGGACCTCAATTCTCGACGCTTGTCTCGAATAAGAGTCTTTGACGAACGACCAAAGATTTAGCGTAACTCTAGCGACTCAACTGTGATTTATGTGTATGATATGTGACGATTTTTGATGGCAAAAAGGTCTATGGGATAACTAAGTCTTCAATCAATCTGACTTTTTTCGAGTATATTCGGATGGGCTTCCTGTCTTATTGGACTTTCAAAACCCATTAACTGGATAACACGATATAGCGATATACACGATATAGCCTTTGGCACTATTGGAAAAACTAGGACATCATTAACTTTAAAAAATATCTTACGTTATTATCTATACATTCTCATTAAGATTTTGCAAATGGTTTGAAACAACATAGATAGATAAAATATTTTAGAAATAACACACAAAAGAATCGTAAAAAAAAAACAAAAATCGGAAAAGAATTCTTTAAAACATAAAAAGTTTAAACTCTTTACAAAATGTAAATGAAAGTTGCGCCGTAAGAACGAATAGGAGCTTAGTTGCACCAGCAAAGCCATTAAGACTACAGAAAAACAAAACATGTGTTCGAATTTTAAAAACAACTGAAACGTTCCACGTTCGAATTTGAGTGTAAACTGTACGTTCCGTGCAACGTCCGAATTCCAATTGTTTCAATTTCGAAACATTCGGGACTTTTAATTGAAACGAAAGGACGCGAACCCTTTTCTCGTAAAGTCCTCTTATACCGAGTTGCATCGTCACTGTCCGGTAACTAACGACTCTCGACGTTCAAGCTATTTCCAGCGTGTTGCCAGTCACCAATAAAAATGCAGATTGATGAAACAAGGCACTCTTGAAGTTGTTTGTTTTGATTATGCTCCACATCGTATGAATGTATGAATAATGTAAGGAATATTTCAGAACATTTTGATGGATTGGCTTTATGCAGCGTTACTGTTAAACCCGAAATAGCGGGACACCTGTTTTCCGGGTTTGAGGATTATTTCGGCAATTTGTCTCAGTTTATGGCCGCGACAAAAATTGCGGGCATTTTGTTTTGCATAATTCGGGATTTATTGTTTGAAATACAGTGTTGAATATACTGGAACCTTCTATGTAGAATTTATTTTTATATTCTGCTCTTATACCTTTCTTTTTAGGTGGGAAACCATCTAATGACATTTCCCGCTCTTGGGCGGAACGTTACCTGCGTAGAGCCTCCGGCAGGAAGCGTCTGGACTAGGTTGGGTAGGAGCCGCTTGAGAGCTGCCCCAGAACAATTCTTTGGGAGCCTTACGTTGGAAGTGCTCCTCTAAATTCCACTGGCTGTCGAGGACGAGTCCCACGTACAGCTCTTATATAGCTAGCTATTTTTATGGGGATTTTTTTATTTATTAATACGAGGACAGTATAATATGACGTTAATAAGTCGCTCCTTTAATTGTTAATACTATGCCTAGTGTCTCTTTATCCCAATTATAGCTAGTGCGTCCTAATATGATACATAATACAGAATGAAACCATCATAGACAGGATGCCCTATAATAATAATAATAATGACATTTATTTCAGGTAAGATACCCATAAGTTGACATAAAAAACACAGAAATACACACAAAACAAAAACAAAAACATGGTAATAACATTCATTCATTCCATAGTTGACATCACATTAAATAAGTAAATCATAAAAAATTCAAAATTTCCGATTGTAATTGGATCAATAATATGTCAATTTAAACAAATAAAATTATAATTTTAATATAAATTTAATCTAATTGGATTCAATGTCTAATATGTAAATTAAATAACAAAATAAAATATTATAAATTAAAAGAATTTTTTTAAAAAATTAAACTAGATTTATGATTTATTTAAATTAATCAGATGTCACTTAAATTAAATTTACATGTGTCATATACAGCCTGGAATGGAAGCCTATATGTGTGAATAGTTGGGTATTTCCTAAGATAGAGATTTCCTATTTAGAGGAATCAACTCAATTCGTAAATAAAGAGGATACGGTAAAAGCATCTAATAGATTTTCAAGTCCTACCGTGGAAGACAGTGACACCGATGAGGAAATATTTAGAATAAAATCTAAAATTAACTTTAAAAAAGAAAAAAATGAGCCACGTAAACCAACTCCTGACATCAAACAGAGATTTAATTATATATTTGGTTGCAGTGACACTGATGATGACTTATTTTGATCTGGGCTGATTTGTTTTTAAAATTTTTATTTTTATTGTTTTTAGTTTTAATTGAAAAAAAAAAGGTTTAATTGTTGTAACAGATAATAATTATAAAAGTACGTAATTAAGTGCTGTGATTAACTATAGGTATACTACATAGTCTTCTATGACTTAAAAGTCTAATTATGGTGCAATTTAATAAAAGTGGAGTACGAAGACGGTTCAAGTTCTGTAGTGATTTATGTTGAACTTAAAGGCTGATTAACATAATAACCAAATTATACTGACAGATTTAATTTAAGTTTTTTTTTTAAGGGTAAAGATTATTTGCTAGATGTAAGATATAAGCGATCTCTATGTAATCTATGATACTTACGCACTGAGAACAAAGATTTTAAAAATATTAAATTAAGTGATAATTAAAGCTGTGATTATTGTAGTGTTGTTATGATTAAGGTTAAACTTAAAAGGCTGATTAATCTATATATATAAAAATCAATGCCACTTTTCGTTGTTAATTTATAACTCAAGAACGGGCTCACCTATCAAAACCAAATTTTTAGGTATTGTTCGGAGTATTTAGTAGATGGTTTATGTGAAGTTTGGTAGGGTAGAGTAGGGTATAGTAGGGTAGAGTAGGGTAGAGTAGGGTAGAGTAAGGTAGAGTATGGTAGAGTAGGATAGAGTATGGTAGAGTAGGGTAGAGTAGGGTAGAGTAGGGTAGAGTAGGGTAGAATAGAGTAGAGTAGGTATAGTATGGTAGAGTAGGGAAGAGCGGGGGCGAAGCCGTGCGGGCAAAAGCTAGTTAGGTATATAAAGTTTTCTTATATAAAGTTTCTATTCTTAGTATTGTTGAACCTAGAACGCCACAATGTTTTAAGTGTACACATGGCAAAACAATTAGCTTGATCGCCACATTAATAAATGTGTATTGTACAATAACGTACAAGAAATTTTTGTTTTTTATACTTCTTTTAAATAAACACAATGATAATAAAAAAAAACATTATTTTTTATTCTAAGAAAATAATACCCTTAGTTCAGGTATTCAGTTCTTAGTCACTCCTTCAAAAATGTATAAGCCTACTATTTCTTTTTTGATGTTCAAAGGTGGATAGATTATCATATCGCTGTATATGTATATCACATCGGTGAATAAATTTATCATATCGGTGTACAGAAAAGATAATCGGTGCCGGATTGTCACATCGGTGGAAACCAGAATTCAAACTGAATTTTCTCCATAGTCTTAAAAGATACGTTGATGGTTACCAATAAGGGAGTATTTAGTATCCTAAATATTACATTAAACATGAAAAAAATAAAAAATATATATAAATGAAAAAGTTCACCGATATGATAAGAAAAATGGCATTTGTTGAAATTCACCCATATACGAGTATATTATCTTGTTCTATACCCTTAATATTTTGTTAGTATCACTTGCTCCGGGTCTCGTAATTGGTGAGACAAGCTAAGCCCTAAATAGGCTTTCACAGAAATTACTTTTATGACCATAAGAACCTTAATAGTGATTGCTTAAATAGTGCATCGTCTGTAGATCTAAGCTTGGTAAAGTATACTTGGTATAACTACACAACATTATTTTTGGTTTAAGCGAAACCTGAATATAGTTTGTTCAGAATCAGTATTAACTGAATGGACTCCAATAGTTTGTACACCATGTTATATTTTTTCCCAAAAATATTTAAAAAGGTCACAAGTTGGACACCACCGGCACTAAGTACATCATAGGTCATACCGGGCATTAGGCGCTAGCAATCAGCTCGGTGCAAAACAACCGCTCAGTCACCTGGATGACCCGGTGACTATGTATTTTTGCTGACATAACAAGCTTAAAATAATTTTTGATTTTTCATGATACAGTTATTCAATTTTGTACATAGATTCTTTACATAAAAATACTAGACACGTGTTTCGGGTTTTGCATATACTAAAACGAATGTTATACTTATATTTACGTGACAAATCATCAATTGACTCCTCCCACTCTGATTACAGCAAGAGGAAGTAATAGACTTACCAACCAAACCAACTCAAGTTGATTTTTTAGTTAGATTAGATTTTGGAGTTATATATTTTAAGTTGATTTTTAATTGAAAATTTTCATTAAAAAGTAGAATGGAATTGAAACTTTGTGTTGTATGATAGATAATTTGTTAGGTCATGATAAACGGTCTGCCATACAACACAAAGAGATTTTGAGTTCTGAATTCAAATATAATTCAACTAAAAGGCCTAGTTTCACAACATGAATCCTCGTGTGAAATTCGATGTGAGTTTATGCTGCATTGTATCTAGTCTATACCTGCCCTATATTCCGCTCCAGTTATTTATACTTTGCTTTATTATTTACTGTCGGTACTTCAGATGTCTCGGCTTTTGATCGCCCGCTTTGTATCGGACAATCTTGTCCCTAGTCCACCCAACGGAATATGTAATGAAACGACGAAAGTCATATTGAAGTTTGAACCAACGTCTGGTGTCTTTTAATTCATGAATCCCCAAGCGACCACCGGTGGCCGCGCATCTATTGTCTTACTATTGTGTCTCAAATTGACGGTATCTGAAGGGTTAAAAAAGGAATAGTCTCGAGTTAAGTTTATTTTGTCATTGCAAGCTTTTTTTTTGCATGTAACACTGGACTGAAAAGCGCGGCATTTTAGCTAAAGTGTAGAACGTTTTATTTTTATTTTTTAAGACTTTTTGTTTTGAAAATTGGAACTACGTCTAACAATGCAATTTACCGGGATAAAAAGTTGGTTAGTTCCTCGAAGTTTTAGCTTTATAATAGTGGAAAAAGGCATGTGGAATAATTTTCAGAATTGGTTTGCTATAATTACTTTCAGAAACCTATTACAAACATAAAAGTCTTCGTCTTTGCAATATTAAAGATTACTTTTAGATAACTAGATCTTCACTGCGGCCGAAAGATGCTAGAGGTGATCTAGTGGTTAACCGCGATTGAGAGATAGTTGGATAGTTAGGTAAGCGTTGATGTAGCCGACGATGGAGCACGTTTGCCTAGAAGTAAAATACCCCTAGGTTGTAGCTATCAGAAAACACAGACTCCGGCACTACTCCTTAGCTATACTCATAATTAATGTATTCTTAAAACGTTTCGTTCGTATGGGTGAGATATCCACCACGTCTCGGTAGCGCAACGCCTTATGTCTAGTGGTCTGATGTTGGCAGAATCAAATTGTACGTTTAAGCATTGTAAGAGTGTGACCGGTGTTCAACACTATTACTAAGAGTACTTATGAAAATCGTCAAAGAATTTGTGAGATCTTTTTCCTGTTCGGATATGTTTTGGTCAAGTGCGTATGCTATTTTATCATATCAACCCGCCTTGACAAGATAGAAGAACTGTAGTAATTTTGGCTCCAATAGCGAACCTCCTTCATTGACCGACCGGCAATGCTGAGGTTGGCCGGTTAATTTAGATAACGTCCGTCAACGTAGCACCTAAGCTAGTTACGAGGGTACACAGTTTTTTTTTTTTTTTTTCTTGTTCTTTGGCTTCGCACGGTTTGTGCATTCAGCCAATGTCACGTCAGGTTGTATTTCGTTATTATATGTACTTATTATAAATCAAAGTTAGGGAAACCAAAAAATAAAAATATTAAATTGAGCGGAATTTAGAAAAAGATATATAGGATCAGTTTTAACGGTGATAATAACATGTAGATAATGAGCAAATTACAGTGACAAAAATTACAGTTTAATGTTATTTAGGATGATGAATGAGACTATACATTTATATACTGGAAAGCTATTTGTACAAAGTAAAGAAAGTATTGAGGTAGGAAAAGGGATACGAATGGACAAGAGGTTACAGAGAAAGGAGGAATGGTCAAGTAAAGGGCAGGAGAAAAATATGTGGTTTAAGTCACCAAGGTCTGTGCCACACGAGCAAATGGGGTCGTCTATGATGTGTAGTTTGGCAAGATGGACTGGAGAGCAAACATGGCCCAGTCTCAACCTTATTAAAATAGAGGTCTCCACCTTACCAAACTTTGCCTTGCCAAACCACGGTTTTTCCGGGATCTCAGGTTGAATAAGAGAAAAGTATCGGCCCTTGGATTTGCTGCTGATATCCCAAGCTACCTTCCAAGTATCCCGAAGAAAATTCCTTGGCAACGTCTCAAGGTCATAGCCAAAGTTCTTATAAGGAACTAAGTCCCCACATTGCACCGCATCACCAGCGAGTGCATCAGCTACAACATTGCCATGGATTCCAGAATGGCCCGGAATCCAGGCAAATTGCAGTGTGTTACCCTCGGAAATGGTTCTGAACGCCAATTCTCTTATTGCATAAATTATAGGGGACTGTACTTTGTGTTCGAAAGGGGATTTATTTATGGCTAGAAGAGCACTCTGTGAATCGGTAAAAATTAAACATTTTTTGAGCTTAAAAATACGTGCATATTCTAAAGCTTTTAGAATTCCAAAACATTCGCCCGTAAAAACGGAAGTCTCCGGGGGCAGTTTTATTTTTTGAACGATGTTGTATTGAGTATGGTAGGTACCAATACCAACACAACTCGTCGGGGAATGCTTGGCAGCATCCGTAAAAATATGGTGGAAGTCTGAATGTTCAATCAGAAATATATTAAAACATAAATGACAATCGGGATCTGATTTACTTACACAATTAAATTCAATATTGGGGATGAACAGTAAACTCTCATAACTATTATTAAAAACGGGTAATTTATTTGAACGGTGAATTGGCGAAGAAATCGAGAGGAATTTTTTATAGCTTTCAACCAAACAAGGAGTACGTTTATGGGACCAGTAAGCTGAAGATTCAATTTGTAACATTAAAGATTCCAGTTTTGGAATGAGAGGGTGATTTGAGAACTGAAGAATCCGGAATAAATATTTGTCAGACAGGAATTGTCTTCTAAGGTTTAAAGGAGCTTCCCCGCATTCAATTTGCAGTGCATTAATAGGACTAGACTTCATGGCACCCGAAATAATGCGCAATGCTTTTGACTGGATCAGATCCAATTTTTTAAAAGCCATAACACTACCAGGTTCTAAAACGAACAATCCATAGTCCAGAGTGCTTCTGATGATTGCGTTGTAAATCAGTTTTAATGAAAAAGGATGTGCACCCCACCACACACCTGAGAGGCATCTGAGCATGTTTAAGTGATTTTCACATTTACTAACAATATAGTCACAATGAGGAACACAGCTTAATTTTGAGTCAAATATTACACCTAGATATTTGAATTTATCTTCAACTGGAATAAGTGTTCCCTTGTAGAATAGGTTAACTAAGGGAATATTTCTCTTCCTGGTGAATAAAACAGCCGCACTTTTAGACGCAGACAAGTCCAAACCGTTTAAATATAGCCATGACTCTAAAGTACACAAAGCAGAATTAATAACATCGCTAGCTTGTTCAATAGATTGACTTGAAGAATATAATAATAAATCGTCAGCGTATTGAAGAACCTTGACATGATTAGTTATAGAAGAGTCCAAATCAAAAGTGTAAATATTGTACAGAAGGGGACTAAGTACAGAACCCTGTGGCAGACCTCTCCATACAAGATGGGAGACATCACGATCTCCTATTAACATGTTAACAGAGCGTTCAGTCAGGATGTTAATAATGAAATTAGTTAAATTCAAGGGAACTCCTAAGGCTTTTAATTTATTTTGTAAAACTGATAATACGACATTATCATAAGCTGCATTAATATCTAGGAAGACTGCAACGGTGGATTGGTTATTAGAAAACGATAACCGAATATCAGATGAAAAAATACTTAAGCAGTCAGTGGTGCTTTTACCTTTTCTAAAGCCATATTGTGATTCCGCCAAAAGACCCTTACTTTCAACATACCATTCTAGTCGATTCTTTATTAGGTGTTCAGCTAGTTTCATCAGAATTGAAGACAAAACTATGGGCCGGTACGAGGAAGCATCAGATGGAGTTTTATTTGGTTTAAGGAATGGCAACACCATTTGATGTTTCCATTCAACAGGGATGTTTCCTGTTTTCATAATAGAATTAATAAGATCTAAATAATAATTGAGGACATTGTCATTTAAATTAGCAAAAAAGGAATACGGGATGCCATCAATGCCCGGGGCAGAATCCTTTGTTCTATGAATAACACCCTTTAATTCAGTGAGAGAGAATGGGAGATCTAGCGTCGTATGTGTGTCTGAACTTAAAGTGACTTGGTTATTGGTTAAGGGAGATAGGTTAAGGTTAATAGCCTCAGGAACCCAAGGAGGAGCCAAATTGTCTAAAAATTCGCTTGCTAATGAGTCAGGAATAGGAGAAGAATTATGATAAATGGACCTAAATCTACGAATATTGCGCCAGACAATCGTAGGGTGAGTATTCGGTGAAATTGTTGAGCAAAAGTTACGCCAGGAATCAAATTTTTTCTTCTTAAATACTTTAGAAATTTCCTTATTTAAGTTAGTAAGGGTTACAAAATTAATATCCGACATATCACGGTTATAACTGAATTCAGCCTCTCTACGTTTTTTAATCAATTCTGTGCACTCAGAGTCCCACCATGGAGGCGAAGGAATCGTGCTCCTGTTGTTATTTTTTACAGGGAAAACTTCATCCGCCGCTGCAATTAATATGTGTGCTAAAGCTTCAGCACAACTATTTTCATTACCATCAGAAATAACAGGCAAGGAGCAAAGTTTACTGTCAACAATGTTTCTAAATTTGTCCCAGTCATTATTATTTTTATCAGGTAGTTTATGTTTTAAGTTTGATCTCCTTATTGGTGCCTTTGCATTGGAAAGAGGATAAGATATAACTATTGGGAAATGGTCACTACCATATGTAGAGGTTAGAATATCCCAAGTCAATGAAGAGGCTAAGCTTGGTGAACAGATAGATAGGTCAATCGCACTTTGGTTCTGATTGGGACCACAGCGACGTGTAGCAGTTCCTGTGTTTAAGATGCATAAATTATGAAAATCTATTATATCTAGTAATTCATCCCCATAATATGTAGAAGTTGAACAACCCCATGATTGGTGATGGCAATTAAGATCACCTAATATTAAAAGTGGCTTTGGAAGAAAGGAAAAAAGGTTTTTTATTTCTTGCAGAACTGGAGCAGAAGGGTGAGGAACATAAATGGAAACAAGGCAAATATGTTGAAGTTTAATGGCTACAATTGAAATTTCCTCACTGTGATGAGGCAACCTAATATTAGAAAATGGGATAGAATTCTTGATAAGTATAGCTACTCCACCATACCCATCAGATCTATCCTCTCGAATGGTTAAATAACCATTTATTTTAAAAATGTTACTTGGTTTGAGCCAAGTCTCTGCCAAGGCAAAGACAAATGGATCATATTTGTTTAGAAGATGTATAACTTCACTTTTTTTGTTAATGAGACTGCGGCAGTTCCACTGGATTATTTTGGTGTTGTCCATTATGTATTGATTGAGATGTATTGCAAGATGGGGCTGCGTTGGACGGTGAGAAATTAAACTGAGAGAGAAGATTATGTAGTGCGGAAAGAAAATCATTTACAGAAAAATTTGTGTCTTTAAAGTCATTATTATGATTGTTAGAAATAACACAACCATTTGATGGCTGGGGAATATTCCAATCTTTAATGATGGTATTATGAGCCTCTTTATTATAACCTTGTACAGATTTAGGAGGGGAATGAGGTTTGAGAAAGACAGTCTTTTTATAGCTACTTCGAACAGGTGTATTATTAGGCGAAGGGACTGGAGGAATATTAGCAGAGTTTTTGGAGGGAGAAGATAAAAGTGCATCAGCATATGATTTTGTTACTGGAGGATAAACTTTTGCAGCTTCAGCATATGAAACAGAACTTTGTGCCATGTATGTTTTAATTAATTTTTGCCTACAGAATTCTGGGCAAGACTTATTAATAGCAAAATGGGCCCCAGAGCAAAGGCAGCAAGATGTACTTTCTTGTTCTCTATCGCAACTGTCCCCAGTATGGCCTTGGCCACATTTATAGCAACGGGGTTTAGACCTGCACTGAATTCTAGTGTGACCAAACCTACAACAATTGAAGCACTGTATGGTAGGGAAAATATATAACTCTACAGGTAAAGCATTATAACACATAAAAATTCTTTTTGGTAAGACCTGCCCATCAAATGTAACAACTATGGATTGGGATGGTTTCCAAATAGTTGAACCATCAACAATGGTTTTAAAATTAAGACGTCTGACTTTTAAAATTGGACCGCAACCAATTGGTACTGTTATATTATCTAAAACTTCCTCCGGAGACCATTCTGCAGGAACACCACGTACTAGTCCCATCCTAGTAACGTTAAAAGTAGGTATAAAAGCTTTAAAGTTGTGTTTTTCTAAACTATTATGTGTAATAAAAGAATTCGCGTCCAGGAAACTAGAAAAGGATAATGAAATCTTATTGCGTCCGATTTTTTTGACGCTACCATTAATAATATTTTGGAAGTTGTTGTGTTTTAAAAACTTCCCAAATGTGATTGGGTGCAATGTCGTACCATCATCTGGTGAAGTTATTATTTTTTGTACATGTATTACAAAAGGCGCGCTGTCCGTTTTATCGTAGGTTTTTCTACCAATCTGAGCGGGAATAACCATGGAAGGAGCAGGAATATCATTAGGCAATACATTAGACACATTTTCAGAATGGATAGGTGCAGATTCCACAGCTTGAGCAGAGTGTAACTCCATACAACCACAACCCGAAGACTCGGAACCATCGTGGTGTTTTCGGATACGACGACGCTTATTACAGTGCTTACAGACATGCATGCGACTTCTTTTTAAATTCCGAGATGAAGACGATCCATCAGTGTCCATACCTGATTCATTATTGGATTGAACTGTGACAAAAACGCTGGCCGGGGGAACAAAGTCCCCCGGGTCGGGCGGATCTTTCATCCTTAACGTTAAAAACTAAATAATTGAAGAAACTTACCACTACCGAAGAATGCACAAAACTAAATATTAACTCTAAACTACTACTACTACTACTAATCTTATATATAAATTTAAAGTTTTTCCCAATAAATATTATAAAAATTTGTTTTGAGTTTTAAACCAAAAAATACGCGCCCGCCAAGTTGGAAGTTTCCCGCGCTTTTTCCGGGTACACAGTTTACCGTTTGTTCGTGACAATGTGACTGGGAAAATTCGGAAATGTTATACTTTCAACCTTTTTTTGCTGTCGTCAAAAGGGTTGGTTTATTTTGCGTAAAGGTATCAGGGAGTCAGCGGTCATAATGTAGATAGGATAAAGCGCTTTTTTAAAACGGGTTCAGGGCGTATTGTACTAACTGTTTGTTTAAATTTACGTGATTCAATAAACAAAGAGATGACTAAAACATTTCAATTTTTTCAGCTGGATTATTTCTGTTCCGAGTGTAGTAATCTGACAGATTTAATAAAAGAAATCCTTCTCTTATCTGCACGTAAATATTATTACCAATCATAAAGTTATGAAAAAATATCGCAATTTACAGATATACCGGTAGAATAAAATTCATAAATAGCTACAACGGCGATCGAGTAGATTGGAAATAAATTCTATTCGTATAAAAATTTCATGCTTTTAATATTTAAAAATAAATTGCAATTTTTCCGAATTCAAATTGTTTGACAGTTTCCAATAAAAAATATTATGGTATAAACTGTAAAACATATTTCTTAGAATAACTGGAAACTAAGTATAATAACACCAGAATAAAGAAAAATTAAAATCGGTAATAATAAATTTTAATAGTAGGCAACGACGACGACGTCGTGTTGTCTCAATTTCAATCAGCTTCCAGTACAATCCAATGCAGTTGGATACCAGTATTTAACATTGAGGGTTTACCTATTGATCATTGGTCACCCATCCACAAATCGACCCAGTCAAGCATTGTATACTTCGACCACAGAACACAGGAATCCCTTCTGTTCTGTGACTTCGACGATCAATCCGCGCGTTTATCATTACATAACCCCGAAATTTTGAAATTAGAATGCAATTTCCATATTCGAATTGTGTTAAAATTTCAAATAAAGAACAGTCCATGTTTTGGCGGGATTTTTTTGAGTGTTGGCTGTTTTAATAATTCGCAAATTAACCCTTCAGATACCGTCAATTAGGAAACACAATAGTAAGACAATACCTAGATGCGCGGCCACCGGTGGTCGCTAATTCCTAGTGGAGATTGTGAAGTAAAATAAATTGTTGTAGGTTTGTATCTCAAGTGTCTACGCAGCTAGAAACTATGTGGAACCATTGAATAAGGCGCCATTTCAAGAATTATTGTAGTATTGAATACCACAGCGAAGCTTACCGAGAAAGCTGGGTTGATACATTTGCCGCCAAATACTGCAAAAAAACAACAGAATATGTAACATCCTCCATAATAACCTAACCTAAACTAACCTAACCTATAAAGTGACTGAAAACTTACCACTTTTTAAACTTCACACTGGCTATCTGCACAAACCGAGCGAAGCTGGAAAAAAAGAACAGTCCTCGTAGTGACCAGCCTCTACCTATATTGATTAGTTAGTTGATTCGGACAACTAAATAATAGCTGTATGAAAAAGAAGTTTTATTTCGCTGTTCCACGGTTTCACAGTGATAACTCGGACGTGAAAAACCCAATAGCTCGCTGGACTAGTACGAATTAGTTTATGGATTTAAAAAAAATGTATAGAAGCTAGTAAAACTGTTTGAAACAATACATATTTCGACGATTTACTAGTAGTTAGTCCCTTTGTGCCTGACAATCAGATTTAGCTTGATTGTGTCAGATTTGAATTTAGCAACAATTTGAATTTAGAATTCAATACAAATAGAAATTCCAAATATTTTGATGCTACCTCCGATTAAGACTGCCATCCCACGTCAGATTTTTTGTAGGACAGATAATCGGGCCGATTTTGTATATTTGTAACATTGTTCTTTATTTCTGACCGACTTTTTGTAGGACGTGTGCGTTGCACTATCGCTATCAATGTGTTCTATTTTTCTCCTACAAAAAATCGGTCACCGATTATCGGAAGTGGTCGAGCAGCATGAATGTCACTCTGTGTAAAGTAAAAGTTCCCAACCCGTGGTCCGCAAGAGCTAAACTTTACTACAATGTAAAATGCTCGTAATGTGTATTTTAGTATGCATTTTCTCAACAAAGCTGAAGTTTTTAAAACTCTGCAGGGAAATTAAAAAAGATTATCACTAAACTTGAAGGCGTTGCAGACTCTTGAAAATAGTTCAAGGTATTTTATAAGAGAAGAAGTTAAAATATAGTTTTTATAAAAGTCTCAAAAAGATAAGTTAAATTAAAAATGCCAAGCATAAGGAAGCAATTTAGGTACCTAAGAAAGTAGTTAAGCACATACGGTTACATAAGTTAACTACTTTTGGGCGCTTTTTAGGGTGTCTCAGAAAACAAAATGGGAAAAAGAGCAAGTCTTTTGGGCACACTTCCAGTCTACAGCGCCGAGGAAGAATTTTATGACGTAAGCGTTAGTCTTTAATGTACGAGTATATACAGTTTTAATTAGTTAAGTATTTTTAATTTTCTTATTTTAATACTTTATTTATCAAATAAACTAACAAACAAAATAATTTAAATTTAAAATTCGGCGAGGCCATGTTAGCATTCGTATTTTATTTTAAAAAATACATGGTTTCCGTTCAACCAATACATATTAAGTTACGTCACACATTTTCCCCTACCTGACGTTCGTATAACAAATCGTATTCCGATATTTGCAGCCAGCATATCCAATGATGTCACTTGATATTCTGCAAATATGGCGGACTGATTTTGATCGTATAGTCTAGTAGGTAAAGATTTATTTTTATCTAACACACACACAAAGAAAATTATAGTTTAGAGAGAAAAAAATCTTATTAAAAATTTGAATTTCGAAATCTTACTCTATGGCCAGCTCATCATTTTTACAAGCTTTTATTTAGTTTCACTTGTCCCTATGTTGGTTTGTCTGTAATCAAATCTTGCAAATTAATGATCTACTTCCCGGTTACTGCTTTATTTCTGCGTAAAGCAGCTTACTATAGGTGAAAAAAATAGTAAGCAATCGGATCAGTACTTTCAGAGATTACAAACAAAAAAAAAACAATTTTTCTTTTTATTACAAAGGGTCATCCAAAAAACGCGCCTACATGTTTCTTTGAAATAAAACCCAAACTATTTGCAATTTTTTCAAGCTGTTTTTTTTTTAATTAAAAGTATGATCCATTACAATTATAAGTGGAATAGTTACAACGTCGTAATTTCGCTAGTTGGATTATTGAACAACGAAAGACAGATCAGTTTTCAAGCAAAATTTTGTTTAGCGACGAAGCTCATTTCACGATGGATGGATTCGTCAATAAGCAAAATTTTCGTATCTGGGGTGATGAAAATCCTCGTGTTATTCATGAAAAGTCTCTACACCCACAAAAAGTTACTGTTTGGTGTGCATTTTGGGCAAATGGAATCATTGGGCCATTTTTCTTCGAAGATGATGCTGGAAATGCTGTTACTGTGAATGCTGAGCGATACCAATCAATGTTGAGAGACTTTTTATGGACACAGTTGAGTCATATTGATGTGTCTGACGTCTATTTCCAGCCAGACGGTGCTACATGTCACACAACTCGAGAAAACATCACGTTTTTGCGATCAAAATTTCCTCAACGTGTAATTTCACGAAATGCAGATTTCAATTGGCCTCCAAGGTCATGTGATCTAACACCATTAGATTATTTTTTGTGGGGTTTTTTGAAAAGTCGAGTGTATGCTAACAAGCCACAAACAATCAAATCAAAAAATCTAAAGAATAACATTCAAGTTGCAATTCGTGAAATAACACCAGCAACATGTCGAAAAGTCATTGAAAATTTCGATATTCGGATTGATGCCTGCAGACGCAGTCGTGGTGGACATTTGAATGATATTATATTCCACTTATAATTGTAATGGATCATACTTTTAATAAAAAAAAAACAGCTTGAAAAAATTGCAAATAGTTTGGGTTTTATTTCAAAGAAACATGTAGGCGCGTTTTTTGGATGACCCAATATTAGTGTAGATTTGATGATTCTTTTTTAAACACAATACCATATGGTTCCCTATGCATGGTGCGTGAGGATGTATGAGGATGAGGAGATTTATTTTCCTCATCCGTGGTCTCATGAATGTGCTTGGTGCTTTGTGGTATGTTAAAAAAAAAAATTACTTATATGACCAATATACCACTTACTCAACATTCACAAAAGTTCGCTTTTATCATATTAGTGTGACATTTAACTGCTTCTTTTAACGCTAAATCAAGAACTCCAAATAAACTTCAACAATCTTTAAAACATTTCTCAAGGCGTCAAATATAAAATGTAGAACAGTTTGAACCGTTGTTCCTGCTCTAACTTAGTTTGTATAACTTATAACTTTGTCGTTGTCGGCACAAACTTTCGTGCTCGGATTACCCGTGTTAGTGTTGCCAGTTTAATATGGGATCGGTAAAACCTATTTTGGTTGGTAGAGTGGTATCACTAATTTGACATAATTTATGGCGGGATTTTTTTTGGAGTGAATTTCATTGGTTGTTTAATTATTATTGGCAATTTGATTTTTAGTGGATAATTTGATGTAAAGTTAATTTATTTTTGTATCTCAAGTGTCTACACAACTGGACAATATATGGAATCATTGAAAAAACGCGCGATCATTGATATGGAGCTGAGAATTTTACTGTAGCTTGGGTACTTCAGCGAAGCTTACCGGTTGACTCTATACATTTTTAGTGAAGTAATAAATCCGGCACTGACACCATGACATTTATTAGGATGGTGGATAATTTTCATCGCTTTTTGCGGCAAAACCGCTATCAAATACCCAGTAAAATCTTGCAGAATCTTAATTATAAAATTAGTTTCATTATCCTAGACGCTAATTCAGGCTGTCAGGTTGTCAGACAAACTGATATGCCACAATTATGTTCAAATCGCGGCCATTAGAGGCAACGCCAGGCGAGTTGGTTTTAATCGCGTCTACTTATGAGACAGATGGAATTATACATGTTCTTATCTTTCGCCTACTATAATGTCTCTGCACCACCCTAGGTTGACTGGCAGAGAATGCCTATGACATTAAGTCCGCCTATGTACTTTGTGTTGCATGAAGATTAAATAAATAAATAAATACTAAATAGGGTAACCAGTTACTATAGGGTTTTTTTTAATGATGTTAACCAGTGCTTAACTGTGACCTCACCTGATGGTAAGCAGTGATGCAATCGTTGATGGTGAAGTGCACTAGTTTATTATGAGCTTATTTATTTTAGCGTTCGGGAAGATCGCTGCAGCCAAATTGTACCAATCCTTCGATGTACGCGGTATAGACGACGAAGTGAAACGTTTAGTCCGAACTGTAGAAGTTTCAATAATGTAATGGTGGATACTCGCCGTACGTCGGTTTGTCCGATGGTAGAAATGAGATGGCGGAATCAAGTCATGCAATTACTGCGCATACTCTCCAAAATGCCTCCTCTGCAACCACTGAGTACGTTTGTCCGTTTGTATTTTAGTTAGTTTTTCCTCTGAAATGTTATGGCTATTACATTGTGGATACTCGACTTACGACGGATTGTCCTATTCCTGCATACACTCGCCAAAATACATCCTGTAAAATCCAACTCCTAAATCCTAGAGTCCAAGTCTTTTTTAATCAATTGCTTATATTATTTTGTGTCCTATTTTTTCAAGTAATATTTGGTAACTATAGTGCTTCGTTTTAAGGCACTTCACTCTCGAACTAAAATTAGATTCCATTTTTGGTTGAAACCTTTAGAGAGATAATATCCTGGCTTAGAATAAATAGTCGGTTTTATCTTTTGTAACAGGCTTTTAAAAATATTTCTTAATAAATGGTAGATTTTCTCTTTCTATAAATAGCTATACTCTGTTCAAAATTACAATAGAAATTTATGAAAACTTTTTATTACTGTCCGTTCAACCGATTTTGACTTTTATTACGTTGTTAGCATGACAAATGGCGGTTGCAGTAAATAGTTGGTATTTTACCACTTTTTTGCTCTTAACCCTTCAGATACCGTCAATTAGAGACACAATAGTAAGACAATAGATGCGCGGCCACCGGTGGTCGCTTGGGGATTCATGAATTAATGCCATCCTTATGCCTACGAAATAGAAGTTAAAATCGGTTGAACAGACAGTAAAAAAGGTTTCTGTAAATTTCTAATCTTAACGCGAACAGGGTATAGGTATTCATTTTTCATTCTATACTTAGATGCTTGGAATACGGGTCACCAATATTTAAAACTCTTGGAATCTAGCAATGTGTATTTATTGGAATACATTTAAGAATGCGACATTGAATTTCGTTTTAAAAAGGAACCATATTTCTTCTACGTTAAAGTCTTCCAATAAATTCAGATTACTGAACGTAGTACATATTTTATCGCCGTAAGTGTATTTGTGCAAGCTGTGAAAAAATTCAAGAAACTGTATGCAATATCAAGATTCAATGGTCGAAAATTAAATACTAAATAAACTAAATACTAAAACCTAACTATGTACATAAATATAATACAAAATGACAAAGTACGCTCAGGCGTTAAACTACTCCTCCACATCGCTGTCATCGGGAAATATGCCTAGAAGACTGGCAGCATTGCCACGTTGAATTGCAACTCTTTAGAACGAGCCAGCCCTCTGGTCACTTAAAGTGTCGATCAATCGGCGTGAAATATCCTTGAAAAGGAGACGCGCACTCGGACCCCATGAACCAAGCGTTTCGACCCCAAACGGTTCAAAATTGTAATTACCAGTAAGGTATGTATTAAATTGAAATTTATGGGTACAGTGGCGGTCTTATCGCTAACAGCGATATCTACAAGACAACCTTAGGAATAATTTTGTACGTTTACGGAGAAGAATTGAAGCTGGTGTGTATTAGTCAACTTTGTCGTTCACTGTACCAAGTAATACACGACCAAGATTCGCAGATCGATGCAAGTTCTACGATGTGTCCAATCTCAGGTAATGTCATGCAAGTTTGTATCCAATTTCATAGCGCAATAGCACATGACATGGATTTAATACTTATATGTGGTATGTAGATACGTCACGGCGTAATCCGCTTTAGTAGGTTTGTACATCATGCTTTTACCAAGATTAAAATGTTATGAGAATTTTAAAAACAAGATGTTTTGTAGGCTTGTTACTTTTTATTGAGAAATTATTAAACGAGCAAATAAAAAAAAAACTTTGCGACTGATGAGATATTGTTTTAATAACTTGAGCGGTATGAATTTGAGTAAGCGAAAATTTTTGCCAGAAGTCGCAGCGTCGGAAGGCCTCCTACAAGGTGGACCAATGACTTGCTGAAGGTTGCGGGAATCCAATGGATGCGGGACGCCCAGGATCGATCATTGTGGCGACACTTGAGGGAGGCCTATGTCCAACAGTGGACGTCTGTCAGCTGAAATGATGAAGCGACAAATTAAACTAATAAAATTAGCTTCACCAATTTGCTGAGCGTGATGTGTCGTATAACTCACACTATTGTATTGTATACACTTGGTATTGTTTTATTTTTTACCAGCGACCGGCCCCGACTTTGCTCGGGTGTTTTCCACTATTTAATGGATGTTACTATACATATAAACCTTCCTCTTGAATCACTCTATCTATAAAAAAATCGCATCAAAATCCGTTGCGTAGTTTAAAAGATTAATTCATGAATCCCCTAGCGACCACCGGAGGTCGCGCATCTATTGTCTTACTATTGTGTCTCTAATTGACGGTATCTGAAGGGTTAAAGCGCACATAGGGATATAGGGACAAAAAAAGCGACTTTGTTTTATACTATGTAGTGAAGGTATGCGCCATGTTTGTCGTAAATAAACTCTTTTTCTTTCTTTTTTTTCTTTTTATTTTTCGTTTCATTGGCACCGCATCGCTTCGCATTCGCGTTCCCCTACGTAGAACACCGCGTTAGTAAGCAGGTACCGTGAAAAAGTTTTCGCATGTATACAGTTGTCGTATATTCGCATAGTGATAGGGGTCATTGACCCAACTTTTAGGTTTGACATTCTATTTTTAAAATCGGAATAGACATAACAGTAATCCCTTGCCTGACTTCAATACATATCATGATCCCTTTTTCTTAATAATGAAAAAAGATACGTACTTTATCGTTCGGGTCCTAACTAAGAAATATTAGGGAAAGCGGGCCATGTCCAAATAAAACAGTTATAGAAAAGTTTCGAAAATAAACTGGCCAAGTGCGAGTCAAACTCGCGCACGAAGGGTCCCGTACCGTCTTTAGGACAATCCGGCATAAAAATCGCGTTTGTTGTATGAGCCCCCTTAAATATTTATTTTATTTGGTTTTTAGTGTATGTTGTTAGGTATAGCGGGCAACAGAAATACATAATTTGTGAAAATTTCAACTGTCTAGCTGTCGTTGTTCTTGAGATACAGGCTTGTGATAGACGGACAGACAGCGAAGTCTTAGTAATATTGTCCCATTTTTACCCTTTGGGCACGGAACTCTAAAAATTAAATCTCTCGTATCTAACCGGAGAGGTGTGACAAAAAAAAAAGTTTAACTATGACGACAAATACAGATCAGTCCAATCCAGATCAATGGTCCAGATTAGTTGATCTACTAATCTGTCGATAGTCCTCGTATCTTGTCGACGGAACTCTTGAGTAGGGTCAGCAAACGAAATGGAGATGGATTACCTTAATCCTATGATGAAGTAACCCTATGTGGCCAACCGAAGAAAAGAGGACGGTTTTGCCCTTTTATTTTTTTTTTTTTTCTTTTATTTTGGCATCAAACAGTCATATACAAAAATGTTATTCTTAACATAATTGTTTTCTTATGATAGACCTACAGTGCCGACAATGTAATATTTAGGTAAAAATTGAACACAGTACACTCCATTATGGAAAGACGCATCTGAATTTATACTTAAATATATATATATTTTTTTTTTTTTTTTTACATATTCTATTACCTATTTAAAGGCTAAGTGAAGTGAAAGGAAAAGTTTTAATTAGGTGATGTATCGACTTTTTAACTTTAGTTTCAGACTATTGAGAGAAATGTTAAAAATATCTACGTCTGTAAATTCTCTATTATAATTGTTAGTGGAACGGTATAAAAATGAGTTACGGGTGTATGTTTTATTTAGTCGAGGAGGAACAAAAAGTGGTTTGGTACGTGAGGGGCGTACGGGCAGGCGAGCGTGCGCTTTCAGTGATATTTTACTAAGTAAGGAAGGAGAATCGGTTAATGAATTTAAAATTTTGAACAGTTGAATGATGTCAAACATATCACGTCTGTTACGAAGACTTATTAGTTTATGCCTACGTAGTGAATCTTCATATGCAGCGTCATAAGTATTATTACGGTAGTTGAGTGACTTCAGAAACTTTTTTTGTATTCTTTCTATTCTATTTATATGTATATCAAAACATGGGCTCCAAACAGGGCTACAAAAATCTAGAATAGAACGAACAAATGAAAAATAAAGAATTTTTAGAGTCATAATATTTCTAAAAGGTTTACTGATTCGCAAAATAAATCCTAGGCTGCGAAATGCGGAGCTAACAAGACGGTCTATATGATGGGTAAATGTTAATTTAGAGTCCATAATGATACCCAGGTCCCTAATGGTAGTAACTCTTTTAAGAATGAAACCATTAATGGCGTAGTCGAAGTTAATTGGGCGAGTATTCCGCGTAAAGGACATTATAAAACATTTATCTATGTTGAGATAGAGTTGATTTGTAGTACAGTAATTATGCAATTTTAGTATATCGCTTTGTAATTTAGAGCAGTCTTCAAAGGAATTAACCACTCTAAATATTTTAGTATCATCAGCGTAAAGTAAGTGATTACTGTGGTCAAATATAGATCCTATGTCATTAATGTAAAGGTTGAAGAGTAAGGGTCCTATATGGGAACCTTGGGGAACTCCGGAGGGAACCGGGAGGAATTGAGATAAGTAACCTTTGACACAGACCGCCTGACTTCGATTTTTTATATAAGATTGAATCCAACGCAGCAAGCTGCCGTGCACCCCGGCCCTCGAGAGCTTTTCAATAAGCATGTCATGATTAATTTTATCAAACGCTTTCGAAAAGTCGGTATACACAACATCTACCTGTAGATTCTTGTCCATAGCTTCCATAAGAAATTCTGAAAAATTTAACATATTACTATCTACGCTGCGGTGTTTAAAGAAGCCGTGCTGATGCTGCGAAATGTGATTACGAACAGCGTGTGAGATTTGAGAGGTTACCAGTTTTTCTAATATTTTACCAAGAACACATAATTTAGAGATCGGTCTGTATTCGGTTACAACATCCTTTTTATTGTTTTTGGGTATAGGGGTTATTATTGACTTTTTCCATTTATTAGGAAAGACTCCAGTTTCAATAGACATGCGAAATATCAAAGTTATTGGCTTTGCAAGAACCTCAGCGCACCTGAATATGAAAATTGGGTGCAGGTCATCAGATCCAGCACCTTTTTTAATATTAACCTTTTTTAATTCATTTAATACTTGTTCAAAAGTAAGATTGATTGTGCCTATATCTGCAGTAGAAGATAAATTGTAGCTACAAGGGTGGACTTGCGATGAAATTGGAACAAAGACGGAGTTAAAATAATTGTTAAAAGCCTCACAAATCTCCTCACCAGTAGACAGTATTTTACCCTTGTACAACATCTTTTCAGGGATGGTATTAGATGTTTTTTTTGACTTGACAAATGACCAAAATGAATTAGGATCTTTTTTTATATTATCTTCGGAAAATCTAATAAAATTTTGATAACAATCTTTAGACATTTTTTTAAATCTATTACGCAATAATGAGAACGTGTGGTAATCGTGAACGTTACCATACGTTTTCCATTTACGGTGAAATTTGCATTTTTCATTGGATAGCTTAATAAGTGGTTTTGTGTACCAGGGTGGATATTTTTGTCTAGAACTTAAATTGCAGGTTGGCACAAATTCGTCCACGATAGTTTCGAGAACATTATAAAAGTAATCCGTCATGGAATCTACGTGGGTCATACTAGAAAAAATATTCTCCCAATCGACGGACGCAAGGGCAGTCTTAATTGAGTCATAGTTTGCTTTATAATATTGTCTTTTTATTGTAGATGGGAACTTGAGTGCGGAACAGAAGTTTAATTTTAAGTCAATTTCCAAAGGGTTATGATGCAAATCTTGTGGTACTAATGGACGTTTGCACAGTGAGATAAGGCACAATTCATTACTAAAAATTAAATCTAATATTCTATTATTGTGGTTAAATTGATTGTTGTATTGTAATAAAGATGAGAAATTCATGAAATCGGCGGTGAGGTTAGCCAATTTATCATTGTTAGTGTATATGTCCATGGAATTTGAGTCATTATTGCAAGACCAATTAGCATGGGTTACATTAAAGTCCCCGAGTATAAGAAATTTATCGTTATGGTTACTTAAAATAAATTCACTCACTCTGTCGTAAAAAGATGCTAGCAATGATTCATGACTAGTACCATGCGGTATATACGTAACTATAATGTGTAAGTAGTTAGCATCGATATTACTATGGCCTGCCATCGAATTCGTGCGCAGTGGCAGGGAGACCCATACCTCGTCCGACAGCGGCGAAGAATGCATGTCGCCGCGCTGCCGCGGACAAAGCTCGCGACGCACGGCCATCATAACACCTCCGCCGCGATCGTTGCCGGTCGCCTGGTAATTACGATCACAGCGGAATAATTCATATCGGCTATCAACATATTCGCTACTGTGAAAGTTATCATTTAGCCAGGACTCTGTGATACATATGACGTCAAAATTGTTCTGCAAAACTTCGGCAAGAAACATGTGTGATTTAGTGCGTAATCCCCTCACGTTCTGATAATAAATAGACAAGTTATTGTTACCGAATTTTGATAATTACGATCGCTATGAAAAAACAAGTTCCACTAACATTACATATAAGGGTTTTAGGTGTTGATGTAGGTCGGTAGTGAGTATTATAAGTGAATGTACATTCCTTCTTAACAATAGAGAAACAAGGTATTTTACAATAAAAAACAACAAGTAATATCCAAGTAGGTATTAAACAAAGCATGCAGATATAATGAGTATGAGTAAATAGTCATTTTATTTTAGCTAAATCACTATCACTAGACACACATATAATTTTGGACGTATCATTTTTACGTATCAAGATTTTACACTCTGACAACCATATGTACCTATAATCTTTTTCTTTTGCAAGAAGACGGGCTTGCTTATACAATTGTTTATTCTGTGGAGTTAAATGATCATTTATAAAAATGGGTTTCGCCGGCCCGTCCAATCCGGCATCAGCTGATGTCAGACCTCTTCGCGCACGTACAGCAGCCAACATATCGTTTTTTCGCTTCTTTTGGGTAAACTTGATAATGATGTTCGGAATGGAGGTAATATCGGAAGCTGATTCACCGACGTTTATACTGGGATTGTTCGAGTTAAATCGTCGAACCCGATGGATATAATCAATGTCCGTTGTTGTAATGGGGAAATTAATCTTTTTAGAAATGTTATGTACGATATTGATTAAATTTTCACCTTTTGTGACAGGAATTCCAGCTATTTCAAGGTTATTAATTCTTCCCTGCTGTTCTTTGATACGTAGTTGATCTGATAAGTTAGTAACGGTCGCCTGAAGCACAACAAGATCCTGTGATATAGTTTGTATTTTACTATTGTTAGTAGTATTTGTAGATTTCAAATCGCCTACATCCTTTATTATGCATGTTTGTTCTTTGGACAACTGATCAATTTTGCCATTCACCGTCTCCAAATCATGCCTAAACCCATTTATATCTTGACGCAGTGCTTCCAAAGTGGCCATCATGTTTTGATTTTGAGTTTCAAGGGTGGAAGTGATCGTCATAGTAATTTTATTTTGAAATTCAAGTAAAACCTTCGAGTGATCGCATTTACATTCGCCCGGTTTTCTCCTTCTTCCCGTCGCGCCAGTGGACTCATCGCGCAGTTTAGAGGGATCTGGCTGTGATCCCGAGGGAGGAGATCTCTGGACACTCATTATGCTGCTGCAGACAATATCCACGAAGTAGGTAGAACTTGAGGAAAGATGGTGGTGTCAGTGAATAAATAATTGCGGTGACGTCAAGTGGTCTTTTATGTGAAACTAGCTTTTGCCTGCGGTTTCGCCCACGTGAAAATAGAAAATATAGACCGATGTGATATAGAGTGACATTTTGAAAATTGGTCCAGTAGTTTTTTTTTAATTACATTGTATCATACTTTGGTGGTATTCGGAACAGTGAGTAAAGTCCTACAAACTTTCTTTGAAAAGGGAGGATCCTCCGATCAGACATGTGTTATAGTCAGGTGGGCGACTGCCCGATAGTTGGTGTCGGGCTGTCGTATATGTTCAAATCGCGCGGAGAACTTTGATTGCGCGATGCAGGATTTCGTATTTTCTTCGTAGTTCTTATGTGGCGTCATAGATGTCGCTACATACAAACAAACAAAAAATCAAATGTCTTTATATTTTAGATTGAGTTACATTTTTACATAACCGGAATTAGGAAAACAAGGCTAATATTTAGATATACTAAGCAAATCTACAAGCTGCTACAAAAATTCATTGCCATCACAGGCGCGAATGAGCGACCACCAATTAGGCCATTAGAGCCGAGTAAATGCTTAAAAGAATTACAGTGGCCCTGGAACGCAAAAGACAACTAAAGGATAGCGGGAGATCATCAAATATGTTCTCCCGTTCTGTGGAGCGAGAGAGCGTGTCGGACTTGTACTGACTAAATCCCACCGTGTTCCTTCAGTTACCATATTTTCCAAAGCAACGGTAACTCTTTTGAATAATCCTATCATTCTCTGTGCTTGAGTTAGATAAGTGAATAGTCTAGTATCGCCGGTCAAATCTTAACACTTCCACACTAATATAACAAAGAGGTAAAGCAGCCTCTTAACAAAGGCTATTCACCTCGCATGTCATTGACCTCTATATCTTGGTATCAAATTTTCAATTCACCTCGTACGTCGCTCGTACGTTGAAGGAATGGAACAATTTGCCTGCTGTGGTCTTCCCGTCCGATTATAATTTGGGTATCTTCAAGGCTATAGTGAATAGGCTTTTAATAAACTAGTGCGCCTCACCATCAGAGATTGCATTACTGCTTACTATCACTTACAGGTGGGATCGCAGTTAAGCATGCATTTTTTTATACGAATTAAAAAAAAAGGTAAATTTTGTTATTAGGAGGTAATTTCTGAACATACCGGAATCTCTGGAAATACTGGTCCGATTGCTAAAATTTTTCACTGATAGACAACTGCTCGAAGTCGTGGGCAAAAGCTAGTACTTATTCAATATTCCAAATCAATTTTTTTTTTGTGTTTTGGTCAGATGCGCCCTTTTTGCCAATGGTGGCAGAATTGATACCAAAATATAGAGGTCAATGACATGCGAGGTGAATAACCTTTGTTAAGAGGCTGTTTTTCCATTCGCCTATAGTCAACATCGAGCATGGTTTAAAAGCTTGTTGCTTCATCTAACGTAATCCAACGCGATGTTTGAAGAAAAGGCAAAGCAAAAAAAGAGAGATAACGCCTGAAAACTCTGTTAGTATTCAAATTCAATTCTGTTAATATTTTACAAAACTTGTTCAAGGAAATACCTGTTTTTTTTAAACCCTTAAAAGTTTGGAAAAAATAGTCGTCATTTAGAATCTTAATAAAATTTGCAAGGCTAGTGTTAGTTAAGAATCGTAATAGTTTTACTTTTTTAATTTTTGAGTAAACTATGAAGTGTCCAAGTTCATGCAAATTAGCAGATTTTCAGAAGCCTTTACTGAATTATTGTTACATAAATTTATAAATTGATTTCAATAGAAGCTTAGATAATATCCACAAGATACTGTATTTCCAAAATATCTAATGAAAAATGTGTAATATCGTCATAATCGCGTAAGAGCGGTTGTATGAAAAACAGTGAAAGTGTGTGTCGAGTTCCATCCCCTTAAGCAAGAATAATCAAGTTTTCCTCTGAAGTGAGTGGAACTGTAATTTAAAAATGGAACTCGTTTGTCATTGTTTTGTTTGTTGGGAAATTAATAAATGTAAATGTTTTTCTTATAATTAATTAGCTTTTTGAGTCGCTGCTGCCACGTGCCGGTTGAAAATTATTATCTTACGGAAAGGTAAGTACACTAATTATATGTATATATTATACTTAGTACACACTGTTTCATGTTGTTCCACGTGTTGCGCCGACCCCAAATAAAACGGGATAAGGGAAAGAAGAAGAAGAAGAGACACTGTGCCATGGCTCGATCGATTTCGTGGCAAATTATCAAATGACTTCTTAAACTCTAGGTGTTAAAAGAGGGAGTGCAAGTACTGATCAAAACCCAGTGTTCCTTCAGTTGCTTTTTGGGAGGGCCACGGTTACTTTTTCGAAGAATCCATACTTACAAATGTACAAACATACATAGAAATTTAAAAATTCATTACGACGCGCGACAGTATCGTTGTTTTTATTTGAGATTCGATTCTATATTTTTCAACTTATTTTTAGTGGATCCACATATATAGGATCATACGACTTGTTTTTTTTTTTTAAATTGATATAAACTACACATTTACATTTTTCTCTACATTTATTGTGCGTATAAAAGGTCTTTAAGTCAAGAGTGAATAGGTTACTTCTAGGCAAGGGTGCTTCATCGTCGACCACATCATCGCTTACCATCAGGTGAGTTGGTGGTCAAACGCGAGCATATCAATTTTAAAAAACCTCTAGTGCTTCACTACGAATTTATACTAATTGTATTTTTCCCGGCGAGGGCACTGGCTTTTGTAAAACCGTTTAATCATCAAGCATAGGAATTAGGGACTTCAACAAAATTGTAATAACATCATAAGTAAATAAATATTATAATTATTATTATTTATTTAATAAGAAAGACATAAATCTGTGTACAATATAGGTAGAATAAAATAATTTATCATAGCCCATGAACCTCAAAGAAGTAGCACAACCTTTATCTTATAATTAATATAATTTTATCCCACAGCTTATAAATTGTGCGCCATGTCTACCTGCTGGGCTTTACTTGTCACAATCCCTGAGAGGACATTCCTTTAAAATAAAACGTGTAAATGTGACAAGCACTTTTCGAGTGATAGACGAATCAACTGACAGATTGGCAGATAAACGATTTATTTATTACTATTATTCGTAACTACATTTTGTCAGCGGCTTCATTCGCATGGAACTATTACTTCCCCCATTATAAATAATAGTTTATATGTCATTTTGATGTAACTCTACATCATGATCTTCTTTTTAAGCTGTGAAATCATTTAATGACTTTTCTCGCTTTAGGGCGGGGCAGGAGAGCGTTGCAGACTTTTACTGACTTTTCTAGAAACACGGGTTTCTCTTTCAGAAGTCGACCAAAGGCCTTGGTAGGCTTCTGCCCTGCTGGCATCTTTTTGAAGAGCGCTTGGAACAGTACGCGCCGTTGGCAACTCAGGCTCGGTCCGGACGGTTCTCGGACGACGGCAAGCTCCACGCTTACGTTGGCTGGTTGTCGAGGTTGGGGACTCGGAGGCTGGGAAGAGAGGATGTCCCTTCCCACACGCATGCGACCGCCACCTTTGCTAGCACAAGAGCTAGCGCGCACTGATGACTTTTGTCACCAGTGCGCGCTGACTCAGGCTTCTTCTCTAGGAGAGGGAAGGGGCCGTAATCCACCACGTGGGTCCAGTGCGGGTTGGTGGAAGTCACATGTCTTCGAATTTTTGGTTCTAGGACTTGCCGGTTTCCTCACGATGTTTTCCTGAATTAAATTACACAAAGTAATGCGCCTGGCAGGGTTTGAACCCGCGACCTACAATTCGTTAGTCGGAGTCATTACTATTCGTCCAGCACTCTCAACTTAACCCTACTGTAACGTGTTTAAGTGAGCGCATCAAGTTGGGTTCATACGCACGGTGATAGTAAGTAAACAAAAAGTCACGGTGACTATAGTCACCAGTGCGCTCTTACTGCTTCGAAGAAGGAGACAACATCATGGCCTGAGTGGGGAATGCTAGTTACGGTTGCTGTGTATGTAGGTGTACATAGTTACGGTTGCCGTGTATGTAGGTGTACATAGTTACGGTTGCTGTGTATGTAGGTATACCTAATTACGGTTGTTGTGCATGTAGGTATAACTAGTTACGGTTGCTGTGCATGTAGGTATGTACATAAAATATAAAAGAAATTGTGATATAACCTGAATCACACTGCACTTGAACCGTCGGGGCAAGCAGGGCGCAAGGCCGCGGCGCCGGAGCCCGCAGGGCCGAGGCCGGAGCCCGCGACGGCCAAACAACAGCAGCAGCAGCGGCGGAAAAAGGGTGCGGCGGTGCCTGCCGCTAAACCGGCAGGACCTCCTGCCGCCGTGGCGACTAGGCCGCGCCTGCCACCTCCTCCACCCGAGGAGTCTGGCGCCGAGTGGACGGTGGTCGGCGCCAGAAAGCAGGCGGGCAAGGTGGCCAGAGCGGCCAAAAAGCGCGCGAGGCGGCAGGAGCGCAAGAAGCGGGCCATGGCGGCGCGTCTTCGCGCCCCGAATTCCGAGGCTGTAGTCATTACGCTACAGCCTGAAGCGGAAAAGAAGGGCGTGACGTACGACGACGTCATGGCGAAGGCGAAGCAGGCAGTGCTGCCCCACCTTGGGGAGCTCGGAGCCGCTGCGGGCTTCCGCATGAGGCACACAATCACTGGGGCCCGAATCCTCGAGGTCCCCGGTGCGGCCAGCGGCCCTGCAGCGGATGCCCTGGCTGCCAGGATCAGGGCGTCTCTGAGCGAGGAGGAGGCCCGAGTGTCCAGGCCCACAAAGTGCATTGATATGCGCATCATGGGCCTGGACGACTCCGTCAAGGTGGGCGAGGTGGTGGCCGCCATTGTCAGGGCGGGCGGGTGCACGGCCGAACAGGTTCGGGCGGGCGCCATCCGCGCTGACAGCACGGGCATGCGAGCCGTAACGGTAAGCTGTCCTGTGCAGGCGGCCAAAACCATCACCGGGGAGGGCCGTCGGCTTTTGGTGGGCTGGGTCTCCGCACAGGTCAAGCTGCTGGAGCCCAGACCTCTGCGGTGTTTCCGCTGCCACGTGGGGCACCACGTGGGAGCCCACTGCACCGCGGAGGATCGCAGCAACCGCTGCCACCAGTGTGGCCAGCCCGGTCACAAGGCCGCAGAATGCCGTGCTACGCCGCACTGCTACGCATGTGCGGCGGCCGGCAAGCCGGCCGACCACCGGGCTGGCGGCAGGTCCTGCGACCCCCCCGCCAAGGCCAAGGGCAAGGCCCGCAGGTCCATCCCCGCCGATGTCCTCGCCACCGCAGCCGCCTCCTTGGCCGCCGCCGCCATCGCCGCCGCACCCGCCGCCGCGGCTGTGCCCCCTAGGGGGGCTCGGGAGGAGACTGTAATGGAGTGTCAATAACGGCCCCATTACGTCTCCTCCAGGCGAATATCAACCACTGCGCCCCCGCTCAGGATCTGTTGCTCCAGAGCATGGCGCAGTGGTTGATCAATGTCGCCGTAGTCACCGAGCCGTATTTTGTCCTGCCCAGTGGTGACTGGGTTCAGGACCTGGACGGCTCGGTGACCTTAATTAAGTCGGCCGCCGCCGGTACCCCGCCCCCCGAGTCCGTCACGAGGGGGCGGGGTTGCGTGGCAGCACGGTTCGGGGACATCGCCGTGGTAGGCGTCTACCTGTCCCCGAGCCGATCTCTCGACGAACTGCACGTCTCCCTGATGGAGCTAAATTCCGTCGTCGCTGGGTTCGGTTCCCTCCCCGTGGTCGTTTGCGGGGACTTCAACGCCTGGAACACGGCTTGGGGTTCCCGGTTCACGAACCAGAGGGGTCGGATGGTGGAGGACTGGGCCTTGGAGCTGGGCCTGGTCGTACTGAACCGGGGTTCTGTCCCCACGTTGGTGCGGATGCGGGGTGAGTCGGCGGTGGACATTTCGTTCGCCAGCCCCGCTCTGTCGCCGCGTGTAGTCGACTGGCGCGTGATGGAGGAGGTGGAGACGTACTCCGACCACCGGTATATCCGGTTTGACGTCTCCGCCGAAACCTCGGCCGCGCCGGTCCGACGGAGCCCTTGCGGTCCGCGGTGGGCGCTTAAGCAAATGGACCGGGAGCTCCTCCTGGAAGCCGCGACGGTACAGGCCTGGGTGCAAGCACCGGACAGGCCTGTCGACATCGACGTCGAGGCGGAGTGGTTCCAGGAGGCCATGTCGCAAATTTGCGATGCGGCAATGCCCCGTGTCCGTCCAGGACGAGCTAAGCGCCAGGTGTACTGGTGGTCGCCGGAGATCGGCGCTCTGCGCAATGCGTGCAATCACGCGCGACGCCGGTACGCCAGGCACTGCAGGCGCCGCATCCGCCCGCCGGATGCGGAGGTCAGAGAGGCGGAGCTATATGAGGAATACAGAGAGGCAAAACGCACCCTCCGAACGGAGATCAAGCGGGCCAAACTCGAGGCCCGCAACGTGTGGCTGGGGTCTCTGAACGCGGACCCATGGGGGCGCCCGTACAAGTTGGTACGGGACAAGCTTCGCCCCTGGGCTCCGCCGTTGACTCAGAGTCTCCGGCCCCAACTCGTGGAGGGTGTGGTTAGCTCTCTGTTCCCTGCGCGGGAGGAACACTCCCCCCCGCCCATGGCTCCGCCTCCGCCAGCGGTGTCAGACGCGGATCGCAACAGCGACGACGACGAAAATGCTCCAGAAGTGACCGAGGTAGAGCTGAGAGTGGCGGTGCGAAGGCTTAGTGCCAAAAACACCGCCCCAGGACCCGACGGCTTGCCAGGGAAAGCCTGGGTCCTGGCCATGGAGGCTCTCGGGCCTCGACTGAGAGGGCTCTTTAGCGCATGCCTGGAGAGGGGCCAGTTCCCACTTCGCTGGAAGACGGGGAAACTGGTCCTCGTAGCGAAGCCAGGGCGCCCTGCGGACTCTCCGTCCGCATACCGGCCCATTGTGCTGCTCGACGAGGTGGGCAAGCTCTTTGAAAGAGTAATTGCAAACCGCCTCGTCGTGCGGCTAACACGGGTGGGGCCGGACTTGTCGGACGGACAGTTCGGCTTTCGCAGGGCGCGCTCTACAATAGACGCCATCATGCGCGTGCGAGCCCTCACGACAGGGGAAGCGGTGTCCCAGGGTAGGTGTGTCGTGGCAGTGTCCTTGGACATTGCCAACGCCTTCAACTCCCTGCCCTGGAGTACGATCCGGAGGGCACTCCGGTACCACCGGGTGCCCGAATACCTCTGTCTAGTGGTCGAGGCGTACCTGTCAGACAGGTACATTGTCTACCCCGGTCACCAGGGAGACTGGAATCGTCGAGAGATGTCGTGCGGTGTTCCGCAGGGGTCGGTTCTAGGCCCACCCTTGTGGAACATCGGCTACGATTACGTGCTGCGCGGCGACTTCCCTGACGGGGTCAGCGTGGTCTGCTACGCAGACGACACGCTGATCCTAGCGCAGGGAGAGTCGCACCAGGCGGCGGTCGCTCTAGCGACACGCGGGGTTGCGATAGCCGTTGGTAGGATCCAGGAGTTGGGACTCGAGGTGGCGCTGCATAAATCCGAGGCAATGTGTTTCCACGGCCCTCGGAACGCGCCACCATCGGACTCCCAGCTTACGGTAGGAGGAGTTCGCATCGGCGTCGGGTCGACGATGAAGTATCTGGGACTCGTCCTCGACAGCCGGTGGAATTTCGTAGAACATTTCCGACGTCTGGCTCCCAAGCTTCTCCGGGCTGGGGCTGCTCTCAAGCGGCTCCTGCCCAATCTTGGGGGTCCAGACGCCTCCTGCCGGAGGCTCTACGCGGGGATCGTTCGGTCCATGGCCCTCTACGGGGCGCCGGTGTGGGCGCCGTCGCTGGCAAAGCGACCGGCGTCCATACTGAACGCCTGCCAGAGGGTCATGGCAATACGGATGGTGCGGGGTTACCGCACGATCTCCCGCGAAGCGGCGAGCCTTCTGGCTGGCCTACCACCGTGGGATCTGGAGGCAACAGTCCTTGCACACATGCACGACATGCGCGTGGAGATGCAACGCCGGGGTGAAAGTCCACTGCCGCAACATGTCAAGGCATGGCGGACAGAGCTCCGGCGGGATCTTATGGTGAAATGGCGTCAACGGCTATCGCAACCCAGTGCTGGGCACGCCACGATTATGGCGGTAAGTCCCCTCTTTGAGGCGTGGCTGGAAAGACCTCACGGCGTCCTTACCTTCCGCATGACGCAGGTCCTCACCGGACATGGCAAGTTCGGGAGGTACCTGCATCGGATTCAAGCGGAAGAGACGCCCGGGTGTCGCCACTGTGCGCAACGCCCGGAGGACACGGTGGAGCACACCGTCGAGGTGTGCCCTGCCTGGGCGGAGCATCGCCGTGCCCTCGTGGGGGCGATCGGCGGCGGAGACCTCTCGCGCCGGGCCCTGGTCGAGGCCATGGTCCGGAGTGAGGAGGAATGGCAGGCGGTCGCCTCCTTCTGCGAAGCAGTAATGCTTGCAAAGGAGGAGGCCGACCGTATCAGGCAACGGCGCCCTCGCCGCCGTCGCCGGGATTCCGATCCCGATTTCCGGCCACCGTAGACGCGGGCTCGCGGACGGCGAGCCATGGGTAGCTCGCTGTCCGATCGTCCGGTAATGGACCGAGTCCAAGACGTCGACGGCGCGCACTGTTCCCGCGCGCCTCAAGGAGTTGTCAGCAGCAGGAGGGGCCCAGCTGGGTCGAAGCCTACTGGGGACAGGGTTGTCCGAAAGGGAGCTCGTGCCCCGGTATGAAGGCTAGAAGGAACGGCGCGGGGTTTTTAGTCAGTAAGAGTCTGACACTGTCTCCCGCTCCACCCAAGAGCGGGTTTCGTCAAAGATGATTTTCCCCGTCGAGAAAAAAAAAAAAAAAAAAAAAAAAACACTGCACTTGAAAGTTTTATTTTTTATTTTTTTATTATTGATGATCTCGCATCTGATGGATATAAATAACTAAGTTCTAATTAATAGGCACGTGACAGTAATTAATGGCTTATAGCCAAAACGAGTTTCTAATATAGAAAGTTTTAAACCCAATCAATTTTCAAGGACGTTCGGGTTCAGATACTGAAGAGGGGTGATTGATCTATTAGAGTGTAGGTTGCTACTTATGTTACCATGTCCTTCAAAACTCTTCAACTGTTTACCTATAACAAGTATCCGACAGAAACTAGTTTTTAAGGTCGAAACCGAAATCGAATTTCGGCTTTGATATCAGTTCCATTTGAAATAAAAACTGATTTATACAAGGTGTAATACTTACTATTTGAATTTTTTTTTTCAGGAAACGGAAAGAAAGTCGGCCTCCAAGTTTTTAATTTTGTATGGTGAGGCCGATTTTCTTTTTCGTTTCCTGAAAAAAATCGTGTGGAAGGTTGTTCAATTTCGTCTACTGAGCAAGCCCTTAAAGTTTGCGGAGGGCTGTCCCTTACACCTTGTAAATCGTATCTGGCAGTCGTTTTACGTGTCCTCCAGGCGATTTCCACGACGGTATCACCCGGATGTTTTTACGTACGAATCAGGAGCAGGAACCTCCTGAACTTATCATGTTTGGTAAAGACCTGCGTCAAGTGGAAGTTGAGGACGCCGTGACGTCTTTCCAGCCACTCCTCAAAAAGGAGACTTACCGCCAGCCGTAATAGGGAATGTGTTTCATATCGTCATATCTATTTGAAAATTGCTTTCTGTTTCTTTAAAATCTCAGGCGCATTTGGGAACAAAATATTCCCAAACATAATCCAACGCTCCATCCACGCAACACTGCAAATTTGTTTCGCAACCTGCCTTCCAACACTTTACGACACATCCTCGTGACGCGGGACATGTTGGGTAATTTGACAGCGTTGCGCGTCACGATGGTGGACATTTTTGTCCCCTTGCGTATCTGAGACGTTAATATAAGAACAATAAATATACATACATATAATAAGACTATTTTTGCAACTTTTATAAAACATTGTGCATTTCGTTAGAGTTTATTTTTTCACCATTATGTATGGAATGAAAGAGTAACAGGACAAAAGTTCCAGGAAAAATTGTGTTAATACAACATTTGTAAAATAAACAGTTTCCAATAGTTTTGTAACGTTCTTTTCCTGCAATATAATGTATATTTTTATTTGGCACAATAAATTATTATTATTAAAAATATATATATGTTATTAATATAGAGAAAATTTATATTTATCATAATTTTGACCATTTTTTTTTTTATATGAGAACACACTGATTCTGGAAAGGGAAGGGTCTAGAGTGCTGACCACGCGCTGGAAGACACAGTGTTGTATGGCCTTCTGCTAGGTGGACCGATGTGATGACCTGGTGGAGGCCGCAAGAATCTGCTGGATGCGAGACGTACAGGACAGGTATACATGTGGTGGCTGCTTGGTTGATACATGTCCAGCAGTGGACGTCTTTCGGCTGAAATGATATATATACTAATATGATAATATATATCTCATCCAAAAGGTTAGTTTTCAACCCCATATTTTAAATTGTTTTAGTTAGATTAGTAAAGTGTTTATTTTCTTTTTTTAATATACTAGCTTCCCCAGTGGTTTCGCCTGCGCTTATTAAAAAATTTCGCCTATGTCACTCAGAGATAAAGTTCAAGTCAATTATTTTTTGAGTTTATTCATTACAAATAAAAATACAAATCTTTCCTTATTATAATAGTAGTATAGATAATTTATAGTATGTTCAATACTTTCTAAGCGATTGTTAAATAAAGTCATATTGTTTGAAAAGAAAAACCTGACTCTTTCACTTTACAAATTGGATTGAGAAAGTACCGAGGTGCTTGTTGTTTGCGAATGCGAAATCATTGTAAATTATGAGAGTTTTAATTACTCCCTAACGCGGAAAGAGTAATTATAGGGACGCCTCAAACTTCTGAGGCGTCTCTTCAAGATGCCTCCAAAGTTTTTTCTTCTATAAGCGAATTGAATACCTTTTAAATCATATTCTCACACAACGGAAAACGAAGACAAAGGTAGGTACTTAAGAAAAAGGCATTGAATGAGCAGAAAATATTTATCTGACTCAGATACAATACAATAAACATAAAGAATTAATGAAAATATATAAACAAAAAATGGAAATTAATGAATGATGTGTTTTTTTTATGGTGGGGATAATCATCCAAGGATAACCCAGCGGGGGCTTGGACGGAGTGGGAGATAGTGTCAGACTCTTACTGACTAAAAACCCACCCCGTTCCTTCTAACCTTCATACCGGGGCTCGAGCTCCCTTTCGGATAACGCTGGCCCAAGTAGGCTTCGACCCGGTTGGGCCCCTGCTGTTGCTGACAACTCCTTGAGGCGCACGGAAACAGTGCGCGTCGTCGACGTCTTGGGTTCAGGAGGGGCCCATCTGGGTCGAAGCCTACTGGGGTCGGGGTTATCCGAAAGGAAACTAGAGCCCCGGTATGAAGGCTAGAAGGAGCGGCGCGGGGTTTTTAGTCAGTAAGACTCTGACACTGTCTCCCGCTCCACCCAAGAGCGCGTTTCGTCAATGATGATTTTCCCCGCCGACAGAAAAAAAAAACTTCTTGGGTTCGGTCCGGACAGTTACCGGACGGTCAGACAGCGAGCCAGAAATCGGGATCGGAATCCCGGCTCATGAATGATGTGATGTTGAAGTGTAAAGTTTGGCGAGCTAAAAATATATTGTTAAGGTAATGTTAAAAATAAATTAGAGAATAAAAAAAAACAAGCAATGAAATCTACTACATAAAAATCTTAAATCAAAGTGTTCGTGTTGCCTCCTCCAAAAGGGCATGACGATGTTTACAATTTTTTTTTGTGTATTTGGTAGGTCGGACATTAGGTCACAGGCGATTTTTTACCCTCCAATCCCCACCCCCTAATTTTTTTTTGATAATTTATTTGTAATTTGTATTTTTTTTATTTTTTTTTTAAAGTCATAGAACAGAAGTTGTGGTTTATGATGTTAGTAACATAGTCCTGAGAGGTTGCTAGTGTTTTACAAGTAACCCTGTATACGTCGATACTCCAACTACCCTTCAAGTTTGTCTATTTATTGAATCTGAATATGTCAGCAGGATTTAGATGGGCAACCTTCAGAAATAGTTTCGAAATCGAAAAGTTTATTTAGAAAAATGTTAGACCTTCGCAGAAACTTTTAAACTAGACTTTCCGCTCTACAGAATACTCGACAGACTTCGTAAAAATGTTGTTTTTGTGAAGACAAATAAGTGTCTAAAAAGTTTGTAGAGAAAACTTTATATATGGTTCTATAGAGACAGAACCATACAAAAGTTCTAGACATGCAGTGGCGTAGCTAGGCGTGGGCGAAGTGGGCCCTCGTTCACGGCCTCGCGCCTATAGCCTCGCGAGGGCTCTTTACGAGCGAGGTTTTTAAGCTATTGCATAGCTTCTATCGCGGGCCTTGAGCGTGGAGACCGAATCCAGAAATTCCGTAACAAAAAAAACCTAACACCCCCCACTAAATGGTTGTCATGGCAACTTATCAAGTTCAATCACAAATAATGATCACTTATTAAAGAATTAAAAGTTCACACGTCTTTTTTTTTACAATTGACTAGCTTTTGCCCACAGCTTTGCCCGCGTACATAAAATATAGCCTATGTCACTCAGGACTAAAACTGCTTTCTATTGGTGAATACATTTTGGAAATCAGACCAGTACTTTCAGAAATCACTTCCTACAAACATAAAAACAAAAAAAAACTTTACCTCTTTATAATATTAGCTCGTTTGACCACTATTTCACCTGATGATAAGCGACGATGTGGTCGAATACTGGTTTGCGACGGTCACAGTTTTCGAATTTATGATAGAAAAAGATCTCGTTGATGTGCGTTCGCCCACGTCTAAATTAGTGCACTCTACGCCTCTGTCCACAGGGTACTGTTAACAGGTTTCTCAAAACTTGCGTGTCAGTGAGTGTTTTATAGAAACTGACCGGCTATTTCTGTATTGTATTTTTGTACAATAAATAACACTAAAAAGAAATTCTTTTAGATTAGAATAGAATAGAAATACTTTTATTCGGTACAGAACAGACACAGCGTGCCCGCACCGAAAGGGTGACCACCTCAGCATTTGCTGGGCGTTAGACACCTAGCTATGCTTTTTGGTATTATTAGTTTTTGTCCTTCTTTTTGTGTCGATATTTGGGGACCTGTTCACCTCTATTATTGGCCTCGTATAGATTCTGAACTGACGTATGTGCTGTGAAGCGATTCCATTTTTTTTGGTTGGAAAAACATCCATTGACATCTCCCGCCCTTGGGCGGAGTGACTAGCGTGTCAGACTTTTTTTGACTAAAACCCACTCCTAGTTTCTTCGTTGCCTTTCATTCCAGGGCCGGGTTTTCCTTTCAGAAGCGAACCCATGGCTCCAGTAGGCTTGGACCCTGCTGAGCCCTTACACTTTTGCTGACATATCCTTGAGGCGCGCGTGGAACATGGAGGTCATCGGTTCACTTTGTGGGAGACTTTCCAAACAGCAGTTTTGCGAGAGATATAATCCTGCCCACGGCAGTTCTTCGTGCTATGTCGGTAACCTAGTTAGGTTCTCTTACGGTAACTTCGGTATTTTTTCAATAATATAATTATAGTTACAACAGTAAAAATCATAAACATTTCTACAAACTTTCACAGTTATTATAATGATTTTACGTGTTCTAAAGTACTCTTTTATCACGATAAAAACATGCAGACACATACACACGATTAAAATAATAAATGATACAATAATAAAATATCTGGGGCGGTCGTACGTCAGATCTAAGGGCTTGTTCACGACCTTGCCGCTGTGAGCGGTAGCTAAGCGCGAGGCGGTGAGCGGTAAGATCAAAAGTGTGAAAATGTTTGAAGCACGCCACGAGACGCCGCTCATAGCGCCCCGCGCCCGCTTAACGTAACCGCCCCGCTCGCCGTTACCAGGTACAAAGTCGTTACCAGGCCGTAAAAGCGCTAACAGTTATAATATAAGTATGGTAAACGAAAAAAAATTGGAACAAGAAAAAGCTAGGTAGCTCTAGTCTGGTTTTTCAAGTGTAATAACGTTTGAAGGAACGTAAGTCAAGAAACCATTAAAAACTTTATTCATAAGAAAACAAAGTAAGTACAGCGAACCCACACAGATTTAATTCCCAGTATACAGACTTCATCATTAGTTTTGTAGCACTAGTGTTTAATTAAGCTAAAAGCTTTTTGTCGTTCCAACGAAAAGCAGGTAATTATTAAATTGGCAACACATTTTTACGAGCTAGTGATTAGTATTTTGCGCTGGCAAGCCCTACAGCGCTATTCACAATTAGTTAGATGAGGTAATTAATGGGTATAACAATGTTTTGTTAAGTGCCTTTGACTCAATTTGAATGCGAAATTATATTGCGTTCCCGGTAATGAGAGGTGGAAACTCATAAAATTAGGGTAAAGGGCAGGTAAATTAACTATTGAGGTATTTTAATACAGTAGGTCTCTTCCCTATTTTCCTGTATGGAAGCTGAAACATGGGCGATCCTAAAAAAGCACCGTAAAAACATTGACGCTCTTGAAATGTGGTGCTGGAGGAGTCTACTGAGGATAAAATGGACTGCTCACCGCACTAGAGTTTCCATTCTGAAAGAGCGTCGCATCAAAGAAAGACTTTCATCGATTGTGCAACTGCGACTCTTTAAAATGTTTGGACATATCATCCCCAATGAAAGCTCTTTAGAACGTTTAGTGGTACAGGGTAGAGTATAGGGCGAACGTTTTCGCGCTCGATCACCTACCAGATGGACAGACCTCATCAAATCAACTTCTAAGTGTTCCCTCATTGAATGCACGCGCAGTTCCACGAATAGAGAGAGATGGACAAGTCTCGCCGCAGTTTATCCGCAATTAAACTACTAGACGATCGATGACCACGACCACTCCGTCAGGAGTGTATGACGGAGCAGAAGAAAGCTCTCTTGCCCACTGCCCGATTGTTTGAAAATGATATCGTGACCCCGGAATATAATGGGCAAATGAACGATGCAACTGTGTGGGTTTTAGTTAGTAAAAGTATGATATTCTCTCCTGCTCCAAATAATTTCATGATTTCTTGGGATAATTTTCTGCTATCATGCGGGCAAAGTCATTTGCAGCAGCTAGTAAACACATTGCTGCTTGAAAGAAAAAAAATACAAAGCGATAATGTGTATATTTCGCTGAAGAGTGATTTGAAATTAAATTTTTTAGAAAAAAATTGTTGAAAATTGCGAAATAGTCAGACATTATGGTAAAAGCATCTAAATCCGACTTTTTTTTAATTTTTTTTTTTCTAAAAGTTTTATATATTTCTCTCCTATATAGTTTATTCAATGTCACTTAGTAATTTTTGCCTGTAAAGCATCGATTAATTTTCTGAGGGCGAAACCGCTCGCGTTTCTTTATATTTCGGTCTATCTTCCAATAAAATCAATTAGAACATATTGCTCTGACTTGTGGCAATCTTCATCTATGTCACGTCATTTAATTAAATACCTGAATCCAATTAAGTTCCTACTGTGATATACGGGACACTAATAACTGTTGAAATCAAGCTTTGATTAATAAGTTAATTTATGGGCTCGTAAAACGCTAAATTAGTGTCCTGAAATCGCAAGACAGTGTAGCGGTATACCACGAAGGAGATTTTAGGTCGGCTTAGATGTCTTCCTTATGAATTGGCAAGAAGTGGCTCAGAGCCGGGAGAAATGGAAGGAATGGAGGGAGATCTTTGCCCAGCATTGGGATAGTACAGGCTAGATATAATAATTGTTAAGGTCTAGCTTCTGTCAGTAGCTTTACTTGCGCAATACAGAAAAAAAATTCAAAGTATCGTACTTTCACGATAAAAAGGAATCTTATGTGCAATTCGGGGTTGGGTACGTTTGAGAGAGTGACTGTGGCCCTAAAACGCTAGGAGGTACTAAAGGATACAGTTAGGATTTAGTTACTAAAAGTCTGACACGTCTTTTCGTTCCACCCTAGAACACGAAAAGTCGCTTTGCATTATAGGACCACGGGTTTCCGTTTTAGAAAACTCCCATGACTCTAGCGGTCAATGGGCCTGCTGGGCCTCTGTGGTACGCTGACATCTCTTTGAGGAGTGTATAGAATAATACGCGCTGTTGTCGACTTGAGCTCAATCCGGACGATTGCTGGAAGGCCGGACGGTAATCTACCCATTAATTCTTGTTCGCAATCCCGCGTCTACCGCCATGGTTATGGTGTGCCCAGCACTGGGTTGAGATAGTCGCTATCGCCATTTCACTATATTTCGCTGAGACTCTGCCCGCCATTTTGCGATTTTTTGCGACAGCGGAGTTTCACCACGGTGATGTTTCTTTTCCAAGCGCAAATCGCACATGCATGCAAGGATTTTTGTCTCCAGATCATACGACGGCAGGCCGGCAAGGCGTCTCGCCGCTTTTCGGGAACCCACCACTATTCGTATTGCCTTGACTATAGAAATCTTTCTTATATCTATGGCCATGACCCTCTGGAACGCGTTCAGTTTGGCCGTCGGTCCCAAGTCGCTTCCGACGGCTCCGACACCGGAACTTCAAAAGGTGTTATGAACCGCACTATTTCAACGTAACATAAACATTTGAGTGCAGTTGCGGTCTTTATGAAAAGTTCTTTTTCGCAATAGGAACTAATTAAAACTCGTGAAAGGGAAGGGCAATTAATATTTTATCGATTTTATTTTATTTATGGTTTGCAGTGCAGTTTTAACTTAAAGATTATTTGAGAGCCAAATGAAATGCATTTTTCATGAATGAAAGTTAATTTAACCTAGTTTCTTCTATAGAAAGTCGTTTCAGTTTTCATCAGCAAAATACGAGGAATAAGAAATTACATTAACTATCGAGAAATAAGCATTTTTAATTATAAATGTTAGTTATTTTTCAAAGTGCTTGATTGCAGTAGGTATAATCAGTTGCTTTTTTTTTTCATACTAACTATCGGTTTTGACTTTAATCCATAAAGAGGTAGCAAACGTTCCTTCTTGGTCTTTACTAATGTTATTATCAATATCATTATTAAAGCCCTAGGGTAACCCGCAAAATAAAATTGACCTAAAGTTTTTTGCATTTTACAGCTCAGTGTCAAGTCAACAATCGTATAAAAACGAAATAACACTCGCTGATTAATTACGAAATCTCAGAAACTATAATACTTACAAAATAAAAATTTGACAGGTAGGGTCTTCATAGGGTGTAGACATCCACTAAGAATGGATTATACGAAACTTCATCCCTAAGGGGGTAAAACGGCGGTCCAAAGGTTGTATGGAGAAACCAAATTTTACGCGGGCGAAGCCGCTGGTAGAAGCTAGTGATTTACCCATGTTATATAATTTTTATTAAAGACTAATTTTCATTAATTATGGTTGGGGTTTTAATTTATAGTAGGACTGTATTGGGAAAGAAAAATCTCTGTTGGGGTAGTTATCCTTTCGATACTTCTATAGCTTCTTTAACGATAAAGCCTAAGATTGCTTTTTTTTGGGAGGGCAAAGCAGGAGAGCGAGTCAGACTTTTACTGACTAAAACTACACTTATGTTCCTTCAGTTGCCCTATGCATTCCAGAACCTTGGGTTTCCCTTTCGAAAGTCAACCCAATGCTCCAGTAGGCTGCGGCCCTGCTGGGCCCTAGTTGCTGACATCTCTTTGAGGCACGCATGGAACACGTAGATAGTAACAATTAGCTACTAAGCTAACAAGCTATAGACCAGCCAATTGATGCCATGCTTTTCTGTGTACCTATTTACACAATATTCCATATTTTTAACAGGGTTCAGTACATAAGCATCTACGTCACAAGTTATTTTACATGCGTTACCAAGAACCAATCATTGGGGCTCCCTCCACCTCCACTCGTCGCACGTTGTTTCGCATAAAAAATATGTAGATTGAATCAGTTTTTCCATCGTTGAATGCAAATTGTTATGTTCAGCAAAACTGTGTGCTGGGCGAGTGTGATAAGCATAGTTAGCAACTACACTTGATGTTGTGACTTTAAACCGGTTACAGTGACGTTACGTGGCTTCGAAGAGCACTTTCACGTAGAAATGAGAGAGAATTGAATTTTGATTTTCTGTTAAGTCCGTTTTCGAAATGTTTGCTTTGTACGTGCTGTCAGGTTTGATAGTTTAGCGCGGTTCGAAGGTTTTTATAAATTAGTATTGTCACCCTCTCTCGCTTCACCCAGAGCGAGAGTAGTTATTTGTTAATTCTCATTTAAAAACAGCATTAATGGTAATGCTGTTTCATCGTGGCGTTGCTGCCAGTCATGTTTGCATGGCTATGGCTGGTATTTCTATTTCTGTATGTAATTACACTATAAATATTTATAGTAAGTTAATATTTATGTACATATATTTTAAAATTGCCAAAAATATTATACCATTTCTTGACGAAAAGCTGCATGCTGAAAAATTACCTACGATTGTTTCCAGTTGCGTTTCTCCAGAATAATTTAACATATACTTAATGCAGTTTAGTTTACGTAACGACAGAGACTCCACCTCTAACAAGACACAAAATATGATTAATTACAGTGACCTTAGAAATAAAATACTTCTAAAAATATTCACTAATCAAAATTCGCTATAGCGATATTATCATCATCATTTCAGCCAAAAGTCCACTGTTGGACATAAACCTCCCACAAGTGTCGCCACAACGACCACTACTGTGCGTCTCTAGTCCATCAGGTTCCTGCGACACTCGCCAGCACATGGCATCGGTCCACCTTGTGGGAGGTCTTTCAAAGCTGCGTCTTCTGGTACAGGGTACAGTAGGTGCTAGCGACATAAGCATAAGCATAATCAGCGTTGTGCCCACTGTTGGGAGTCAGGCCTCCTCTCCAGGAGAGGGGATGGGTCGTTATCCACCACGCGGGCCCAGTGCGGGTTGGTAAATGTCACATGTCTTCGAATTTTCGGTTCTAGGACATTTTTCATGTTTCTCACGATGTTTTCCTTCACCGTTTTGAGAGTAGTGGTGATGAAATAAATTACACAGAGTAATGTCTGCCTGGATTTGAACCCGTGACCACGATATAACAATAAACAATTAAGTTATTTTAAGCAACCATTTGAAAATCTATTTTCAGTAACAGAGCAAACTTGTGTCATGGCCTTAAATAACGCTGTTATTTAAGGCCAAGCCACAACAAAACGTTGCCACTTTAGTTTATTTGTGAAACAAAAGTGGTTTTTATTTTAATAATATACTGTTTAATAATCATAAAAGGTTTTTGTGGCAGGTTAAGCTGCTTTCAGTGGCTAAATGGTTAAATGGAAAATTGTTGAATTGAGTGACAATAAATTGAGATGTTATTCTAAGGGAAAGCTTAATTTGGGACATGAGGTACTATTGTTATTTACGGCCTTGTTTTATTTTTTGAGACGTTGTTGTAGATTTGAAATTAAATTTCTCATTTGCTAGGTTCTGTTTTAGGTGTAAAATCATCTAATGACGTGTCTTGCTCTTGGGCGGAGCGGGAGGGCGTTTCAGACTTTAACCGACTAAAACCCACTCCCATTCCTTCTTTGTTTTCGTTCCAGGACCCTTGGGTACACTTTCGCACAACTAAGTCATGTATTTTCACCCTGCTGTCATCCTACCCATGCTAATAAAACCTTAATATCACATTTATGACAAAAAAACTATATTGAAGTGTAGTTTGCGAATACGATTTCGTTTTCTTGTCTGTCACGTCGCTTCGTGGGTACGCCCTAGCATTTTTATTGGCAGTCGTATTCGTATCCGAGGATGCATCCACGTCGCTTACGGGGGACGCCCTAGTATTAGACTTATTTCTTACGGTTGTTCTTTTCATTTTATATTTGAACGAGGAGGTGTGAAATTTGGCTCGAGTTTTACGGCCGGTTGCCACCAGACGCCAAGACTGTCGTTCTACTGCAGAGCGTGAGTGCCGCCGTTGGTCCTTTTAGACTCATCCGCCGCCATTTCTTCTGTGTACTCCAGCCCAAATACACAGCACTGCTATTGGCCTCACCTCCGAATATGTCAGAGAAGCCCGGAACAGGGGTTTCATAACGGAGTTTCCATCTCCGGCCGAAGACTTAAAGTCACCCGAAGGGCACAATTATCCCCAAAATATTGGAAAAGAATAAAAATCAGCCTGTGTAAAAAGTATTCGTATTTCCTAATACATTTCAGTAGAGATAAGTGAGATAACACACGGAACATCAATAAAGTCCTCGTTATTGAGTCTCTCGCTTTTTATTACATATTCAGTAGAGCCTTTCAGAATGTGAACTAATTCATTTGATGCTACGGTAAATAATGTCTATAGAAAATAAAATTAAAGGAAAACGGTTTGAGACAATTATAATCAGTACATATTGTCCTGCTGCTAAATAAAGACGGTTTTTCGATTTACGGCATTTTTTGTCGGTGACCAATAAATTCACACTAGTTGACTCAGCAAAAGTTGTTCTTCTCTATAAATTACTAGCTTTTGCCCGCGGCTTCACCTGTGTACATAAAATATAGCCTATGTCACTCAGGAATAAAGTAGCTTTCTATTGGTGAAAAAATTTTAGCAATAGGATCAGTATAACTTTCAGAAATTACCTCCTACAAACAAAAAAACAAACTTTCAATCTTTATAATATTAGTGTAGATTAACTTCATTATTTTTGTCTTTCTAAACGTAATAGTAAATACAGACAGAAGAAACTGTTTCTTTTTTTTAATCCTTTCCCTTCTCCAGAAATAACGCCTGTATCGTCGGTGCTGTCACAAACATTTAGTGTCTCCACTCACGTGAAGTTAGAAGCGGCAACAAAGAAAGCTGAAGCGCACGACAGCCACTTGTGGCCTGTGGCTGCTACTTTTTTTTAACCAATGCGCGCAGTATCAGGGCTCTTTCGAAGAAGGTCTAAATACGCGGCGTCGTTTAATGGCCGGTTTGGGCCACAAGAAGCGAGCAGCGGAGAGTAACGTATGGCGGCCACCGGCGTCAACCGTGTGCGGTGAATCCATATAAAATTTATGAACCCTACAGGAAATATGCAAGTGGCGGCGTTTTGTGGTTGTGGTTGGTGGCCCGTATGCGACGACCCTTAAACCCACTTGCAAAAGATACCAAGACTCGGAACAATTATTTGTAGGCCATGCAATATTGGTTCCATGCATGAATCGTATCTGTGACGTGTAACGTAGCAGCCAATCACTCAACTAGTGGGAAATTGGTGTCAGATCCAACACCAATCAACTTGCCAACTCCCAATAAATCATCCAAAAGATATAGCCTCCTTTCAATCTTCGGTCACCATACCCCCCTTCCCCAAAAAGTTGTTGAGCTGAAATATTCAGTTTCAATCAACAAGCCACCGCCGCATCGTGCGCCCGATATGGAAAAACGTTGGAATATTTTATTGCGCTATACTAAATTGTGACTCTGCAGGCATAGCCAAGTTACGACCTTTTCGTGTCGAATCTCTTTCTACAATCGATAAAACCTCAGTGACAGTACCATTTGTAACATAAAACTAAAGGATGTTGCGGTGAACATTGTAGAAATGATTACATTTCATTCTGTCATTTTGAACAATGTGAACTTGGCTAAGAATTTTGTTCATATGATGTCATTCTCTTACATTTGATTAGTTTTCTACTAGCGTTAACGATTATAGACTATCAACCTAGCTAAGCCTGCTAATCTGCTGAATAATAACGTTGGAAGTTATTGTTACAATTAACTAGCTTAAATTTCTCAGTAGATAAATGGTCGTGGAACGCAAAGGGCAAAGAAGGAACAGAGATGTGTGGTTTTAATTAGTAAATTTGACACGTCCTTTCGTTTCGCCCTAGAGCAACAAAATTCGTTGGATGCCTCACCTTAAAAAAAGGGCTTCGGAATTTTTCGAAATAACTACTGTGACCCTGAAACGCAAAGTGCCACTGACGGAACACAGAAGGATTATAATCAGTGAGTCTAACACATCCTCTTGCTCCACCTAGAGCGGAAGCTATTTGATGGATTCCCAACTCAAAAAGAAATCTGTTACAATAGAATATTCCTTTAAACCTTTCTAATAAATTAACCTCCTTTTTCGTCACCTCCGCTCGAGTTCCGGTCCTGATCCATTATTTACGGAACCAATCACATCGCAAAAATCGTTCTAGCTATTCCTATGTCTGTAATTCGTCTGTTGTAATCAGGTTCCCCATTAATTTGCGTCACGCTTTTTCAGAGCGTGACATTTTCCTTTCTTAGCGAGTGGTAGAACGTGTAAGGAAAATATTGGAACTGAATAAATCAGCCTTCCCTTGTAGTGTTTTTGTTTAGCTGCATCTAGTTTGAAAAGGTAGCTTAGCTAGTACATCTACTTACTAAAGTATGAACCAACACACACATGGATACCTACGAGTATATATATATGAACATATGGGCTTTTATTTGGATTTAAGCTGCCGGACAAAGCAAAAAAAGCATCGATAGTTAAGAATTTACGGTATATCCAGAATTATGGTGTTTTGGTGTTGGGCCCGCGTAGATAGAACGGCGTAGCGTTACGGTCTGGTCACGATTTCAAGGCGTGCGGCGCGGCGAGGTGGTAAACGCGCGCGTTTTCGCCATGAGTGGCGTCTCGTGGCATGCTTCAAACATTTTCATATGTTTGAATTTACCACTCGTCGCCCCGCGCTTAGTTGCTCACAGCGGCAAGGTCGTGAACGGGCCGGTATGGTGAATAATTTGAATGCCTTCGAGTTTTTGGTGACAAGACCCTTCGTTGGTGGGAAAACATCACTTGACTTTGCCACTTCTCTCGCTCTAAGTGTAGCGAGATGAAGTGGCAGATTTTTACTCACTTAATCCCATGTGTGTTTAGTCAGTTGTCTTTTCCGCCAGCCATGGTTTGACCCTACGACTAGGCCCACCGTGCGCCTCTTTCCCTGTGCAGCTACCACTGAGCCACATAGACAACCTCTCACTGTTTTACGACCTTCAAAATAATATTTACCTACTTGTGAATAAGACCTCAGTAATTCGGGACGTACCAGCTCATTGTACGAAGTTTGCCATTCTCTCCACTTCATAAACACGAATCGTGTCAGTTTGTGTGTCAAATGTATTAGACACTCTAGACGTATTAAATGAGGCTGTCAACTACAGTTCGGGCCTATTGTCTAATATATTACAAGGCTTTACTTAATCTGGGGAGATAAGGTAACATTGTAAGCGGTAAGAAATTTAGAAGTATTTAAACATGATACTGGAAATCTGCTTACTTCAGCGGACCCACTGTATAGGCAACGTTTTGTTTTCATAAAAAAAATTACCGACTTTACTAAAAATTCGGAAAAGTCGGATTCATTGAATGTAGCTACCTATCCTTTTCTCCCATCTTAAAGATGCATATTTTTGTTCTGTTGGCATCCTACCATACTATATAAATAAAAAAAAACCGCATAAAATCGGTCCATTCGCTTAGGAGCTACGATGCTTCTGTGTAATTTTTTTTTTATTTTTGGTATACAATAAAGAATTTATCTATCTATGTACATACATACAAACACAGAGACACGTCAAACCTATAACAAACCACTTTTCGGTTGGGGGTTATGAAAACCTTATAAAATATTTGTTCTCGACTACACTCTTAATTAGTGTAAAAAAACTCTAAAAAGTTTTGTATTTCTATCAGATATTCCCGAAAATGCGATGAACAATTTCAGAAAAGTTGAATTGTTGCTATAGATCCGAGTGCTTCAATTACGCTCCCGCTTTGCCCGCGTTCTTACCGAGTACAACCGAGTTCTACTCGCTTCGACATTAAAATGCATGGATCAATTATAGTCTCGATAAACTGGGTTTAAAAGCCAGCTTCGGAAAATGTTTTAAAATCAATCGTGAAGGTTCGTGGTGGACAAAGTTTCAATGTACCTACTTGTACCGGGTGATTTCAAATGAGCGTCTAAAACTGATACGAAATTGAGGAAAATAATAAGTTTTGCTCGATTTTTTTAGTATTTATTTTATCTACTAGCTTTTGCCCGCGGCTTCGCTCGCGTTAAATTCGGGGTAACACGGTTGTCCTGGGCAATGGGGGGTTAGAAAGAGACAAAAGTAGCCTATGTCACTCTCCATCTCCACTTAAAAAAATCACGTCAATTTATAATATTAGTATGGATTTAACAATATAAGTACTCACAATAATAAAACAAAAAAAGAAGGAAACAGAAAAATAGTACATAGGTGGTGCATATTTCTAAAGAAATCTCTTCCAACGAAAGGAGAGTTGGAGAAAATACAGATTTAGACACTGTGTGTAAAAGTAAAATTAAAATTAGTACACACAAAATACAAAGCCAACAAAATACAAGTTCGGCTGATGTTAAGGCTCACTGCCGGTTGATTGCGGTCCAGTGTATTTGTAGAAAAGAACAAAATCTAGATAAAACACAAAGCAACATTGTTACCTTTGCCACTAAGCATAGTGTCTACACGCGTTCCATTTTTCCAATTTATAAAGGAAAATATAAATAAAAATAGACGGTAAACGCACATTTGAAAGAGTACACTCGAGCGTACATACCACATACAAATATAAATAATCAATCAATCTGTAAATAAATTAAAAATGTGATGAGAAATAGGTTCCACCGTATTTATATGGTTTTCTGAGCAAATAGTATGTAATTGATAAGCTGAGGGCGAGTAAAAAAAAGTATATTTTGAAACAAAAGACAAAATACCAAAAGAGGTTTTTCAATACACTTACTCGAAAACCCGCTTTTATTCCACCACTTTTAGGCAGGCAATAGACTATTTTACGCACAAGTGCAGAAAAGTGCGCGTGTTCTTCCCTGCCACCATGTCATAATATTTATCGTATCAGGCTTGGCGTGCGTCGACCCCAACAAGTCCCCGGTCACTTTCTGAAAGTACTTACTGGGCCAATTGCTAATTTTTTTTTCACCGATAGAAAGCTGCTTTATTCCTTGCTAATTTTTTTTTCACCGATAGAAAGCTGCTTTATTCCTGAGTGACATAGGCTATATTTGATGTACGCGGGTAAAGCCACGGGCAAAAGCAAGTGGATGAATAAAATTCGCCCCAAAACCTTCAGTTTTCATTGTCATCTTGCGTGAAACATTACTTGAGCTGTGCTAAGCATGCCTTTGACACCATATCTCGTGGGAAACAATAGATTGTAACGATAGGAACCTATACACTCGTATATGTTAGGTTCGGCTATTGAAATAGTTTCACACACGAAACATTGTGGTTCCGAGAATTGCATTCCACTGAACGTTGATTTTAGGAGAGATTGAATACTACAGTCTGGTGGCCTGAATTGGAGATGCTCTTTGGTTACTGCGTGCAATGTTGTGGTAGTATAGTACTTTTTGCAGTGTTACCTACAAAAAACCTCTATGCTCGGAATTCTTCAATAGACAAACTATTCTTCTCTTATATACTCTTCTGTATTTGAAAATTTAGCACTCGAATAAAAATGAAAATGGTTGGAAATCTTGATCAGAATCGTGACGGCTGGGGCATGCGGGCTGATCCTTCGTGCGTCCGGCCACCTCTTTTGTTAGCATTAGTGCATCGCAGAACGAGGCGACCGCCTGACACTCTCTCTTGCTTCGGACCATGGCCTGTACCTAGGTCCAGCGCGAGATCGTTGGGATCGCCCCTATGAGGACTAGGCGGTGCTCTGCTCAAGCAGGGCACACCTCTGTCTCTCCACTGTTTCCACTAACCTGAATCTATGGGCCAAATAGATATCTGTTCGGTGCGGGAATAAATTTAAAACACGGTATGCAGTTCCGTAGCTGGTTCACCCAGCCAATCTTCTTCTTAGCGTATCGATGGCAAAACCAGTCAAATTCCCAGCCCAGCCCAGAATTCGGCCACGGCAATGACCCATTTATTCATTCAATTATTATTATATTATAAATAGCTCACCTTTTTTCATCCCACCATCAAGATACCGCACATCAATTACGCCAAGCGTGTCATCTCTCCCTTAAAGAGTTCGTCGCGATATTGTCGTGATTGCACTTGTGCGTAAATCCATCTAAAAATCAATTTATAAATATTAGCTCGGAACGAAGGCTTTTTACCGTTATACCGAGGTTTTTATGTTCATGCCTCATTTTATGGGCTACAGCGTTTTGGAGAATAAACAGGTAGGTAATGTCTTCAGGTACTTTGGCGTTGTTTGAGTATCGGTATCGTGTTTATAGGGCGTTTATTGGAAACCTAACATAAGCTTGAATGCTGCTCAGTTAGGAAGATTTAAGATTTCTTGAAATTTGTTGAAGATTATAGATAGAGATGTGTCAATGTAGACAATGAACAACAAGACAAGTATAGGTACAACTTAGTTGTTCATTTTCTACACCACATCAGGCACAAAATAGATAGGTACAAAGACCATCTCATGGTATGTACTTCACTTTTTATACCTACGTTCGGTGGACGCACACTAATGAGCGTTTGAGCCGGAACTGTTCGACGAGTGGGTCGAAACGCTACCGAGATATCGTATCCGTGAGCGGTATCTATGTGTGCGTTGCTAGAGCGTGCTTTGTATGTAGGTTGACTTCTGTACCTATATATTTTGTGAAATCAGGCCTGTCGCTGTGAGGTAGACTGCTATTATATACTACCTGCTGCCCGTGGCTTCGCACGCGTGAAAATAACAATTGTTTCAAGGGAACATACTCCCGGGATAAATATCCATGTACCAATTTTCCTCCAAATCTGTTCAGTCGTTCAAGTGTGAAACAGTAGCCACACATACAAACTTTCACTTTTATGATAAAAGTGTGCTATCACACTTGCCAAATTAGTGACTTTTTACAATTACTTGATACTATTATCAAGTAATTGTAAAAAGTTACTAATTTGGCAAAATACCTTTATGTTTTAATATCTTAGTGTCTGGTTAGATAACGAGTAAGATATCGACATAAAAAGTAAAAAAAAAATGTCTTTTTGAAGAACTTCAATTCAATTCTAATTTCTAAAAACTTCGACCTTATAATTATGTCCATTACACTCTACAAGGGTAATCCAATTAGACGCATTACCAATTCTTAGTTATATTTCCAGACTGAAACCGTTGAATAATTAATGTGAGATAAAACGGCTTGAAAGTAGATCAAGTAGATATTTAATAAACACTATGACCTATATATAGGTATTTATTATGGACATCTAAGTTATAGACCAGACTTTATAACGAAAGTTTATTAATAACTAAGTGATTTGGAAAGCCGTTAAGCTTTGTTGTGGCAGGCTGAGAATTTTGTATTAGGCAGTCGGCTTGCCTTTTTACTTTTCACCTGTTCCGATGTTTGTCTGTAATCAAATATTGCAAATTAAATTTTATCCACTTTCTGGCTACCAATTGAGCTGAAATTTTGCATACACGTGTAAATCAGATGACAATGCAAAATTATTATGACGGAGCTGACCCGATGATGAAACCGGAAGGTGGCTATAAGAACTTGATAGTTAAACGACACAACCTCATCGAGTTTGTGCTCGTATGATTCGTCTTGAAGAGTATTAATTATATGTATACCGAGCTATAAAAGCTTGCTATGAAAAAATTATTTTCTTTAAAAGCTTTTTTTATAATATAAACTAGTGCTTGACTGCGATCCTACTATAATGGTATGTAGTGATGCAGACGTTGAGGTGAGGCTCACTATAGTTTACTAGCTTTTACCCGCGGGTTCGCGAGCGTTTATTAATAAACTTTACTCTTTCTCTCCCTTTTCTCACTTAAAAAAAAAATTGCCTATGTTTCCAGGCTCCAGGACTTTCTCTGTACCAAAATTCATCAAAATTGGTTTTGCTTTTTAGGCGTGAAGACGTAACAAACAAACTCACTTTCACTTTTATAATATTAGTAAGGATAAGGCGCTTATTTACTCTATCCTTAAGACACCCAAACTATAAATTACATAATTGAATACTCAATACTTTATTGCATTTCATATGTGTATATGATGGTATATATAAAAAAAAAGAATCAATATGGACCCTATCGGGCACAGCAAAGCTAGGAGATTAGATAGGATTTAGTCCAGTAATATAATAAAAATGTTACTGTTTTGAATTTGATTGTTTTTTGTAAGCCATTTGATTATTAGATTGCAATGTGACAGTTATAAAAAAAACACATGTCGGTAGCCTGATTTCTTACCTAACACGTTTCTTGAATCAAAGCCTAAGTCCCTGAGCTAAGTTTGGAACTTAGCATATCTAGATTAGTCACCTAAATCTAGGTTAAATTGGAGTATTGAGTAACTATTTAAATAGCTTAACAGGCAAACTAGACTACACTAAACTAATCTAAATGTTAACTGCTAGCACTAATCGAAGACTTATGTAAATATTACCGAGTCTTCAGTCACTAGTAGCAATTAGTTCATCAGCTTGTCGGATTTATCTAATACTAGCTTTTGCCCGCGGCTTCGCCCGCGTACATAAAATATAGCCTATGTTACTCAGGAATGAAGCAGCCTTCTCTCTAGTACCTTCAGAGATTACCTCCTGCAGTATATCTATACAGTATACTTCTCATCATCATCTTCCTGCCCTTGTCCCGTTTTATTTGGGGTCCATTCTGTCCTGTCACTCGTCACGCTATCACAAACTTCCTTTTCTTTCATATCACTTCTCACACAATCCATCCATCTTTTCTTTGGCTTCCCTCTCCCCCTCCATTCATCCATACAGTATACTTCTATACTACTATATATTATACAGGGTTATTTGTAAAACACTAACAATCTTGCAGGACTATATTACTAACATCATAAACAATAATTTTTGTTCTATGATTTTTTACAAAACAAAACATTTACCAAAAACATACCTTCGACATTTTGTTGTTCTATCTAACACATTTCAACTCCGTATTTAGAGCTAGATCTAGTACCTACTTATGTACGACGCAAAGCAAGTGCAACAAGTTCCCCTGCCGGCCGACCCCTGCTCTCTTCCGCCATTGCACTATGGCTTGCTTCGCGTATTATATTTCATGTAATACTTTTTAAATATCACGGAAAAAAAGTTGTTGTTTATGATGTTAGTAATATAGTCCTGAGAGGATGCCAGTGTTTTACAAAAAACCTTGTATAGATTAGAGATACATGTTCAAAATTGTTGATTTGAATAAACTGAAAGTGAAAATAAAGTGATAGAAGCAAATCCTGTAACTTCTTATTTAGCAACCAATTGACCTTTATAAGCCTATCCTGAAACTCAGTGAAAATTATTAGTTAGAAAGAAACAGAATTAATCAAGGAGCACTTAACTCAAGAACTGATCAAATCGCCCTTTACTGAAAAAGCTTTTTAGGAGTAGCTCCAGAAATATTTAATAATCTACCTAAATTTGTAATGACTTTAAAAGGTCTTAAACTCTTTCACTACTTCAACTACAAAAAGCATATCCTATTAATTTATACTTAGAAGATGAATAGATGATTAGACTGGTGTGAATAGGCTCTTAATAAACAAACGAGCCTCACCATCAACGATTGCATCACTGCTTACTATCAGGTGGGATTGCAGTCAAGCACTACTTTATATCAGATAAAAAATATGAATGGCAAACTGCCTCACTCCATTTTCTTCAATTTGTAATGTCAGCCTCTTTTAGTTTGCAAAGGATTATTAATAACAATATCATTAATAACTTAGTATTGTTTTTTTTTTTGGTTTTTTGTTTAATATCTATTATAAAGAGGAAAAATATTTTTGTTTGGAAAGAAAATTAAATCAAAAACAACAGGATCAATTTTAAAACTTCCTTTACCAATAGAAACATATACATATACTTTATTATTATTTTTTTAAAGTGAAATATGTAGGCCATATCGCACACCCAGAACAACACTGCACTAAGTCTAAATAGCTCATTTTTCAGAATCGACGAAAAACAAAAGAAGCACATCTTCATCTTTACATGCAATGTGCAGGACACTCGCAATAACTGTCACATAACATGAGATAACGGTTTTTCGATTCTGAAAAATGAGCTATTTAGACTTAGTGCAGTGTTGTTCTGGGTGTGCGATATATTCTATTATCACATGGGCGAAGCCCCTGACGAAAGCTAATGTAATGTAGGTAATCTAAAAAAAGTGGTGTATATCTCAAGCATTATGTAACATTGTGTATTCGCACAACACAACAGTTCCAGTCAATCGCCTCATGGATATATGAGTCACTTTGTTGGTGAGCCGTAAAATACTCCAGAACGCAGGACTATACAAATATGATTGTATGTGTTTATCTCTAGATGTAATGATACCACCAGTACCCCTAACCAAGTTCCTAATCTGCAATAGTTAACGCTAGTTGAAAGCTTCAAATGTACGGAAATAACGTCATCTCAACGTTCAGTCACGTGGTCTGAACAAAAGAATTGGCGGCAAGGTCATCTCGCAGCGTTCTTCGCAAAAACGGTTTTATCTTGGCTAGGGTGGGGGGCAGAGCTGTTATTTCACTTTAGAAAGATACACCATCATAGATGCCTGTGGACTTCTTTTTCGCTGATCGCGCGCCGCCTCACTCGCCGTTCACGTCCTGTTTGTCGTAAGCATGTTTTGTATAGACACATGGGAAAAAATTGAGATTTGTGGAAAATGGATGGAAGTCACGAGAACAAAGCCGCGAAAATAAGCTAGTTCAACAAATTATGAACAACAACTTTTTACAGGTTCACTGGAGCATAGATTACAAAAGTGCTATTTCCTTTGATATTTATTCTAGAAATGTTTCTTAGCATTAACTTCGGAGCTGTGTAAACGGCTATCATTCACGCCGTCTGACACGACAGTCAATTAAGTTTTTCTTCTCTCACCGAGGGAAATCAGTATGAACATAGTTTTTTGTTTCTTACAGTTTCATTTATAAGTTCTTAAGGCGGAAAGGTACTTAATAAGCACAAGTCAGAGAGCATATCTGGTACAATAATTTAGAAAATACCTTAATTTATCTTACCACACAGAGTGAGATCACTAGTCTAGTAGAAAATATTATTGAGTTATAAACTGCTAGCTCTCAACGATTGTCAAATTTAACTTGTCAAAGATAAAGTTGAAGATAAGGGTCATCTTTACAGCTTATTCAATAATTTAGTATCTATCTAGTCTGATACTATAACTAATATATCTCATTATTTAGTTCCGTCGTCGCCGGCAATGGTTACTTTGCTAGACTTTGGTCTTAGCGCTGCGCGGCGCGGCGAGCGTGCGGCATCGGCAAGTGGAGCGTTTTGGCTATGAGCGACGCCTCGTGGCGTTCTTCAATCATTTTCATACTTTTGATCTTACCGCTCGCCACCCCGGCCTATATAGATTACACTACACTACACTACACTACACTACACTACACTACACTACACTACACTACACTACACTACACTACACTACACTACACTACACTACACTATACTATACTATATTCTTTATTTAAGGCGACAGAAAGTAGCTTTTACACACGTTTTCAATTAAGATTCTCCTGAAACATTTTCGTTAACTTGAGCTCATAAGAGCCCGTATCTTGTCTGAATAACATTGTAATAGGAATATTAATTTAAAGTGGCTTTATGAAAACTAATTAATTAATATAAAATTATTATTAATCCGGGCTATTTTCATACCCGTTGTTAGGTAAAATATTCTTTATTTATATAATAAACAATACCATAAAAAAATTACAGTAGGAGCTTAAAATTAATGCGGTGTAACAACGGGCAGTCTTATCGCTTAAAACGAAACAGATAATCTTTTGATGGATTTGTCAGACAAAGGGAAAAGATACGCATGTAGTCTGTGGTGTATATACTGTTTTTTTTATTTATAATACATTTATATTAATGCCTGAGTGTTCAATGACTTTAAATGATTAAAATAGAACTTGAAATCTCTTTCTCTAGTTGTGACCCACATGTTTTTGTTCAGTTGCAGGAGTCATCAGCCCTACTGGGCAGCCCAAGACGTTGACGGCGCGCAATATTTCCGCACGCCTCAAGGAGTGGTCAGAAACAGCAGAGGCCCTGCTGGGTTGAAGCCTACTGGGGCCAGGGTTATATGAAAAAGAGCTCGAGCCCCGGTATGAAGGCTAGAAGGAACAGGGTGGGTGTGTAGTCAGTAAGAGTCTGACACTATCTCCCGCTCCACCCAAGAGCCAAGGATCATTTTTGCCCACTAAAAAAAAGCACTTCTGGGAAAAAACTTGAGGTCCTCATCTGTCCCAATAGCCTTAGACAAGTATCCAGTATATGTGTAATGTTAGTATGTTGTTATGTTACTCGTGCATAAACATAAATGTACACTGTGCAGTAGTTTGTGTAGTTTGACTCGGTTTGATCCTATAAGTTGGCTAATGCATGTTTAAGTTTGTACTAAGTCGTCCTCAGAGAAGGACTTTGAAGTTGGTTCATATCCTAGTTCAGTGAAACTTGTTGTTTATTTGCATGAATACATAAACAGTGTGTCCTATAAAGGTAATTAATTAGTCTACAAGCGCATTTTATCATCATCCTTATTTTCAGTCGAAAGACGTCCACTAGGCCTCCCAAGTGTCAGCAGGGGCCCAGCTGGGTCGAAGCCTACTGCCAGGGTTATCCGAAAGGAAGCTCGTGCCCCGGTATGAAGAGGCTAGAAGGAACGGGGTGGGTTTTTAGTCAGTAACAGTCTGACACTATCTCCCGCTTCGCTCAAGAGCGGGGGTTGTCATTGGATGATTTTTGCTCACCATAAAAAAGGTCTACCATGTGTCGCCTTGGTTGCCTCACTGACCGGTCTTGTGCGTCCCTCTTTCAGATTTCCGTGACCTTTAATTATCGGTCCACGTTCCGGTTCCATCATCAGATCAACTCCAAAGATGCATGCAAAATTTCAGCTCAATCGGTAGCCGGGAAGTGGATTTGCAAGATTTGATTACAGACAAACATCGGGACAGGTGAAACTAAATAGAAGCTTGTAAAAAGGAGGTTTTCAATTCGTCTGAATGTTTTTTTGTATCTTATTCAGCGATATGTTTGTCAAATCATTTCGATGATTATTTTTTTGAATCTTATTCAGCGATATGTTTGTCAAATGATTTCGATGATTATTTTTTTGTATGGAAGTGTTTTGCCCTATTTAATCCGGGATTCCTGCGATCGCACGTGTTTTTAAAATTAACACTATTTTATAACATAATCGCCATTACGCTCTGAAGGGCTACCGCACCCTCGGTTCACCTATTATGTTAAAATTCCAAGTTATTAGGGTTATCAATTTCCGCATATCCTTTTTGTTAGTAGTCCGATCTTGCTGATAGTAGTTATAGTTATGTTAGGGCTCCCGCACACGGGCCACCGGCCACAACCACAAAACGCCGCCACTGGCATATTTCCTGTATTTTTCATACATTTTATATGGACTCGCCGCACACGGTTGGCGCCGGTGGCGGCCACACGCTTCAAATCGTCGCAGCTTGCATCTTGTGGCTCGCACCGGCCACTAAACGCCGACACAAAAAGCCGCCACACGCCACTCGTGCGATTCCGCGCCCCTCTCTCCCTTGCCTCAGTTAACCTGTGTAAGCCTGTGCTTAAACGAAAATGTTTGAAAAACTTTTTAGGATGGTTTAGAAGATTATCGAAATGTTCGTTGCATTTGTTTACATTCGTTAAAATTGGATGTATCCAATAACTACGGTTTCGTCTTCTATGACGACGTCTTTTTATCAAAAGTAGCGCAATTAAACCTTCTTCGTCAGAGTCCATTAATGATACTGCACGCAAACAAGCAGCCACCGACCGCAAGTGTCGACCACCGGCCACAAGTGGCTGTCGCGCGCTTCAGCTACCTTTGTAGCCGCTTCTAGCTTCTAGTGGCGGCGTTTGTGGCTGTGGCGAGTGGCTCGTGTGCGGCGACACTTAGTGATAGCGTGGCGGGTGACCGCAGAGAATGGATGAAAAAAACGTGTTGCGCTGACCTTAAATAAAACGGCATAAGGGCAGGAAGATGATGATGAAGATGAGTCCGATCTTGATGATACTTTTTTGGTTTGGAACACTGAAAAAAAAGAATGATTGATTTTACTAAATTCCACGTAAATTTTTATCAAATCCGCGGGTTAATATGGTCCTACACACGAAATTGTTGATTTTACCAAATAGAACTGGTTGATTATGTAAATCAACAAAGTGGATTTTGTTAAATTCACTCTTGTTATAGCAAAATTAACTATGAAAAGGGTTGACTGTGGCAGCTCATTACTCAACCTACGCTACTTTAGTACATTCAACAATTCTTTTTTTTTAGTGAAGAGTTTTGCCTTTAGGTGGTTCCATTTCAACTGGAATCACAAGATTACAGCTCTCACGCGTAAGGCGACGGCCCTCACGCCCCAGCCACCGCCGAAATTCCGATCCCAATTTTCGAACATACGTAGGCGTGGGCTTGCGAACGGCGAGCAATGAGTAGCTCGCCGTCCAACCGAATCGTCTGGACCGAGCATAAGACATCTTCTGCGCACATTGTTTCACGCGTGCCTCAAGGACTGGTCAGCAAACTGTAGGGGCTCAGCAGGGTCGAAGTTTACTGGGGCCAAGGATTCGTTTCTGAAGGAACAGGAGTTGGTTTTTAGTCAGTAAAAGTCTGACACTATCTCCCGAACCACCCCAGAGCGGAGGATGTTATTGGATAGTTTTCCCAACGAAAAAAAAAATTACAGCTCCACAAACTCATCATAGCGGATGCAATACATATATGAAAATAAGGGTATTCCTATTTTCCATAACAAAATCGACTTATTGCGAGTTATTTCTTGGTGTCCAACAAGTGTGAAATAAAGCTGATGGCAGACGGAAGGCTTATTACTGCTGGGATTGGAAACCCGGCCGAGTGTGCCCCGACGGCGAGCAATGTTCTGTTATCTGACTTTTGTTGCGAAGCCCCGGAGTGTAACGTTAAAAATAAACGATATTAATTTCTTGGCTAGAAGTTGGCAAGAAAAGTAATACGTTATATATGAGTACTTGTTAGGTAAGTTTAAGGTTTCTTCTTGGTAAGCGCGTTCCATCGTCGACCGCATCGTCGCTTACCATCAGGTGAGGTGGAGTTTCTTGCACGTTCTTCTCCATAGAGATCTACGCTTTGGAACGTGCCATTTAGCTTCACTTTTCTTGGACTGACCGACATTTGACTATTCAAAAGTGCCTGCAAATGGTCTATTTGAAATAAATGTTTTTGATTTGATTTGGTGAGGTAGCAGTCAAGCGCGAAACTATTATTTACTACAAACTATTATATTATTAATAACAATAAAAAAAGTCCGCCTTTGTATCTTTGTGTTGCATGAAGTTTTAATAAATAAATAAATACTTCTTACTTATTTATTTAAAAAAAATGCCTAAGGCCGTCTGTCCACCGCGGCCGTCACTGGGACGTCACCGAGAACGAGATTATTTAGGGCCGAGTTTAAGATGACGTGACGGCGATAGTGTATCCACCACGCCGATATATCAGTGGCTCAGTTCTAGAGCTTTACAAAACAAAAACCGAGTGAATGGCACGGTACGACGGTAGTGTGTGGACAAGAACAAACGTGTTTTGTATAGCCGGCACATCGGCCCGTCATAAAACAGTGCCGAGTTCTAGCGGTCAAGCCGAACTACTCGAAATATCGACGGCCGGGATGACGGCGCTCGGGTGACGGGCGTGCGGTGGACACATGGCCATAAAAATGTATGTATCGCTAAATCGGCGCCGTCATCTCGTTCTCGGTGACGTCCCGGTGACGGCGGTGGTGTAGCAAGCTGTAAGTATACTTACAGTATGCACCTTTCCTTTTGCTCTAAAAAATATGTCGAATACCGGTTCCTGAGCAGTCAGGGCGTTTAGCAGACTAGGCTTTAAGGGCATATCGAGCCATTAGGGTACGTGATGGAGAGGCAACAAACAGCCCGCAGTCACTCCCGAGCGTAAAGTGAGCAGCGAGCCAACATCACCATCGTACTAGTACATCGTACACCTCCTGTATTCCTAGGTGCAATCCCAACATTTAAGCACATTTAAACAAGACACCCAGGCCGGGTGCCATTTAAGGAGTTGTCAGCAGCAGGAGGGGCTCAGCTGGGTCGAAGCCTACTGGGGACAGGGTTGTCCGAAAGGAAACTCGTGCCCCGGTATGAAGGCTAGAAAGAACGAGATGGGGTTTTTAGTTAGTAAGAGTCTGACACTATCTCCCGCTCCACCCAAGAGCGGGTTTTGACATAAGATGATTTTCCCCATCACAAAAAAAAGATCGGGTGTCATATAAATATTTGTTCCGTGCGGAAAACGAACCCGCGACACGTAGCGCAGCAGCCAATCGCTTAACCACTGCGCCAGTGGTGCTGTAAAATTTTGCTTTTAAGATTATTTGCATAATATTTATATTATGCAAAAAAGGTATTTTTAGGGTACTCACCACGATTATCCTTCACCTTTAAAGGTGTGGTTTTGATCAGTAACAGTCTCAGTCACTCGGGCGTTTCTTACGCCTCAATTAGAAAAAAGAACCTCTCAAACTGGCCATGGCCAGTGATCTGCATCAGGCTAAAAATGAGAACACTGTGGCGCCTCTCTAGCCCCTTTGGCGCCTTTCTATGTCTCGTAAAAACAGTTAAAAGAATACAAGCATGAAGTTTAGTTGTATACTTCATTCTCAAGACCTCGGCAAATACACTTTTAAATCAGCATATTTGTGGTCGTCTGTTGTCATAAGTCTCCACAAGATAGATATACTGACTGCTCCCACTGGTGCTATTGTCTGTACCCTCAGTATTCCTACCCTTTGTAAAAGTAGCCACAGGCATGGAGAATGGACTGAGCAGTCACAGAGTTAAACATCTGTAGAAAGAGACAAAGTAACTGTGTGGCTAATATCCGTCTCTTTTGCATCGTTAGCATGTGAGCAATTTCCAGTTGAAAAAGGAAATATTACTTTGGCTGCAAAATTATAGCTTCGATGACACTGAAAACCTGATCAGTAATCTAACCTAGTGACTGACACAACTATTACCCACATATGCACACCAACATACCTACATCTCATTAAACACACACACAAACACACTACCGCTATTCCTTACTAGTTAATTTAAACATTTTATTGACATTTTTTTTTTTTTTTTTTTTTTTTTTTTTTTTTTTTTTTTTTTTTTGTAAGTTTTCGGAAAGCTCCGCATTTTTGTTATTATTATTATTTTTTCCATAATTAGTTTTTTATTATTAATTTTGCTTCTTAATTATTTTTTATTACAACTCTTTATTTTTTCCCGTAATTATTTTTAGGTATTGTTTTTCTGTAATAATTTTTTTTTTTTTCTTCTTTAAATTACTATCTTTGAAGCACAGTTTACATGTATCGGATCACTGTAATCGGGGATACCTCAACCCCTGTCATACAGGCTGTCCTAGTTCAGGGGTTGAGACCACATTGATGTAATGTTTTTAAAAAATTGGAAATAAACTTATTATTATTATTATTATTATTATTATTATTATTACAGGTCTGTGTTTTTTTTTGATAGGAAACGTTATCTCATTTTAAGAATGACTTTTGTATAGTAGGTGCGGTCACTAACAATTAAACTCATATGCACAAGACCACCAGACCAGGAACATTCATCTGTAGGCTTTATAAATATTTGTTTTAGTGGGAGTCTACTTAGGACATAAATAATGCGGCAGCCAAATGTTTAACCACTACACCACGCCGCCCTGCGCCATTTTGATTCTGATTGGACCATGTTGTGACGTAGCCAATGCAGAATTTAGAAAAACTTTAACTACTGACTACACGATCCCTTCATCTCTCTCATGCTTTTTTGTCCATATTTTCTTTATACCTTTGAGAAAGCTCAGTCCATTCTTTACATTCAAAGCGTCAAATTCTTCAATCCAAGAATGGCTAAAACAATTCTTTCCCAGCATTTGCAGTGCGGTTTTCTCAACGATACGAATGAAACAAATCTCTTTTATCTTCCGATAAAGACGATTTATATTAGCCGTTTCGCTTTACCATTGCAGCTGTGAATTCCTTTGAGTTTTCAGGCAGAAAAAGTAATTGATATCGAGACTTATTTTTCTATCAGACTGTCTTGAACATTAGGTGCTTTACTATGTTGTATGATTTTGTTTGATTCCTAACTTATTTAAACATACTCGTATTTTAACTTTTAAAATGTCCTTACATAGTTATTATAAAACACACTAGTCCCACACTAAATCTGTCGGTCTGTATAAAAGCGAGAAACTCAATAATTCAAGGATTTTATTGCAATTTTCTCAAGCGCGAGTTTATTAACAGTAAAAAGAAAAAAAAACTTAGGAAATAAAGTTGACCCTGTCATGTTTTTGGTTTGGTAAACGTTATTTACCCTTTTTTCGAGTGGGAAATCAAGAAATAACTTCTCCCACTTTGGCTGGAGCAAGAGGAAGTGACAGACTTTTACTGACTAAGGGTCGCCGAACACGGGCCAATGCCCACAACCACAAAACGCTACCACGTTTTGTGTATTTTTTTTATAAATTCGCCGCACATGGTAGACGCTGGTAGCCGCCATACGCTACAAATCGCCGCTGCTCGCTTCTTATAGTTCGAACCAGCCAGTAAACGCCGGTACAGAATGCCGCCGCATGCCATTCGCGCATTTAATCCTTCTTCGTCAGAGTCCATTATGATACTGCGCGCATGGGTTAAAAACAGTAACACCTACTGGCTACAACTGGCTTGAGGTGGTTTCTAGCTTCTCGTGGCGGCGTTTGTGGCTGTGGCATGTGGCCCATTTGTGGCGACACTTTGGGTCGATTCACAACGTAATGGCAGCGACGCGTCGTGATGGGTACAGCAGCCTTCATAGCCAGCTGCTGGCCATGAAGGCTGGCGTCAACGGGGGTGGACACTCGCGCCCGCACGCGGTCCCTAACATTTGCTCACGGCTTTCCAAACCACGCGTCTAGTCTCCTCTTGACCGGTTCTATTTCTACATTCGGTAAGGTAACTCGTATGTTTGAAGTGAAAATGTAGAAATTGGTAATTATTAGAGCGCTTATTTCTGAAGGAGAAACAAACAAAGAAAAAAAGAAAAAATCCAGAAAACTTCAAAAAGGACGCGGGAACGCCCGCGGCTCACGCGCCCTTTTTGAAGTTTTCTGGATTTTTTCTCAGTGAAAGCGCACACCGCGTCGATGCCGGCCGCTGCCGGTTCGTTGTGATTTGGCTCTAAAACTCACCCATGTTCCCTCAATCGCCCTTTGCTTTCCAGCAAAGCGGTAAGTAGCTCTTTAAAAAAATCTTGCATCATACCCTTACAATTACTTCGCCTTAAAGACACCAGCCTTGACTGCCATAAAAAAGATTATCAAAGTTTATGAGCCATTTGGATTATTCAACTTTGTCTTTCTCCATAACGCAGGTGCCTCAGGGCAAATTCTGAAACAAGATTTTAGTCAAGATAAGAAGGTTTGAACTGACAGTTGTAATGTTTCACGAACGAACACTGTTCTGAAATGCGGGCCCTAATAGTGATACTTTATGGTCATCGCATCGCAAGTTCAGGTAAGTTAGTGCCTTGTCTAGTCTGAGTTGAAACAGTTTTAATTAGGTATCTATTCTAAAACACCATTTACTTGTTGGAACTTGTAGCCGTTGGGGTGGACTCAGTTGACTGTAGAGATACCAAGAATTTTATGATTAAAATTATTGTAAGACACTAATTTCTGCCAGTGGCTCCACCCGTAATAGAAAAAGAAATATTCTACGGGAACATAGTCTGGGGATAAAAAGTGTCCTGGAACGCATGAGCACATGGGGTGTCCAACTGTCCATGTACCAAGTTTTATTGAAATCCGTTTAGCCGTTCGAGCGTGAAGAAGTTACAAAAATTCACACTCACAAACTAATTACTGCCAGCGGCTTCGCTCACGTGAATCTAGAAAATTGTCCCAAGGGAACATACGAGATTACTGTGATACAAATTTCGTGAAAATAGATAATTATCCCCAGGATATTCCCTGGGTATAACAAATACTATGTGTGCACATGCTGTAGATAATTCGTGTTCCAAAACCATTCAACCGAGTAAGTACAGCTTACACGCACATATACAATTACATATTTACAATCTTTCACCTTTATAAAATTAATGTGAGTAGAAAAAGATTATTAAATGTCATATTGAGGTTTGAAATTAAAAAATAGGATAGAATTAACATAATTGTACACCATAAAATTAACAGTAGTAGTAGTAGGAGTAGTAGTATAGTAAATTAGTTTTATCGGGAAATCTCTAGAAACATAATGGTTTTGTTCCAAATTATCCGCATAAATTGATAGAATTGCACAAAGAACACGATTTTTTGGTGATATTGGTTGACATAATCTACGTGACTAGGGGATAAAGCAGTGTACTGTAAAGCAGTGCAAATAAAATATTATTCTTTCTTTCTTTCTTTTCTTTTCATTGTCGTAAAGTCGCGGGCAGCATAATAAATCCCGATTGAAACGAATGTAGTTAAGTTTTAATCCCGAACGCAGTGACAGATTCATGTAATTGACTCTCGAGCATTTCGAGGGAGTTAATATAAAAACCTGAGTGAAATGAGGAATTCAAACCGCAAACAAAGACAGCTGTATATCCTTGTGTTGGATAATCTTCTTTTTACACTTTCTGTGAGATAATTAAAAAAACAATATATTCAAACAAATTATATGTAGAGAAACATTAGTATTATTGACAAGTTTTACTCTATATGTTTTGAGATTTGAAACAAGCAAAATTTGCTACTAAATTGAAATATAGTATTCATTTTCTATAACGCTCTCTTTAATTTTTTATATAGATACAACAGTAACCACATTTCATTCTTTTTTTTTTCGATTAGTTGCCTAACTGGATTTTTGAATAAATTCGTTTAAGGTGCATCATGACTCACATTTTCACTGTTTTTCATACAACCGCTCAAAACTGATTATGACGTTATTACACTTTTTTCATTAGATATTTTGGATATTTTGGATCTTATGGATATTATCCAGGTTTCTATAGAAATCAATTTCTTAATTTGTGTAAAACTAATCCAGTAAATACCTATGAAAATCTCCTATTTTGTATGAACTATGACACTTCATAATTTGCCTAAAAATTAAGAAAGTCAAAAAGTAAAACTATAGAAACCTTGCAAATTTTATTAAGATTCTAAATGACGACCACTTTTTAAAACTTTTAAGGGTTTAAAAAAACAGCTATTTCCTGGAGCAAGTTTTGTGAAATATTCGAGTAAATTCTCGGAATTACCGAATACTAACAGAGTTTTCAAGCGTTATCTCTCTTTTTTTGCGTTGCCTTTTCGTCAAACATCGCGTTGGACTGCATTAAATTAAGTAACAAGCTTTTAAACCATTTTCGATGTTTACGATAGGCGAGTGGAAAAGGACCCTCTTAATGCGCGATGTTTTAATTAGGGACAAACTGACTTGCTTAAGTGACATGACATTATAAAAAGGCAATATCAAGCAGGTGGTGTAAAAAAGAAATTAATATCAAGCACTGGTTGTTCAGTTTCTTGTAGAAATTATTAGTTCAATTAAAAGATTGTTATCATGAAACTTAGCTTAAGAAAAACCGATAAAATAATAAAAAAAAAACGATTTAAAAAAATACATTAATTCAAGAATTAAGAAATTAAAATGGACAGGTCACATCATAAGAGGCATAAAAATGGAACAAAACTATTTATTCTGGTATCCCAGAAATACAAAAATAAAACGGGGAAGATAATGTAATGGAAGACGAAATAAGGCAACTGCAGGAAGAACGTGGAAAAATATGGAGGAGGCTTCTGCAAAACTGGACAAACAGACCATGTTTTTAATGTCGACTCGACAAATTGAGTCAATTAAATGAAATCGAAAATGTTATATTACTTTTATTTGGGCTGAAGGCTTTTAATATTATTATCATGAAACTAATCCCGCTTCAGAACTTCAAAATAACACGCAAACAAACCCTTCGAAAGCGCAAAGTTACCATTCATAACAGAATAATCGTAAAATACACGCCTTCTCATATTAGAGCTATGACAATAATAAGTTTGTAACAGGAACGGCGCCTATTATGCCCAGTACAGTTCCACCATCTTTGTTCGGTAATACATCACTTGAACAAGACGTATGAACTCCTGACACAAAGGCGTATTAATTAGGAAACCCAGTATTCGCAAAGCATTGAAATTACTCTTTGATGATAGAACATGACCTGTACCATGAAACTAGCAAAATAACAATTTGGCACTTATATGCTATCCATTGCTGATTTTCTTCAGTACTTCCTGATAATGTTTAATGTGTATGGCGCAATGGATATGGAATATTTGCGAATGATGCAGTAGAATTGCGAAGGGTTATGAGTATACGTTTTGCTCTCAGTTGTGTAACTTTAGATACAATACTGTGTTCTGTCGATACTTCAGAAGTTGATAACCTGTACGAAGATGTGTTTTACGGCGAGTACGAAATACTACATTACGTAGACTAAATTAGGTATGTCACTTAATTATATGTGAACGCTTACAAGTTAACATATTTTTTTCTTGCATTCTGTCACGTTATAATTTTTCTTTCATAACATTCCTCACATAATCTATCCGTCGTTTCTTTGGCCTCCCTCTCCCTTTCTATCCATCCACATGTATACTCATAACTCTTTTAGTAACATGCATTTCATCCTCCTCTTCACATGACCATACCAAGATCGGCCAGCTTCCAGTCTAACCAGTCTTCCCGTTTGACAGCTAGTTGGGTGTTAGAGTCTGCCTAAAAAGTCAAACGACTCGGCTAATCTAATCAAATTCTTGAAAACTAGTAGGTATATAGTCAACACTGGTTGAACAATCAACGTTGCGAAGAGATGATCATTGTTTACTAATAGAATCTTATTAAAAGTATTGTAGGTTTGTAATATGACAGATTTTTAAATTCGTTTAAAAATTTCCAAATCATTTGACTTTTTTGCATATACATTAGCTTTGCGGTGACCTGTGTTGGATATGGAAAAGAATGGTGCTGTTATATAGCCCGTTTGTTTCTTTCGCCCTGGTACTGTGAGTTCGAATTTAAGAGGTGCCATTGATGGGGTATAAAATATGTACATGAACGGAATAAAACAGTTTTCTACTACATATTTATACAAGCTATAAGATCATATTTAATTCATGAATCCCCAAGCGACCGCCGCGCATCTATTGTCTTACTATTGTGTCTCTAATTGACGGTATCTGAAGGGTTAAATTAATCCGTATTATTCTTCGAAAAAGCGAGAGGGACGCAAGGCTCAACCCTAGCTTAGAGATCACGTACAAAGTATAAAAGAAAATATGCTTGGTTTTCATAATACATTTTATAACTCTTGACGATGAAATTAATTACTAGATGTTATACATTACAACCAGATTTTGAGATAAAATTTTGAGCAAGCAGTGAGATTTAAGTGGTTATCAGTTACCTGGATCATTAATACATTTCTGAGTGTATGTCACTTTTAAAATGTGGGTCAATTTCATTGATCCCACTCGGGATATTTGTTAATAAAGTCAAGTGTATTGTATACCGATAAAGCAATAATCTTTTTATTAGAACATTGAGAAGTCTGCCAATTAAAACATTTTATTAAATGATATGAACTAGTACTTAAATGCTTCCACCTGATGGTAAGCAGTGATGCAATTCTTAATGGTCTAGTTTATTAAGAGCCTATTCAGTTTAGCCTTAAAGACAGCTTTAATTATAATCGAACGGGAAGACTGCAGCAGGCAAATTGTTCCGGTCCTTTGATGTACGCGGTATCTAAAGGTAGGGGTGAAACGCTTAGTCCGGATCGTAGAGGTGTCAACAATGTAAGGTATACCCTCGCTATACATAAGGCGCTAATTCAGAATTCAGATAAAAAAGAAGACATTATGACATTCACTATTACTGTCATAATAAGGAGTAATACTGCTAAACTTGAGCTTCAGCATAACAACATGATCATTCAAACCAATGATCTGAAATGATATGATACCGTTTGAGTTTGACTAAAGTAGGCGCCAAATAAACTTAGCAGCATAACGGTCATTTACCCTACTACAACATTTATTGACCCTCTTAACTTCAAAAATGGAAATAAAGCAAAAGTGAGTTTGTATGTTCATTTGTTTGTTACGTCTTCACGCCTAAATGGCAAAACCGATTTTGATAAAACTTGGTACACGGATAGACCATGTCCGGGAATAGGACATAGGATACTTTTTATCCGGAAATATGTTCCCTTGGGCTAATTTTCTGCTATCACACGGGCGAAGCCGCTGGGAACAGCTAGTAAAGACATAAAGTCAGCAGTTGTCTATCGCGATCCTTTTCGTTTTCTAATAATGAAAAACAGTTCATTAAGTGTTTGTATTTAGGGTTGACGCAGAAATATTAGAAAAAGTTTAATGTACTTTATTCCACTTTTATCTGGCGCCTTGTATAGATTAATATTTAGTCATAGAGCTTCCTACAGACAGCATAGAACCAGACAAGTAATTCCATTGATTCATCATTCTGCGTCTGATTCGTGAACAGTAGCAATTATTTCGAGGTTGTGTCTCATGGGACTCGGCAGAGACAACAATACGGTAGGGATGAAGTCCGTCTCGAGTTTATGACTACACGACCGAGTGGTGGCAGTAAAACTTGCCGTATAAATGGATCTGCACTGTCTTGCGATAGAGATAAGAGTTTACGAAAGGACCTATGGTACACAAAAGTACTATCGTGGATCATAGAACGCATATTGGTTCGACGAATGTTTGAAACATAAACTATCATTAAAGAGTTACTACTCGACTTTACCCAGTGTAACAGATGAGAGGTATTTTTTAAATAGACAAATAGTGGCGACCCCCTAGGATCATGCGATGAGCGGAAGCATAACCTTAGCTTTACTACTGTTTTTTTTTGTAGCGTTGGTTCTTGGACTCGCGACTGCGTCACTCGTTCCTCCACGAAAAGGTGGGAAACCATCCAATGATATCTCCTACCCTTGGGCGGGGCGGGACTGCGTGTCAGACTTCTACTGATTAAAACTTACTCGTGTTCCTTCTTTGCCTTTGTTCCAGGACCCCGGGAGTGTTCTCTTTCGCATCACCCATGGGGCCATATTTAAGTCGATTCTGCTCCCCTAGCCAAGCTACAACCGTTTCGCTTGCGTCGAACGATTCGAGTTGACCTTGCCGCCAATTCTTTTGTTCTGACCACGTGACTGAGCGTTGAGATGACGTCGTTCCCGTACATTTGAAGCTTTCTACTAGCGTTAACGATTGCAGATTAGCAACTTGGCTAAGGTTACTGATCTGGAAATTTCTATAGCATACAAAATATCTGGTAAGGGTTGCGGGAAACCGATGGATGCGAGACGCGCAGGATCGATCATTGTGGCGATACTTAGGGGAGGCCTATGTCCAACAGTGGACGTCTGTCGGCTGAAATGATGATGATGACAAAATATCTGTAGAATAAACGAAGAATGGGGCCAAATATCTACAGCCATTTTAAAATTGTGGTTTAAGACCACAATTTTAAAATACCGTAGATCGTAAACACACAAAACCAGAACAGATGGTGTTTACCATAAATTGGAAATAAAAAGTCTGGAGGCCAGAAATTAAGGCACGTCTTTGAATTTTACTGTCTTTCCAAATGAGTCTTTAAAATATATTGTTGAAATCTACATTTTTTTAATATTTTCCTTTTCTAAGAATTTCAGTTAACTGCCCTCTTAGTTTCCCTTTTATTCAAGATTTTTTTTAACGTTAACATTATTATCTACAAACATTATTCATTTTTTAAAATTGTTAGAAAGTATAAAAAAAAATCATTTCAACACATATACAAACGTATTTAAATACATTTATAGAATGATATGAAGGTTTTTAGAATATAAATGCTTTGGTTAGGCTGTACCATAGGACCGGTTATTGTGGCGGTGCTTAGGAGAGGTAAACTTAAGATATATGTAGATATCCAGCACCTCTGCTGAGGCATAAGAAATCCTCTCACGCCTAAAATTATGATAATATAAATAATAAAACTTAAAACTTATGATATATTTTTTAACTTACTTATTATCTTTTGTTTGTGTAACTGCTACACCACAGCAGCTAAAAATATAAAATACTAGCTTTTGCCCGCGACTTCACCCGTATACATAAAATATAGGCTACTAGCTGCTCCCAGCGGCTTCGGACGCGTGATAGCAGAAAATAATCCCAAGGGAATACCATACTTCCGGGATAAAAAGTATCCTATGTCCTATTCCAGGACATGGTCTATTCGTGTACCAAGTTTCATCAAAATCAGTTTTGCCATTTAGGCGTGAAGACGTAACAAACAAAAAAACAAACTCACTTTCGCTTTTATAATATTTGTAAGGATAATATGTTATTCAGGAATAAAGCAGCTTTCTATCGGGGAAAAAATTTTCGCTGTCGGACCAGTGCTTTCTGAGATTACCTCCAACAAACAAAAAGATTAAAAACAAACTTTACCTCTTTATGACCATAATATTAATGTAGATAACAAGATAAGCCAAAAACAGGATAAGCCATTTACAAAGCTCCACAAAATGTGATAGTTCTGTTGAAACAATTACAAAGCTAATTAAAGCACACAAAGTCTAGTTAGAACTATGTATATAAGATGCACAATATGCAAATGATGTACATTGTGCAAATTACACGATAATGCTTTAAGACAGAACATTGCTAATGATGCTAAGCTGCTTGTAAAAATATCGATTAAGATAATGTTCTTTAATTAAATGGGTGAATGAATGAATGAATGAATTACTGTGCGAATAATAATAATAATAACCATTTTATTTCCTGGCAACGGTGGAATATATCACTACCATACCACTTTCCGGCCAGAACTCCTCTTTTAAGACGCTTCTGTTCCACTCGCATATCGTCAACATCGAGCATGGTTTAAAGCTTATTGTTTCATCTAACGCAATCTAACGCAATGATTAATGAAGAGGCAACGCGACAAAAGAGATACAACGCCTGAAAACTCGGTAATTCCGTGATTTAATTGAATATTTCACAAAAATTGTTCCAGGAAATACGTGTTTTTTTTAAACATTGAAAAGTTTTTGGAAAAAAAGTAGTCGTCATTCAAATCTTGATTGCGAGACTTTTTTTGGTTTTTGAGTACATTATGAAGGGTCAAAATTTATGCAAAATAGCAGATTTTCAGAGGTCTTTATTCGATTAGTCTACAAATTCATTAATTGATTTCAAGAGAAGCCTAGATAATATCCACAAGATATCAAAAATATCTAATGAAAAAGCCCGTAGCGGTTGTTTGGGAAACAGTGAAAATGTATGTCGAATTGCATATCCTTTAAGAGGTCTGAGGTGTCGTGGCGCGCTTCCACTTTACGACCCTCGCAGTCCAGTTGGTCTTCAATTTCAAATACTCCACGACTTCCTCAACCTTCGTGTAGTGTTCTTGTGTGAATGCTAGACTTTCAGTACTGAACCTTATGACAATACATAAAAGGCCCAATATTATAATATTGGGCAGACTCGACCCCATAAATACGACTCCATAAATATTCACACTGCCAACCGTCGTACACAAAACTCCCAAATTCAATAACTCGTCAAAGACGTTACAGAACAGGACGGAGACACAAAGTATGACAAGTTGAGAAAATTAGTTCAATAAGAGGACTTATAAACTAATTCCAAGTGTTTCTGAACTAAGTGGCAAACACTGTCTCCCTGGTTAAGATGATTTGAGAATCAGTTTTGTATAAAATAGGTTGACTGAGTTAAACTGCAGGAAAAATACGAAATTAGAACATGCTGAGATGGAATTAACTGGTCAACTGATAGCTGGACCGTGGGAGAAATACGAAATTAGAACATGCTGAGATTGAATTGACTGGTCAACTGATAGCTGGACCGTGGGAGAAATACGAAATTAGAACATGCTGAGATGGAATTAACTGGTCAACTGATAGCTGGACCGTGGGAGAAATACGAAATTAGAACATGCTGAGATGGAATTAACTGGTCAACTGATAGCTGGACCGTGGGAGAAATACGAAATTAGAACATGCTGAGATTGAATTGACTGGTCAACTGATAGCTGGACCGTGGGAGAAATACGAAATTAGAACATGCTGAGATTGAATTGACTGGTCAACTGATAGCTGGACCGTGGGAGAAATACGAAATTAGAACATGCTGAGATGGAATTAACTGGTCAACTGATAGCTGGACCGTGGGAGAAATACGAAATTAGAACATGCTGAGATTGAATTGACTGGTCAACTGATAGCTGGACCGTGGGAGAAATACGAAATTAGAACATGCTGAGATTGAATTGACTGGTCAACTGATAGCTGGACCGTGGGAGAAATACGAAATTAGAACATGCTGAGATTGAATTGACTGGTCAACTGATAGCTGGACCGTGGGAGAAATACGAAATTAGAACATGCTGAGATTGAATTGACTGGTCAACTGATAGCTGGACCGTGGGAGAAATACGAAATTAGAACATGCTGAGATGGAATTAACTGGTCAACTGATAGCTGGACCGTGGGAGAAATACGAAATTAGAACATGCTGAGATTGAATTGACTGGTCAACTGATAGCTGGACCGTGGGAGAAATACGAAATTAGAACATGCTGAGATTGAATTGACTGGTCAACTGATAGCTGGACCGTGGGAGAAATACGAAATTAGAACATGCTGAGATTGAATTGACTGGTCAACTGATAGCTGGACCGTGGGAGAAATACGAAATTAGAACATGCTGAGATTGAATTGACTGGTCAACTGATAGCTGGACCGTGGGAGAAATACGAAATTAGAACATGCTGAGATTGAATTGACTGGTCAACTGATAGCTGGACCGTGGGAGAAATACGAAATTAGAACATGCTGAGATTGAATTGACTGGTCAACTGATAGCTGGACCGTGGGAGAAATACGAAATTAGAACATGCTGAGATTGAATTGACTGGTCAACTGATAGCTGGACCGTGGGAGAAATACGAAATTAGAACATGCTGAGATTGAATTGACTGGTCAACTGATAGCTGGACCGTGGGAGAAATACGAAATTAGAACATGCTGAGATGGAATTAACTGGTCAACTGATAGCTGGACCGTGGGAGAAATACGAAATTAGAACATGCTGAGATTGAATTGACTGGTCAACTGATAGCTGGACCGTGGGAGAAATACGAAATTAGAACATGCTGAGATGGAATTAACTGGTCAACTGATAGCTGGACCGTGGGAGAAATACGAAATTAGAACATGCTGAGATTGAATTGACTGGCTGACTGAATTGGATTGCAGGGAAAATATGAAATTAGAACATGCCTAGATTGAGTTGAATGGCTAACTGAGTTGGACTGTAGGAAAAATAGGACATTAGAACATGGTAAGATTTTTTTGTGTGTAGAAATCATCTAAATGACATCCCCAGCCCTCAGGTGGAGCGGGAGATAGTGTCAGACTGACTAAAAAACCCACACCGTTCCTTATTGCTTTTCGTACCGAGGCCGAGCTTTCCATTCGAATAACCCTGGCTCCTGTGGGCTTCAACCCGGCTGGGCCCTTGCTAAACATGATGAGCTTGAGTTGACTGGCTGACTGAGTTGGTCTGCAGGAAAAATACAAAATTCAAGCAGACTCTAAGCTCGCGCTTACAGTGGGTGGGAGTCGCTGGGCGACTACGTGAGTGTGAGACTAGAGTGAATAGTATATATAATAAACTAGTGTGCCTCACCATCAACGATTGCATCACTGCTTACCATCAGGTGGGATCGCAGTCAAGGACTGGTTTATATCATAAAAAAAATATGTCTATTGTGTTAGCGGCATGGGCGTGAGGATGTTCTCTCCATCACGGTTGCGACCTTTGTTAGCATTATTGATTAGAGGTGACCGCTTCCTATCACCCCTGGCTCCGGGCCCAGGCCCGAACCAGAGGTGGAAGCGCGAGAGGTCCGCGCTACCAATTGCCTCTACGAGGACATGGAGGTGCTCCACCTAAACAGGGCAGACCTCGTGTCCCGTGTCCCCTGGAGAGGAGTGGTGGCCGAGTGGTAACGGCCCCGACTTACGAGTTGTAGGTCGCCGTTTCAAACCTAGCCAAGCACATTATTTTGTGTAATTTATATGATCACTACTGCTATCAAAACGGTGAAGGAATACATCGTGAGGAAACCGGCATGTCCTAGAACCAAAAATTCGAAGACATAAGACATTAAAAGGCTGATTATGCCTATGCTTCCGTGTCCCCCTGGCGGTAGCGATACGTTGACGAATGAAAATCACAAATATTTATGTTCTATGATATACGTATAAATGTAAGTATTGGAAAAACATTGCACAACAAACTTTCTACGTGATGGACAACTGTCAATAGGGATACCAAGCGGGCACCACTAGATATACAGACAACCCGGGACCGAGCGTCCTGGCGCCGCGGTACGAGGAGAGCCGACCCCAAATAAAGGGACAAGGCTAGGCAAAAGAGAGAGAGAGAGAGAAGAAAAACATTGCACATCACAATCCTCTTTAAAATCCAAATACGAAAAACCAAATCGCTAGTCTTAATTAAAATAAACAACGATCCTACAAACCTCGCTACTACTGTTGTTAGCATATCAGAATTTCAAAACACAACATTCTCATCTCGGTTTTAATGAAAAGCAATTGAATACAATGGCTCTCGATAAACCGTGACTCATTGTTCCCCTGTCCATCTAAAATGCAGATAAGTATTCGAGATCACTTTATTCAGTGGACGAAATCCCTGTTCATCCAGATGGAAGGTGGATTGCAGAAGTTGAAGAAACTAAGACAATATTTATCATATTGTTTTTAGGGTTCTGTGCCCAAAGAGTAAAACGGGACCTTATTACTAAGACTCCGCTGTCCGTCCATCTGTCTGCTCATCTGTGCTGCAGTCCAGTTGACTGGTTAATATTTTCAGAGTTCCTATTGTACCATCTTGGTCTCGCATCAAGAAGCCCTCCAGTTTTCAGTTTCCACAGAGAGAGGTGTCATGCCTGCCGCAGGCAGGGTGCACTTCGAGCACACGCTTGAGGAGCTGTTACAAATCCAATTCATTGTCGCAACGGTGGCAAATTGCCGTAACCTCTCTCCGAATCCTACAGAAATGCATCTACAATTCTACAGGAAGATTCATTAAACTTGATTTCCCTTAACTAACGATTCACTGATACGAGATAACCAACACCATTGTCCGTCAGCCATTTATTATTTACGAACCTAAACTTCTGCTTCCGAACTACGTCCCACCGTAACCGCTTCAAATGTTTTATTGATGAGTACTCCACTTCATATAACAGACAAGCGATGCTAAAACATACCACAACACGCGGCCCTTTAGGGCGCTTACAGACCGACGACACTATAGTGACGACGAGCGCTGACCGTGGACGACGACGTCGTCGTCGCCTGGCGGCAGCTGCAGAGTCGCTAGTTGTGGCGTGTGGTAGTCAAATAGTCTCGGAGATCAGACGTATTCTTGCTCTTGTTAAACATTACTGCGTATTAATATATTTTTTGAAGATGAAGAAGAATTGTTGCTTTTTCTTATCATTAACGAGAGTATTCTAGCCTATTTTTTGCCAACTGCACGGACTTACCGCAATGACACCACTCGGCCGCCGCAAGGCGACGACGTCGTCGTCCAGCGTCATGAGCGCTCTTCGTCGATCGAGTGTCGTTGGTCTGTAAGCGCCCTTAATCTTTAACATCGGGAAATAATAACTGAACGGATATTACCGACAAATTGACGGTTTTTCAGATCTCGGATCTTAATTATGGATGAGCAGAAATCGGAAGTTGTTACAAAGTAGGCTGAACATTTCTGATTTATTTCTTCCTCCGTTGCTATTTGTGCTTATTCTATTTTGTAACTGGCTATACTTACAGAAATCGCCTGGCAATTAGGTATATATCTAATAACCTGTACGAGCGTTTTTTTTTAAAGTGGTTTATATATTTAATTAAACTTTATGAACAGTAGTGGTTCATAGGTGGACTTAATACGACAGGGGATTCTCTACCAATCAACCTTAGTCTAATGATTTCACCCGCTCAAGGGGAACAACATAAAACTCATCTATGTTTCTTATGTTGCCCTTTGCCTTGTAGGACCACATTTTTCCTTTTCAGAAATAACCCATGACCATAGGCATCAGCCCTTCTCAGCCCCAACGGTTTGCTGACATCTCTTTAATGCGCGCGTGGGATGTTACTTTAAGTCAAGAGTGAACAGATTATTTCTAGGAAAGCATGCTCTATCGTCGGCCACATCATTGCTTATCATTAGGTGAAATAGTGGTTAAACGGGAGCCTATCAATAACAATAATAAAAAGATCTTCGATATCACAGTATTTTCAACAAATTTTTTTTTGGTAATTATTAAAGTGCAAAACTTATAAGTTCCATATTATAATGCCATAAAAATAGTGTCGGTTTCCAGTCTGTAATAATTTTTTTTAAATCTTTTTTTAAGGAGCTTTGTCTCAGTTTAGACTATGTCGCTCCATCGTAGCCAAATTTTGTGTAACAGTTTATTCTAAGTGGTTGTGATAAACTTTGTACAAGACTCTTGCCTCGTCCCTCGTTCCCAGTTTAGTAACTGTTCAAATAATTTTAATTCTATGTTTAAAACTACGAGCATTCCATTGTATGACGTTTAAATCAATATTAGTTCTTGTGTGATTAACCATTATCACTCAGAAACATTTTAACTATCCCTGGTAAGTCTGGCAAAAGGTTAGCAAAAAGTGAGGTAAACCAGTCTGTACAAATCTTAATAATAGCTTTGAGCTTAACGACTATACTATCCTTTTTTTCTTTGATGAAATTCTTAATTCTTTGTAAAACTTCACTAAATGACCATGATTTCCAATGTGTCTGATCCGTGTTGTCTGTCCGGTACGTTTGATCAGCTGTGTCTTCAGCTGATTTTCTGAATCCGAAATCTCCAGTTCAGCAATTACATTATTTGCTATTGTATAAGGTACTTTCCTTTTCTTCTTGGTACTTTTCTTTTTGTTTTTTGTCTTGTTTGAACCTGAAGGAATATTACTATCAAAGGTTTCCATGTTATCTTCTTGAAAAGACGATACTGAATCTTGTTTGCTTCTCTCGGATGCTTGAATACTTCTACATTCCAGGATTGGGCTTGGGTCACGTAGTACACTTGGTGTAAGGAAAGAGGGATTCTCCCAATACTTTGATAAAGCTTTTTGGTAAGTGTAATTCAAAGATTTTATATATCCTAGTACTAGATTGACTACGACAACCTCAAAAGCGTACCTGAAAAGGAAAGTCAGAAAGAGTCCTGTCATCTCGTTCTACTAGTGTGTCCATACACTAGCTACATACTACGGGACAATTTTGCTCTAAAGTTAGTTAAAGATATTTTTGATTCATCAAAATAGACATGCAAGTTCAAAAACAATTAATATGTATAATATGCTTACCAAAAGGGAACAGAGTTTTCTCTGTAATGACTAGGAAATAGCTGATGTCCGTATATATTATAATAGCAATATCCTCTTATGCGAGTATGAAATACCTACACTGATTAAAAAATGCCTGATGTGTGTGTACCTACGTAAGAAGAACACTTCTGAACGGCTACACTTATCAGAATAAGGTTTGTCTGAAAGAAAAAACTAGTTAGTTTATAATAAAACTAATGTTATTCTTTTATTTTTACTTTATTAAAAATAGACTGATGCGTGACATAAAATTGTACATTTTTTATTACGTCAAATTGCACGTATTAACTAACAAATAAATAATACATTAAATAAATGATCCTCGACTGGTTTATAAATTTATTTATACTAACTACTACTACTAATTATTGCCGATGCCCCACAGCGCCACAGGGAATTTCCGAAAAGGAAACCATGGTCCTGGAACACAAAGGGCAACTGAAGGACACGGGTAGATTTATTCAGTATACACCTCAAATAACTTGTCCCGCTCTAGGATGGAGCGTAAGGCGCACTACCTTAGATAAGTTATTGGAGATTTTACCACATCAAAAAAAGTCTCCTACTATGTTCGTTTGTCTTTATCTGTTTGCAATCAACTCAAAAACTACTGAACGGATTTTTAACAACGGATGAACTTACAAAAGGGTATACAGATGGAATAGAATTAGGTTTTAGTGTTGATTTAACTTTACATCTTCAGACTTAATTCATGAATCCCCAAGCGACCACCGGTGGCCGCGCATCTATTGTCTTACTATTGTGTCTCTAATTGACGGTATCTGAAGGGTTAATGTGGCAACCACAAATAAAACTGTTGCTGAAAAAAAAAAAAATTAAATGGCACAACTTCAAAGCCACTGTTGCTGATGGTTCTCGTTTCTTGGAAATCTACAACAAAACATAAAAAATTATATATTACTAGTAGTTAACGGTTAAGCCACATACATGCAGCATTGCGTGCGGCATTTATTAGGGACCTACCTAAGGACTAAACTTAAAGACAGTACTATATCGATGTGGAGAAGATTTTGGAGCGCACGCGCGTCGTTTTAAGCAGTGGTCACAGATAACTATACACCTCTGGCCGCCGCTGCTCGCCGCTTTCCGTTGTGTCATGAGAGCAGCCGAAGATCGCCGAGCGGCCAAAGGCGCCCGATCAACAGAAAAGATAAAATTAGTAAAATTGGTACGCGCTTGATTTATTAAAAAAAAAAAAATTGAGCCTCCTCAGATATTTAGAAATTTGCTGATAATAATGTAAAATTTGAACAGTAGACAATCGAATTTTATAAAATTTTGCACCCAGTCCGTCTTCTGAGTCGTTTATGATGCCCCTTCTCCGCATGAAATTTAAAACGATGTTTTGTTGTTACCCTACATAAATATTTTGTAAACAAAACAGAAAACTTACCAAAAAAAAATGAAATTCCACAACCAGGATACCCATCACTATTGCGAAACTTTACACAGCATCGTTTTGAACATCTTGCACACTTTATACTTTACTAAACATTGAGATAAAAACTTGTAACAATTAAAAATACAACTTTAGCCCTATGAAGCATCAGCCATATTGTTTATTGATGTCAAATTCTGTCAAATTGAAACCTCCTAAATGTTGCCTTTCATAATTTGAAAATTACTACGAATAGCTACTAAATCTAAATGAAATCATCATTAAATACGAGAAGAATGCGTATAAAATTTCAAGAAGCAATATTTGAAATAAAATATTTAGTTGCAATTCATTTTATGTTACATAAACCTATCAAAATGCATGAACACGGACTATTTAACGATAACTGGAACATTATAAAAACTACTATCTGTTTCTTATTTTTTTCTGGTAGTATGTGAGAAAGGGACAGAGAGGATTTATCTCAGTGTCTTGCTCCAGGCCATTTTTCCCTTTTGCGTGTCAATAACACACATGAACTTAATGCTAATGAGAATAAAGAACACTTTAAAGAGTGTCATATTTCTTCGTAGTCAATCTAGTCTACTCTAGTAGAATATATAAAATCTTTGGTGTAATTATATTCTGACATCAATTGTCTAATGCGTTTTTCTTTTTTATACACAGGGCACTGTTTTGACATTGCCACGTGATTGGCTAGTAATAATTTTACAGACCGAAAATCGACACTCTGGATTAAAAAAAAAATGTAATATGATAATTTGCTTAATAATAATATTTATAAATCGTTATAAAACATGGAACATTTATAAACATGATATTTCGAGGTATCTAAAATAGCTATTTACAATTTCTTATGAAAGTAAGTACTTTGCCGACATTCATAAAACAGCTAATCGTAGGTATGGCCCCGGGCTGGCGATGTTTGTGCAAATACCTTCAGAAATTATTATTTTTGCCAAATGTTCGTATTTTTCAACGTTTTGCTTTCTTTCATAATGAGCCCGTTCCACTTCTTTGATATACTGTGCCTTAAATATTACCTTTTGATGACTGAGCTCTTTGTGAGAAATATCCTTTCAGTCAAGTTAGGAAAGTTATAGGGATTCACATGGCTTGTTTTCGTAGGTACTGAAGAGCCGGTTTTAGTCACTGAGTATTATCACTAAATTATATAGGTACAGAAGTCAATCTACATACAAAGCGCGCTCGAGCAACGCACACATAGACACCGCTCACGGACACAATATCTCGCAGCGCCTCGGCCCGCTCGTCGATCAGTTCCGGCTCAAACGTTTTTTAGTGTGCGTCCACTGAGCGTAGGTATAAAAAGTGAAGTACATACATGAGATTGTGTTCTGTAGCTATTTATTTTGTGGTTTTATGTAAGAACTCCGCCCGAGTCTATGTAGGTTTCGCGAGCCCGTAACAGCGGTTTTATTTATATCTAAAAATTTAAACAATAAATATTCAATATTTTTTTTTGCGTGGCTCTTTCGAAAATCAATCTTTATTATTTTTTCAAACGTTTCCGTAACGTAATATCGTAGACATACACGTTTGAAACCACCTCTGTTGGGACGTTTACAGCCGTCTGGTCGACTCTTTACGTAAATGTTTTTTTTTCTTATATTTTTTTTAATCTATTTTTTTTTTGCGGGGTTTTTTCTATACAGAATATGTCACCCCGATGATTTAATACCTTTACATAAATGTTATCAACGCAAATCGTTGCTTACGGTTTTCTTCTTGAAAACGGTCGATATGTACTTGTACCTACTTTCTAAAACTGAGGATTTAATTGATACAGTACTTTGGCATTTAAAACGCTACATCATTCAGCGTTTCACATTCATTTACTGACGTTACAATCAGTGGTAAGCCGATCGATAGGTTCTCGTCTTTTTTTCTTGATGAACCGCGCTCATGGTGATTCATAAATATTTAAAGCTAGATTAAGAAATAGCATAGCGCCCAATCTGATAATATAACTATAAATCAATAGTGGCGGGGGTGAGCTTGCACTTTTCCCCACTAGTGCAGAAAACGATCCGGATAGAAGCGGGTTTTTGAGTTAGTGTATTGAAAAACCAATTTGAGTTATTAATAATTTTGCTGGCGTTTGATGAATGCGCTTTGTCCTGAAAACTGTAAAAATCGATTCTTCTTTCCACTGCCGTTTTTCCATTTAGCGTTTTTAAAACTATACCAACAGGGCGTGCTCGAAAGAGGCTGAAACCTAATAAATATTCCAATGGATGTTTGTATACCCGCCATATTCCTAATTAAAAAATTGTCGTTCCCGCCAAAATGTTTGCTTCAAGTTTGGAACGGTTCGTAATCAAGACTCGCTGGAACTTATTTTTTTTTTAATTTCGGCGCTTTGTTACTTTTTATTTTTTTTTAATGGTAAATGAACTTGAGTCTTTTAGTTATGATTTTGAGTTATGATTTTTTTTTGTTGAGAAGTATTTTGAAGGGGTAGGCATCTCTACTCGTATCTTTTTATGAAGCTGTGAAAAAATCAAAGTGTTGAGTTAACGAAAAAAAAGACACGGCCGTTTATGTCGCCAAAAATGTACATTCTGACTCTCAAGGGAACCAAAATTCATAGGGTTTCCCGTTGACTCAGAATTCTAAAATTTGGCACTAAGCAAGATCTCATATCACAAATATAGGAAAAAATCTGAAAACTGTATTTTTTTTATTGATTTTGGAAAGAATTCAAAGATTTCTCCGCTCTTTGATGGAGTGGAGCACGTGTCAGACCTGCTGGGCCACTGTGGTCTTGTAATTTCTCTTGGGACAAAAGATTTTTAAGATAATAAATCAAAGATTAACGAGCAAAAACTTTTTTAAATAATCTTCAATTTCGTGGAATTTCACTTCAATAGGATAATATTATTCCCTCGAGGGTTACGCTGCTTTTAACACAGCTCGTACTCTATTTTGTTCTTACTACGCATTGATATAAATCCTATACTAATATTATAAATGCGAAAGTTTGTATGTATGGATGGATGTATGGATGTTTGTTACTCTTTCACGCAAAAACTACTGAACGGATCTTGATGAAACATGGTACACGAGTAGACCATATCCCAGAATAACACATAGGATACTTTTTATCCTGGGATTATGTACGCGGGTGAAGCCGCGGGCAAAAGCTAGTACCAAATAACTGAAGATGATTTGGTCTCAAACACATATCCATTTATGACTTATAAGAGACTTGGTCCAAGTGCCTTTTTATATGTAACTTGTCATCGTCATTTCAGTCAAAAGTCGTCCACTGCTGGGCATAGGCCTCCCCCAAGTGCCGCCATAACGACCGGTCCTGAGCGTCTGGCTCCATCGAATTCCCGCGACCTTCACTTTATCATCGGCCCACCTTGTGAAGACGCAGCGTTAGAAGACCTCCCGCAGTCCCGCCTTCCAACATTACGTCTCCCGATATGTGGCCACCACTCCAGAACCTTTCGTACCCATTGACCATCTGTTTTTACATATCTTTCTGATGTACACACGCAAGGAAACTCCAGGCAATGCCCTTTCCATTGTCCGTTAGGTTTTCTGATAAGTACCTACTTGAATGTAAAAAAAAACTGTGCGAGTCGGACTCGTGCCCCGAGGGTTCCGTACAAACTTACCTATGTATGTAAATAGTTCAATTCTGGAATGAAGTCTCGGAAGATTGATTTGGCTTAACTTTACAGTTTTTAGATTTATTTCTTTAATTGTGCTATAGGACCTTGCTTTATGCCAAATGGCAGGATTCTGGGTCCACGGGAAGCATTTTGATTTCATTGACAGTGTCGAAAATTTGAACTGTACGTTTTGAAAAAAATTTGAAGGACTTGAGGGAGACTTTTGTCCAGCAGTGGGACAGTTGTGGCTAGTATAAAAAAACCGATGTATCTTCTTCTCGTTTACTTACAAATTTGATTTTTTTTTATAGCTTCAAGAATCTGCAGATAATGCTGATAACGGTTTTCTTTTTGAGGTACGGAACCCTAAAAAGTTATTTCGTAACATTAACACAAAATCATAGCGATTCAGAAGGGATATCTATTATTTCATAACAACTCTAAATCCAGGACATTTCAAGGTATTCCTACATATAAAAAAATAATAACTAAAAATTAGAATTTCTTTATTTCAGACCCAATCCTACTAATATTATAAATTCGAAAGTTTGTATGTATGGATGGATGGATGGATTTATGGGTGGATGTATGGATGGATGTATGGATGTTTGTTACTCTTTCACGCAAAAACTACTGAACGGATCTCGATGAAACTTGGTACACGAGTAGACCATATCCCAGAATAACACATAAGATATTTTTTTATCCTGGGATAATGTACGCGGGTGAAGCCGCGGGCAAAAGCTAGTAGTCCAGAAATTGTTAGAGTATTAGTAACAGATATTGCCGATCAGAATATTATGACATAATATATCATCTGAAGGTCGTTTAACGGTCGCTTAATTTTGTCAATGCCCACGTAAATGTACAAAAATAGACACCGTTTTGAAAAAACCTTCTTCTTGGAAATGACATTGTTATTTTTTTTTGGCTTCGGTTTGCCTGTTCTTAATTTAAAAATACCAAGTAAAGGGTATTAGGGTCGTGTTTCAATTTCGGAACAAATTAATGACTCGTTATTTTGCAAATGTTTGGAACGGTTCAACTTTGCTTAAAGATTTTTTTTTAGGTACGGATATATTATATGCCAGCGATAAGTTTAGATATATTTTTAAAACTTTCCAATACTAAGTAAAATTAATTATGTCCTAAAAAATCTTGAACAGGTTAACCCTTCAGATACCGTCAATTAGAGACACAATAGTAAGACAATAGATGCGCGGCTACCGGTGGTCGCTTGGGGATTCATGAATTAAACTAGGTACTTACTCCTAAAGATATTACAGATGTAAAAAAAATCCATTAATAGTAACAATTAGTTGTGAGTTCGACAAACTGAAAAGATATTTTTAATACACTTACTCGAAAAACCCGCTTTTGATCTCCAATTTACCTTTTTCCGCCTTAGTGTGGAAAAGCGCCCCCACTGCAATTAATGCATTTATCGAATCAGGCTGGACGATAAGTGACCCCCACAAGTTGCTGGTTAAGCCTCGTTTATTTATTTCTTCCTAGTAGGTATCTAACCCACTATAAGTGTACCTATTAAAAAACGTCGTTTGATACAAGTGGTTTGTCACTGCAGCAATCGGCTCAATAAAACTCGCCTGCGGCTCGGGCGGATTCCCTAACTAACTTCAAACTGACACTCAAACTGTTCCAATGCACAGAACAAAAATAAAAAATGACTTCAAAATAGCTACTTGAGTACTGCAAGTTTGTTTATAGGTGACTGATTTTTTTATCCCTATACATGTCGAGAATCTGTGGACTAACATAATGTTCTAGGAGTGATTACAACGCAGGCACAAAATATAGAGCTGATCTGTCTATAGCTGGCGGAATAATTGCCTTCATCATTCCAACTCAGTAGGTTTGTCATAAAAGGGCCTTATTCATTCGACTGAAGTACTCATCATTGTTATCAATTGTTTTGTGAGAAATCTATTTTACGTCGAGCAGAGGAAGGCTAATGAAATCCTGGCAAGTTAGGATGTTGTTTTATTATATTTTTTACTAGTCTTTCCCAGCGGTTTCGCCTGCGTGAAAGTAATAATAATAATAATATAATAAATTCCACAACTATCACACACAACGCCATCTAGTCACAAGCTAAGCAGAGCTTGTGTTATGGGTACTAGACAACTGATAAACATACTGATATATTTCTAAATACATACATATTATAGATAAATTACACCCAGACACAGAACAAATGATCATGCTCATCACATAAACATTTGTCCAGGGTGGGAAACGAACCCACGACCTCCGGCATAGCAGTCAGGGCCACTAACCACTAGACCAACAGGCCAGTCAAAAATATTAAAGCCTGCGTGAAAGTAGAAAATATTATAACCTATGTCACTCAGTGAAATCAGCATCTTACTGGTGAAAGAATTAAAAAAAAAAATTAAGATAATGCTGCGTTTCGAGATTTTCATTTAGCATAGCTACTCTGTGGTATAACTTTTGTTTCGGAGAAGATACAACCTTTGTTCAAGTAACATTGTTTACACCTCTATGTTTTAAACTAAGTATTCGCCTCATCGTTTAAATGGCTTGCCTCACAGGGTTGGAACGATTTCCCGGATGCGGTCTTAAAATCCTATAAATTATAATAGGTGTCTTCAAAGCTAGAGTTAATTAGGTTCTTAATAAAACACTGAGCTTCACCATCTACGATTTCACTACTGCTTACAATCAGATGGGATTGCAGTCAGTGGGTCGCAGTTTTTATCATTAAAAAAACAAGCTTTTTAATGAAAATATTTTTTTCATAGCAAGCTTTTATAGCCGGTATACCTACATAATTAATACATGTCAAGACGAATCATACGAGCCCAAACTCGATGGGGTTCTATCGTTTAACTACCAAGCTCCTATGACACAAGACACCTTACGGTTCCATCATCAGATCAGCTCCACGTCATAATAATTTTGCATTGTCATCTGATTTACACCTGCATGCAAAATTTCAGCTCAATCAGTAACCGGAAAGTGGGACCAATTTAATTTACAAGATTTGATTACAGACAAACATCGGGACAGGTGAAACTAAATAAAAGCTTGTAAAAACTAACAATAAAAGACAGTTCCAAACCATATTCAGCGTTATAAACGTTGCTCCCAGTAATCAAGCGAAATGGGAAGTCTCCAAGACTTAATTTATCCGAGGCGGGTGACCAAGGTGTGTACTCTCTCTTATTTTGTTGACCAGACCGCTTGCAACCCGCCTGGGCGACCATTTCCCGGATTTATTTTCCACTTTCATACTGGACACGCTTTTGGAGCCACTCCAGATCCAAATGGAGAGCTTTATCGTGTCGATTTATTCGAGATTTTTAACTTTACACTATTTTGTTGACCTGGTTTACAAGCTATTAGCTAATATATAAACTAGTTTGTGCTACCGGCTTCGCTCAAGATAATATATTTATTTATTTAATATTTAGTGGTATATATAGTCTGTCTAAAAAGTCAACCGACTTAGGAATATTGTAAAATATTTAATCATTTAAAAATACTTATATTCGATGATTTTCTTCTAATACTAATACTATACTATTCCACAACTATCACACAACGCCATCTAGTCCCAAGCTAAGCAGAGCTTGTGTTATGGGAACCTTTGGAATAAAAAAGACTACACTGTGGTTGGTGTCTACAATAAATAAATTAATAATAGTCTACACTTATATTTTTATAAAAAGCTAGTGTGTTTTTTTGTTTGTAGGGCGTAATCTGTGAAAATACTGGTCCGATTGCTAAAACTTTTTCACCGATAGAAAGCTGACTTTTTATGTAAGCGGGCGAAGCCACGGGCAAAAGCTAGTAAGGAACTATGAAATTTATGCTGAATCCAACTGATCAGTGTCAATTTTTTTTAACAATTCTCACAAAGTTAAAACTAAAATCAACTTTATTTTAATTGATGCCGAATGGCTGCCAAAAATCTTTCATGTCACAAAAATCGCTTCATCATCAGGACAAAATTAGAATGCTGTTCTTAATCGTCAGCCTGATTAAGGAGCTCAAGGGACCAGTTAATTGGTCAATTACAGCAAATGGCACATAAAATTGAGGAAGCGATTTGATAATAGGCTTCCCTTCGTAAACGTAGGAAATAATCCTTGATGGGAGACTGATGGAGGGAACCTTGTTAACCCTGTTTCAGTAATATGTTTTGGGGTTAAAATTGGCACCTTGAAAAATTTTATTTGTTTAAGTTACCCGACTGCAGTGGTAGGAAGGGCTATGTTACTCGAGTGTCTTCTTCTTCTTCTTGCCCTTATCCCATATTACTTGGGTTCGGAGCAAACGTTTTTTTTCTTCCATAGTGTCCTGTCAACCAACTATCACTAACTCCCATTTCTTTCATTTCACTCCATGCTCAAACTACACTGTTCAGTGGCATACGTTTGAGCCACTGAACAGTGTACTTTTACCCTTTATTTGCCCACCTACAAAAAATCCACCCACATTTCTTCAGTTGCCTTTTGCGTTCCAGGTTCGCGTTAACCCTTACAACCATTTTAGTTTTGTTGCCCTAGCAGGCTAGCAAGAAAAAGAAGGAACATAGATGTGGTTTTAGTTAGTAAGAGTTTGTCACGCTCTCTGTTCGCCCAAGAGCGGAAAAGTAATTGAATAATACCTTCAAAGAAGCGCCAGCTAGGGTAGCTGGCACTAGAATAGGAACATGAGAGATACGACTGCAAACGAGATAAAAAATACTGGAACTGCCCCTCAGTTAAATTCATAGCATTTGTAGCATAGCATAGCATAGTCAGTCTTATAATGTTCCCACTGTTGGGACTCAGGCCTCTAGTAGAGGGAATGTTCCGTAATCCACCACGTGTGCCCAGTGCACGTTGGTGTATGACATGTGTCTTCGAATTTTTGGTTTTAGAATATACCGGTTTCCTCACGATGTTTTCCTGCACCGTTTTGAGAGCAGTGGTGATGAAATAAATAACAGTTGTCCAAAGAGTCACCGCTGCACTGCTCGATTGATTGTAATTTATGTGAAACTTGCAATTACTGTGTTATGAATTTCCTTTATAATAGTTTCGATTCCGATACAAAGTGATTTCCATAAAATAAAAGTCATCATCATCATCTTCCTGCCCTTGTCCCGTTTTATTTGGGGTCGGCGCAACACGTTTTTTTCATCCATTCTGTCCATAAAATAAAAGTAAATACATAAATTAAAGTGTTTCACAAACACTGGCGTAGCTTAGTGACCAAGGCCTTGGGACAAAAAAAAACCTCTTTTTCACAAGATATCATCAAATAACCTCTCCTACGGGAGGAGCGGAAATGATTGTCACACTTTTACTAACTAAAACGAGTTGCCATGACTAAAGTAATGTTGTCAATGAAGGCTAGAAGGAACGGCGCGGGGTATTTAGTCAGTAAGTCTGACACTATCTCCCGCTCCACCCAAGAGCGGGTTTTGTCAATGATGATTTTCCCCGTCGACAGAAATAAAGCAAAAAAGAAAAAACCTATTTTATTTAAAATTTCGAAGGTAGGTAAATTTTTCACTGCCCCGCCTAGTCCTTCAGTAGCTACGCCAGTGTTCACATTTATAAAATAAAAAAATAAAAAGTGTCACGTTTGTTAAAAAAAACAGCAAAAATAATAAAAACATGTGAATATGAAAGCTCATTTTAAATGAAACTGTACACTCTTTTGTACCGGAATATCGGAACCTGTATTCCCCGAATTGTATTCGTGGAATATTTGTATTTCATAATATTGGAACTTCATTATTCGAAAAATTCTTGTCATAAAAATGCGACTGCGAAAGGATTCCAATAAACGAGTGAATTTGTTTCTGTATAATTCAATTTTGGAATGCATTTTTTATAACTGCCATATCGTCCCTTAGCTAACAACACTGCATAAGTCAATTTTACCAACTTTACAGGAGACGAAAAAAACTGTGCGGCGTTGATAGGCCGGCCGACATGCGCGCTGTCACTACTTTTCGAATTACGGCTTCGGATTGGCTGAAATCTATATCATATGACCAATGGTTAGACGTGCAATGAGCAGCTCCATCTAAAGACATTCAAATATGAAAACCACCAATTTTCAACTTGAGCGGTGTTGTAAGCTAAGGGACGATATGTACGAATATTTTTGACATTACGAATCAAAAGTAGGTATGTCATAAAAAATAAAACACGAGTTTACTTTGTTAAACTTTATAGATTTATGTTAACTTCACTGGCCCGTTTTTACACAGAGAACATTCGAATACATTACAATTTACTTTGTAGCATTTTTTGAGATTTTCATTTGTGTCTGTGTAGGATACCGCTTGACTGATTCATGGGGGCTTACACTCGCAATATGTGTGGCTATTGCATTTAAATGTTAGGCAATATAGTGCACGATTGCAAATAGAGATATATTGATAGCAGCTGCGGTATTATTCAAAAGGGATACCGTGGGCTTGGAATGCTAAGAGCAACTGAAGGAACACAGGTGGGTTATAGCCAGTAAAAGTCTGACACTTATTCTCGCTTTATCCAGAGTGGATTATTATCCTGCCTCAAAAAAAAGATATAATAGAGGTACTCTGTTATATTTTGTATATTAATTTCAATAGTTTGTTGTGTGTTGTAATGTTTTTCTCTGTGAAGCTTTATAAAAACAATGATAGATAGATAGATAGATAGATAGATAGATAGATAGATAGATAGATAGATAGATAGATAGATAGATAGATAGATAGATAAATTCTTTATTGTACACCAAAAATAAAAATTACATAAGAAACTTAAAATTAATAGGGTGTCACAATGGGCGGTCTTATCGCTAAAAGCGATTTTTTACAGACAACCTTTGGATGGATTTGACCGAGGAGGAGAAAAAGATACGCAGGTAGTTCGTGGTGTACTATTTACATATACACAATACATAAACTAATAAATTACATATATTACTAATAATATAATATGATATATATAAATATATATGTATATATAATTATAAAAGCAGGATAATACTGTACTTAATGACAAACATTCAGGAGGAAAGATAGTGTTTAGCAACCTCATTTTTAAAAGTTGTGAGTGTTTACAATGCAGTCTCTTTTATTACGAGTACTAAAATATATTGTGAACAAACTTGTAGGTTCAGTTTTACTTTACATTAGTAAATAACGCAGCAAGCTTATCATATTTTAATTTATAATGCTTCAAAGGTTATTACAATTTGTACATAATAAATACTTTATTTCGTGAGATCTTTACATTATGTAATAATAAAAATGGGTAGTGAGACTATGAAAAATTGAGTATGAAAAATTAAATTGTAATTTAGATGTTTGATAACGTTCCATCAAAAAGAAAGTTTCTCTTTAGTTACAATTTAGAATTTGCTCTTTCGTATCGTTAAAACTAATTATATTGGCTTCTATACATTTTATATTCTTATACTCTTTATTATACATAATTATTTACAATTTATAAACAATAAGACAGCTGATGTACACAGGCGAGCTTAACCCGAAATAGTAATAAAATATTTATTATAACATTTTTGTTTTAAGCTCTTGATTTTGCCAAATGTGTTCATCATCATCATCATCATCACCATCGTTTCAGCCGACAGACGTCCTCTGCTGGACATAGGCCTCCCCCAAGAGTCGCCACAACGATCGATCAAGGTGGACCGATGACCTGGTGAAGGTTACGGGAATCCGAGGGCTCAAATGTGTTCATTAGAACATATTTGGCAAAATCAAGAGTCATTTTAGTATAAATAAGGCGTTGTATTGTGTCGACCATTGGGTTTTCAGACGAACTAAGTACGAGTACATTATTGTTTTGAAAGAATTTATCCAGCCAATGATTTCAGAATCTCTAGATTTTAAATTAAACTTCCAAATAAAAACACTACACAGTCTAAAATAACTAGCTTCGGAAGTTCATGTTCAAAAACAAAGACAAAACCAGAAATATTACTCCGACAGCGGCACGACTAGACCAATGAATTTTAGACTCGGTGGACAATCTCTGGGAGAGGTCGTGTGCTCGAAACATTAAAAATTTACCAAGAAACGTTCGAACGGTGTTATTTTTAATATTAAATTAAATATAATTATGGCTTAAATATATAACATTAAATTTAGTACCTATGTGCGGAACCCGAAACACGTGTCTAATATTTTTATGTAAAGAATCTGTGTACGAAATTTCATAACTGTACGATGAAAAATCACAAAGTTATAAGCTTCTAAGCCTGGTTGGCCGCACAAATACATGATCACCGGCCCACCCGGGTTACTAAGGGGTTGTTTTACTCCCGCATCCAGCCATGCGCCAGTGTCTAATGCCCGTTATAACCTGCCGTGACCTGTTTTTTTAAATTGGTTTGTAAAAAAAATATAAATAACATGGTGCAAAAATTATTGGAATCGATGCAGTTACTGATTCTGAAAAAAAAAATATTCAGGTCGCATATACTAAAATAATGTTGTATTTCAAACGTTTTGCTTAAAATTAAATTCTATTCTAGCCATCGAGTTGTAGCAGTTTGCTACTGGTAAGTCCCGGGTATTCTACACAGCGGTAAAGGTTCGCACCCGGAACACTCTGGTGGTATGTACACTATACACTCTTCATCGCCGAGGCAGACGTGGTCTTCACACACGTCCATTGTTGATAAACAGGACCTGTAGGCTGGAAGAAAAAATAACAAGTTAATGCACATCCTTAATTACTAATATTATAAAAGTGAAAGTGAGTTTGTTTGTTTGTTACGTCTTCACGCCTAAATGGCAAAACCGATTTTGATGAAACTTGGTACACGGATAGACCATGTCCTGAAATAGGACATAGGATACTTTGTATTTCGGAAGTATGTCCCCTTAGGATAATTTTTTTTGCTATCACGCGGGCGAAGCCGCTGGAAGCAGCTAGTATTATATAAGCTTTTAAACTTTTATCTCAGGAGATAGGCTGAAACTAAAGAACGCTAGCTGCTGTTTCTTCTACGATCTTTATAATTATCTACACTTATAATAAAGAGGTAAAGTTTGTTTTTTGTTTGTAGGAGGTAATCTTTGAAAGTACCGGACCGACTGAAATTTTTTTTCCCAGATAGAATTGTATTAATTTAATTATATATTGTATAATTGTATAATATTTATTCTTTAGTTTATTGGTATATCTATTCAATGGTCCATTAGTAAAATTATTCTTATAATTGCCTTTTTCGCACTCTTTTATTGCACCTACCACTACCTTTCTCTGCATCACCCAAAGGTCAACTGGAAGAAAATGCCTAAGGCAATAAGTTCGCCTTTGTACATTTGTGCATAAAGTATTATATAAATAAATAAATAGAAAGTTGCTTTATTCCCAGGTGACATAGGCTAAATTTAATGTACGCAGGTGAAGCCGCGGGGAAAAGCTAGTATGAATATATAAAGATGGTAGAAGAAAGAGCAGCTGCTTCGTTTACGATCATACAACTATAGCCCTTTTTGTATGAAAAATCATCAAATAATTCGTCCTGCCCCCTAGCCAAGTACCGTTTCGCGTCGAACGCTTCGAGTTGACCTTGGCGCCAATTCTTTTGTTCTGACCACGTGACTGAGCGTTGAGAGCGCGTCATTCCCGTACATTTAAAGCTTCCTACTAGCGTTAACTATTGCAGATTAGCAACTTGGCTAGGAGTACTGTTCTGGGTGTGGGAGTGTTAGACTTTAATTGACTAAAACCAAACCGTGTTCCTTTGAGTTCTATGCCCACGAGGACTTTTAAGATAAATCTTCAATCTCAGTTTTTTTTAAATACTCGATCGCGTAACTTAAAAGTCTAGCGTCAAGATCATTGGCAATGATACTCGTCGAGTCAAAACTCCAAAGTCTTGAGTATTGGCGCTGTCGGTTTCCCATCGTTTCCATTTCAGAGGCTTGGCATCGGAATGGAACAATCTAATTCTGCTAAGTCCGTTTCATGATTGGATCACTAAACGTCCGGCACTGCTCTACCAATACATAGTGGACCTCCCACGTATATGTACAAAACGTTTTGGGAACACATAGCTAAGGATTGGAATTCCTTGATGGAGTCTGGGTTTCCTGATAGCTAAAACCTAGAGGTAATTAAGTCAAGAATGAATAAGTTATTTCTAGGCAAACGTGCTCTTTCGTCGGCCACATCATGGCTTACTATCAGGTGAGATAAAGGGCGAACGCAAGCTTATCAATAAAAAAAATAAACATCAATGTGTAACTTTATAAGCGTCGCCACCTCGTACCAATAACAGTAAACCTCTTTTTTTCTATGATCTGATATAAGCGAACGTAAATAAAAACGTAAACCGTTTACGCGATCGAGAACGTTAAAGACTCTTGTTTTACACGCACCCGGCTTTAAAGTAGCCAGAACCTGGCCTTTCTGGAGGACACCAGTAAAGAGCTTTACGTATATCCTGCTCTCGTGGTAAGGTAAGTATGGCTCGTCATTCTGCAAAGCAGTTATGCTAACAAAGGAGGAGGCTGCACGCCTGAGGCAACAACGCTCTCGCCTCAGCCGCCGCCGGGATTCCTATCCCGATTTCCGGCCATCGTAGGCGCGGGTTTGCTGACGGTTAGCAATGAATAGCTCACCGTCCGACCGTCCGATAACCGTCCAACCATCCAGTAACCGTCCGGACCGAGACCAAGACGTCGATGTCACATATTGTTCCACGTGCGCCTCAAGAAGTTGTCAGGAAACCGTGGGATCCCAGCAGGGTCGAAGCCTAAGGGCCTAGGGTCTGCTTCTGAAAGGCAGGTTCGGCCCCAGTACGAAAGGCAAAGTAGACGGAGTTTAAAAATTCCAAATAAGAATTTGGAGTTATGATCGGGTCTTATTACAGGGGATATGAAGTTAGTTGGTTGTGAGTTGGGGGGATGTGAAGTGGGGGTAGTGTAGTGGGGATAGTAAGTTGTAGTTCGGGGGTCTTTTCTTTCAGTGACCGCTAAGGAAAATTCACCAAAGAATTTCTGAATTGATTAGTCTATTGTTTGCAGGCCTTGAGATCAAACTACACTAGAACATGTGACACAAATGTTTTTAATGAGCGCTCTAATGCATAATGCTAGGCTAATCACATTATCTAACATGAATGCAAAATGCCTGTCCGTCAGCTTGTCACTCATGACTCCATCACATATATCATGCTGATGGGTGGGTGATTATGCAATGAAGCACCTCATTTTAACCTAAATTCCGACTACATTACTACTAACAATACAGTATGCGCAGGAATCGCATGACTTGATTCTACCGTCTCATTTCTACTATCAGACAAGCCGAAGCACGGCGAGTATCCATCCTTACGTTGTTAAAACCTCTACGGTCTGGACCAAGCGGTTCGCCTCTTCGTTTATACCGCGTCACTGATATCATCGAGGGACTGCAACAATTTGACTGCTCCCGTTCGATTATAATTTAGGTGTCTTCAAGGCTAGAGTGAATAGGCTCTTAATAAACTAGTGTGCACTCATAATTTGTACGAGATTTGATATGATATTTTTGGTTCTAGGACATGTCGGTTTCCTTGCGATGTTTTCCTTCACCGTTTTGTATGCAGTGCCAATGAAATCAATTTCACAAAGAACCACCTACCACCTAATCGCTAATGCCTTCTCCCGTTCTTGAGCGGAGCGGACTTTTACTGACTAAAATCAACTCCTGTTCTTTCTTTGCCTTCATTTCAGGACCCCGGGGTTCTCTTTCTGGCCCCAGTAGGCAAAGAGGTGGCGAAGTTCGTCATCATCATTTCAGTCATAAACATCCACTCCTGGGGGTCTACTCGCTTACTCCGAAAAGAAACTTTCGTAAACGAACGATATTCATTTGAAGTTAAAATTGCAAATAATCCTCTGTCATAATTATATATTTTTTTCGAAACATAACTAATCAGAGTAGGTTTAGAGATTCGGTACGTCAAACAATTTTCGTTCGTGTGAAATTTCGGGAACGAAAGGAACCGTGGTAGGAAACACGCGAAATTTCAATCGAAATTTCGTTTTTCGGAAAAAGCGAAACCCCCTGATCCTAGGCCTCCCACAAGTGTCGCTACAACGACCGTTCCTGTGCGTACCGCTTTCATCAGAATCCTGTCACCCTTTCCTGCTCGTGGGTACACTTTGTCAGAGGCCTACCCATGCTGCGTCTTCCATCATATTACATATTACATAAGCATTACACATGATACGCACTGTCAACACACTCGCCATAGAAGCAGCAACCTCCGCAGCATTGTTCGTGGTCGACGCACTGTGGAAGTAACGTTTTGTGTTAGTATTTGATTAGCATCTTTATTTGAATTTAGAATTCAAGATAATTATCAAATTTTGGAATAATTAACTCTATATCACACAAAACAAATTTCAAATTCTGTTGTAACGTATACGTTTCTAGGGTAAGTATTTATTACACAAATTATTTATTATTATTATTATAAGCCTTTTGTGTCCCACTGCAGGAAAAAGGCCTTCCTTTTGTTATTCCACTCTTTTCTATTGTCAGTCCAGAAGGCCAATCCAATGGTCGAAAGGTCCTGGAGTGGCGATCGCGTACCGAAAGACGCAATATTAGAAGGCCTCCTACAAGGTGGACTGTTGACCTGGTAAGGGTTGCAGGAATCCGATGCGAGACGGACAGGACCATTCATTGTGGCGAGACTTTAGGGAGCCCTATGTCCACCAGTGGGTTTTTCGGCTGAAGCGATGATGATGGGTCCGCACTGGGCCCGCGTGGTGGATTAAGGCCCATTCCCTCTCCTAGAGAGGAGGCCTAACCCAGCAGTGGAAACATTAAAAAAGGCTGATGATGATGATGATGATGATGATGATTTTATATTTGATGTTGGTAAGCTTTCCTAATTTTAAGAAAATGCCATTACTGAGTCGTTTAACGTTGAAATAAAAACCTAATCTGAAGTCAATTGGCATTTAGTAAAGAGATTGTCCATGCTCTCATTAGTTCATTAGGTTTACAATTGTTCGTTTAATCGGGTTATTTGGGACCTAATGGATAGATTAATTTTGAGAGCGTTATCTTATTTTCCCATTTTCACAGTAAATAAAAAATGAAAAGACAATAAACAGATAACTGCAAGATTATAATAATTCAACACATTATCATACTGAGTGACTAATATACAAGGTGTAAGGGACAGCCCTCCGCAAACTTCAAAGGGCTTGCTCAGTAGACGAAACTGAACTGTCTTCCACAAATTTTTTTTAGTTAGCGAAAAAAAACATCGGCCTCGCTATACAAATTATCCAATCAAGTTTATTATTATTATTTTTTTCGTCTCCTGAATAAAATCTTATGGAAGGTTGTTCAGTTTCGTCTACTGAGCAAGCCCTTAAAGTTTGCGGAGGGCTGTCCCTTACACCTTGTATATTAGTCACTCAGTATGATAATGTGTTGAATTATTATAATCTTGCAGTTATGTGTTTATTGTCTTTTCATTTTTTGTTTGTTTGCGGAGGGCTGTACCTTACACCTTGTATACAATATGCTCATAAAATATTCAGTATTTCCTTTATTATTTAAATATTTTGTTACTAAAAATATGGATAGATTTTACTCAAAAAAATTAAACACGATATTGCACAAGAAACCTTTTTCCCAAAACAATCTTCAAAAATAGAAAATATAAAAAGTGATATCACTCAAATACGTCAACCTTTTTCCCGCCAACTTTGCAATCCTGCGCACCGGCAAACACAAGTACACAGCCAAATAACAACACTAATATAATCCTCATATTTTTTATCACATGTCACCTCACTACAGCTGTCAAGTCATGTATGAAAATATAAATAGAAGAAAATCGTCACGAGGTATCGTGTATGAAATTATGTAAAATGGTCGTATCGGTGCGCGCGCGGCGACCTCGGTCATTGTGACCGAGTTAGCTCAGCCGGTGTACTGCTCTATTACGTGTAGGAATGGCAATGGAATCTAGGAATGTCAGATTGACAGTTGCGATTGTGTAATTAGTTAATTGGACCCTGAGACATGATGGTAATGATTTGAGATGCTCTTGTAATTAATTGTCGTATGAGTATACAAATTTCATAGCCTTTTTCTATTTATGTTGGGGTAAATTTCCAGTTTAATCAGATGCAGCTGATTCAAAGAATATTAGAATCTTTTGCACGAGTTTTATTGTTACTAGATCACGTTAACGTTACTTTTGAAACTGGCGCTAGTGACAGAAAAAATGAAAGGAAATCGTTTCACTTGGTATGGTCATTTGAAGAGGAGGGAAGAAACGGATATTACTAAAAGAGAACGTGACTGGTGACAGGACAGATTGAAAGAAATAAAAGTGTTGCGCCAACCCCTAATAACTCGGGACGCAAGAAGATGATGACGATCACTTTCATCAATATCCAGTCAATTTTTGTTTTGCAGAAAAGGGCTATTCGTGCAATCTATAAATTGAGTCCCAGATACTCGCTCAGAGATAAATTTAAAAATATTAATATTTTGACTGTACCTTCTCAGTATATCTATGACAATATTTTGTATGTTCATAAAAACAAAAACATGTTTAAAAAATATAGTGATATCCATAGTGTAAATACTAGGAACAAACACAAATTTGTAGTTCCTGCAACCAGGCTCAAAAAAATAGGAGGCTCATTTCGATGCCAATGTATACACTTTTATAATAAACTTCCCAGTCACATTCAAGAACTTAGCCTGAATAAGTTTAAATCATTTGTAAAGCGGAAACTTTGTCAGAAGGCTTTTTATACTGTAAAAGAGTATCTTGAAGACAAAACAGCTTGGGATTGATCTGCTCCAGTACTGTCTATATTAGTTGTTATATAAGTATTTTCTGATTACTACTATTTATATTATAATGATTATTTTTATTTACATTTTGACATTTGATGATTCTTGTTTAAAACTTTATTTTACAATTAGACTTAGAACTTAGAAGGTTCTTTATTTTATTTTAATTTGATAATATTTTAATGATTTGATAAATATTGATAATAATATTTTTTATTTTATTTTATATATGTCGAGTGTTACATTTTGTAAATACTAGTATTTTATTATTGTGAATGTGGGAACTATGTGGATTACTTTTTTCTTTTCTGTATTTTTATATGATGTCTGGCAGTTTTGAGTATTTGACGCGGCCTACCCAAATGTCCTATCTTTGGTATTGTTCGTCAAGTCGTTGAGCTCCTTGGTAGTCCTAAGTTTGAGCTACACGAATACTGACAAATGCTTACACTGACTGGACAGGTCCACTCAAATCTGTGTGGTTCTTTCCTCAAAAGGCCATCTGAGACACTGGTCTGCATGCTTCTCATATGATTTGACCATTACATGTTTACTGTATGGACTTTAAAAGAGACTTTGACCCCTGAGTTTGTTTCGGTGTTTCTTCTCAGGGTAGTCAGCTAGGAAACACCGGCCTCATCTCGTTAAAACTGACTGAAAACAAAATTGACGTGTAAAAGTGTTTTTTTAAAACCTATTTACAAAATAAAGATCATTTATCATTTACTTTAACGTAAATGTCAGTTTATATTAAAACTGGACAAGCAATGCTTTGTGGATGATGTAAGGTGGTAACTGAAGGAACAGGGGTGGATTTAAAGACAGTAAAAATCTGTCGGAAGTGGGAAAAATTATTCGATGGTTTCTCATATTACAGTGAAACACAATTTTACTTAAGTCACTTTCATGACCATCACGTTAGCGACAGTAATTCGCGATAGCGATTGCCTAGACTTCAAGCTAAGTCTGGTAACAACAGTTTTTTTTTTAATTATAGCATAGTAAAATAAATGAAATAATTTTTAAATACTTTCCTCGATACGTAATAACTGCAACAGGTAAGTGAGATGTCGAAACAAAAACCACGCTAACAAGAGCCCTGAATATGTCGTCTTTCCTATTTAACAATTACTTAGCACCTAGAGGGGACACAGGTCAAGTCCCACTGGTTTTTACTTAGCACCGCTTCAGTAGTTTTGTTAAATACGGGTATTAAAATATTCGATGGTTTTTATAACAATAGTGAAAGTTGTATTGTGGGACAATTTAATGAAGTCATGCTAGTATCACAGAGTAACGGTATGTCTTGTTTGTGTGTACGTGTACTGTCATTTTGACAGTTTCATTGTTCGATATTCAAATTATAGAAACATTTAATGTGGAGTACGTACTCCCAACTAATTGATAAATGGATGTTTTAAGGTGTGGGGTAGATAAATAGATAGATAAAACGTGGCCAATAACAAAATATAATAACTTGTGGCGTATTACGTCGCAACACAGTTAGTATATTTTGGGTGGCAACACCAAATGTTTCCGGCGGTAGACTAGGGTCTGCCGTCAGATTGCAAAATGAGACACTTGAGCTGCTACTTGGGACAGCGTGAGCTCAGTCTTTAATTGTGACCTTACATGTATATTATATTGTCAACTACAAATAGAAACATTTCCGATATCCACGAGTATTTCATTTGCGTGTGTACCTCCAAAAACTGTTACAGTAGTTTAGTACTATATTTGTATAATAATTGATACACAATAATTTAAACACACTATAATAGTATTTCACTTTTATAATATTTGTGTGGTTTATTAAAATTGTATGCTCTAGTAAGATATACTATACAAAGGTGGATATTGCCTGTTTTTATCGCATGTGCGTATAATGTTATATTCTTTGAAAACGATTTTTTTAAATGAACAACAAATTAAAATTAGGTGTAGTTATTTAAATTTATAAATCAATTTAATATCCACTCACTTCATCGCCATAGTCGTCACAATCCAACTCTACTGCAACCACAACCACTAAATAAACAATAAATAAAACAACCGCCTTCACACAAACAGACATGTTTCCTTTGATTTACGATCAACACACTACTCGTAATCGATCACACAGCTCCATTTATTATCTAAAAGCACCAACCCTAACCAACAAGAAATAAACTTTTTTGAACTCTATCTCTAACTCTTAAGGTTCATTTTTATTTGAGTCAACGGAATATTTGAATGGACCCTTCATTCGAATGGTAAGGATGTCACACCGCGTTAGTGAACAATTCGTGATAAATTTCGAACAAATCGAGGTCTTCGATTGTTGCAGAATACAATGCGTCGTCATTGGTTTGTAAAACAATTAAGATTTATCAATGCAAGGGTACGTGTGTCTATAGTTGTTCTGTTTAAGGCCAAATTCTACCACAAAATAGATAGGTACAGAAAACAATCTCATGTATGTACTTTATTTTGTTTACCTACGCTCGGTTGACGCACACTAATGAGCGTTTGAGCCGGAACTGTTCGACGAGCGGGCCGACACGCTCCGAGATATCGTGTCCGTATGTAGATTGACTTCTGTACCTATATATTTTGTGGTTCTACTCATTTTGAACTTTTTTAAACCTCTAGAAATCCACAAATATAAATAAGAACACAATGAAAAATTATTTTATTAAATCTGACTATATGTCTAACTGCTGGGCAAAAATCAAAATATGAAAAATTAGTTGGCTCGATAAAAAAAGTCTTAGTCTAACTTACGATTTCAAACGTGTATGTCTACGAGATTACGTCACGGAAATATTTGAGAGTTGCAAAAAATATTCAAGCTGTTTAGTTAAAAGGCCTCGCAAAAACTAAAATCTTATATAATTATTGTTTTTTTTTTTTAAACCGCTGTTACGGGGTTGCAAAGTCGACATAGACCCGGGCGGAGTTCATACTAAATACTCAGGGACTACAACTTATCGGTCGTTGCCAAAAAATAATCTGTGGTGTAGTTTAACATTTCACTTAAGATAAAAATGCGTAAATCCTTCGCCTTTTTAAGCTGTAAAATACTGATGGATCTGAGCCTCAAGGGAGCACCAGAAGGCGGATAAAAATATCTGAAGAAAACATGTTTTTAATGGCTGCTACTTATAATATACTTACGACTTTTATTTACTAAGTACTCAATTTCTTTACAGATAGGGATAGAAAAAAAAAACAGGGGGTATTTTGTCTACTTTAAGGTTTATTTTTATATTCATCATAATGAATCAGGGCTCCCCCACAAAACTTCGATGCGATGCGATATTACGCTATATTACAGAAACTTGCGATGCGAATTGCTGCGATGAGATTTCCTGCGATAAAGTATTGATTCAGGTGACCATACAATGTGCGATGCAAATCAATTCGCAAGCTCTTGCTACGAGTCGTACGAGTTTTAACATTTTTACGATGCGATGTCGTATCCCAGTTTTATATTTGGACTCTATATTTGAAAAAAAAAAATGGATGATGATAGAAACATCAGTACCCCTAGCCAAGTTGCTAATCAGCAAAAGGTAACGTTAGTAGAAAGCTTCAAAAGTACGGGAATGATGTCATCTCAACGCTCAGTCACGTGGTCAGAACAAAAGAATTGGCGACAAGGTCAACTCGAAGTGTTCGACGCAAGCGAAACGGTTATAATTTGCACAAGTTTACAGTTAGATAAAGTATTTAATAAACGCCAATTGAATTTTCATCTGTTTGCTATTCAAAGGATTCCGGATGCTGTGAAAACAAACATTTAATTCAAAAAGTTGTTTCATGTAAGCAGTCTTTAGAAAAGGCAAGTTATCTTCGGTAAACTTCGGCAATCATCGGCCATTGTCGGTTTACACGTAACCTTCTGTCGAAGGTCCTGGACGTAAAGGTCTTGACCGGGATCAGTCTCAGTTTGTCTTCCACTTTACAAAGTATAAATGAAGGCTGTATGTGGATGGGCCTGCATTTTAATCATCTGTTAGTTTAGGGTTCCCTCCCTTTGCTAAGCTTGTGGTAGTGACATAACGATTTAGTGAAGTTTTTGGATAAACGATGGCTTATTACACATACTTAACTACGACTTCCTCGAGGCCGTAATCCTCGAGGAGCTTGTAGCTAAATAATAACAACTACACGGGTTGATTTTCAAGGTTAAGCAACGCCTGCCGAGGTTGGTCCGTGGATGGGTGACCATACTTTAAGCATCGAGGCCCCTCCGTGCCTTACACAGCATGTCAAGTCGTTAACCCGAAGAGTTGGTGCCCAAAGAGATCCCAGCAGGGTGATGCCCGTTAGTGCCACGTATTTTTTTAAAGAGTTATCGTGGTTTTGGAACGCAAAGGGTAAGATATTTTTTTGTATTTTGGTACACAAAAACGATTGAACCGATTCTTTCTCCCGTAGTATGTCCTAGAAACAACAAAAAGGCACTTACAGTTTTTAAAATTTTTAAAAATACTCTGCATTAAATTACACAAAAAAAGGAAACCGAAATAGATGTGCTAACAGTTTCACCGCAAGATATTTTCAAACCTATCGTAAATTTCGAGAACAATAATAAAAATGCTTCAAAAGTAGACTGTTTGCCGACTGCGGTCTTTCCGTCCAATTATAATTTAGGTGTCTTCAAGGCAAGAGTGAATAGGCTCTTAATAAACTAGAGCGTCTCACCATCAACGATTGCATCACTGCTTACCATCAGGTGGGATCGCAGTCAAGCTCTAGTTTATATCAATTAAAAAAATAAATAGATCCTGCAAATAGAAAAGGTCGATTTAGCTATTTTTGAGAGATTTGAAAAAATATTTTTCCTCGTTTAGCATTTAATGACGTATCACTTAGTGATAAATTAACATTCTACACATAGCCTATGGATTTATATTTCCTACTAATACGCGGACGAAGCCGCTGACAGAAGGTAGTGGGATATTTAAAAAAAGCGTGAAAACCCAAATACATGGTTTGGAAAAACTGTTTTCTGTACGGTTCCTAGCTAATTGCTTGGAAGATATTGTGAAAAATTATCAATAAAGAATTACATTATACCAAAAACTTTTCATTACACATCCATGTTCAAAAAGCAATAAAGAAAAAACGTTGATGAATGAACAGGCAAAATCAGATGATACATTTAATAAAAACACGAACATTAAGCTGAACAAAATAAATGGTTTCCCATGATCGATGCGGTGTCAAAAATATTTGGCAAACATATTTTCAATTTTGTTTGGTAAAACTCTTAACACAACGCCATAGGGCGGATAATGCGTTAAATCTACATACTCGTAGATTACTTTGTAAATCTGCGAATTAATGGACCAATACAGTGACAACTTATCAAGATTGATTTTCAATATTCGGCTGTAAAGTCCATTAGGTTGTTTCCCTTCGTTTTTCGGTGAAAAAGGGATAACAACGGCTTCCAAGATCCCTTAGGAGCGATGATGGGTAGCGTCAGTAAGTAAGGGATAGGAAAACCAGCTTTTTTTTCTGTCTAAAAGAAAATAAATTGCTTTTTACTGAAAAAAACTGTAAAGTGAAAAGGATTAGGGTGCCGCTTTCTTTGTGTGGAATTAGAACATCTAATTTAGGATATACAAGCGATGCGCCCCAGCTTTGCACGCGAGCTAGGCATCTTTAAAATGCTCCACTTTTCTCTACGGACGTTAGGTTATGCACTTAAACTTATGTCATGAATCACTTTTCCTTGGTAAAAATTACCGTATCATCATGAAGTTTTAACAGATTTATCATGGAAAGATGAGAGTTATTTGTTCGTTGCTGTTTTCCTTTGCTGTACCATTTCTTTGATTTTATTTTCACTCTCTTTCAGATTCTTCTCTAAATAATGTTTATTGTTTTCTAATTCTGTTGTTCCAGCTACCTACTAGTTAAGATTCTCGGGGTTTGAGCTTGTTCTTGATGTCTTTCAGATTTGTAAGAAGAAACATTCTAGCTACGGATTTATAAGTTTTAGTAGCAGGTTATTGGAATGAACTGATCTCTCGCTGAGTAATATCCATATGTTGCATTACATGCTTCAGCACAACTATTTTAGAGTCTATGAATTGAATTTTTGCATTGGTTATAACTTCAGTGTGAAATTTTTAGCCATGTTTATGTTCTATGCAAAGTTTCTTCAATTCAGCTGACTGAGAATCCGTTTAGTAGTTTTTCAGTTTATCGAACAAATAGACAGACAGACGCCGTAAGGGGTATTGTATTATTATGTAAAAATTAAAGGAATAGTCGTTGATGTCTTGGCTTACTTATTGTAAAATAATACTCAGTGCCGTAACTAACCCGTATAATCATTAAAGCATAGTTTTCTTTCACCGTTTTGAGAGCAGTGGTGATAAAATAAATTACACAAAGTACGCCTGGCTGGGTTTGTTCCGGCGACCTACAACTCGTAATTCGGGGCTGTTACCACTCGGACACCACTGCTATCAATTTCATTTGCTGCAATCTTTAAAGGGTCAAGCTTTAAAGGGGCAAGGGCAAGGGCTTAGTACACACGGTATGGAATTCGAAAGAGATACCACGGCCCTGGAACGCCAAAGCAACTGAAGGAATACGGAAGGGTTTTATCTAAAAAAGTCGGGTTCGCCTTAGAGCGGGTGAGTCATGAATTTCCCAACAAAAAAAAAAAAACAATTAAAAGGCATGTTACATTTTGATGACTGAAAGGGTAACGGTGTCGATTTTAAAATCCATTTTCAAGTTCTTAATTAAAATGTTTGTTCAGCCAGAACAATGCTTAATTACTCTTACATAAATAATAAAAGCAATCAAAGTTCCTAAAAATAAAAAGGTGAACATTTTTAATCACAAAACATTTTCATAATGACAGAGCTACACGGTTCAGGAGCACACTAATTGTAATTGTCGGGCCAGACTTTTGTCAAAGTTAATTTTATTGTTCTTTAATAATTTTCCAAATAAAAGTGAAATAAAGTTGATAAAAAAGAATACAGTAGGTAAATTAGAATAATGAATTAGCATTTTGGGACAAACGTTTGCTAACTTTAGAATCAATGTATGGATTGTTCTATCTGTATATGTTACGGCTAAAGTTAGGTGTGAACATAAGATTAGCCGGCTAAACTTAGGTTTATCTTCGAGGACCGGCTAATGTTCGATATCATGTTAATTCGCTTCATGACTTTTTTATCTTTAGCCGGGTAATGTGCACATTAGCCACAACGAAACGGCTAAAAATGTATTCGATGGACGCGTGGAGGAAAATATTTCACTTGAGGGCGGCGGAGGGGAGACAGTCAACATCAGGTGGCCAAGGCTTTCAAAGATGTCATTGTAAGACAAAATGTGGTACACGTAAATGCCGTTGCCGATGAAATAATATTCTCTGTAATTCGAAATGCCACTCTAGTTTATCATGTTCCAACAAATAGCTTCTTATTATTTTATTTTAATGAGTAAATATTGTTATAATTGTAATTTTAAGTTTAACAGTACAAGTTACACAGTAATTAACAGTTTTATTTCGGAATTTTAAATTCAGAAGTATCTGTAATGAACAAATGGTTTTTTTGTAATTTATTTTAATGACTAGATTTTCTAATTTTAAGTAATTTTTAATTACTTAAACCGCAGAAGTTTTATTTTGCAATTTCGAATACATGAATATCTGTAATGAGAGTAATTAAAAAGTATTTAATATATTATTATTATGTAATTATATTATAATTAATGTAAGATAATTAAAATACATAATTATCATATCCTTTTTCTATTGTTTCTACATTTTTAGCCAAGGGCCTGCGGTTACTCTTAAGTTTAGCCGGCTAATGATAGAAGAAACTAACTATATCCGGTCCTCGAAGATAAACCTAAGTTTAGCCGGCTAATCTTAAGTTTATGTTCACACCTATCTTTAGCCATAACATATACATATAATAATACATTAACATTTATATGTAATGTGTGATGTTGGTGACTACCACTGATGCGGTTTTTCGACCCAAGCCAAAGGCGAAGATCTTAAGAGAGCCGAGGAGGGTTATCACACCTCGGGAATAATAGCACATAGGATACTTTTTATCCCGAGAGTACATTTCCTTGAGATAATTTTCTACTTTCACGTGAATGAATCTAGCACAGACTAAGTACTGTGTACATAAAACATATTTTAGTCTTTTATAGAGTACCAGCAAATTACTCTATAAGTAATTATAGTCCCTCATTACTTAACTTTGACACATAAGGGTGATGTTTTTAATAGCTAGACCGACATTAAAGTGACATTCGTATTTAGGTTTTAAGTCCAAGGTTGTGTACAAAGCCTGGGAGAAATGTGCGAGGTGAAGCGGTGCTAGGATGTGTAGCTACTACAGTAACAGTTGTGAAAATGTGCGACTTTTTCCTCTAAAGCTGAGCGAGGAGCTCGCACGATGCGAAGATGTGTAGTGAAACTGTGAAACGGTAATCAGTTGCGCGGATTCGTTGGAAGTATTCTTCAGTTGAGTGAGGCAGTGGTGGCCGAGTGGTAATGACCCCGACTTACGAGTTGTAGGCCGCAGGTTCGGACCGAGCCAGGCGCATTACTTTGTGTAATTTATTTCATCACCACTGCTCTCAAAACGGTGAAGGAAAACATCGTGACCTAACCTAACCTAACCTAACCTAAAATTCGAAGACATGTGACATCCACCAACACGCACTGAGCCCGCGTGGTAGATTACGGCCCATTCCCTCTCCTACAGAGAAGGCCTGAGTCCCAGCAGTGGGAACATTAAAAGGCTGATGATGATGATTCTTCAGTTGTGTGTGCACTCTTTCATCGCCTACATCGCTCGCACACATCTCCTCGCTTCTTTCTATGTAAAAATACCTAGCTGTACTAAGCCTTTCCACCAAAGTTGCGCTAAAACTAGGTACCTAAGAAAATTAAAACGTTCGGGCCGGGCAGCCGTTGCACGACGTTTCCTATAATAAAAATTTCAATAAAAATATGTCATTATTTACACAACGTCTCATAACGCCAAGCAGCCATAATAATTTCTATTAGTTAAACTTTTTCACCGCAACATTTGCATAAATGAAATATCTAGATCTGCTTGTAGAACCAAAACGTTTATCAACGTATGTCCATCTTGTATGAGAAAATGTTGTATCACAATGTGCGCCTCTCACTAGATCGGTGCCATTGGTAGTTTTTAACCTCGGCTACGGCCTCGCTACCTCGTACATCTTCAGTGAGTTAGCAATCTTAAAATCGAGTTTTTCACAAAATATGCTGACATTACAGCTGGCACAAAACTTTTGCCACGCACAAACTTTTAATGTGAAAAGTACCTAAATGTAATGAGTTAAAGTTGCAAATTGCAAATGACTAAAAGTTTTGCTAGACGTTTGCATAAAAATGCGATTTTCCATGTGGATGAGTTTAGCAAATATAAGTTGGAATATGGATGTTCATTTTTTAGTCATAAGAATAACAGAAAGAATAACGAAAGGTGTGCGTTAAAATCATCATCATCATCTTCCTGCCCTTGTCCCGTTTTATTTGGGGTCGGCGCAACACGTTTTTTTCTTCCATTCTGTCCTGTTACTCGGAACGCTATCACTAACTTTCTTTTCTTTCGTATCACTTCTCACTTCTTCCATCCATATTTTATTTGGCATCTCTCTCCGAGAAGAAGTCATCATTCAGATTGATATTAAAAACTAACATTTTTCTGCGGCTTAGCCCGCGTGATTATAAAAAATGATTTCGCCCGCGGGAAAAGTTAACTTAACCGTCTATTTATTTAGCTCAACCCCACTAATCTCACGTGAGTTGGTTCAAAATACAGACAGACTATAAGCACAAAATAAATAGGTACAGAAGAAAATCTCATGTATGTACTTCATTTTTTATACCTACGCTCGGTACATGCACACTAATGAGCGTTTGAGGCGGACCAAGGCGCTCCGAGATATCGTGTCCGTGAGCGGTGTCTATGTGTGCGTTGCTCGAGCGTGCTTTGTATGTAGATTGACTTCTGTACCTATATATTTTGTGCTATAAATGCAAAGAAGTTAATCTAAGTATGACTGCGTAGAAGTTATAAAAATATCCATTAAATATTAATTGTGTAAGATTTAATCATATTTTAGAAAGGATGTGAAACACGTTTTATTTTACACTGTTTTTTTGCGAAAAAAAATTACGTGATACTTGCCGAGACCGCCTTTCTCTCCCCCATGTAAGATTAAGTGCGATTCTGCCCGTTCACCCCTAACCATCACAAGTCTTTGTCTGGATGTACTTATACCCACTTGTGTATAACTGAATGTATTACGTTACTAACGAATATTAGCAGATACTTGTATTAGCCAGACGTGCCTCTCCCACGTTATTGCACAAAATAGATAGGTACAGAAGTCAATCTCATGTATGTACTTCATTTTTTATATCTACGCTAGGTGATCGCCCTAGGATCAGCACGTTGCGCCAAACTGTGCGAGTGCGACCGTGCGATTGAGCCTTGATATCGTGTCCGTGAGCGGTGTCTATGTGAGCGTTTCTCGAGCGCGCTTTGTGTGTAGATTGTCTTCTGTACCTATCTATTTTGTGGTTATTGGTTGATCAATCAATTTGATTGTACTTGCTTCGATAGATCTTGAAATGCCTCTCTACATTGTCAATAAATTAGTCAGTACTCAAATAGTACCAAGTAGATATTATTATTCCGTTCAATGTAGCGACACTTGGGAGAGGCCTATGTCCTACAGTGGACGTCTTTCGGCTGAAATGACGTTCACTGTTGGTCGACGGTCCTGTGCGTCACGCATCCATCGGATTCCCGGGACCTTGACCAGTGCTATGTCGGTAACCTTGGTCCTTCTACGGATTTCCCGATGTTCAGATTTCGCATGCTTAATCATAAAGACCTAACTCAAAAAGAGAGTGTTTGAATCTGAAAACATACGTTTCAAAATTAAGGTTCAACTGTTTGTTCTATTGTTTAACATCATTAGCACCAGATTTAGCTAGGCAATCTATTCGCAATGTCTCAATGAACGCATCATCTAGCATATCATATTCAAATAACAGATGAGGGAAGAGATTTCTTCTAGGTACCAGATCTTAGATCATTAAGAAATAGCCTTTTTCGAGTTACATCTGTGTTTCCTGATATCTGCAACTTGTTACTTCTAGGCAAGCGTGCTCCATCGTCGACCACATCATCTATTACCATCAGGTCAGATGGTGGTCAAACGCGAGCCTATCAATAATAAAAAAAAAACATTTTTTTTAAATTTAGTGTTCGATTTTTAGTTGAGTAACATTTAAAGTATTATCATCCTTTAAAGAATGTCCATCTATAATATAAAAATGAATTGCAAAATGTGTTGGTAAGCGCATAACTCAACAACGCCTGGACCGATTTCGCTAATTCGTTTTTTGTTGTGATTGTTATTGTGAGGAAAACGTGGTTGTTATGGAAAAAGAATTAGGTTAGTGTAGTGTAGTGTAGAGTAGGGTAGAATAGGGTAGGGTAGAGTAGGGTGAAGTAGGGAAGAGCGGGAGCGAAGCCGCGCGGGCAAAAGCTAGTAATATAATAGAATTATAGTGAACCTTGTATAAAGAGAGATAAAGGGTTAACATAAAGAGACATTCCCGCATCCTTATAACTTGTATAAAACTGTTGTTCGAGGTCTCACAAGTGCACGCTACTAAGATAACGTGCTGCCCTCAGGGAGGGCTCATTTACGTTTTACAGTGTACCTGATGCTGTTACACTAGTAAGGCAACGTGCACACTGTGTTGCTATGATAGAAAGAGAATAATCTACTTCTTGACCTAAACATTTTTTATGACCTCGCCACTCGGCTTAGATTAAAAAAAAAAACCAAATTGTAATCTGTGATGGTTTCATTTTTTATTATTTTACCTATCGAATTTTATTTTAAACTAGCGGCCCGTACCGGATTTGCAAGGCCAATAAATAAAGCCTATGTTACTCAGGGTGAATATAGCTTTCCAATGGTGAAAGAATTTTTACAAAGATACACACACACAATACAAATTTTCCTTCTTTATAATATTAATGTAGATGTAGATTGTTATATAAATATTTGTAATTTTTATGCATTTGTAAAATTTTAATTATGTTAAGGAGTATCTATGTAAATGCTGTGCTCGTCTAACACTAGTTTAATACCTCATATGATGTAATTTGTTCATAATTGTGATTTAGATGAGCCATAAATACTTAAATAAATAATCTGAAAATAGAAACGCTTTGTTGACATTATCAGATCACAACTACACTTTTTCAAATTTGTGCATACATGCGTATACCATACATTTGTATGGTATACGCATGTATGCACAAATATTGTTTTGTAAATACTACTCTGTCAAGAAAGTACCAGGAAAAGATCAATAATACACAAAATGTCTGTTATTCATCCAAATTTATTTTATCACCTTCAAAGTATGCTCCTTTAGAAACGATACACTTGCGCCAACGAATAATCCATTCATCAAAACATTTTTTAAACGCTGCTTCCTGAATTGAGTTCAGTTCTCGCCGCGAATTCTCCTTTATGTCTTCTATCGATTGAAAACGGGTGCCACGAAGTGATAATTTGAGTTTAGGAAAAAGAAAAAAGTCAGCAGGAGCCATATCTGGTGAATATGGTGGTTGCTGGATGGTATTTGTTGAGTGTTTGGTCAAAAATTCGTTCACAATGATAGCCTTGTGCGAAGGCGCATTGTCGTGGTGCAAAATCCAAGAATTTTCTTTCCACAAATCTGGCCTTTTTCGTCGAATTTGCTCTCTTAACGCTCAAATAATATTCTTTATTTACCGTTAGACCTTTCGGTAAGAATTCAGAGTGCACAACTCCGCGATAGTCAAAGAAAACAGTCAACATGACTTTGACTTTTGATCGACTTTGGCGTGGTTTTTCCGGTTTCGGATCAGTTGGAAGGCGCCACTCCGAAGCTTGTTGACTAGTTTGCATGTCAAACTCGTAAACCCACGTCTCGTCACCAGTAACAATGCGTTTCATGAATGTTGGGTCCGAACTGACTCGTTCTAGCATGTCCTCAGCGACTTTCATGCGATTGAGTTTTTGGAGAAAATTCAGATCTTTTGGGACTAGCCGAGCAGCAACATGTTTCATACCCAAATGATTAGTTAAAATGGTACGGATCGACTCGTGAGATACAGAAAGTTCGGCGGCTATCTCTCTCAGAGTTGAATGGGGATTTTCAGTCACTATTTCCTTCACTTTTGCGATGTTAACTTCAGTTGCAGACGTTGACGGCCTACCAGAGCGAGGCAAATCTTCCATCACATCTCGACCGCTTTTGAACGCTTTGAACCACTCATAAGCACGAGTTTTTGATAAAGTCGATTCACCGTAAGCCTTCTGTAACATTTTCAGTGACTCCGAACACGAAATTCCATTGGCGATGCAAAATTTAAGACAAACTCTTTGTTCGATATTTTTGTCCATTATGAAATTCACAATACACACTATATATGATATTACTAAAACCAGCACTGTATTTAATATAAATAACAGATGCAACTCAAACTCCGCGCCAAAATGGAAAACAGTTGTGCCAATCTAACAACTACAAAAAAACAAAAATTTTAATTTGGAACCATAAACAAATCATCCATTCCCGATACTTTTTTGACTGAATGTACTTCTCAACAGCAGCGTAGAGTCAGCGTACCCCGCCGTTGAGTCCTTGGCTTTATACCTGACTCACCATTCCTGTAGGATCGTTGTCCCTAAAGACTGAGACTTAGAAAAATAAAGTGTCTGTGTTTGGCCATAGATTTGTGCACTAGAATATTTGTCGCGTTTATGGCCACTATGCTACTTCAAAATCCAGTCAGAAAGAAAATACTACTTCACGATTTGGCCAACTTGCTCTATTGTTTCTAGAACAGTACCCCTAGCCAAGTTGCTAATCGGCAATAGTTAACGGTAGTAGAAAGTTTCAAATGTAAGGGATCGACGTCATCTCAACGCTAAGTCTCGTGGTCAGAACAAAAGAATTGGCGGCAAGGTCAACTCGAAACGTTCGACGCAAGCGAAACGGTTGTAACTTGGCTAACAAGATAATAATGTACTACCCGTACATTATTATCTTGTGGAAATTGTGTGAAATTGTGGTCATGCTTATTATTCATTCAGGATCCGCTATCACTTAGAAGGCACAGTCAGCTAGGAGATTGATCAATCGGAGAGTTGTTATGGAGTTGAGCAGACGTTAAGCAATAGATTCGTGTTTTTTTTTTTGTTATATTTACTCATAGGTTTGCTTAAACCACTTTGTCATCTATTGGTAAGTGATGTTGTTCATTGTTGGAGGGCTGTATATTGTTCGAAGGAGTCACTGCAGCCCTCGCAATACAGGGTGGGTGAAGGAACACTGTAGATTTTATTAAGTGTGACACTTCTTTCCTTCACTTTCTTCCTTCATTGATGTTGGCACGTTTACTATTTCAATCAGTAGAACTCTTTTCTAATTAATTAATTGGTTACTGATCCGCTCTCATGGTTGTAGCTGAAAAGATGAAGACTCTTTTTTTTTCATGAAGAATTTTGGCACTCAGGGACACGGTCTTGAACCAAGGGGTTTCGTATTTAGACAATGTCAGATCAGACAAGAATGTATCAGATCCTTTGACGCTAACTCATGATGGTGTCAACTCCTGTTTATTGAATCCATCGACCAACTCTACTTAAGGGACTTTAAAATATACAAGTTCTAAGATAACACGATATACTATCGCTCCCCAGGTCGTGAGCTGTTACTGCTAGTAACTGAAACTAGACTAGGAGTGCAGAATCCTTAGGGAGACCTGCGTTAAGAGTAACCGTCACATCGCATTAACGTTGCAAGGCGCTCCGAGCTGTTCCATTATTTAAATAGTGCAGGGAGTAAAGTTTCTGTGTTTACACTGTTGTAGAAAACGGGTTATGTCTTCGGGTGCTTTGGATGTGGTCTAAGGAGAAGAAAATAATGTTTTAGGCGAAATGTATGGAAGTTTCGATGACAAGTAAGAGGGGTTTTATTTCCTCGTGGAGTAAATACATAATTTGATGGCATACAGATACTTGTACCGGGTCTAATGCCATACCATGAGCTTTTAACGCGATCTATTTGACGACTTAAACTGAACTGTTGAAGGGATGGAGCTGCATAAGTGGTATCAAAGATTTTTTTTACCCTACGGAAACGTTCTATAGCCCCATCCTTCTTTCTCGATCGCATGATTAATATTTTCACACGTCATCATATGGCCCCTTGTATCTTGTGTATTTTTGTGAGTTTAAACGATACAGAAGTAAGTAAGTAATACCTAGTGTAAGGCAATGGTTTTTCAAAGAAAAACTAAATACTAATTTATTTATGACTAGCTTTCCGCCCGCGGCTTCGCCCGCGTGGACTACAGTTTATATCGTGCGGGCAGAGACCCGTGCTCAGGTAGCCTATGTGTTATTACAGTGTCTCTTCTACCTACCTACCAAATTTGATCTAAATCCGTTCAGTAGTTTTTGCGTGAAAGCGTAACAGACTGACAGACAGATAGACAGAGTTACTTACTTTCGCATTTATAATATTAGTAGGGATAGTAGGGATTATTAATTTATATGTGGGGGTAGAAGTAAAAAGAATAAAAGCAATTTATAACTTGTGTTTATTAACCAAAGTGGTACACTAACATATAAATATATCAGCACTATAATACCATTACAACATAAGTACATAATACATTAGTAATAATAATCATCAGTGCTGAGTAATCAAAACATAATCACATTTATTCAATATCATAATAACAATTCATAGCAATAGCAATATAACAATACAGCAATAAAAATATATTTAAACCAAAACATACCTGACTGCTTAAAAACGTCTTGCCGAGTCCAAAGCCAAACAAAATCTGAGCGGCAGAGCGCCTTGCGCGCTCTTTTATAGTACGGCTTGCTTGTCAGTGGCGGGGAGTGGGTAGGTCAATAGACTTACTTATTAATCGGAAGTTATTTAGAAAAATACCTTGATATTTAAAAATATAAATAAATCGAAAAAAGATATTTCTCCCACACGGCCATTCTGACGAGCAGCCGGTATGGCTCGAGAATATCAATAACATGGTTTAATAATCACATAATATAATAATTGTATCATAACTTAGATGACTAAAATTAAAATATATTAAAAAAAACACACAGGCATGGCTTATAACATTCCTGCCTCGGTAAAGAGCCTTACATGAAGGCGCGGCATAACATTGCGTGATAACATTGCCTCGGTAAAAAGCCTTACTTAAAGGCGCGGCATAGTTTATATTATAATATTGCCTCGGTAAAAAGCCTTATATAACCCTTTAACGCACACCCTAACTTATTTTTTAATTCTTAATATTTTGTGATAAATATATATTCTGTGCCGTAAATCATAATGACATGTTCTTGAAAAAAGACCTGAAAATCTCTGTTTTTCGAGAAAATCATGAAAATCATACGGCCAGTAAACTGGCCATTGAACGTTCTGCGTCACTAACCATCACAGCAATATCACTGGCCAGTAAAATGGACACTCATGAAATCTATTTTATTTTTAGGAAAAGACGATAATAATAATAAAAAATGTATTTCCTAATCAGCCTTTAATAATAATAGAATTAACATAACATATTTCTTCTGAAACAAAACTTCTTCATTTTTAATTTTTCTTATCACAATCAAATATTTATTTTATGAATTAAATGATCATCTACGTTTTTTAATTTGTCCTTCATTATGGAATGGTACAAAACATTCTACACATAAGGCTACATCACATTGGACGCATTCATAGACACTTCTCTTTGGCTTAGACGTGGTACTGCAGTATCTACATCTACGCAAATTTTTCTTAGATGATTTCATAAGCTTATGATCGCTCTCTTCATTTTCTCGAAAAGGAAGCAAAGGTTTTTTCGTCTCTCCTATAAGCTCATCAGCCAGTTTACTCCTAAACATCAAGTGAGTCATTGGTTTTGTACCACCAGGATGAGCCTTCGCCCAGGTATCCTTATAAATAATGTAGGAATTAACGATCGCAGCTTCTATCAAATAAAACCAGATTTTCATCCACCAACGTCGTGACTTCCACGATATATTATAAGATGCCATATACTGGTCAAATTTGTCAACTCCTCCCATGTATTTATTATAATCAATTATAGCATTTGGACATGCAACTTGTTCTTTTTCACCCCGACTATTAGTACGGCGCACAAATCCTTTTTTGCTTGGATTGTGCATATTTGAAGCAACACAAACAGCTTTTTTACCTCTGTCTCTCCATTTAGAAACAGAAATGTTAGAGTTAGTCATTGCGCAAGCACTTTCACCCAAAGCCATAGTTCTATCTAGTGGAAATTTGTTAGAAGGGAAAAATTTTCTTGTAGGCATAATAGTACCAACACCAAAAAGATTCTTATTCAACAGCTTCACTAATAAAGACAGAGAAGTAAAAAAGCGGTCAAAAAATAAGCAATAGCCCAGATGCTCAAACATTCCAGCCAATTTCAAAATAACTGTCTCGCCCAAACTCATTTCTCTCTCACCTCCCTGCAGTTTTCCTTCGTATACATCGAAATTCAACATATATCCCGTTACAGCGCAGCATATAACCCATACTTTGAAGCCGCGTTTTATGGGTTTGAGTGGCATATATTGTTTCAAAGTTGATCGTCCTTTGAAAGCTATCATACTTTCGTCAATAGACAATTGCCGATGAGGGCAGAATACCGATCTAAAAACATGAGAAAAATGTGTCAACAATGGTCGTATCTTGAAAAGTCGATCATAACCCATGTTGCCCCTGGGTATCATCTTTTCATTGTCATGCACGTGTAAAAATCTCATAATTTTTAAAAATCTACGCATACTCATAATGCCGCTAATGCGAGATACATGAAAGTTTTTTTCTCGCGACCAATAAAGCCGCATTGAAGGTAAATTATGGAATCCCATAATTATCAGAATTCCTAAAAAAGATCTTAGCTCCTCTTCAGTTATATTTAGAGTCTGCTGGCACTGTGTGGCATATCTGTTACTTTCTGTAATCATGAGATTGAAAAAAAAAGGTGTCAAGAATAGCGTCAATATTTTCAACGGTGAATTTAGATCTACTTCAGTTTTTATGCCCACGTAATTATTGAATGTACTATTCTTGTACACTGGTGGTTCTCGAAATCTATTATTACTCCACTTACTAAGATCTTCATGTATTATATTCTCTCGAGGAGCTGCGTCTTCGTTTGATGATAACGGCTGTGGCGGTGGAGATGGAGGCGGCTGCGGAGGTGGCGATGGTGGGATAGGCGGTGGTGGTAGAAACAAAAACTCCTGTGGTGGTTGTGATGAAGACGATGTTCCAGAGCATGATCCTTGATTTTGACTACGTGTGCTCACGGTGCTGGTACTAAAACTTTCGTCGAAACAATCATCAGCATCAGAATCACCACCGATGTCTGATTGTGTGGCCTGGTCATCAGTAATACCCACGAAGTCATTCCATTGGTCCTCGTCTAGTGACTCCAACTCCCGATAAGTGTATGTGTGTCTAAAACAATGAGAAAATTACAATGTGTAACTATTACATTACGAATTTCATAAGTACCCACACACCTGCAAAAAAACCGCCAAAAAAAACCCCAAACGTACATAATAATAGGTTACAACTACCGAACAAGATTGTTTATCGCAAATTTATTACAATATCATAACACATGCTTATATACCTGTTGTAAAACAATATGGTTCATAGGGATTACTCGAAAATAAATACTCAATACAACATCTCAAAGTTAGGTAGGCAATTCTTAGGTTATATTTTTTCAACACACCGGTTTGTATTCAATCGCAAATAATATATGTTTTTCTTATTATCCTCGATTATATTTGCACATAACATCGAAGTATATACTATAAAGGAATAGTTTCACTTACCTTTTCCAAGAAGACATGATTTTTGTTCACCATAAAACTTGTAAACACGTAACGTACACGCGCGATGACAACAAATGTTCCTGCGCGGGTGCACGGTGGCCAGTTCACAGGCCATCTTGAAAAAAGGCGCGAATTTAAAATGTCGCGCGGCGAACTTGAACGCTGGCTAGTTGACGGGCCAGTGTGCTCTAACGCGGGTCGTAAATGTTCATAAGGTTCAATATATAAATAAAAATCTATGAGATAACGACCTTGAAGTGAGTGTCCAGTTTACTGGCCACTTTGTATGAGCCGTCCTATAAAGGGATAAGGCGCGGCATAAAATTGTGACGACATTGCCTCGGTAAAAAGCCTTACTTGAAGGCGCGGCACAAATCACATAAATATTGCCTCGGTAAAAAGCCTTGTGCAAGGCGCGGCATAGATTTAATGGCCTCGGTAAATAATCCCTTAAGGATACGGCCAAAATAGTATTCTCTTTACCAAGCACTCATCCAACACCTGGCCAGAATGTAATGGCTGCGTACAAGGCAAAAAGTTACTAATTTTCCGAATCTAGCGATTCGGTTAATTCACAGCCCATGTCAGGTGACACAAGTCTTAGATTTTCGTGAGAAACATACAAATCATTTCCAGTACTATGAACTTTTACAGTATATCGTTCGTTGTCATGAACATTAGTAATGACGCATGGACCTCTAAACTTACTATCGAGTTTCATAATAGTACGTGGATTTTGCTTTATCAAAACAATGTCACCGATTTTAAACGGGACTATTTTGGCTTTGTCTTTATCAAATTGAAGTTTTTGCACCACTGCGCGTTCGTCTATGCGACGTTTCGCAATTTCTCGAGAAGCATTAAGGTCCAAGCGTTCAATATCATTTACAAGGGCAGAAATGGCTGGAGGTGACCGATTGCAACCCATGAGAAGCTGAAAGGGAGTTTGTCCAGTAGTTTTATTAAACGTGCAATTGATTGCGAGCTGGACTTCCCCAACAGCATCCTTCCAACTTCTTCGGGTGGTATTTTCGACTACCGTGAAACAGTCAGTGAGGACCTTCATTAGCCTTTCAACCTGACCATTTGCTCTGCTGACACCAGTTGCAATAAAATGTAATTCAATTGACCAGTTCTGGCAAAAGGCCCGTAATTCTTTTCCTGTGTAAGATGCCGCTTGATCACAAATTATTCTTTTGGGGGTCCCAAAATTAAAGACAAGATCTTTTAGGCAGTTCACGGTAGCATTTGCAGTTAGGTTAGTCACAGGTTTTATCAGGCAGTACTTTGAAAAAGCATCAATGAAAACTACGGCATACTGTTTTTTGAGTTTATTGCCTGTTAGTTTGCCTGTGGTATCCATATGCACGGTATGAAAAGGTACAGGTACTTTATCAATGGGATGTAGAGTAACTTGACGAGACCCAGATTGACTCTTGTTTATTTTACAAGTGAGACAATTCTCAACATATTTACGTACATTTTTAGACATATTTGGAAACCAAAACTGCTCACGTATCTTTTCTAAGGTTTTTTCCCAGCCCAAGTGTTTAAGGGAGTCATGATACAACTGAATTAAATGCCATCTATAGGATTTTGGAACAAACAAAGACTTTTTTGTCTTGTTATCCTTTGTATTATAGATTCGATACAGTAAGTTATTTTGAATTTCATAACTGCTAGCTAAATTTTTATCTATTGTAGCATTTTTAATTGAATCTATTAAATTTTTGGTCTCCAAATCATTTTGTTGTTCAGTTTCTAACCAGTCATTGTAATTTAAAATATTATTTATGTTGAGAATTGTAGGGTTTCTGCTAAAAAAATCTACGTGTGGTATGCGCTCACCTTTACGATACTCAATCTCAAAATCGAATGACTGCAAGTATGCCCACCATCGATGAACCCTGGGCAAAAGTTCCTTCTTATTCCTAGACGCTTTCAAGGAATTACAATCCGTGACGAGCTTAAAACTTCTACCGAACAAATAGTGTCTAAAATGTTTTATGGCCTTAACCACTGCCAAAGTTTCAAGTTCATAAGAATGATATCGTTTCTCAGTGTCGGTGGTGCGCATACTAAAGTACTCTACGACCCTAAGTTGGGCATCGTGTTTCTGAAAGAGAACAGCGCCAAAACCAGAGGAACTAGCGTCAGTATGAAGTTCAATAGATTTATTTGGGTCAAACAAGGACAATGTAGGCTCAGAAGAGAGATGTTTAATAACTTTTTCTCTTGCCTTATCATGGTTTGACGTCCAGTCCCACTTAGTATTGGCCTTAGTTAAATCATATAGAGGACTCATTGTTTGGGAAAAGTTTGGTACAAATTTTCTAAAATATCCCGCAAGGCCACAAAATTGGCGAACTTGTTTCACTGTTTGAGGGACAGGACTCTCTATAAGGGCTTGTATTTTCCCAGGACTAGGTCTAACTGTACCATTAGAAATAATTCGACCTAAATATTCGATTTCTGTTTTGAGAAATTTACATTTTTTTATATTTAAAGAAAAACCGGCCCGTCTTAAAGAATCAAGAACTTTTCCTAAATTATCGAGTCCTTCATCTACAGAGTTGGAAAAAATAATTACGTCATCAATATAAATCAATACGAATATATCTACATACATTTTTAGAGCTGCAGAGAGCTGCGGCCCTCTGAAAAACTGATGGAGCATTACACAATCCAAAGGGCATACGTAAAAACTCGTACTGCCCATCAGGTGTGACAAATGCAGTTTTTTCAATGGAGTCAGGAGCTATAGGTATTTGGTGAAAACCCGCGGCCATGTCTAATACAATGAAGAACTTGGCATTTACAAGTTTACCAATATGGTCATCAATTAATGGAAGAGGGTAGTGATCTCTAATAGTGTTACTATTAAGTTCTCTGTAGTCAACACAAAGCCGGTCACTACCATCTTTTTTTTGAACCAATAAAATAGGACTAGAGAAAGGGGAGTTACTATCACGAATAATTCCATTATCTTTTAAATCTTGTATAATCTTTTTAACATTCTCTCGCTCGATGGGAGCAAGGCGATATGGGCGTCTTTGAACGGTTTTATCTGGGTTTTTTAATCTAATACTCAGTTCTCCTGTATTGATTTGTGTTACGGAATTCCCCAATGTAAATAAATCTTCATAAGATTTCAATATATTTAGTAAATGACCTCTAGGAATTGACTCGAGATCAGTATCAATACAAGTTTCTAATTCAATTTTTTCAACAAAGTTAATGTTATAAGAAGTTTTACAAATCTGTGTTCTAGCTTGAGACAATACTACTTGTATGCCAGGAATGTTAAAAAGATTATCACCCAAAAGAATGTCATATTGAATATAATGGTCTGGCACCAGTACAAGCTCCAGCTCCACATTCAGGTCATCAATACAAATCCGACTAGTTTTAATGCGAGTAGAACAAAATGTATTTTCTCCAACTCCACGTAGTATTGTAGTTTTGAAAGATATTTTGCCACTGGTGGAATCCCCAATACTTTCACGCATTAACGAGCACTCTGCACCACTGTCTATAAGACAGGTAAAATCGCGACCATCGATTTTGCCAATCGTGGAACGGTTGTTAGAAACCATTAAAGAATTTACTGATTTTTCAGACTTCGGTTGAGAATTTAAACGTTTGAAGCAATTCTCAAACTTATGACCTGACTTTTTGAAAAAAATACACTGTACACGAGCTTTAGGGGTTACACCAGCTGGCAAGGCCTTAGTTTGGTCATTTTGAGCAGGAGTTTTGTCAGATTGATTATTTGCAGGACTATCAGTGATAGTATCTGTCTTCATACGAGTACGACAATCCCTTTGCAAATGACCCACCTTATAGCACTTTTGACAGCGCTTGAATTTATAATCTCGCGAGTTGTACTTAGTCTTTTTACTAGGAACATTGTGATCAGCGGAATCATGTGCTGGATGTTTGCGCTTATAGGAATTTAAGTTTTGTATCAATTGAGGCAACGTTTTAGGTGTCAGCCGTAACAAATCTGATCTAATACGAAAGTCCAACACACCTGATATCACAGCGTCCACCAAATGCAGCTCTGTCACCTTAACTCCTACAGCCTTTTTCGCCAGCTCCCATTTACGGGATGCATATTCAGTCAAACTGCTTGCTTTGTCGCTCGTATATTCCATGAAAGCAGTGAGGTCATCATAATATCGTGTTTCATCTGAAAATGTTTGAATAAGACTAGACTTTATTTCGTCCCAATTAGTCAGGGTGGTATAGTTGCGCCGTGCCCAATCGGCAGCACGCCCCTTTAAGTTTTTCCTAGCAAGGTTCAAAGTCTCCCGTTCGTTAAGTTGATATTCCGACTTCAATTCGTCAACATGTCGACACCAAATTTGAATGGTATCTGTGCGATCATCGGGATCAAAAGGGGGTAGATACACATTATCTAAATTTCTTGCACGTGGTAACGGATGTAACACTTGTGCCGTCGAAGCGGTTCCTGTAGCCTGAAGAAATGTGCTCATCATTTCTTTCATCATGGTTTTCATAAAATCAAGAGGAACTGAGTTACCGCCCTGATTATCTGTTCCTGGAGTCGTCGAGCACGAAGGTCTGTTCTGATTCGAGCTGGAGCCAGGTCGGGTGTCTTGGTTATCTTGCAGCCGCTGCCACCTGGCCCGCGTGTCAAGAATCGGAGACTGCAAGTCTTCGTTTGGAGTGACATCACTAGTTTCAGGAAAGTTGGCAGCATCGTTGTGCTCGTAGTTTGACATTGTACCTGAAACTCAAACAAAGTGGAAATGTGTAAGTATGTATAGGCACTCGATCCCACTTCTGATGTGGGGGTAGAAGTAAAAAGAATAAAAGCAATTTATAACTTGTGTTTATTAACCAAAGTGGTACACTAACATATAAATATATCAGCACTATAATACCATTACAACATAAGTACATAATACATTAGTAATAATAATCATCAGTGCTGAGTAATCAAAACATAATCACATTTATTCAATATCATAATAACAATTCATAGCAATAGCAATATAACAATACAGCAATAAAAATATATTTAAACCAAAACATACCTGACTGCTTAAAAACGTCTTGCCGAGTCCAAAGCCAAACAAAATCTGAGCGGCAGAGCGCCTTGCGCGCTCTTTTATAGTACGGCTTGCTTGTCAGTGGCGGGGAGTGGGTAGGTCAATAGACTTACTTATTAATCGGAAGTTATTTAGAAAAATACCTTGATATTTAAAAATATAAATAAATCGAAAAAAGATATTTCTCCCACATATAACTAATTTATTTTTGAGTATATTGTAGGTAATAGTTTCCATTATGAATTTGATTTCCTGAACGTCGGTTATAACGTATGACAATTAATTTCAGTTCGGTATTATCAATGTTTCTACGAGCAACGTATTAAATTCAGCTACCGCCACCGGGACGTATACTGACGTACGTATATTATGTACTTGCAAATTATTTTCAATACACTTACTTAAAAACCCGCTCTTATCCCACCGCTTTTAGGCACGCAATAGACCGTTTTCCTCGCTAGTGCAGAAAAGAGCGCGTGCTTTCGCCCGCCACAATATCATTAAACTAAATATATCGTATCATGACCCCCACGAGTCGCATTCATTTCTTCATAAGTATATTGAAAAAAGTCGTTTGATACTTGTTACACGTGCATTCCTCATTGCAGTCCTCGGCTTCATAACACACTCACCTACGGCTCGTGCGGATTCCACCTCGGTCGCTATCACAAAATTTCTGCACTTACATTCACACATAGCACAAAATAGATGGGTACAGAAGTCAATCTCAAGTATGTACTTCACTTTTTATGCCTACGCCAGGCGATCGCGCATTTTGTGCAAATAGTATCAAGAAATGAGAAGTGTGTCAGTACTTTAGGCAAAGGTTGCTATGAATGGAGCACTTAACGACCTCAAAAAGTGTAAGTGTTATAATGACACCAAATTATTATCTCAATTAACCAACTTCAATGAAAGAATTTTATTGTTTTTGGGTTCTCTACCTAAAGGGAGAAGTTTTAGTAATAGTCTCGTTTTACGAGGCTTTGTTACTATAGCTCCGCTGTCCGGCTGTCTGTCTGTCTGTCACCAGGCTGTATCTCATGAACCGTAATAATAATAATAACCATTTATTTCAGGCATCGAAGGCCCATAGAAAAAATACATAAAATAATCTTATAAAATAATAAACTAATACATATCATAACAACAAAACTTACAGATAATGTATTTCTGTTGCAACTATAGCAACAAATAAAAAAATCAAAATAACTAAAAACCGAATTAAATAAATATTTAAGTGAGAAGAGAGAGAGAGTAATAAACGAGATTTTTTTGCCGTTTTTTGCTACGGGTGGGACGGGACTCCTCGTACGTCCTATTCGCACTTCGCCTGTTTTTTTTATTATTTTGTAAAGATTGAATTGAGAATATTCTGGTTATCAATCAATCGAGTTAGGAATAGTTTTGCCACATAAGTGAGTTTCTGCTAAACTTGCCCAAAATATGTGAATGTTGACGATGTCGCCTTTTACGGCCAGTCCGGGTTGGGTTGTCTGAAATCTGATTGAGAAACTTCGTCAATCTATTGGGAAAACCTAAGCGTAAAATTATATTGAACAACTTTATTTCTGTCTCGCATAGTCAAGTACAAGTCCAAAATTCTCATTTTTTTAAAGCGATTTCCAAAATAGCAACATGGAGCAATTCCAGGATTTTTATAGAACGATTGCGTTCGTATCGTAATTACAGGAGCTATGTCCAAACAACTCTATTTACTTAAACTTTGGTAAGTTTTTACATTGATAGTCAACTTCACGTTCAACCTTTCAATAATGGCATTTGTGTACGAAGTCTCTATAGCTACCTTCCAGTTCCATCATCAGATCAGCTTCATGACATATTAATTTTTCATAGTCTTCTGATTTACACATGCATGCAAAATTTCAGCTCAATCGGTAACCGGTTACTTAATTTGCAAGATTTGATTACAGACAAACCTCGGGACAGGTGAAACTAAATAAAAGCTTGTAATAAAAAGTAAAGTAGCAACTTAATTTTAGACATTACTAGTCGTCAAGCTGAGATTGCAAATTAGAATTTGCATATTTTTGAAATACGAGAATTGGTGTTCTATTTTTGAAAATCAAGCCACCAACAGTCTTCTGAACGCCACAAAAAAAAGTATACTTAAACACCGTTCAAAAATAGAACCCCACTACATCAAAATGGCGTCACACACATTTCCATTTACATAATGGCTGCCACAGAGGTTGAAGCTGTTCCCTTGTGCTTCTCAGCGGCTCGGGCGTTGTAATTAGCGCCTAATGCTTTAGGCTAAATGCCTCTCATCGGGCTTATTACGTTAACCAGCTCCCCATGTGGTGAGAGCGACCTTGACATGTTTTTTGACATTGAAAATTTAGATTTGAAGCTTTGCTTTGCCTGAAGGTTATAATTATGGTGCATATGGGTGCATTATATTTTAGAAAAAGTTTTACAAAGCATATTTTTCAGACTTGCTTATTCCAGAACACATGTTCATGCCCTGGATTTCTTGGAGAGGCTCTCTCCCCTCAATTACAATACATTTTACGATGTTTCATGACTCTTTGCACGTTTTTCACTCGTAACAGCTCAGAGCTTTTCGGAGAATTACAATTCGGCAATGTATCGACTGACATCGGAGATTGATGCCTGGACAGCAATCTAGGTCGATTGAACAGCTGTTGGAATATATTGCGTGACGACTGTCCAGTAGGGATTTACCTACAAAAATATTCATAGAAGTTTAGGTTCGAATGTCTCTCGATTAATTTAGAACATGCTTTTATTTTTATAGTTTGGATACACTACAGTTCATCATCATCATAAACTTTTTTTTAATGTTCCTACTGCTGGGGCTCAGGCCTGCTCTCTAGGAGAGGGAATGAGCCGTAATCCACCGCGCGGGCCCAGTGCGGGTTGGTGAATGTCACATGTTTTCGAGTTGTTGGTTCTAGGACATGCCGGTTTCCTCACGATGTTTTCCTTCACTGTTTTGAGAGCAGTGGTAATGAAATAAATTAGACAAAGCAATGCACTCGGCAGGGTTTGAACCCACGACCTGCAACTTGTAAGTCTTAGCCATTACCACTCGGCCACCACTGCTCTTTACACACACAGCATAGTTACTACTGAGCAATTTAACACTGATAGGTTTTTTTTATCAGGAGTAGTGGTAACGGCTTAGTTTTACAAGTTGTAGGTCATGGATTCGTACCCAGGCATTACTTTATTTAAAAAAAAAAACACTGCCAGGAAACATGCAAAACCAAAAAAAAGGTATTGAAGACATGTGACATCGACCAACTTACACTAGGCCCGAATTAAGGCCCAATTAATCTACTATTAATCATATTTCGAAGTGCTGAATTTACAAGCGAGACTTGCAGATTTTGTAGTGTGAAGATTCAATCCTTTCGAGTATTTGTTTAGTGACTTCCACGTGTGCAAACTCACACGGTGAGCATAGTATTTGGATCACAGATCTAATGGCGCCTCAGGGATACACTGGCGGGTAAACCTTCCTTATTTGCTATTGCTACTTCCTTATGTTTTACTTTCGCCGTTTGATGATTATTTGGTTAACTTCATATTTTGAGGCAACATCGCCTTGTTCTGTAGGATTTTAATTAGTAGTAGTAATTACATGTATTTTACATTTATTTAAATTAAAACTAGCATCTCAATCGATCAATCTTGATGGCTTTATGTTTTTTTTTTAAATGTGCTTCGGATGTAAATCCGGAAAATCCGGAGGTAAATCACTCTCGTCACTCCACTAGTCATTGATATATCTTTTTTGTAACATTGTTAAACAGAAAAGCGGCTCATACTAGGAATAGTCCGTAAAGTATACAACTATACACGCACTAAAGTACCCTTGGATCGGAGCAAGCAAATTTCTTTAAAGTCTGTTTTCTATTTCAAGTCCAGTTCTGGATACCGTTATGTGTACCATTTCACATACCTACATCCGAATAACATAATTGCCCAGCGGGTAGTTATGAAATTCAATTCGATATTTCTGCTCGGTTAGAGCCTAGAGCATAATAAAATAACTTGGTTTACTGTCTACAGATATCATAATATTATTATACAAAAATATTTTTACTACATGCGAAACCTTCTTCGCTTCCAATAATTTTGAAACCATGTTATACAATTCCCAAAAATATTTAAAAAAGACCACAAGTTGGATACCACCGACACGAAGTACAAGACAAATCACAGTAAAGCACATGTGCAGGAATAAAACAAACCCTCAGTTAAGTAGCCCTGATGGCGCGGTGACCATAGGTTTGTGCGGACAACCAGGCAACATAACAGGCTTACAACTTTGTGATATAAATTATAAAAATTCTGGACACGTGTTTCGGTATTTTGCATAAACTAAAACTAATATTGTATTTAATTTGTTTGCAAACAGGTGATATGAAAAAATCTTTTATCTTTCACATTCACACGACCTTTTCATCTCTCTTTCCCCTCCTCCCACAGCCATCGACGTTTCTAATTTCGTAATTAATCGATTGTTCTTATTAGCAAATTTTCCACACTAATATTGAAAAGGTGAAAGTTTGTGAGTGTATGTTTTTGTTTCTTCACGCTCGAACGGTTCAACGGATTTCGAAGAAACTTGTTACACGGATACTCCATAAAGGGGTGACCAGATCGAAGGTAAACCAAGGACAATCCGACGTCTCAATCAAGGTGACCTTGTTAGTTTCAATCCGTGTAGACTGCAGTTGTAATCAATGACCTTGACGTGTTGGCATGTCGTTTACATCCATGTAGCCGCAACACAAACCAAACACATAAACCAAGGTCACCTTGGATAGAACACTAGTTTGCAACCGTCTGGTTACCCCTTAAGGCGTTCCGCTCACGCAACGTACTCGCGGCGAGGACGCGGTGTCCACGCTCCTCATGCGCCCGAAGAACGCGCACGCCTAATGTGGAGTCAGCCTAACCTCGCACATAGGATACTTTTATCTCGGCAGTGTGTTAGATTACATTGAGTCAATTTTATACTTTCACTAGCTTTTGCCCGCACGGCTTCGCTCCCGCTCTTCCCTACTCTACCCTACTATACGCTACTCTACCCTACTATACGCTACTCTACCCTACTCTACCCTACTCTACACTACTCTACACTACTCTACTCTACATTACTCTACCCTACTCTGCCCTACACTACTCTACACTACTCTACACTACTCTATTCTACACTACTCTACACTACTCTACCCTACTCTACCCTACACTACTCTACACTACTCTACACTACTCTACTCTACACTTCTCTACCCTACACTACTCTACACTACTCTACACTACACTACTCTACACTACTCTACTCTACACTACTCTACTCTACACTACTCTACTCTACACTACTCTACTCTACCCCACTCTACCCTACTCTACCCTACCAAACTTCACATAAACCATCTACTAAATAGTCCGAACAAAGCCTAAAAATTTGGTTTGGATAGGTGAGCCCGTTCTTGAGTTATAAAATAACAACGAAAAGTGGCATTGATTTTTATATATATAGATGTAGGCGAACGTTGACCTGGTGAAGGTTGCGGGAAACCGTTGGATGCGAGACGCACAGGATCGTTCGTTGTGGCGACGCTTGGGGGAGGCCTATGTCCAACAGTGGACGTATATCGGCTGAAATGATGATGAGAATGATGTAGGCGAAGCTGCCGGCAATAGCTAGTGAACTAATAATACGATATTATTAGTTTTATTGGATCTTTATTAATATCTCAGCAAGTCTTGAGTCATCGAGAAAGATATTGTTTTTGTATTTCTGATTCAGATCACTCATCTGATTTATCGTCTAATCGTATTTCTTTGAGAAACAGATGGAATTAATTATCACAATAATTATTTGTTTTTCTCACCTTGGATTGTTATTTAGATTCTTAGAAGTTTTAATAGAAAAGTCGATATATCAACCAAAGTCTGACAGTCCATTCTCCTATTTAATAGATAAATGAAAAAAAAAAATGTTTTGAGAAAATATTGGATTTATTGTGAAGTAAAAATTTTTCTCAACAAACCTAATTCATTGATACCTATATAAAATCCGTCAGTCATTTTCTGAAGTCAAAAAGGAGCTATATTAGATTTAAAGTAATGTCACTTCTTCAGCTAAACCATGTATTCTCATCTGAACTGAACATGTCTCCAAAATGGCAGTTCAATTAGTTAGCGTTCTTTTTTTGGATGGGAAACATATAAAGGCTTCAGCATTTCAGTAGGCTTCGACCTTGCTGGGCGCCTTCGGATTTGCTGACATCTTGGAACAACTGCCGCGGGTCAATTTATTCCTCTTATAAATCTACTAGCCTTTGCCTGCAGCTTCGTCCGCGTTTATAAAATATAGCCTACGTCACTCAGGGATAAAGCAGCTTCTATCAGTGAAAAAAATTTAGCAATCTGACCAGTACTTCCAGATTATCTCCTATAAATAAAAAAAAAATATATAAACAAAAAAAAAACAACTTTACCTCTTTATTATTTTTAGTGTAGATTTAATTAGTCCAATTGTTTCAGTGCTGGGCAAATACTACTTTTTTACCGCGACGAAACTTGTCTATTAATATAAAAGGTGGTAATTTTAGCTTACAGCAAAACTTCACTTCATCTACTATTTTAATCAAGCTCAGTTGCAATCCGATGAGACATCAAATCCATCAGAAATATCTTCCAGTCTAGACAATGCAGGCTACAGGCAAATTTCGGTGGACAAAGCATCGTTGGTTAATATAACACCGGCCTGCACTCCCGGTGGAAATCTACCGCGCGATCGAAATAGGCCTCCGCAAACTCTGACGTCACTGTTTTGTGCGATCTTAAAATACTGCTTCTAAATTCAGATGCTATTGTTGTAGCAAAAAAAGCTCAAATTTACATCTATATACATATATAAAAGAAAGTCGTGTTAGACCTTGCCGGAACTTTGTCTGCTATGCTGGGACTTATGACTCGTCGCAGCATCAGTCAGTTTCGCCTCGGCGTTGCATCTCCATGCGCAAGTCCAACACTTACTTTTGTAACTGCTTCAACAATATTTCCATATTGTTAGTGTTTTACAAATAAACCTGTATAAATGTGTTGAAAAATTAATTACAAATACTTAATTAGATTAAGTAAGTTTTCTTTTTCCTAGACTGGGCAGGCCACATGTATATGAATAGTGTATATGCATGTTGTCACTTTTTAACCTGTTTTGCACCACTGCTGGGTAGAGCTACTGTTGTCTCACTGCCGGGTGAAGATATATTTTTTTCCAACTGCCAGATTGAGGTAAGTATATCTTTATCCTACTGTCGAACAGGGATATATTCTGGTTCCACTCGGTAGAGGTATATTTGTGTCTCAGAACCGGGCGGAGATATATTTTTGTCACATTGCCGGGTTGAGGTATTATCTTGTCCACCTCGATGGCGACGCTCATCTTCAGGCAGGCAGTGATGATAAGGCACATCTATCATTCTAAACATCCTGTAAGTGTGATCAGTTTAATCCAAAAAATTTAGCAAGAATTCATACCAGACAGCTTAGTAAAATAGCAGCAACGTAGTCAGTTGAGGAAGGCAGTAGGTAGTCCTGCAATGGTATCGCAAACTTTTAACTCGATCCATTTAATGACCTAAACTTAACTGTTATCGCAACGGAGCTATGTAGGGTGTATTATGGCTTCATCAGTGGTGGCCGAGTGGTAACGGCACCGACTTACGGAGCCCAGTGGTGGCCGAATGGTAACGGCCGCGACTTACGAGTTGTCGGTCACGGGTTCAAACCCAGACAGGCGCATTACTTTGTGTAATTTATTTCATTACCCCTGCTCTCCAAACGGTGAAGGAAAACATCGGGAGAAAACCGGCAAAAATGTCCTAGAACCAAAAATTCGAAGACATGTGACATCCACAAACCCGCTCTGGGCCTGCTTGGTGGATTACGGCCCATTCCCTCTCCTAGAGACAAGGCCTGAGTCCCAACAGTGGGAACATTATAAGGCCGACAATGCTATGCTATAGCCCAATCCGTCTTTCTCGCTCGCACGCTTGACATTTTAACTTGTCATGGTAAGGCTCCTGCCCCCCTAGCCAAGTTACAACCGTTTCGCTTGCGTCTAATGCTTCGAATTGGACACGCCACCGATTCTTTTGTTCTGACTACGTGTCTGAGCGTTGAGATGACGTCATTCCCGTACAATTGAAGCTTTCTACTAGCATTAACGATTGCAGATTAGCAACTTGGCTAGGCGTACTGATCACTAAATATAACGTTTTCATCTTCCATTCTTTAAGTCATTGATCACAAAAGGGGATATATTAAGCCATACATTTTCGTCAGAAATGTTGATGATGCAACCCATAGCATCCCAAAGGAAATCAGCCGCGTGATCAACATAGGCCGTGCTAAGCACTGACTTCCGTGCTATTGTTAGGCCGCGATATATGATACTACGGCTACAGTCTGACGCTTTTGTTTCAAGGAACAAAAAAAGCTTCGTTGACAAAAGCGAAAATTTTTATTTTCACGTTGTTAGTTTATTTGTTGATTTATGCATTTATGGTTTCTTTTAGAACAGAAAATGGCAAATCCGATGCTTGAAGAGTAATTCTCCGATTTCCAACTAGCTTTTACCCGCGGCTTCACCCGCGTTTATTAAATACTAGCTTTCCGCCCGCGGCTTCGCCCGCGTGGACTACAGTTTATATCGCGCGGGCAGAGACCCGTGCTCAGCAGTGGAATTATAGGTAGCCTATGTGTTATTCCAGTGTCTCTTCTACCTACCTACCAAATTTGATCTAAATCCGTTCAGTAGTTTTTGCGTGAAAGCGTAACAGACAGGCAGACAGACAGACAGAGTTACTTTAGCATTTATAATATTAGTAGGGATACTTCACTCTTTCTCCCCCTTTTCTTACTTAAAAAAAAACTGGCCTACGTCCGTTTCCAGGGTTCCAACTATCTCTGTACCAAAATTCATCAAAATCGGTTTTGCCATTTAGGCGTGAAGACGTAACAAACAAATAAACTCACATTCGCTTTTATAATATTAGTAAGGATTTATATCACGGGACAGGGTCTCATTCTGTCCTGCTGGAGATATTCCTGGAGCCGCAGGACGAGTCCCGGCTACCGTAGTTTTGGGTTTGCTTATGAATGCTAAGCTCACCGTCCGTAATGGACCAGGTCAGGTTGACATCACCTCCGAGTCGACAGGCGTTCCAGGCGCGCCTCACAGACATGTCAGTAAGATTTCCCTGGCCCTGTCAAGGCCGATGCCTGAAAAAAAAAAGAAAGAAAAAAAGGAAGAAGGAAAGAAAGACAGAAAAAAGGAAAGAAATAGCAAAAGGTGACTTTCGGACACAGGGGAGATTTAGTCAGTGAAAGTCTGAGGTCTGTCATTTCCTCTCGCTCCATCCACTCGCACACCCACAGGTATCTGATGACTCCTTTCGTAAAAAAGTCGCGTTTCACTAATGACAAAGTAACCTTTAAGGTTTGCTAAGGGTAAAATTCTCCGATGAAGTATGGAAATTATATTTTTCTCTAAAACTTTTGCTGAATCGCCTCTAGCCATATTATATGCTAGCTATGTTTGACAAAGCAAAACTATCTCTACATTGCTACCTTCAACGTAAGGTCACTAGCAAATGAATCGAGAATACTGGAATTGGAACACGCTATATCATCAATAAAATGGGACATAATAGGCATCAGTGAAACAAGAAGACAAGGTTTTGCGATAGAAGATAGAGGAGAATACTACCTCTACAACTATGGGCAAACTAAAGGCAAATACGGAATATGATTCTTAGTTAAAAAACAAGCGTCATTAGAGGTCCTGGATTTTATTGGAATAACAGACAGAGTCGCGCTAATTCACATCAAATTATTTGGCAAGTTATATAGTATCGGTCAAACTTACGCCCCTACCCAAAAAGCAAGCGAAATAGAAATAGAGGTTTTTTACAACAATCTCAGTATATTAATGGAAAAAAGCAACTCAAATCTTATATTTCTTGGCGATATGAATGCTAAAATTGGGCGACCAGCAGAAGGCGAGAACAGGGTGATGGGCAGGTATGGATACGGTAACAGAAATAAGAGAGGTGAAAGATTTGTTCAATTCTGTCTGGAAAACAATTTGAAAATATCTAACACGCTGTTCCGAAAGCCTGAAAAACTAAGATGGACTTGGCAATCACCTGATGGTTTTACTCGAAACGAAATAGACTTTATTGCCACAAACAAACCGGATATTATTGAAAACTGTAGTGTGATTAATAACATGCAACACCCAAGTGACCATCGCCTGGTTAGAATAACCATCAATATTAAACACAGAGACCTACCACGCAAAAACTTTTCTACAACAGCACAGAAACAAATTGATTATAAAATATACACCACAGAAATGAACAAATTCAAAGGGCCAGACGTAACAACATCGGTGCAAAACTACTACGACATCATAGAAAATGCAATTCTGCAGAGCTCTGAACGTGCTAATATCAAATTGGCGTCAAAAAATTACAAGAACAGAAAGAAAGCAATTATAACAACGGAAATTATTCAACTCAGTCAACAAAGACACTATTTAAAAAACAGACAACATAAAACAAAAAAGGAAAAAACGCAACTTAGCAAGTTATACAGACTAATAAACAAAAAGATTAAGAAAAACATGAAGCAATATAGACTCAATATTATTGAAAATTATATTAATAAATCCGGAGCAGTTAAGAAGGCATACAAATATCTAACCAACTCAAAACATGTGATGAACCAACTTCAAAATGAAAAAAAATCTACGGTTACAAACAGAGATGAAATCATGCAAACAGCCACTAAGTTTTACCAGCAATTGTACGCATCACAAGAAAGCACAAACCCTGAAAAACTAGCTTTCTTCCCCCGTAATATCGAGGAGGTACCCGAATTTAACAAAAATGAAATCGAATGTTCTATAAAGTCATTAAAACCAGAAAAAAGCCCAGCATCTGATGGTATTTCAAATGAAATGATTATTGCCGGCTCAAACGCCCTGACTGTGCCTTTAACAAAACTATTTAATTTAATATTATCAACAAAAGAAATACCTAAACAGTGGACATGTTCAGATATTGTTCTGCTTTTCAAAAAAGGAGACCCGAAATCGATATCAAATTACAGGCCCACCAGTCTTACGTCGTATCTCTACAAAGTGTTTGCAATAACTCTACTTCGACGTCTTACGCGTATCCTAGATGAACACCAGCCAATAGAGCAAGCCGGTTTTGTAAAGGGTTTTTCGACGACTGATCACATCCACACTTTGAAACTTATAATTGAAAGATACAACGAGTACGACCTTCCTCTCTATATATGCTTTATAGATTATAGTAAGGCATTTGACTCTATATTCCATTCTGCAATTTGGCGAGCTCTATCAAATCAAGGAGTAAACAAGGAATATATCAATATATTGATGGAGATATATAATAAGAGTAACGCTAGAATTAAAATCAGCAAGTATGGTTCAGCCTTCGAAATTGGAAGAGGAGTGAAGCAGGGTGATCCAATATCTCCAAAGCTATTTAATGCAGTACTGGAAGAAATCTTCAGAGCACTTGTCTGGGAAGATAGAGGGATAAAAATATATGGCAAACGTCTCTCACACTTGCGATTCGCAGATGACATAATACTGCTTTCAGAAGACCCAAAAGAAATGGAGTATATGATAGAGTCACTCAGCGAAGAGAGCAGAAAAGTAGGTCTAGAAATTAACCGGGAGAAAACTAAAGCAATGACAAATAGTCAAGTTATACCGCTAAAGTCAGAGTCAATAGAAATTGAATATGTCGAAGATTACACATACTTGGGACATTTAATATCTTTCAAGTCGTGCAACGATAAAGAAGTAGAGCGAAGAATTAAAATAACATGGAACAAGTATTGGGCAATGAAAGAGGTATTCAAGAGTAATCTCCCGGTCACATTGAAAACGAAAGCCATGCAGACGTGTTTGATACCCTGTCTCACCTACTCTTCTCAAACATGGCCGCTGTCAGCTAAACAGATTCACAAAGTTAAAGTGTGCCAACATAGCATGGAAAGGAGTCTTTTGGGTCTAAAGCTAAGCGACAAAGTGAGAAACAAAGATATTAGGAAAATCACCAAGGTACAGGACATTGCAAAAATTATAATGAGCCAAAAATGGAAATGGGCTGGACATGTCCAAAGATCGCCAAGGAACAAGTGGTCAAAAATTATTACGAATTGGTACCCTATCTACAAAAAAAAGGCGAAAAGGCAGGCCGGTCAAACGTTGGAGTGATGACATAGTTGCCACAGCTGGAATAACCTGGAACAGACTGGCAAGGGATAGGCACAAATGGAGAGAAATGGAGGAGGCTTTCACCGCCAGAGTGGTCCTTACAACAGAAGACAATACTAACAAACTAGGATAAGTAAATATGTACTAACACAACCAAAATTACTAGATATATAAGTCTGTGTAAGGAATTAATAAAGCTATTATTATTATTATTATTATTTATGTTTGACCTAGATCATTACTTCAGCCTCTTAGAAAACGGTCCACATTATTATCAAAACGGCCCACATATTAAAGTTTAATTCTACACTTGGGTAAACCTCTTATTTGATTTGTAGGGCAAGCCTACAAATTGGTTGGTCTGTTGGTCCTGACTCGGGGCTTTTACATTACACTTTTTTATTAGAATGGTTTGCACGTGTTTCATTAGTTTTTTCGTTTCATTATTTGGGTATTTTTTCATTAAATTAAATCGAAGATGGAAGACTCGAGCAGTCCATATATGTATAAAATGTGTGGTATTTTCAATATTACAATTTCACGAATTTTAAATCATTTAATTCTACGAATTTTCTGTGTTCCAATTCAAGATGGCGCCGTTGTATTTTTTTGTTAATGTTTTTAGCTTGGATACTAAGTCCTTTAAGCACTGTCTTCGTATAAATAGTTCAATGATAGTTTATTAGTTTACCATTAATTCATGAATCCCCAAGCGACCACCGGTGGCCGCGCATCTATTGTCTTACTATTGTGTCTCTAATTGACGGTATCTGAAGGGTTAAAATGCAGGTGTAACACAACATTATATTGTTTTTGTAGTATTTGGCAGCAAATGTATCGAGTCAGCCTTCTCGGCAAACTTCATTGAGGTAGCCAAGATTACAATAACATCCTCAGCTCCATTTTATCAAGATCTGGCTGGTTTCAATGGTTTTATATTGTCCAGTGGCACACACAATTGAAATACAATACTACACCAATTTTACATCATAATATCCACTAGAAATCAATTTGCGAAGAAATCCCGCCAAAAACTTCGGTGGCGAGAGGGATGGATTATGGAGGGATAGAGGGAATGTTTGAACCTCGGTGATTGGGACTAATATGGAGGTGCAGTGAATCGAGTAAATAGAATTTCGATGGTTTGAACTATTTGATGTAAATGTAGATAATTTTTTAACCTCGTGTTTTTCTGCTTTTGTTTTCAAATTGATCGTTGTGTTTTAAGCGTCGACCCCCAGTCTCGGTCCTTATCGGATGACCGGACGGCGAGCTACTCATTACTTGTCGTCTTCAAGCTCGCGCGTACGGTTTGTTAAATAAGAGGTTTAAAGGTAACTTTAACTTTTGAGACATCAATTTGTTTTTAAACATAACAACAGGTAAGTTAACAAGCAGTACTCAAATCAGACACTTTCACAAGAATTCCAACTTTACTAAAAGAACCACTTTACAGTTACCAAGATCCGAGCATACTTTCCAACTCATAGTTTTAAAGATTGCAGCACTTCTCACGCGGAGGTAGGTACAGCTAGGGGATCGAACAAAACTTGCCAACTGTTCCTAAGTTCGAACTTGTTAAGAAAAAGTCGTCTAAGTTTAAATTTATAACTTGTTAAGGCAATGAGAACAACTTCGTACTTGCTACATTCTACGTGCTAATTCGAAGTTCTATTTTCTTTCCTTTTTCGCGAGTGTTTAGTGATTTAAAACGAGCAAACTACTAACATTTTTATTAATACTATTTTGCTCATCAGAGGCTTTACCATGGCCTCTTAACGCAATCCATTTTACGATCTAAACTGAACTGTTAAAAGGATGAAAGTGAATTATCAAAAATTAGGTGAGTGAAGAATAACAACGTCAATTTCAGAGGAGGTACTTTCATGACAGTCAATATTCTGACTTTCACTCTGTTATTGCGGGAAGCAGAAGTTGTGGAATATAAATATTTTGTTGTGGGCGCAAGTGAAGAACTGTGAGTGGGTTATATTAATAAAACAAAATTTCCTAAGTGGTCCTAGAACGCAAAGTGCAAATGAAGGACACAGGTGAGCTTCGACTTCGAGTTCGCGTCGATACGAAGTCGTGTGTAATTTTTAACCGACTTCGAAAAGGAGAAGCTTCTATGTTCGGCTGTATGTATGTTTTTTTTTTTTTGTATCACCGATATTTCGGTCAATTGTGGACCGATTTAAAAAATTTTTTTTGGTTGAAAGGTTATGCTTTCAAGTTGGTCCGATAGAAATATTGTTATGATCTGATCATGAACTTCGAAGATATGGAACAGAACTCCTCATAGAATCATAGCAGAATTGTCGTAAAAAGTAAAATTGCTTTGTTTATACGTGTAGTCGATGACTGACTGAAAGAAAAGGGGGAGGGGGTAAATTCATGTAATATAACCGTATTTGGGATTATAAGAATCGTTATGAGATGCACTCTGGCTATAAGGTAATTTATGTTTAGCTGAAGGGTAGGTACTTTTTAGTGGTGCTACCATAACTAAAAAACTTTTTCCAAAAAAAAATGAAACCGACTTCAAAAAGTACAAAATAACTTTAATTTCGGAAGTCGGTGTTAAATAACGAAGAGACAAGATTAGGTATCTATTATAGAAACACCGACTTCCGAAATTAAAGTTATTTTGTACTTTTTGAAGTCGGTTTCATTTTTTTTTGGAAAAAGTTTTTTTTTTATTATAGAAAAAAAAAATATGCTGACTTACCAAACTTTGTTCTGCCGAGTTCAATAACAAACAAGGTGACACGAAATTTTATACAACGTGTAACATTAAATGCGCAACACCTCAAACACCCCAAATGATTTTTAATTCAATTGAGCTAATTCTGTGAGAAAAAAATAATTTAAAGGTTTATGTGCATTTTCAGTTTGTTTGAAATTCGTATTTACATTGAAATGAGAACTTTTATTATCCCGTGTATGAGAAAATTTGATTGTACTTCAACCATTTGTGTTTGTTTACCTATTTGAGCTGGTTTGCGCACATGATGGCTTGCCTATTAATAAAGTGACCGGGCAACTTTTTTAAAATGAAGATTTTTTTGAAAAATGTAACCTATAATAAATAGTGGTTTAATTGATTCTGCTCCTTATTCTGATCAAACTATTATCAGGTTTGCGCATTTAACGTTACACGTTGTATAATGGAAGATCCATTTTTCCTGCTTACGCCAAAACTCGAACATTTTATGGCTAATTCTATCCTAAAAATAAACCGACCTAACAATTTAATTGACCTTATTTAATTTCCAAGGATTTAATAATGAAAGCAAAAAAAATACAAAGTAATAAAGGCGTTATCTTCGCTCGTAAGTCGTAATTTACGACTTTTAAAGTCTACGGCGGCAGTCATTGAGGCCTTTATGTAGTCGTGGGCGACGCGTTTGCGACCCCCGTAATGTACCATCGACTTTATATTCAAGTATTTTAAATTGTATATTGGATGAGAAATGAGGTTGATTATCGGCACTGCTAACGGAAAATTGTTTAAGAGGTATTTTGAAATTTATATAATTTTCTTTTTGCTCACCGTATTTTTAGGATCATGATTTTTATTCTATTTAAATTCCATCTTAAGAGGGTCTTCTTAAAAGCTTGTTTCTCTCAATGTTTGATAAAGAGGCAACGCGTATAAAAAAAGCTGACGCTTGAACGCTCTGCTGGCATTCGGTAATTTCGTCACTCACGAAATGTGCATTTTTGAAAGCCAAGTTTTTTTTTAATTTTTGGACAAAAGTTCATCATTTGGAATTCCGATTTTTGTAAGGTATAGAAATCTTGAATGTATTTTCTTACATGACTTGATTATGAAGGGTAAAATTTCACGCAGAATAGTATATTTTCAGTTGTTTTTACTGCTTTAGTTTTACATTATATGTTTTAACCCTTCAGATACCGTCAATTAGAGATACAATAGTAAGACAATAGATGCGCGGCCACCGGTGGTCGCTTGGGGATTCATGAATTAATATCAATAAAAACCTAAATAATATCCACAAAATGTTTCCAAAACATCTAGAGAAAAAATGTGTAATAATGTCATAATCATGTAAGAGCGGTTGTATGGGATTGTCTCTCGTTGGGCGCTCTTAAATGTTGTATGTAAACCTTATCCTACGAGAATCTAAAAAGGATAATAAGTTGAATAAAAAAAAAATGATGTACTATCTATGATACATACTGTACTGTATAGTTTTTGTTCGATTTGCTTAATAATACTCGTACTTTCTGGTTCATATTCGCATGGGTACCTAAAAATACTTTCCTTGAAAGGTAAAAAGGAGAAAGAAAGAAATAGAGCTTATTTGTGAGCTACACAGAACAAACAACAAAATAAAGTATATTACTATCTAATTATAAACATGATAAAACAATAACCTAAAATCGTATATCTATATAATTATGACAATCTTTTAAACATTTTTTTGTACTACATCTTCTCCTTCTCTACATCTCTTTTTTTTCTCCGTCTCTCCATTCGCTAGAAGAGATTTCCATAGAAATAATCCCTACCTATCGCGTAGCTAATACCTTTGCGTTGGAAGGCCTCCTACAAGGCGGACCGATAATCTGGTGAAGGTTGCGGGAAACCGATGGATACGAGACGCACAGGATCGATCCATGTGGTGACATTTGTACTATTTCTTCTGTTCCTTTCAATTTTTCTTTTATAATTGTGTACCTAAATTTAAAAAAAATCGCTGCCTCTTATGCCATTCCCCACACTAACCACGGGATATATAATCTACATGCGACACGAGAGCCTTATAATACTGTTATCATAATCGTAACTATTCCACCTCAGCCGCATCGAGGAAGCTTTTCAATTTTCCTATCCATGAAGAAAAGTAATTTCATATTTTACACAGTTCAAAGCATTAAGCCAGTTTTCAAATTATGGATTAACTAGCTTTTACCCGCGGCTTCTTTAATACCTTTCCCATTTGCTTCCCGTTTTCTCCCCCTTTTCTAACTTTAAAAAAATAGTAATTAGCCTTTGTCCATCTCCAGAGTCCCAACTATCTCTGTACCAATATTCATCAAAATCGGTTTTGCCATTTAGGCGTGAAGACGTAACAAAGAAACAAACTCACTTTTGCTTTTATAATATTAATAAGACTCACCTATCCCAAAGGAGAGATGCTCAGGAACAAAAGCAAAGAAGGAACAGGAATAGGCTTTAATCAGTAAAAGTGTAACACGTCCTTGCGCTCCACCTAAGAGCGGGAGAAGTCATTGGATGATTTCTCACCTAAAGAAATCAATATAAAACCCTAAAGGAGATGTCCCAGGTGTCAGGAGTCACATGACGATTTACAGTCACCGTGGATGCGGGTTTGTGGATGACGAGCAATGGGTGCAATGGCTCACCGTCCTACCGTGAGAGCTACCATCCATCTACACTAATATTATAAGGAGATAATGGTTTTTTTTTTCTTTGTAGTTGGTAATCTCTTTAAGTACTGGTCCGATGGCTAACACTTTTTCACCCATAGAAAGCTGCTTTATTCGTGAGTGATATTGGTAAGTAATAATTTATGTAGGTACGCGGGCGAAGCCACGGGCAAAAGGTAGTACGTAATATAATAAATGTGGAAGTACCTCCTTCTGTCTGTCTGTTACGCTTTCACGGTTATACTTCTGAATTGATTTTGATGAATTTAAGTTCAGGAGAAGCTTGAACTCTATAGACAAACATAGGCTACTTTTTATTTGTTTTCAACTTCGGCTTCAAGTCCACAATAACCATCATTCACGCGGACGAAGCTACTAGCAGAAGCTAGTAAGTTTATAACATGAAAATCTTAATCTGTGATTCTCATAATTGTACTGAAACCCAAATGAAAATAAGCACGATTACTTAACACACCCTCCCTATCTTTGTATACCCACAAAAGTTTTCCCTACAAAATTGCGATGATAAAAACAATACAGGGTGTTGCTAATTACTACACAAAGTTGGTACCCAGGGGCGTAGCTACCGCCGTATCAGTCGTTTCAATGTTAAGGGGCCCCTGGGCTTTTTTTATGTAGGAAAATCATCCAATGACATCCCCCACTCTATTGTGTCAGACTTTTACTGACTGAAACCAACTCGTTTCTTGCTTGGCCTTCGTTCCAGGGTCCCGGGTCTCACTTTCACACTGCCCGTGGCTCCAGTAAGCGTTAAGCGTTCGACACTGCTGGGCCCCTACGGTTTGCTGACATTTCTTTGAGGCGCGCATGAAACAGTATGCGCCGTCGACGACTTGGGCATGCGGCCGCTGAGTCGGTGGTATCCACTATCCACAAACTTAAATTGACTTCTTGATAAAAGGTCTGTAGTTAATTAGAATACCTAATGGTGACTATAATTGATAATAGTCCAATGCTATAACTCGCTCAATTATGATTCCTTTGAAAGTGTAATACATGTGTTTTTTTTGTGACATAAACAGCCGTATCTTTTTTATCGTTTACTTAAGTTTGATCTTTTTACAGGTTCAAAGGACCGCAGATTTCAATATAATTATGGTTTTAATTTGAACTCGACACCTGCACAAATTTTCGAGATAGACTGCTAAACAGACAGACGTTCAACAAAGTGATCCTATAAGGGTTCAGTTCTTTCTCTTTCGAGGTGCAGAACTCTAAATTAACCTACTCTAGTCCAATGTATTAAATGAGCTCATTTCTATCCAGTTATCCAGTCTCAAAAAAAGCATCCAAAAATATTTGATACAGGGCCCCCACGCAGGTCTCCTCTCGGTCTATCTACGCCACTGGTTAGTACGCAATAGATAGAGGGTGTGTGCACGTTAACGCTATAGTCGGTGCTATTGTTTGCTATATGTGAGTGTGGGGTGCAAAGTTTTCCGCAACCTCTAATTGGTTGGTGAACTTTCCAGTTTTCAATAGTATTTTGAAGACAATCGCCATCTTTGGTGTCGCGCACTGTTATTGAGAGTTTAACTTGGAAAATTTTTAAGTAGTATAACAACGGATTTGTATGTAAAATACAGGTATATATAGACTAGAAGCCAACACCAAGCTAGCTGACAAAATACCAGGGAGATGATGACAGTAAACATATAATGGTCAAATCATATAATAACCATGTATTTAGGTTCGACTCGCGGACGGCGAGCCATGGCTGGGTATCTCGCTGTCCAACCGTCCGGTAACTGACCGGAAGGAGCGGCGCATGGGGTTCCACGCGCGCCTCAAGGAGTTGTCAGCAACCGTAGGGGCCCAGTAGGGTCGTAGCCTACTGGGGCCACGGGTAATGCGAAAGAGATCCCTGGGGCCCTGGAACAATAGCAATGAAGGAACAGGAGTGTATTTTTAGTCAGTAAAAGTCTTACACTATCTCGTTAATATTAATTTTGGGAAGGGGGAGCAGATCATCCCATGCCATCTCTCGAGCGGAGTACGTGTCAGACTTTTACTAACTTTAACCCACCTATGTTCCTTCTGTTGCCGTTTTCTATGTATCTTTTCGGGAATTCCCCGTGGACTTAGCGCATCCGCTCTGACCGACCCCTTCAGTTTTGCTGACACCACTTGAAGGCGCGCGTTAAACACTACCTACGCGCCATCTACGACTCGAATATCTAGAGTAATATCTGTACCCTAGCCAAGTTGCTACAGTTAATGCTGGTAGAAAGCTTCAAATGTACGGGAATGACGTCATCGCAACGCTCAGTCACGTGGTCAGAACAAAAGAATTGGGCGCGTGGCCAACTCGACGCAAGCGAAACGGTTGTAACTTGGCTAGGAGGGCTGAGAAGATCTTTTGAGGAAAGGACCACACAGATTTGAGTGCACCTGACTGAAATGCTGACCCTGACTGGACGCTTTTTTTGCTCGAATGAACCCATTCTTCTACTTTACTTTTCCTTGTTGGGTTGGTTACTTCAGCGGAAAGCTTCCTGTATCATCATTTCCACCGATAACGTCCACTGTTGGACATAGGCCTCCCCCAAGTTTCGCCACAATGATCGATCCTGTGCGTCCCGCATCAGGGACGGGACACACAGGGTCCTGTATCATTCAAATAATAATTATTATAAATAGATCTAGTCCAATTTTTAAGAAAATATAAAACAGACAAATTACTAGCACCACAATAGCTACAGCTCCTTAGAAATAAACAATATAATCTAAATCTTCCAATTATTATCACAGAGCAGTAAACTCTCAACATGCACTGCCACTGTGTAGACGCTTCTACAATTTAATGGCATTACGTCAACGCCATCTTTTAGACATAAAACGTCAAAATGTGTTGCTTGAGGCTCTATAAGTTACTGCGGGAAAGATTTTCTTCATACAATGTTTGTCTTATCTACATGCGTCAGCTCTTTGATGATATCATGTAATAGCTGTGGTCTTTTTTATTCTACAGTTTGAGCACAAAATATGTAGGTACAGAAGTCTACCTACATACAAAGCGCGCTCGAGCAACGCACACATAGACACCGCTCACGGACACGATATCTTTTGGTAGCGTCTCGGCCCACTCGTCGAACAGTTCCAGCTCAAATGCTCATTAGTGTGCGTCAACCGAGCGTAGGTATAAAAAGTGAAGTACATACATGAGATTGTCTTCTGTACCTATCTATTTTGTGGTTTGAGCATTCATACTTTACGACTTCTACTAAATTGAGATTTTTGCCTTGTGGACTGTTTTCGAGATTCCTTCAAGCGTCTACTATTATTTAAGAGTAGATAGCCATGTCCGTCATTCCACATGAATAGCCTTATTACAACATTATTTTAAGTTTATTCGAAACCGCAATATAGTTTGTTCAGAATCTGTAACTGAATAGATTCCAATAGTTTTTACACCATATATAAGTTGGACACCACCGATACTGAGTACAACACAAGTTACGACAGGTCATAGCGAGTATTAATCATCAGCAAACAGCTGGTAGCAAGAGCAAAACAACTCCTCAGTCGCCTGGATGGCCCGGTGACTATGTATTTTTGCTTGCGGACATAACAAGCTTATAACTTTGTGATTTTTCATGATACATTTATGAAATTTTGTACATAGACTCTTTACATAAAAACACTAAACACGTGTTTCGGGTTTCGGTTATACTAAAACTAAAGTTGTAACATTACTAAAGCTTAGGAAGATACTATAATATCTAGTTTGACAAATGTGCTCTATCCCTCCGACCCTAAATCACCGCTGAGAATAAGGAGTGAGCCTATCAATAATAAAAAAATCTTCTATACTCACATCGTGGAAAACCGGAAAACCGATAAATACGAGACGCTCAGGAGCGGTCGTTGTGGTGACACTCGGAGGAGGTCTAGCAGTAGACGTCTTTTGGCTTAATTCATGAATCCCCAAGCGACCACCGGTGGCCGCGCATCTATTGTCTTACTATTGTGTCTCTAATTGACGGTATCTGAAGGGTTAAATTATGAAGATGATGAGACTCGCATTATCGCTTATCGTCAAGTGACAGCAAACATTTGTAGACTGTGCCATTAAATATTATAAAACAAAAAAATGACACCAAACGTTTTTTGGGTGATTTATTGAAAAAAAATTAAAAATAAACAAGACGCTATTCACTAACTACTTATTTAGCTTTTTTGCATCCCAATATGCGTAAAGTTTTTAAATAAGTAAAAGTCAGTGTGATTTCTGTTGTTACAAATTATTAGGCACGTGCCACCATTGGCACGTGTGCCGTCCCTGCTATAGGGAGTTTATGGATGCTTGTACTGCTGAGCAGATTTCTGTGATGAAACTTGACACACGGTCAATATCGTTGTCTTGAATTAAGACATCAAGTCTTCCATTTTCTAAAATATTTACCACGTTAATTTTAGTTAATCGACATGAAAAGAAAATTATAACAGTAATAGAAAGTAAGAATGAATAGGATACGATTGGCTTACATAAGAACAGTTACACCTATTGGTGGAACCCTATAGTAGAAACAAAATGAGGTTTTGAAGATTCTATGGAGGTTATTTCTAGGGTTAATAAAGCACAAATTACAAGCAAAATGGATAATAGTACATTATGATATAAGTGTGTAATGTTAGTGATTACCGTTGAGGCGGTATTTAGACCCGAGCCATGGCGAGGGTCTTAAGAGAGCAGAGAACGGTAATCATTAATTCATGAATCCCCAAGCGACACCCGGTGGCCGCGCATCTATTGTCTTACTATTGTGTCTCTAATTGACGGTATCTGAAGGGTTAATTACTCACGTGTATCATACGACGTTTTTCAATACACTTGTGAATAAAATAACTGTAAAACTAGTAAACTTTTGTGGCGGTAAAAATCTGTTTTCATATCCGCACCCATTTTTTTTTTCGTCGTATGGGACGACCTGCGCCCATCCTAATACGATAAATGTCATAAAATTATGGCGGTGTAGAGGTTGAACATAAGGTTTTATTCACATTATTTCATGAATCCCCAAGCGACCACCGGTGGCCGCGCATCTATTGTCTTACTATTGTGTCTCTAATTGACGGTATCTGAAGGGTTAAAGCACTAATGCGTAATGATAACCAAAATGTCACAGTTTGGTAACAAGTGCCATTATATACTGTGTGTTACATTAATTTCATCTGATTTTTTTTTTTAATTTTTTTTTTCTTTTTAATTTGCGTTACCAAGCGACATAAAATCAACAACGGTTACGATGCATTTATCTATCACCTATCAACAATGTAAACAAACGAAATATGTCAACTTTAGAAACTACCTGCAGTTCTCGTCAGGTGACTGCCAGACAATATTTAATGTAACCCGCTGTATCTAACGATAGTAACGTCTTTCTTTGATTTGTTACATTGAATTGATTGTTTGTTACATTATTAGTGGCACTAGTCTAACGTATGAACTAATATAAACCGCGGCCGATGAATACTGTTTCACCGTAATACAGTTTTTACTAGTACGGGGAACAGGGTGAATCAGTTCTGTGTGAGCTAACAATAAGACTTAGCTAGTGAAACTGTTTGTGATTTCAAATTGTTGTGTTGAGTTTTGTTGGCTGTGTAAGTACGCAAATAAATGTTTTTTTTTTTTTAATATATATATCTAAGTGCAGTGCAATAAGAGTCACTTTATGAGCAAGTGTATTGAAAATGATATTTATTTAGCAAATAAAACACACACTAACGAAATCGCAGGCACAGTCTAGTTTTTACGTATTACAGTAATCGTTTTCCAAAATAAATGTTCTAATCTTGAAATAAAAGTTCTTAGGTTCCCTTCGATTGGTTAGTTAGCAATAAATCTTGTAACTAAAACGATTTACTTATTTCCTGAACCTAGAATCGATCCTTTTATCGTTTACCTTAATTATTTTATAGTACCTTCCCTTTATTAGATAAACTTGCCGCTAGTTTATCTACCCTCAAGGGATTATTAGATTTAGTGATCCGTTTACTTAAGTTTCCTTTTGTATCTGTTATGTTTATCTTTAGCAAGAAATTCCGTGTTCATGTTGATATTTTAGTTTGTGTATTCTGTTCCAGTGAATAATTAAACGTGAGCACAATACTTTTGATCGTGAGTGAGAGAAATTTGGATGCGGTTTCCTACTTCTGTGAAATTGTGATGTTAGAGGCTGCAATTGTGAGGGAAAGGAGGTTATCACGCCCTACTGGCCTTCATAGGAGACGTCGGGCGTCAAGAGTCACAGAGCAATCCCCGGGCACCGTAGGCGCGGGCTTGCGGACGACGAGCAATGGATAGCTTACCGTCTGGCTGTTCAGTTTGACGCACGCCTCAAAAAGATATCAGAAGAACCGTAGCGCCGATGATTTATTTATTTATTTAAACTTCATGTACAGGTAGTGGTACATAGGCGGACTTAATGCAACAAGGCATTCTCTACCAGTCAACGTTTGGGTTAAAAAGACAACACTGTGGTAGGTTTGCACAATAAACAAATAACAAATACTTTAAAAGGAAAAAAAGTTAATAATATCAAATAAAATACATTTAAGTATATGCTAAAATAGTAAACTAATAAATACTATGAAAAATATCAAATAATTAAGAGAACTTAATAAAAATTCTGACGAAGACCAAACTAAGGTTGAGAAGACTTCAAGTAGTAGTTCCGAATTTAACGTTTGAAGGAAAATTTACTTTCGATGATGCCCGCTAGGGCCACGGGGAATTTCTGAAAGGGATACCGTGGTCCTGGAACGCAAAGGTCCTTTGAAGGACACAGGGCTGGTTTCAGTCAGTAAGAGTCTGAATCGCCCTCTCTAGAAGAAGTCATAGGTTGCGTTTCTCACTTAAAAAAAAAGGATTTTTTTTTCGAACCTGGAGATTGGTAGTGAAGTGGAAACTGGAATAAGACAAAAAATGCTTATGCCCGCAAAGTCGGGCTTTGGATGATTAGAGTAAAAGTTTTGTCAAAGTTTAATCTCGAAAAATCTGTTGTGTCCAATCAAAGGTGATGTAACTTAACTATGTTTTTTATTTAATAAAAATTTCTTCACACAAGGTATTATTCCTGTATCATAGGCTCACATAAATACAAAACCTCCAGAACCGGTATCATATCTGTTCTTATTATCTGTAGGCGAAACAAATAACAGTTCCGTCCGAGAATTGATCCTGTAACAACACAGTCAATCGCTCAACCACTATGTGGAAAACATGCCATCATAAATATATCATGCATTTGTTTTTCTTCCCCAGTAAAAACAACGAAAACCTTTTTTATTCCCTTAACGAATACAACCAGCCAGTTACACATTAAAAACAATTTCACACGTCGATCAGTCGTATAAATCCGTCAAAGAGCAGCGTTGAAGCGAAACCGGAAGCCAGATAGCGGCCATGTTGTCTCTCAGCGGAAGTGACGTGCCAGTTGTAATGCGACCATGTGGATATTGCAACACAGTTTGTTGGCTGGGAAACCGATATAGGTACTGTGATTGGTGTCCGTATTTGCCGATATTAAATTCGCTAGACTTAACTGTTTGTGAAATGTTGTATGTGGGTTGGACTGAGGTTAAATAAATACAGCATTCAGCCTCATCGACTATCCGTTTTATAAGCAACTAGCTTTTGCCCGAAGCTTCGCTTGCGTAGATAAAAAATAGCTTACGTCAATCTACACTTACATAGACACTAAAGGGAATACTTAATATAATAAAGAGGTAAAGTTTTTTTTTTTTTTTGTTTTGAGGTGGTAATCTCTGGAAGTACTGGTCCGAGTACTAAAATTCTTAACCGATAGAAAGCTCCTTTATTCATAAGTGACATAGGCTTTATTTTAGGTACGCAGGCAAAACTGCAAGCCAAAGCTAGTAAGGAATAAAGCAGCTTTCTATTTGTGAAAAAAATTAGAAATCGGACCAGTACTTTTAGAGATTGTCTCTTACAAACAAAATGCAAACTTTACTTCTTTATAAAATTAGTATAGATGTGTCCTACCACGATTCTTCGGGCTATGTTGGTGACCTTGGTTCTTCTGCGGATATCTTCATTCTTGACGCGATCACGCAAAGAATTTTCGAGTATAGAAAATCCTTTCCATTGCCCTTTGGGTGACTGTAAACCTTCTTATGAAGCCCATTGTAAACGACTACGTATCAGTGCCTTGTGTCATCGAATGGCGACCGTGCACCGGAAGACGCAAAGTTAGAAGGCCTCACAAGGTGGACTGAAATGATGATGATGATGAAAATCATACCATTATTGTTGTGATGAGTTTGGTTTGGGTTGGTTAAGTACCCGTCTTTCATGCATAAAGTTGTGGGTTCGGAACAGGGCAAGTGTCAATATGAATATTTCAATTCATATGTACTTTTGAGGCGTTGGACTGGAAACTTCAAGGGAAAAGAAAGCGTGGCCGTCCTCGGCAAACCTGGCGACGTACCGTGTTGGCAGAACCGACGGCCTTCTGACATGGAGTGAGGTGAAGCGTAAAGCTCAAGACTACTGTCTATATACGTCCTCTGCCCCAGTTAGGGGACATAGGATCTTAAGTCAGTAAGTCATGTACTTTTCTAAGTTTATCTAGGACTATAGTAACACGTTATGACTCGGAAATCACGTATAACCGTTGTCACCTGGGACCAACGGGTCCTGGTTGTCAGTCGTAGATCATTCTGAACATTTCAGGATGTGTGATTCTTATGATATGTTGTATATACAGGGTTATATGTAAAATACTAGCAACCTCTTAGGTGCTAGTTCAGAACATCATAAAGAACAACTTTTGTTCAATGATTTTTTACAAAACATAACACAATTACCAAAAACAAACTTTTAAGATTTCGTTGTTCTATCTAACACATTTCAACTCTGTATTTTGCTGTATCTACTTACGGCTCCCGTGCACTGTTCTCGTAATAATAGTAAGCAGGCTTCCGAAAAATTGTCATCACACCTACCTGCTTTTTTTTAGCAAGCTTTCGCACCATTTTCGTGTACTCATCACACTAGAAAATTGATACGCCAGCATAGACTTCGCAACATTTAGAACGTTCAATTTAAATATTTTTATTTTTTAGAAATAAAATATGATATTTTTTTTTTAAAGTCGTAGAACAAAAGTTGTTGTTTATGATGCTAGTACCATAGTCCAGAGAGGTTGCCAGTGTTTTACAAATAACCCTGTATAAATCAAGAGAAGACAAACGGCCTGAATGACTCAAGCGCCCACGCTAAACCCGTGGTCCTAGAAAGCTGAAGTTTTCCACAGAAGATTCTCTTATGCCTTATACAACGCATAGAATATAAATTCAAAACTCAACTCTCAAGAGGATGTAAAGGAGTTGAAAAGAAAAACTTTTGGTCGTGATTAGATTAACTTGGAACTTGGTTTTAACATTATTTTGTTATAAAACACGTATTTCAGAATTTCCTGAAACTTTACCTTTAATATAATGAAAAGGGTAATGTGATGATAGACATTCCAATCATACGCACAAAACGTTTTTAACCGACTTCTAAAAAAGGAGGAGGTTCTCAATTGGGATGTTTGTATGTTTTTTTTATGTTTGTTCTCGCATAACTTCGTCGCTTGCCAACCGATTTGAAAATTTTTTTTTTTGTTGGTAAGGGTATACTTTCCAAATAGTCCCATAGTCACCAAGTTGGTATCTGATGATGGAATCTTGGCGAAATCGAGGGAACTCCTCAAATTCAATTCAATTTTTTATTGAAGTCGGCTATTTTTTTTTTATAAAAAGGTTTTGGGAACACATTTCATTGTAAGTACGGTTATACTAGTAGAGTGAGTTATACTAGTAGAGTGAAATTTCCTGCCGGAGTCGGTGTTTCCTGATAGCTACTATCTAGGGGTCTTTAAGTCAAGAGTGAACATCCTCATCATCGTCTGGAGCTAGGGTTAGTTTCGAAAGAGTAGCTCGAGCCCCGATATGAAGGCTAGAAGGAACAGGGTGGGTTTTTAGTCAGTAAGAGTCTAACACTATCTCCAGCTCCGCCCAAGATTTTCCCCACCATAAAAAAGGCACATGATCGTTTCCAGTCAGGTGAGACAATGGTCAAACCTATCAATAATAATGAAAACCGGCAAAGCGCGAGTCATATTCGCGTACATAGGGTTCCGTACTGTCTGTAGCAAAAAACAGCAAAAAACGTAAAGCCCGGTTGTCGATGTGGAGACCAGTGAAGCATTTGATTTAAAAGTGTATTTTTCTTGAAAAGTAAATAAATAAAAATACTTATCGTCAAGCTCTTGCAAAGCTGTGATCGATTTGTTTACAAACCGTTTCCATTTAATTGCAAAAAAAAGTATTTATTAAACGACACAGTACAAGAACTTTTTCGATTACATCGAACGTTGCTGCAGACCGTACATAATGGAAGCCAATTTGAAACTTTCCAATTGCGGCTGAAACAGCTTTTCCAAAGAAAAAAAAACCGGTTAACTTGTGCATTGATCGCTGCACTATCGTCTCTGTTTCCAATTACAGTTTAGTTTTTTTTGTTTTTAAAATGTTTGTAGTCTAAACGCATGGGGGATCCAAGTTCCACGATAATTTCAAAGGTCTGGTAAACAAATATGAAAAACAAAAATATCTTCATCAATAACGTTATTAAGCTTTGAAGGTATTAAAATGAAAGAGAAGTTCGACATGGTCTTCGATGTCAAAGACCATACAAAACGGCGCCGGCGTCTTGGCCAGAGAGTAGTGATTGCAATACGGCGTCATTTTCAGTTCGGTCGGATCTGACCGGATCCGGCCATTTATGTTTGAAACGACATTTTACAGTGAGATCCCACTACAAACAATATTTTTATGATTAGGTACTTTTTATACTTAAATAATTTAATAATAATCTTATTTATTATTTTGCCATTTAATTTAAATTTCTATGCGTTTAATTGACGACACGCAGCGCAATGATTTGCTGATACGTAGCACATCAGCAAATCATTGCGCTAACCACTTTTTTCTCTTTATCGTTGGTAGAGTGCAACTGCACTTTTGATCCAGACTGTACATACTTCTACATATTTTCTTAATATCTAATCTGCTAATAATTGTTTTATAATTATTAATATTAATTATATAGAGATGATATAACTTTTAGAAAACACAGACTCCACGGCAGAAATTCCATTCTTAAGCTATACGCATATTGAATGTCTCAAAACGTTCTGTACATATAAGTAGAATATCCACCATGTACCAGGGTGGCACAGCGCGATTATGGGTTGAATGAATGAATGGGTTTGGCTTTATACAATTACGATGCACACTCTCCAAAATGCTGGAGTCTGAACGAAACGCACAATGAAATTAACTTTTCTTAATTTCTAATCTTATAATGATACTTGTATCACTGGAAAACTGTTCTTAATATGATAATGGCAACAGGATGCTGCTAGCCATGAAGTCCCTACGGTTTAAACTTGTATCGTTTTGAATCGATGTTCAGTGAGCAAGACAATAAAGTTCAGAAGTTTAGCCTTACTACTTATCTTTCTCACAAACGAGTTCAGAATATTAATACAAAACATATTATTTAAGTTTCTTAAAGGATAAAGGTAGAACTACACTGTTCACACGTTTGCCACACACGCCGATCTGGGCGCGTCGGTCTCCATACATTTTATATGGCAATTAGACTTGTAGAGCTACACTTTCTTGATGCACGCCACACGACGTCGTTCTACGTACACATCTGGCGTGTTACACGTGTATCGGTCTAATGTAGTTTTAGCTTTAGTCAGAGGTGAAATTATGTACGTAATCGGCATTTCGTCAGCAGTATTTCGCCCCCGTTTGGGTGGAGGTGAGGACTTGTGTCATGCGGAAGGTGAGGACGCGGTGAGATATTTCCAGACACGCCTCAAAGAGGGTGTAAAAAAACTAAACAAACTTACCGCCATAACTATGACGTGCCCTTCACACTTCACAGAAATAAAAAATACTCAAACAACGAGCAAAAAGAGCGTTTTCATACAGTTAATATGCAAACGCTCTCTGTTTCTGTAAAATGATTACATTGTCTCTGACAATGTTTTCAATTTGTAACGAAGTTGTATGACAATTTGGTTACGTAATAACTGGTATTGAAATTTTATGTCAAAACTTAAAAGGTTTTATGATCGAAGTATATAAAATGCTTTTTATTGGTACAGAATCAGACAGAACTAGAATGTTGCAGACAACGGCAGTGATGAAGATGGTGTGTTGAATATTGCAGTTTTTGGCTTGTTGCTGTTGTTGTAGAAGTTGTTAATGTTGTTGACAATTTGAAATAACATGATATGTCGTCACAAATCTTTTAAACCATCTTTTGAAATTCAATTTGGAAACATTTATCTCGGAACTTCAGTATTACAAAACGAGGTTTACTGATTACTACATTGTGGTGTGGTTCTACATATACAAAACTGAACAACCTTCCACAAGATGTTTTTTCAGGAAACGAAATCGAAATCTTGTGGAAGGTTGTTCAGTTTCGTCTACTGAGCAAGCCCTTAAAGTTTGCGGACTGTCCCTTACACCTTCCTTACAGATTCCTCAATGGTTAAAAGCGGTGTATTTTTGTTTAACTTCTAATACACCACACTAAGAAATGATCCTATATTGTGTGTGCGTTCATAAATATTTAAGTTTAAAATATTTCGTACATCTATTATTGCTATATACGAACATATTATCAGTGTTTTATAAAGAAATATGTATGAGAAATAAATTTTAAAAGTAAACATCATTATCAAGAAAATTGCTTTTGAGCTTGCTTAAATGTAAAGTATTTATACCGGTAACTGTAATATAGGAATGTTTTTGCGCAAACATTCATTTGAAAGCTACAGAAAATATGTACGTGACTCATTTACAAATACTCAACTTTTAATTATTATTCCAGCCGTAATTAAAATTTCATAATTCAGAGTGTGAGCCTGAGGCAACGCGTGATGGAGGACTTAATTCAGTTTAATTTATGTTAAATAAAGGGTAATATAGCTTCTGCGAGAGCGCAGGGGTGGTCGAGTGGTAAATGCCCTGACTTACGGTTCAAACCCAACCAGGCGCATTAGTCATCATCACCATTATCATATCAGCCGAAAGACGTCCACTGCTGGCCTCCCCCAAGCGTTGCCACAACGACCGGTCCTGTGCGTTACGTATCCATCGGATTTCCGCGAACCTGACCTGATGATCTGGTCAGGGTCGCGGTCCACCTTGTTGGAGGCCTTCCAATGCTGCGTCTTCCAATACGTGGTCGCCACTCCAGAACCTTTCGTCCTCATCACCATCTGTTCGGCGTGCAATGTGCCCTGCCCATTGCCACTTAAGTTTGGCGACTCTTCGAGCGATGTCCCAGGCGCATTACTTTGTGTAATTTATTTCATCACCACTGCTTTGAAAGCGGTGAAGGAAAATATCGTGAGGAATCCGGCATGTCCTAGAACCAAAAATTCGAAGACATGTGACATTCACCAACCCGCACTGGGCCCGCGTTGTGGATTACGGCCCATTCCCTCTCTTAGAGAGGAGGCCTGAGTCCCAGCAGTGGGAACATTATAAAGCCGAATATGCTATAGCTTCTGCCAGTGGCTCCGCCCGTGTGAATGTGGAATCCTTTTTTTAATCGCCTATCGTCAACACCGAGCATGGTTTCAAAGCCTGTTGCTTCATTTAACGCAACCCAATGCGATGTTTGACGAAGAGGCTACGCGGAAAAAGAGTGATAACCCCTGAAAACTCAATTAGCATAGCATGCGGTATTTCCGTGATTTATTCGAATATTTCACAAAAATTGTTCCAGAAATACGTGTTTTTTACATCCTTAAAAGTATTTAATAAAACATTCTTGTCAGTTTTTATTTTTATTTATTTTTTATTATTGATAGGCTCGCGTTTGACCACCATCTCACCTGATGGTAAGCGATGATGTGGTCGACGATGGAGCACGCTTGCCTAAAAGTAACATATTCACTCTTGACTTAAAGACCTCAAAGTTGTAGCTATCAAGAAACACAGACTCCGGCAGGGAATTCCACTCCTTGGCTGTACGCACAATATCATTAAGAATCTTGATTTACAAGGATCTATTATTATATTGTTTTGACTTTTTTATTTTTAAATACAAGGTGTAACGTTAAATGCGCAAAACCTGAAATTAGTTTGACCTGAATAACAAGCAGAATCAATTAATCCACTTTTTAATATAGGTTACATTTTTCAAAAAATCTTCATTAAAAACTTCAACCTGTCTATTTATGAATAGATCAAGCAATCACGTGCGCAAACCCGCTGAAATAGGTAAACAAAGACAAATATTTGTAATCCAATCAAATTTCCTCATACACGGGATAATAAAAGTTCTTATTTCAGTGCAGATTTGAATTTTAAACGAATTAAAACTGCTTATAAAACCTTTAATTTTTATTTAAATGTTTTTTTCTCACATAATTAGGTCAATCGAATTAAAAATCATTTGGGGTGCCTGAGGGTTTGCGCATTTAACGTTACACGTTGTATATATAGACCATTCATTGTGGTGACACTTGGAGGAGGCCTATGTCCAATAGTGGACGTATATCGGCTAAAGTGATGATGATGATGAACCCTTTCGGTACGGGCGATATTGTGTTGTTTCTATGTCCAATATTTTTATTTTTATTCATGAATCCCCAAGCGACCACCGGTGGCCGCGCATCTATTGTCTTACTATTGTGTCTCTAATTGACGGTATCTGAAGGGTTAAAAGAGTAAACCGTTGGAGCAGTGCACTGAAGTTACAAAAATAATCTCCTAGTTTATAAATAGGCCTAAGTGATTTTTTAATGATACAAACCAAATATTTAGCTAAGAAAAGAGAGTACTAGTTACCTCTCTACTTATCCCATTTAAGAATAATTTCGAAATAATATGCTTTGTTATCTCTAAGAAACCTAGATCGGTACCTTAAATGCCTATAGTACCAAATAAATCTATCTCCAATACTGTAATGTGGGCGATTAGAATTGATGGACTGTGGGATCAAAAGGTTCCTTATTGACCACAGAGTATAGCACTGCTCGTGCGGCTACTGCTAGAAATGACGATCAATTTTTAAAAATATTTTTGTTACTTTGTTGTAAAATCACGTTAAATAAAGTTATAGATATAAACTTAAATTAATTTAAATAAAAATAAAACCCTAAACAACTAAAAAAAAACAAAAATGGCAATTTAAAGTAAGGCGTCGAAAAATTCCTCCGTATCGCTGTCGACTGGTGATGTACCCAAAAGACTGGCGGCATTGCCACGTTGAATGGCAATGCTTATCCTTTGACCGAAGTAAAAGCCAGCCTTTGGGTCACGCGAAGTGTGTTATTTACTTTGTGATGGGCATGCGCATTCTACGTCTACCTTGGATACACAGTCCAGTTGGGTAGGTCGAACTTCGAGAAGGAGGTCAACCGTCGAATCCAACTCGGCTGGGCAGCGTTCGGGAAGCTACGCGGTATCTTCTCGTCCAACATGTGGTATGTTGGACGAGAAGTGTCTCAAGACGAAAGTCCATGGCCAGTGCGTGTTGCCAGTGATGACATATGGCTCCGAAACGTGTCCGCTGACAGTGGCCCAATGGATACCGACCTCGCAGCGGAACACGACGCCGTCACTTCGTGTACAATAGTTTAGCTTAATAATAATTAGTTATAGGATCTTTTATGTATTAGTTTATTATGCTGTAATGATTATTTTTGTGTATTTTATCTATGGGCCTTGACTGTCTGAAAATAAAGGATTATTATTATTATTATTAATGGGCCTCATCAAAAGGCTTAAAGTCACCCAAAGAGCAATGCTCGGGGTTTCCTTGCGTGATCGAATCAAATAAATGACCTGGTGGTTGCGGGAAACCGATGGATGTGAAACGCACAGGATCGTTCGTTTTGGCGACGCTTGGGGGAGGCCTATGTCCAACAGTGGACGTATATCGGCTGAAATGATGATGAAGATGCGTATTCTACTCATTCCTCTATGGTATGCAGACTTGGTTTTTGACTGACTTCCAAAAGTACAAACTTAAGTTTTGCCGACGAGCTACGGAGCATAGATCACGTTCGAAATACAACTAAGTACTTTGCGCTCCAATCAGTACTCACATTCTTACTAATATTATAAAAGCGAAAGTGAGTTTGTTTGTTTGTTACGTCTTCACGCCTCAATGGCAAAACCGATTTTGATGAAACTTGGTACAGGGATAGACCATGTCCTGGAATAGGACATAGGATACTTTTTATCCCGGAAGTATTCCTTGGGATAATTTTCCGCTATCACGCGGGCGAAGCCGCTGGGAGCAGCTAGTCATTTATAAGACTCAAAAAGCTGCCTAACTTAAATGGGATTGAGTAGGATACGTCTGCCGTATGTCTAACGCGTTGTGGGCCCATAAAACGTAAGATTGGTGCGCAGATACCCCGACAAGTGGCCGCAGCAAACCCGATATATATAATTTATATTTCTATGATATATATGTACTACGCACTAGATTAGGCGTGCCGAACACTCACTTCAGTCGACTCAGGTGTAATGTCGACTGTACACCTTGAACATTACACTATGTTGAACGAAACGCGTAAGTGCCACGAAATTTATGGCACTTTTGATCGTGAAAAAAGTATCTTTTGAAAGTTAGCGCTGCATGTTTTAATAGTTCTGTTAGACGACATAATGCCAATGTAGCGCTGCAGCGAACTATTGTTTTAACTTTTCAGTACTTTGGTAAATAGTTTCCACGAAAGAGCTTTTCTATCACTAGAATGTAAGTTGATGGGCAAACCCCGTTCCGTGTTCTGTGGGACCGTCACATTATCTGATACCGACAGATATTGCTCCAGATTGCGCAGCTAATTGCTTCTCTGTGTTCGGGGAATGTTGCCGGGGGCGATTAATTTCCCACAGAACCTCTTAGGTCTCTATGACACTTCAGTTGAGATAAATACGAATTTCTTTCACTCGAAAGAGATTTCGCCTTAAAAAACTCGAGGTTACGACTATTTATCAACGAGGCGATATTCTGACAGCAACAATTTTTTTTATTTTTTTTTATTGTTGATAGGTTACGGCGCTATCTCACCTGATGGAAAGCGACGATGCGGTCGACGATGGAACGCGCTTACCTAGAAGAAACCTATTCACTCTCGACTTAAAGATTCCCGGGTTGTAGCTATCAGGAAACACATACTCCGGCAAGGAATTCCACTCCTTAGCTGCACGCACAATGAATGTGTTTCCGAAACGTTTAGTTTAGTTCCGAAATGACGAATTAAAGTGATATTATGCTCGTGACACTTCGTAAGCGCAAGGCAATCGGTTTTCGACAATCGATATATTGTCACGTTGCCCTTGCATTTGATTCCAATCATATTATGCGTTGCCAAGACGACAAGAATGCGATGCGTCAACGAACGGAAACAACACGAGACAGTCCATTAAATAACCAACGTTTTTATAAAAGAAATTGAGCCTCTAGGGCTGTGAGATTTTTCGAAATATTTACCGCGGCACTCGAACGTAAATAGCAACTGAAGGACACAGGTGGCTATTAGTTAGTCAAAGTATGACACTCTCACTCTATCCAAAGTGGGAGGTACCTATCGTATGAATTTTGATTCCCTTGAGTGTGTCAAAATACACGATTTTGCGACAGAAACGGCCGTATCTTTTTTCGAACTTGTTTTTTTTTTTTGCAAACCTATGTTTTTAATTTCGACTTGAGACCTCTACTCTTTCCTGAGACAAAGAGTCTTGGCAGACAAACAGACATATGGACAACAAGTGATCCCATAAGGGTTCCGTTTTTCCTTTTCAGGTACGGAACCCCTAAAAGATAATTTAATTTACCATTTGTTCTCCCTGAATTACATTATGTAGGAACAATATGTTGGGCATTATAATGAGTAAGTTGATACAGTGGCCTCTTAATGAGTCCGGGGATGTCCAGCGGCAAGATGGGGATAATGTTTGTAAGGATCCGGTTGCCACTTAGTTATTTAAGAGCGTCCAAATCGACGTATATTTTCATTATTTTCGATGCACCTTCTACTATGTGATGATGACATTATTACACATCTTTTCCTAGATATTTAGGAAACAGATATCTTGAGGATAATACCTTTTTTTTTGGTGGTCAAAAATCATCCAATGACAACCCTCGCTCTTGGGTGGAGCGGGAGATAGTGTCAGACTCTTACTGACTAAAAACCCATCCCGTTCCTTCTAGCCTTCATACCGGGGCTCGAGCTCCCTTTCGGATAACCCTGACCCCAGTAGGCTTCGACACAGCTGGGCCCCTCCTGTTGCTGACAACTCCTTGAGGCGCGCGGGAACAGTGCGCGCCGGCGACATGATGATATTATTACATATCTCTCTCTAGATATTTTGGGAACAGATATCTAGAGGATAATATCTAAATTACTATTGAAATCAAAACTTAATTTTGTGTAAGATTAATCCAGTAAAGACCTCTGAAAATCTTTTTGAATTGTCCTCATTTTTTCTTTTATTTTTGTATGTTCCTTTATGTGTTGTTGCCATTTATATACATCATCATCATCATCATTTCAGCCGATACACATCCACTGTTGAACATAGGCCTCCCCCAAGCGTCGCCACAATTAACGTTCCTGTGCGTATCGCATCCATCGATATACATAATATCTATAAAATTAATTATCATCATCACCATCAGCCTTTTTAATGTTCCCTTAGAGAAGAGGCCTGAGTCCCAGCAGTGTGAAATACATTATATATATTAAAAAATATTGTCGAAATATTTTCTCAGCAATACTCCATATACAACTAATTTCGAAGCCTACTGGGGCTATGGGTAATGCGAAAGAGATCCCCGGGGCCCTGGAACAAAGGCAAAGAAGGAATGGGTTTTTAGTCACTAAAAGCCTGACACTACCTCCCGTCATTGAGAAGATTTTCCTACCTAAAACAAAAAAATATCCAACTAATTTACGTTCATAATATACCAAGTTTTTAATTTTCTCCGCACGTTGTATACACAGCAACTGACACCAAATAATTAAATTACCCCGATATTTTACACTGAAATAAAAACCATGTTTTCGCTTATTACTTAAAAACAACACAATTATTGGTCAGCCGCGCTTAAAATTATCCGATGCAGCGAGCGGACAAAATGAAATGATGCGTTTAAAATTAAATTATTAAACCAGTAATGCAATACTTTGTTGTGTAGTCACGTTTCAATATTATGTGATGGGTTAATGATAAAAACTTTAACATAATTGTTTTTTCATTACTCATACTCTGAAAGTAGGTCTGAAGTTTCCTGAGGAGCGGGCTGAAAAATATCACACTTTTCATCCCTAGGGAGTTTTACTTTCAACTAACAGCTGTCAAATTATTTTTAAAAAAAACTAGGTCTATCTTCTTGTATTCGTAATGAAAAGCACAGTGCTTACGTCGGGGTTAAAATTACTTATTTAGTCTCTCGAATTAGCGACCTCGCTACGCTCGGCCGCCAACTCTTTCTCGGGACGAAATAACTAACTTTCACCCCTAGTGTAACAATGTACTATTAAATACATATTTTGGTGGGCGTTGAAGTAGACTTAAAGCCATACAATAGGGCAATGGAGAGGGCTATGCTTGAAGTTTTACCTAGCGTGGTCGACTCAGGATTGAAAATAACAGTCAGCAGATCACATTGCTCGCAGAACAGGTTGGTCGATGGGTTCTGGAGTGGTGGCCGTGTGCCCAGACAAAGCATTGGAAGATCTCCCACAAGCTGGACCTATGACCTTGTAAGGGTCGCTGGAATCCGATTGATGCGAGACGCAAAGCACTGGTTATTGTGGCGACGCTTGGGAGAGACCTATGTTTTTTTTTATTATTATTGATAGGCTTGCGTTTGACCACCATCTCACCTGATGGTAAGCGACGATGTGGTCGACGATGGAAAACACAGACTCCGACAGGGAATTCTAAAGGAGATTACGATGATTAATTATTTTCTGATTTAATCAATAACTAGCTACTGCCAGCCGCTCCGCCTGTGTGATAAATATATTACAAGGAACGCAAAGAAAAATAAAACGAACACAGATGTGGCTTTAGTCAGTAAAAATCTAACGCGCCTTCTCCCAGAACGGTAGAAGTTATTGGTTGATTTTCCAACTCAAAAGAAAAATTAGCTCAGTAAACACCAAAAGGGATTTCACACAAGCGATAATATAATCAGTGACGTGTAAACACGAGTTACCGAGGAGTGCGGCTCACAGATAATAATTAAAGATTAAACAGATTATTCATCCCAATGAATACCTCGATACGTTTCCGATAGCTCTTTGACTGTAAATGTACGCAATCTAGTAATGGAATTGTAATGGTAATCACGCTGTGGTTTGTCTATTGTGGGCGAAATTAGTATGGGCTGTTTTGATTGTGATTGTACATAGGAATGATTGTTTAATAGTAGATTACGTGACTAGGGGATAAAGCAGTGTCTTTAGGTCGCGGGTGGCTTGTTGAATTCCGGACGAAACGAAGGGTCTAATTTTAATCCCGAACGTCAGTGAGAGATATAAATTATTAATGCCCGAGCATCGCGAGGGAGTTAATAAAGAAACCTTAGCGAAGTGAGGAATTCAAGACACCCAAGACAAAGACAGCTTTATCCCCGTGTTGGATACTCTAATTTTTACACCATCTGTGAGATAATTAAAAGACAATTTATTACTTAAAAGTTACATCGTGTCTTGAGATTCTAACAAACAAAATTCACTACTCTATGATTCTATGGTTACAATTTTCTATTTCATTACTTTTTTTTTAGAAACAGGTCTATAAACCACGTATTGTTCTGTTTGTTTTTTCTTAGTGCCCTGTTGGAATTTCGAATAAACTCGTTCGATGTACGTTCATTTTTTAATGTCGACCACAGAGATAATGACGATTTTTGATGTTCCAAATTCAAATCTCATTATTTCCCAGGGATTGCCCATACTGTATTATCTTCCTAGGGATAGAATGACTAGCTTTAAGTGATGATTGAATGACATATGAAAGGACTTTATCGAGCAGGTGGTGTAAAATAGTAGATTATGTGACTAGGGAATAAGGCAGTCGCGGGCGGCATGTTGAATTCCGAACGAAACGAAAGTTGCTGAGTTTTGTGAGGGATTTATATAATTAAATCCGAGAGTATGGTCCCTTGGGATAAGCCGTGGCTAGCAACTAGTAGGAAAATAAGAGAGACTTTAACTAGTTAGCATTAAGGTCTTGCTCATTGAACATTGATTCAAAACGATACAAGTTTAAACCGTAGGGAATTTGGGCCGTGTGACCAGCCAGCAGCTTCCTGCTCCCATTATCAGAGTTTTGAACAAGTGCCTTCGGATTTCAGATTATAGATAAATAGAAGACACTTTTTTTTACGTTGGGCAAAAATCATATTATGACAACCCCCGCTCTTGGGTGGAGCGGGAGATAGTGTCAGACTCTTACTGACTACAAACACACCCCGTTCCTTCTAGCCTCTTCATACCGGGGTTCGAGTTTCCTTTCGGATAACCCTAGCCCCAGTAGGCTTCGACCCAGCTGGGCTGTTGCTGACAACTCCTTGAGGCGCGCGGGGACAGTGCGCGCCGTCGACGTCTTGGGCTCGGTCCGGACAGTTACCGGACGGTCGGACAGCGAGCTACCGATGGTTCGCCGTCCACGAGCCCGCGTAAATAGAGGAAACTTGATTTCATTGAATGTTTCGAAAATTGTTTTAACAGCTACAAAGAAGTTTCCTTGATATGATAAACACCTCTTCATCTACACTTGGCCTAACCGCGACCCAAAACTTCAAAGTTTACGCATCGATAGTTGTTCTCTGTTCACCTCATTCGAATCAACGAACTTTAGGAGTGTTTGGACTTCAAATGTCAATGGATTCAGTTTGAGCGCTGAATGGGCTGATTTGATGTTGAATTAGTGTTGGTAAACAATAATTGGAGAAGAATTGTGTTGGTTTGACCTTAAAATAAATTATATATTTAATGGTTTGGTAATTGTTGGTTTTGTTTTTTGGACGAAATAAAAACCACTTTCAGGTATTCATTTTGGGTAGCACTTTTAAAAGAGGCGTAGCGTGGACTTATTTAGAGGTGGGCGAAGGTACATCAGCGAGGCCTTTTTCTTTCAGAAATTTGAAAAAGAAAACGCGACTTTCCCAACCCAGTGTTCGACCACATCGTCGCTTACCATTGCGTGAAATAGTAGCCAAACGCGAGCCTATAAATAATAAAACCAAACCCCCTCACACGCGAAACCCCGTGTGCAAAGGCCCACTTTGCCTACGCCTAGCTTACGCGCTACTGACTTTTAAGAAAAAAATCTGTAAAAGTTTCTAAACTAAGCAGTTTTGTATAAAAACCAATCACTGACCAAATATCAAGTTAGTTAAGCAATAAATAATCAAACGTTAAGCTTTCTTTTTAATAATTATGTTTTAAAACAATAATTTACTTCAAAACGTGGATCCCATCCATTCTCGTAATGTTTTTTTTTTTTTTGCAAAAATAGCTTGGGGTTCTTCAAGTGCAAAATGGTTTCTAGCTACGCAATTTTCTTGTTAAATAAAATAAATAATAAATTCAAACTTAAACACAAAGAGATTCAGATTACCTAAATTAATAAGTTAGAAAAGCTGAAAAACTAACAAAAAATTGACCGTCTGAGAGGAGCCTCGGGCACAACGGATGACCTAATTAGTAACTATATTTTATGATTAGGTTGATACTGGGAGTTTGCTTTGTGAATACAGCGTAATTAGGTGCACTGTGTGCTGTCCAAGTAAAATTATCGAGGTTCTTAGGCTGAAAATAAATGATAGGTGAACTCCCAATTATTAATTTAAACATTTGAAGTTTAGTATTTCTCAAACTATTAAAACTGCTGAAAAACGGGTTATAATAAACGATATTTTTGCACCCCTGATTGTGGTTGAAAATGACGGAATTTTTTTAAAACCAGCTAACTACTATACTTATACTCTAGCAAAATAAATTACTATAATTTTTCAGTTTGTATCACATTTACATGCAATGTAAGGCAGAATGTACATGGATCCTATTATATTATTAACAACTTATTTTTATGTACCTACATTCTAAGCAAATAAAAATATTCTATTCTATTCTATTCTATCCTATCCTATTCTATTCTATTCTATTCTATTCTATTCTATTCTATTCTATTCTATTCTATTCTATCCTATCCTATTCTATTCTATTCTATTCTATTCTATTCTATTCTATTCTATTCTATTCTATTCTATTCTATTCTATTCTATTATATTCTATTATATTATATTCTATTCTATTCTATTCTATTCTATTCTATTCTATTCTATTCTATTCTATTCTATTCTATTCTATTCTATTCTATTCTATTCTATTCTATTCTATTCTATTCTATTCTATTCTATTCTATTCTATTCTATTCTATTCTATTCTATTCTATTCTATTCTATTCTATTCTATTCTATTCTATTCTATTCTATTCTATTCTATTCTATTCTATTCTATTCTATTCTATTCTATTCTATTCTATTCTATTCTATTCTATTCTATTCTATTCTATTCTATTCTATTCTATTCTATTCTATTCTATTCTATTCTATTCTATTCTATTCTATTCTATTCTATTCTATTCTATTCTATTCTATTCTATTCTATTCTATTCTATTCTATTCTATTCTATTCTATTCTATTCTATTCTATTCTATTCTATTCTATTCTATTCTATTCTATTCTATTCTATTCTATTCTATTCTATTCTATTCTATTCTATTCTATTCTAATAATACCATCGACCCCTGTGTTAGAACTAGAACAGGTACTTATTAATACTCTAAAACCCGAAATTTTTCGGCAACGTAGGTGACGCTTTGGATATCATATCCCGGAACACTTTTTTTGTTTATCTTTGTGTATGGAATATGTATATAGATTCAGTTTAATTGTATACTTTATGGAAAAATAAAGATAGCGCCGGAGATGCCACATTTATTTTTGTACTACTAACCTAGTTTCCTTTATAAAATGCTTTGAGTCATTGTACAATTATTCCACATTTTCATAGTTAATTTTTAAACTTTTTTTTTTGCATTTAACTTGATCCTCAATAATAATTGAGGTTCAAGTTTGAGTGAACCCTCAAAACCCTTAAATTGCTATCTCCACCGTTACACATGGTAAATTTCTTGGCACTTAATACAAACAATATATTACTTACAATCATAAATTACATTCCAAATCACTGACCATTTAGCTTATCTACCAAAATGAATCGTCGGACTTGAGGCTAGAATTATCTCGGCCAGTCTTCCTTAAACTGGTGTCAGCTAGAACCAGGGGCGTAGCTAGGCGACTAACGGCCCTGGGGCAAGAAAAAACTGGGGCCCCTTTTAACATGGGAAATCATTATACCTGCGCGGAGTGAGAAGGACTTTTAATGACTCAAATGAGTAGCCATGATTTAAGTATCTAGGTGGCTAACGGCCCTAGGGCCAGAAAAACTGGGGCCCCTTTCTACATGGGAAATGATTAAGCTTTAGGTGAAGCCGGGAACTGAGGAGTGAGAAAATGAGTTACCATGAGTTTTTATATTCCACAACTATCACACTACGCCGTCTAGTCTCAAGCTAAAGCTAACCAGAGTTTGTGTTATGAGTACTAGACAACTGATAAACATACTTATATACATACATATTATAGATAAATTACACCCAATTTAAAGTAGTGTTGCAACTTATTTTATCTAGATTTCGAAGGTGGAGGCATTTCTTGGTAGTTCAATAAGTGGTTTACTAATGAGGTTTTGAGGGCCCGTTTTGAGGCCCCAAGGGCTTACTGAGTCCTAAGTAGCTACGCCAGTGGCTAGAATGTTCACAGTGCTATCACAGAGCAACTTGTTTGTTAGTCATGTTCCACATGTTATTACTTGAGAAACTTTGACTTGTTAGTCAGATAAGTAGGAAGACCAGGTACGTGAATTTGCGTTCACCTTGCGAAGTTGTGATTTAAAATGGCGGATCGAGTTTGTTTTCGGAAAAGTTATGCTGTTACTGATTGTAACATTTATTACTTATTGGGATTCTTGTTTTCAAAGGCAAGACTTCAAAAGTGTATTCTTCAGTTTCACGTACAAATGAGGTCGTTGACATTTAAATACGGCTAAATATTAATGTATTGATTGTCGAGCAGTAGTGACAAGATGAACTTTATGTTTTCAAATCCAAGTAGGCGTTCTATCTTTTGTTAATCAATTTATCCCCACAGTGTTTTTTTTTTGACCCAAGAAAGTGACGAAGTTAAGTTTTTTATTAAAAATTGTTAATCAATAGGTAATTCTCAAGTGTCAATTTAGTATAATATTTGACTATAAAAAAACCTTTAAGTTTTTCTGACCTTGATGGTCAAAACACAAAAAAAAAATTTGTACAAAATAACTTATACATAACTTGGCTATTTTATGCATTAGTTTATTATGGTTAATAAAGCAATTTTAGGTAGCATATTATTCTGTTTTTAAATAATCAGAAACGAAAAAAAATATCGGATTCAGTTTTTATTTTTTAGTTTAGGTCGAAGTTGATCCTGTGTTTGTACCAGATACAAACAGATTACTTATAAAGAGGTTAATCATTCATAAAAATATGATTTGAGCAGAGATTTTTTGAGAAAATCTACTACACTTTAAAAAAAAAAATGTTTCACCTCAGCCCAATTCTATATGTGCCTTTGTCCTGGCGTGTCTTTTTTTTTTTTTTTTTTTTTTCGGCAGGAGTGGGAAATCCTCATGGACGGCCAGGCTGCCTCACATACGAGCCAGTCTGGGCAGTGTCAGACTCCTACTGACTAAAACCGCACTCCTGCCTTACATTTAAACCACAGACATGGCGTCCGTGCTCTTTTTTGATTTTACATTGTTTGCTTCTGGGCAACTCCTCCCTGGCGTGTCTTTAGATACACATACCTGTCAATCAATCAGTCACAATATTTATTTGCAAGAATATGCCACATAACACAGTAAATTTGTTTCGGCATATCCTTCCATAAAATGGCGTACAAAATATTTTTACAGTCACTCTAGCTTGCAAATAGACTGGTTCTATTAACACCTTTGATGTTTTCTTGGCTACAAAAATATTAACCAGTTGTTTCCGGTGAGTGTCGTGAAAGTTTACTTAAAAATATATTAGGAGTTGAGTCATAACTCCTTCTACACTTTAACACGTGTAATGTGTATCGTCTTCCAATAGGGACAATAGTTTTTGGTTGTGGGTTGTTTTGATCACACTGATGAACTCACCCCCGCGCGCGAACGGTTAACTTGCCCTTCTTACTCATATCATTACAATCTCTTATTAATATCCTCATGCCCTACATCTGTTCTCACAATATCCTCACGTCCATATTAAGCCACTAGGCAGTTATTAGTAATTATTGTTTAGTGACTGTCTTATAAATAATAATCATCATCATCATTTCAGCCGACAGACGTCCACTGTTGGACATAGGCCTCCCCTAAGTGTCGCCACAATGATCGATCCTGTGCGTCTCGCATCCATCGGCTTCCCGCAACCCTCACCAGGTCATCAGAATTGCCAAACTTAAGTGGCAATGGGCCGGGCACATTGCTCGCAGAACAGATGGCCGTTGGGGCCGAAAGGTTCTGGAGTGGCGACCTCGTAAATAATAATAATAAATAGTAATTCATTTAGTTAGTTACTGCCTTGTGGCTCACACTACTAAGAATTATAACTATGTCCTGTTATGAATATCTTTAATTATGTTACGAAAAGGAAACATTCGTATTTTTGTGTGTGAATAGATTCAGTAACTACAGGACCAATTTCAAAAATTCTTTCACATCTTGAATGCTACTTTACTATATCGTTAATGGTGATCTGACATGTCCGCTCTGTGCTCGAAGTTTTTCAGACAAAGTTGGATATGCAAGTCGCATGAGGGCTCATAACAGAGCAGCGCATCTGAGCTCATCACCACCATGGAGCCAGGGAATGCGGTGGCTGCGGCCGAAATCGGCTAGAAGGCATCATCATCATTGAGAGACAGGCTGTTTATTTTCTACTTTGACGCGGGTAAAGCCGCTGGCAGAATCTTATAGTCTCACATGATCGCCACGTGTTGCCACCGTAAGCGCGGACTTGCGGACGGCGAGCAATGGGTAGCTCGTTGTCCGACCGTACGGTAATTGTCCGGACCAAGCCCAAGTCGTCGACGGCACTTTTGCTTTTTTTTATTTTTATTATTTAGACTTCAACTGCATTAAATTTGTTAGTAATTTAAATGTTTCCTGCTTTTTTATGTAGCCTCTTTTTGGAATGTGAATGTAAGAACACTATTATCCACAAACACTTGATAACTTTCTATTACGACTTACTTTTTTATTTTATTATGATTAATTTTGTGCTTTTGTGTACAGTGTTGACTGGTCTACACTGTTCTTACATAAATCAATGAATATTGTAATAAACACATTTTTTAAAAGAGTAACCATGGAGTTTCTTGCCGGTTCTTCTCCATAGGAAACGACCAATTTGGAACCGTGCACTAGCTTCTGACGTTTTATAAGTGCCCATGTAGGCCTATGTGAAATAAAATATTTTGACTTTGACTTTTGACTTTGCACTCATTGTTCCCGCGCGCCTCAAGGAGTTGTCAGCAACAGCAGGGGGCCAGCTGGCCTACTGGGGCCAGGGTTAGTTCCGAAAGATAGCTCAGCCCCGGTACGAAAGGCAACGTAGAAACAGGAGTGAGTTTTTAGTCAGTAAAGCTCTGACACTATCTCCTGCTCCGCCCAAGAGCGGGGAATGGCATTAGATCCTCCCATCTTACCAGAAAAGAAATCGCCACTTGTTAATAATTGAGTAACTGTCTTGTTGGTGCCGTAAACGCAACTGCTGAGCGTGTGTCTTAGGTTAATTTTAACCTAGAACTACATATGACCGACGCACGTGTAACACGCCTGATTTGTACGTAGAACCGACGTGGCGTCGTGTGGCGTGGATCTAGTGTAGCTCCACAAGTCTAGTTTCCATTAAAAATGTACGGAGACCGACGCGCTCAGATCGGTGTGTGTGGCACACGTGTGAGCAATGTACTTAGTTCTTGCTTTATACAAGTAGTATTTTGCTTGAACTTTGGTTCTCAGGCAACTGTCACAAAATAGATAGGTACAGAAAACAATCTTAATATGCACTTCACTTTTTATACCTATGCTCGGTGGACGCACAGTAAATAATGAGCGTTTGAACCGGAACTGTTCGACGAGTGGTCCAAGACGCTACCGAGACATCGTGTCCGTGAGCGGTGTCTATGTGTGCGTTTGCGCTTTGTTTGTAAATTAACTTCTTCTTTCCATACTTGTGCAACTGTGTCCATAACAGAAATCAATTTGCTATCGACTTGAACGTTTCGTAATTACAGTGACTCATTTAGTATTGAAAACAATTTATTCCATCGTTGATTCGACCTACATATTAAAGCTTTTAATTAAACGGAGTCTATGCCAATGAATATTTAAATTTTGTTTCAATCACGAAGTGTTTTCACAAGGGATTCCAACTTTTGGGTGTGATTGTGGGTATGTGGTAGGACACCCTCTGTTTTACCGGTAGTTGGGATTCATTTTAGTGGTGCTGATTTTTATTGTTAGACTGTTGTAAGCAACTTAGCTGTTCATTGATTTCTACTCCTCCTTTCTACTTTTTTCCCCCTTTTTATTTTAAGTTCTTGTAATCCATCCTAAGGCCGTTTGTCACCGGGACGTCACCAAGAACGAGATAACGGCGCCGATTTAGCGATACATACATTTTTATGGCCATGTGTCCACCGCACGCCCGTCACCTGAGCGCATCTTAAACTTAAAGTCGGCCCGAAATAATCTCGGTCTCGGTGACGTCCCGGTGACGGCGGCGGTGGACAGACGGCCTAAGGATGTCTGGTAGATATCGGTATAGCGATAAGACCTCTATTGTACCTATAAATGTAAGTTATTTTAAAAGTTTGTTACTGTTTTGATGTACAATAAAGTTTATTCTATTCTCGATATTTATTTAGACTTCATGATTCTTTTCTTTAAAGTCGTATATTATTTGTCATAGGTTGAGAAAAGCTGGTCAGATAATGAACCCTCAGTGCGCGGGTCCGACTCGCACTTGACCAGATTTTAAACACGTTAGGATTTACCTACTTTTTTTTTTCGATGGGGAAAATCATCTTATGACAAAACCCGCTCTTGGGTAGAACGGGAGATAGTGTCAGACTCTAACTGACTAAAAACCCCATCCCGTTCCTTCTAGCCTTCATACCGGGGCACGAGCTTCCTTTCGGACAACCCTGTCCCCAGTAGGCTTCGAACCAGCTGGGCCCCTCCTGCTGCTGACAACTCCTAGAGGCGCGCGGGAACAGTGCGCGCCGTCGACGTCTTGGACTCGGTCCATTGCCGGACGATTGGACAGCGAGCTACCCATGGCTCGCCGTCCGCGAGCCCGCGTCTACGGTGGCCGGAAATCGGGATTTACCTACTCCATGTATCATATGTGTTTCACGAACATGTAAGTTCACATACACAAGACACCCACCAGATCCAATAACTTCGCGTTTCAGTAAGTTAAGGATTAGAAAGACTTCTAATTTAGATGGCACTGTTGCCAGATGGTTATGTGACTGGCTGCTATGCTGCGTGTAGCGGGTTTAAATCTCCTTACTCCCATTTAATGCCATAAAACAGTGACTTTCTGGAGCCTACTCCTCGGTAACGGCTGGGTTAATAGTTTTGAAAAAAAAAAAAATGATATATATTTAGTATAGATTCTTATCAAACATTATCAACATTTATATTTTTTTTTCGTATAACTGCTACTTTTGCCTAATAAAATATTGTAACAATTTGATATTTTTTCGCTTATTATTTTCTCTATTCCTTTCAAATGGTTTTGATCTTTAGAAATAAGTTTACACAAAAAATTGCTAATTAAGCGTTCTTCAGAATGTTTGTAAATCAATCAATATTTCGCAAAAAATAAATATTTTAAAGATCAGCTAGACTTTATGTGGGCGTAGGCGGCAGTACGAGTATGTGTGTATTTAACTCCGGCCAAATGTTCAAGACGTACAGGACCGGTCGATGTGGCGACGCTTGGGGGAGGCCTATGTCCAGCAGTGGACGTCTTTTGACTGATATGATGATGAAATGTTCAAGGTGTATAAGCCTTAACTCCTGCACGGAAAAAAATATTGTATGGCCTAGAGATAACTGTTTGGGCATCAACAATACATGAGTAATAACCTCATGTCCGACAATGTGCAAATAAAAAACATGAAGTCAAGAATTAATGCCACTGATTAACGGAACGCATGTTATTGGATTATCGCGCTAATTAATTGAAATATATTGAGCATTATTAATTGGTTAAATGTATATTGGATATTCAGTTGGTTGATTAATGTGTGTTTATTAAAATATGGGAACTCATACATTGTGATTGTCCTTTCTTTCTGTGTTGTCAGTATTAACCTACCGACGGCGGAGACCTCTCGCGCCGGGCTCTGGTTGAGGCGATGGTCCGGAGCGAGGAGGAATGGCAGGCGGTCGCCTCCTTCTGCGAAGCAGTAATGCTAGCAAAGGAAGAGGCCGACCGTATCAGGCAACGGCGCCCTCGCCGCCGCTGCTGGGATTCCGATCCCGATTTGCGACCACCGTAGACGCGAACTTGTGGACGGCGAGCCATGGGTAGCTCGCTGTCCGACCGTCCGATAACTGTCCGGACCGAGCCCAAGACGTCGACGCCGCGCAATGTTCCCGCGCGCCTCAAGGAGTGAAATATAAACCACGGCAAATCCACCTGGATTCGCCGTCAAGCACTGGTTTATATTACTATAGAAACACACGTTACACTTACAGGTGTAAGTAGTGATGCAATCGTTTATTTCGAAACACACAAGTTATAAGAGCCTGTTGACTCTAGCTTTGAAAACACCTAAATTATAATCGGACAGGAACACCGCAGCAGCTGACAAATGTTTTCTGTCGTCAGTTCAATTGACGATATAATATTATTTTAAAGATACAGCTAGCACTTGTCAATTTACTTCAGAGAGTTCACACATATACACATTCGACATCACTGTTACAGGTATTTGTGTGTTCATCTGCAATTGACAGCCATACTTACTCCGGGGTTTAGTTGTCATGTCTGAGTTTCAAAGATTTTTATTTATCGTGGATATTGTATGTCCATATATCCACTGAGCAGTGGTGGCCGAGTGGTAACGGCCTCGACTTACGATTTGTAGGTTGCGGGTTCAAACCCATCCAGGCACATTATTTTGTGTAATTTATTTCATAACCACTGCTCTCATAACGGTTAAGGAAAACATTGTGAGGAAACCGGCATGTCCTAGAACCAAAAATTCGAAGACATGTGACATCCAACAACCCGCACTGGGCCCGCATGGTGGATTACGGCCCATTCCCTCTCCTAGAAAGGAGGCCTGAGCCCCAACAGTGGGAACATTATAAGGTCGAGTATGCTATGTTATGCTGATCTATATCTAAGCTATATCTAAGAAGATGATGACGATTAGGTGACGATGATAAGAGACCGGACGGCATGTCGTTATTTCGATGGAAGATGGTTAGGCCTTAAGAGAGTCCTTCTCCACTCGCTTATCGTAAACATCGAAAATGGTTTAAAAGCTTGTTACTTCATTTAATGCAATCCAACGCGATGTTTGACGAAAAGGCAACGCAAAAAAAGAGAGATAACGCCTGGAAACTCTGTTAGTATTCGGTAATTCCGAGATTTACTCGAAAATTTCACAAAACTTGCTCCAGGAAATAGCTGTTTTTTTAAAACCCTTAAAAGTTTTTGGAAAAAGTTGTCGTCATTTAGAATCTTAATTAAATTTGCAAGGTCTCTCAAGGATTACTTTTTTGACTTTTTTAATTTTAAGGCAAATTATGAAGTGTCAAAGTTCATACAAAATAGGACATTTTCAGAGGTTTTTACTGGATTAGTTTTACACAAATTTAGAAATTGGTTTCTTTAGAAACCTAGATAATATCCACAAGATACTGTGTTTCCAAAATATCTAATGAAAAATGTGTAATAACGTCATAATCAGTTATGAGCGATTGTATGAAAAACAGTGAAAATGTGAGTCATGATGCACCACCCTAATTCATGAATCCCCAAGCGACCACCGGTGGCCGCGCATCTATTGTCTTACTATTGTGTCTCTAATTGACGGTATCTGAAGGGTTAAGCATGTGACGCTACATGTCGCATGCTTAACCATAAAGAAACACAACTCAACATAACAAAAAAGAAAGTATTAGAATATTAAAAAATATGTTTCAATAATAAGGTTTCATTTTTAAATACCCACATTTTTTAATTAGGTCTGTTTTCTATTAAGCATGCGATTTGTACATGTGTCTTGCGCCATCTTATCTTTCTAGTTGGTCGTGTTATGCTGATGCTGCTAATGTGGCTGTGGAGAACCTCTTGCTAAATATAAGAAGTTTGTTAGAAGTAATATTTTCGAACCGTTTGGGATTGAAACTCTCGGACCGAATACTCACAAATTGTATAAAGATCTATCGAAACGTTTTGTTGAAACTTTGCGTAACCCAAGGTCAGGCTTTTACCTTGGACAAAGGATAAGCATTGCCATACAGCGTGGTAATACTGCCCGTTTTTTGGGCAAATTACCAGTTGAAAGCGATGTGGAGAAGTTTATTGACACCATATTTTAGTCATTATTTAGGTTTTTTTTTTTTTAATTTATTTATTATAATAAGGATTTTTTTTAGTACCTACTAAAAACAATATTTTTTGAAAACCACGCATCTTATATTTTTAGAGAGTTAAAAATGTTCATGGATATAAAATCTGAGATTGTTTGATTTCGTATATTTGTGGTTTTATCTTGTTTGCACTTCATACATACATGCGTGTAATGGTATACCGGTATACGCATTACACGCATGTATGTATGAAGTGTCTTCGCCCCAGACGCGACGGTAAAACAAAGAAAAAGAATAAGAACGCCACCTGTCTCCAACAATTAAGCCCTAATTTCCTCTAATGACTCCTGACCCTGTATTCGTTCACCTGTGCTCACAAAATGATCGCGCCGCTAATTACATGCTCCACTAAGATAAATTACCGCATATTGGGCCTTTGAAGCCGCAAATTAATCATCCTTTTATATCCCTACTTCCCTACTAATATTATAAATGTGAAAGTGACTCTGTCTGTCTGTTACGCTTTCACGCAAAAACTATTGAACGGATTTAGATCAAATTTGGTAGATAGGTAGAAGAGACACTGGAATAACACATAGGCTACCTATAATTCCACTGATGAGCACGGGTCTCTGCCCGCGCGATATAAACTGTAGTCAACGCGGGCGAAGCCGCGGGCGCGGGCGGAAAGCTAGTATAGCATAAAGCATAGTCGGCCTTTAATGTTCCCACTGCTAGGACTCAGGCTTCCTCTCTAGGACAGGGAATGGGCCGCAATCCACCATGTGGGCCCAGTGCGGGTTGGTGGATGTCACGTCTTCGAATTTTTGGTTCTAGGACATGCTGGTTTCCTCACGATGTTTTCTTCACCGTTTGAGAGCAGTGGCGATGAAATAAATTACACAAAGTAATGCGCCTTCTTTTCATATAATTTCTGATTTAAAAAAAAAATGTAAATGTAACGTGATACGAAAGCAACTTCCAACAAACTGTTTTACAGTTTGACAGAATTTATAAAATGTAGTTTTTGTGTGGTCGGGGTAATTATGTGCAGGAGATAAACGATATTTAGAAAGATCACAGTTTATATTTCCGAGCAGTTACAAGACTACGTGTGATAGGTACTTAAGAGGGTCCTTCTCCACTCGCTTATCGTAAACATAGAAAATGGTTTAAAAGCTTGTTACTTCATTTAATGCAATCCAACGCGATGTTTGACGAAAAGGCAACGTAAAAAAAGAGAGATAACGCCTGGAAACTCTGTTAGTATTCGGTAATTCCGAGATTTACTCGAAAATTTCACAAAACTTGCTCCAGGAAATAGTTGTTTTTTTTTAAACCCTTAAAAGCTTTTGGAAAAAGTTGTCGTCATTTAGAATCTTAATAAAATTTGCAAGGTCCCTAGAAGATTACTTTTTTGACTTTTTTAATTTTTAGGCAAATTATGAAGTGTCAAAGTTCATACAAAATAGGACATTTTTAGAGGTTTTTACTGGATTAGTTTTACACAAATTTAGATATCGATTTCTTTAGAAACCTAGATAATATTGACTGGCCTGATGGTCTAGTGGTAAGTGACCCTGAATGCTATGCCGGAGGTCGTGGGTTCGATTCCCACCCAGGACAAATGTTTGTGTGATGAGCATAATCATTTGTTCTGTGTCTGGGTGTAATTTAATCTATAATATATGAATGTATGTATTTAGAAAATATACAAGTATGTTTATCAGTTGTCTAGTACCCATAACACAAGCTCTGCTTAGCTTGGGACTAGACGGCGTTGTGTAATAGTTGTGGAATATTATTATTATTTATTTATTATAATACATGTTTTAAAATACATTTTTAAACGTTTTTGGAATTAATTTTCGTTATCCTGAATCTCGATTTTTCGTTATCCTGAATCTCGATTAAATACGCCAAGTAATCTAAAAATATATTTTCTAACCTTTTTAATTTATGAGTTCTTTAAAACAAGGCCAAAGTTTGCGCGAAATTGCAGATTTTGAGAGGTTGAGGGGGAGTTGGTGGATCAAACTTCACGCAAAATTTCAGAGGTCTTCACGCGGGATTGGTTATATAGAATGTATCTCAGATTGGGCCCTCTTAAAACGTCATAGTAGAGTCCTGTTCTCGAGTGTATTCAAAGTAGACCATACAGCTAATATTACGGGTGTAGCAAGCAGTAAACCGCTTCGCTCCGGAGGTACAGTGGTAGTACAAGCATGTCATTTCAACTCAACGATCCTCGAAGGACATGCAATAGCATCATGCATTTACGTGCATGTACTACTTTCCGGCCATATTTAACTTAAATGGGAGGTCTTGTATACCTTTTTGAATTTTATGAAGTTTGCTAAAATATATGTAATACTAACTGCTGTCGGCGACTTGGCTCACGTGAAAGTTGAAAATTATACATGTTACTAGGATAAAAAGTTCTATGTGCTATTTCAAGACATGATTTCCCATGTGTGCCTAATTTCATTGAAATCAGCTGTTTGAGCCGGAAGAAGTACACACATACGTTTATGTATAGGTACATATTCTGATAATACGATATTTCATTGATATGTCGATTTTTAATGTAGGTACCTAAGTTTTAATACGCGTACCGGAACACGCAGCGTTAGAAGGCCTCCTGCAAGGTGGACCGATGACCTGGTGATGGTTGCCGGAAACCGATGGATGCGAGACGCACAGGAACGTTCGTTGGGGCGACGTTTAGGGGAGGCCTATGTCCAACAGTGGACGTATATCGGCTAAAATGATGATGATGATGAAGTTGTATTGAATCCGATGGATGCGAGATATACAGGACAGGTCGCTTGAGGGAGGTCTATGTCCAACAGTGGACGGCTTTTGGCTGAAACAATTGATTGACGTTACCTATTTAGATATAAAAATCGTGTCTTCTCCTTGTTATTGAAAATTAGAAATTAATTGTGTGAGATTGTAAATTTTTTCTCTTGTAACTTTATCAAAATCTCGCATAATCACATGAGATACGATGAAGTTCTTAAATATACTATCCATCCACATTAATACATCTTTGGAGTTATGTGGAACAGTCCGTCCTCAGTTGAAAAAGAATGATCCTCCGACCAGACAGGTGTTATAGTCTGGTAGGCAACTGCCCGATAGTTGATTTCGGGCTATCTTATATATTCAAATCACGCGGAGAATTTTGATTGCGCGATGCAGGATTTCGTATTTTCGTATTTCGTATTTGCGTCATAGATGTCGCTACACATCCAGTAATTACGATCCTGGAATCGTGAAAAAACTTGTGTTTCTAATTTGTTAAAAGCTTTCTTAACATTTTAACAGAAATGTAAGTGAACTGGAATCTAGAGCTAAATAAATACATCTTAATTCATTAAAAGAACTTGTAATTGACAAGGTTCCTAGAACGTGTGGCACCTTGATTGAGTTTCCTAAGAGCAGATGCCCTTTTGAATGTTTAAGTGACAAGGAGAAGCGATCAATTGCCTCGTTTTCTTTGTTTAATTTTATCGCAAAACTTTGTGTCAATTATTTCTTCCCAAGAAAAGACATTGTCTTTCATTTATTTATCAAATTACTGTTACCCGCAGTTATCTATATATAACTATATATATCTATATACATCTGTTTCAAGAGAAATGAAAATTGGGTCAATTTTATGTCTGATTATTTACAGTATCTATGGTATATTTGTCTTATTGATTTCATGAGTTTAACTTCTACACAGATCTTTGAGAAGCTTCTATATATTTATAAAATAGAACAGATATTTTTTATTTATTCTTTGTAGGATTGTTTTACATCAATGTACGCACCTTCGGCGGCTAGAAATCGTCCTGTGAATTTCGACATCTAGAGTGTCTTTTGTGGTCATGGCTGGCTCAAATTGCCTCGAAGCTCATATTGTGTGTCCAGTGCCCACTTCAATACTCTCTCGCTCCGTACATCCTGGAACCAAACCCAAAAGCGAGAGGTCGGCACTGCTGGTCGCAACCACTTGGACATGGTAATGCTCGGCTCAAGCCGGTCAGACTTCTACAGTGACTTCTAAAGGTTCCACGCAATGGTGACACCCGGGTTTCTTCCCACCTAATTCAAAACTCCTGCTTCCTGAAACACCCAGGTCCAGTCAGGACCTGCATTAGGAAGAAAATGACGACCTGCGAAGTAGCCCTTGTCTAGTCACTTTGCAAGAAAGTGTGGTTTTATCGCCACGATTATGGTGTGACTAATCTGTAGTTTATAATACGTACCAAAGACTATCAAATGAGTTATATAAAGGCTTCTTACACATAGTGACTAGACATATCTTACTTAACCTAAGTCGTTACAAGCTAGCAACATTATTTTACGTTATGATATTCTAGATCACCCTAAACATACAATTTATCTTAGTTACACTGAAATATCACGCTTACACATTATGCTAAGGAAACAATCTTATACTCACATTCCCATTAACCGAGATGAATCTTCATAAATATTGATAACGTCGTTACGCAAAGTTTCGCGTTACAAACGCGAACGCGAACGTTAACGTCAAGAACTGTCAAATCAGGCTTCCCTAAAAACAGCTTGACGTCAGTACCACGGCCGGGTGATTAAAATGTAACTTTAGATCAGAATGTCACTAGAGCTTGCAAACAAGAGCAACCGTCGCGCTAAGACTGCTGACTAATTCATAGGCGGTCGCGGATCCGGGCCCAGTAGGGTCGAAGCCTACTAGGGCCATGGGTGCGCTTCTGAAAGGAAAACCCGGTCCTGCAATTAAAGTTAATAAAGGAACTAGGAGTGCGTTTTAGTCAGTAAAAGTCTAATACGCGTTCCCGCTCCGCCCAAGGGCAGGAGATGTCATTAGATGATTTCTTACCTAAAAAAAACTGATGGTATGCAAATACAAAACTCATTAGTTCATCGAGCGAACGCCGGCGTTCGCGCATCCATTGTCTTTCTATTGTGTGTTTAATTATCAGAATTGAAGAGTTAAGAGGGTCCTTCTCCACTCGCTTATCGTAAACATCGAAAATGGTTTAAAAGCTTGTTACTTCATTTAATGCAATCCAACGCAATGTTTGACGAAAAGGCAACGCAAAAAAAGAGAGATAACGCCTGGAAACTCTGTTAGTATTCGGTAATTCCGAGATTTACTCGAAAATTTCACAAAACTTGCTCCAGGAAATAGCTGTTTTTTTAAAACCCTTAAAAGTTTTTGGAAAAAGTTGTCGTCATTTAGAATCTTAATTAAATTTGCAAGGTCTCTCAAGGATTACTTTTTTGACTTTTTAAATTTTTAGGCAAATTATGAAGTGTCTAAGTTCATACAAAATAGGACATTTTCAGAGGTTTTTACTGGATTAGTTTTACACAAATTTAGAAATTGGTTTCTTTAGAAACCTAGATAATATCCACAAGATACTGTGTTTCCAAAATATCTAATGAAAAATGTGTAATAACGTCATAATCAGTTATGAGCGGTTGTATGAAAAACAGTGAAAATGTGTGTCATGATGCACCACCTTAAGGGTGCTATCGCAAAATTGCATGCTTTGTATCTATTAGAACGGCGCGGCGGACGACGCATCGCATGATGTATCTAGTGTTTTTGCAATTGTAATTACATTTCTTTGAGAATTAAAGCATATTTAATAAATAATATATCCAATATATTCATTTCTTATGAACTATTCTGGTGTTAGTTTTATGCAATAATATATATTGTAAGGAGTTTACGATTTTTACGTAGGCGTAGAGAATTTTTTGTAGAGTTCTTTTTTCGAAATATCCCATTCATATAAATATTTACTGTACTAAATTTAGATTTTAAATTTGTGAACTAAATGTCTAGTTTATAGGCATATTTGTGTGTTTTAAATTTCGTTTGTTTATTACAGTAGTTCAATCCGTGAGCTCGAAAAAGTGCTTTGCCAATTTTTTAAATAAATAAATAGATATAAAAATACCAACGAGCTTTGGGCGCGTAAAACGTAGGATTGGTGCCCGGACACAGCAACGCGGGGCCGAGGCAGACCACGAAGGAGATGGCGGGACGACCTGGAACCGTGATCGTTGGAAGGAGTGGAGGGAGGCCTTTGCCCAGCAGTGGGACAATATGGGCTAATTATAATAATAATAAAAAATACCTAGCTATAGTATCAAATCGACACCGCTATGCATAACTATTCACTACTATTAAAAAAGTCGAAGTTGTTGAAAACATTCTACGAAAAAGAACGCCAAGATCACACGGTTACGCACATCACAGTCAACATGTAACAGCCCTCTTAATATTGGGCACGCCACAATTATGGCGGTAAGTCCCCTCTTTGAGGCGTGGCTGGAAAGACCTCACGGCGTCCTTACCTTCCGCATGACGCAGGTCCTCACCGGACATGGCAAGTTCGGGAGGTTCCTGCATCGGATTCGAGCGGAAGAGACGCCCGGGTGCCGCCACTGTGCGGAACGCCCGGAGGACACGGTGGAGCACACAGTTGAGGTGTGCCCTGCTTGGGCGGAGCAACGCCGTGCCCTCGTGGGGGCGATCGGCGGCGGAGACCTCTCGCGCCGGGCCTTGGTTCAGGCCATGGTCCGGAGCGAGGGGGAATGGCAGGCGGTCGCCTCCTTCTGCGAAGCAGTAATGCTAGCAAAGGAGGAAGCAGACCGCATCAGGCAACGGCGCCCCCGCCGCCGCCGCCGGGATTCCGATCCTGATTTCCGGCCACCGTAGACGCGGGCTCGCGGACGGCGATGGGTAGCTCGCTGTCCGATCGTCCGGTAACTGTCCGGACCGAGCCAAGGCGTCGACGGCGCGCACTGTTCCCGCGCGCCTCAAGGAGTTGTCAGCAACAGGAGGGGCCCATCTGGGTCGAAGCCTACCGGGGTCGGGGTTATCCGAAAGGAAACTAGAGCCCCGGTATGAAGGCTAGAAGGAACGGCGCGGGGTTTTTAGTCAGTAAGACTCTGACACTGTCTCCCGCTCCACCCAAGAGCGGGTTTCGTCAATGATGATTTTCCCCGTCGAGAGAAAAAAAAAAAAAAGCCCTCTTAATATTAATGTCAGTTTTAATCCGTGATGCTTGGCAACTGGGCTTATCCTAGTCGAAAACGCCCATTGTTTTTAGCTCCGTTGTGTCTCCTGCTTGAAGAGAAGTAGATTGTTTTTCTTAATCTTCCTTTGTTCTTTTTAATTATTTTCGCTGAGGCATCCAAGACAGTTGCATCGAATCTCCAGTTGTAGTTGTCACAACTGTTGTTTCAGGCTTTCATTGGTTGTAATAGCTGGGTTAATTGTGGTGTTTATGAGGGCCCTTCCCGATTGGTCTATCGTCCACTTGAGCTGCGTTTGAAAACTGGTTGGTTCACTGTACACAACTTGTTGGTTGGACATTCTTAATTTCAATAAAGGAACTAAAGGCATAGAGATGTCTTGATTTATTATATTTTCAGGTGAAGAAAAACTGAACTTTGTAGTATACGATATTGATCTGTTCCTTATTAGAAAAAGGTCAATGTCCTTTATTGCAAATTTATTTGGTACCTACCACAGAAGATAGAATATCCCAAAAAAGAAAAACATGTAGCTGACGAGAACCGTCTGATCTCGGTCCGAGGTCCTAAGATATTGTTCACTTATTAATATTATCCAATGAAAGAGCAGGAAGTAAGAAATGATGCCAATCGGGGATTAGCTAATCTTATAAGACGATTATCAATATTTGTTCTTGAAAATTAGATACTCAATACAAAATAATTATTTTTATGGTCACGAGGAAAATCTGCTTCTCGTATTATGGTGTATTTATTACAGAAATACGTACAGTTATTATTATTGTAAGTAACTTAATGCGAAAGTATAAAAAAAAAATACAAAAACAAATAAAATACAATTCATATTTCATTCCAATTCCATTAACAACGTTTACAATAAAATAAATAATAATAATAGTTAGGAGATTCCTCTCTCAGGAGCCCTGACCACCGGTAGCTTGGACACTGTTCCCGATGCCGGTAGGCTACTATTTTTTATATCTTTAAATATTTTTTTTAATGTGTTTTATTTAAGAAATATTTTAAAATGTCAATAATATGTACATATAAAGTAATAAATGGAATAATAATAATAACCAATTCATTTCAGGCAACATGTACCCATATTAAAAATACCGTATAGACTCTCTAGTATAGGCACAAAATAGATTGGTACAGAAGAGTGAAGACAATCCACATACACGAGCAACGCATACATAGACACCGCCCACGGACACGATATCTCGGCTCAAACGCCCGGTCGCACTCGTACCGTTCGGCGCAACGCGCTGACGTGTGTGCGATCACTTAGCGTAGGTATAAAAAGTGAAGTACGTACATGAGATTGACTTCTGTACCTATCTATTTTGTAGTATAGGTATCTGCTGCAAAATACTGTAAAAACCGACAAAAATTCTACCATTGGGTTGGGGGTGGCGGTAAGTCCCCTCTTTGAGGCGTGGCTGGAAAGACCTCACGGCGTCCTTACCTTCCGCATGACGCAGGTCCTCACCGGACATGGCAAGTTCGGGAGGTTCCTGCATCAGATTCAAGCGGAAGAGACGCCCGGGTGTCGCCACTGTGCGCAACGCCCGGAGGACACGGTGGAGCACACCGTCGAGGTGTGCCCTGCCTGGGCGGAGCATCGCCGTGCCCGCGTGGGGGCGATCGGCGGCGGAGACCTCTCACGCCGGGCCCTGGTCGAGGCCATGGTCCGGAGTGAGGAGGAATGGCAGGCGGTCGCCTCCTTCTGCGAAGCAGTAATGCTTGCAAAGGAGGAGGCCGACCGCATCAGGCAACGGCGCCCTCGCCGCCGTCGCCGGGATTCCGATCCCGATTTCCGGCCACCGTAGACGCGGGCTCGCGGACGGCGAGCCATGGGTAGCTCGCTGTCCGATCGTCCGGTAATGGACCGAGTCCAAGACGTCGACGGCGCGCACTGTTTCCGCGCGCCTCAATGAGTTGTCAGCAGCAGGAGGGGCCCAGCTGGGTCGAAGCGTACTGGGGACAGGGTTGTCCGAAAGGGAGCTCGTGCCCCGGTATGAAGGCTAGAAGGAACGGCGCGGGGTTTTTAGTCAGTAAGAGTCTGACACTGTCTCCCGCTCCACCCAAGAGCGGTTTTCGTCAAAGATGATTTTCCCCGTCGACAAAAAAAAAACCATTGGGGTGGGGGGGGGGAGCCAGTATCATGTACTGACTGGATCCATGGTGTTCGTTTGTGTGTCGATGCCACAGACACCTTGTGCAATTAGCAGTTTTTTTTTGTCTTACTGAATTCTTGGCAATTCAAAAGTGAAATAAATGCTTTTCTGTTTTCCTCAATATTCTAAAACGTGGTCATGAAAAATGTATCGTATCGCGAAACGTGCTTTATTTAAACTCGTTGACCGATTTTATTTTTGTGCCAGGGAAACAAACAATCTTTCCTTGTTTGTAAATTCTTTAGGAAAAATCGCTTCAGCTCCATCTAAATTCGCGATCGTAAAAAGCAAGGAGTGGCGGCCATATTTGAACAGCGCTAATTGAGGCTCGCAGCCGCTGAGCAAACATCACGACAACGGGACCACGGGACAGACCCGGCTAATTTTAGTAAAAGCGACCACAGACCACGAGACGTCTTAGCGGGCACTACGTAGATGGCATTGGCGATACTATATGGATCAACCTGTCAGTGGTTGTCAGGTGGTCAGATGGTTGTTCCTTTAATTTTCATTTCCTAGGTTTTTTCATACTTTCAATTATAGTTTACTCTATAAGTGTATGTTTTTTTTTATTGTTGTTAGGTTCACGCTTGACCGATATCTCAGCTGATGGAAAGCGACGATGCGGTCAACGATGGAGCGCACTTACCTATAGGTAACCTAGTCACTCTTGATTTAAAGAATCACGGATTATATATTAAAATTTTTAATTAGTTAAGAGGTCAATTTTTATTACCTCTCAACTAATTAATAGGGGCCGGCTCTCTTTTTCTATCTTTTTCAGATGGGTCTGATAAAGATAGAAAAGGAGATGTGAAGAATAGTTTTTTTTTTAATTTTACTGTCAGTGAAATTTTTAGATTTATTTTCTAAGGATATATACGAGCAAACATTGGTGCTCGGTGAGATGACGACTTTTTACTAAAATTTTTGTTCAAATACCTGCATCTGTCAAATTATAAAATTTGACATAAATTGAACGTCAGGACTTGGTCTCATGAATTTTTCAAGAAAAAACCTCATTGACTACGTATGACGATTTTGACTACGGTTTTGATATCCAACCATTTTTAGCGCACATCATGTGGGCAATAATATGACTAACCATGACATCTTTAGTCCCGGCTGCTGTGACGTTCTCTGCTCTGTGGCCGCCTAACACGTACTGAGATAAGAGCTTTCAAAGTCATTTGGGTAATGTTAAAAGAGGGCCATTGAATTAAAAATCTCGGTCAAAAGCCCATCTTATTTTGTTGAGTTAATTGTAAGCAGTTATGTACAAGAACTATTGATACCCTCGAAATAGAGGCTTTCTGTTGAAATAGCTGGTGAGTTGTAGAAAAAAAAAATTAAAATTTCCCTTTTTTCTATTTTAGCGCAAAATTTGTCATTTTAGAAATATCTATAACCTATCTATTATCAAATATATAGGTACAATTTAAGAATAACTCTGACCATTTTTTTCTTTAAAATATTCCTAGTGTACCTTTCAAAACTTTGATGTTGATATTAGTTGAATTGGCGTCGTATATCACATTTTCAAAGTAAAAGACTGATTGCCAAACTGGTGACAAATGATGGCATGAATAACAAAAAAAAACATCATTTACTACCTGTGACGATTATGACTACTAAAGTCGGTTGTGGCAGACGATGCGTGCAATATTATTATTATTAATGGCGTTTCTAGTTGAGTCGCGGCTAATATGGCGTTCTCTGCTCTGTGGGCGCCTAACACGTACTGAGATAAGAGCTTTTAAAGTCATTTGGGTAATGTCAAAAGAGGGTCATTGAATTCAAAAGGTCGCTCAAAAGCCCATCACATTTTATTTTTGAAAAGCTAATCGTAAGTGGCGTTTAATTAAACAGATGCAAATTCGGCCAGTTTGTATGAAAGTTATTGCAAAAACGTTTTTGGGCTGTAGGGAATATGAATGCGCAATTTTTGACTGGCCTGTAGTAGTAGTAGCCCTGACTGCTATTCGCTACCCAGGTCAAATGTTTGTGTGATGAGCATGTTCTGTGGATGTAATTTATCTATATATGTATGTATTTAGAAATATATAAGTATGTTTATCAGTTGTCTAGCACTCATAACACAAGCTCAACTTTTACAGAGCAAATGTTTCTTAGACCATATGTGATTTTACATTCGGACAAATCCAGTTATTAACCCTTCAGATACCGTCAATTAGAGACACAATAGTAAGACAATAGATGCGCGGCCACCGGTGGTCGCTTGGGGATTCATGAATTAAACTTGATTGGAGACTAGGAAACCAATTGAATTACAACTGGAAAACTTAATGAAGGCAGAAAAACGTGTGTAGCTCCCTCTTGATGCGATGGGCGCTAGACACCTCGGTACCTAAAGTTTTTGGAGCAGCTTCGTTTTATCCAGGTTTAGCTTGGCAGCGGGTGATAGCTTTGTGGTTATGGTGTCGACTTAAGAGTCTGTAGGTCGTGGGTTTGGACTCTGGCAGGTGCAATACTTTGCGTTTTATCAACACTAGGTACTCTCAAAACGATGACGGAATATATAGTAGACAACTGTAATTTCTTAAAACTAAAAATCGAACATTATGTATGTGACATTTACTACCTACGGATTAAACGAATTTAAAAAAAGTATTTGGCCTTTGAGTTTGTTTCGATATTTCTTCTCAAAGTTAGTTAGTTAGGAAACATCGCCCTAATCTACAGTTTTAATTAATAAAAAAATGGTTGTGTAAAAGTGTTATTAAGGACGTATTTGCAAAATAACCTTCATTTTTAATTTAACCTTTCGAATATCATAATAAGAGACACAAGAATTCTGTACAATCAAACATTCAACTACGTAAAAAGACAACAACATACAATACTACAAGTAAACACAACTTCACGCGCTCGAACTAATTACGGCAAAAAAACAATACTGTTTCCCTCAAACAGTATTGTTTTTTTGCAAGGCTGTTTAACGATTTAACCGAAGAATTAAAGAAATGTGAAAATATTAATATGTTTAAAGCTAAATTAAAAAAACATGTATACAACCTATGACGTCACCAACACACCAGATGTGAATATTACAATACTTATAAGCTATTTGTATCTTATTTTAAGTGAACTGTAATTGTTCTTATGAGAATTAATTCTTTAAACTTAGCCTAATTAGAGACAGAAAGACAATGAGAGAGTGAACGCCGGCGTTTGCTTGGGGTTTAATGAATTATTCCGTTGGGCCCGCGTGTTGGATTACAGCCCACTTCCCACACCTGGGTCCCAGCTGTGGGAAGTAGGAACTTGCGCAGTCTGGTTTTGCTTATGCTATGCTAAGAAACTTATAGAGTCCGTAGATGAAGCACTGGTGAAAATTTTAACAACAACAATTTCATATTATCTTTGACACCTAGTTCTATATGCTGATATATTTCAGTTGCCTTTTGTGTTTCAGGGCCACGGTGACTCTTTCGAACAATCCCATAGTCCTTGCAACTGTCTGGAGTGAGAGGGAAGGCCATCGGCTCCTTTTGCGAAGCAGTAATGCTAGCGGAGGAGACGGCTACATGCGTGTAGGAACGGTTATTCTCACGTCTCAGCCGACGCAACCCTGAGTCCAACTACTAGCCACGTTAGGCAGGTTTGCGGACGACGAGCAAAGGGTAGGTGGCCATCCAGCCGTCAGGTAAGCGTCCTACAGCGCGTAGTATTCTATGCTCTCGCCAAAGAGATGTCAGTAGAACTTCAGGGCCCAGGAGCGCTGATGGGCATCAGCGCTCCTACGGGCCTAGGGCCGTGTCAATTTTCTGAATAAGAAACCCAGATGTGGTTTTAGTCAGTAAAAGTCTGTCGCGCCCTTCCGGCCCAGCCTAGAGCGGCTCATTGGATGATTTCCCACCTCAAAAAAGCCTTGGTAACTGAAACCTACAACTACTGTACAAAAGTACTAATCCGTTTCAATGTAATATTACAAACCTACACAAAAAGACAAACAGTCTTATATTTCCCTTTCATTTTCTTTCGACATAATCTGACGTATTTGACTAAAGAATTATTATTAGACAAGACGTACGTCACTATTACTCCAGGGAGATATCGTATTATATTACTTTTTCTCGTGAAGTAAATTAAATAAATCTTTTGTCTCCGTAAATCCTATCCAACGAATAATGTAAAAATGAAGGTTCGTATGTACATTTTGATACAAGTGCAGAAAGTTTGTTATTGCGACCGAGGCGGAATTCACACGAGCCGTAGGCGAGTGTGTTATGGAGCCGAGGGCTACAGTGACCAATTTGCACGTTTTTCAAACGACTTTTATCAATACACTCACTGAAATGGGGTTGACCAGCGCCTCGTGGGGGACGACGCGCACTAAGCCTGATACGATACATGTAATAAAATTATGACGTGGGAGTGCACACGCGCATTTTTGCACTTGTGCGAGAAATAGCCTCTTGCTTGTCTATAAGAGCAGGTATTAAAAAATTGTTTGATGGATCAGTCACATTTCAACGGTTGAATGGATATAGATGTTAGGGGCACAGATAGACCAACAATGTCCTGGATTACGACCTAGGAGTCTTATCTCGGCAGTACGAGAGACTCATTGCCAGTACGATAACAGTGTCGGCGTCCATTCTCGACGAGCGCGCAAACTAAACTGTGAACGATAGCAAATGAATTCACGACAATTTCGCGGCGATATGACGGCGTGAATGCACGTAGTTAATAACACAAGAGTCTGGAGCCTTCTTAAAACGTTTTGTGTGAATAGGTGGGATGCTCACCAGGTACCGCATGTGCGTCTGGCAAAAATGAAGATTGACGAGGAGAGCCGAACCCAAGTAATGGGATAAAGCTAAGTACAGAGAGAACAGCAGCGCCTCCCCTGGGATGTTATTCGGTTTTCATGAGGAAATTTTCCACTTATATATTGTAGGTTGGAAATAAAAATGTGTAAATAATGTAGAAGATAATCTTGGAAGAATTAAGAAAAATATTTCCATGTGTACACAGTAGTTTTTATTTCATTTATCAGTATGTTATTTATAATTTCAATGTTTTCGTAGAACAAAAATTTTAGCAATTGGATCAGTACTTTCAAAGATTACGTCTTACTTACAGAAAAATTAACTTTTAGTTCCATATAACTGTAGATATTACCGAATCAATATGAGTAATTGCCCAAAGATATATTTAGTGAGGGCAGATATTAAGGTTTATTTCGTTTTAAATATGTACCTAACTTCTGCCACTGGCTATTGCATAGCTTCTATCGCGTGGAGATCGAATCAAGAAATTCCGTAACGAAAAAAACCTAACACCCCCCACTAAATGGTTGTCATGGCAACTTGTCAACTTCAATCACAATTTAATTGCATAAGTTGATAAAAAATGCTTTGCAATAGTTTTACCGCGGTAGTCTCCGAGGGCCACACGTCTTTTTTTTATGATTTCTGCTTCATGGCAGTCTGTTTTTCCAACAATAATTCACTTCTTTGTATGATTTCTCTGTTCATGTTTTCTTCAAGAGCCATATTTGTGTGAAATTCTTTTCACACGACTCTCTTGTTGTCAAGTGGTAAATCTTGTATGAAGGCTTGGTATGTCACTTCTTTTTAGCCGGGTATGCTGAAGAGCATCTTCTCCACTTAGAGCGTATGCCAGTGTGTGTGCGTGATAGTAGAAAATATTATATAGCATATACCACTGAGTGATAAAAAAATACCTATAGTGAAACAATTTTGAAAATCAGTTAAGTAGGTATTTTTTTTTTTTTTTTTTTTTTTGTCGACGGGGAAAATCATCTTTGACGAAACCCGCTCTTGGGTGGAGCGGGAGACAGTGTCAGACTCTTACTGACTAAAAACCCCGCGCCGTTCCTTCTAGCCTTCATACCGGGGCACGAGCTCCCTTTCGGACAACCCTGTCCCCAGTAGGCTTCGACCCAGCTGGGCCCCTCCTGCTGCTGACAACTCCTTGAGGCGCGCGGGAACAGTGCGCGCCGTCGACGTCTTGGACTCGGTCCATTACCGGACAATCGGACAGCGAGCTACCCATGGCTCGCCGTCCGCGAGCCCGCGTCTACGGTGGCCGGAAATCGGGATCGGAATCCCGGCGACGGCGGTGAGGGCGCCGTTGCCTGATGCGGTCGGCCTCCTCCTTTGCAAGCATTACTGCTTCGCAGAAGGAGGCGACCGCCTGCCACTCCTCCTCGCTCCGGACCATGGCCTCGACCAGGGCCCGGCGCGAGAGGTCTCCGCCGCCGATCGCCCCCACGAGGGCACGGCGATGCTCCGCCCAGGCAGGGCACACCTCGACGGTGTGCTCCACCGTGTCCTCCGGGCGTTGCGCACAGTGGCGACACCCGGGCGTCTCTTCCGCCTGAATCCGATGCAGGAACCTCCCGAACTTGCCATGTCCGGTGAGGACCTGCGTCATGCGGAAGGTAAGGACGCCGTGAGGTCTTTCCAGCCACGCCTCAAAGAGGGGACTTACCGCCATAATCGTGGCGTGCCCAGCACTGGGTTGCGATAGCCGTTGACGCCATTTTACCGTGAGATCCCGCCGGAGCTCTGTCCGCCATACCTCGACCTGTCGCGGTAGTGGACTTTCACCCCGGCGTTGCATCTCCACGCGCTTATCGTGCATGTGTGCAAGGACTGTTGCCTCCAGATCCCACGGTGGTAGGCCAGCCAGAAGGCTCGCCGCTTCGCGGGAGATCGTGCGGTAACCCCGCACCATCCGTATTGCCATGACCCTCTGGCAGGCGTTCAGTATGGACGCCGGTCGCTTTGCCAGCGACGGCGCCCACACCGGCGCCCCGTAGAGGGCCATGGACCGAACGATCCCCGCGTAGAGCCTCCGGCAGGAGGCGTCTGGACCCCCAAGGTTGGGCAGGAGCCGCTTGAGAGCAGCCCCAGCCCGGAGAAGCTTGGGAGCCAGACGTCGGAAATGTTCCACGAAATTCCACCGGCTGTCGAGGACGAGTCCCAGATACTTCATCGTCGACCCGACGCCGATGCGAACTCCTCCTACCGTAAGCTGGGAGTCCGATGGTGGCGCGTTCCGAGGGCCGTGGAAGCACATTGCCTCGGATTTATGCAGCGCCACCTCGAGTCCCAACTCCTGGATCCTACCAACCGCTATCGCAACCCCGCGTGTCGCTAGAGCGACCGCCGCCTGGTGCGAACTTCCCTGCGCAAGAATCAGCGTGTCGTCTGCGTAGCAAACCACGCTGACACCGTCAGGGAAGTCGCCGCGCAGCACGTAGTCGTATCCGATGTTCCACAAGGGTGGGCCTAGAACCGACCCCTGCGGAACACCGCACGACATCTCTCGACGTTTCCAGTCTCCCTGGTGACCGGGGTAGGCAATGTACCTGTCTGACAGGTACGCCTCGACCACATGACAGAGGTATTCGGGCACCCGGTGGTACCGGAGTGCCCTCCGGATCGTACTCCAGGGCAGGGAGTTGAAGGCGTTGGCAATGTCCAAGGACACTGCCACGACACACCTACCCTGGGACACCGCTTCCCCTGTCGTGAGGGCTCGCACGCGCATGATGGCGTCTATTGTAGAGCGCGCCCTGCGTAAGCCGAACTGTCCGTCCGACAAGTCCGGCCCCACCCGTGTTAGCCGCACGACGAGGCGGTTTGCAATTACTCTTTCAAAGAGCTTGCCCACCTCGTCGAGCAGCACAATGGGCCGGTATGCGGACGGAGAGTCCGCAGGGCGCCCTGGCTTCGCTACGAGGACCAGTTTCCCCGTCTTCCAGCGAAGTGGGAACTGGCCCCTCTCCAGGCATGCGCTGAAGAGCCCTCTCAGTCGAGGCCCGAGAGCCTCCATGGCCAGGACCCAGGCTTTCCCTGGCAGTTAAGTAGGTATGTACTTTAGCTATTTTTGATTTTATTAATTATAAAAAAAAATCTTTTCTTTTTATGAATACAGACTTGCTTGACTTGGTTCACGTAAATGTCGGTTATAGCAGACGCAAAGTTGAAGTCGTAGGCAGATAAAAAATAGCCTGTATTTCTTCCTCGGGGTTCAAGCGTACTTTGTACCAAATTCCATCAAAATGGTTACAATAGTTTAATTGTGAAAGGGTAACAGACAGACAGAGTTACTTTCACATCTACACTAATATTATAAAGAGGTAAAATTCGTTTTTTTCATTTGTAGGATCAATCTCTGGAAGTACTGGTCCGGTTGCTAAAATTATTTCACCGACAGAAAGCTGCTTTATTCCTGACAAACTCTTAGATTACTTTCTATTACGACTTACTTTTTTAAATTTATTTATTATGATTAATTTTGTGCTTTTGTGTACAGTGTTGACTGGTCTACACTGCTCTTAGATAAATCAATCAATATTGTAATAAACACATTTTTCAAAAGAGTAACCATGGAGTTTCTTGCCGGTTCTTATCCATAGGAAATGACCAATTTCGAACCGTGCACTAGCTTCTGACGTTTTATAAGTGCCCATGTAGGCCTATGTAAAATGAAATATTTTGACTTTGACTTTGAGTGACATAGGCTATATTTTATGTACACGAGTGAAACCGCGAGCTAAAGCTAGTTTATTATATTAATGTATGAATGATTGTGTGTTTTATAAAGTTCAAGTTAAAATATGGGTCGTTTATGTGACTTGTCGACCGCAGGGAATTTGTTCGTAAAGATATTGTAAATTGTGAGGTAGTAAATGTCATCAGCTTTTAATATACAAGTTTTATGCGAGGTCCAGATCGAAAGAACTTTTTATAACCATTGTATAAACATGTCACATAAATATTAAGGCATAGGTACATACTGCGCACATACATACACATATACTTAAATAATATATACGGGTAATACTCATCCGATGGATGCGAAGCGCACCGGACCGTTCATTGTGGCGGCATTTGGGGGAGGCCTATGTCCAACAATGGACGTCTTTCGGTTGAAACGACGCAACACTGACAATTTCAATTATGTAACTTAATCCATATAATTGTATTATGATTCATTACCTATGTAATTAGTTACCTTGTGGGAATCTCTTGTTATAAGTTTGAGTTATGTACCTACCTAAGTTGTAGGAGGAACACCACTCACTACTGCCCCACTTATTTGAAGCCCAGGAACATCGGCTACTCGGCCGCGATCTGAAGTGGTCTCGAAAGAGATTCAAAACGAAACGGTCATAACTTTGCTGCTGAGCTGTCGTAGCTCGTAGCTGCTACGTCTTGCTACGTGCGCCGTAGCACAGTCTGCTACGAGTGGCGTAGCTCGTATTATGTCAACAAAGGTTTTGTCGTACCGTTTTAAGTCCAAGCATTATCATAAGTTTCTCCTTATATTTTTTTGGATGGTTGGTATTCGACCACTTTCGCACCTTACGGTAAGCGATAATGCAGTCGAAAATGTAACACGCTTAACTTTTTTTTTAAGTTGGAAGATCATCTAATAACTTTTTCCGCTTTAGGGCGGAGCAGAAGAGCGTGTCAGATTTTTACTGACTAAAACCACATCTATTTTTTTTTAGTTACCCTTGGCGTTCCAGGGTTTCCCTGTCAGAAGTCAACCCCTGTAGGCTTCACCCCTACAGCTCGGTCCCTTTGCTGACATCTCTTCGAGGCGCAAAAAGAATACTATGCGCCATCGACGACTCGGGCTTGGTCCGGATGTTTACAAGATGGCCGGACAGAGAGCTATCCATTGCTCGTCGTCTGCAAGCCCACGATGCCAATGATGCTGTCCTTGAAGTTACATAGTCACCCTTCGATTAAAGACTCCCAGGTTATAACTAGCAGGTCGTACAGTCCGTGAAGGTGACATAGCAGTTCCAAAGCAGCACAGACAGTGTCTTGACTAACAGAGAATTTTCTGATCTAATTTTGCTAGTCATCGTTGCTATTTTCTTAATTCTTCAATTCGAAGCCTCAAAATATAAAAAAAAAATTTTTGATCTCAACCCAAGGCGACGGTGTTCATCATCATCATTATCAGTTGAAACAAAAAACGTCCATTGGTGAATATGCCCCAAGCGCCAAGACGATCGTTCCTGTACGTTTCACATCCAACAGAATCCTGCAACGCTGATGAAGTCATTGGTACAGCTTGTAGGAAGCCTTCTAACGTTGCTTCTTCCAGTACGCGGTCGCCATTCCAAAACCTTTCGGGTGCATCAATCATTATGATTTGTGAGCAGTGTGCCTTACTCACTGCCACATAAGTTTGATGATTCCTTCGGCTATGTTCGTAACCCTGGTTCTTCTATAAAACTCCAAGCATAGCCCTCTCCATTGTCCTTTTAGGTGATAATGTTAAAAAAGAAATGATTCATGAAAACGATTCGACGTCCTTTCTCATATAATAACTTAGATGTAACAGCTTTCAGTGGTATCAATAAAATATTTTTTTCTACCTCTTGAAGTGACGTGAAGTAATGATTTATTGGATTTATGAGCTGAACTGGAATAATGGCTTCTAAAATAAAACGCAGTATGATTGCCGATAGTTGTGGGCTTTGGACGAAGAACAATGGGTAGCTTGCCGTCCGGCTGTCCAGTAACTATCCGGACCGAGCTCGAGTCGTCGAAGGCGCGTAGAGTTCCATACGCGAATCAAAGGAATTGCAGCAAAACCGTGGATACAGCAGGGCTGAAGCCTACTCAGGCCATGGGTTGACTTCCGAAAGGGAAGTCTGTGGACAGGGAATGCAAAAGGCAAAGAAGGAACATAGGTGTAGTTTTATTCGATAATTCTAATCCCGCTCTGCCCTAGAACGGGAGAACGAATTAGATGATTGGCACCAAAAAACAGCAGAACCGCAGAGCAGCAGAGCTTCTTAAGTCATGTCTGCATATCTATTTTAGAAACTGATGTATACTACGTAAAGCGCCTACTCATAGTTGAATTCTGGATTGATTTGATTTTTACCATCAACACCCTTTTTTTTACGGTGGGCAAAAATCATCTTATGACAACCCCCGCTCTTGGGTGGAGCGGGAGATAGTGTCAGACTCTTACTGACTAAAAACCCACACCGTTCCTTCTAGCCTCTTCATACCGGGGCTCGAGCTTTCTTTCGGATAACCCTGTCCCCAGTAGGCTTCGACCCAGCTGGGTCCCTCCTGCTGCTGACAACTCCTTGAGGCGAAACACAGTATCTTGTGGATATTATCTAGGTTTCTAAAGAAACCAATTTCTAAATTTGTGTAAAACTAATCCAGTAAAAACCTCTGAAAATGTCCTTTTTTGTATGAACTTTGACACTTCATAATTTGCCTAAAAATTAAAAAAGTAAAAAAAGTAATCCTCTAGAGACCTTGCAAATTTTATTAAGATTCTAAATGACGACAACTTTTTACAAAAACTTTTAAGGGTTTAAAAAAAAGAGCTATTTCCTGGAGCAAGTTTTGTGAAATTTTCGAGTAAATCTCGGAATTACCGAATACTAACAGAGTTTTCAGGCGTTATCTCTCTTTTTTTGCGTTGCCTTTTCGTAAAACATCGCGTTGGATTGCATTAAATGAAGTAAGAAGCTTTTAAATCATTTTCGATGTTTACGATAGGCGAGTGGAGAAGGACCCTCTTAATATACGCCGCCGCAAGTCGTTTGCGCATTTAAACCTTCTTCGACAGAGTCCATTATAATAATAATTATTATTTATTTATTTTCAGACAATAAAATGATCCATAATGTTAGTAAACAAATAACTTAAACCTAGTGTTAGTCTATTATGATACTGTGCAAATGGATTAAAAAAGTAGCAGCCACAAATAGCTGTCGCGCAATTGCTGACGTTCCTTTATGGCCGCGGCCATTTCTAGCTTCCCGTGGCAGCGTTTGTGCCTGTGCCCATGTTCTGAGATACTTACCAATATAACCTCCACAACCATCCGTTGTTAATTAGACTCTTACTTTAAGCGACGATAATAAACGCTGCCGTATGCCATTCGCGTATTTAAACCTTCTTCGACAGAGCCTATTATGATACTGCGTGTATGGGTTAATAAAAGCAGCTCCTGGCTACAAAAGGCTGTCGCACACTTGCTGAAGTTCTCTTGTGGCCGCGGCCGCTTCTAGCTTCCCGTGGCAGCGTTTGTGCCTGTGCCCATGTGCGGCAACACAACCTCCACAACCAAATATCAGTTGTTATTCTAAACGAGTCTGATTAACAACGATTAAATTATTATTAAACAGTGTTCGACAACTAATTTTATCAAAAGGTTTCGTGTTTACTAACCGCCATTGTATTATGATTATTCAATTTCATCAAAACAATCTCCCCTTCAGCTCAAAATAATCTGTTCTTACAAAATGATTAGCATACCATAATATTTCGTTTATCTTCAAACCAGCGACTTTCGTCTTTCATCATTAAATCGATTATCGAGTATTTAATCGAAAATCGGGTTTATGGAAATCGATTATCGAAACCGACTGAGATTAATGTTGTCTGAAATTGGTTGTCATCCTTACAAACGTAGAGTTAAGAAAAGAAAAAATGTTGTTGTTTGATGAATTGGTTATTTGGCCCAGAGCATCAATAAGTCTCGACGGCCTTTGCTGCAGACAGTACTGTCAAAATTTGAAAATATTTTTTAAAAACATTACCACATTATTTTATTATTTCACAGTTGGTCGACTCTTCGCGTGACCAGAGGGCTGGGCTTTTCTTCGGTCAACGAATCAGCATTGCCATCCAGCGTGGCAATCCACGCTGGATGGCAATGCTGATTCGTTGCCAGCGTTCTGGGCTCTTTTCCCACTGATATCGATGTGGACGAATTTTTTGACGTTTGTACATATTATTACTTTAAGTTTGTATATATACCTATTAGTTTATAATATTTAATAATTAAGATGTATACATTTTTGAAAATAAACTAAACCAAACATAATAAAAAGAAAAAAAAAATTAGCATATGCAAAACCTGAATATAGTTTGTTCAAATTTTAATCAGTAACTGAATCGATTCCAATAATTTTTACACCATGTTATAATATTTCCCAAAAATACTTAAAAAAGATCACAAGTTGGACACCATCGACACTAAGTACAACACAGGTCACGGCAGGTCATAGCGGGCATAAGCCGCCAGCGCACAGCTGGGTGTGGGAGTAAAACAACCCTTCAGTCGCCCGGGTGGCCCAGTGACCATGTATTTATGCCGCCAACCATTTACCATAACTGTCTTATAAATTTGTGATTTTTCATAATACAGTGTTGAAATTTTGTATAAAGATTCTTTATATAAAAATATTAGACACTAGTTTAGGTTTTTGCAAACACTAAAACTAATGTTGTATGGGTACTTATAGCTAACCCATGTTGTCCCACGGTTGGGCAAAGATCACGATTCCTCGCTTTCTCTTTCCGAAATGTTGCTGCAAGCTCTCTACGTCGGTGTTGAGCTTATAGCAGGGATTCACATACTAAGTTTATTAGGAAGCTTTTTTTATGGTAGGCAAAAATCATCCAATGACAAACCCCGCTCTTGGGCGGAGCGGGAGATAGTGTCAGACTCTGACTAACTGACTAAAACCCCACCCCGTTCCTTCTAGCAGATAACCTGGCCCCAGTAGGTTTCGACCCAGCTGGGCCCCTGCTGTTGCTGACTACTCCTTGAGGCGTGCGGGAATAGTGCGCGCCATCGACGTCTTGGGCTCGGTCCGGACAGTTACCGGACGATCGGATAGCGAGCTACCCAGGCTCTCTACGTCGGTGTTAGGCTTATATTAGGGATTCGCATACTAAGTTTATTAGGTTAACCTAGGGTCGACTGGTTCAAAATACCTAAGGCATTAAGTTTAATAAATAGTCTAAATAACGGAATTTTATCACTAAGTTTAAATCATGATAAAGTAAATTAATACTTATCTTATAATAGTGTTATTGTAAACACCTTTAATGACTGCTTTAGAGTAGACAGATTAATTGGGTTCAATAGTTGGAGCTTAAGTTTCCAATTTGCATCTTTGTGAAACCTAAAGCCTTGTCGCCAAACTTTCAACTAACTATAATGGACAAGTCAACCTTTGGACGATCGAGATTGAAGGCCTGTAAGGCAGAAAATGTTAGTAAATATGAATTACTAGCTTTTGTCCACGACTTCGCCCGCGCACATAAAATATAGCTAATGTCACTCAGGAATAAAGCAGCTTTTTATCGGTGAAAAAATGTTAGAAATCGGACCATTACATCCAGAAATTATAATATTGAACTGATTTTGATTGCGCAGTCTTATGTAACATTTATTTACTTTTCTTGTCTGGACCACAGGAAAGAGGTTAGAATGGCTTTGTGGGCGGAGCAGGCGTGCCTCAAAATATGATCATGATCATAATTGACACAAACAATAGCAAACTTGCGATCTAAGTGTACGTGGTCTGTTAGTAGCGTAATGCGAGTTCGTATTGGTTTATTGCCTGTAGTGGAGTTAAAGGGTGAGAGACAAGCGGCGACACACATTGTAGTACAAAGCGGAAAGTATTTCCTTTCTAACCTCTTTCTCTTTTCTGTGGCTTTTTTTTTTAAAATTGCCACCTATAGATTTATTCCAGAGATTACCCCCTACAAAAAAAAAAAAACTTTACCTCTTTATAATATTACTGTAGATAATCGAAACGTAGTGTAGCTACAATAGATACGCGTAATCTACCTAATCCTACATCAAACACACATGTCATGGAGGATATCATGTTAATCTGATGAAGATCGTGACGAAAGTAACATTGATAACCATTAACCATGTCTTAATCAATGGATAATAAGGGGTAACAGACGTCAAGACGTAGATACGCCATGGAATACGTAATGAAACCCGTGTCTCTATTGGCTATGACAAGAACGGTGTAGAATAATAGATATCTGTCCGCACACGGGCCTCAAAAAAACGCTTGAAGCCACCACAAAAAAAAACTAGAAGCCGCCGCAAAAAACAGCTGAAGCGCGTCACCTCTTCTGCCCGGTGAAGCTTGAAGCCGCTTCAAGCGTTTCTTTGTGGCAACACCGCTGCATAAGAATCACAAAAAAGGCCGCCTCTAAATGAAGCTTGGAGCGGCGTTTTTTTGAAGCCCGTGTGTGGGGACAGTATTTCTACCAATCCCTACGCTACACGGCAATACGAGTATATGCCTATATATGTATACAAGCCAATAAGCAAATTATTTTTAGTACATGCCAAACCTAATAATAATAATAATAATAATAATAATAAACGTATCCTCCACATAACACACCACACGCTACATTTACTTGGCCTGGCCCGTAAATGTAGTTAAACACCAGCCCAAGAGCTGAGAAGTAAAAACCGAAACAAAAATAATAATAATAATAATATTCCACAACTATCACACAACGCCATCTAGTCCCATGCTAAGCAGAGCTTGTGTTACGGGTACTAGACAACTGATAAACATACTTATATATTTCTAAATACATACATTTTATAGATAAATTACACCCAGACACAGAACAAATGATCATGCTCATCACATAAACATTTGTCCTGGGTGGGAATCGAACCCACGATCTCCGGCATAGCAGTCAGGGCCACTAACCACTAGACCAACAGGCCAGTCAAACCTGAATCTAGTTTGTTGTGTTCAGAATCAGTAACTGAATTGATTTAAATTAATTATTATTGAGAAACAAGACAGTAACTAGGCAAGTGCTAGGCAACCAACGGAACGGACGGTCACGTTCACAGATTAGACATGCCACAATGGTATAGGCGCTATCGATCTCATGACGTGTAAATCGACGATTTCCATTTGAATGCTGCGTCTCTCAAATATTTGGAGAACAAAAAGGTGAAATATACGTGTTTTGTATGTAAATTAGTTTATAAATGTATAGGGAATATTTTTCTGTTCAAAACTTTTTAGGAAAAGTTTTTAACACAAGCAATAAATACTGTTCAGTCAATAGAAAATACAGACCTATGTACGTGTACTGACATCTAACAGGATTATTTGTAAAACACTGGCAACCTTTCAGAACTATGTTACTAAAATCACAAACAACAACTTGTAAAAATTTATCATCAGATTTTCATACATTTTTTTTTTATTGATTGTTCTAAGTATTGCAAAATCTATGCGTGGCAAGCGATAGTACAATAGCTGAAGGGACCGGGGATCGGGTGGCGAGATGCCTGATGGGCTTGCGTCGCGTCATACAGACGTAGGTAGGTATAGCAAGATACAGAGTTGAAATGTGTTAGATAGATCAATGAAATCTCGTAGGCTTGTTTTTGGTAAATGAGTTAGGGTTTTGTAAAAAATCATAGAAAAAAAATTTTGTTTATGATGATAGAAATGCAGTCCTGCAAGGTAATTATTGTTTTACAAATAACCCTGTGTATATCGCCACATATAAACTATTCTGCGTTGCAGTATCAGAGTATTCTCCACGTGATTAGAACATAATTATACAACAGTATGATATCCATTATCGGGCAGTTGCCGGACTAGACATACCACCCATCTGTTCGGAGGATCCTGTATTGCCAACGAAGATTTGCGGGACTTTACACCCTACTCCGCATATTTCTAAATACGTAAGTATACACCGGTTAGTGAAATTAAAACTTGAAGTAACAGATTCTTCAGAAAAATTACCAACGGCATATCCCTTTTTTTCACCGTAAAGTAATTCTCAACGATGTCCTCCGTCTCCCGGCTGATGCAGACTGCAGAGGTCAGTCAGACCAGACCCTTACTAACTAAAACGGCACGGTACTCTGCAGCCACTTTTGAGTGGGTCTTTGGTGTGCTTGCACATTTCATCACGCTACTCCGGCTAGGATTAGCTACCCTTAAAACTGAAAGGGCATCTGAACGTACATAGGTGAGTTTAAGTCAGCAAAATTCTGACACTCCCTTTAACTCCAGCTAGGAAAGAGTTATTTTATGATAACAACCCATCAACCTGTCTATTCCCAAAAAAGCAAGATGTTGGCTATGACAAATGCATGCATGCGAGCTCCACCACAGTTTCTCTACAAAGGTGCATACGGGACATCTTGCGCCACCGTCACCAGCCTGTCACTATTCACAAAACAGTGTTTCCCAATCTCTTACCTGCAGGTGGCCCCTATGGCGGCTGGAGATCATTTCCCGTCTTCCAGCGTCAAGAGCAACTACTATGTATAGAAAGGCAGACGTTTTTAATTGTGCGCGCATCACTTAAAGTGTACAAAATCGATATAGATAACTTTAATAAATTAACAACCTTTTAATCGTTTTTTCATAGCAAGCTTTTATAGCTCGATATAGCTACATAATATCATTAATACTCGTCAAGACGAACCATTCGAGCCCAAACTCGATGGGGTTGTGTCGTTTAACTACCAAGTTTCTCTAGCCACCTTCCGGTTCCATATCATAATAATTTTGCATTGTCATCTGATTTACACGTGCATGCAAAATTTCAGATCAATTGGTAACCGGGAAGTGGATCAAATTTATTTTGAAAGATTTGATGACAGACAAACATCGGGACAGGTAAAACTAAATAAAAGCTTGTCAAATTGAGTGTATTTTAATATATTACTTAGGCTAAGTTTTATCGCAATCGGTTGACTATATTGAAAGGTACTACATTCATTGACTGTTAGGCGGTACGATGTTCGCCGGGTCAGTTAGCCTCTAATAAAATTGTAGATATTATAGTAACACTTCATGACATACCATTTGCCCTTTCAAAATACCACTTATCGTTTCTAGATACACTACAATTTTTTTTTCCATGATCCTTAAAGAAAATACAGGTGAATTTTCCTTTTGGCAAAACACCAATAGTCCTAATATACCTGACCTTACAAAAGTTTTCACAGTAACTATTCTATTTTCCGGGTCGCTATAACGTTAGTATTTTTATAGAAATTGCCAATGACAGTAACCGATAAGAGATATCTGGCCAATTTAGACCCTTTGACCTTTACCTACACATAGACATCTCTAGCTATACAATCCCAGATTAAGCTGACCTCATTTTGCTTGGGCTTTCCATAATATTATGGGTCCATCTAAAATGGAAAAATACCATAGATAATATAGTCTGGGGTCGTAGTTACCTGTGCTAAATGGAAGGTGTCGACTCAATAGTTTTTATAGCCGGAATTGCCGGCGGATTAGGAATCCGTTCGCATACCTTTATAGGGGTTTCCTGGCATTCGCTGCTGTTTTGAACCTTTTTCGTTGATTAGTAAGAGAGTATTACAATTTTATTTTATTTTTTGAGTTGAGAAATCATCCTGTACTGAATGGAGGGGGAGGAGACCTGACCGTTGTTGAAACCTCTACGGTCCGGACTAAGCGTTTCGTCATTTATAACGCGTACACCGAAGGACTGGAACAATTTGCCTACTGCGGTCTTCCCGTCCGATTATATTTTAGGCATCTTCAAGGCTAGAGTGAATAGGCTCCTAATAAACTAGTGCGCCTTACCATCAACGATTGCATCACTGTTTACCATCAGGTGGGATCGCATTCAAGTACTAGTTTATACCACATAAAAAAGGAAACAATTGCGCATATGCTCCTAGACTGCACAGGTGTCACTGAAATACATACACAAACCTTAGGATCCCAGAGCTCTTTTATTGACCATCTCTTATTATCCTTAAAAGACTTAAGGCTGCAGTCTTTTAAAAATTCACCCGCGGCAAATTATTAGCGCATCTTTGTATGCTTTTTTTGAACAAAATAATGAAACAACTTGAAATATTATTATAGCACATATTTAACCATAGTATGAGTAGGAGCCAGTTATTTTTTTTAAGTCAATTTGGGTGTATTATGTTTGGTAAATCAAGCGTTAAACATAGCTCTTTCGTGCCAACATCATTTCGACTTATGTTTGTGAGCTTCTTTAATGGCATAATATAACGAATTTACAAATCTTACGAATGGAAACTAAGCGCAACATTATCTTATCTTTGAAATGCATTCATGGCTAGTTCTAATTATGTTTCATTTTCTTATTTCAGAAGTCACAATTTCATCAAAATTCTCAACATTTGGCAAAAAAAATTCAAATCACCATAATTTATCAAAAATATTGATTTTAAAAGATGTCCAAAAAATGTGTATAAATTATTAGTATTTGTACACATTTAACTAATTATGATGTAACTACGATGCTTAGTTATTGTGAAAAAAAAAACATTTAATACACATGTGTGTATTTCATTTAAATTTCATTAATTTCAAACACACTCACCAACTTTCGCCTTTATAGTGTGATAATGAATGTAAATTGTTATTTAAGTAAAAATTATAAATTAGTTATTTGTGAATGCTTTTTATTCCAACTTCAAAGAAAGCTAAATAAACCAACAAAAATAACATTGTTGCCCGACAAAGTAATGTCTCTTAAAATAAACAGTACAATAATAAAAAAGTAAGTCACGAAAATAAAAGTCAAATAAATTTTCTATATTACTGTCTTTTCAACCTCGCATCGCTTCCCTTATTAAAATTAATGAAGTTAATCTATATATTTATTTTACCTCCAATTGTTCATAAGTTACTTTATTTTTATTTTATTTTATTATGGATAAAAAAACAGTTACATGCTAGAAAAAATACAAAAAATCCTTAAAACTAACCCACTCCAGTGATATGAATTACAAGTGAAGAACTGTGGCACGGTAATAGTATCATACAGTATTGTAACTCGGCCGTCTTTTTGAAATAAATGCCTACAGCCGCGCGGTACGTAAACATGCGATAGGGCTGCCATCCTCCAGCATTCTAATTACGTTTGTCTAGTTTGTTTCCGTTTTTTTTGTGATTGTAAATATACTTACTTTTATATATAAACAAGGTACTTTGTGGATTGAATAGGAAGTGTTCAATAAAAATGCGTGTTGTTTTTTGATTGGTAGATTTAAATAAAATGCTTTTTTTTAGTATTATTCATACACATAGTACAATAAACCTCTATCTATATATATAAAAATGACCCCCGTTTTCCGTTGTCACGACTTGGCATGAAAACGGCTTGACCGATTTGGCTGTTTTTTTTTTGTGATTGTTATTGTGAGGAGAAGGTTCTTATGGAAAAAAAAATTAGGGTAGTGTAGGGTAGAGTAGGGTAGAGTAGGGTAGAGTAGGGTAGAGTAGGGTAGGGTAGGGTAGAGTAGGGTAGAGTAGTAGGGTAGAGTAGGGTAGAGTAGGGTAGAGTAGGGTAGAGTAGGGTAGAGTAGGGTAGAGTAGGGTAGAGTAGGGTAGAGTAGGGTAGAGTAGGGTAGAGTAGGGTAGAGTAGGGTAGAGTAGGGTAGAGTAGGGTAGAGTAGGGTAGAGTAGGGTAGAGTAGGGTAGAGTAGGGTAGAGTAGGGTAGAGTAGGGTAGAGTAGGGTAGAGTAGGGTAGAGTAGGGTAGAGTAGGGTAGAGTAGGGTAGAGTAGGGTAGAGTAGGGTAGAGTAGGGTAGAGTAGGGTAGAGTAGGGTAGAGTAGGGTAGAGTAGGGTAGAGTAGGGTAGAGTAGGGTAGAGTAGGGTAGAGTAGGGTAGAGTAGGGTAGAGTAGGGTAGAGTAGGGTAGAGTAGGGTAGAGTAGGGTAGAGTAGGGTAGAGTAGGGTAGAGTAGGGTAGAGTAGGGTAGAGTAGGGTAGAGTAGGGTAGAGTAGGGTAGAGTAGGGTAGAGTAGGGTAGAGTAGGGTAGAGTAGGGTAGAGTAGGGTAGAGTAGGGTAGAGTAGGGTAGAGTAGGGTAGAGTAGGGTAGAGTTGGGTAGAGTTGGGTATAGTAGGGTGGAGTAGGGAAGAGGGGGAGCGAAGCCGCGCGGGCAAAGCTAGTTATTAATAATAAAATACCACGTCTTTACTTTGAATTATACAAACTAACAATAATCGCGCGATAATTGTAAAAAAAAAAACCGTCGTGTCCGTTCGTCACTGCGGCACAGTTGCGACCACGGTTGCGACGGCCGCGACTGTCTACATGCCGAGACCATGCTACGACCGAGGCGCGTAGGTATAGCTCGCGTTTCATCCGTTTGTATGAAGTTGGAATACTGTATGATATTATTACCGTGACTGTGGCTTCTACTAATAATATAAAGCCTTTTCTTATTACTGGCATATTGGTCTAGTGGTTAGTGGCCTTGACTGCCGTGGGTTCGATTTCCACCCAGGATAAATGTTTATGTGATGAGCATGATCATTTGTTCTGTTTCTAGGTGTAATTTATCTATAATATGTATGTAATTAGAAATATAAAAGTATGTTTATCAGTTGTCCAGTACTCACAACACAAGCTCTGCTTAGCTTGAGGCTAGACAGCGTTATATGATAGTTGTGGAATATTATATTACATTACATTACATTATATTATATTATATTATATTATATTATATTATATTATATTATATTGTATTATATTATATTATATTATATTATATTATATTATATTATATTATATTATATTATATTATATTATATTATATTATATTATATTGTATCATATTATATTATATTAAAAAGGTTTTTTTTTTTGTTTGTAGGTGGTAATCTCTGAAAGTACTGGTCCGATTGTTGAAATTTTTTCACCCATAGATAGGTGCTTTATTTCTAAGTGACATATATGTGGCTATATTTTATATCACTATATGATAATATTTTAAAGATATAGTTTGTTTTTTTTGTAGGCTCCTACAAACAAAAAAAAGTACTAGACCGATTGTAATTTTTTTTTCACCAATAGAAAGCTCCTTTATTTTTGAGTGACATAAGCTATATTTTATGTACGCGGGTGAAGCTGCGAGCAAAAGCTAGTAATAAATATTTAAAATTCATAATACAAACCGCTCCATATGCCGATATACGCCAGCTACACGAGCTAGTTGACAGGAATGAGGGTAATGAAGCAACTTGTCACTTACACACGGCCGTGGAACTGACAAATTGTTACCCTCCGCAAAGTTTTTAACATGAAACTTTTGTTTTTATTGTGTTTGTGTCAGAAATAATGTGGTTTTGTACTAATAAAATGTTTTATGGCAAAGAATAAGCTAGAGGTTTTTAGAGATTCGTACTCAAAGTGTAAAATGGGATTTTACCTATTACTAGCGTAGTGAACATTTTCCTAAAACTTTGGTCTCTAGGACAATGTGCATTGAAATTCTATACTGACGATCGTATCTGACAATACTGATATTGACAGAAACAAAATTTTCCATTTGGGATTGCTGACGTCAAGGCTGACGGACTGAAATTGCGCTTCGTCAGGAGTTGAAAATCTTTTAAAACGGTATCTACGTCACCTCTCAGGGTTCCCCCCTATCTATCGTCCAAATACTAGACGTTGAATTTAGAATTTAGTTGTTGAATGATTAGATGAATTCGGTAAATTTACTGTAGAACTTACAATTCACGGAAATACCACGGAGGGTCACTAAAGCCCGGAAAATGTTAACAGCGAGATTTAGAAATATGACGTAATTGTACAACGCCATCTATTAATCGAATTTGAAACTAATTGAATATACACCATCTATGAGAAAAAATGTGAACTAAATTAACATCAATGTCAATATGGTGTTAGAACTCGAACAAAGATCCATCTACGTTTGTGCAAATTATATATTCACGTTCAAACCTTTTCAAGAAGATAATCTTAAGTAATCTTCATTCCAGTCAGAGCATGAGGAGTCATGTATTGTGATAATTGTCCACTAAAAAACAGGATAAAATACATTATCAGTAGGTACCTACTTTGTATTTTCGGCTCTTTTGATACATTAAGCAATAAAAATCTTTTTCAATCAAATTCAAATCCTACTTCAAATTTATACGAATCTTAAAGCTAAGCGTCCACTGCATTAAAGTACATTTGTGTAATTACCAAGCATGTTAATAAAGGTTTTTTTTTTTCTCTCGACGGGGAAAATCATCATTGACGAAACCCGCTCTTGGGTGGAGCGGGAGACAGTGTCAGAGTCTTACTGACTAAAAACCCCGCGCCGTTCCTTCTAGCCTTCATACCGGGGCTCTAGTTTCCTTTCGGATAACCCCGACCCCGGTAGGCTTCGACCCAGATGGGCCCCTCCTGTTGCTGACAACTCCTTGAGGCGCGCGGGAACAGTGCGCGCCGTCGACGCCTTGGCTCGGTCCGGACAGTTACCGGACGATCGGACAGCGAACTACCCATGGCTCGCCGTCCGCGAGCTCGCGTCTACGGTGGCTGGAAATCGGGATCGGAATCCCGGCGGCGGCGGCGGGGGCGCCGTTGCCTGATGCGGTCTGCCTCCTCCTTTGCTAGCATTACTGCTTCGCAGAAGGAGGCGACCGCCTGCCACTCCTCCTCGCTCCGGACCATGGCCTGAACCAAGGCCCGGCACGAGAGGTCTCCGCCGCCGATCGCCCCCACGAGGACACGGCGTTGCTCCGCCCAAGCAGGGCACACCTCAACTGTGTGCTCCACCGTGTCCTCCGGGCGTTCCGCACAGTGGCGGCACCCGGGCGTCTCTTCCGCTCGAATCCGATGCAGGAACCTCCCGAACTTGCCATGTCCGGTGAGGACCTGCGTCATGCGGAAGGTAAGGACGCCGTGAGGTCTTTCCAGCCACGCCTCAAAGAGGGGACTTACCGCCATAATTGTGGCGTGCCCAGCACTGGGTTGCGATAGTCGCTGACGCCATTTCACCGTGAGATCCCGCCGGAGCTCTGTCCGCCATACCTCGACCTGTCGCGGTAGTGGACTTTCACCCCGGCGTTGCATCTCCACGCGCTTATCGTGCATGTGTGCAAGGACTGTTGCCTCCAGATCCCACGGTGGTAGGCCAGCCAGAAGGCTCGCCGTTTCGCGGGAGATCGTACGGTAACCCCGCACCATCCGTATTGCCATGACCCTCTGGCAGGCGTTCAGTATGGACGCCGGTCGCTTTGCCAGCGACGGCGCCCACACCGGCGCCCCGTAGAGGGCCATGGACCGAACGATCCCCGCGTAGAGCCTCCGGCAGGAGGCGTCTGGACCCCCAAGGTTGGGCAGGAGCCGCTTGAGAGCAGCCCCGGCCCGGTTGAGTTTGGGAGCCAAACGTCGAAAGTGTTCTCCGAAATTCCATCGGCTGTCGAGAGCGAGTCCCAGGTACTTCATCGTCGACCCGACGCCGATGCGAACTCCTCCTACCGTAAGTTGGGAGTCTGATGGTGGCGCATTCCGAGGGCCGTGGAAAAACATGGCCTCGATTGGTGCAGCGCCACCTCGAGTCCCAACTCCTGGATCCTACCAACGACTATCGCAACCCCGCGTGTCGCTAGAGCGTCCGCCGCCTGGTGCGACTCTCCCTGCGCTAGAACCAGCGTATCGTCTGCGTAGCAGACCACGCTGACCCCGTCAGGGAGGTCGCCGCGCAGCACGTAGTCGTAGCCGATGTTCCACAAAGGTGGGCCTAGAACCGACCCCTGCGGAACACCGCACGACATCTCTCGACGTTTCCAGTCTCCCTGGTGACCGGGGTAGATAATGGACCTGTCCGACAGGTAAGCCTCGACCACTCGACAGAGGTATTCGGGCACCCGGTGGTACCGGAGTGCCCTCCGGATCGTACTCCAGGGCAGGGAGTTGAACGCGTTGGCAATGTCCAAGGACACTGCCACGACGCTCCTGCCCCGGGACACCGCAACCCCTGTCGTGAGGATGTTAATAAAGGTCGTTTCTTATTGTGTTCTCCTTCGATATTATAATACTGTGATAAAATATGTATTAGCCAATAAACACGGCCTAAGGAATTGCAATCAATAACAGGTATTTATGTACGACCCCTGTTTTTCTCCATTCAAACCCAGCTCTCATAAAATTTTATTCTCTAACTCAAATATAGCATTCCCTCCTTATTTCAGGAAAATCTTATTCATAAGTAGATGTACCAATACTAACTGCTTCATAAATGTAAATAACAAAACGTGGGTAGCACGTGCCGTGGTTCATACTCGTACATCATATGACAAACTGCCCCCAGGGCCGGATTGCGGAAGTGCGGGGCCTGTAGCAAATTCTACTAAAGGGCCCGCAAAATTTTAGTTAAATGAAAACGAATCAAAACTCTTTCAAATTGTTCTGCTCATAAGCCGCAGAACCTTTAGATATCTGTTGTAGTTGCTTACACTGTATTTATGGGTATTCCGGATTTGGTAAATATAATTAGAATAAAATAAAAAAAATCCATCAACTAAATGTAACTAACTAAAATCAAATTAAAATATGGTATCAAAAAACTCTTCCACATCGCTATCGAATATTAGTTAGATATCATAATGATAGAGGAAGTATCATGACTTGTTTTCGTACGTACAAACGGGGCCGCTGCCGCCGGGCCCTCCGATTTGCTTGCTGCGTGGCTAATCCGGCCCTGGCTGTCCCGACACGAGATAAAGGAATTCGTAGTGGGTACAAATTATGTAAATTCCGCTTTTGTGATGTTTTCAGGTGAATATTTACGAAATTGCTGCGGCTAGCGAGCAGTCAGTGTATTTACGCTTTATTTTGAAAATGGAATGTACCAGAGGAAAAAAACTTGAATGGATAAATGTAATAAATAACATCTCGTGTCACAGTATTTGTTATCCTCCGAATCGGTATCGCAGGCAATTTTTTTACCCTCCTAGCTCATCCCTCATTTTTTCTTTGATAATTTGTATGGCAGAATAACGTTTGCCGAGTCAGCTAGTTTACCTAATATATAAAAATCGCGTGTCCCAGTGATTGTTATCGAGCTCCTCCGAAATTATGTGAACGAAAAAGAGAATATGTATGGAAATACAATAAACTGCGTACCTACCGTTCGCTCACTTTCGGCGGCTGACAGTCAGTTTGGTTTGAACACAGCCTAAGTCATCGACGGGCGTGTAGTAATCCACACGCGTCACTAAGAGGTGTTAGCAAAATCGTAGCCAATGCCAGTTAGGGCCGCGGCCAATTTCGAAAAGATATACCGTGGTATTAAAATGCAAAAGGCTGAAAACTGAAAGAATACAGGTGGGTTTTAGTCAGTAAAAGTCCACGCCCACTTGCTTCACCCTAGAGCAGGACAAGTCATTTGATTATATTCCTCCACAAAAAAAAGTTCACAGCTCTTATACCACAAAATAGATAGGTACGAAGACGATCTCATGTATGTACTTCACTTTTTATACCTATGCTCGGTGGACGCACACTAATGAGCGTTTGAGCCGGAACTGTTCGACGAGCGGGCCGAGACGCTCGGAGATATCGTGTCCGTGAGCGGTGTCTATGTGTGCGTTGCTCGAGCGCGCTTTGTATTTCGATTGACTTCTGTACCTATATATTTTGTGCTTTTACTCTGTGGATGATATTTGTCCACTTTGACAACTAAGACTTAAGGTAGTTGTAGGTACTTAGTAGTTGTATTGTCGTGCGATCACCCCTTTTTGCACTTGGCAGCCTTGATTTATCGTTGATTTTATCTGTATGGCCTTGGCGGGACGTACGTCAAGGTGGATGATGCGTACGGGGCTTTACTCTGTGGAGCTCCGAACCGTTTAAAGACATGCTTGCCTAAGCCATAGACAAAATCCGCAAATCCTCTCAATAGACAAGAAAACGATAACTTGTTCAAACACCTAACAAGATCAAATTAGGATCCAATAACAATAGAAGAAAGAAAAACAATCTGAACAGACTAAACGTTTATTTTCAATTTCGGATGAACACAATATCGCTCCAATATCCTAACTTTGTAAAGTTTTCGCTAGCAAAGGATTCGATCGGAACAAATATACGAAACAAATCGAATGGTGACGATGTTATTATAGAGCCTTTGTTCGATACAACTAGGTTGTTAATCTAACCCTTTTAGTTAAGGGTTGCAGCCACAGAATAGTGTTGGTAAATGGAATGAAAGGGTATGTTCAATTTCTGCCAGGATTGCGGAGCTTAGCAGTTGTCTATTACTCATATCACAAGCCCTGCTTAGCTTGGGACTGCACGGCGTTATATGATCGTTGTGAAATATTATTATTATAGGCTTCCCCTAACTGTCGCCATAACGACTAGTCTTGTGTGTCTAAATGACATTAAAAAAATGAAATGGCAATTTGTATTGATGTAAGGCGTTCTTGCAAAACGTTTTACGATTTTTGTACTAAACACACAGAACACAGAACTCATATAGTCCACTGTAGGCGCGGGCTTGCGGACGGTGGGCAATGGGTAGCTCGCCGTCCAACCGTTCGATAATCGTCCGGACCGAGATCAAGTCGGTAGCGCGTGGTGACCCAGTGGGGTCGTAGCCTACTGGGGCCATAGGTGATGTGAAAGAGATCCCCGGGGCCCTGGAAAAATGACAAAGAAGGAACAGGAGTGGGCTTTTAGTCAGTAAAAGTCTGACACTATCTCCTGCTTCGTCCAAGAGCGAAGGATGTCATTGGAAGATTTTCCCTCCTAAAAAAAAGAGAATAATATATTAAAGTAGTTACTAAACAAACCTATTTGGAAGCAATATTAAGTTCAATTGTCAGCAGTTGCTCTCGATAGCTTATCCAAGATATTTTTAAATTGCGCTACTTAGTTTTTCTTTTGCTTTCGTTGAAAGGAGAGCAACAAGGTATTCTCCAGACAAAACAGTATTAATCTGAAACGCCTTGTCGAGTTAAATAACAACTTATGTAGGAAAAGAAATTGCTGTTGCATTTCCTTTTAGCATTTTTCTTTCTTCGTCTAAAAATCTTGAAAAATTACAGTGTAACTTTTCAAAGTTTAAAGCTTTTTTTGTTGTTTATTAAACGGAATAGATGAACTGATATATTTTTATCTTACTGTTATCTTTATTATCTTCCATGGCTGTTATTGTATGTGTGTTAGTGTGAGCAGAGGCGGCCGAGTGGTAATGGCTCCGACTTAAGAGTTGCGGGTTCAAACCCTTCCAGGCGCATTACATTGTGTAATTAATTTCATTACCACTGCTCTCAAAACGGCGAAGGAAAACATCGTGAGGAAACCGGCATGTCCAAGACCCAAAAATTCAACGACATGTGACATTCACCAACCCGCACTGCGCCTGCGTGATGGATTACGGCCCTTTCCCTCTTCTAGAGAAGGAGGACTGAGTCCCAGCAGCGGGAACATTAAAAAGGCTGGTGATGGAAGTTATTTGTTTATTTTTATTTATTAGTGCACTTCGACGAATACTTTGCAAAAACATTTACAAAAGAATAATCTTATCAATTAACACATTATCACACTGTTATTTCATCATCATTTCAGCCGAAAAACGTCCACTGTTGGACATAGGCCTCACCCAAGCGTCGCCATAATGAACAGTCGGTGCGTCTCGTCGTAACAAACATACATACACACGTACTCACAAATATTCGTCTTTATAATATTAGTGTGATATCATTTGTATGAGGATTTGTAAAATTGAGAGAGGCTTATGTATGTTCAGCGACCGTATGATTTTGTTAGTACTAGTATAGTTACGTAGTAGGTACTCTATGAACATGAAGGTTTCATGATGGCAGATCAAAATTAAGTGATGAGAGGCGCACTTAATAGAAAGAAACCTCGAGCCTCTTGTCCAATTTTTTTTTTTTGTTGGGAGCGGCTCCATGAACTTGTGAGTAGGGAATGCAATCTCGATCTCGCGAGATTAACGAGATTGTACTCGAGCATAAAAACGTCTTATTTGAAGCGCGGATTGACACGGCAGTTAAAAAAATATAGACATATGTCAAACAATGCTTGATGCAAAAAATGTATTGTAAAATTTCGTGAAAATAAAAATGTTTATCTTATATTACTTTTTTTTTGGTTGGTAAAAATTATCCAAATGACATCTCCCGCCCTAGGGCGGAGCGGGAGATAGTGTCAGACTATTACTGCCTTCTTGTCTTTCATACCGGGGCTAAGCTACGTTCCGGAACTAATCCTGGCCGGCTTCGACCCCGTGCGTGCCATTGATGACTTGGGTCTGGTCCGGACAGGTACCGGTCGGTTCGACAGAAAACTACCTATTGCTCACCGTCCGCAAGCCCGCGCCTATGGTTATCTTATAATACTCACAATTATTATTATTTTATAACTAATTTATTCAAATTTGCAAAAAAAAAAAACACAAAACTGCCAATCTCGCGAGATCTCGAAATTAGCGAGATCTCGCGATATTGATATTCGTAATCTCGCGAGATCTCGCTCGAGCCCCAATCTCGCGAGATTTGCATTCCCTACTTGTGAAGTTGCTGTCTGCTTGCCTGTGACGAAATATTAATTCATGAATCTCCAAGCGACCACCGGTGGCCGCGCATCTATTGTCTTACTATTGTGTTTCTAATTGACGGTATCTGAAGGGTTAAAGCCTATAATAGCTTGGTCTTGGGAAAACCTATAAGAGGTTTTACATACCTTTACTTCCCATAAGAATTTACAATTCACTTACATGAGAACTTAAAAACTAATTTACAAACGTTATTTAGTAGCGTACAGATACAGTTTTGACTTAATTACAATGTAATGAGAAGTTATCAAAAAGTATAGGGTAATCAAAAATTTTGCATAGTCAAATCGTAAACATACACGGAGTACGAATAACTGGAAGCGGCATATACTAAGGTGCGCTTGGTTTGTTAAAAATGTGTAATTTTGAAAAAAAAATTAAATATTGACATTGTTCGAGTTCATAACTGAACTAAAAACTAGGCGACTTCGACTTAGGGCGTCGCTGAGGAAAGGACAGCAAGGGACGGGCTGGATCGAACATTCCATATAATTAATTATTCCACATTTGTCAAATAGTTCCACCGATGGGTAAAATTCTGACCCAAATTGTTCCTCCCAGGAACTCAGTCTGCCTACAGAGATCCAATAAAATTGATGTAAGCCTTAACGTTACCGAAATAAATATTATTCCTTCATGCTCCAAATAAACAACAATACAAATAAATAGCAATATGAAAATTACGACCCTACAAACTATGAAATAAGATTTTATCTCTATTCTTTTAATTAATATTACAAGTACTGCTGAAACAATAAGAGTATTGTACCAATTTATACAATACAATACCTTTTGTAGGTCAAATGTACCGGAGACCTTTCATTTTTATTGTTGAGCGTGAAACAATGAAGTACGGTACGTTCGAACCGCTTCGAACTGCTTGAAACCGGATCGAGCCAGTTTATGGCAGTTTCAAACGAACTTTTTTGAATTGATTTTCAATATGGCCGTGTAGGTGAATTTAATGCCGCAGTTGGCTTTAACTGGTTGGAATTTTTATTTCGGTGAAGGCAATTGATGGTTCTTTTAAAACTTGATGGTTTAAAAAAAAACTTTTTAAACTAAAATCAAGCCTAACCGATAAATCAATCTGCTTAGACTTTTTCCAATTATGTTTGAGTCTGCTTCCAGTCTATCCAGATGGAGCTGAATGCCAGATGGTACGTTGGCGCAGTGGTTGAGCACTTGACTGCTAGGCTGCCTGACGCGGGATCGATGTCCGTTCAAAACAAAAATTTGTATGGCCTATGGCCTACAGATCATTGACCTCTATTACTTACCACTGGACAGGCTGTTTCATATGTTTCAATTTTTTGTGCCTATTTGAGGCTTCAAATAGCACGAGCATCCTAATTTTGACGTACAATGCAAAAGGCTGCGGAGAAGTATACAGTACTCAACTATTTTTGTAATTTGAATTAACTTTCTGCTTCAGGAATTATGTATAATTATCATCATTTTCCTGCCCTTGTCCCGTTTTATTTGGGGTCGGCGCATCACGTTCTTTTCTTCCATTCTGTCCTGTCACTCGAACGAACTCCCTTTTCTTTCATATCACTTCTCACACAATCCATCCATCTTTTCTCTGGCCTCCCTCTCCCCCTGCATCCATCCACATTTAAACTCATAATTTTTTTAGCAACATGCGTTTCGTCCCTCTTTTTCACATGACTATACCAAGACAAACGATTCCCTTTTAACTTTTCAGTCACTGGCGCCACTTTCAAACTTCCCCTAATATTTTTTTTTTTTTACTTTATCCATTCTCGTCACAACACACATCCATCTCAACATTCTCATCTCCGCTACGTGCAATCTTTTTTCATATAAAACCTTTTAAATTAAATCTTGTGTATATTGTAAGCGGCCTGTCATTAACAGTTTTAGCACCGTAGACACTCGCTGCGGCTGACAGAGCCAAAATGACAAATATATATATATAGTATATATATATATGTAGTATATATATTATATTAAATATATATGTATGTGTATTTTAACTATATGTATTCTTTTTACTCTTGTTTCCTAATCAAAAGTCTCTTTTGTGCGCCTACCATATTATCTCTTCACCTTCCTAGGTTGACTGGTAGAGAATGCCTAAGGCATTAAGTCCGCCTTTGTACTTTTTGTTGCATGAAGATTAAATAAATAAATAAATAAATAAATAACAGCGCTTACGAACCCACACTGGGCTGGCGTGGTAGATTACTGCCCATTCCCTCTCCCAGAGAGGCGGCCTGAGTCCCAGCAGTGGGAACATTAAAAAGGCTGATGATGATGACAAAAGTACGGCTGCCAGTCCAGTGTGGTAAATAGTAGAGGTTAGTGCCTACAGATAGTTGCTCTGGGTCTAGGTTCCTTTTGTAGATATGTCAGTTTATATGTTTGTGAATACACTTACGATACAGGAGTAATTCTTAGTGTAAGTGAGCACACGGGTTACACAAGAAGCCCCCACAAAAAAAGCTAAAAGTGGCCACAAAAAAAGCTAGAAGCAGTCACAAAAAAAGCCAAGCGCGCGACAGCTTGTGACCGGAGAAGATAGAAACGGCTTATACCTTTTTTTTTGTGGCGGCAACGTCGCGCACTTGCTACAAAAAACAGGCCGCCACAAAAAGAAGCTTGAAGCGGCGTTTTTTTTAAAGCCCGTTTGCAGCACACAGTATTTCTACCAATCTCTACGCTACACGGCAATCTAACCTGTATACTTAAACCAATAAACACTATACAACACTATTTTTAGTACATGCGAAACCTGAAGCGGCTTTTTTTGTGGTCCGTGTGCGTGGACACTAATGCGACGTTTACTTAAAAAAAAAAAAACAAAAAAATATAATTATTCGAATTCATGTAAAGTGATTAGTTTATCTTAAAAACAAAAGGTCCCTTTAACTTCTCCATATCGCAAAATCATTTCAACACCCAGAGGAACTTGAAAATTTAATTAAGATTTAAATCAGCTCATTTAGATTTATTAAGCTTTGTAAGGCTAATGGAAAATATTATTGGATGAACGGATTTTATCATAATAAAGAACTGTCAAAAGGCCTTTGAAAAGATAGATGACAATCGCAAAGTCGTACCTGTAGGATTGTGTGTAGGGAATGCAATCTCGATCTCGCGAGATCTCGGCCTTTTTTAGCGAGATTGATCTCGGACGAAAAACGGGCGAGATCTCGCGAGATTAATGAGATTGTACTGGAGCAAAAAAAACGTCTTATTTGAAGCGCGGATTGACACGGACGTTAAAATATTATAGACAGATAAGTCAAACCATGTTTAATGCAAGAAAATATATTGAAAAAACCCGTGAAAATGAATGTTTATCTTATAATACTATTTTTTTTTTGGTGGGTAAAAATCATACAAATGACATGTCAGGCCTTTGGGCGGAGCGGAAGATAGTGTCAGACTATTACTGCCTTCGTGCCTTTCATACCGGGGCTGAGCTACGTTTTGGAACTGATTCTGGCCCCAGTAGGCTTCGACCCAGTGCGCGCCATCGACGACTTGGGCTCGACCCGGACAGTTACCGAACAGTCGGTCAGCCAACTACCCATTGCTCGCCGTCCGCAAGCCCGCGACTATGGTTATCTACTAATTATACTTATATTTTTAATGTTTTTTTTCCTAATTTATTCAAATATTGTGATTATTTGCAAAAAAAAAACAGATTTGTGTTTTTTTTTGCCAATCTCGCGAGATCTCGAAATTAGCGAGATCTCGCGATATTGTATTCATAATCTCGCGAGATCTCGCTCGAGCCCCAATCTCGCGAGATTTGCATTCCCTAATTGTGTGTGCTAGAGTTTTGGTAGGATTTTCTCGAGTGATAAAATAAATTGATTCCTTATAGTTTTTATTATTGTGAATGTTGGAACTACCTTAAGCTACCGACATAGCACGAAGAATCGCCAAACTTAAGTGCCAATGGGCATGGCACATTGCTCGCAGAACAGATGGCCGTTGGGGCCGAAAGGTTCTGGAATGGCGACCACGTACCGGAAGACGTAGCGTTGGAAGGCCTCCTACAAGGTGGCCCGATGACCTAGTAAGGGTTGCGGAAATCCGATGGATGCGGGACGCACCGGACCGTTCATTGTGGCGACACTTGGGGGAGGTCTAAGTCCAACAGTGGATGTCTTTCGGCTGAAATGATGATGATGATGAAGAACTACCTATAATATTATTTTATTCTTATTTCAGTATTTGCTGTGACCTAAACAAATGTACTTTCTTTGGTATGGTTTGTTAACTCGTTGAGCTGTTTAGAATGCCTGAGTAAAAAGAGAGAAAATCATGTTAGCTATTCTCTAAAGGTCAAAATTTGATTTAAAAAAGTCCACACTGAGGTAGTCAAGACCGAAGTCTACCGAAGTCCACCGAAGTGACCAGGCTGCAATTGCTGGCGACGACTGGAACTAGTAACATAGCAAAGTTGGCCTTATAATGCCTCCTCTCTAGGAAAGGGAATGGGCCGTAATCCACCACGCTGGCCCAGTGCGGGTTGGTGGATGTCATATGTCTTCGAATTTTTGGTTCTATGACATGCCGGTTTCCTCACAATGTTTTCTTTCACCGTTTTAAGAGCAGTGGCTATGAAATAAATTACACAATGTAATGCGCCTGGCTGGGTTCGAACCACTGTGGTAGGGTGCACAGTAAATAAAAGATTATGATAATGTTCTCATTTTAACCACCAAACAATATAGCAGAGGTTTTAATTAAACAGAACTTCTTGATAAGTTCTGATTAATTAGAACCTCTTTAGTTTTGAGTACTAATTAATTTGAAGCTTATATTTAAATGACATAAACACTAATTCGAATTTGGAATATAAGATATTCAGATAGAAATAGGACGGCTGTCAAGCCGATAAGGGCGAGTTATTTAAGTACAAAGGATTATGCTGGATTTTATATGGACACCGTCCCCACCCTCCAACAGACATGAGATCCATGTTAATTATTTCATTCCTATCCACCAAAGACAAAATAACTGATTTGGTAATTAAAAAACGTGGGATAATTATTTAACAAAAAAAAAACTTCTAGAAAATAATGTGTTTATTTTTTCCATACAAAGACATTTACTAATAGTCATCTATTACAATACAAGGTGTAACGTTAAATGCGCAAAACCTGAAATTAGTTTGATCAGGATAAAGAGCAGAATCAATTAAACCACCAAAATTAATATATTTTCTTCGTTCTTCTCACCTATGGAAGCACCTTTTGGAAAAAATGGACCAAATAATCCGGCATACCCTTACATTAATTTTAAATGTGACCTTGGACGATCGAGCTTGGACTCAAGTTACTCTTTCCATCCGTATAGGAGGCCTCGGCGTCCGCAAAATTACCAGTATTAGTTTACCAGCATTCATATCTTCGGTCCACGGCACTGATAAATTAATCAGAAACCACTGATTCCTTTTGATGTGCCGTGCTTCATCAAAGCTATGGATGCCTGAAGACTCGCTTGCCCGAATACAAATCCGCCCGAGGATATAAATTCTTCCCAGAGGCTTTGGGATGAGCCGCTCTGCAAAGTAGTTCAGGAAGACCTAATTTTGACATCTGCTACTACTGCAGAGCGTGCGCGTCTACTGGCTGTGGGAGTGTGGGAGTCAGGCCTCTGGCTTCACGCACTACCGTCGTCGAATATAGGCACCTTGTTCGACGATACAACTTTCCACCTAGCTGTTTCCCTACGCCTAGGCGCTCCTTGCTGTACTCCTCATCGCTGCCACTGCTGCGAAGTTGTCAACAGCCTCGGTCACCACGGCCTGTCATGCAGTCATAGCGCGGCACGCGAATATTAATGACATAATCCGACGTGCCCTTGTCACCGTCGGCCGTTCCGGCCGTTTTGGAACCTCATGGCCTGGCACGCGACGATGGTAAGAGACCAGACGGTATGTCTTTATTTCTATGGAAGATGGGTAGGCCTTTAGTGTGGGACGCTACTTGTGTCGACACTCTTGCGCCATCCCATCTTCCTAGCTTGTCGTGCTGTGCTGGTGCTGCTGCTGCGGCTGCGGAGAACCTCAAGCGGCGGAAATATAACAACCTCATCTTCATATTTTTGAGCCGTTTGGGGTTGAAACTCTTGGGTCGTGGGGTCCAAGTGAGTGCCCATGCGCTTTTTAAACAATTATCCAAACGCCTTGTTAACACTTCGCGTGACCTAAAGGCTGGCTTTTACCTTGGTCAGAGATTAAGCATTGCCATACAACGTGGCAATTCCGCCAGTCTTTTGGGCACACTTCCAATCGACAGCGATGCGGAGGAATTTTTTGACGCCACATTTTAGGTAAAAGTTATTGTGTATATGTAATTTTAATTAGTTAAGTGTTTTTATTTTTTATGCCTTATTATTATAAATAAATAAATAAAGAACACTTTTTAATATAGGTAAAAATTTTCAAAAAAATCGTCATTAAAAACTTCGACCTGTCTGTTTATGAATAGGTCAAGCCATCACGTGCGCAAATCCGCTGAAATAAGTAAACAAACACAAATAGTTGTAATCCAATCAAATTTTCTCAAATAATCAGAGAATCCGAAATAATGAAAGTTCTAATTTCAAATAATGAAAGTTCTAATTTCAATGCAAACAAACTAAAACTGCTCATAAAACCTTTAATTTTATTTAATGTTTTTTTTTCTCAAATTATTAGGTCAATTGAATTAAAAATCATTTGGGGTGTCAGAGGTTTTGCGCATTTAACATTACACATACACGTTACACGTGTATATGATCGATGGATATTATGTGCGCAGCACTTAGGTTAGGTAAAAGCAAAAATATTTTATACAACCTAAACATGAAGTTTAGGTTGCATATTATTATATTGTACTTTTATGGTATGTCGCCATAATAAAAAAAAACTTTATTCTACTAGACACTTCGAATGACACTGTTTCAAATCTGTTGATAAGTTGGGACAGTTTAAATATAGTTTAATAGAAATAAGTCCTATGACAGGCGATGGTGGGGGCCATCACCGGACATTGCTCCCTGAACAAACACTTTCTCACAATGAATATCACAGACAGCCCTCTATGCAGAGGATATCTGGAATCAGAAGATAATGTCACGCATGTGCTCCTGGATTGCACAGCCGTCAGCGAGATAAGAACAAGAACCTTGGGAGTGCCAAATTCACTGATAGATGCCCTGAGCAAACTGAAGAATTTATTTGTTTTGGAATGAGGTGGGCTGGTTGGAGTAAAGGCCGCCATGGCCCACGCACAATGGTCCGATAAGGAATAAGCGCGGAAACCCGACCACAAAGGTAAGATAAGAATCCTATATCTATTCGTGAAAACCTATTATTTTTATATATTTCGCCCCTGCATGCCACAACATTACCTTACGAGTAAAGCAGTATGGTGCGTCCACACTGATCAACACGGTAGCGATACGACATACGTAGATTTCTATAGAATTTTGTCTATGCCATAGAGCAGTACAGATGAATAATATGTATTGTACTAGCTTTTGCCCGCACGGCTTCGCTCCTGCTCTTCCCTACTCTACCCTACTCAACCCTACTCTACCCTACCCTACACTACTCTACACTACTCTATACTCTACTCTACCCCACTCTACCCTACTCTACCCTACTCTACCCTACTCTACCCTACTCTACCCTACTCTACCCTACTCTACCCTACTCTACCCTACTCTACCCTACTCTACCCTACTCTACCCAACTCTACCCTACTCTACTCTACTCTACCCTACTCTACCCTACTATACCTTACTCTACCCTACACTACTCTACCCTACCAAACTTCACATAAACCATCAACTAAATAGTCCGTACAAAGCCTAAAAATGTGGTTTGGATAGGTAAGCCCGTTCTCGAGTTATAAAATAACAACGAAAAGTGGCATTGATTTTTATATATATAGATAATCTACGTAAGTTTGTACTAGTTATTTGGTAAAGAAAAAATGCATGTTAATTATAAAGGTAAAAAAATGCGATATGATGCAGTAACGCCCACTTTGCAATTTTATTTTGTTATTTTTTTTGGATGGAAAATCAACAAAAAACTCTCCTACTTTTGGAGGGGTTATAGTCAGAATTTTACTGATGAATCCGTGTTTTTTTCCTTCAGTAACGCTTTCGAAGAATACTTGCTAGTGCGCTCAGTTTACACAGTTTTTTTTTGTGAGCACTACCAACCATCTAAAACATGTTCTGCTCTTAAGTGAGCTGGAGGGGTCGTCAGACTTTTACTAACTAATGTAAAAGTCTGACGACCCCTAAGTGTCCTTCAGTTGAGTCGCGTTCGGGTTTCCTTTTTAGAAATTCCCCGTGTCTCTAACGGGCATACTGCTGGGCCCCCAAGGTTTTGCTGACATCCCTAAAGCTAGAACTACACTGCACACACGTTTGACACACACGCCGATCAGGTCGCGTCGATCTCCATAAATTTTAATAAGGAAACTAGACTTGTAGAGCTACACTTGGTACACGCCACGCGACGTCGTTCTACTTATAAATCAGGTGTGTTACACGTATGTATGCGTTGGTCTATGTAGTTCATACCTACTATGTGAACGCATCTTTAGACAAGGTTTACGGTAGAGTAAGTTTAGACATAAAATAACGCCTGTATTTCCCGAAGTTGTATTTAGTTTAGGTAACATAGATTTGTTGACGTATGCTCTTTCAGTCTGTTCAACAAAGTTGTCTGATTCTTGGAACAGGTCCTTTCTCTCGTGGGTTCAAAGGTAAATGCTAAAGTTACGTGATACAGTAGCAAATGCTGACGCTATTGTTCACTGTAACTTATTTTCACCAGTCTGAGGATAACAGGCGCCATTTTTCTTCAATCCACTTTAAAAGTTTTGTGGAATTAGAAACTGTTGCTTTTGTAGTTTTAGTGTGTAGTGTTGTTTTTCTTTTCGGAAATCAGTGAAGTTATGTGTTGGTCGAAGTTTGTGGACTTTCCTATAATATAATTATTTCTGAATTTAGCTTTATTTATTAATTTAATCTTCATGCAACAAAAAGTACAGAGGCGGACTTATTGCCTTAGGCATTCGCTACTATAGTCAACCTAGGGAGGTTTTTTTTTTTTTGAAGCGACAATATGGTAGGCGCACAAAAGAGAATTTTGTTTTGGAAACAAGAGTAAAAAGAATACATATAGTTAAAATACACATACATATATATATAATATAAAAATTATATTAAATATATATTATATAGCTTTATTTCTCGCTGGAGCTGTACATTTTCTGAAGGTAAAATTAAGCATGCATTGATTGCATCACTGCTTACCATCAGGTAAGATAGTTCTTATGTCATTAAAAGACAGCCTATAAAGTACACTTTAACGATAGTCAAACTGTATAATTGTAAAAAAATGCGTAAACTGCCTACTATTTAATGAACAAAAAAATACCGGTCAAATGCGTGTCAGATTCGCGTACTGACAGTTCTGAACCAACTTTAACGGGCCGTTTGACGGAGTAGTTGAACGATTGGCTGCTGCGCTTCGGGTCATGAGTTCGATTCCCGCACATTTTGTACCTATTGGTTTACATGTTTGAAAACTCACCCACGATACAGGAGTAATTCCAAAGGCGAAGGTTTTTTTAAATTTTTCTATTTAAATAAATAATATTAAATTTTCGAACACCTCTATGAAAATTCTACAAAAACTCTTAATAAAAAAAAATTTAATATCTTAAAATATGACGTTAAAAAATTCTTTCGCATTGCTGATGACAGGAAATGTGGCCATTGGCAACGTTGACATGCCGTGTAGCAATCAATGCCTAATCTCTAACCGAGGTAAAAGCCAGCCTTTGGGTCACACGTTTGAATAAGGCGTCTCAAAACGCTAATTTACACATTTTTTTGTATAAAAGAGGTCATTCAATTGTAAACAACCACAATAAAAGTATTCTCTCACGGCTATTTTAAGGAGAAATCTCCGCCGTCCAAGATAGGTCACGTATATAGCATTAGGTGCTGTGTTTGTGCCGAGATAGTACTCCTAGCGGATAGTACAATCGTGCTGGAGGGTGCTTATTTTGCAGTTAAGAGATAAACGATTTCAGTTTAATTATTTTGTATGCTTGTAATATTGTTTTAATAACTTTGCTTTACACTAGGAATTATAACTGTATCGTGGGTGCGTTCACAAATATGTAAACTCACTTATACAAAATACCCTGACTCGGAATATCTAGGAATCAGGCATATATTTGCTCCGTATGGGAATCGAACCCACGACACGCAGCGTAACCGCCAAATGCTGTCAATCACTGCGCTAATCGGGTCGTCGTTGAAAATAATTAAAAATCATTGAACGAAAAATATTTACGAGTTAAATTCATTTTCACACACAATCTTCCAAAGGATAAATACAATTTTTTTTTTAATCTTTTTTAAGGAGCTTTGTCTCAATTTCGACTATGTCGCTCAATCGTTGCCAAATTTTGTATTATAGTTTATTTTAAGTGGTTGTGATAAATTTTGTACAAGACTCTTGCCTCATCTGAAGTAGAATTTGCTAATATGTTGTTGACAAAGATTTTATATATCCGGATATAAAAAATCTTTGGTTGTTGATAATACCTATATCTAACATATTTACAGTGCTAATTATATTTCTCCTGAGGCGTTCGCCCCGCTCACACTCCACCATAAATATCATTGACTTAATGATAAATACTAATAACAATGAAAAAACAAGTGCCAGTCTCGCAAATTAAAAAGTAACATGCTCGCAAAGAGGTCCATTTTCTGATTGTCTGATTATTTTTTCATTCTTTAGAGTTTTCGAATCCGATAATTCATCATCATCATCATATCAGCCGAAAGACGTCCACTATTAGACATAGGTCTCCCCCAAGCGCCGCCACAACGACCGGTCCTGTGCGTCACGCATCCATCGGATTCCCGCGACCCTGACCAGATCATCGGTCCACCTATTTGGAGGCCTTTCAACGCTGCATCTTCTGGTACGTGGTCGCCACTCCAAAACTTTTCGTTCCCATCGACCATCTGTTCTGCGTGCAATTTGCCCTGCCCATTGCCACTTAAGTTTGGCGATTCTTCGAGCTATGTCGGTAACCTTGGTTCCCTCATTCTATAATTGTTTTATTATAAGTGGCCAGACCCAGAGACTTGCAGTATGCCCTAAGTATTAAGAGCGAGGGATGTCATCAAGAGCGGGGTGCATCATTGGATGATATTACACCGAAAAAAAAAATGCCTCAAGTATTATAAAGTAAAGGAAAGGGGTTTCAATTAACGACTTAATATTATAAAGAAAAATGTGTTTTTTGCGGCTTTCCGTTCCATTATTCAAATTTCCTCTTCATAAGAACCTTCCTGTGACTTTAAAAAAGATTTTCATAAAAGTTCATAAAAATTGGTCCAGTCTCTCTAGAGTTTTGCGCTTAGCATCGCATTTAGTGTTCATTTTTGTTTATAATTATATAGGCTTATAAAGTATATGGTTTAGCCAGGCTTAAAACTCGCATATTTGTCTATAGGCAAAATCATAATTTATATTGATAAGTGACTACCAAAATATAGCCACTGCTTGCTTAAACAAAGCCAATCCTACTCGTAGTTTTTTTTCTTGGTGGGGAAATCATCTAATGCCATCCCCTACTCTTGTGTCAGACTTTTACTGATTAAAAACCCACTCTTGTTCATTCGTTGCCCTTCATACCAGGGCCTGGTATTACTTTCAGAAACAGACCCTTGACCTCAGTAGCCTTTGACCCTGCTGGGCCCCTACGGTTTGCTGACATCTTTTTGAAGCATGCGTGGAACAGTATGCGCCGTTGATGACTTGGTCTCGGTCCGGACGGTTACCGGACGGTCGCAAGCCCGCGCCGACGGGGCCGGAGACCTGGATCGGGATCCCGGCGTCTGGGGTGTGGGCGTGGGGCGCTTCCTCACGCGTGCATGTGTGGTCTCCACTTATAAGCCTTTCCTAGTTAGTGTAGAAATAACAGCAACAATATTTAAAAGCCAATTAGTTTCTTAATTATAAGTAATCACATCTAATGAACATTTATTAGAACGAGAGAGTTTATTATAAATTCTCGACCATTTATGACTTCAAAGAATATTTTCCTGTCCGTTAATTTCTGTTAATTTTTTTAATAATCCAGTCAACGTCCTCATCTTTTTTAACTTTCTCAAAGCCTAGGAAAAAGATGATATCAAATTTTACTTTTTGGACCCAAAAAGGTCCTACAAAATATTCAAGGACCTAGTAACATACACAGAAGTAACTTCTAAGGGTACTTGATTATCATAATTTGATGTGGAAAACTTGTTGAATTTATATTAAATATCAAAGTGAAGGACTTTTCCATTACTGTAACATGAATTTTTTTTATTAGATTATTTTGAAACAGAAGTATTTTTGGAATGAAAAGCTTTGTTTAAGCAAAACTTGAGAGGCGAGTCAAGAGGATCATAAGCAATGTGCATTCGTCGAATCCAGGCTTCAGTCTTGAGCATCGACGCTGGGTTGCTAGCCCGTCGGAATGTGAGTCGGAACTGAATAGCTTAATTCCACCAAAGTCGTTTCATCATCGGACCACCAGGCGTACGGCGAGGTGTCACCGGTACATGGTGGAAATATACAACATTAGGTTTGGTATATGCGAAACCCGAAAGACGTGTCTAGTATTTTTATGTAAAGAATCTATGTAAAAAATTTCATAACTGTAGCATGAAAAATCACAAAGTTATAAGCTTGTTACGTCAGCAAAAATACATAGTGACCGGGTCATCCAGGTGACTGAGGGGTTGTTTTGCACTTGCAGCAGTTTGCTAACGCCTATTAATTACCCACTATGATATGCCTTGATCTGTATTGTACTTAGTGTCGGTTGTATCCAACTTGTGACCTTTTTAAATATTTTTGGAAAAAAATATAACATGGTATAAAAACTATTGTAATCCATTCAGTTACTGATTCTGAACAAATTTTATTCAGGTTTCGCATAAACTAAAAATAATATTTTTTTTTCATTATTGATAGGCTTGCGTTTGACCACCATCTCACCTGATAGTAAGCGACGATGTGGTCCATGATTTAACACGCTTGCCTAGAAGTAACCTATTCACTCTTGACTTAAAGACCCCTAAGTTTTACGCACAAAACGTTTTAGACACATTTTCAGTGTGTGTTCAGCTATGGAGTGGAATTCCCTGCCTGAGTCTGTGTTTCCTGATGGCAACACCCTGGGTATCTTTAAGTCAAGAGTGAATTGGTTACTTCTAAGTAGACGCGATCCACGCAAACCTATCCACCATTAAAAAAAAATAGTTTTACCACCATATTGAATACAATTAATTTTTGTTTTTCATTTTAAGACAGTCATCATTATCATCATTTCAGCCGATAAACGTCCACTGTTGGACATACGCCTCCCCCAAGCGTCGCCACAACGAACGATCCTGTGCGTCTCGCATCCATCGGTTTCCCGCAACCTTAACCAGGTCATCAGTCCACCTTGTTGGGGGCCTTCAAATGCTGCAAATTTTAAGACAGTACTGGGTAGCTATTTTAAAAAGTTTTCGAAATCGGTTTGATCATTATTTTTCACGACAAAAAATGCGAAGGACATTTTCAGCAGCGTCGTTTGGCCATTTGGTGTTTCCAATAACGGTTTGGAAACACCAAATGGCCTTTAAATTGACGGTCAAAAAGCGGTTTCGGTTTCAGTTCTTCACAATCACATCAATGCATCATACTTTCCAGAGTCATCATTTTATTATAAAAAATCACGTGTAATCTAAGTAATTTAAAAAATGTTTTATGTCACAATATAATATGAGCAACAGTGATAATGCACTGTTTAAAGTTGATGTCTAAAGTTGATTTTGTCAGACTCTAATAGTGCATTGACACATATTTGGTACGCAGTTAAGAAATTATTGTTGCTGTACACAGTCATATTCGTTTAGTATATTTTTAGTTTTAAGTATCATTTAAATAATCAAAGTCAAAGTCAAAGTCAAAATATTTTATTTCACATAGGCCTACATGGGCACTTATAAAACGTCAGAAGCTAGTGCACGGTCATAGTCATAGTCTTTTTTGGTTAGGACACGCTTAATATGAGTTTTGAACTTTCCCTCACTAAGTTCAGTTACCACCTTTGGCAGCTTGTTGTAAAAGCGTATGCTGTTTACTAGGAATGACTTGCTGGTCTTGGCTAATCTCCATTTGGGTAATACAATTTCGTGTTTACTACGCGTATTTTTGTTGTGAATATCGCTTCTAATTTTAAAGAGTCCTAAGTTTTTACGAACATAAAAAATGCATTAGAGAAGGCAAAGTCAGGATGTCGATTTCTTTGAATTTATTTCTGAGGGACTCGCGAGTACCCATCATATAAATAGCTCGGATAGCTCTCTTTTGCAATATGAAAATCGAGTCTACATCAGCTGCAGATCCCCACAGTAAAATGCCATAAGACATAATACTGTGGAAATAAAAGTCAAAGTCAAAGTCAAAGTCAAAATATTTTATTTCACATAGGCCTACATGGGCACTTATAAAACGTCAGAAGCTAGTGCACGGTTCCAAATTGGTCGTTTAGCATAGTAAACTAACCAAGCTCTGGCTACATCTGTCAATTGCCTTATTTTTCTAACTGCATATGCAGCTGAGCTTAATCTTCTCGAGAGAGTTCTAATATGAGCGCCCCACTGTAGTTTAGAATCGATAGTTATACCTAAGAACACAGTGTCCGCAATAAAATCAAGTTTTTTGCATCAAGAATTAGACTGACGCCACCTTGAGGAACATTCGGTAATGAAAACTTTATACATTTAGTTTTATTCGCATTTAATAGGAGATTATTAGCTGCGAACCATTTCGAGAGAACAGCCAGACTTTCGTTGACATGCAAGACATCCCCATCTTTTCTGTCTACTTTAAAAATAAGAGAGGTGTCATCAACAAATAGAATTATATCGGATAAATTAGCCATCATGTAAGGAAGGTCATTAATATAAACCAGAAAAAGGAGAGGGCCAAGAATTGAACCCTGAGGCACGCCCATCTTTACTAAAGATCCCGAGGACGTCGCCCCATTAATGGATACTTTTTGCTGCCTGTAAGATAAATAGGAAAAAACAAGATCAGCAGCTCGCCCACGAATTCCGTAATGATGTAATTTACAGATCAGAGCTTTATGGTCAACACAGTCAAATGCTTTAGAGAGGTCACAGAATATGCCAATAGCATCCTGGGATTTCTCCCAGGATTCCAAAATGTGACTGATGAGTTTCACTCCTGCATCCGTCGTTGACCTTCCTTTCGTGAAGTCAAACTGATGACTATGCAAAATCCTATTAGAATTAAAATGAGACAACATCTGGTCGAGCATGATTTTTTCATAGATTTTACTCAATGCTGGAAGCACAGATATTGGTCTATAATTAGAGGGATCACTCTTAATACCTGATTTAAAAATTGGTACTACTTTACTATGTTTCATTAAATCAGGGAATGTACCACTGTCTATACATAGATTGAATATGCCATAATAATGTACTTACACCCACACATACATACATTACATTTTTATTTTTGGTGAACAATAAAGAATTTATCTATTTATCTATCTATTTTAAGTTTTGTTGTGCATTAGGTAATTTTTCTTTTATTTTTATAAAGTAAACCAATTTGTATTAGTTATACCCTTGTAAAATAAGATTTTTATAAGTATAATATAATATTCCACAACTATCACACAACGCCGTCTAGTCCCAAGCTAAGCAGAGCTTGTGTTATGGGTTCTAGACAACTGATAAACATACTTATATATTTCTAAATACATACATATTATAGATAAATTACACCCAGACACAGAACAAATGATTATGCTCATCACACAAACATTTGTCCTGGATGGGAATCGAACCCACGACCTCCGGCATAGCAGTCAGGGCCACTAACCACTAGACCAACAGGCCAGTCAAATTTTTATAAGTGTTAGTCGTATGATGATTTTTTAATCACATTTATGTATGTTTAGGAACCATTATGTATTGTATCTCGTTTGGTAATGGAGTGGCAACCACGTACCGGAAGACGCAGCGTTGAAAGGCCTCCAACAAGGTGGACCGATGACCTGGTCAGCGTCGCGGGAATCCGACGAATGCGTGACGCACAGGACCGGTCGTTGTGGCGACGACTTCACCAAGGACTTAGTCCGAAAAGCAGCCCACAAATAGATTTAAATAAATAAATTGTGATTTAAGCTGCCTCTGTGCGTCAGCTGTCCTATTTTATAAGTTTTATAAAAGTTGTGTGAACAATAAAGAATATGAATAATGCTACAAAACTTTTCAGAACGAAATTCTCTATTCCAATTTCAAACATTCCGCATCATAAAATAGAACTACATCTATACTTACTTCAACATTTTATGTCTCTCTGGGGACCTGTTTCGGGGAACAAAATTTTCACATTTGCGTCAAATAATTATGTACCAAGGGATCGAATATTATTATGACGGACGTTTGTGGTCACCTCATTTGAATTAATCAATATATAGCTTGTGCCTCGGAAATCGTATTATGTATTCCGATTGCACTGGTTTATATTATAGACATTGCTGACATATATACGTTCGGCAGGCGGGAAGTACTGCCAACATTCTGAATCGAGTGCCAACATACTGGATCAAATGCCAACGTTTTGGATCTAATTGGTGGTCGGACCATCGTTAAGTGATTACAAGCTAACACACGTCGTGTCGTAATTGGGAATGATTCGTATCTCGAATGCTGGGTGGTCAGGTGATCCAATGCTAGCCTGGATGAACCGCATGGCTTAATTGTTATTGAATTTCCCATTTAGGTAATAGACATTTAAACAGCGATTGACTTTGATCCTTATTGATTTGACTAGATATAAACACGTAAAGACCTAGCACAAGATATAGGATTATTTATACGTAATCGTGGCTGACAGGGTGGACCGATGACCTTGTCAGGGTCGCGGGAATCCGATGGATGCGAGACGCACAGGACCAGTCATTGTGGCCACGCTTGGGGGAGGCCTATGTCTAACAGTGTAGTAACAGTGAATTGTGGCCCTTGCAAAGAGCAACAGAACCTGTGGGTTTCAGACAGTAAAAATTTTATACTTCTTTTCACTCCACCCCGAGCGGGAAAAGTCATTTGATAGTTTCCAACGTACAAAAATACGGTAGTGTGGTGACAAAGCGCTATTAAGTTTTTCTTAGAATTATTCTTTTACTGCCCGGAGTTTGAAAGTTGGTAGCGTGAAACCCCCGTGCCACAAAAGAGATAGGTACAGAAGACAATCTACTTACAAAGCGCGCCCAAGAAACGCATACACAGACATCGTGTATATATCGTGTATTCGGATAGGTTGGGAACGGGTTTTGGATCTTTATTAAATAACCGTTGCCAACATACCATTGTCAGTAATTGTTACCATAACCTGCACTTTAATGAGCTTGTCTGTAAAATTAAAAATACACATATTAATGAGCAAACCACAGTGGTACTAATGGGAAATAGTTTAAATGTTACTAAAAGGGACTTAGTTAATGGTATTGACACCCTACTTAAATTGAAATTAGGTAAATTAATATTTTGTGCATTGCCTTATTCTAATTGTTTATCTGACCAGGAAAATGAATATATTTACAGCTTAAACAACTTGATGCATATCTTGTCTTGCCGTCATAGTGACCGTTTATTGTATTTTGACACTAACAACTTTGTTAGTGATTTTGTTTTGATACGGGAACATATGTTTCTTCCCAAAAAAAGTCGACACTTATTGGCTACTTTGTTAGCTTATAATATAAATGCAGTTAATGATAATTTAACTGAGACTAGGTTAAGTGACGAATCAGTATTATCTAGTATACCTAATAATGCTGATATAAACTCTTTAAACTATTAGAAACGACAAAAGAGAAGCGTAATAGCAACATTTTATTATACCATCAGAATATAAATCGCTTCTCCGGCAAAATTCTAGATGTGGAAATGTTAATAGATAAATATCATATGGATATCTTGTGTTTTTGTGAAACTTGGTTAAAATCAGATAGAATGTTGTTCAATGTAAATAATTTTTCAGTTGCCAGTGCATACAACAGATCATCAATAGGGGGTGGTACCTTGATATTGTGTAATAATTCTTTAAGATATAAGGAAAGGAAAGATATCACTGCTTGCTCTGTTGATCGCTTGTGTGAGGTAGCATGTGCGGAGGTTGAAGGCCAAACGTTCTTATGTGTCTATAGACCACCTGCAGTGTGATTCTGGAAGACTTCATTCTAAACTTCGCATCTGAATCCGCCGTGAGTTTCTTGATTGGCATTCTGAAACTCGGTTGATAATTCGAATCTACACTAGCGCTGCTCTTGCGAGCGTGTTTGCCAGTTGAACTAAATTGACCGCGGAATTTTGACAGATAAAGTATGAGATGACGTAAGAAGTGGTATTTTATAAGGTAATTCCGCCATCACTTCGACGGTCACTTCGCACTCGAACCCGATTCAAAGTGTCAAATTAAAAGCATCTATTTTACGAGTGAAAATAGAATAAATCATAGTTAAATAGTGTTTAAATAAAGTTTTTAAACACACTTTAAACCAAGATTCGTCGCACATTTTAAGTGGTTTGCTATACGGAATGATAAGTGGTTCTAACATATAAAAAAGCACTGCTAACCTTAGTCCACTGTTTATATGTTTTGATAGTGCCACTTATACTGTTTAGGCATAAACTCTACCAGAGTTTCAACCTGAGCCGACGATCGGTGAGAGGAACGTGTTTCATTTGGACTGAAACGTTGTTGTTGTTTTAGAAAACAAAATAAACACTTCTTTTATTAATATTGTTTTTGAACTTTACAACCAGAAATATAAAACTACTTCATGATTATTTCACAGTTATTTTTGGCACTGAACGATCAAAAAACAAACAAAACGTAAACTAACTAAACAAAACAATACAACGCACTATAAAACTTCAACGCATAAACATTGTCCACAGATTACTAATGATATTATCTGTCAGTCATTTTTTTTAAGCATAAGCGTTAAGCATAGATTATATTCTCGGCACGAACTTAGAGTTTTCTGTTTTTTTTTTACTTATTAGCTGCCTTAAATTCCTTTAAATAAGATATTTTAATTTAAACATCCATAATAGCTAAAATTCTGAGTCGAAAACTGGTAAAATAAAAAACCGATAAATCTCAACTTCATTTAGTTGAGTGTGGTAATCACTAGTACAGTATTGGTCGCTTCGGAGCTCACTTCACTTCGCAAGTGCCTAGGTGATGCTTACAGAATGCAAAATCAAGGTCGTTTTGAACCTTATGTGAAGTGAGAGTGAATAGCGAAGTGAAATGCGAGTTGTTGTCTGAATTTTACAGAATCGACGTACTGCATCAAACTTGACATCTTTTTTTATTGTAGTAGAAGAAATGCTAAACAAACTTATTAGAGATAACAAATTAGTTTTCGTTTGTGGGGACTTAAATATTGATCTACTAGTAAATTCACCTGAAAAATGTAAACTTCTCTCATTGTTTAGTTCTTTTAATTTAAAATGTATTTTTAATGAAGCAACAAGAATAACCCCCACTTCAGCTTCATGTATAGATAACATTTTTACTAACTCTAATATAAAAGACTCGTCCATAATTAGTGGCGTGAGATCTGACCATACTGGCCAACTCGTATCTTTCGAGTTAGTCAAAAAGTTAAAATTAGATTCAATTGCAGAGTTTAGACCGCTAACTAAAAATAAATTAAATAATTTTAATAATAATGTTCTTAGTAGTCTCTCAACAGCCAATTTTGATTCGCAAGACCCCAATGTAAACTATGGTACATTATTTTCTACAGTATGCCAAGAATTTAATAAGGCGTGTCCACTTAGAAAAATTCAAATCAGTAATAAATGCAAATTTAATGAATGGGCTGCTGGGATAAGAAAAAGCAGAGACACTTTATATCAGCTGTACCATGAAAAATCTTTGTCGCCTGATCTTAACTTGCAACACCACGAACAACCACGTTAGAATCTATTCAAAGATATTCAAAAGAGTTTGTGCCCAAGCTAAATCTAAATCAATAAGTAAGATAATCGAAAATTCTAATAATAAAATAAAAGCTGTCTGGAAGGTGATAAACAAGGAAACTGGAAAGGCAAACCAACGAAATCGGAATGAGTTGTCACTAAAAATTGACAACAAAATCATCTCAGATACGTCAAAAGTGGCCGAGACATTAGAAAACTTTTTCACTAATATCCCAATAGAAGTTACGAAATCTCTCCCTTCTTCATCTTTGTTAGCTGAATCTTTTTTAAAACAATATTTCACTAAGGATATACCAACCTTTGAATTTAAGCGTATCTCTGTTGATACAATTTTAAAAACATTCAAAAGTCTTAATATAAAAAACACTGAAGACTTATGGGGTATATCTGTTAAGGTTCTTGGAGATATTATTGATACAATTGCTCCTGTCCTAACAGGCATATTTAATCAATGTTTGGACAGCGGTACATTTCCTGATTTAATGAAACATAGTAAAGTAGTACCAATTTTCAAATCAGGTAGTAAGAGTGATCCCTCTAATTATAGACCAATATCTGTGCTTCCAGCATTGAGTAAAATCTATGAAAAAATCATGCTTGACCAGATGTTGTCTCACTTTAATTCCAATAGGATTTTGCACAGTCATCAGTTTGGTTTCACGAAAGGAAGGTCAACGACGGATGCAGGAGTGAAACTCATCAGTCACATTTTGGAATCCTGGGAGAAATCCCAGGATGCCATTGGCATATTCTGTGACCTCTCTAAAGCATTTGACTGTGTTGACCATAATACTCTAATCTGTAAATTACATCACTACGGAATTCGTGGACGAGCTGCTGATCTTGTTTTTTCCTATTTATCTTACAGGCAGCAAAAAGTATCCATTAATGGGGCGACGTCCTTGGGATCTCTAGTAAAGATGGGCGTGCCTCAGGGTTCAATTCTTGGCCCTTTCCTTTTTCTAGTTTACATTAATGACCTTCCTTATATGATGGCTAATTTATCCGATATAATTCTATTTGCTGATGACACCTCTCTTATTTTTAAAGTAGATAGAAAAGATGGGGATGTCTTGCATGTTAACGAAAGTCTGGCAGTTCTTTCGAAATGGTTCGAAGCTAATAATCTCCTATTAAATGCCAATAAAACTAAATGTATAAAGTTTTCATTACCTAGTGTCCCCCAAGTTGGCGTCAGTCTAATTCTTGATGACAAAAAACTTGATGTTATTGCGGACACTGTGTTCTTGGGTATGACTATCGATTCTAAACTGCAGTGGGGCGCACATATTAGAACTCTCTCGGGAAGATTAAGCTCAGCTGCATATGCAGTTAGAAAAATAAGGCAATTGACAGATGTAGCTACGGCTAGGTTGGTTTACTATGCTTATTTTCACAGTATTATGTCTTATGGCATTTTATTGTGGGGATCTGCAGCTGATGTGGACTCAATTTTCATATTGCAAAAGAGAGCTATCCGGGCTATTTATAGGATGGGTCCTCGCGAGTCCCTCAGAAATAAATTCAAAGAAATCGATATTCTGACTCTGCCTTCTCTTTATATCTTGGAATGCATTTTGTATGTTCGTAAAAACTTAGGACTCTTTAAAATTAGAAGCGATTTCCACAACAAAAATACACGTAGTAAACACGAAATTGTATTACCCAAATGGAGATTAGCTAAGACCAGCAAGTCATTCCTAGTTAATAGCATACGTTTTTACAACAAGCTACCAAAGGCGGTAACTGAACTTAGTGAGGGAAAATTCAAAACGCATATTAAGCGTGTCTTAACCAAAAAAGCATATTACAAGGTTAAAGACTATGTCGAAGACACGCTTGTTTGGCAATGACTACCTCTACACATGTGGCTCCCTGGTAACTCACCAATATTGTGTCTGTTAACTGCTCCACCTCTGTTTTAATATATATACATTTTTTATTTGTATTTTTTTTTTTTCTATAGGACATTGCTTTTGCAATAAGTATTTTTATTTTTTTATTTTTGAGACTTCAACTACCTTAAACTCGTTGATAATTTATTTTGTTATCAATTTATTGATATTTGCAATTATCTATATTTCTATTGCTTTTTTTTTTATATAGCCTCTTTTTCGTTTTGTAATGTGAATGTGAGAACACTGTATACCTTACAAACCTTTAGATTACTTCCTATTTAAATTACTTTTTTATTTGAATTACTTTTTTTTATTTTTTGCTTTTGTGTACAGTATTGATATGCACTGTTCTTACATACTATCATATTGTAACACCTACCACTTTTTTTAAAAGAGTAACCATGGAGTTTCTTGCCGGTTCTTCTCCATAGGAAACGACCAATTTGGAACCGTGCACTAGCTTCTGACGTTTTATAAGTGCCCATGTAGGCCTATGTGAAATAAAATATTTTGACTTTGACTTTGACTTTGATCGCTCACGGACACGATATCTCGGCTTAATCGCCCGGCCACACTCGTACAGTTCAGCGTAACGCGCTGACCCTAGTGTGATCGCCTAGCGTAGGTATAAAAAGTGAAGTACATACATGAGATTGACTTCTGTACTTGTCTATTTTGTGCGAGTGATTCGGAAAGCACGTAAATCCATTTGTCCCACGCCTTGTCTTTTTCCATTTGTCTTATTGCTGTCCCTTCGAACTATGAGAAAGAGAAACAGAGAGTGTCATTTCATCATCATCTCCCTCCCTTATCACGTATTGTTTGGGGTCGGCGCAACACGTTTTTTTCTTCAATTCTATCCTGTCACCCGTCATGCTATCACCAACTTCTTTTTCTTTAATATCGTTTTTCCCACAATCCATCCATCCTTTCTTTGCGCACTCACTTGTGCACTACAAAATCTCCTATGTACTTGACTAATCTCGGTTGAGATCGGTCACCGTGATCGAAATTCGGTCGAGAGAATTATTCAATACATTTTAATTTCCGCCCGGAAGAAAGTCGGTGATATAATACTGATATTTTCATCGGTAACTGTATAAGTTGGATTATATCACTTTGAAAAGACGAAGACGAAAGTCTATGACCAGTGCGTGTTGCTAGTGATGACATAATATGGTGCTGAAACGTGGTCAACATGGGCCTCATCAGAAGGCTTAAAGTCACCCAAAGGGCAATGTAAAGGGCTATGCTCGGAGTTTCCTTGCGTGATCGAATCAGAAATGAAGATATCCGCAGGAGAACCAAGGTTGCCGACATAGCACGAAGAATCGCCAAACTGAGGTGGCAATGGGCAGGGCACATTGCTCGCTAAACAGATAGCCGTTGGGGCCGAAAGGTTTTGGAGTGGCGACCGCGTACTATAAGACGCAGCGTCGGAAGAGCTCCTTCAAGGTGGACCGATGACATGGTGAAGGTTGCGGGAACCCGATGTATGTGCCGACCCCGTTTGACTTTAAAAAAAAAAGACAATTATTCTACTAAAACCACTTTAATCAGCACACACACAGATACACGAAATTAACACTTAATTTTGGCAATGTCTCTCTTAAGTGCTCCCTAAATTTGGGCACAATAGGTTACGCGACGGCGTCCAGAATCTAACTAACTAAATCAATGCATATAATTTCCATGCACTAGGTAAAAGTGTAACATCAGCATGTTCGTAAAAGGAAAAATACATGGACTAATAGTAAAAGCTGATTTAGGCTTTATTGCCTTGTAATAAGGGTTATAACAGGACGCACAGGATCGATCATTGTGGCGACGTTTGGGGGAAGCCTGTGTCGAACAGTGGACGTCTGTTGGCTGAAATGATGATGATGATGACTTTGAAAACTAGTAAGTACTTTTTGATATAAGTGGAGAAAGTTTGACATTGCGACCGAGAAGAAATTCTTGCAGCGAGTGTTATGGAGCCAAGTGCTGCAGTTAAAAATTTTTACGTGTATCAAACGACATTTTTTAATACATTTACGGAGAAATAAATAAACGAGGACTGACGCTTAGCGCCCAGCCTGATACGATAAATACAATAAATTATCCGTACTAGTGTGGAAAACAGTAAAAGGCGTGCCTAAAAGTGGCAAAAGAGCGGGTTTTCGAGTAAGTGTATTTAATAGTACATTGTTACATTAGGGGTGAATAGGGGCCCCTCGAATTAGCGACCTCGCTAAGCTCGGCCGCCAACTCCTTCTCGGGATGAAATAAGTAACTTTAACTCCGAGGTAAGCACTGTGCTTTTCATTACGAATACAAGAAGATAGACCTAGTTTTTTTTTTAAATAATTTGACAGCTGTTAGTTGAAAGCAAAACTCCCTAGAGATGAAAAGTGTGATAATTTTCAGATCTACTTTCAGAGTATGAGTAATGAAAAATATTTTGTCCATTCTATGACGATTTTTGAGGAAATCAAAAAATGCCTTATGAAAATAACAATAATAATAATATTCAGTAAAGTTAAAACACCAAGCATCATACTTCTACAAAATTCATAGATGCAGAAATCGAAGCTCGCTACGTGGTTTGATCTCACTAATTGATTTGGCTAGGCTAGACTCTGCAGTGAATCCGTCAAGTTTCCAAACCGTTAACATTGCATACGTAACTCCGAGTCGTAGCAGGTTTTAGTGCCGTAGTAGATACTGCAAACGAGCACAAAGTAGACAGGTACAGAAAACAATCTCATGTATGTACTTCACTTTTTATATCTACGCTCGGTGGACGCACACTAATGAGCATTTGAACCGGAACTGTTCGATGAGTGGGCCGAGACGTTACCGAGACATCGTGTCCGTGAGCGGTGTCTATGTGTGCGTTGCTCGAGCGCGCTTTGTACGTAGACTTACTTCTGTACCTATATATTTTGTGAAACGAATTTGTTTGATACCTCCAGATTCATCACCTTGTAACTAGTTCACAGTCACTCTGATGTTGGTAGTTAGTACTTAAGAGAGTCCTTCTCCACTCGCCAAATCAGCAACGTCAGGCATGGTTTAATTTTAATTCAATAAACCCCAAGCGAACGCCCCCCAACGCCATACGTGTTTTTTTTTTAATCTTAGAAGCTTTTCAGAAAAATTGTTGTCATTTAGAATCTCAATTTAATGTGCAAGGCTTCTATTGTTTTTTTTTTATATTTTTATTATATGAGTAGTTATTTATATTTTGGTTTCCATAGAAGCCTAGATATCTAGAGAAATATGAGTAATAACATCATAATCACGTAAAAGCGGTTGTATAAAAATATACCTACCTTTTTATAATTATATATAGGTACCTATATTTTATATTAAATTATATATGTATGTTTATTTTGTATATATGGTATTTTGTATTAATAAATAATTTTGAACCTATATTTTTTCCTTATAATCTTTTATTTATTTTTTTTATGCACCTGCCATGTTTTCTCCTCACCACCCTAGGTAGATTGATAGAGAATGCCTAAGGCATTAAGTCCGCCTTTGTACTTTTATGTTGCATGAAGAAAAAAAATAAAAAAAGTTTCTATAATAGATACCTAATATTGTCTCTTCGTTATTTAACACCGACGTCCGAAATTAAAGTCATTTTGTACTTTTCAGTATTTTTTTACATTGAAGTCGGTTTAATTCTTTTTGTAAAAAGTTTTTTATTTTTCACTTTTAAGTTATCGTTTTGGTTATGGCTACCAGTAAAAGTACCTACCCTTCAGCCAAACATTTTAAACCTTATAGCCAGACTGCATCTCATAACGTTTCTAATAATCCTAAATTCGATTATATTACATTCATTTACTTTCCGGCTTTATCACAAGATCAGTTCGACACATCCCCTTCCCCTTTTCTTTCAGTCAGTCATCAACTACGCGTATAAACAAAGCAATTTTATTAGTTACGACAATTCTGCTATGATCCTATGAGGAATTCTGTTCCATAACTTTGAAGTGCATGATCAGATCATAACAATATTTCTATGGGACCAACTTGAAAGCATAACCTTTCAATCAAAAAAATAATTTTCAAAATCGGTCCACAATTGACCGAGATATCGGTGAACATACATACAAAAAAAACATACATTCAGGTGAACATGGAACCTCCTCCTTTTCGAAGTCGGTTAAAAATATGAGTAAGCCTAAAATAATCTCATTACCTTGTTTGTGTCGGTTGTGGGTAAGTGTTTTTTAAGCGATCATACTGTAGTCATCAGTTAAATTACTTGGCGTGACAAAGGCGGCCATTAACTAATTAACTAGAGATTGTTTACGACCAACTACTGGCACAAAGTATATAGGTACAGAAGTCAATCTACATACAAAGCGCGCTCGAGCTACGCACACATAGACACCGCTCACGGACATGATATCTCTGTAGCGTCTCGGCCCGCTCGTCGATCAGTTCCGGCTCAAACGCTCATTAGTGTGCGTCCACCGAGCGTAGGTATAAAAAGTGAAATACGTACATGAGATTTTCTTCTGTACCTATCTATTTTGTGCTACTGGTGAGTATTGTCTGAGTACAGTATGTTTATTTTTAGATTTACGGCACTGTGTTTTACTTCGATAGATGTAATTTTACTGTTTGGTTGTATTGTACTTTTCCCTTTTCGATCTTCTCTTTATTGGTGGAGGGAGGGCGTATCAGACGTTTACTGACTTAAACCCACTCCTAAGTTCTTTCTTAGCCTAGCATTCCAGGACACCTGATTTTCCTTTCGGAAGCAAAGCCATAGCCCCAGTAGGCTTCGACCCTGCTGTGCCCCTACGGTTTTGCTGACATCTCTTTAAGAGCGTGTGAAATACTAAGCGCCGTCGACGACTTGGAGTCCGTCCGGATGGTTTCCTGACCGAGCTAGCCATTACTCGTCGTCCATAAACCCACGCCTACCGTGGCTGGAAATAGGGGTCGGGGTCTCGATGACTGGGGCGTGTGGAAGTCCGTTCCCTCACACGTGCTTCCGCATCCTTCGCTAACATTACTGCTTCGCAGAAGGAGGTATCCGCCTGCCATTCTTCTTCACTCCGTCGTGGGTGTCCAGTTCGCCCGAGAGGACACGGTGGTGCTTCGGCCAAGCAAAGCGCTGCACCATACGCTTCACCGTGTCCTCCGGTCGGTTCACAGAAAGTGAGGATGGCTTGAAATCTTTCCAACCACTCTTAAGTGCAAGTAAGTCCCCTTACCGCCATAATTATGGTTTGCAAGAAAGATTTGAGATTTAGGTAAACTTACATCGCTACTGCTTTATTAATTACACTTTGATGCCATTGATTGCAAAAAAGTGGTTAGTTTATATTCCAGTTCATAATAATTTCCTGACGTAGTTTGCACCAGAAGAGTTTAAACAGATCCAGAGCAGATTGAAAGCAATCCCGGTTTCACAAATGTGCTCAAAGAGAAATCTGACAGGATTAAAAAATACGAAGAGGACTTTCCCAGTCAGGTTTTTCGATTTTTGCGATGAATATGATTTTTTTATTTGCATTAGAGAGATAGAGACCCGGTTCCGGGATGAAGTTTATCGCAAAAAAAAACTTAACAGACTTGGTTTAATGAATTTTCAGCAGCCAATGTCAGTTATGTGTTGTCTTATTTCTTTTTTTTTTAAACTGGAAGTTATATTAGTACCTACTTTAGTTTGTTGACCTAAATGCAGTGCCATCAAAAACTTAATTTTGTATAAAAACCAAGGTTTGCAACTTAGTTCTTCTACAGTAAAAAGTTGTGAGATCCATCTATTTAATACCAAGTTGGTTAATTTATTCAGTTCGTACTTAAGGGATCTTGATGACCTAGATTGTCTTGGCAATCGTATGTATGTCACTAGTAATATGTATTAGATTGTTTAGTCCGATAGCGATTGTGTTATATGTCCTTTGGGACTAATAACTCCATCTCTCTTTCTCGATCGCACGACTAACATTTTAACACTTCATGGTAAGGGACCAGCCTCCCTAGCCAAGTTACAACCGTTTTGCTTGCATCGAACGCTTTGAGTTGACCTTGGCGCCAATTCTTTTGTTCTGACCACGTGACTGAGCGTCATTCCCGTACATTTGAAGCTTTCTTCTAGCGTTAACTATTGCAGATTAGCAACTTGGCTAGGGGAGCTGGTCACGTATGTGGGTTACTCTTGAACAGAAGTCAAGTAGAGAGGTTTGGAAAGGAAAAGCTACTGCTGCTGTTGCTACTGGGCAAAGACTTCTTTGCCTAATAAGAAACAAGATGAAAGCAAAGAAACTAACACTATATAAAGTAATTGGGTTATTTTTTAGTCAAAACGGAATACCATACAGTTTCAAGCACATTCTTGAGACAGCACTATCTTCATACTAGTAACATATTATACATAGAAAACTGTATGGTATTGTGTTTAAAAAAAAAATAGCACCAATTATCTCACCTTAGCATAGCATATTCCCACTGTTGGGACTCAGACCTCCTCTCTAGGAGAGGGAATGGGCCGTAATCCACCACGGGGGCCAGTGCGGGTTGGTGAATATCACATGTCTTTGAATTTTTGGTGCTGGGACATGCCGGTTTCCTCACGATGTTTTGCTTTCACCGTTTTGAGAGCAGTGGTATTGAAATAAATTACACAAAGTAATGTGCCTGGCTGGGTTTAAAACCGCGACCTACAACTTATAAGTGGGAGCCATTACCACTCTGCCACCACTGCTCGCACTTAATTTATTATCGCTCAAAGCAATTAGTGTTGGGCGCCACCAAACACTTTTCATGTACAGTTTGTCCATTTTCCCACGTGATTTCTTTTTCATCATCAAACCAACCAGCGTTGGACAATTCTGGTTGGATTTGAGATATTCTGAAACGTTTGTTCCTCTTCGACATAATGGTCCTGGCCAGACGTCGTCGGTTACGGAGAAACTTGGACGATTACTGACATGTGCTCCCTCAAAGTCGCAAGTTCGCCTCAAGAAATAGAGATGTGACACGTCTTTGTGTTTGCGAATCGATGAAAATTTTCACAGTGTATACGTGATCGGGAGTAATGTTGAATGTATTATAGGCACACGTTTGAAACTTTTGTGCGTGTTTTCAACGAAGAGCTGTTACATCAACGACCGAAAATCATACGTTTACATTTTCATGTATGATAAAATTGAATGTTAAAATTGGTCAGGGATATAAAAACAGGAATAAAAACTTCGCAAGAGATTTTTTTAACTATCTTTTGTTTTTTTATTCACCTGCTTTATCTTCACCACCCAGGTTGACTGGTTGAAAGTCTCTAAGGCATTAAGTCCGCTTTTGTAATTTTGTGTTTGCGTGAAGTTTTAGTAAAACAATAAAAAAAGAATTATTGGCAGGTACGAAAATATACATCCTACATTTCTGAATGTACGGAAAACTACAATACAAATGGCAAAAAATAACCAACGCAACCTTGGAACAAATTATGGGTTCGTTTGCCGAAGCTAAGCGAACAGCGAGACCGCCATTAAAAATAAAGGTGGCTACATAAATGAGTCTAAAATTTACATACAGTGTTTTCTCAAAATTACTGCAAAAAAAGAAAAAAATTGAAAAAAAAATCTTTCAATAAAGGAAAACATCTCTTTCTATGTGGCCAAATTCTTTTGAACACTGGTGTACTTATGTCACTTTGCCAAAGTATTTTTTTGCAGAGCTGAATCCTTCGTGGTTATATACCTCGTGAGAATAATGATGTACTTAAGTTTGTTGTGGAAAAGGGCAAACCACAACTCTGCGTTACAGCATCGCATCGACAAGACAACGTCGCACCGTTGTACGATGAGACAACGCAACGCAAAAATGTCATGGTAAACCAAGTCGCACGAAATTGAATCCGCCATTTTAATTAAACGCGTGCAGCCCGTTTTTTTTTACGGTGGGAAAAAATCGTCTTATGACTACTCCCGCCCTAGGGTGGAGCGGGAGATAGTGTCAGACTCTTACTCACTAAAAACCCACCCCTGTTCCTTCTAGCCTTCAAACCAAGGTACGAGTTTCCTTTCGGATAACCCGGTAGGCTTCGACCCAGCTGGCTCTGCTGTTGCTGACAACTCCTTGAGCGTGCAGCCCGTTCAAAGGGCACTAAGTCGCGCGTCAACGTATCGCAGATTTGTGCGTTGCGGCAGCGCACAGGAAAATTACACCATTTTTACGATACAACATCGCAACGCAGTGTTGTGGCTTCATCTATAGGCTGTAGAAGCAAATCAGGAAGAAATGCTACAGTCAAATTATTTTGAAGACCAATTCAGATGATCAAAACTGTGTAATGTACGTACTAAATACACTACGACCAGTCACGCTAATTCCACAAATCTCCAAAATTGATAGTCAGTAATAAATCTAGTTGAAATTCACAGCAATAATTTTTATGGTAGCTTTGGTCTAGTTCGGAATAGAACGAAAATGGTTCCCAGTAGACGTATCGCTAGGATTTATGCGGAATTTAGGATCAAAATGGCTGCTGAAATAATGTTTAAGATTGTAAAAATATAGTGAAGAACTGCTTCATAGCATAATAAGCATCAATGTTCCCATTGCTGGGACTCAGGCCTCCTCTTTAGGAAAAGGATTGGAGCATAATCCACCACGCGGGTCATGTGTCTTTGAATTTTTGGTTCTAGGGCATGTCGGTTTCCTCACGATGTTTTCCTTCACCGTTTTGAGAGCAGTGGTGATGAAATAAATTACACTAAGTAATGCGCCTGTCCGGGCTGAAACCCGTGACACAACTCGTTAATCGGGGCCATTACCACTCGACCACCACTGATCTCATTAATTTTTAAAACTTTAGTCATCTCCTACAGTGTAGTATGCGGGGTGTCAGCTGAAAACCAGTGCTGGGTGTCTTTTTTTTAACCAACTTCAAAAAGGAGGAGGTTCTATGTTCGGCTGAATGTATTTTTTTTAAGCCTCGCTGTATAGGTTAGGTATTCTTAGGTAGATTGATAATTTTAGAGGGTGGACCTATTTTAGAAAAGTGTTTGCTCTCTCATTGTATTTCTTGTGTCTCTAATTACGGTTGTCGAAAGGTTAAATTTGATTACAAAATAATAACTATTGGCGACACTTGGGGGAGGCCTATGCCCAGCAGTGGACCTCTGTCGGCTGAAATGATGATGATGATGATGATGATGATGATGAGTATATGCGATTGACATAATTTAGACAATTATAATTGATGAAAAAACTAAAAACTTATAAAAACTTTTACTGACTATATTTCAACTATCGCTCTAGAATTCTATAATTATTTCTTATCGTACGATGTTTGAATAAAATATCATAAATTAGACGAGAAATTTTGATTCATTTCGTGTGCGTCATTAATTTGTATTCAGATGAGTATAATTTAAAAGATTTATGCTATCAACTTCAGACTAGGTAGAAGATATCTGATGTTATTTCAGTGTTTATAAATATACCAAGATTTGATAACCTTGATTCATTTATAAACATAATATACACACACACGTACCCCAAAGCATACCTACATACGAATAGCCCGAAGAATTGCCAAACTTAAGTGGCAGTGAGCTGGACATATTGCTTGCAGAACTGATGGTCGAAAGGGCTGAAAGGTTCTGGAGTGGCAACCGCGAACTTAAAGATGCAGCGTTGGAAGGCTTCCCCCAAGATACACCAATGACCTGGTATGGATTGGACGACATTTGGGGAAGCTTAATTCTTTCGGCGAAAATGATGACCATCAAAGACCGTAGGGGCCAAGCTGGGTTTAAGGTTACTAGGGCTAGGGTCTGTTTAGGAATGGGAGGCTTGACCCCGATATGATAGGGAAGAAGGAACGGGGTGGGTTTTTTAGTCAGTAAGAGTCTGACACTACCTCCCGCACGTCCAAGGGCGGGGGATGTCATTTGGATCAATTGGCTGCTGCAGTCCATATCTCGGGTTTTATCTCAGAGCATGTGCTCTGAACAAATATTTGTATGACCTAAAGATTCTGGTTCTGAGTGAGTTTACATGTTTGTGACCGAACGATTGATACAAGAGTAGTTATTTCCAAATGTGGATTTTTTTTTTCTTTTAAAAAGAAGTACTATCAAAAATGTAAAATGTGTTGCAGACATTATTATGTATTTCATAAGCTTTTTCCAATTCAAATACATTTATTATAAAAAGTATTCGAAATTCAATTTTCCACAAACATGTCCCACTTGTCAAATATTCTAGAATTTTATGCTTCGAAATTCAAATATTCAGTTTTGTAAATCTAAATCGATTAACTTGAGCGTGATCGCATCTCTACTGAGAAGTAGGTTTACTGGGCTATTGAATGTGACATTAGTTCGAGTGACGTTTGCCTTGCAAACAAAGTTTAGTGACCATAGAGCTGATGTAGAATATTTATCGTTTTGCTGTAGTTTACTGGTTAGGGGAGTGGACACCGATGTACTCGTATGTTCGGATTCGTTGATGTGTTTCTTTTAAATATTATAGTGGTTTCCTGTTTATTTTGTGTAGGTACAGAAATAGTTTCGATGTCTTCGGAAGTACCTAGTGAGTTTGGTTTTTTGCTTGTATAGTTTGAAAGGTTCTGGAGTGGCGACCGCGTGCCGGAGGATGCAACGTTGGAAGGCCTCCAACAAGGTGGACTGATGACCTGGTGAAGGTTGCGGGAAACCGATGGATGCGAGACGCACAGGAACGTTCGTTGTGGCGACGCGTGGGGGAGGCCTACGTCCAACAGTGGACGTGTATCGGCTGAAATGATGATGATAGTTTGACGATATAGTAATATGCTTAATATACCATCATATCTACTAATCTATGCATATCAATAATAGAGGGCGTCTGATCTACAACTTTAAGAAAACATAATCTACTTTTTTAATGTCAAAAAAGTGTATTTTAATGATTACCTGCTCGATTTGTGCCACAGCTGGGTAAAGGTTTCTCAAAGAATGGTTCTGCGATACTTCTTTTGTACGGCGTTATGCATGGCTACGCACTCCTCAATTGAAAAAGTCTTATAAATAATATTAATTCTATAACTTTCCCACAACGCCATTTAGTCCCAAACTAAGCAGAGCTTGTGTTATGAATATTAGACAACAGATAAACATACTTATATTTTTCTAACTACATACTTGTTATAGATAAATTACAACCAGTCACAAAACAAATGATCTTGCACAACATTTGTCTTGGATGGGATTCGAACCCATGACCTCCAGCATAGCAGTGAGAGCTACTAACCACTTAGCTCGCCATCCGGCTGTCCGGTAACCGTCCAGACAGAGCTCAGGTCGTGAGGATGATGTCAGCAAATCCGTAGAAGCCCAGCAGGGCGGAAGCGTGGAAGTGGTCAAGGTTTGACTTCCAAAAGAGAAACCTAGGATCCTGGAACGCAAGGCAAAGAAGGAACATAGGTGTGGTTTTAATCTGAAAATTCTGACACGCCCTTTTTCCTAATAACTCTGCGTAGATATTAGACACTAGCAATTAACTGTTTTTCATTATATTACTAGAAAATTTAAAGGATCGCGGTAGATGTTCATTAGAGCTGTGGTGGCCGAGTGGTAACGGCTCCGACTTACAAGTTGTAGGTCGCGGTTCAAACCCAACCAGGCACATTAAGTACTTTGTGTAATTTAGTTCATCACCACTGCTCTCAAAATGCTGAAGGAAACCGGCATGTCCTAGAACCAAAAAATTCGAAGACATGCGACATCCAACAATCCGCACTAGGCCTGCGTGGTGGATTACGGCCCATTCCCTCTCCTAGAGCGGAGGTCTGATTCCCAACAGGGGGAACATAGTAAGCCCGATAAAGCAAAAACAGCAAAAATGTTCATTCAAGACCGTTTTAGGTTTTTATTTCCGTTTTTTAAATTAAGTATTTCATCAAATGTAAAAGGGTACCCTCTCGCCCCACCCTAGAGCATGAAAAGTCATTGGATGATTTCCCACCTTAAGCTAACCTAACCACTAGACCAAGAGCCTTTTTTTTTAATGTTTCCACTGCTGGGACTCAGGCCTCCTCTCTAGAAAATACTCTCTACAAATTGTCCAATCAAAATCATTTTGTATGATGAGGCTGATATTTTTATTCCGTTTCATGAAAAAAAAAAAAAAAACTGGTGGAAGAAGGTTGATCAGTTTCGTCTACTGAGCAAGCCTTTAAAGTTAGGCGAGGGCGGTCCCTTACACCTTGTGTGTATATAGGGTGACTGGTAACTAGTGACCGATAATTATACACGTGATTGTACTCATGATTACAGACAACTTTCCCAAATAAACTTTTTATACTCATTATTTCAGGTCAATCGTCGAATCCGACTCGGCTGGGCAGCGTTTGGGAAGTTGCACGGTGTCTTCTCATCTAATATACCACAGTGTCTCAAGACGAAAGTCTATGACCAGTGCGTGTTGCCAGTGATGACTTATGGCTCCGAAACGTGGTCGCTTACAATGGGCCTTATAAAAAGATTCAAAGTCACCCAAAGGGCGATGGAAAGGGCTATGCTCGGAGTTTCCCTGCGTGATCGTATCAGAAATGAAGATATCCGCAGGAGAACCAAGGTTGCCGACGCAGCTCGAAGAGTCGCCAAACTTAAGTGGCAATGGGCAGGGCACATTGCACGCAGAACTGATGGTCGATGGGGACGAAAGGTTCTGGAGTGGCGACCACGTACCGGAAGACGCAGCGTTGGAAGGCCTCCAACAAGGTGGACCGACGACTTGGTCAGGGTCGCGGGCATCCGATGGATGCGTGACGCACAGGACCGGTCGTTGTAGCGACGCTTGGGGGAGGCCTATGTCCAGCAGTGGACGTCTTTCGGCTGATATGATGATGATGACTCATTATTTAACTTATATTATTTAACCTACACTGATTATGCACCAATGGGTTTGCAGGCAGAACGGGTGCATTATCACTATTGTAGGTAAGGTATATGAGACAACGGCGTTACGCGGCTAACAGCTCAAAGGTCGCAGGCGCGCGCGCGCGATGTTGCGCGAACAGCTGTTGTGCTATTGTGATAAAACTAATGAGTATAAAAGATGAGTAAAATAACGTGTATAAGTATCGGTCACTATTTACCAGTCACCCTATATATGAAATGTACATATAATAAAGAATACTTTTAACATATTTGAATATGATTAATTCAGTCAAATACTTTGATGTCGTTTCGTTTGTGTGTAATACTCGTTTATTGGTAAAAGTGTTCATATTCATTAGGAGTTTCTTTTGTGTTTTGCATTTCAAAGGAGTTTTCTCTGAAGTCACATGTAGGCAAGCTTTGTGACCCCCCCGTCGCCCGAGGGGTTAAGTTATGTAAAACATTCTACATACCTAATTAGTTATTTTTTCAACTGTTTAAAAAAAATCAATGAACTGAGACTTGGGGCTAAGTAATATTCTATTAGAACAATTTTTTAGCCTGTTGTTTTTTTTTTTGCGATGGACAAGTATTATCTTATGACAACTCCCGCCTTTGGGTGGAGCAGGAGATAGTGTCAGACTCTTACTGACTAAAAACCCACCCCGTTCCTTCTAGCCTTCGAACCAATGCACGAGTTCCCTTTCGGACAACCCTGGCCCCGGTAGGCTTCAACCCAGCTGGGCCTCTGCTGTTGCTGACAACTCCTTGAGGCGCGCAGCCTGTTCTGTCCCACTCCAGGGCAAAGGCCACCCTTCAATCCTTCCATCTTTCGCGCGCTTGATGTTCCTCTTGCCAGTTCTAGTGGAACCTGTCTAGTTCATCACGCCATCACCGTTGTGGGCTGCCGACTCCGTCGCACTGCTTCAGGGCACCAACGCTTTTAGAACATTTACATACAAATTACTCTATCGCTAGCTGGTAGAAGCCAGTGGCTTCGCCCATTTGTCACCACATTAACTAAATAGAATAGAATATAATACAGTGAATAGATTGCTTCTAGTCAAGCGTTTTCCATCGTCAGCCACTTATCGTTTACTATCAGGTGAGATAGTGGTCAAACACAAGCCTATCCATAAAAAAAAAACATGATAAATCAATTATTTCTCCTGCTCAGGGTGGAGCGGGAAGAAGTATCACATTTTTACTGACTAAAACCCACCTGTGTTCTTTCCATTGCTCTTTCCATTTTAGGGCCACGGTCACTGTTTCAAAAATTCCCGCAGACGCCAGTAGAACTTGTGCTGGAATAGCATAGAGGATCCTGTTTATCCCGAGACTATATTACCTTCGGATATCATTTTCTACTATCATGTGGGTGAAGCCACTGGTTTCCCCAGCGGCTAGCAATATTTCTTTTAATAGCCTATTTTGAATTTCACCGCAGAGCGATGGCTTCCCTTTTCTCTTTTCAAACCTTGATCGATCTCTGACAGAGTTTACTCCGTGAACATGTTCAGACCGTCACACAACCATCGTCGTGGTTAATCTTGACGGCGTCAACCTTCCTCAGGCGTCCAGTGAGTGACAATCCTTACCCACCTGTGTGGATGCGTGCGTCATGCTGCTTGAGTTATGGAGCGCAGCGTGGTGTTTCTGACACGATTTGTACCCCTAGCCAAGTTGCTAATCTGCAATAGTTAACGCTAGTAGAAAGCTTCAAATGTACGGGAACGATGTCGCTTCATCGCTCAGTCACGTGGTCAGAATAAAAGAATTGGCGGCAAGGTCAACTTGAAGCGACCGACGCTAACAAAACGGTTGTAAATTGGCTAGGGGAGCTGTTCTCTTAACACCTGGTCCTTATACTGCTCTCCATTGCCCTACGACAAATCTTGAATTTGGGCTTAGGTAATTCAGTAAGTAACCAATAAGTCAATAATAATTATCAGAATAGTTATTTATTATACGAGACCGCAAAGTTGCTTTTCAACCGCGTGCTTAATTTTGATGACCAAGCTAGTGAAGGATTCTAAAATTGAATCCTGAGCGTTAGTGAGAGAATCAAAAGTGCACGAGGTGAAAAATCTTTGACGTAACTTATCATCCCACCTCGGCGAGGAAATGACTAAATGCAAAAAAAAAACAAAAAAGTACGGCAAGGAGGTTCCGAGACTGAGTTTTTAATAAATTAAAAAAAGTTGTATGATAATTTTGCCACCATGGAGGTAGAAGTTAATAGGTCTAATGATATTTTGAATTCACAAACTTAGAGCACACGATGTTCTAAATTAAATTTACTTTATCCTTTAGCGGATAAAAAACGGCTTTTGTACTCAGATATCGAAGAACAAAAATACTCTTTCCGAGATGGGGGAATGAAAATGCCTTTTTTACTGTCTACGGATTACCAAAGACTTGCAATCATTTTTGCATCTTTGACATCTTAATAGCATAATCTACAATTTGCATATTTTAGCATAGATAATAATGCAAGAAAATTTCCTCCTTTCAAAGCGTTTGCGGATAAAATTTTCTTGAAGCCTTTTCAAAGAACCTTAGTTTAATGCTATTAACGATACAGCTTTAAGTTAAAAGGGTTTTAAATCTATCATCATAACCATAATCTTGTTCTTTTCTCAATGTTTTAGAGGTCGTCCGGGAATCCGATGGATGCGTGACGCAAAGGACCGGTCATTGTGGTGACGCTTGGGTGAGCCCTATGTCCAGCAGTGGACGTCTTTTGGCTGATATGATGATGATGATTAGAGGTCGTCGCAGTATTTCTTGATAGCTGAAAAGTAATTATTTTTTTGCTGTAGTTGCTTTACAGTTGTTGTTGTTTGGTAGTGATTTTTTCGTTTTCTTGTGCATTGAGACCTTGCTACTTGCAAATTTTTAAGGATACTAGGTCGACGGGAAGTAACAATATATTTTTCACAACGGCATCTAGTCCCAAGCTAAGCAGAGCTTGTGCTATGTGTACTTACTAGGCAACTGATAAACATACTTATATGTTACTAAAAACATACATAATTGGATAAACTACACCCAGAGACAGGACAAATGATTGTGAACATTTGTCCTGGGTAGCAATCGAACCTACGTACGACGTCCAGCATAGCAGTCAGGGCCACTAACCATTAGTCTAACAGGCCATTCAAAAAAGAAAGTGTCATATAATATGTGTTGCGTGTGTCAAACAAAATATGCACTATAAACGGCCTTGAACCTTACCATGACGTGTTAAAATGTCAGTTGTTCGAGCAAAAAAGATGGAGGGAGCTATATACCATATGAAGGATGCTTGGACAGCTCTCCACAAACTTTATAGGCTTAACAACCTAAACAACCTAATAAGACTTTTTTTCAGGAAACGGAATTAAAAAATCAGCCTCACACCATACAAAATTAAAAACTTGATTGGACAATTTGTATGGAGACGCCGATTTTTTTTTCGTTTCCTGAAAAAAAAAACTTGTGGAAGGTTGGAAATGATTCTGATTCTGATTCTGATTCTGATTCTGGTTCTGATTCTGATTCTGATTCTGATTCTGATTCTGATTCTGATTCTGATTCTGATTCTGATTCTGATTCTGATTTTGTTGTTCTGTTTTGTCTACTGAGCAAGCCCTTAAAGTTTGTGGAGGGCTGTCCCTTACACCCTGTATAGCATCTTCCCTTTAACAGTTTAGTTAGGTAATGAAGTGGTTTCATGGTGGGGGCCTTTGTCACGGGCCTTTGTCTTTAGATTGTATTGATAGTTTAATTTGTTCACTGCACAGGGGGGAGGTTACAGCTTCATACCTCCACGCGTTTCTGAGAAAAAGGATTTTGACAGACATAAAGACGTACATACGTCACACATGCAGACTAACAGACGGACAAGAAAATTACCATACAAGGGTTTCGTTTTTTGCCATCTGAGGTACGGAACCAAAAATATTTCTACTTCCATACATCACTGTTAGTTGTCATCTCAGAAATCATTATTCATACAGTCCAAACATCAATCATCCTACTTTTATAACCAAATTCGTTTAAAAACGTTTCTCTTATTAGGATAGCATGGTGCGAGTGACAGTTGTCGGATTTATACAGTCTAGCTACCTATCCTTTTCTCTCAACTTCAAAATGCATATTTTTGTCCTGCTGTCATTCTATCCATGCTATGTAAAAAGACCTTAGTCATTATCCTCATTCTTCCACAACACATTACATGACTTGATTCCGCCATTTCATTTCTACCATCGGACAACTCGACGTACGGCGAGTCCACCTCCATCCACCTTTACGTTGTTGAAATCTCTGCGGTCCGGACTAATCGTTTCGCCTCGTCGCTTATACCGCGTACATCGAAGAACTGGAACAATTTGCATGCTGCGGTCTTCCCTTCCGATTATAATTTGGGTATATTCAAGGCTAGAGTGAATAGGCTCTTAATAAACTAGTGCGCCTCACCATCAACTATTGTATCACTGCTTACCATCAGGTGGGATCGCAGTCAAGGACTAGTTTATATCAGATAAAAAAGGCCAAAAATATAGGTTTGTAAATAAATTCAACAAACGATGTCTTTGGTACACTTTATTAATATAACGACAGCGAATTGCACGTATTTCATCCATTGACATTAATTACAAGGCATTCTGCATATTATATACATTTTTAATTTACCAATTTTTACATTACAAAAATATTTTTAGCCTGACACAGCGCTACTTAAAACTTCCTATAACTAATGACGATACATTTATAGAAAAAAGTACCTTCGTCAATGGGCTCAAAGTTCATTGTCGAACTACATAATTGACGTAAATACTTTTATTCTTAGTTATGACTAATTTATTTACACTAGACATTATTTTTTGGCTATTCTGTACATTTTTTTCGTATACTTATTATTCTATTTACATATAATATTTTGTTTCTTGAATTTAATATTTTTTACAATGGTAATTTGTTTGATCTAATAGTTTAAATATTTCATATTTTATATGAATAAGAAGGGGTTTATCTAACAGTTTTTACAGAATTTTCTTATCTTTAAAATTCCACAAAACAGTTTCTTGAACACAGTTACAGCTATTGATAGGTACATTATAAATATTAAACACAATGGGAGTATATCCCAAACTGCATTATCATAATATTTTGTGAAAATAAAAAGTTCATGAATTTAAAAACACTTAACTACCACAGTTTATTTTTAAATGTCGAAACACCAATTTTTAACACAAATTAAACTTTTCTTCTGAAAGGAGGTCACTGCAATGTGTTACCTGTAACAAAAAAGTAAAAAAGTTATAAAATTAAAGAAAAACGTGAACAAGAATATCTTTAAAAGTTTGGTGTTTTTATTAAAGAGAATTTCTGTTAGAAAAGGGCGAATGTTGCAATGTTATTCGCACCTGGATTTATCGCAGAGGAAGAGAGGTGACAAATTGCTACTTTTTTTTATAAAAAAAGTTAAACCGTGATTTATTTTACTGAAGTAGGCCGGAACATAATTTGTATAAAAAATTTGCTTGAAATTACTTGAATTTTGCTTAAATATATTTGTATTTTGCTTGAATATACTACTTGTACATTGCTAAATATAGAACTTAATAAAAAAAAAATATTAGGTAGGTAAATTATCTAAATTAAAAACTTAATGAGGTAAAGTTATTAGAAAAGAAACTAATTAGTAAAGATCGATTCAATTCAAACTATATACTTTATTTGAACCATTTAAAATAAAAAAATGAAGCTATTTATTTGTTCTAAAGTGTAAACATTGAGTGAGTATGGCACTCTCAATCACTAAAGATAATAAAAATGTAACTGTCACTTCCGACATTCTTCCTGAAAAGAATCGATATTTAAAAAAAAAGTATAGTGCCCAAGGTATTTTGTGCATAAATTTTGCTTTCATAGATTTATTATTAGATCAGATTAGATCAGTGCGTACACTGTGCAAAAGTAAAACAAGTGCATCTTAGATAAAAACATGTGAATAAACCGTAATTGTGATTGTGCTTTTAGATGATTTTAGAAGAAGTGATTTTAAAACAGATTTTTTTAAAAGTTAAATGCTGAATTCATACCAAAAACTTTACCTTTTTCGTTTGTAAAGAAAGCAATACAGGAAGATAAATCTATAATACATACACACGCAATTTGTAGAAAATATAAATAAAAGTTTCTAATCGTTTTATAAAACCCATATGATACACCTTGTATACAATGTTTTATGGGCAACGTAGAGATGCGATCTAAATCTGTACAAACGTGAACTAAAAAACAAATCTGTGCTGTAGATAAGGCGCTTGCTCTCGAGCAGTGCCATAAAATAGTGACTTTCTGAAGCCTACTCCTCAGTAACAAGGTCAATAGGTTTAAAAAAAATATATTTTAGATTCATGTATAATATTATATTATAAATACTTTTTATATTACATTATACATTAAAAAAAAAATATTAACAATATAATATTCTTTCGTTTGTTATCCTTCCAATCAGCTTGGATCTTTAGATACATGTTAACACAAAGAAATGGTTTGCTATATATATATGCTATACATTCTGAAAAACACTTATTCTTCAGAATGTATAGCATATATAAATCAATCAATATTTTACAAGCAAAACATTTTAAAGGACTGCGGGACTCTATTGCGGGCGCAGTACGAGTACGAGTATATTGTGTGCATTTAACTCTCGCCAGACGTTCAAGGGACTATACCCCTTAAATATAAAAATAAAAGTTATTACGTTGGGCCATCGTGTGATGGGTATGGGCCATCAAAGACGCGAGATCAAAACAACTTTCAATAAATATCTTTTGAACATAATATTCTTTCATTATATTTTTTTAGAATTTTTCTATTATATGATTCGCCTTTTTACTTTTTGTTATTTTCCTTCGCTGAATTTTTAAGAGTTCCTTTAAATGAGAAATCTTATTAGTTCTACATTTGTTCGTTTTATTCCCGTAAATGATTGTTACAAACTTTTTATTTTATTTTTGTCGAGAATGAAGTGGTAACATGGTATTGATTCAAATATTTTTTATTAACTAAGGGTTGTGTTCTGAATCTAGTACTTATTTGAATTTAAAATCATGTCGTCATGTAGTTTACGAGTTTATTAATTACAGACAAAATTATAAAAATACAAATCTTTCCTCTTTATAATATTAGTAGGTAAATACGCAACATAAATTAAAATAAAAAATCTTTTTATAAAAAGTAGCAACAAAATTGGATACTAACAGTAATTAGCATTTTTAATATTGATATGAAGAAAAGTGAGAACTAGGTCGAAGTATGTATCACTTTTGTACACGCGCATCGTTTTTTTCCTACTCAACGGTTTTCCCTTTCAGAAGGTATGAAAGGTTTCTAACTTACTAACTTAGAAAGGATTAGAAAAGTTCTTAATAGTTACGATTTTGATGAACTATATTAGTTATGATAAATTAGATGATATATGATAGAGAAAAAAAAACTACTGCCAAATTGCCTGCTTCGTCTTCCCGTACGATTATAATTTAGGCGTCTTCAAGGCTTAAGTGAATAGGCTCTTAGTAAGTTCGTGCACCTCACCATCACCGATTGCATCACTGCTTACCATCAGGTGGGATCACAGTCAAGTATTAGTTTATACCAGACAAAAAAAATACTTCCGATTTTTATATTGAGACTTCCTTAATTCGAAAATCGGGAATTTGTGTTCTCTATTTTCCGTCAATTTTCCATTGCTTTTCAACACAATCATGTTGACTAAAAGAACTAGGCAAACAATAGATATTAAAATATAACATACTCGTAGGTATAAATGTACAAACATACATAAATCCTTTCCTACAATTTATTTCTCTGACTATACGTTGTATAGTATCGAGCCCGGAATGGTAGTAAAATAATAAGATTTATGTTAAAAATCTGTGCATTTTACGTTGTGAATTGATATATTTTATTTGTCGCTTTGCATTTTATTGTACTCTGCTATCTGTATTTGTTCTAAGTATTTCTGTGCACATTAATAAATAAACGGATTGGTGTTATATGTTTTAGCATGGTTTTAAATAAAGTAAAATATACACTGAATATACAGACTATATTACTAACATCATAAACAACAACTTTTGTTCTACGATTTTTGACAAAACGAATGTATTACGTTTTATAAAAAGTATCAAAAAATAAACCTTCAAGATTTCGGTGTTCTATCTAACACATTTAGGAGTAAACTCTCTATTTTGCTTTACCCACCTATGCCTCCAGCGGACGATCCTCGTTCCCTTCCACTTTTTTACTATCGCTTGCTTTGCATAGACTTCGTAACATTGAGAACGTAAAATTTTTTATTTTTTTTTATTTTTATGTATAAAAATCTGATGAACCAATGTTTGGTAAATTTTTAAATTCATAGAACAAAAGTTGTTATTTATGATGTTCTTGACATAGACCTGAGAGGTTGCCAGTATTTTACAAATAACCCTGTATATTAATAAAAGTACAACTCAGATTATGATTGTTTTCAGATTATGAAAAATAGGAACCAGGAATTGGGTCACAATGTACAATAAAAAAAAGTACTGACTAAATTATACATATTTTGAAAATAATTGAGACCAACTTATACTCCGATTACAGAAAGTGGGTTTTTTTTTTTTGTCTCGACTTGGAAAATCATCATTGATGAAACCCGCTCTCCCGCTCGATTACAGAAAGTGGGTAAAACTCGATCACAAAATTGAGCTGAAAGGCTGGAAAGGGTTTCAAACTGAATAATATCACTTCAAAAGTTAAGTGTCTGGTGACTGAAGTGGGGCTAAGGAGACGGTCCAAGAGTGGATGGTTGAGGACGAAATTAAGTGGAGAGACACTCTGACCCTTTGGGAATGTTTTTGTTGAGTTTACTTTGTTTATTTATCATATCTAGCCCCTGATGATATGACTAATAAATTCAGGTCCATTAATTTGGCAAGCATCCCACCCATGATAGGTACGTACAAAATTTAATAGGATCACATTTAATGTGTGTACAGCTAAGAAGAGTGATTTCCTGCTGTAATGTGGGTTATTGTTATTCCATTTATTTATTATGTAAAAAGACAACTTAAAAAATGCACCTAAAAATATAAAATATAGTAGCCCTTCGGCATCGGGAACAGGGTCCAAGCTACCGGTGGTCAGGGCTCCTGAGAGAGGAACCTCCGGACAATACGCGCCGTGTCCAGAAGCACTGCCTTCTGAATCAAGCCCTTGATCCAATTCCTTATTATTATTATTATAGGGGTCTTTAAATTAAGAGTATTTTATTTTTAGCATTCGTCAACAACCATCAGTTGAGATAGTGGTATTTAATGAGCCGAACTATAATAAAAAGAAATGTCAGGGATTCTTTTTGTTGAATCCACCCAAACTAGGTTTTTTTTTTTAATTTTGGCCGAATAAAAATCTCTATTACTGCTTTGGAACATATTATGAATTGCTCAGTTTCTTTAATTCATACTACTTATATATTATTAAGAGAAAAGATTTGTATTTTGAAATGCTTGTATTTCTGTTTGTATTAAATGAACTCAAAAACTACTGGTTTTTAAACTTCGTTCACCAATAGAATGCCACTTTATCATTAAATGACATCAGCTTTATATTTCCTACCTTCACGCAAGGAAAGCCGCTGGCAGAATGATGTTCTAAATATTTCTATTTCCCTCTTCTAGCCTACAAAACGATGTATTCAAAATGTCTGCTGGAGCGACTTTGCGACAGGCGCCTATTCCGATATCTATTCACGGCTTGAACATACGGATACAAGTGACAATTTTAAGCTGTTACTCCAAAGCGTTGAGACATGTGTTTATTTTGTATCTAAATATATGTACGTACAAGTCATTCTTTAAACATATACAAGGTGTAAGGGACAGCCCTCTGCAAACTTTTAAGGCTTGCTCATAGACGAAATTGGATTGTTATTTTCGTTTCCTGAAAAAAAAATTGTGGAAGGTTGTGAAGCCCTTTAAGTTTGCGGAGGGCTGTTCCTTACACCTTGAATATTATTACGGTTGCTGTTAGATAGAAGGTGGCCTTTACCTAGCTATAGAATAAAATAAGCTTGATTAACAAATGGTTGTTAAATATTTGTTCTTTATGGTTTTCCTACGGTAGTTGGTTTTTGGGGCGTGGGAAATTATTTTACTGACTTCTTCGGCTTTAGGGTGAAGCTAGGGCGGCTCAGAATCTTACTGACTAAAAACAAATTTGTTTCCTTTAGTTGCCTTTTGCATTCCAGAGTTTCCTTTTCAGGAAATCCCCGTGGCCTTAGCAGGCATCGGTCCTACTGAGACTCTACGGTTTGCTGATATCCCATTGAGGCTCGCAAGGAACAAGATGCGTCATCGACGACGCGGGTTTAGCCTTTACAGGACGAGCGGACGGTGAGCTACCCATTGCTCGCTATCCACATGCCCTCGCCTACGTTGGTCGGAGATCGCTCAGCGATTCCTGACACCCGGGGCGTTTTTCGTACCATTGATAACTTGTCGTATTAATTTATGTTTATTTAAAGTACTGCAACATCACCTACGTTTAACATTGAATTATTATTATTATTAAATAAGTATCATAAAATATAATAAGTATTCTAAATATTTTATGATACAGAATCGCGTTTGATAATAGAAAAGAATGTAATCAAAATGTTTTCTACGCCGTAATGAAATTAACTATCCATAAAACCTCTGAAATTTAAAATAAAATTCGTTAATGTATGTTTTTGAACTCTATAAACTGCCGATGACTCAATCGAAACATAAAGTTTCACATCTATTTGTTGTAATGTATTTTGGAAGCCGTAACTTTATTTTAAAGCTCGTTATTGTTAAAAGTAACAAAATAAAACCTAAAACTATTTGGATCGTAAATGAAAATATTTTTTTTACTACTCAATAAACGGTTTCGTCTGTTTCTGACAGTTCCCTTTGGAATGTTCGGTACATTTTATAGCATTTATCTTGGAGTCTATTCTTGAATCTATTGTATATCTAAGTATCTCTTTTTTCCGAAGGGTGTATCTATTTTTTTAGTTTACCTTATTTCTCTAAAGGATATTTGTTTTTATTATTTGTAATTTCTACATATGTGAATAAAAAACTTAAATATTTTGTATTATGTACATAGCTATGTTTTTGTATAAATGGTTTAGTTAATATTTAAGTTTTATTCTCCAAATAAAATTAATTATATTATTAGTCCACATATTTGTACCTACTTTCAAAATCCAATTTGTATTCCAGCCTAATGATTTTTAACCGTCCGGTAATCGTCCGGACAGAGTCTGAGTCGTCGATGGTGCGTGAGTGATCCACGTGTCTCAAAGAGATGGTAGCAAAACCGTTGGGGCCCAGCAGGGCCCTCCTGCTCCATCCTAGAGAAGGATATGTCATTGGTTGATTTCCCACCTAAAAAAACCCAATGATTTACTTTACATCGCAGTGTTCCCTTGTTTCCTATTTTTTTTATATTTATTTCAGGTAAAAGTTTTATTTCACGTAAAATTGCCGAAATTGACACCTGTCCTGTGAACTCACGGTTTTTCTATCCCAACACACGGAGTAATTTTCACAGACGAGTTATAGCAGAAATGATATATCAATTTGTCACTCGCAACTCGCGAAACTTTTTAACGAGTGCTTACGCGGCGTCTTACGTGCTGAGGATGTCACAGGTTTAGCTGCCATTTATATAAGCAGTCACCGCACCCGAAGAGGTCGCGCAAAAATATGAAACAAGCTATTAAATGTGTCCGCATCGCTTTGTTTGTCGCCGCATCGCACCCACGTGCGGTTGGTCATGTAGGCTACCGCCATACGATTATCGATACGTATAAGATATCAATTGTTTATTCTATTTGCACCACATCGCTTCGCATTTGCAGACAACTTTAGCAATACTTAGGCATCGTTCACACCACACGTATTGTCTGCTGCCAACTGTGAGTATGGTCACTTTCAGCTCCAATGTGAACGTCGACTCAGGCTGCATTATGCGTTCTCACCAAGCCAACAGTAAAAAACAAAAGAGTAAGCATGCTATGCTACGCGTAGTATAACTGTCTCCGCCCGTGTGGGTTTGAAAAAAACGCCGCTTCAAACTACTTTTTGAGGCAGCCTTTTTTTGTGGCTCGTGTGCGGCGGTGCCGCCGCAAAAAAACGCTTGAAGCCGCTTTAAGCTTCTCCAGTCACAAGTTGTCACGCGTTTGAGCTGTTTTTTTGCGATGGCTTCTTTTTTGTGGCCGCTTCGAACGTTTTTTTGTGGCGTCGTAATTTAGAAGCCCGTGTGCGGGAATCACTGAGATTCAGTGACAACGTAGCACGTAATAGCGTATCACTCGATTTGGTGTAACCGAGAAGTTAATATATATGGAAAAGCGACAAACTGCGCAACGCCCGCTCACAGTCAGCGACTGACAATACGTTGGGTCTGAACAATGCCTTAGACTTATTATTTCTTAGGCTATAAAACTGTTTGGAGTTTTATTTAAAAACTTTCAGTCACCTTTGACCTATGAAGCTAGAAGTATCAATAGCTAGATATGAAGTTGTAAAATATTGAAATATAAAATGAAAATGCAGAAACAGAAAACAGTTTGTTCCAAACGTTCAATGAAATTCAACTCTCTAAAACATGTGTGTATTTTATTGCCCATTTAATCGAACATAACATCGCAAGCTACCTTTTTATTTTATTTCTATTTCATGTTTGTGCACATACTGCGACCTCTATTTAAATAAAAGACAAAAATACAATTCTACTGATATTTTCACTTCATTTTCATGAATAAAATTTATATTTTCTGTTTACGAAAGAGAATTTGTATTAAACAAGTAAATTATAATTTCAGTCTATTCGTTTCTAGTTTGCATTTTATATCGTTGATATAAATAGTAGCCTTTGTTCAAAAGTTCTCATCTAAATAATACTAAAAGATTAAAACTGTAATGACGCCATTCCATTCAACAAAATTAGTTTTGTTTGTCTCCATTTATTTCATTCTCAATTAATATTTTAATACTACAATTATTAAAACTATTTTGAATTTCAATTAAGTATTATGTCGATGCATTCAATTTTATTTCATTGGCCACTGTTGGCAATTACCAAATAGATATTGATTATAATTTAGTAATGAACGCAACGCTCGCAAAGCGTGAGTTCCTGATCAAAGCATTATTAATTATATTAAATACCAGCAATATTTTGCGCTATTTAGTTAATATGTAACCACGTATTTGCTGGCATGAAAGCCACTATCCATTTGATTAAAATATTAATTGGTTAACGCGTCAGTTAGTTTCAAAGCATTCATTTTTTTTTTCAATCAAAACGACGTTTCAACTTACCACTATATCTACAGCGCAGACACGATAGGCTCCTTATCCGAAGTATTTACAGTTTTATCTACAAACATATACATATTAACACAGTCTTCGTTAGGACTCGGGTTGTCCTCTGGCTTCTCATCAGGACTTATGTTATCAACGCCATCATCTTCATACACCTTTAATTTATCGTTGAATTCTATTTTATATCTAACTGAGGGCATTTTACTAACTGTGGAGGTCAAAAGGGACTCTTGCACGGTATCGTTACCGTTACAAGTTTTCTCTGAACGAAACATACCTGTCCGCTCTGACTGGTTGAACTTCCTCTTAGACCTCTTAGTGACCAACGCTCCTAAGCACGGCAGTATCTGCATGAACTCCTTTCTAAAGTTCTCGTTCAACCACGCGTACAGGAACGGGTTGTAACAAGTGGAAGACATAGCGATGAAGTGCGCAACGAAAAATAACACCATGTAATATTTCCAGTCTTCTGCCAACGAATAAAAGTCACTACTTATATTTATTAGGTTCAAAGGCAGCCATGACAACCCAAATATGGCCACCATCGCTATCAACATTCTGTTGGTTCGCCTCTTCCTTTCTCTTTCTGCGTCTTCTTTCTTACTGTTCTTACTCCCAGGCCTCGATTTTAATCTATCGTTTAATTTTATACTAACACATGTATAGCAAAAAGCCATAACAATGAAGGGGACCACAAACTGCATAATAGTAGTAACTGCACCAAATGCTTTACGAATTTGATCTGAGGGCCATTTTTCTGCACAGTAGACATCTTGAAGGGCCATATAGTAGCCATAAGGAAAGGTCACAGATAAAGAGAACACCCAAATGAAAACAATTAGGCAGATACAAGTTTGAATCTTCATGCGAGGTTTGAAAGGATAGATGATGACAAAGAATCTATCTATAGCTATCGAAGTTAAAGTTAACGTGGAAATATAGACGCTGCATCCTTGTGCATAAGGCATAATATGGCACAAAGGGCCTCCGAAGACCCATCTACCGAGGAAAGTGTAAAGTGGTGTAAATGGTACAGCAAACACGCAGAGCAGGATGTCGGATAATGCGAGGTTCGTGATGAAGAGATTAGTGACGGTTTGCATAGCTCGGTTCCTGATCACTGCGTAACATACTAGAGCGTTTCCAAAGATTCCTACTACGAAAATAATGGTGTATGCTGTACAGAAAGCTGCTTGGATCGCTTTATCCTCAATCGGGTCAGTCGTATTGTTTTGGAAATCATCGCTGATAGTGCTGTATGTGCCATTTTCAGTTGGAGTATCGGTAGCCCATAAGTCGGTCGGCATAATTTCTTCTTATTCTTGACTTGTCATCATAAACCATTGAGGTTTGGTATTATCATATTTGGTATATTTTATCTTATTTACCGCTATATGTCGCTGACTTTGTCTCATACTGTTATTGAATATTTGTATGCTCGTTGTGTTTGTTATCTCCGAAAGCAAACATAATAATATTTGAGAATTGTTTACTGTATCCGGTCGATCATTCTTGATTGATGTTTGAAATCTGAAACAAGAGAAAAGATATTTATTATATTTGTTTGAGCGAAATTTCCCAAACAGTTATCGATATTTCCAGTAATGGACTTTAGATGTACATAAAATGTTGGGATCTAGTCTGAAGTTTAAGTGAAGAATAAAGTAATCACAAGAAGGTTTTTTGATATTTTATTTTGGACAAAAAAAAAATGAGAGATATTAAATAATACTCCATATGTTCAAAGTTATTGTTCATAAAGTATTAATACCGGTTCGTAGGGCATTTTATGTCTTAAATTTTGCGAGATATATTTCACACTCGGTAAGTGTTTTGATTGGCTGTAAAAATACTTATGTCTATAAAGTCGGAATGCTGAAGTGGAAACTATAAAACGTGGATTCTAAAATGGATTCTGCCATAAATATGTCTGTAAAATCGATGAAGTGGATTTCTACAAAAAAATATTGTTTCAAATAAAAATATTTTGTGTTATGTGTGTTGCAACATTGTATTTGTAGTCATCTTCACCAATATCATAGATGAGTAACCGGACACAAAATATAGAGGAAGACTATAGATATATCGAGATTTTTTTAAATTATATAACACTTTATTTCCAAATGGAAATAATTATGTATTTAATGAAAAGATCGTTTAAGAAATATTAGAACAGTATTAGTTTACTATCCAGAATGAAGTCCGTTTCTCACACATAAGAGTTTTCAGTCCACAGATTAGAAGAAAAGGCATAACATTTTTGGAATATCCCAAATGGGGGGACTGAAATTATCATTAAAAATTAGCTGTTGTACATCCCATTCTAAGAAACAGACTCAAATATTTACTTCTAACAAAGCAAATTTTCAAAAGGGAAACAAAAACAAAATTGTTAAGACATCATTCCATGTTCTATCCAAACTCATTGGCTTTAGTAATTAGAAAGATTATCCAAACAGATCAGCCTAGCTTCATCAAAGTTAGACACTTTATACTGCCTAGGTAATGGACACTAATTGTTTTTCAAATAGACGGGCTGTTTGTTTGAAAATATGATAAGTTTCGTGGCCTCTAAAAAGAAGGAAAATTTCTAGTTCCGAAACAGTCCAACGATTATATTAATATCGGTACAATATCTAATATAAAAGCTAAATACCACTCACTGATTTAATTTAAATATATACATCTTAACTATTAAATATTATAAATTAATAGGTATATACAAACTTAAAATAATAATATGTACAAACGGATAAAAAAAATGGTTTTTAATACAAACGTTCAACTTTAAAAACTTTTTTATAAAAAAAAAAAATAACCGACTTTACTAAAAAAGTGAATTGGATTTGAGTAGTTCCCTCGATTTCGCCAAGATTCCATCATCAGATCCCAACTTGGTGACTATGGGAAGTATACCCTTTCCAACAAAAAAATAATTTTTCAAATCGGTTGGCAAGCGACGAAGTTATGCGCGAACAAACAAAAAAAACATACAAACATCTGAATTGAGAACCTCCTCCTTTTTTAGAAGTCGGTTAAAAAACTCTATGGCATCGAAAATTCGTCACTGATTAATTACGAAATCTCTCAGAAACTATTACACTTACAAACTTAAAATTTGGCAGTTAGGTTCCTTAAAGGGTGTAAACATCCGCTAAGAACAGATTTTCTAAAATTCACTCCCTAAGGGGATGAAACGAGGGCCCAAAGTTTGGCCGGAGAAACCAACTTTTACGCGGGCGAAACTGCTGGCAGAAGCTTGCAATATTATATTTCTAGGGATTATTTACGTACCAACAAGCGATTATGTTTAATGTCGGTATTATATTTCTATGGATATTATTTACGGGGCCTTGTCAAACATGCGATATAAGCATTTTAGTATATATAATTTTAACGATGATGATGATATGTAGATTAACGTAGTAAGAAAGTAGTAGATAAAACTTTTCTGACAACATATAATACATATTTTTTTCATGGTTGGGAAAAATCATTCAATGACAATCCTGTCTCTTGGGCGGAGCAAGGGATAGTGTCAGACTCTTACTGACTAAAAACCCACTCCGTTCCTTCTAGCCTTCATACCGGGGCTCAAGCTCCCTTTCGGATAACCCTGGCCCCAGTACAACATACATATATGATCTAAAGTTCTGATCAATCATATAAAACACTTATAAAACTGCAAAAACTAGACTCGGTTTCAATTGGTCATTTCATATGGAAAATATTGGTAAGAAATGTGGAAAAAAACAAGTTGATGTAGTATGGAAATATTGTAATTTCCATAATATACCAATTCGATTCGAGGTTTTGATTTAGCTAAACATATTTTTTTAAGAGCATTGGTGGCCGAGTGGTAACAGCCCCGACTTACAAGTTGTAGGTCGCGGGTTCAAACCCTGCCAGGTGCATTACGTTGTGTTATTTATTTCATCACCACTGCTCTCGAAACGGTGAAGGCAAACACCGTGAGGATACCGGCATGTCCTAGAACCAAAAATTCGAAGTCATGTGACATTCACCTAATCGAACTGCACCTGCGTGGTGTGGTGGATTATGGCTCATTCCCTCTCCTAGAGAGGAGGCCTGAGTCCCAATAGTGGGAACATTAAAAAGGATGATGATCATGAAACATTTATTTAATGAGATGTTTGAAAAATAAAGCTAAAATAAGTAAACGAAAAACCAGTCTGCCCTACTGTATTTCAAGGGCACACCGACAATTCATAACAATCTGTGAAATGATATGCCCATTATTCTTCTTTATTCACGAACTCGTGACATCTATAAAAGCCCAATAAATCGCTTCTGTCATTATCATTTTTTTTTGTCTGAAAAATGGAACTGAATATAATGGCTGTGTAAAGTATGTTTGATCTATATAAAGTGACAAAATAAAACTTTTAAAATGGATGTTCAGTTTTATTTTCTCTCATTTATCTTATTTTTAATTTTCTTTCATTAATATTTGCTAGCAGACTAACCCTTTTTTGTTTTAAGTTCTAGTAGTCCATTCTAAGGTTGTCTACCAGATATCGCTGTCAAACAGGAGGGGCCCAGCAACAGGAAAACTAGAACCCCGGTATGAAGGCTAGAAGGAACGGCGCGGGGTTTTTAGTCAGTAAGAGTCTGACACTATCTCCCGCTCCACCCAAGAGCGGGTTTTGTCATAAGATGATTTTCCCCGTCGACAAAAAAAAAAGATATCGCTGTCAGCGATAAGACCGCCATTGTACCTATATATTTAAGTTGAATTTTCTGTAATATTGTTACTATTTTGGTGTACAATAAAGTTTATTTTATTATATTCGATCTCATTTCCAAAAATTTGTGTTAATTTGTACTAATAAAAAATTGTATTTTTATTTAACGATCTTTGAAGTAGAACAATATTTAATTTTATTCGTGTTGCAGTCATTTCAAAAGTATTTATATAAGATAAATTAGTTGTCATAGTGAAAAATGCAACCGTTTTATTTATATGTCTGACTACCGGTTGTAAAAAGAAGATCAAAAGATCTTTCAAAGATAAAACGTGTTCATGAAATTTTGATATGATGAGAAATAAGAATGGTGTGTTAAGAATTTTATTCACGTCTTTATTTTTGTGTTATACAAGTTTATACTGAAAATATTTTTTACATCAGGTATCAATCACAGGCATGATTTTAATAACCCGTGAAAATTTCCTGTTTTTTTGAGAAATATTGAATTTTTTTATTTTCAAGTCGATTGGAGTTGAAAATTTTAGGTGGGTGATTCTTTGATACCGAGAGAAAGCCTCATCCATCTAGCCTAGTTTTTTATTTATTTAAACTTCATGTACAGTAGTGGTACATAGGCGGACTTAATGCAACAAGGCATTCTCTACAATTCAATCAAATCAATCAATCAAACCAATCAATAAATCAATCAGTTCAATTTTTCTTGTTTTTTTCTTTACAATTTGATGTTTTTATTTTCATATCAGTTTTCCGCGATCATTTAATGTATCAAAGGCACTCATTTGCGCACAGTGGCTTACGACGCAAAATAGATAGGTACGAAAACTAGACCAGATGAATGAGACATTCTCTCGGTTTCAAATAATCACTTAGGTCATTTGTCATGGGGTCAGAATGGTTACACAATTAAAAATTTATCGAAGAGTTCAAACAAGAGTGCTGGCTTCTACTTGTCAATCTTTTTCATCTTGCCCTTATCCCATATTACTTGGGGTCGATGTAACACGTTTTTTTTCATCCATTTGGTCCTGTCGCCCGTCAAACTATCACTCCCTTTTTTTTTTTGTCGACGGGGAAAATCATCTTTGACGAAACCCGCTCTTGGGTGGAGCGGGAGACAGTGTCAGACTCTTACTGACTAAAAACCCCGCGCCGTTCCTTCTAGCCTTCATACCGGGGCGCGAGCTCCCTTTCGGACAACCCTGTCCCCAGTAGGCTTCGACCCAGGTGGGCCCCTCCTGTTGCTGACAACTCCTTGAGGCGCGCGGGAACAGTGCGCGCCGTCGACGTCTTGGACTCGGTCCATTACCGGACGATCGGACAGCGAGCTACCCATGGCTCGCCGTCCGCGAGCCCGCGTCTACGGTGGCCGGAAATCGGGATCGGAATCCCGGCGACGGCGGCGAGGGCACCGTTGCCTGATGCGGTCGGCCTCCTCCTTTGCTAGCATTACTGCTTCGCAGAAGGAGGCGACCGCCTGCCATTCCTCCTCGCTCCGGACCATGGCCTCGACCAGGGTCCGGCGCGAGAGGTCTCCGCCGCCGATTGCCCCCACGAGGGCACGGCGATGCTCCGCCCAGGCAGGGCACACCTCGACGGTGTGCTCCATCATGTCCTCCGGGCGTTGCGCACAGTGGCGACACCCGGGCGTCTCTTCCGCTTGAATCCGATGCAGGAACCTCCCGAACTTGCCATGTCCGGTGAGGACCTGCGTCATGCGGAAGGTAAGGACGCCGTGAGGTCTTTCCAGCAAAAACTATCACTCCCTCCCATTTCTTTTTCCTCAAACATCCAGTGCCCCAAAAGAATTTAGATAATAAAAAAACCACGTTGTATTATCGTGGAAAGTGAATAAAATTAGCGACGGAAATCTGATACACCCACTTCCTTGGACATAAATAGATATAATGAATTCAACAGGTCACCAGATGAATGAAAATAAAATCATGGAGATAAATAATAATATTTCCTCAATTAATGGAGAATTTTCTAAAAGATTAACTCTCCTTTACAAACGTAATGGAGAATTTTCTTTCCTTGATTAGATATACTTAATGTTAGTATTAATATCAAGAAGTAATTTTTCAATAAAGGCATTGTTTTTGTCAAATTATTAAATGAGTCATGTATTTCTTGAATTTATTTGGGTCTAAATCATTACAGTGATGATAAATCTATACTAATATTATAAAGAGGTAAAATTTGTAAGTTTGTAAGTTTGTAAGTTTGTATGTAGGGGGTAATCTCTGGAACTAATAATCCAATTCTAAAATTTTTTTTACTGGCAGAAAGCTACATTATTCCTGAGTGCTATAGGCTATAAATTGTTTCTATAGCATGTATATTAACCGAGCTATCACAACTTTTGTCTAGCAAGTCGGAAAAAAATACCTCATAAAATAGAATTATTTGCGTGCGCTGCCTAAACAGTTGCTTAAAATTAAAAACAATGTATGGCTACCTGGTTCGTCTTAATTATTTCTACAAAAAAGTCCGCGGTACCATATCTCTATCTTTTATATTTCATCTTTTATACTTCTTTTATTGCATTAAAAATATTTTTTGTTCGGCATACTTACGTTTGGTTGATTATTTGAGCAACAAAATATTAATTCTTATGACAATAAATTATTTCAGTATCACAAGAACATTATACAGATAAGATTTGCCATTTACAGCATAGCAATTGGTCATACAGTTTCGAAGATAATATAAAATTACTAAAACGCAAAATGCCCCTAGCGTAACTTTCATTGTGCAGACGTTTTACTATATTACGACGTATTTTTTTTTTTATGGTAGGCAAAAATCATCTTATGACAACCCCCGCCCTTGGATGGAGCGAGAGATAGTGTCAGACTCTTACTGACTAAAAACCCACCCCGTTCCTTCTAGCCTTCAAACCAGGGCACGAGTTCCCTTTCGGATAACCCTGGACCCGGTAGGCTTCGACCCAGCTGGGCCTCTGCTGTTGCTGACAACTTCTTGAGGCGCGCGGGAACAGTGCGCGCCGTTGACGTCTTGGGCTCGGTCCATTACCGGACGATCGGACAGCAAGCTACCCATGGCTCGCCGTCCGCGAGCCCGCGTCTACGGTGGCCGGAAATCGGGATCGGAATCCCGGCGGCGGCGGCGGGGGCGCCGTTGCCTGATGCGGTCTGCCTCCGCCTTTGCTAGCATTACTGCTTCGCAGAAGGAGGCGACCGCCTGCCATTCCTCCTCGCTAAGGACCATGGCCTCAACCAGAGCCCGCCGCGAGAGGTGTCCGCCGCCGATCGCCCCCACGAGGGCACGGCGATGCTCTGCCCAGGCAGGGCACACCTCGACTGTGTTCTCCACCGTGTCCTCCGGGCGTTCCGCACAGTGGCGACACTCGGGCGTCTCTTCCGCTTTAATTCGGTGCAGGAACCTCCCGAACTTGCCATGTTTTCTGAATCGCGGTGTTAAGACTTTCTGTGGATTGATGACCCTCTCGAATTATTATGCCCACGTTGTCGTTAGTTGGAGTTCTTCTGTCAGTTGCTTATTGGTTTCGGTTGTTTCGTTCGTACGGTTGTTGTTGTTGATAGATACCTCATAATCGAAAATATCGTAATTTCGTTGTACGTTTTTGTATGTTCGTAGTTTCGTACTTCGTTCTATCGTAATAATCGATACGAGTTATTCGATATTACGATTGTTTTGTTTTGTAAAGGCGGACGGTGTTCGAGTCGCTCTCCTTTTGTTCATAATTGTTTTCAAGTCTGTGCGTAGTTTGTTGAGAGCATGTCTAAAAGGAAATCTCAACTGTCCCGGCAGACATCACAGACAAGAGCCGCTCGAGTACGCCGTACGGAAGAATCTGCCCCTGAAAATGAGCAGCGCCTCTCGAGAAATAGAGAATATATTTCGCAAGCACGCGCTAGAGAATCTAGCTCCGAGCGCTCACAGCGCCTCGCTAGCCAAAATGTGAGGACATCGCGGGCCCGTGCTCGAGGAACTAGCGCTGAACGTGCGCACCGTCTATCTGAGTTAAGGCAGCATGTCTCTGAGACAAGGGATAGGGAGACTAGCGCTAAACGCTCGCGGCGGCTTGGTAGGCAAAATGTCATAACATCGCAGGCCCGTGCTCGGGAATCTAGCGCTGAACGTGCGCAGCGTCTAATCGAGTGTAATCTTATTTTAAAACAAGAAATTTTCCGCGGACGAAGTCGCGGGCAGAAGCTAGTATAATATAATTCACGGAACTTTTGGTACTAATACAGTACCTAAAGTTCCGTCTGCAGCTTGTGGAAAATTTAAAAGAAATCAATGAATTGAGACGCTGGAATACAGTGTCAGCGTTTACATGAATTTAGATGTTTCCACCGATTGTAAATATCTCATGGCACGTACCCATTGTTACATAAAACGGTAAACGTCAATCTAACGAGACGTTAACTCGATTAAAATAAATACATAAACCTAAATTATTCTTCATCATTATTTATTTCAGTCGTAAAAATTGTCGACATATTCTATGTAACTTGTATCAATCGGACCTTCATTTAGACTTTATTATGTTTGTATTGATTCCAGATGTGGCTGCTTGGAAACTTGCCAACGTTACAGTTTGTACACCAAATAGTTAAAGAAAATAAATAAAGTTATTTTCATATCAATAATGATTGATAATGATGAGATAAATTATAATTGAATATCGGTTGAGTTATGGCTTGGGGAGAGTTCAGTCGGAAAAGTTAGTTTGAAAGACTTGACTGAGTCGCCATAACAGTGAATGAAACTCTCGATAAAGTCAATCAATCAATTTGTCAACAAGTAACACAGTCTAACTGAAAAGATGGTTCGATTGGTAGGAATAAGTTGGAGGATATGACTTGGAGTATAAAGGTGAATCCTGGATGGTAATCCTTGCAATTTTGGTAGCGACATAAAAAAAAAACCATAGTAAAGATCAAAACAGGAAATGGGTACATTAGACTTTATCCATATTAATATTTACTTTCACCCACTCTGACCTCATGTCCACACACACAATTACACATGCACACTTAAAAAATTTGTTCAAATATTTTTAGTTTAATATTTTACAGTAATTTTTGTTGCACTCTCAAACTTGTCTTCAAGACAAGAGTGAATAGGATTTTAATAAACTAATGCAACTCATCATCTACAATTGCATCACTGCTTATCATGAGGTGGAGCCGCTGTCAAGTACTAGTTTATATCAATAAAAAAAACTTGTTTTCTGCCATGATTATAAGATGTAACATACTTTTAAATAAAAGGTTTTTGACAGCACAACACACCCTTCAAAGTCTCAGGATCTTCTAGTTTAGGAGTAATGGTTTTCTTAATCTGTGTGACCTTTAAATTCACTGAAGTATGCACTTTATTTTTTTTAGGTTTCTGTATAAATAAAGCTTATTATTATTATTACAAAGAAGCTATTGAAACTCCCAAAAGGATCGTAAATATTTATTTGACCACGGAGCCTAAAATTAACTTATCATACAGATTGCTGCGACTGCTACCGTCAAAATATATCCTACCAAAATACTGAATGAACTTTATATGACTAAATATATTCACTTTCAAATGACATTGTTAAAGTAGATACTGGGGGAAAGAGTTTTATGCATATGAATGAAGATAGTGACATTGTAATGAAATGGATAATCAAAAAATTCGACGGCGAGTATCTTTGAAAAAGTTTTCATAATTACGTATCAAAAATCTATCTATACTAATATTATAAAGAAGAAAAAAATTTAGTTTTGTGTGTATGTTTGTAATGACTCAAAAACTATTGCGCTGATTTCAAAAATTCTTCATTATTGGAATGCTGCATTCACCCTGAGTAACATAGGCTATATTTATTGCCGGTGCGAAGCCAGGACGGGCTGATAGTACAATATAAAAGGACAAACTGATAGACTGTCATATCAATGCACAGCCGAAACTCCAGTGACATATAAGTGCATATGTCACTGGAGTATACGAAGAGAGACATATAACACTACACGACATTCAGCGACTTGTAGTTTTCAGTAATATCTTAACCAAAAATGCCATTAAGATCGATCCATAATCACAAAGTTATATCCGATTTAATAACTATAATAACATGGAATTTGAATATACAAAATTGGTGGAATGAGGATATATCAGGGTTTTTACTCAGCTATGCATCCCATCAAAGCGAACCGACAGACGTTGAAGAGTTCCATGATCTATATCTGAAGTTATTTAGCATATCGTCACCAAATTGAGGTGATCTGGGGAAAATACTAAGTCAAACAAAAAAATATATAATCGGTTAATATTAGGCGACAATATTGCAGCAATGAACAAAAACAACATTCACTTGAATTGTGAACCTCCTCTTTTTTTTGAAATCCGAATTTGGATCGGTAATCTACTGTAAGAAAATACTTTTTCAGACATTCAACCTTTTTTTTCTGACACAACAAAACAAAATAGAACAGTAAAAACTTGATTTATTTGAATGAAACTCAAACAGACAGATTATAAAGAAGCATTTAAAAGAAAAACACTCCTAGAGTTTATCTCACTATAATGGGATCCATTCATAGGCATCTTAAATACAGACTTGCTCAAATTGACTGCAGATAAATACGGCAGACAAGCAGCTGTTGTAAATCACAATTTAATTATGTGGACCGTGGGATGTGATTGTGTAAGACATGTATTCTTGACAAGAAATGAAGTAACTTAGATTTAAATAAAATGAAATCGCACGACGGGGTCGCGGCAGACCAAGAACGAGATGATAGATTAGATGTCTTCCTTGGGAATTGGCAAGATGTGGCTCTAAAAACAGGAGATAATGGAAGGAATGGGGGGGGGGGAGGGCTTTGCCCAGCAGTAGGATAGTATAGGCTAAACATAATAATAATAATTATATAAAAATCTCACAAGCATTTGAATACAGTCTGGGAAATGGATTTTTTGTAACTTATGTTATACTAGCGGCCCGTTCTGGCTTTGCACGGGCAATAAATATAAGTTTTTGGGTTTATTCATTACAAACATATACACAAAAATACAAATTTTCCCTCTTTATAATATAAGTGTAGATTAATATAAACTTTTAGATAAATCGGAATCCCGGCGGCGGCAAGGGCGCCGTTGCCTGATGCGGTCGGTCACCTCCTTTGCTAGCATTACTGTTTCTCAGAAGGAGGCGACCGCCTGCCACTCCTCCTCGCAGGTGAAATAGGGGTTAAACACGAGCTTATCAGTTATAAAAAATCCTCGTTCTTAAGAGCCCTTGCTTTGGCGAGGCCTTTTCCGGTGCTAGGACGTGGGCGAAGGCCTACTAGATCAATGCCTTGGCCATTCATATTATAAACTAGCTGTTCCCAGCGGCTTCGCCCGCATGATAGCAGAAAATTATCCTAAAGGAACATACTTCCGGGATAAAAAGTATACTATGTCCTATTCCAGAACATGGTCTATCCGTTACCAAGTTTCATCAAAATCGGTTTTGCCATTTAGGCGTGAAGACGTAACAAACAAACTCACTTTCGCTATTATAATATTAGTAAGGAAGCGAAGGTTTGCATATATGTTTGTTACTACACTTTCAAACTGGCTTAACGGATTTCGATAAAATGACAAGATATACTATGTAGCACGTAAGATTATCCCTGGAGTAGTCTGTGTGAGATTTTTTATTTCACGCGGTACTAAATGAAGGTGACTCAGTTTTTCCTACGTACTTCAATATTTACAAAGACACCTGCTACAGGTAAAAAGTTAACAAAATATTAATTCCCCGAATACTCGTCTAATTTTACATCTATACTAATATTATAAAGAGGTAAAATTTGTAAGTTTGTAAGTTTGTATGTAGGGGGTAATCTCTGGAACTAATAATCCAATTCTAAAATTTTTACTGGCAGAAAGCTACATTATTCCTGAGTGCTATAGGCTATAAATTGTTTCTATAGCATGTATATTAACCGAGCTATCACAACTTTTGTCTAGCAAGTCGGAAAAAAATACCTCATAAAATAGAATTATTTGCGTGCGCTGCCTAAACAGTTGCTTAAAATTAAAAACAATGTATGGCTACCTGGTTCGTCTTAATTATTTCTACAAAAAAGTCCGCGGTACCATATCTCTATCTTTTATATTTCATCTTTTATACTTCTTTTATTGCATTAAAAATATTTTTTTTCGGCATACTTACGTTTGGTTGATTATTTGAGCAACAAAATATTAATTCTTATGAAAATAAATTATTTCAGTATCACAAGAACATTATACAGATAAGATTTGCCATTTACAGCATAGCAATTGGTCATACAGTTTCGAAGATAATATAAAATTACTAAAACGCAAAATGCCCCTAGCGTAACTTTCATTGTGCAGACGTTTTACCTATTTTTTTTTTATCGTGGGCAAAAATCATCTTATGACAACCCCCGCCCTTGGGTGGAGCGAGAGATAGTGTCAGACTCTTACTGACTAAAAACCCACCCCGTTCCTTCTAGCCTTCAAACCAGGGCACGAGTTCCCTTTCGGATAACCCTGGACCCGGTAGGCTTCGACCCAGCTGGGCCTCTGCTGTTGCTGGCAACTTCTTGAGGCGCGTGGGAACAGTGCGCGCCGTTGACGTCTTGGGCTCGGTCCATTACCGGACGATCGGACAGCAAGCTACCCATGGCTCGCCGTCCGCGAGCCCGCGTCTACGGTGGCCGAAAATCGGGATCGGAATCCCGGCGGCGGCGGCGGGGGCGCCGTTGCCTGATGCGGTCTGCCTCCGCCTTTGCTAGCATTACTGCTTCGCAGAAGGAGGCGACCGCCTGCCATTCCTCCTCGCTAAGGACCATGGCCTCAACCAGAGCCCGCCGCGAGAGGTGTCCGCCGCCGATCGCCCCCACGAGGGCACGGCGATGCTCTGCCCAGGCAGGGCACACCTCGACTGTGTGCTCCACCGTGTCCTCCGGGCGTTCCGCACAGTGGCGACACTCGGGCGTCTCTTCCGCTTTAATTCGGTGCAGGAACCTCCCGAACTTGCCATGTTTTCTGAATCGCGGTGTTAAGACTTTCTGTGGATTGATGACCCTCTCGAATTATTATGCCCACGTTGTCGTTAGTTGGAGTTCTTCTGTCAGTTGCTTATTGGTTTCGGTTGTTTCGTTCGTACGGTTGTTGTTGTTGATAGATACCTCATAATCGAAAATATCGTAATTTCGTTGTACGTTTTTGTATGTTCGTAGTTTCGTACTTCGTTCTATCGTAATAATCGATACGAGTTATTCGATATTACGATTGTTTTGTTTTGTAAAGGCGGACGGTGTTCGAGTCGCTCTCCTTTTGTTCATAATTGTTTTCAAGTCTGTGCGTAGTTTGTTGAGAGCATGTCTAAAAGGAAATCTCAACTGTCCCGGCAGACATCACAGACAAGAGCCGCTCGAGTACGCCGTACGGAAGAATCTGCCCCTGAAAATGAGCAGCGCCTCTCGAGAAATAGAGAATATATTTCGCAAGCACGCGCTAGAGAATCTAGCTCCGAGCGCTCACAGCGCCTCGCTAGCCAAAATGTGAGGACATCGCGGGCCCGTGCTCGAGGAACTAGCGCTGAACGTGCGCACCGTCTATCTGAGTTAAGGCAGCATGTCTCTGAGACAAGGGATAGGGAGACTAGCGCTAAACGCTCGCGGCGGCTTGGTAGGCAAAATGTCATAACATCGCAGGCCCGTGCTCGGGAATCTAGCGCTGAACGTGCGCAGCGTCCATCTCATTTAAGGCAGCATGTCTCTGAGACAAGGGATAGGGAGACTAGCGCTGAGCGCTCGCAGCGGCTCGCTAGGCAAAATGCCATAACATCACAGGCCCGTGCTCAGGAATCTAGCGCTGAACGTGCGCATCGTCTAATCGAGTATAATCTTATTTTAAAACAAGAAATTTTCCGCGGACGAAGTCGCGGGCAGAAGCTATTATTAAATAAATGAGTGAGTGTAATCCAGTCGACGCCGTCGAGTATCACATTTAAATCATTTTACACTCCCGTAACCCCAAAAATTTGAGAACATTTATAAAATTTCATTCGAAACATACGAGTATGTACAAGAGTTTATTTAGAAAATAACAAAATTGAAGTATTGAATATTATAGACCTAACTTTCTAGTTCTAGGAAAAAAGGCTAGATGCTGAGGAATGTTAGGTCTCTAATATTCAGTGTCTGGAATGCAAAGAGCAAATGAAGGACACAAGTACATTTTAGTCAGTAAAAGTCTGATATAATAAGCCTCATTTAGCTTAAAACGACTAAAAAAAAATTTTGACGTGTAAAAGTGTTTTTAAACTTATTTGTACTTAAAATAAAGGACTTTATTTAACTTCTTCAACAACAAATAAATTTAACTTGACTTAATTAAAACTAATTTAAAAAATAAAAATGAAACCCTAAAGAACTAAAAAAAAAAAAATTGTCAATTTAAAGTAAGGCGTCGTAAAATTCCTCCACATCGCTGTCGACTGGTAATGTACCCAAAAGACTGGCGGCATTGTCACGCTGAATGGCAATGCTTATCCTTTCAAAAATAAATATCGTTTATCATCATCATCATCATCAGCTTAGAGTGGAAGAAAAGATTTGATGATTCCTTACCTAAAATAATATCAATGTTCCAATATTTTTAAGTTATTTCGTTAATATAATCTGCTAGACTCACGGAATAAAGAAAAGTAGAGGAAGTGCCTCTTAGATATCGCGCGTGTGTCAACAGCAGACGAGATTCGCCTATTACATGTGCAGGTGAATATGGCATCTATTTCAAAGGCACTAGCGTTCTGAATAGAATAAATTGGTTACAGCGCCATCTAGCGTTGAGTAGCCGAACTCGTTGTAAATTGGTTAAAACTTCTTTATTGTTCGTGTCATGTCAAATAATAACAACTTTTTTACGTTGTAATAAGACCTAATTTATGAAAGCAATAAGAATATGATTTGTAAAAGTTAAGTTTGTAATTCGTAGCTTCGTAGCCAATCATATTACGGTTTTTTATGTATGTAATGTACAATTTGATTCGCAAATGTGTGAGTTTGGCGACACTGGTTCCCGTGCTTAGCCACGTTAGGGGCACTTCTACTTATATTTTCTGTTCTGTGGCTAGACTGCTTTAGATCAAACAAACAAAGTTTACACAATTAATACGCGAACGCAGGATTTCTCTTTCTCATTGTCTTTCTATTGTGTCTCTAATTACAGTATTCGAAAACTAAAACAATCTAAACATTCAACTCTAAAGTTATTTAATACATATTGAAAAAATTCGACGTAATATAATATTCCACAACTATCACACAACACCGTCTAGTCCCAAGCTAAGCAGAGCTTGTGTTATGAGTACTAGACAACTGATAAACATACGTATATATTTCTAAATATATACGTATTATAGATAAATTATATCATTTTTTGTTTGTTTTCTTTTTTTAGCGTAGTAGTCAGGGTCACTGGCCACTAGAACAACAGGCCAATCAAATTTTCGATGTTTTCAGTTTATTAAAAAAGACTTAACAACGCCAGCCCAAACCCCTAGACCTAGAACGCTGAAGTATTGCACAGAAGTTTTTTTTTTAATCTACACTAATATTATAAAGAGGTATTTTTGTTTGTTTGTTGGAGGTAATGGAAATTCTTCCACTATACAGGGTTATTTGTATAACACTAGCAACCTCTCAGGACTATGTTACTAACATCATAAACAACAACTTTTGTTCTATGACTTTCAAAAATGTATCATATTTTAGTTCATCAGATTTTCATACAAAAATAAAAATATTTAAATTGAACGTTCTAAATGTTACGAAATCTATGCTGGCGTGTCAATTACCAAGTGTAGAGTACACGAAAATGGTGCGAATGCTTGTTAGGGTAGGTGTGATGACAATGTTTCGGAAGCCTGCTTACTATTACTATGAGAACAGTGTACAGCGGGCGTAGGTAGGTACAACAAAATACAGAGTTGAAATGTGTTAGATAGTTGGGGCCAGGGTTATCTGAATGGAAACTCGAGCCCCGGTATGAAAGCTATAAGGAACGGAGTGGGTTTTTAGTCAGTAAAAGTCTGACACTATCTCCCGCTCCACCCGAGAGCGAGGTTTGTCATTAGATGACTTTTGCCCACCGAAAAAAAAAATGTGTTAGATAGAACAACGAAATCTAGAAGGTTTGTTTTTGGTAAATGAATGTTTTGTAAAAAGTCATAGAACAAAAGTTGTTGTTTATGATGTTCTTAATTAGCACGTAAAAGATTGCTTGTGTTTTACAAATAAACATGTATATTCACACTCAACTCTATCCATTACGATAAAATTTTGCGTCCTCGGTTTCAAACAGCACAAAACCACTTTCAAGATAAAATCATGTGATATTCATATTTATATAATAACACGCTTCTACCCCTCACCAAACAATTTACAGTCCTCATGTTGAAAATGACGTGGGAGTAAATAAGCTCATAAGTGAAGCAATAACGAGTAAATAACAAGGGAAATGATATACACAATGAATAAACGCCTCAGGCAATGATTTATCTTGAATATAAATTATGGGACCCTTTTCACTTGAGCCGGTAGCCGCAAGAATCTGTTACCACAGAGCATTGAATGTCTAGACAGGCACTTCATCTTCTTTATGAAGAGCCAACTGTTAATTTATAAAATATTACCAGCCCATTAGACGACGTTATTTGGGTAATTGACTTATATTTTTTATTATTTATTTATTTAGTGCCAACCAGTATACATAACACATATAAATTAAATGCACACAGTCATTAATAGAAGCAAAACAATAACGCTTAGAACATAAACATAACACAATATAATGGAAATCATGTAAAAAATAATAGTAATCTATAGTAATATTATAAAGAGGAAATATTTGTATTTTTGTTTGTAACGTATAAACACAAAACCTTGAGAACCGATTTTAAAAATTATTTCAGTACAAGAAAGGTATTATATTATATTTATATTGTCACTGAGTAACGTAGAAATTTTAGATATATTATATTAATAAATATTAGGGTTCCTTACTAAAACTGCAGTAAGATAACCCAGAGTGTAAATAAATTTCCTTACATCGCCTGCGCAGCAAAAACTATTGTTAATAGAACAATACAATGTGCTACGATTTTGTCACTTCTTTATTTACAAAAAACTTTAGCGACATCATACGTCGTGACTATTTTAGTTATGTCACAATAACTACTTTATTTTATTAAAAAAATACATATTTATTCGTCGCCTCTAGAAAAGGCACTTTTTTGATGCCGAAGTGGCGTTCTTTGCTCTATGGGAATTGGTTATGGAATGTGATGGATTTTAAGATGTTCCCTGCCTGTCATTGGCTGAATATTTTTGGTTACTTATCGTGCTGAAAATAAATGACGCTCGAAGACTGAAGCGGAAATCCCTTGTGTAGTAGAATATTGAAAACAGATATGAAAACAATCGAATTTTTGAGAGCTTCTCTATCTTTGAGGAAATTGGATTTTTATAATGTAGAGAGTGATGGTTGAGTTTATGATAAGCATAAGTATAGCATAATGGGCCTTGTAATGTTCCTATTGCTGGGATCTAGGCCTCCTGTCTAGCAGAGGGAAAGGGTCGTAATCCACCACGCGACCCTAGTGCGGTTTGATGGATGTCACATGTCTTCGAATTTTTGATTCTAGGACATGCCGGTTGCAGGCACAATGTATTTTTTCACCGTTTCGAGAGCAGTGGTGATGAAATAAATTACACAACGTAACGCGCTTGGCTGTATTTGGTCCCGTGGGACCTACAAGTCGCAAGTCGGGGCCCTGACCACTCGGCCACCGCTGCTCTATGATCTTCTTCTTCTTCCTGCTTTATCCCATATTACTTGAGGTCGGCGCTACATGATTTTTTACAAACTTTTATATAGTTTCAAATGTTTGTCTGTAATCACATCTTGTAAATTAAATTTGACCCACTTCCCGGTTACCGATAGAGCTAAATCAGATGACAACGCAAAATTATTATAACATGGAGCTGATCTGATGATGGGACCGGAAGGTGGCTATAGGAACTTGGTAGTTAAACGACACAGCTCCATCGAGTTTGGGCTCGTATGATTCGTCTTGATGTGTATAAATTAAATAGGTATACCGAGTTCTAAAAGTTTGCTATGAAAAAAACATTTTCACTAAAAGCTTGTTTCCATTCTGTTCTGTCACCCGTCACACTGATATGGTGTGCAATTATGATTGATTGGCAAGCCCAGCTGTGCTGATGGAAATTACATAAATGTACATCGATGATTAATAACTTCAACCACTAGCCGATACTAAAACTGATATTTTTGAACAGCAAAATATTTTTAACTTTTTAATCTTTTGACTGGCCTGTTGGTCTAGTGGTTAGTGACCCTGACTGCTATGCCGGAGGTCTTGGGTTCGATTCCCACCCAGGACAAATGTTTGTGTGATGAGCATAATCATTTGTTCTGTGTCTGGGTGTAATTTATCTATAATATGTATGTATTTAGAAATATATAAGTATGTTTATCAGTTGTTTAGTACCCATAACACAAGCTCTGCTTAGCTTGGGACTAGACGGCGTTGTGTGATAGTTGTGGAATATTATTATTATAATCTAACTTTTTATTCGTCATTTTCCTGTCCTTGTACGTCCTGTCACCGGTCATACTATCACTAATTCCCTTTTCTTTCATATCGCCCCTTTCATAATCCGTCCATTTCTTCTTTGGCTTCTCTCTCCCTCTTCATCCATCCACATGTATACCCATAACTCTTTTAGTGTATGTTTGGATGAAGCAAGTGCTCTACTTTAAGCGGGCACTTAGACTTAAGATTGACGTGTTTGCTATTACATGTACTAGTGTACTCATTGTTATAGACCCAAATAAAATATTCGTCCCTCCTCTTTACATGACCACACTAAAACAATTGATTCCCATTCAACTTTTCAGGCACTGGCATCACTTTCAAACTTACTAAAATACTCATTTCTCAGTTTATCTATTATCGTCACACCATTCTCATCTCTGCTACATGAAATCTCCTTTCATCTTTCATTTTCACAACCCAACTTTATAATCCATATTACACACGATTTACGATCCATATTACAGGTATCTTACTGTCCCCGCACACGGGCTCAAAAAAACGCTGCCACAAAAAAACGCCAGAAGCGGTCACAAAAAAACGCTCGAAGCCGCCGCGAAAAAACAGCTGAAGCGCGTGACACCTTGTGTTCGGAGAAGCTTCAAGCCGCTTCAAGCGTTTTTTTGTGGCAGCACCGCCGCACACGAGCCACAAAAAAGGCCGCCTAAAAATGAAGCTTGAAGCGGCGTTTTTATAAAACCCGTGTGCGAGGACAGTTACTGTGTGTTAAATAACAAAATAACCATGGCAATAATCAAATACCAGCTGAAATTGTAGGCGACCACTTACAGGCGTAAATGCTTCAAACAAAAAACCTTTTGAGCGATAAGATAATAATAAAAAAGTTTACCATGAATCCCTCGTTCACCTAAAACCGGCGAACACTGATAAATCAATGATGGATGTAAACGTTACTATTGCTACCGAATTTTATTACGTCAGTAGGTTAAAATGTTTGAGGGCCATTTTTTTTTTTGTCGACGGGGAAAATCATCTTATGACAAGACCCGCTCTTAGGTAGAGCGGGAGATAGTGTCAGACTCTTACTGACTAAAAACCCCGCGCCGGTCCTTCTAGCCTTCATACCGGGGCACGAGCTCCCTTTCGGACAACCCTGTCCCCAGTAGGCTTCGACCCAGCTGGGCCCCGCCCTGCTGCTGACAACTCCTTGATGTTTGAAGGCCTTGGTTTCAATTATCATTTCACTTCATTCACCTCCGTAGAATCGATAACTTGACTCTGAGGACTTCAATTGAGATCCTTAACCGGTAAATGCGTGTATGTTATGAATTTAGATTAGGTGGAGCGACAATCTTCAAAAAAAAAAGCCACTTTACGATACCCCTAAGCAAGAAAGACTAGAGTCAAATTTCTAGGTTTCTGAATATTCATTAACGACTCTCAAAATTCTATTAATCCAGCCAGAGAGTGGCATTTTAACAAAAAGCTTTACTTTTTACCTTGTTGTAAATTAGAAAGTTATTAAATATCATAATCGAAAATATATACAAAAAAAAAAATTGAATATTTCAATTTCACGGGCTACCTTCAAGGCTAGCACGTAAAATAAATTTTTCTTTTAGAACGAAAATTCTAAAGAAAGACCATCTCAGCCTTCAATCTGCATGTTTCTCATATGATTTGACCATTACATGTTTGCTGTATGGGCTTTAAAAGAAAATTTGACCCCTGGGTTTTTTCAGTGTTTCTTCTCAGGGTAGACACTAGTCAGCTAGGAAATACCGGCCTCATCTAGTTTAAGTTGACGAAAAATTGACGTGAAAAGGGTTTTTAAAAAACCTATTGGCAAGATAAATATCACTTAAAGATTTCTCTTTCTTAACTGAAAAATCAATCGAATGCTTAAAAGACAGTTAAAAAAAAACATTTTTAACTGTACATCAAAAATCTTATTTATCACTAAAAATAAAATTGTATACTAATGGACTGAGTGAAGACGTCACTCGCCAACGGAAATGCAATATCGTCAACCACGAACACTTTGTTAAGAGTGAACGACACAGAGGAGGAGGAGGGAATAATGGACTTTAGGTATCCCAACTCGGGCGTTAAAAGGATTGCCCGCCAGTCCTCTTTTCGTTTGAGCTGATTGAGCGAGCAAAGCGAGCGATCACAAACCCGCAATCCCCATGGTGGTATTTTTTATTAAAGTCAGGTGATCAAAAAAAAAGTACTACGATAATAGAGCTAGAGAACATCAAGCGATACATCCCCTCGTATCGAACCGATCTGGTGATGAAGCGGGAAGGTAAATAAATCTAATCTAACCGTGTTTGGGGTTATTAGAATCGTTTTGAGATGCACTCTGGCTATAAGGTATTTAAGTTCGGCTGAAGGGTACTTTTTAGTGTTAGTACCATAGTTATAGTAATTTTTAAAATTAAACCGACTTCAACTTAAAAAAACACTGAAAAGTAGAAAATATTTCGGAAGTCGGTGTTAAATAACGAAGAGACAAAACTATCTATATAGAAACACCGACTTCGGAAATTAAAATTATTTTCTACTTTTCAGTGTTTTTTTACATTGAAGTCGGTTTAATTTTTTTTTTTGTAAAAAGTTTTTTTCTATTAGTATTTTTTTTTAAACGAAGACATATTTTGTAGTAGTAAATAGAAATACTCGTAGATCAAGAACAGTTAAATACTACCCGTTTTTAAATACCTTTTACTCCTACATGTTCTCGTCCCGTAATTCCTTTCTCCATTAAAGTGTGGACATAAAGTTTATACCGTCTACTATCTATAGATAGTTCTGTCTCCGCCTCATAAAAATTTAATGCCCTGCATTTTATGTGTTAAGTGCGCAAGGGTGCACTTTTATACAATTCACTAGGTCCCAATGGTGGGGGAATACGACACTTTTTCTTTGATAAGAATTCTAGAAAAGTAAGTCTACAATACTATTACTTACAATAGTCTATTTTTACCCGACAACAGCAAAGCCAAACCAAAGGAGGGTTATGATTTTGACAGGCTATGTATGTATGTATGTGAGTATGTTCGTCTGTTCCCTCATAGCTCTTAATCTACTTATCGGAAATCGACATATGAAGTATCGTTAGAACCATCTTAATTCAGAAAATCCGTAGTCACACGTTACAGGCACCAACCGAAATACTTTAATAACGTATGACTACGGATTTTCTTCATAATCTGTTCTTGTTTTTTCAGTTACCTTGTTTATTTCATCATCCTGAAAAACTTGTTTCATACTTTTTCAGTGTCGTTTTTTTTGCCGTAGTCGGGTTTTAGTTTTTTCTTCTTTTTTTTTTTATTTAAACAATTTTTAATCACTATTTTCTTTAAAAATTACTTAGTGGTAATTACTATATTTTTCTAACCATATTTGATTATTATAGGTGAAATTATATATACCCTGCAGTTTTACTCATGCTTTTGGATACTACCTCAGTTTCCGTGGGTCATTGCGTAATGTTATACAATCTATATTATGGGCTATCTAAGATTAAAATAGTGTTTCAATTCGACCCCTGGTTAGGTAAGTTTGTTTTGTTATTAATATCCAACTCTCCCGTATTATCAGGAAAGAAAATAAAGAAAGAAAACAACAAAGAAGATCAGAACAAAGATGGCCCAGTTCAGAGTACGTTGTTAATAGCTTAAGCCGCTTTGTTAAAGAGATTAAGTTCAGCTGAGTGCGCGGCTTATTCCTGGTTAGGTATAATAAGGTTGAGAAAACTATATATTCGTTCATAATAAGATAATTGGAGATGAGAAAATGTTGCCATCAACCTCATTATAATATTAATCGATGATGATGTAGTGTTTGTCTATTTTTATTCGATTTATTAAAAATTGTTTATTGGTTGTGAAGAGTGATGTCAGAATAAAGATGTACTCGTGTATGTGACATGCGGAAGTTTCCATACTGGATTGAGTGGAATGTTTTTTTAATTGAGTAAAATGGTTATTTAATATTTGAGCAAAATACGAAACGGTGCCGCCGCGCTGCGCCGTGAGAAAATATCATTGTCCGTTTTTTTTTTTAACCGGATAGAAATAGATATTTCGAGCTATGAGTTAATCTTGTTTGGTTAAATGAGAATAAAAGATAAGATATATTTTCACTAGATTTCGTGGAATTTGTATTATAACGATTAAACGTAAGGCTAGAAGGAACGGGGTGGATTTTTGGTCAGTAAGAGTCTGACACTATCTCCCGGTCCGCCCAAGAGTGGGGGTTGTCATTGGGTGATTTTCCCCACCATAAAAAAGCCAAGGGCTGGCTTTAGAGAAGGAGGCGGCCGCAAGAGTGAGGGAACGCACAACCCCACAACCCAGCCGCCACAACAGAATCACATAGCGAGCTCCGGCCAGCATAGGCACGGGCTCGCGGACAACGAGCAATGGGTAGCTCGCCATCCTCTCGTCCTGAAAGGACCGAGCCCGAGTCGTCGACGGCGCGTAGCGCTCCACGCGCGCCTGTAAGAGATGTTAACAAACCGTAGGGGCTCAGTAGCGCCAACGCCTGTTTGGGCCGCAGGGAAAAGTTCGAAAACGATACCCGTGGTCCTTAAACGCAAAGAGCAACTGAAGGTGTGGTTTCAGTCAGTACAGTAAAAGACTGACAAGTCTATTTTAAAAAAAGGTCTGGCTATTGCCTTGGACCAAGAATAAGGTTTGCCGTACGGCGCCGGCGTGATAATGCCGCCAGTCTTTTTAGGGTATAGTACCAGTCAACAGTGATGTGGAGAAGTCTTTATTTTAGTTTGATTTTAGTTTTTAGTATTTTATTTTTTGGTTACGTGTACAATGATAGTTGAGTGTTTTTATTAAATATATTATACTTTTAAAATTTAAACAATGACTGTTGGGTTCTTTTATATTTCCATAATTCATTGTTTCAAAGGCACGATTTCAATATAAAATTAAACGTGGGAAAAATTACTGAATCGGGCACGTGTCACTGTGTTTTATTTCGTTTTGCTTACTTTAGCCGTTTTGCAAAACGTTCAGTTTTTATTTTCGTAAAATTAATGATCAAAGAGATTTAAATGTTATAAGCTCAAATGGTAAAGTTCATACTACAACACTATTTAAAACTAAAGGGCTTCTAACATTTTAAAATAGTTTACGAGATTTTGTGTATCTAGTCTCTTTAGAGAATATTGGATACTACCAGTTTTAGCGCGGTTAAAGTGAAATATGGCTCACAATGGGCCTCATCAGAAGACTTAAAGTCACCCAAAGGGCAATGGAAAGGCTATGCTCCAGGTTTCTTTGCGTGTTAGAATCAGAAATAAAGATATCCACAGAAAAGCCAAGGTTGCCGACATAGCATGAAGAATCGCCAAACTTAAGTGCCAATAGACAGGGCACATTGCTCGAAGAACGGATGTGACGGACGTTGGCGACCGCGCACCGGAAAACGTAGCGTTGGAAAGCCTTCCACAAGGTGGACTGAGGACCTGGTGAGCGTCGCGGGAACGCGGTGAATGAGAGATGCACAGGATCGGACGTTGTGGCGACGCTTGGGGTCGCTTCCTTGAAAGGAAGGTTGCCACAACATCAGGTTGGTCTCCGGCATAGCTTCACACGCACAATGCTCTCACTATTTTCAGGATACATAGCATTGTACTGTCGGCCTTATAATGTTCCTACTGCTGGGACTCTCCTCTCTAGGAGAGGAAATCGCAGTAATTCACCACACGGGTCCAGTGCGGGTTGATGGATGTAACATATCCTCGAATTTTTGGTCCTAGGATATACCGGTTTTCTCACGACATACTCGTACAATGTTGATGTAGATATTCTAAGTTTAAGTTTATTTGTATACTATAATTATAAGTGTAATCTTATTGTGTGTACCTGTGTGCCAAATAAACGTGTTTTCTTTCTTTTCTTTCTCTCAAGATGTTTTCCTTTACCTTTTTAAAAGCAGTGGTTATGAAATAAATTACACAAAGTAATGCATCTGGCTGGGTTTGAACCCGCGACCTACAACTTGTAAGTCGGGGCTGCGACTCTTACTGCTTGGCCACCACTGTTCAGGATACATACACAAAACATTCGATTTCCGAATTTTGATTGCGGACGTAACACGAACATAATCAGTCAAATGATGACACCAAAAAATGCGTGTGTCATCGAAATGTAATTTCACAAATGAATGCGCGGGTAGCTCAGTTTCTTTCACTTGATAGGTATGTAGGACAGAGATGGATATAGGAATTGCAATGTCTAAGCCAAAGAAAAGAGAAAGAGGTTAGAAAGGAAATACGTTCCGATTTGTACTACAACGTGTGTCGCCGCTTGTCTCCCACCTTTTAACTCCACTACAGGCAATAAACCAACACGAACGCGCATTACGCAACTAACAGACCACGCACATTCAGATCGCAAGCTTGCTATTGTTTGTGTCAATTATGAGCATGATCATTCTAACCTTTCATCTTTTGTGTGGTCAAGACAAAAAAAAATGAAGTGAAGTAAATAAAAAACAACTCAACCAAAATCAGCTCAATAACTTGTAAATAAAAAACGAAGAAGATGCAGTGTCTCTTTTGCCAACACGAAAAGTCCTCCACTCCTAAAACATTGAACATTAAGCATTTTAACTTTGCCCATTTTATTGATCTGTTAGTTAGCTAGCCAATTATGTCCCACTACTGGGCGAAGGCCTCCCTCTCCCTTTTGCACACACGTCTGTCCTCGGCGAAATCAAGTAAAATGGAAGAAAATAAGCTCTTTCAAAAGGACTTAGAATGTAAACATAAAAACTTAAGTCTACCTTTTTTATTAGGCTCGCGTTGACCACTATCTCATCTGATAGTAAGCGATGATATGGTGTACGATGGAGCACGATTGCCTAGAAGTAACCTATTTACTCTATTATATTTGACTTATAGACCACTACGATGTAGCTATCAAGATACACAGATCCCCGGCAGGGAATTCCACTCCTTGACTGTACATATGATTGAAAGACTACCCTCAAAAAAAATAGCTGTACCTACGTACAATAATGTGTTCCCTACCAGTTTTGTGCCTACGGGTGGGATGTCCACATTATGCTCCATGTACCGGTGATGAAACGCCATACGTTTAGTAGATGTACATTTGTAATTAGGCCTAAGTTTACGCTCAACAATACAACACTCCAAAAATTACTCTTACAAGCTCATGGCGCTTGCAATGACTGGTCATACTCATCTATCAGTGGCATCTGCCGATCATTAGTCAAGATCAATCTGACGAGCCGACCGAAATAATCCGGCTGACGATAGATAGAGGGATCGGATTCACGATCGATGTTTGATCAAAGTTAGATAAACCATTTTGGGATTGAGTTGATTGAGCAATTGGGCAATTGGTCTGTCTAAAAAGTCAAATGACTTAGGAATTTTTGAAGGAATTAAAAAAATCTGTGGTTGGCAATGCGAATGTTAGTTGCCATTCACTTGTTTCTTGAGATTATGATAGTTCTACAACAGATTTTGATCGTAATGCGGCTAGTGATGATGAATCTATAAGCGAAGTAGAATATTTAGAAACAGATTTCTCTTACGATTCCAGATTTATGTTATTATTTTATACTTACTTATGACACTAATAGATAACTTTGCAAATATTTCCAATTTTTTTAATAAGGATATCATTAAAGAGACTGAAATAGGTATATTCTAAACGAAAATCATCGTCATCATCATGGAGACCAACAGCTTAACTTTTCAAAGCTCAGAGGAATTATGACATCTTAAGATGGTCATCTACAAACCAACCTCGACTCGGGGAGTGTGCACTGAAATTACACAATCTAATTCCGTCAAGTCCGTTTCATCATCGGACCACAAGACCTACGGCGTTGCGCCACCGGTACATGGTAGACATTCCACCCATACGCACAAAGCGTTTTGGGAACACATTTATTGAGCGTACAGACAAGGAGTGGAATTCCCTGCCGGGGCCGTGTTTCCTGATAGCTACAACTTAGGGATCTTTAAGTCAAGAGTGAATAGGTTACTTCTAGGCAAGCGTGCTCCATCGTCGCTTACCATCAGGTGAGATGGTGGGCAAACGCAAGCCTATCAATAATAATAAAAAAAAACCTTTGCTTAACCTATAAGATCGACTCTAGCGGTTCTTAATATTTTAGCTTCATTTCAACTTCGATTAATACGCTTATTTCAATATGCAAAACTGTAAGCGGTTTTTGTTCGTGCTTCCAGTTCTGGAATAAGTTCGTATGTTAACGTAGCGTATTAAAACTAACTGTCGAAACTTTCCACATCATATTCGTGTAGTTATCTACATTTGTTTGAGTTGCTCCAACTCTTGTTTGAACTCCATCTGACCCGTTTGCTGACTGAGTGATGAATGAATTAAAATTTACTAATATTAAAATAAAAATCTAGCTTTTACCCGCAGCTTCGCCCGCGAACGTAAAATACAGTCTATGTAACTCAGGAATAAAGCAGCTTTCCTTCGGTGCTAAAAAAATAGCAATCAGACCAGTTCCTTCAGATATTACCTGCTTGCTACAAACAAAAAAATATAAAAGCAAACTTTACCTCTTTATGATACTAGTGTAGATAATTTAATACGATTGTTTGTACTAGCCAATGCTTCGACTGACGCCAAATATTTTTCTTATCTTTCACTGTTACTTTCATTTTCTCTGAGCCATAAGCTAAAAGCATAACTTGAAACTGATACTTATTCAAAATAGTGTTTGTCCAATCGCTAATATAAAGCGATTTGACAAACATTATTACCAGAGCTTTGTATTTATCAACTTGTGTAATGTAAGTCAAGAGTGAATATTTTGCTTTTAGGCAAGCGTGCTCCGTCATCGACATCACCGTTTACTATCGGGTTAGGTAGTGGTCTAAAACAAGTTTACATCATCATTACAGACGTCCACTGTTAGATATAGGCTTCTCCCAAGTGTCGCCACAATGAACGATCCTGTGTGTCCCGCATCCACAACAAGTTCAAGTTTACAATTAATAAATCCTTACTAATATTATAAAATCGAAAGTGAGTTTGTTTGTTACGTCTTCACGCTTAAATGGCTAAACGGATTTTGATGAAACTTAGTACACGGATAGACCATGTCCTGGAATAGGACATAGGATATTTTTTATCCTGGAAGTATGTTCCCTTGAGATAATTTTCTGCTATCACGCGGGCGAAGCCGCTGGGAGCAGCAAGTTATTATTATATTTCGCCTATACTGTCCTACTGCTGGGTAAAGGCCTGGGCCATTTATTTCTTAGTCTACCACGACCCCATCGTGCGATTCCAGGTCATCAATTTACTAAAAAAAAGTATTACAAACACAATATGAGATGAAATTAATGAGGTCGTAACTAGTCATAAGCTTGGAGACGTTTTTATATACTACGTACCTCTTTCTTAAGAAAGTAATTTATGGTGCTATCTCGCTCACACATTCTCGGTATTCAGTTAATCTGTTGTGATGAATGAAAATGGTTTCTTACAAATTCTTTCATAAGTCGTTTGTCTGAACGATGGCGGTGATTTTAATAAATAATGAAGGACCAGGGTAAGAAAAATCCTTTAATAAAATCCTTTAGGAATTGCGGAGATTTTTCTAAGTATTTTGTATTTATTACATTCTTTTTGTACTTCGTGAAACACGATTTTAAATTATGTGAGATATTTAAAAACTGCAAATATTTATTCTTAAACACATAACTTAGAAATTCAGTTGTATTAAAATGAATACCAGGTTTGACAAAAATATAAACCTGAAAAACACATGCAGTATTTTCATATCATAAAAAAATATTATTTTTGTAAACATGCTTTATTGCATTAAGTCCACCTATGTATTACTACTGTAATACATAGGTGGACTTACATTCTCTACTAGTCAACCTTCGGGTTAAAAAAGACTACACTGTAGGTAGGTGTGCACAATAACTGACATAATAATTTGTTATAGTTTCTTTTACATGTGTTTATTTATTTATTTTGTTACATTTTGTGTATTTTTTTTCTATGGGTCTTAGTTGCTTTAAAATAAAGGATTATTATTATTTTAATAAATACGTACCAGAATTCGGAAATATTATTTCCAATTTCTTCGCAAAAACACAAATAACGGAAGTCCTCACTAAATTTTTTTTAACACTCACTTTTGTTCAGATTAGTGCTGTCAAACCACACTAAACTCAAGATTAAGATCTAAAAACTTTTCACTAACACTACATCCAGTAGTTCTATATATATTTTATAAGTATATGTTATAGCTCAATATCTCTCATGCTACTGAAGTGAATTATCACGATCATCATTATTATATCTTGGTCTTATAAAGACCAAATGATATTCCATTCTGGGATTAGCTGTAAGGCTTAGTACAGACAGGGACTCGTTGACAATGGCACGCACGTAGAGAATGGTAGATGGTGTTTTATGCGAACGGTATAAGGGTGCAAACATGAAGAAACAGCTCTCCTTGCCAGGAGTTGTCAGCAGCAGCAGGGCCCAGCTGGGTCGAAGCCTACTGGAGCCAGGGTTATCCGAAAGGGCGCTCGAGCCCCGGTATGAAGGCTAGAAGGAACGGGGTGGGTTTTTAGTCAGTAAGAGTCGAATACTATCGCCAGCTCCGCCCAAGAGCGGGAGTTGTCATTGGATGATTTTTGTCTACCAAAAAAAGCCCCCCTAGCCAAGTTAAAACCGTTTCGTGTTGAAATCCGTTCTCCAATCGGTAACGCCTCGGTGTCAGCAATTGTAGAAAACGATAAGTTGGTGGCCATATTGATGCGCTGACGGCCGCTCGTTCTACAATGTTGCGATAGATTAACCAAGGATGTAGCTTTGAACATTGTAGAGACGATAACAATTCATTCTATATTTTTGAACGGTGTGAACTTGGCTACGAATTTTCTATTCGTTTGTTTTGACCACGTGACTTAAAGTTGCGATGATGTCATTTCCATAAATTAAAAGATTAGTTTTCGACTAACGTTAACGATTGTAGATTATCAACTTGGTTAGGGGTGCAGGTTACCGGTGCAGGCGAACCTGTGTGGGTCGGTACCGATCGGTGCAGGTATAATTCTCCCGTGTATTTTTATGCGTTCATTTATAAAGAAATAGGTTTATACTTGTCGGTACCGACTGCCTGGACTGAGTCATACGGGTTTACGCATTAGACAGTGCACTGTTTTTCTCATACAGATTTACCTGTTTCTTTATTACCGGTACTTATCTGTACCGACCTATACCGATATATCGGGACCGAGAAATCTGTATCTTTATGTTTGCGCCCTTACGATAGGGTGACATATAGTTTCCCACAAAGACTGGATTATGTCATCATTTTCTCTACTTGCGTAGAACTTACCTATAAGGTGAATAAGGTAGGGATTAATCAGAAGGGTGAGTATCGAATTATTTCATACTTTTCGTTGAAAAGAGTAAGAAATTCTCTATTTTTGCATTCAAAAATCTATTTATTATGTTTATATTATAATAATAAATATACAAAAGTCGAATAAAAAGTTTAAAACGCGATACCTATAACAATTTTGAGTAAATATATCTGTCTCTTTCGTCAAGGACCGACTTCTGTCAAGTTTATCCATGGTCCTTTTTTTAGGTAAGTAATCATCTAATGACTTCTCCCGGTAAGCGGAGCGGCCTCGCGGCGGGAGCGCAAGATGTCATTAGATAGATGTCATATATTATCAACTGAAACCCACTCCTATTTCGCATCTATGCCTTATATTCCTGAACCCTTTTCCTTTCTGAAGGGAAACCATGGCCCCAGTATGCTACGACCCTGCCGGGCTATTAGGGACGCAGAGGGCAACTGAAACGGAACATAGGCGTGGATATACAGTCAGTAAAAGTCTGACACGCCCTTACGCTTCGTTCTAGAGCAGGAGATGTCATGAAATGATTCTAACATATAAAAACGTAGTCTAAACCACGCCTAAACACGTCATCGGTTATAGTCTGTAGATTTTTTGCATTTCGCGACTCAGTGGCAATAAAATGGTCATAAAAGTAGCGATAATAGAACGATAATGACATATGTAAGTTATACATAATACGTCATTTTGTTATGTCATCTTGTTCGTACGTACTGCTCTTTATGAGCGGTATCAACGCTACTCGTAATCTTAGCCATTTGTGTTCGTAATGGCTTGAGGTTGAGCGGTCGTAATCTTTCTAGAAATTACTGACTATAAGCTGATAATGGGAATAAGAGTATAGAGGAAAGTTGAGGATATAATGGACGCATTGTTGGAAAGATTACTATCCACCTTACTGGGTAGAGGTATAGGGGAAGGTGGGAGGGGCTTAGCTTAGCTCGTGTAGCTGTACATCGGCGTACACAACTAACTTAGCTTTGCATATTTTAATTAGCTCACATTGCTCGTTTGCACACAAGTACGGAAAACTGCGTCAGCTATGCGAGCTAAGCTAAACTAATTTAGCTTAGCTCTTGGACTGCAACCCGAATATTAGTAATATCTGATAGAGATGTTAAGGAGAAAAAACAACCCAGTCCAGCGGGATTGTTTGAAAGTAATTTCTTATAGAGAGCATACGCTTTTATAACAAGTTGCCAAAGTTGGTTACAGAACTTAGCAAACTTAAGTTCAAAACCCACATCAAGCGTGCCCTTGCCAAAAAAAGCGTTTTACAGGGTTTAAAAAACTACGTTGAAGACACGCTTGTTTGACATTGACTGCTTCTGCACTTGTGGCTGTTCCAGTAGCTCATTAACTGTATTATCACAAAAACTTTCCAGGTAACTGCTATTTTTTTAACCTTTTAATTCTAAACAAAAAAAAAAAAAAAAAAACATAAAAAGAATGGTCAACGATGAAAATATTTTAGATTAATACTCACAGAACTTCAAAGGCCTCAAACAAAACTAGCATAAACTCCGCATATTAGTTCGTATAAATACTCATATAACCTCACGTACAGTTTCGAGCGAGTCTAAACAATCCCCGGGAGTAGTTGAGGCAGGAGGAGTTTATTTAACAAATTACTCATGCTCCACGCACAACTGAAGTTGAGACCGTCTCGTGTCACATTTACAGCGGTTTAAACCGAAAGGTGGAAGTTTAATAGTACAGGAAATGAGGTAAGTTGGCATAGAGGGCTGGGACAGTCTGTCTCAATTGCTTTTGTAAAATAATCACGTTCGTCTGTCTCTTGGTGAGAGTGGAGAGAGAGAGAGAGAGATTTGTAATGACTGCGGTTTGGTTTTGTTAAGGTCAGTCAAAAGCATTGATATCGGGAGAAATCCTTACTAATATTATAAAAGCGAAACTGAGTTTGTTTGTTTATTTGTTTGTTTGTTACGTCTTCACGCCTAAATGGCAAAACCGATTTTGATGAATTTTGGTAAAGAGATAATTGGGACTCTGGAGACGGACATAAGCTAATTTTTTTTAAAATGAATAATGGGAGAGAAAGAGTAAAGTATATTAATAAACGTGGGTAAAGCCGCAGGTAAAAGCTGGTAATTACAATAAAAATGCTAAAATTGCATGTAGTCGAGATCAGAATGTTTAGTAGGACATGTGGAATGGCGAGAATGGAGAATTTAAAAGTGGAGTCTAAAAAAAGTAGAAAGGGAATTGTTTTCTTGGTTGGAAGCACGTTCCTAAAAGAATATCATTGTACACGTAGATGTTTGAGGTCAAAGAAAAGGTGGATGGATTGTTTGTGTGGTCATGTTGCGCTGACCATAAGTAACAAGATATACGGGGAGGAAGATGATGATGAAAAGTTCTAAGGTATTCTTTATAGTAGCATTCTAAACATTGTGATCTTTTTTTTTTGTCGACGGGGAAAATCATCTTTGACGAAACCCGCTCTTGGGTGAAACGGTAGATAGTGTCAGACTCTTACTGACTAAAAACCCCGCGCCGTTCCTTCTAGCCTTCATACCGGGGCACGAGCTCCCTTTCGGACAACCCTGTCCCTAGTAGGCTTCGACCCAGCTGGGCCCCTCCTGCTGCTGACAACTCCTTGAGGCGCGCGGGAACAGTGCGCGCCGTCGACGTCTTGGACTCGGTCCATTACCGGACGATCGGACAGCGAGCTACCCATGGCTCGCCGTCCGCGAGCCCGCGTCTACGGTGGCCGGAAATCGGGATCGGAATCCCGGCGACGGCGGCGAGGGCGCCGTTGCCTGATGCGGTCGGCCTCCTCCTTTGCAAGCATTACTGCTTCGCAGAAGGAGGCGACCGCCTGCCATTCCTCTTCGCTCCGGACCATGGCCTCGACCAAGGCCGACGCGAGATATCTCCGCCGCCGATCGCCCCCACGAGGGCACGGCAATGCTCCGCCCAGGCAGCTCCACCGTGTCCTCCGGGCGTTGCGCACAGTGGCGACACCCGGGCGTCTCTTCCGCTTGAATCCGATGCAGGTACCTCCCGAACTTGCCATGTCCGGTGAGGACCTGCGTCATGCGGAAGGTGAGGACGCCGTGGGGTCTTTCCAGCCACGCCTCAAAGAGGGGACTTACCGCCATGATCGTGGCGTGCCCAAAACATTGTGATCTCTCATTTCTCGTTGGTTAAAAACGTTAGTATACAGGGTTATTTGTAAAACACTAGCAACCTCTTGCGTGCCAGTTAAGCACATCGCAAAAACCAACTTTTGTTCTATGACTTTTTAAAAAACATAACACATTTACCAAAAACAAACCATCAAGATTTCGTTGTTCTATCTAACACATTTTAACTCTGTATTTTGCTGTATCTACTTACGGCTCCCGCGCACTGTTCTCGTAATAATAGCAAGCAAGCTTCCGAAGGGATGGCTAGTGTTTTACAAATATCCCGGTATAAGAATTAAAAAAAAAAATTGAAAATCTTTTACACCACTACCTATATAAAATGTAAATACGAGTACCTTACTTTAAACCCAGTGTACGTTTCAAAGTTAAATAAATCCTCCACAAATAAATCCTTGGAGAGCAAACAAAATGCGGCAAACGCCTGAAACGTGCTCCTTAAAACTTGTAACTGAAATACTACGAGAAAATGTCGAAGCATTATAGATATATTTTTCAAAGAAAAAAAGCAAGTGCTACCTACTGTAGTTGTGAAGAAAATTACACTAATATTGTAAAGGCGAAATTTTATAAGTCCATTATGTACGAACGTATATGAATGAAACATAACAGTAATATAGTTTACTATCGGCCCGTCCCGGCTTCGCACAGGCAATAAATATAGACTATGTTAATCAGGGTGAATGTAGCTTTCCAATGGTGAAAGAATTTTTGAAATCGGCTTAGTAGTTTTTGAGTTTATTCATTACAAACATATTATACACTAAAATACAAATTTTCCCCCTTTATAATATTAGTGTAGATAAATCAAAATAACGTATAGAATTATAATGGGCATAAAAAGCAATATAACCGCGCGGGCCCGGTACCTACTATAGAAATCGCTAGTTTATTTATTTTAGTAGTATTTGTTTGAGTCCGTATTTATTTAGATAGGCTCGCATTTGACTGGCCTGATGGTCTAGTTGTTAGTGGCCCTGACTGCTGTACCGGAGGTCGTGGGTTCCCAGGACAAATGTTTATGAGCACGATCATTTGTTCTGTGTCTGGGTGTAATTTATCTATAGTATGTATGTATTTAGAAATATATAAGTATGTTTATCAGTTGCCTAGTACTCACAACACAAGCTCTGCTTAGCTTGGGACTAGACGGCGTTGTGTGATAGTTGTGGAATATTATTATTTGACCATTATCTCATCTGATGGTAAGCGATGGTGAGCTCGCTAATGGAACACGCTTACGTAGAAGCAATTTCTATTCACTCTTTAAATAAATAAATGAATAAGGTTCCCTAGATTGTAACTATCAGGAAACAATTACTCCGGCAGGGAATTCCACTCCTTAGCTGTACGCACAATAAATAAGTAATATTAGGTATAACTTTTAAGGTACACTCGCAAGAAATTGGCAGAATCATCTCAGCTGTGATTTGGTGGATTTGTTTCTCATTATAATTTTGTTTATTTGTATGTATGTATATAAGTATTTATTTATAAAAGTTTTCTTTATATCATTATATATTTATTTTAGTTTTAGTTTTTATTAGTTTTGTTTGCCTTTATGTTGCACCTACCATGTTTTATTTCTGCACCACCCTAAGGTCGACTGGTAGAAAATGCCTAAGGCATTAAGTCCGCCTTTGTACTGTTTTAGTGCATAAAGTTTTAATAAATAAATAAATAAATAAAATATAACGTGATAAAAAAAAAAATCGAGTAAATTCAATTCTCGTATAATTCCCAATTTGTTCAACGATAAATTTTGTTACTTAGGCTCAGTAAATATTTACGTAATAAAAACGTTCATGAAGAGTTCACATGATCTATTTACCACACAATCGTGTTTGAAGTTGCAATTATATTAACACGTTCAGTGAAGAACGAGGTCTAATAAGCCCCGTATGTGTCTCACTTGCGGTGTGGCTAAGAAAAATATAGTCGTCATTACAGTGTGGAGGCCTTTACATAGATGGGGTATCATTTAATGACGTCTCTCGTTCTTGGGCAGGGCGGGACGGCGTATCAGACCTGTACTGACTAAAACCCACTCCTGGTTTCTTAGTTTCGTTTCATTCTGGAATGAAACCAAGCCCTGGGACCTGGTTTTTCTTTCAGAAGTAAACCCATGGCCCCCACGGTCGTGTGGCCTAGGTCAATTTGGCTTAGTTAAGAAAAATTATAAATTTATATACCTAACATGTCTTATTAAAACAGAATGTAGTAGTGTATTTAATTTATTATGAGATCACTATTTGATATCGTATCGCACTTAGCCAGCCATGGGTAATGTGAAAGTGTACCCTGGGGCAAGGAAAAAGACAAAAAAGGAACAGGAGTGGGTTTTAGTTAGTAAAAGTCTAACACGCGCCCTCGCGCTCTGCTCAAGAGCGAGAGAAGTGAATGATTTTCCACTTAAAAAAATTCACTTAGCTTATTTACGAAATTAGAAAAAACTTTTTGTTTCTTAAACATTACGGGGTCTAATAAGCCCCTTAACGTAAAAATGTAATTTTTAAACGAGGTCTTATAAACCCCGTACCGCAAGTATGGAAATAATACAAAAACGAGTGTAGTTGTCAACGTGTTAACTCCCTTCCGTATTACAGATTACTTAAAGTTAACTCGTCACGTGGTATTTTACGTGAATCATTCGTTGGATTTCACGATTACTGTCTAAATATACCACGTAGTGTTTGTTTGCTTTTCTGAATCGAATCTTAAATAATCTCAAGTGTATTCGTTTATTATGATTTACTCACGTGTTTGTGCCTGATTCAGTTTACGAGTGTTGATAGGTTGGTTACGTTTGTTTGTGGTATTAACCTGTGGTGGCCCACTGGTGATAGCCAAGTGGTTTTATTTTAGACTAGCCATTTTTTGTCTCCTGGAAGGTAAACCGATGACCTAGTGAAGGATGCGGGAAACCGATGGATGCGAGACGCACAGGAACGTTATTTGTGGCGACGCTTGGGGGAGGCCTATGTCCAACAGTGGACGTATATCGGCTGGAATGATGATGATGAGTGTTTTGATAAAAACCTTTAATTCCCCTTAAAACCCTTGAGGGTAGTTTTGAAAAACTAATAGGTAATGACAGTCTTTGTAATTGGTTTTGATTAGAATTTGTTATGGCTAGTCATTTTTACTGCTTTATTATATGTAAGATACCTATATAACTATTTACTCGTATTTTAATAAAACAGAAGATTTGTTAAAATCATGCTGGTCTTCAAAATTACGAGTTGATATGTAAAAATATTTCCGTCTGGAATATCCAGATTCATTACAAATATGTTACAACCCACGATAGCGTAGGATTAACTAAAGACGCGGGTAAAACCGGGGTAGACAGCTAGTCTAAATAAAAACTCGAGAGCAACATAAATATTCTAAAGCTAGTTACATAATAACTCTCTTTGTTATTTGATAGCAACTTGTTTTCTGTTGTATAAATGTATTTTTATATTGTATTAGCTTTTGCCCGCACAGCTTCGCTCCCGCTCTACCTTACTCTACCCTACTCTACCCTACTCTACCCTACTCTACCCTACTCTACCCTACTCTACCCTACTCTACCCTACTCTACCCTACTCTACCCTACTCTACCCTACTCTACCCTACTCTACCCTACTCTACTCTACTCTACACTACTCTACCCTACCATACTTCACATAAACCATCTACTAAATAGTCCGAACAAAGCCTAAAAATTTGGTTTGGATAGGTGAGTCCGTTCTTGAGTTATAAAATAACAACGAAAAGTGGCATTGATTTTTATATATAGACTAGCTTTTGCCCGCGCAGCTTCGCTCCCGCTCTTCCCTATTACGCTCTACTATACCCTACTCTACCCTACTCTACCCTACGCTACCCTTACTCTACCCTACTCTACCCTACTTTACCCTACTCTAAACTACTCTACCCTACTTTACCCTACTCTACCTTACTCTACTCTACCCTATCCTATTCTACCTTACTCTACTCTAGGCTACTCTAGGCTACTCTACTCTACCCTACTCTACCCTACTCTACCCTACTCTACCCTAATCTACTCTACTCTACACTACTCTACCCTACCATACTTCACATAAACCATCTACTAAATAGGCCGAACAAAGCCTAAAAATTTGGTTTGGATAGGTGAGTCCGTTCTTGAGTTATAAAATAACAACGAAAAGTGGCATTGATTTTTATATATAGACTAGCATTTGCCCGCGCAGCTTCGCTCCCGCTCTTCCCTATTACGCTCTACTATACCCTACTCTACCCTTACTCTACCCTACTCTACCCTACTTTACCCTACTCTAAACTACTCTACCCTATCCTACTCTACCTTACTCTACTCTACCCTATCCTATTCTACCTTACTCTACTCTAGGCTACTCTAGGCTACTCTACTCTACCCTACTCTACCCTACTCTACCCTACTCTACCCTACTCTACCCTACTCTACCCTACTCTACCCTACTCTACCCTACTCTACCCTACTCTACCCTAATCTACTCTACTCTACACTACTCTACCCTACCATACTTCACATAAACCATCTACTAAATAGGCCGAACAAAGCCTAAAAATTTGGTATGGATAGGTGAGTCCGTTCTTGAGTTATAAAATAACAACGAAAAGTGGCATTGATTTTTATATATAGACTAGCTTTTGCCCGCGCAGCTTCGCTCCCGCTCTTCCCTATTACGCTCTACTATACCCTACTCTACCCTACTCTACCCTTACTCTACCCTACTCTACCCTACTTTACCCTACTCTAAACTACTCTACCCTATCCTACTCTACCTTACTCTACTCTACCCTATCCTATTCTACCTTACTCTACTCTAGGCTACTCTAGGCTACTCTACTCTACCCTACTCTACCCTACTCTACCCTACTCTACCCTACTCTACTCTACTCTACCCTACTCTACTCTACTCTACACTACTCTACCCTACCATACTTCACATAAACCATCTACTAAATAGTCCGAACAAAGCCTAAAAATTTGGTTTGGATAGGTGAGCCTGTTCTTGAGTTATAAAATAAAAACGAAAAGTGGCATTGATTTTTATATATATAGATTCCGTGTAAAAACAGAAAGCCCGGCCACAGTAATTGCATTTACGCTTGGACGAGCCACGTGATTTTTTTTAAATTATGAAAATGGTGTTTTATTTGTTTTCTTTTGATTTTGTGTGGTTTGTGTTTTTAGCCAGTACTAAGTTTAGAAAGTATACAGTTTTTGATACCGAATGCCGTCTCTTAATTCTCATTACATTATATACTAGCTTCTGCAGGCGGCTTCGTCCACGTGAATGTATATTTTTTTTATACAAATTTTGGAGTCCCATTTCGTCAGGGGTGATTTTTTGAAAATTCTGTTAGTGTTCGCCTACATCATAAAAATAACTATTGTGCAAAATTTCACACTTGTAGTCCCGGTAGTTTCGGCTATTTACACATACACAAACAAGTAAACTCAAATGCACAAGACATCTAGACCCGGAACACCTATCTGCAGGCTATACAAGTATTAGTTCTGTGCTGGAATCGAACTCGCGTAACGCAGCGCAGCAGCCAATTGCTGCCCACTGCGCCAACCGTGTCATCAAACAAATGAGTCAATAAAGTCTTGCCTAACGGCTAGCTTCACCATGGTCACGGCAAACTTTACTAAGGTCAAAATTAATGTCAGTTTTATTTTATCATCTATTTCAATGATTGCCGATGAGCAAAGGCTAGCTCGCCGTCCGACAGTCTGGAAAACATCCAGACCAAGCCTGAATCGTCGACGGCACATAGTGTTCAATCCTCAAGGAGATGTCAGCAAAACCGTAGAGGCCCAACAGGGCTGAAGGTGGTCAAATGGACCCGCTTAATTATGGTCCCGCGGGTCCACTTGACCACACAATTTATTATCTGTAGGTATTTTTATTGGTTAATTGGACCCACATTCAAATTAAAAATACAATCGATTGTCGAAAACTATTGATAGATAAAGTCAAGTGCAAAAATGGTAAGTCAGGATTATGTTGGCTGAAAATAAATTATGAACTATTATTATTATTTACGTTACATGATTTAATAGCTTGGCTGGCAGTTAACACCATTGTGGTAAGTAGTAAAGTTGAATCAGGGCGTCAGCGTTGCGGTTAGTCAGTAGTCATAAATAGACTTAACATCTAGGTGGTTTTTTGAAATGTATAAGTTTTTAAGGTTTTGAGTAAATTTAGTTACACTTATATTATAAAGGCGAAAGTTTGCAAGACGCTTTGGCGACACTTGAGGGAGCTTATGTTCAACAGTGGATATCTTTCAGCTGAAATGATGCATGTTACGACGCTAGTTACCTATATCATCATCATATCAGCCGAAAGACTTCCACTGCTGGACATAGAAGGCCAACAAGGTGGACTGATGACCTGGTCAGGGTCGCGGGAATCCGATAGATGCGTGACGAACAAGACCGGTCGTTTGTGGCGACGCTTGGGGGAGGCTTATGTCCAGCAGGTATATAATAATTATTTAAGTCTGTATGGTTAGATATTTGTCATTCAATCAGGTTTCAGAGGAAGAAACGTTTAAGATATTTGGAAGACGAGTAGACCATACCCTGGACATATGAATATTTTTTTACTTTTATGTGATCTTAGTATTGAAAATTATAGTAGGTAAGGGAAAAGAAAGAAAATATATAATTTGAGGCTAAGAAAAGCCAGACAAAAGCTAAACATAGAAACATAGGTACTGATTATAATGATTTTTTTCAAGTGAGCCTGTTGAAAAACGTCGTTTGACCCACGTGGGCATTGTATAACAACCTTGAATTCAGTTCGGACGTATTTATCATGCATATAAACATTTCTGCTCTCGCAAAACCTCTACCTATATTTTCTTTTATTCAGTTGCCACCCATATATTTTCTATCAATTGTCGGACGAAAGCCAGACAAAAGTCAAATAATGTGCGCACTCAATCTAGAAAACCTATAAAACAATAGATAAATCTATTGTCATCAGACCACATGACCATAATGATAGATAATAAAACACATGCTTTTACGAGAACACAGAAATTTCATCTAACATAAATGTCGTAATCATAATCAACTGAATAGGATAGATTTCCATAAAAAATGGCCGACCATTCGTAAAATGTGTCATTACCAGGCACTGTACCGTTTCACAGTGCTGTGACGTCACAGGCTAGACGCCATTTTGATTATGTGACTTTTTAAATAACGAACATTCGAATACCATTTTGATAGAAAATCAGAACTGCTTTATTTATTTGACCTGGCGAACTTTTTACCGCCTAAGGCCAGACGCACACATTCGGTTTCTGTATTAGGTTTCCCGATCAGGAATTTAGATTCGGAAACCTAAATGCTCTTTTTTCATACAAAATGTTCAGAAAAACGCACACGTTCTTACTTTTACCGAACGGAAAAAAATCTGACATCCGTTTCGAAAATTTCTCCGTGCGTTCGGATAGTCAGAAAGGAAAAAAAATCTAATGACGTCATTCCGAACGCAGCGCTCGCGAACAATTTGGTTCGGCCGCCGCACACGAACGGAAATTTTCGTACTGGTCATATAAATTCCGAATGCAAAAAACCGGAACGTCTGCGCTAGTGTCACGGAATCCCGAATCTGAATTCCTGATCGGGAAACCTAATCCGGAAACCGAATGTGTGCGTCCGGCCTAACAGTCAACGAATGTACTTTATCTTGCGATTTAGTCAACCAATTATGATGAAACAAAGCCTAAGTAATACATCAAGTTACACACAATTAATGTTTAATTCATGAATCCCCAAGCGACCACCGGTGGCCGCGCATCTATTGTCTTACTATTGTGTTTCTAATTGACGGTATCTGAAGGGTTAAAAGTTATCTACATCGATTTCGTTCATTTTATATGATGCGTGCACAACTGAAAACATCTACAGATTTATTATACGTACAGATAACAAGAATACGACCCGCCAGTAATTTAACGCAAGTTGATTGGGTATTGAAAAGTGATTCAACCAATCACAGCGTTTACCGCCATTGAGCAATTTGTTACATAATTTTCGTATTCAGAACCGGATCAAACTGTAAAGTTTCTTTATTTTATTCTAACGAAAATCCAAGCCGTCTCAAAGTCACCTCAAAGAAAGGCTCGCTTTAATTACTTTCACTTTTTTTTTTGTTTCCCAGTCATCGTGACTACAATCTTTACTAAACTGCTCAACCCTTTTAAAATCCGAAGCGGTATGTACCCCGACTTTATTCAACAAAATCAAGAGCCGTGCATTCTTTACGAGCGAACAAAAACATACAAAATGCGCGAGTTCATAAAAGTTTAAGATAAATATTTTTTATTATCATAAAACTTGAAGAGAATCAGGCATTATTTTTAGCTTGTCTACCATTAAATACAAAAAAATACCTGAACTAATTAAAATCTAGATAAGTTCTTTTCAATATAAACTAAAAGTTACTTTCTATCTGCAATAAAAACTGCAAAAATGTTTTGTTAATCATAAATTGCAAAGATATCTTAATTACTATTTAGATTCAACAAGACACCTTAATTGCAACTTTAAATTATTTTCTCAATTGTAAAATTAACAAACTATCAAATAAATTCTCAGTAATTTTTAAAATTGCGAAAAAAGATCAACAAATTTATAAAACTCTAATAATATTTGAGTTTCAACACATTAAATCAAGTTTATGATATTTTGATAATATCTGTTAAATGTGTAGTCTATCCAAACATATGGTATGCTCATATGAATCATCTCGATGTTTACTAAAACCGAGAATTAAAACAAATGATGGCGTCGTAAAAAAAAAACCGGTCAAGTGCGAGTCGGACTCGCTTACGAAGGGTTCCGTATCGTCCGTTGCAAAAAAACGTCAAGAATCAATCACGTTTGTTGTATGGAAGCCCCCTTAAATATTTGTTGTTATACCGGTAATAAAAATACATCATCTGTGAAAATTTCAACTATCTAACTATCACGGTTTATGAGATACAGTCTGGTGACAGATGGACAGACAGAGAGACGGACTAACGAACAGCGTAGTCTTGGTAATAGTGTGCCGTTTTACCTTTTGGGTATGTAACCCTAAAAAGAGGTAATAAAAACTAAATATTATTTTCAAACAAACGTAACAATTTAAGAGGAGCTAAGCGATTACTGTACTATTGGCAGAAGCTGGAATCTAAAGAATTTTAATCGCCGTCTATAAATTTCTAGATACAAATAATTTCTGCAGATTTTCAAGTAATATTTGTGAAGTTATCGTTGGAGAAATTTTGCAATTATGTGCTTAGGTAAGGCACAATTTGTTGAGCCCTTGTTAATATGGCTTGCTTGTATTTGTTCGCAAAGTGCTGAACGAATAAACATCTACAAGTAAAGATTTTGACTTCGAATTTAATAACATTATGCTAGCACTTTGCCAGTGCTTTCGTTTGCAAAAATGTATTCATAAAAGCTTGAAATACTTCTTCAAACCGTATTTTGAAAAACTAATAATATCAGTCATTAGCTCTTTATTATTTATTCATTTTAATATGAATTTATTCCAAGTTTCAGGTTTCTTAACCAAAGAAATAAGAATCCTACGTACAACCAATGTTGTTGGATCTATTTGCGTTAAGTACCTAACCATCAAATATATTGGCACTTAAAGTGAGATTTTTCATACTAACGAAATTTGCCTTTTTGTAGAATTTCATGTACCTTGTCCCATTAGTTTCGGCGAAGCATTGATATGTATGTCAGTCTGTTTCTCCTTTTATATAAATAGAAGATTTATTGAAGGTAGGTAGGTGTATTGTACAGTGCGTAAAGGACAGTTCTCCGTAAACTTTAAGGGCTTGCTCCGTAGACGAAACTGAACTAGCTTCCAAAAGATTTTAGAAAAAACAAAACAATCAGCCTCTCTATACAAATTGTCCTGTGTTCTGTTTACAATTTTGTATGGAGAGGCCGGTTTTTTTTTTCGTTCCTTGATACCAATTCTGCATCCCTTTAACAGTTCAGTTTAAGTCAGAAAATGGGTCACGTTACGAGCTCGTAGTAGGGGCCTCTGCCGACTGGTAAGCACGGGAACTCCTTAATATAACAATGTAGTGATCTTGCCAGGTCTCGGCTTATTGGATTTGTCATGAGGAGCGGACTGGCTATAAGGTCCCATCGAACTGAAGCGACGATGAAGCCGGAAGGAAGGCTCGGAAACTACTTAATTCATGAATCGCATCTATTGTCTTACTATTGTGTCTCTAATTGACCGTATCTGAAGGGTTAAATCAAAGTCCCCTTGCCGTGTTTCAGGCTTATTGAAAGTGTATTGAGATGCACTCTGGTTACAAATGGTGTTAGTGTGTAGGTACCTTTTTTATGGAGGGCATAAATCATCCAATGACAACCCCCGCTCTTGAGCGGAGCGGGAGTTAGTGTCAGACTCTTACTGACTAAAAACCCACCCACCCCGTTCCTTCTAGCCTTCATACCGGGGCTCGAACCTCCTTTCGGGTTGCCCTGGCCCCAGAGGTACCTTATTATAGAACTTTAATACTAGACAAGATTACTTTTAGTATATGCAATACCTGAAACTCATGTCTAGTATTTTTATATAAAGAATCTTTGTACAGAATTTCATAAATATACTTACCATGAAAAATCACACAGTTATAAGCTTGTTATGTCAGCAAAAATACATAGTCACCGGACCATCCAGGCTTCTTAGGGATTGTTTTGCACTTGAACCCAGCTGTTTACTGGCGTTGGATGCCTGTTATGACTTGCCGTGACCTGTGTTGTACTTGTATCGGTGCCCAACTTATAAGCTTTTTAAATATTTTTTGGAACAATTATAGCATGGTATTATCCATTCAGTTACTGATTCTGAACAAACGATATTCATATTTCGCATATTTATACTAAAAACACTGTTGTATAGGTTTAGCTGTGGAGCTTGGTATAACTACTACAAAATGGAAAATAATTCTTTTTAATTTTTTAAACAAGTGTTTCTGTTTTTGTTTTTTTTTTTTGTTATTTACTTTTTTTTTCTGAAGACAGTAAGTAAGTACCTACAGAAGTTTTTATTATTATGGAAGATACAGGTACTTTTTTTGTAAAGAGCTTTAATTTAATAATTTACTTCAGCAATAATGTGGTTTGTTTTGTTTTTCTGTCACTTATTCGAAAACTGGCTCTTACCCTACCGCTTTTAGGCACGCAATGAAGTACATATATTTTTCACTAATGCTAAAAAAAGGTTCCGACTTGCCGCAATCCTAATTAATTTATTGTACATTATTATAACATTAGGTCGGTCGCTGGGCAGTCCCCGCAATGGTCGGTTGCTAGGCGCGGGGATGCGGGGGACACCTACATAACTAAGTATTTGCCTTTAATATTTTATCAGGCACTTTTCCTTGGGATAATTTAAATAATTGCTAAATCCTTTATTTAACAAATGTTTGAAGTTACAACTAAATTAGATAAATGAAGTAAATATGTAGCAATTATTGACGCAATACATTTTGGGAAAGTCTGCATGCTTAACTTTAAACTAGGGGTTGACCAGCCAACCAAACGTCAGGATGGCTGGTCAAAAAAAAAATTGTATTTCTAAATATATATCCTATGTAGCAATTATTTACTATATGTAGCAAATATAAGCAATTATGTAGCAATTTTTGAATCAACTCGCATACACCAACGCCATAGACCACCAGCCATTCTGACGCACACGACCATAGCGGTCTAGCGCGAAAAAATAATAATAATAATGCGTGAGCGGGTAGATGAATTGTTGCGTGCAAATATTATTTTACCGAGTAATACGGTGTCTGTTAATTTAGCTCTTTCGGCTTAAAAACTCGACCGGTCAGAAATAATGTGCAAAGACTACTGTAAACTAAACAATAACGTGCCTTACTGGTATTCGTTGCCACGTATCTCGGACCAATTAACTCGTTTACATAGTGCGTTTTATTTTACAAAAATTAGATTGTATATAGGCTAGGGTTAGGTTAGGGTTTTGTGTGTGTTTGTGTTGGTTGTGTAGGTGTAGTGATAGCGTGACGAGGGACAGAACAGAATGGCAAAAAAAATTATGATGATGATGATGATGATGATGATTTCAGTAGTGTTTCAGCGGTCAGTATAAACATTTGACTATGCCACTCGGTATCGAAACGTGATCTCTGTTTTTCAACGGGGTTTTTGATAAATCGGTAAATACCTACGTCATAGTTTGAGTTGTCAATATTTTGATTATTTTGGAATCTATTAAGAACTTCGAGAGACTTAATGTAGTATTACAAACGTTGATTAAAGCCGGATTTTCATTAGATTTGAAAGAGTGGTTGTTTTTCATAATGCAAATCGAGTTGTTTAGGATATGAAATAAAGTCAAGTGCTGAAGTTAGGAGATATAGAACTTCAGAAAGCAGATCGCGTACATTCGATTCTGCTCTCTACCCTACTTTCAATGCTGTTTATCATAGCTCAGTTGGGACAGTTAATAGGTCTAGTAGTTTACTTCGGGTGGTTTGTACCTAAATATTCTCGTGTATGGGGCCGTTCTTCTAAAGATTTAACGTGCGGTAAAGTTTCTTTTTTTGACAGCGGCGCCACGAAAACTGAATAAGAATTAATTTAATTTTTTATGAAAGAGTCGGTTAACCTTTAACGTTTCAAATTTTTCAATCGTGTCAATTAGAGGCGCAATAGAAAGACAGTGACACCGCAATAGAAAGAAAATTAAACGCAGGCGTTTCAGTGGGAACATAAAAAAAAAGAGGCTGTTGATGACTATGAAGTTTACAGGATGAACTGATTATAGGAGATTTGATTTGTAGTCGTAGCTTAATAGAAACCGGTATCTAGCGGTTACAGTAGTCCGTAAGTACGCGGTATTCAATTCAAATGTTGATCAAACCTGGGACGTACTGTGGGAAACCATTAAGTCTTGAGAGACTTGGCGATCCTGGAGGGATGCGCAGGAGTGATTGAGGTTCTTGCTAACGGCCACCATGACCGTTATGTTTCGAAGTACGCACATAACCGCCTGCGAAAAATAACTGACGTTGACATGCACGTAGGCGATGATGACGAGACTAGCTATGACGAAAATGATAACGCTGACAAGACTAGTTGAATACTAAGTAGTCAACTTAACATTTAGAGTACCTAGCATAGTAAGAGTTTTCTTATAATCTGTAACGTTATAGGAAAAATAAAGCAACATGTTGAACAAACCTACTTTAAGGATTATTTTGATTAAAGGCTCGAAATGATTATCTTGATGGTGTTGTTTGTAACCGGATGGAGGTTACATGTGGAGGTGACCGGATAGAGGTTGCCTGTTGTGTTAGTGACCGGATGGAGGTCGATTGGTTTGATGCTTATGGCCGGATGGAGGCTATAATGTGTTATGATGAAGACCGGATGGAGGTCGATTGGTTTGATGCTTATAGCCGGATGGAGGTTATAAGTGTGATGATGAAGACCGGATGGAGGTCAGAGTATGAGCACTGCAATATTTTAATGAGTTTCCTATTATTTGAATGAGTTTGAGTGTTGTTCAACATGTCGGCTTTGAGAGATTGAGATTGTTGTGATTTTCTTCTGGACGTGATTGATGATTTTGATCAGAATACCTTTTATGCCCCACTCTCTTGGGCCAGGATTGGCCGAACGACTAGAATGAGTACTGTTCGAGGATTTTCTTTCATTCCAGGTACTCCACACGAGGACGTGTGATCATCAGGACGGCCGTGTCGAAGCGTTGACGCATATCAGTCGGTCTGCATCAGCGCCACCTATCTTTCACTGGAGGAACTATGTAGTTAGATTGAACAGCTTACGTTTGGGAACGTCAAGTATTAACTTGGGGATGGTTAGCGTGGAGTAATAGCAACACTGAGCGAATAGTCGAGTCAAATGTCGATCCGGAGGTATAATCGATTATTCGACATTGACAGGTACTGACGTTGACAGGTAAATTGGCTAACCGGAATGGGGGTAGGTCCACGTGTCGGGTGACGGTTGATTTGGAGGCCACTTTGAACCGTTCCGTCGGTCCGAGCAGACGTTGGTTACTCCACGCTAAATTTCCCGCGTTCCTGAATTCTTAATCAAGCCATATCTCAGGCATCCTTGATTATTTTGTACTGAGTGTGTGTTACGAGTAATTAAAGGTGTTATCAAAGGTTTTTGTGAGTGTTATTTCCGATGTCGCGACCCACTGATATCGACCCTCCGTTATATAGATATATCGAACTATAAAAGCTTGTTATGAAAAAATGATTTACATTAAAGGCTTATTTACAGGCATTTTCTGATTTCCTACAGCAGCATTGTTGTGTACTTAAATAATTAATACTGATTAAGACCATTTCAAGAAGCTCAACTCGATAATCTCAGTTTCTATAGCCCCCTTCCAGTTCCATCATTAGATCAGCTGTTACTTTTCTTGTGTGGCAATCCCCTGTATACCACACGCGCTTTAAAGGGATCAGCAAAACCAGTCCACCGGGGTCGAAGTCTGACACGTTTTTCCACTCCACCCTAAAGCAGGAGAAGTTATTGTATGATTTACAACAAAAACGAAAAGCCCGCTGACAGACAGAGGGATGGATGGATGGACAGCCGAGGCTTCGTCATAGGGTCCTATCAGCATTTTTCAGGTATGAAACTCTAAAAAGTGACCTATTTTATGAAAGGAGCCCGCCCTATTATAAGCAATGTCAGTATAAATTATCACAAAATCTCCTGTCGTCCATCTTCCAGTCCTTAAACATTTATAACACCATAATGTCATAAATTGAGAAAAAAAATCTGCAAATAACATCTCGGAGCGTTCGCGAGGAAATTATGAAACAATAAACTCGGACGCTGAATAACTCACGACTCCTTTTTTATCACAAGAGAAATAAAACCTTACCCCTCTATTTTCAAGGTTCTTTCTCCAACGGCGGAGTGGCTGTATAATTTTTCAGACAAAAGTAAGAAAGGCGGACGACAAATTATTCTTCAGTACCGTTTTATAAAGGCCCGAGGCCCGTCTTAGACAAGGGTTAATTCGCCTGGGCGATTAAAAATTAACCCGTTGTTCGCCAAGAGAATATTTAAAGCGAAATCTTAGTAATTAAACTAGTAGATATAACCAGGTTTGTGACGCTTTTAGAATAGCTAAAAGCGAAAGGAAATGTAGTGTAACCACAGCCATTAGTTGACTCAAATTTCGGTCAGGGCCGTGACTAAAATGGATGGTAGTGGGTCCTTTATAAACTTGCTTGTTAAGTGGAACAGGACTCAAGTTGATTACTTATCTTTTAGACACCTATTTTAATGTCAATTCGGATTTAAGAGGGTCCTTTTCCACTCGCCTATCGTCAACATCGAGCATGGTATAAGCTTGTTGCTTCATTTAACAAAATATTTGATGAAGAGGCAATACAAAAAATTAGAGATAACGCCTGAAAACTTTGTTAGCATTTGGTAATTCGAATATTTCACAAAACTTATATAAACTTTTAAAGTTTTTCAGAAAAATGGTCATCGTTCAGAATTTCGAATCAATGTGCAAGGCTGCTGTTGATATATATATTTTTTTTATTTTGAATATACGAGTACATTATAGCGTAACGAGGACTCGATGGAACGTTTGGTGGTGCAAGGGAAAGTCGAGGGCAAAAGATCTCGTGGATGCTCTCCAACACGGTGGTCGGACCTCATCAAAACCGTGACACACTGCAGCGTAAATGAAGGCTCCCAAGCCGCCAAACACAGAGCTGCTTGGCATCGTATCGTGCGGGACTCGACCGAGACATGACCACGACCACTCTGTCAAGAGTGTTCGACTGAGAAGAACATTGTGGAGGGCCTAAGTTCACGTAAAATAGTAGATTTTCAGAGATCTTTACTTGATTAGTTTTACACAAATTAATATTTTGATTTCTATAAAAACTAATAATATCCATAAGATGGTATTGTGTATCCAAAATATCTAGAGTAAGATGTGTAATAACATCGTAATCACGTAAGAGCAAGCGCTCTTACTTTCTCTCTCTAGTATGAAAATGTTCGTCGAAAAGGACGCTCTTAATTCATGAATCCCCAAGCGACCACCGGTGGCCGCGAATCTATTGTCTTACTATTGTGTCTCTAATTGACGGTATCTGAAGGGTTAAATGGAACAGTACTCGAATTGATTACTTATCTTTTAGATACCTATTTTAATGTCAATTCGAATTTAATAGAGAGACATTTGAGAGAATTATTTAAACAAACTGATGACAAGGACAATCTTGTTCACTTAAATATTATTGTCGTTAATTTAAGTCTCATTTTAATTTGTTTTGACGAAGAGTGAACGAGTATCGATGCCATACTATCTCTAAACGTAGATAACTACGCTAATATTATGAAGACTAAAGTTTCTAAGTGTGTTTATGTCTTTTTTGTTGGTGGGAAAATTATCCAACGACATCCTGTGCGTTGGGCGGAGAATGAGATAGTGTTTGAGTTTAGTTTGAAACTTTTACTGACTAACCTGCTCCTGTTTGTGCGGTTTTCGAAAATCTTTTATCAAACATGTAAAATTGGTACGATATGCGAGTACTCATATCGTACCAATTTTACATGTTATATTTTATGGACAGATTTCGTCCTCAGACAACTGTAACAAAATTAAAAAGTTATTTTAGCTACTCTCAAATTTTAAAGGTCCAATTACAAATTCTATTCAAAATTAATAATATCTTATTGACATATTTTTATCCGCAGACAGTTGTAATAAAATTAAAAAGCAATTTTACAACACACCTTTTTTAGGGTTCCGTACCCAAACGATAAAAACGGGCCCCTATTACTAAGACTCCATTGTCTGTCTGTTTGTCACCAGGCCGTATGTCATGAACCGTGATAGCTAGAGAGTTTTTTTTTGAGTTCTTTACGAGCTATACTAACTAAGATCTAACGTAAAAACCACACAGCATACCACATCTAAATGATAATGCAAAATGGCCGACTTTAGTTGATGCATCTTGAACATTTATGTCAAATGGTTACTAGATGTCGCTAGTTACCCCTTCTAGATGCAATATTTCTTGTTCAATAAGCTTGTGTCAAGGTACAAGGTGTCCCGTGGTAGAAGGATCTCCCCTACATGCAGAAGGCAGTGCCTTGTGAGCCAAATACAATAAGCATACAAGGCACTGTTGAGGCTACCGCGTATGCCAATTTCCTCACGATGTTTTCCTACACCGTTTTAAGAGCAGTGGTGGTGATATAAATTACACAAAGGAATGCGCCTGGTTGGGTTTAAACTCACGTCCTACAGGTCATAAAGAAAGAAAGAAAGAAAGAAGAAAGAAAACCGTTTATTCGAACCTCACACATATTAAAAATATTAATTAAAAAATAGGTACAATAAACATAGAAGAATTTGTGCAAGGTCAGAAAGGCACCTAACTCAGCATATGCTGCGATATCTATAAAAATAAATAACGCAGCGCTGGTATTCTGTTAGGGCCCGCGGTGATGCCACGGTCATACTTACGGAGACTAAATAAAATATATATTAGGTATAGTAGTAAACTATATGTAGGTAGGTATCGGAACAAAATAAAAAATACGAAAAAAACATAGGAAAAATAATAATAATTAATACATAACATTGGTAAAAAGCGTGAATTTATGTTAATAAGTGTCATGTGTTACAGATATATTATAGAGAGAATGTAATAAATAATTAACCATAGACAGACGCCTGACAGCGCGCTCCAAAAGCATTTGTCTAATTCATAGACAAACAGATGAACGCGAGCGTACGGCGACGACGGCAACAGGTCACGAATATTCGATTCGAGTGTTTAGCATCTATAACTAATCTGTGGAGTGTATAATCTATAGATATTAGTATTCTGTGGCACGATCTATCGACTTGCAAAGTTGCAATCAACTGTCAAAAAAGTGGGTGGATTGGTTATTATACAAATAAACAAAGGTTGAGTAATAATACATACATATAATACATTAATACGTCTAAAACAAAAGTAAATCGGGTGCATCTGAAATATTATTGTGTGAAGTGTAATGTTGTGTTGTATTGGACGCAAGAGAGAGATGTCAAACTGAGCGACAAAGTCACCATCACAAACCGTGCAGAATTTTCCGGTTAAATTATGTGGTGGTCTCTTTTTGGTTGCGTAATAAATACTGTTAATATAAGTATAAGTAGAGACTACTATTGTTCAGGCTACAAGTATTCTCAAAATATTATTAATAGCCCGATATTTTCTCTGCCACTGAGCAAGATTAAGGAATGAGATATTTTCATCGCCAGTTTCAGGGAAATTATGTGAAATATTATTTCGGTCCCATTTCACATTAATGACTAACTGTTGAATGTGGACGAATGGTCACTGAAGTAACGTTACGTTTCATTTTATGCGAATATATTATCCTTTGGGCAGTTAATTCATGAATCCCCAAGCGACACCCGGTGGCCGCGCATCTATTGTCTTACTATTGTGTCTCTAATTGACGGTATCTGAAGGGTTAAAGCTGCCTACATTGATGTGAATAATTTAATTTTGAAATTTGTATTGTTTTTTTGAGATCATCAAATGACTTTTTCACTCTACCCTCCCTGGTAGAGTGAAAAAGCGCATCACACACTTTACGTACTTAAATCAGTGTTGCCCTGGGTTTCATAAAAAGTGCATAGAATCAAAACCTAGAAAATACTGAAATAAAATCGAAAAAAAAACTATGTTTCTGTTTCTGTCTTGTTTTCTTTTATAAGTTCAGTGTGTACATGAATTGTTAAATAAATAAATAAATCTTGAACAAAATAAAACCTCTTTTCAAAGGCTTATCGCGATTCTTGAGATACAGCGTGGTGACAGACAGACGGACAGACACCGAAGTCCTGTTTTTACTCTTTGGGTACGAATCCCTAACAGCGAATAATATTAAAAGAAAATTCAAAAAAAATCATTTCGTAACTGGTTATTTCAACAGAACTTTTGAAAAAAGATCATAATTACGTTATAATTTAGAATGGCCAGTACTCTTTGAAAGGGGGAAGCTATAAAAATATGTACACTGGTATTTGATTTAATTTTCGAACAAAAACTGTATGTACATACTGGCATTAGCCAGTGCTATAGAATTTATTATTCTGCAGTTAACAATCAAAGGATATGAAACTTGCTGGAACTTTTTATTCTATTCGTGTTGATTTTAATCATGGTAAATAAGTACTAAGGCAACTTGTAGTTAGTAATTGCGAAATTAACACTTGAAAAGAAAATACGGTAATTTGTTAAATAAGTGTGTGTTTACTGACGCAAAGCTGTGCGTTTCTCAGCTTTGAGCGAAAAAGAGTAGCGAAAAGTGGCAAGAATTTTCATTGAAGCCGCACGAAGCGGAGTGGAGCTAAGCTGAGCTAAGCGTAGACCTGCATTGAGCCGAGTTCAGATTAGTCAAATTTAATCTCAAAAACCTGCCGTCCCGCATCGTTCCGCTACGGGATTCAATTTGCGTTCCTATTAAAATTTTTATATGTTTGTGTTTACTTTAATTTATATTGAGGTTTTTATATTTATTCTGTAACTAGCTGCTCCCAGCAGCTTCGCCCGCGTGATAGCAGAAAATTATGCCAAAGGAACATACTTCCGGGATAAAAAGTATCCTATGTCCTATTACAGGACATGGTTTATCCGAGTACCAAGTTTCATCAAAATCGGTTTTTTTTTAATTTAGGCGTGAAGACGTAACAAACAAACAAACAAAAAAACAAACTCACTTTCACTTTTATAATATTAGTAACGATTGCTTAGACATTATATTTAACCTGTTAAAGGTACACAAATTACATATCTACTTCTGTGTTTTACTCACAAATAAATCAAGTTTAAAAATCCAAGCACTGTTACGTTTCTTAAAGAATGATTGGCATGATACATTAGTCAGTGTCATAAAAAATTATAAAAGATCCCTGCCTATCCAGACATCCTTAACTAAAAAAGATAAAACTGGTTCTCATTTTTTATAAAATATCCTTGTATTCAGTGTACTGTATAATTCCGACGGGACTGCGGTATTATTCAAAAGAGTTGCCGTCACCCTGAATTGCAACGGGCAACTGAAACAATACGTGTGGGTCTTAGTCAGTAAAAGTCTGACACTCCCTTTCGCTCCACCTAGAGCAGGAGGAGTTATTCGATGATTTCCTACCTGAAAACGAAATTATACTGCAGTATCTACTTGATATATCTGTTTTAATGAATTTAGTATTGAATTAATTAATGAATTAATTTTGGCATTAATAGACTTATTTTGACCATTAACGTATGTATTTTGACATTTTAAATTTAATTTGTATTTAAACTTTATTTCGTTAATTTTTATCTTACTACCTACATAATTACCTATACGGAATTGCTGTACCCGACAGAGCCTATGTGCTTCTACTTAACTAATTTTAAGATGTACAAGATCGACAGATTGAGAGACATAAATGTGACATTCTATTAAATAATTGAATGAAATTAAAAAGAAAAAAATTGGTTCACGGACATGCTTGGGACACGTGTTCTCAAAACGTGTGATAGAATGAGAGACACTATAAAAGCTTGCCCCATTTTCAACACTCTTTGAACAAGCCATTGACTTGGTTCTCAAAGCTGAATTGATCTGAATATGAATATTTTACTGTGTACTGCGTGCGTACCTACCTAGTTAATATAACGGTTCTTCAAAAAAGGGGAGATGACTGTGTTACCGGTAGCCTGAATATTAACAGTAAGTGTAACGATTTGTTCGAATATAAAATGACCTATTCAATTTTGCTACCGAAAGCCCAGCTGAACGCATGCCAAAAAAAAAGGGTCATGGCAATAGGGATGGTGCGGAGATACCGAACGGTTTCCCGCAAAGCGGTAAGCTTCCTTGCTGGCCTGACACTAAGGGATCTGGAGGCAACAGTCCTTGCACGCAACGCCAGGGCGAAAGTCTGCAGCCATGACAGGTCGCGGCATGGTGGACAAAGTTCCGGCGGGATCTTATGGTGAAATGGCGTCAGCGACTATCGCAACCCAGTTTTGGGTACGCCACAATTCTGGTGGTAAGTCCTTTCATTGAGGCGTGGCTGGAAATACCTCTCGGCGTCCTCACCTTCCGCATGATGTAGGTTCTTGCCGGACATGGTAAGTTCGGGAGGTACCAACTGATCGTGCTGTGACGCCCAGGTGTCGCTACTGTGCGAAACAGAGGACACGGTGGAAGTGCGCCCCGCTTAGGCAAAGCATCGCCGTGTCCTTGTGGGGGCGATCGATTAATATAAAGTTTATTTGAACTTATAAATCTAAATCAATCCAAAGATACAACAGTTCAAAATAACCTGTTTAAAAAACTGTAATTTTATAGGTAAAGACCTATTATTATATTGATCACACGTACCGAGTAAAAGGGCGAGACAGTAAAATGTTGCTCGGCCGAGACAGTGCTGTAAGAGAATTTTAGAGATAAACGCTCGGCCAAGCGCGCTGTTTACACGTACCGAGTACTCGGCGGTGAGCACTGTCTCGCCCGTTTACTCGGCCCGTGTGATCAAGGTATTAATAAAAACGATAACAACATTGAGCAAATTTAATGTAGAGAAATATCTGCTTTCATCGCACTCCTATAATTTATTCCCGAATCGTTGATTTCAAATAAACACTGTCGAGGTGTGAAATCTTCTACGTATTAAACGCTAAGTACCACTAGACGCGATGTTACAACCTGATTGCATAATAAATGCGATCAATAATACATGATGTTCTAGAAATGTTTATTTGATGTGGAAACGTGTTGAACAAAGTTTACTGTTGATGACATTTTGATATTTTATCTGTCTCTGAAATTGGTTTTTGAATTGAGAATTTGATGCTCTCTGCACACGGGCCACATGCCACAACCACAAATGCTGCTACAAGAAGCTAGAGGCGGCTACAAAGGAAGCTGAAGCGCGCGAAAGCCACTTGTGGCCGGTAGCTGCTACTTCTTTTAACCTATATGCGCGTTTTGAATCGGTGTTTAGTGGCTAGTTCGGGCCACAAGAAGCGAGCAGCAGCGATTTGTAGCATGTGGCGGCCACCGGCGCCAACAGTGTTCGGCAAATCCATACATAATGTATGAACACTATATGTATATAAAAAGATATAGCGATACCTACCTATATAGTTTATTTAGTCTCCATGAGTGTGACCGTAGCATCACCGCGGGTCCTAACAGAATACCAGCGCTGCGTTATTTATCTCTATAGATATCGCAGCATATGCTGATTTAGGTGCCTTTTTGACCTTACACAAATTTTAAAGTTATCTTTTGTTTTCACACTAAATTGTATGGTATTTTCTGTACTGTATCGTATTCTACTGTAATTTAAAAGTTTGTGTGAGAGGCTCGAATAAACGTTTCTTTCTTTCTTTCAAAAGCTACAGGAAAAAGGTCGGAGGCGGCGTTTTGTGGTTGTGGCCGGTGGCCCGTACTTAAGGACCTGTCAAACACTACTTTGATGGTAAAAGTGAAGGTAGTGTAGGATTAATAATAAAATGTATAACACACAGTAGTGGCTCTACGTCTACACTAATATTATAAAGAGGTAAAGTTTTTTTTTATTGTTGGAGGTAATCTTTTAAAGTCCATTGCTAAAACTATTTCACCAATAGAAAGCGGTTTTATTTCTGATTGTGGCTATAGTTTATGTAAGTAGGTTTTTTTTTTAATATTTATTTATCACATAAAGAAAATAATACAGAATTGTCTAACTTAAATAGCAACTTAAAACCACTAAGGTTTCAACTTGTGCTATCATGAATCTAACTCAAAATCGAAACAACCGAAACCGCGCGCAATAGCTTATTAGCTTGTTAAAAACAAATCTGATCAGACAAAATAAAAAGTTTATTTTAAACGATAAACACAACACGGCTTCAACGTTTCAGCATTTTATTTTTAATGCATAGTCATACTCGTGTTTATCCTCTCATCGTGGGTGGCATATGTTTACGCTAATATAAAATTAACAAGCTTTTACGAACATAAAATATCTGTGTTTAATTAAAGCCTTCATTAAATATCGTTCAATTTACGAGCAAATATTCCTCTCGTAAAATGATTCCTATTAAAAACCAATTACCCATATTTGCTTCAAAAGCAACAACGTGACCTATAAATACCTAATTTAAATTTTCTGTTTGAAAAATCATTTTTTTTTTTAATGGTACTTTTTTATTAACATACATATATAAATCTTAATAAAAATTTATTACATACTACTCTGTCAAGAAAGTACCGGCAAAAGATCAATAATACACAAAATGTCTGTTATTCATCCAAATTTATTTTATCACCTTCAAAGTATGCTCCTTTAGAAACGATACACTTGCGCCAACGAATAATCCATTCATCAAAACATTTTTTAAACGCTGCTTCCTGAATTGAGTTCAGTTCTCGCCACGAATTCTCCTTATGTCTTCTATCGATTGAAAACGGGTGCCACGAAGTGGTAATTTGAGTTTAGGAAAAAGAAAAAAGTCAGCAGGAGCCATATCTGGTGAATATGGTGGTTGCTGGATGGTATAACAAATACCAGAGTGTTTGGTCAAAACTTCGTTCACAATGATAGCCTTGTGCGAAGGCGCATTGTCGTGGTGCAAAATCCAAGAATTTTCTTTCCACAAATCTGGCCTTTTCCGTCGAATTTGCTCTCTTAAACGCCGCATAACGCTCAAATAATATTCTTTATTTACCGTTAGACCTTCCGGTAAGAATTCAGAGTGCACAACACCGCGATAGTCAAAGACAACAGTCAACATGACTTTGACTTTTGATCGACTTTGGCGTGGTTTTTTCGGTTTCAGATCAGTTGGAAGGCGCCACTCCGAAGCTTGTTGACTAGTTTGCATGTCAAACTCGTAAACCCACGTCTCGTCACTAGTAACAATGCGTTTCATGAATGTTGGGTCCGAACTGACTCGTTCTAGCATGTCCTCAGCGACTTTCATGCGATTGAGTTTTTGGAGAAAATTCAGATCTTTTGGGACTAGCCGAGCAGCAACATGTTTCATACCCAAATGATTAGTTAAAATGGTACGGATCGACTCGTGAGATACAGAAAGTTCGGCGGCTATCTCTCTCAGAGTTGAATGGGGATTTTCAGTCACTATTTCCTTCACTTTTGCGATGTTAACTTCAGTTGCAGACGTTGACGGCCTACCAGAGCGAGGCAAATCTTCCATCAAATCTCGACCGCTTTTGAACGCTTTGAACCACTCATAAGCACGAGTTTTTGATAAAGTCGATTCACCGTAAGCCTTCTGTAACATTTTCAGTGACTCCGAACACGAAATTCCATTGGCGATGCAAAATTTAAGACAAACTCTTTGTTCGATATTTTTGTCCATTATGAAATTCGCAATACACACTATATATGATATTACTAAAACCAGCACTGTATTTAATATAAATAACAGATGCAACTCAAACTCCGCGCCAAAATGGAAAGCAGTTGTGCCAATCTAACAACTACAAAAAAACAAAAATTTGAATTTGGAACCATAAACAAATCATCCATTCCCGATACTTTTTTGACTGAATGTAGGTATGTACACAAAAAAAAAAACTTAAATACTAAATAAACTATTTAAACTAAAACCTAACTATGTACATAATTATTTTCGTTTTACTAAACGCATTTTTTTTACGTTGGGCAAAAATCATCTTATGACAACCCCCGCTCTTGGGTGGAGCGGGAGATAGTGTCAGACTTTTACTGACTAAAAACTCACCCCGTTCCTTCTAGCCTCTTCATACCGGGGCTCGAGTTTCTTTTCGGATAACCTTGGCCCCAGTAGGCTTCGACCTAGCTGGGCATCTCCTGTTACTAAACGCATATGAACATATTTTCGATACCTACAACATTCTTTTTTTAATCATTATCTGTAGGTTTATTTGTTCCGATTAATTTCCGAAACGGCATAATCGATTTTGACGTGACTTTCACTCGTAGATAGCTAATGTTATGAGAAGTGCTTTATAACATCAGCTATCTAAAATAATAGTAGCTTCCAAACATTACTCATGTAATAATTATTAAAATGGTCTCACTCCTGAGACTCAGGCTTTTTTTCTATGAGAGTAATCCACTAAACGAGCCTTGTACGGATTGGTGAATGACATAAAATATTATGTCCTAAAATTTTTGGTTCTAGGACATGTTGGTTATCTCATTATGTGGTCCTTCACCGTTTTGAGATACTGCTCTCATGCTCTTACAAAATAGCTTGCCGTCTGACCATCTTGTGACCGTCCGGACCGAGCTCAATTCGTCGACGCCACGCGCGCCTCAAATGCTATGCTACGGTTTGCTATGTCAGCAAACCGTAGGGGCCCAGCAGGGTAGAAGTCTAAGGTCATGGGTTTCCTTCTGAAAGGAAAATCTGGCCCTGGAATGAAAGGCAACGAAGGAACTAGAAGTGGGTTTTAGTTTAGTCAGTAAAAATCTGACACACCCTCCTGCTTCGCCCAAGGGCGTGAGATGTCATTAGATAATTTCCCACCTAATAAAAAAATGGTTATAAAATAAATTATACAAAGTAAAACGCCTGTTAGACCCGGGCATGGAAGCCGTGACATATAACTCGAAAGCAACTGAGCCGTTGCCAATGGACATGGACCACCACAGCTCAACATTCTGTATCAAAAAGTGCTGATGGATAAAAACCCCAAAACTGATCACATTTCATCCGCGATCTCTCAATGGAGACCGGTCAATCAATGTTACTATTGTCCGCCAATAAAACCAGCTGTAACAAATTCGGGTGTTCCAAGTCATAAGAAACTACGATCGGAGGACTAGAACAATATAATATTCTAACAGCGACAGTAAATGAAGAAAAAGTCAGAGTGTATGGAATTGATATTCCTTTTTTTGAGGTCCAAGGATATCTCCCGCTTTAGGGTGGGGTGAAAACGCGTAACAAGATTTTTCAAAACCCATCTATATTCCTGCAATTGCTCTCTGCATTCAAGGGACTTGGTAGTTCTTTCAAATGTTCCCGCCCGAAATGTCACATGACATTTATCATTACGTACCTATCATAAGCACATTTTTTTTTAATTGGGAGGACATAAAGTAACTTCTCTCGCTTTTTTCAAAGCGAGAGTCACAGACTTTTACTGGCTAAAACCCTCCTGTTTCCTTTCAGTTGTATTTTGCATTCGAGGACCGCGGTAACTCTTTCGCACAACCCCGCCACCCTGGCTTTGTTAGCAGGCGGGAGGGTCGGACGAATATAATTTTGAAGGGTGATGCAAATTTAGAAACGGATTTGAATTTGATAGAATAATAATTAATTAAATTGTTTGAAGTGAGATTTTGATAGACGATTTAGCAGGAGTACCAAAAATATAAGGGATTAAAACATTGTTTTCAGACTTTATCTAAATATTAGATCTTAAGAGCTTACGCGTTGAGTCATCATGTCAGACGAAAGACGTCTACTGTTGGGCATAGGCCTCCTCCAAGTGTCACTACAATGAACGGTCCTGTGCGTCTCGTATACGCTGGATTCCCACGACCATTACCAAGTCATCGGTCCACCTTATTTGGTATTAGCTTAACAAAAGGGAAATTTGCATTTTTTAAGGCCATTGTGTACATTTTTGCATTACTATATACCTGTAGCGACATCTATGACGCCACATAAGAACTACGAAGAAAATACGAAATCCTGCATCGAGCAATCAAAGTTCTCCGCGCGATTTGAACATATACGACAGCCCGAAATCAACTATCGGGCTGTAGCCCACCAGACTATAACACCTGTCTGGCCGGAGGATCCTCCCTTTCAAAGGAGGTATGTGGGACTTTACTCGCTGTTCCGCTTTTCTCCAAATACCTTTCTTATGAATATTTTTTTGTAGCTTAACCAAGATAGCTGCTGTATACTAAACCCTAAATAATGAAAGAAAAAAATAAACGTTTGAAGGTTTTTTTGTTGGTTTAACGGATTTTCCTGTTGACTTACTTTTTTATTAATTTGCTGGGATATGATTATTTACCCATTTCCTGGTAAACAGCAACGTGTGTGGATTTAGGCTTCTTCGTGTAATGTACATATTTGCCTTCATTGTGTACTTACCTGAAAAAAAGAAAAAAAAAAAACAGATTAATATAAAGAAAGAAAGATAAACATTTTATTTGCGGGAAATAACGTAATTTTTGGACTTGTTTACACGTTATAAAAATTCTAAAAAAAAATATTCATAATCCACGTTCGCGCACAAAACGGCCAAACGCTCAACATAATGCCGTGGCCACACGCGTAGTGTGTCAAGTCCACTGCGCTAACTTTCTGAGAGATTTGAGTCATCATTTCAGCCGATACACGTCCACTGCTGGACATAGGCCTCCCCCAAGCGCCGCCATAACGAACTTTTCTGTGCGTCTCGCATCCATCGGCCTCCCGCAACCCCCACCATGTCATCAGTCCACCTTGTTGGAAGCCTTCCAACGCTGCGTCTTCCGGGTCGCCACTCCAGAACCTTTCGGCCCCAACGGCCATCTGTTCTGCGAGCAATGTGCCCTGCCCATTGCCACTTAAGTTGGGCAATTCTTTGTGCTATGTCGGCAACTTTAGTTCTCCTGCGGATGTCTTAATTTTGATTCAATCACGCAAGGAAATCCCGAGCATAGCCCTTTGGGTGACTTTAAGCCTTCTGATGAGGCCCATTGTGAGCGACCACGTTTCGGAGCCATATGTCATCACTCATCAGAGATTCGAGTATATAATATTAAATGCATGGCTGCATAATATGAATTACGTTACATTAACTGAAATAATGAACATAAATAAAATGTCACCTGAAATTTTTTGTTAAAATCATAACTTAATCACTGAATGTAATTAAATTGTGTTTTTGATGGATGAATTGTATGAAAGAAAAGGGAGTTAATGATTGCGTGTCAGGTGACAGGACCGAAGGGAAGAAAAACACGTGTTGCGCCGACCCCAGGTAATATGGGATAAGGGCAGGAAGAAGAAAAAGAATAAAATATAGTGTTTTTGTTTTAAGAAATTAGTTTACCTTAATTGTAAGCAAATAATAGGACTATCGATGCACAATATTGGTAGCGCATTGCTATTGGTGTCTATGAACGCACACACAATGATGCCAGAGACACAATCAAGATGTATCAAGAATTTAGCGTTGTTATTTTTTTAACAACATCATTCTTTATGGCCGCATTGCCAGGAAAAATGGCCACAACCTTGAATAGCTCATCGTAACTGGCATGGTTGATGGCAAACGACCAAGAGACCGAAGCCCAAAATGATGGGCAGATCAAATCCGCTCCACATTGGACGCCCAGTTGCACGTCGCACTTCATGACGCTGAAAACCGTCACAGATGGCGAGATACCATCAGTAAGAAGTTAATCCAGCGGAAACTTCACGACCCTCAGTAATGAGGAATACGACTCGAGGAGGAGAAGGTCTTTATGAGGGGATAAAATGCCTATTTTAAAAATAGATTCGATTTATTACTTAGCTAATTCTAGACATACTATTTTTAGGATGTATTATTTATGATGTTACATATTGTATAGAATTGTAAGATTACTATTATTAAGTCAATAGTCTACAATCAATGGATGAATAGGCTATTTGTAAGCAATATTCTAGGAGACACACAAATATTTGTAAACGAACAATTATATTGTGCTCTTATATTTGTTCCTTTCGCTTTTAAGTGGCTATGTGTACATAAATAAATAAATTATATGCAATAACCGTTGAGTTAGGAAACCATCAGTGGTAACTATGTTAGTTAATCTTTATTTTATGATTTGATCGATGACGTTTCTTGTCTTTTCGTACGTGTTTGTATTAAAAGGATCGGCTTAGGTCAATGAAAAAATTGATAAGTCGGGAAAAACGGAATAAGACAGCATAGTGTGGAACAAAACATATCATAACGGAACCAGGCAGGACAAGGCGGAACAAGGCGAGACAAGAGGAAGCAAGACTGGATAAAACTGTAAAAAACGGGATAATAATAATAATATTTCACAACTATCACACAACGTCTAGTCCCAAGCTAAGCAGAGCTTGTGTTATGGATACTAGAAAACGGATAAACATACTTATATGTTTCTAAATACATACATATTATACATAAATTACACCCAGACACAGAACAAATGATTATGCTCATCATACAAACATTTGTCCTGAGTGGGAATCGAACCCACGACCTCCGGCATAGCAGTCAGGGCCACTAATCACTAGATCAACAGGACAGTCAAAAGACAAGAGAGGGATAAGGCAAAGTAAGTTGAATAATTGTAAGTACATTGTAATTGGATTATTTGTTATATAGAAATAAAATATACCCACTAAAGTTAGAACAGTCTATTCTGTTGGCTCCACTAATAATATTTTTAACTTACTATATATTGTTTAACCCTGTATTCAGCTACCATAACACTGTTTGCTGACGCCGTCATTAGGTTGTCAAGTATTCCGGTACGAGGGCATGCAAATACAAATGAGGCAACAATGATATTTTCAAATTGAATTTAACACACAAAAAGTGGACGAAATAGCTGTTTTGAAGCTTACGTTTATTGAAAGAAGAGCCTGTTAAAATACCAATTATAATTGGTATGCAAAATTGGTTCCATTTATTTCACATCGGAAACTCATCAAAAAACATGAATTTATTTGACATTATCTGAAAAGTAAAATCTACAAGTCCGTAATAAGGGCTGTCGAACTGTATGGATCAGAATGTTGGGCTGTGAAAAAGATGGATGAAAAAAGATTACATGTAGCAGAGATGAGAATGTTAAGATGGATGTGTGGTGTGACAAGAATGGATAAAGTGAGAAATGAGTATATTAGGTGAAGTTTGAAAGTGGCGCCAGTGACTGAAAAGTTGAAAGGAAACCGTTTGTCTTGGTATGGTCATGTGAAAAGGAGGGACGAAACGCATGTTGCTAAAAAAGTTATGAGTTTACATGTGGATGGACGGCGGGGGAAAGGGAGGCCAAAGAAAAGATGGATGGATTGTGTGAGAAGTGATATGAAAGAAAAGGGAGTTAGTGATAGCGTGACGAGTGACAGGACAGAATGGAAGAAAAAAACGTGTTGCGCCGACCCCAAATAAAACGGGACAAGGGCAGGAAGATGATAATCTGAAAAGTAATGTGGGTGGAAAAGTAATATAGCAGCACTCGTTTATAAAAGCTAGTGAATGTGGTTGTGCATCTATTGGCTGTTACTCATGAAAGTTTCAGTCATTTTGGAAGCCCTATTTATTATTTGACAGTAAGTCGATGCAGAAAAAAATCTCTTTTTGACCAAGGCACTGCGCTGTCTCACACCTAAGCATTTGCCACGGCTAAAATCTACGAATTACGGATGGAACTGAAAAAGTGAAAAAAAAATTAAAAACTAATATTTAAATGGATTATAGAGCTGGAGGCATCGCTGGGAGAAGTGTGTAAAGTTTCAAGGAGTCTTGTGACCTATCTTTGCTTGGTCGAAAACTTTTAAGAACACCTGTGTGGATCCGCTACCTCTTATCCCATGACCCACTGCACAAATCCGACGACCACCATTCACATATGACTGCCCGCCAATTTATGTTCCTTTGTCGACTTTATATTCTTTTATTATCAACGTGGCGTAGAAACGTACCAGTTACAGTGTCGATGGGCCACAGTTTGTGACCATTGTGTGGACGCTATGGCTTGGAAGGTGGTTGGTCTTGTTTAAAGACAAATAGGGAAGTTATTGGGCGTGTGTGTTTTGTTTATTTTCAAAGACAATGTTTATGTCCAGTTCCCAAGCGACAACTCATTTATTTTTAAGAAATGGTCGCATGCTATTCCTACCACTGTCAATCTGTTGATTTCTCAACGTCTTTGGCAAGCTTTGTCGTTCTTCTTTTCAAATTGATGGTTAACTGTTCTTCAGTCTGGTGATTACGTTAACTGCAGCATTGCTGTTTAATTCTAATAGGTGGTTACGTTAACTGAAACATAGGTGGCACTCATTAGGTACTCAAAGTGTAGATGTATGGGCACTTAGGGCACTGCAAAGTGTGGCTCATATTATTTCGTCATTGATTCTTATTGACATGCTGACCCGACAGACGTTATTCTGCCAAAATGGTTTGACAGCTAACCTTTATATTTACAGCTAAGAACAGTTTGAGTATAATAAAGAAAATATATGTGTTACTTTACAGTTTCGAGTGCAATTTTTTTATTTTTTTCTTTGTAAGAATTATACTATCTTTACCAAAAAGAATAAAAAGGGCAACCCAATTATTCCAGTCAAGCAATACATTTAGTAAATTGTCCATTTTTTTTTTTGTCGACGGGAAAAATCATCTTTGACGTAACCCGCTCTTGGGTGGGGCGGGAGACAGTGTCAGACTCTTACTGACTAAAAACCCCGCGCCGTTCCTTCTAGCCTTCATACCGTGTCCATCAGATAAACAAAGTAACTAAACGTTTTCTTCTCTTTTGGAGGGATCTTTATTTCCCCGCCGTATTATCATATTACTTTTAGCTTCAAGTAACATCTCCAAAAGCACGAGATAGTTTCATTCAGTAAAAGTCTGCTCAAAAAAAAAAGGAAACACGTCATGTCCTCGCCGTCCATGTACGCAATCAGCATAAATCGGCAAACAACAAACTACACAAAACTCTATTTGTAGAACCCAAAGATTCACTTTGGATCACGAAAAACATTCCAGCAAAAATACCAGGACTGCAGTGTCAAAAAGAACCATCAAGTTCAATGTGTCGAATTGAGCCTTTTAAACCAACGAGCCGTGCCGGAACATTCTGATTTGAGCTAGAAACGTTGAAGGGGATTCGAGTGTTGAGTTTTAATCTCGATAAAGCTCTTGGGATTTGTTCTGATGGCAATACTGAGGGCAAAACGTTGACAGTTTTTACCGACTTCCCAAAAAGGAGGAGGTACTACGTTCGGCTGTTTGTATGTTTTTTTTTTTTTTTTGTATTTTTGTTCGTCGAATACTCCCCCAAATGTGGACGGATTTTCAAAATTCTTTTTTTGTTCGAAAGTAGATAGTTCTGAGGTGGTCCCATTATCACCAAATTAGGATCTGATGATGGGATCTTGGAGAAATCGAGGGCAACCTTCAAATTTTATAGGCTCACTTATTGATTTTCGCATATTTTATGAAGTATCTTGTGTATCTGCGTATGGTCGTCACCATCTCAGGTAGCTGGGCTGATGATGGAAGGTACAACTCCTTAACAGTAAGAAGTTACTCGAACAGGCAAGGACTGTTTTAGTAAATTGTTTTGATGTTTGATAGGGCATTTGCCACATTTGGTCTCATGATCATCAAGTCATGACCTGATGCTGCAGTCAGGATAGTCTGCAGAGTACCTAAGTCCTCGACAACAAACAGCAGATATATCGAGTTTAGGCTCATTGAAAACGGCTCGATGTGTGGATAAACGTACTGCTAATAAAGAACACCGAAGTACATAGAGACCTGATGCTGAAGCCAGGAGCATCAGGAAAAGTACAAACCTTGAAATTGCAGCACCGTAGTCGTGTTTGGGCTCATTTTAAACAGGACTAAATTTTAAGTTCATTGCAATGTTGACATAAATCTGGCCTGATGCTACAGCCGGGAATATCAGCATCTAGTCTAATGACTGATTGAAAGAAGAGGGGGAGAGGATATATCGAACTGATCTGATGATGAAGCCGAAAGGTAAATTAATGTAATCTAACCGTGTTTGGGATTATTAGAACCGTTATGAGATGCGCTCTGACTATAAGGTATTTAAGTTTGACTGAGGGGTACTTTTTAGTGGTGGTACCATAACTAAAAAGTGTAAAATAAAAAAAACTTTTTACAAAAAAAATATAACCGACTTCAATGATAAAAAACACTGAAAAGTATCAAATAACTTTAATTTTGGAAGTCGGTGTTAAATAACGAAGAGACTAAACTATTATAGAAACACCGACTTCCAAAATTAAAGTTATTTGATACTTTTCAGTGTTTTTTATCATTGAAGTCGGTTATATTTTTTTTGTAAAAAGTTTTTTTGACTACGACATTGTTAGCCATTTGAAATGTTGAGCTGTTTGAGTGATAAAGTAACAAAAAACACACACATACAAGCTATTACCTTTCTAATATTACACACTAGCGACCCGCCCCGGCTTCGCTCGGGTGCAATATTATACATACAAACCTTCCTCTTTAATCACTCTATCTATTAAAAAAAAACGGCATCAAAATCCGTTGCATAGTTTTAAAGATTTAAGCGTACATAGGGATATAGGGTCAGAAAAAGCGATTTTGTTTTATTATGTCGCTGAAGTAGAAAACTTTGTAGATATTAAAAAAGGTGTCAAAAGTGTCCTATTTTTTGCTCAAATATCCACATTTTTAAGAATCTATAGTTGCATTATTTTATACATACAGATATTTTTTAAGAAACCATCGTTATCACTTCAGCCGAAAGACATCCTCTGTTGAAAATAGGCGTCCCTCAAGTGTTTCCACAACAACCAGCTCTGTTCTGTTTGTCTCATATCCATTGGATTCCGGGGCAAAGAAGGATCAGGAGTGGATTTTAGTCAGTAAAAGTCTGACACGCCCTCGCAGCCGCCCAAGGGCGAGAAATGTCATTAATCGATTTAAAAATATATATATCCATCGGATTATTCTCGATACCTCGACGCGTTCTCGAGATAAAGAATCTTGATAGACAGATAGGCAGGTGAACAACAAAGTGAACCTTGACAAGGGTTTCGTTCTTTCTTTTGAAGCATGGAACCCTAACAAAACTGTTCCAAAACCAAATCTATAAAACAAATGGCATCACTGTCTCATCTTAGATCCCAATTCCTATTCTGCTCACAGAGCCACATCGAATGGCCAATTTGACCGAGCTCTTAGTTTACCGAAGCGTGTCCTTACATTTTGATCTATTTGTTTGACACGCCCTCACTATTGCTCTGAGCCCTGATCATGAATTTTGCTCAAGTTAATGAGCCTAGGATATGTCCAATAATTCCTCTCCAGAAAAAACATTTAAGTACCAAAGAAAGATATTTTTCTAAGGACGGACGAAATTGTGTGAGCTAAATGTTCTTAACGATGTGTGCAGGTTTTTTCGGGGAGATAGGGAACTTTTTTGATGTATGATGTGGTGAATAAAGCTTTGCGGGACGTAATATTCCGTTAGTAGGGCGTAAAACATTGGTTCTATAAAATTGGTATTATAAAGACGAAACTTTATATGTATATGTCACAGTCATATCGTATATGTACATAAGTAGTGGTAGGCGAGTGGTAAAGCCCCAGACTTACGAGTTGTAAGTGACGGGTTCAAACCCAGCCAGGCGCATTACTTTGTATAATTTATTTCATCACTACTACTCTCAAAACGGTGAAGCAAAACATCGCGAGGAAACTGGCATGTTGTAGATCCAAAAAATTGAAGACATGTGACATCCTTTAACCCGCACTAGGCCCATGTGGTGGATTACACTCCCATTCCCTCTCCTAGAGAGGAGTCTGAGTCCCAGCAATGGGAACATTATAAGGCCGATTATGCTATGCTTTGCATATCGTATGAGACCCAAGTTGTAATGCACTTCAAGATTTTAATTTGACTGAAATAAAGTACGTAGAAAAACGTAGAGACCACATACAATCTCAAAAAAATTTAGGGGGAATAACTCAGGCTGGTTATAAATCCTCTTATTTCCAATGAACGTCACCATGTACGATTATATTATTATTTTATTACTAGCTTCTGCCAGCGACTTCGTACGCGGATCCTGTTGCTTATTCCGTCGAGTAATTTCTCCCGTTCCCCCAACATTTCCCTTCACTGCTCTGCTCCTATTGATCGTAGCGTGATGAAAAGTATACTATAACCTGCCCAGGAGTATGAAGAATGATTGTACCAAGATTCGTTAAAATCCATCGAGTAGTTTTTGTTTCTATAAAGAACATACAGACAGATAGACAGACAGACAGACAGACAGACAGACAGACAGACAAAAATTGTACTGTTTGCATTTTTGGCATCAGTATCGATCACTAATCACCCCCTGATAGTTATTTTGGAAATATATTTCATGTACAGAATTGACCTCTCTACAGATATATTATAAGTATAGATTATTATATCTAGCCCATATTGTCCCACTGCTGGGCAAAGGCCTCATTATATATTGGGTGTAATTTTATCTATAATATGTATGTATTTAGGAATATATAAGTATGTTTATCAGTTGTCTAGTACCCATAACACAAGCTCTGCTTAGCTTGGGACTAGACGGCGTTGTGTGATAGTTGTGGAATATTATATTATATTACTAGCTTCTGCCAGCGACTTCGTACGCGGATCCTGTTGTTTATACCAGCGACAACGGAGTCGTCAAAATCAAAGATCTGAAACGTCTGGTGTCGAATTCTAAGAGCCTGGAAAACAACGTGATGCGCGAGACGATTCGAGACGTTCCAGATCTCTCCCTTCCACTTACGCGCGTGACAGTGTGCACACACCTTAGATATGGTGCCATAGACAAAAATAAACAGAAAGCTCCGAACTGCTAAGCTATCGGGAGTTACATGTGTTATTGTGAGTCAACCATAAAAGATAGACATATGATGTCTTGGGATATTTATATAATTTTAAGGAGAACATTTCCGTTATACATGACTTTTGTGTAGCTTTAACCATTAAGGCTTCAAACGCGACGGAAGCTTAAAAAATGGAGTAATTTCTATCGTTTCCCCAACATTTCCCTTCACTGCTCTGCTCCCATTGGTCGTAGCGTGATGAAAAGTATACTATAACCTGCCCAGGAGTATGAGGAATGATTGTACCAAGTTTCGTTAAAATCCATAGCGTAGTTTTTGTTTCTATAAAGAACATACAGACAGACAGACAGACAGACAGACAGACAGACAGACAAAAATTTTACTGTTTGCATTTTTGGCATCAGTATCGATCACTAATCACCCCCTGATAGTTATTTTGGAAATATATTTCATGTACAGAATTGACCTCTCTACAGATTTATTATAAGTATAGATAGATAGATTATTATTATTCACAGGCAAACGTGAATGCAATGTAAGTATCTACACGTATTCCCAAGAATATATTGAAATTTTCCATTTGTTAGTGAAAAACCCTCAATAATAATATCCGCCTACAAATTGGTACTCAATAAGGAAACTCATTAAGATGCGTACCGTGTTCGAGTACCCGCGTTTGAAACATGCCCAATAAGGCTAAGAACTCATGAAGCGGTTTTCACCTGCTGTTGGAGAACAGCTATTTTACTTCCTAACTTACCAAACCTCTACCGCAACCCCAAAGGTTACAAGTGGTTAATATCAGTTTAGCATCAGAAAATAACTGTTGCGTTATATTTACCTCACAGAAGAATTTACAAAAGGCGAAAAACCTTTTGGGTGCATTTACTGATTTGCCGGCTACTGCGGTCTGCAACCGATTGCAGAGCGTGCGTGCACAACCTGCCGAGGCTAAACCACCTGCCGAGGCTTCGGATAACCGCTTCTATAGTTGCCTATCGGTGCAGTGGGATCCGCAAAAAATCGCGCACACGGCGGGCACGTCGCCATCTTGAAATGCGTCTTATTTTTTTTTACATATACCTGCATTCTACAAAAGCTGCGGGCGCGTAACTGCAACAGGCGCGGGTGAAAACCGCTTGGTGAGTTCTTAGCCTAAGGCTATTTACTGCCGAAGTTTCGACCGATTACCTTATTAGACGGTAGGCCTACTATTTATTGTTAGGTACAATGTTCGGTTCGTGGGAGTTTAGTGAACTTTGAATTGGCCGAGGGGCTACCTTTTGCTAGTAACTACGGAAAAGGTCAACTTACAGGAATTAACACAACATTCCATCTAGATGTCCCGACAGTGGTATTTGATGGCATGGTTTACTCAGGTTTATACATTGGGTGTCATGGGTTCGATTACCGCACGGAAAAAATATTTGTATGGTCTACAGATCTTATTTTGGTTCTGAGTGTCTTTAGTTTCACTATATGTGTATTGAAATGTTTATGAACGCATTCATAAATACAGGAGTAATTCCTAAATGAGGAGATGTGGGCAAACCACTTCTTTAAAAAAAAAAAGCTGAATTCATTTAGGCTACAGATTTCTGTAGAAATAAGCATCATTTTTGTACCTGTCTTCTTTATCTTGTATTTTTATTATATTTTTGTCTATGAATTTTCAAATCAATAAATATAACGGCACAGCACACATAACACAATATTGGTTGCTATTGATTGATCCAAAGATTAATCAATTACAATCACTTTTGAAAATCAAGTTCTTGAAGTCTTGAATAACGCCTAATTTTCCAGACTTTTTTATTTCCAACACACCTGCAATAGAATCATTTCACTTCATTTCCTCCTCATATTAATTGCGTCATTTATTTCACTCCCTGTGCAAATGAAATCGTTGGAACAGAAAAATAAATAAGTACACGATATTTCTTTTTGTTTCACACTTAGAATTATTCTGGGTCAACGAGGCAAGGGAATTATAAGTATTTTTTTTTTTGTTATTATTAACAAAGGGAGCTAAGTTAACTGTTTTTATTTAAGAAAATTGCGTTTGAAGCAAATACTGATTAAATGTACACTGATATTATAAAGAGGTGTAGTTTGTTTTTTGTTATTTTTCTCTGAAAGTACTGTTCCGATTGCTAAAATTTTTCACTAATAGAAAGCTGCTTTATTTTTAAGTAGAAAGACTATATTTTATGTACGCGGACGAAGTAGCGAGCAAAAGCTAGTTATTGATATCTCTCAGCTGGGCATCGATACTGCAGTGTCTCAAGACACCAGTCCAGTGCGAATGCCAATCATAATGTATGGATCTGGAACGTGGTCGCTCACAATAGACCTTAATAATAGAACTTAAGCCGACCCCAAACACATTGGGAACAGGTTTTCAAATCAAACCATTTTATTTCTTCTTTTTAAATAGTTAGAAGTGGACAAAAAGACTGCCAGCCTCAAATAGGACTGGGTAGATCACATCAGTCACATGCACAGAGACAGATAGGCATGCCTCACCATGCAGTGTGTTCCTGCAGAAAGCACCGCTTAGGTCGGCCTAGAAACAGGTGGTGGGATCATTTGGAAGCGTACTGCGAGAACTGGTTTGTAATGGCGCGGGAGTAGAATGTCTGGAAGGACTTCGAGGAGGTCTTTACCTAGCAGTAGGACAAAAAGAGCTAGAAAAAAAAAATAAAAAAAAAAACTACTCAAAGCCAAAGTTTTTTATTTCACATAGGCCTACATGGGCACTTAAAAAACGTCAGAAGCTAGTGCCATCGCCTATCTCCCATCACCTATCTACTACGTTGAAGACTTACATGAAACCATTAGAAATGTTGTACAGTCGACTTGTTTTTTGTTGTGTGATATAAACAAATAATTTTCCTTCTCTGGATGAAGCGAGAGTATTCAGACTTTTACAGACTTAAACCTAGCCGTGTTCCTTCTACCCCTTTGCGCAAACAAATTCCTCATGTGGTACACTCAACTTACGTAACTATTAGTTCAATAGATTAAACTCATGGTCTAAACTTCAGTCACAGATGGATACGGTTTGCGACTTTAGTTTGTCTTGTAGAACAAATTGGGTTAATATAACAAATAGCTAAACAGAAATAAGTAGCCTGAACAGGACACAAGTAAGAGCACGACACAACTAAGAGGTTCTCTTTCGACTTTCTAATCTAACGACCAAACCGATTAAGTAAATCTGCAGAAGCTATTTGCGATCGCCGCTAGTTATTCGCGGTCAGCATTTGCCATTTTTTGCGCATTTTGCAGCTGGAGCGTACATTAACCGTATTTTAATGGCCTATTTACACCTTAAAGTATCAGTTTTTGACTTTTTTATTATTATTGATAGGCTCACGTTTGTCCTCTATCTCACCTGATGGTAAGCGACGATGTAGCCGACGATGGAGCAGGTTTGCCTAGAAGTAACCTAATTCACTCTTGACTTAAAGACCTCTAGATAGTAGCTATCAGCAAACACAGACCCTAACAGGGAATTCCACTCCTTAGCTGTACGCATAATGAATGGGTTCCCAAAACGCTTTGTGCCTATGGGTTGACTACAATCCCATCTGGTGGTAAGAACTCATGCAATCGTTGATGGAAAAGCGCACTAGTTTATTTTAAGAGCCTATTCAGTCTAACCTTAGTTAATAATTAATCGGACGGTTTCTCACATGTATTAAACGACGTTTTCGAGTGTGTTGAAAAATAATGTAAAGTTATTTAGCGGTAAGTAATTAATAATATTAATAATTAACTATGTTTTATATTTTTAAATGATTTTTTTTTATATAAAAATTTGTAAAAAAATAAAATAAAAAATGTATTACCATATGTATGAAAAATGAAATAATAATTAATAACAGAAAATTCAGTGACTAAATTTAAAATAAATCATGAATTCAAAAATTATTTATAATCTACAATAAAACATCTATAAATAAAAAAAAAAAACCTGGGCCTCTAGGTACAAAGTGCAATTATATTAGCGATAGCTATTGACGAAAACTCAAAATGTAAGGAATTGACTTGAAGACATTTTGGTAGCTCATTTTTGGGAATATTTATAGCTCACGTTACTACGTGACAACGGGGTTAAAAATAAAGTGACTACTTTATTTTGAACTCTAAGTATTATGTTTTGTAAAAACTCATAGAACAAAAGTTGTAGCTAGCTAGTGTTTTACAAATAACTATATTGTATAAGGCTCCTTTTAAGGATGATGATGAGAATTCACTCCTTTATCGCTTTGGATGTTTACAAAAATTGATAATATTTTTATTACAAAGCGAAAGTGAGTTTGTTTGTTTGTTTGTTGCGTCTTCACGCCTAAATGGCAAAACCGATTTTGATAAAACTTGGTACACTCATAGACCATATCCTGGAATAGGACATAGGATACTTTTTATCCCGGAGGTAATATCCCTTGGGATAATTTTCAGCTATCACGTGGGCGAAGCCGCTGGGAGCAGCTAGTTTTTCAAATAAATTAATCCTAAGCTTGAACGTGATCGTGTGTATCGAATGTAGTCAATGTAACATCTAAGTTGTGTCGTGCTGTACTCACCTCGTTTGTATTTAGAGTTAGGCCTGTTTACTTATTTACTCAACGGGCTTACTTCACTAACTCTCTTGAGTATTAATCAATTAATTATTAATTAAAAGCCGACAGCTTAATTGAATGCAAATATCACTTGGTATCGCTAGGGATATAACCTATACTTAAGTAGCTATAGCTAACTGTCACCACACACGGACTTCAAAAAAACGCCGCTTTAAGCTTCATTTTGAGGCGGCGTTTTTTGTGGCTCATGTGCGGCGGTGCCGCCACAAAAAAACGCTTGAAGCCGCTTCAAGCTTCTCCGGCCACAGATGTTTTTTGCGGCAGCTTCTAACGTTTTTTTGTGGCCACTTCTAGCGTTTTTTTGTGGCGGCGTTTTTATGAAGCCCGTGTGCGGGGACAGTTAGATATGGTAATGGTAAGTACTTTGGATAGCAGTTGGAACAATTTAATGTAATTAGGGTGAGGGAATCTGATGTATGTGAGACGCTCAGGACCGTTAATGGTGGCGACACTTAGGAGAGGAGAGCCATGGGGAATACTTGAAAGGGAAACCCGTCGTCCTTGAATGTTGCATTCACCGAAGGTAGATGAATAAGTGGGTTTTTAGTCAGTAAAAGTCTGGCCCGCCTTCTCGCTCCTCAGATCGGGAGAAGTCGTCAGTTAGATAATTTCTCACCTCCCAAAGAAAGCTCAATCAATCTCCGAAATGAGTTCATGATTTTGGTAATCTGTTGCTTTACTCCAATGACAATTAAATAAACAGGCATTTTATACACTCACAAAACAACCTAAAAATGTGTTCCGCGCTGCAGCGGCAGCAATTGTGGTATGAGATCCCCTGTGTTTTATTTACTTTGGTATCTTAATTGGTACACTTTCTAAATACACACGAAAGCATTTTTTTAATTAATTTCGTAGTAGGGAGCAGTGTATGACTAGATCCGATGCGTGACGCCTAAAGGCAAGGATCTCAATTAAGATCCTTTCGAGTCTTCACGAGTGCGCGCTCATAGCAAATCTGTTTATCTAAATATCATTGCTTTAATCCCATATCACTAGATCACCATCCACCAGGTTATTCATCAAATCAAACACCAAAATTTCCACTGAACTCACCCACAGAATATGTTATCATTCAATCCTAAATCTAAAGCACTTGTAATCTTCATAGGAGATAAAAATTAATACCGTTTGATATCGCACTATACCAGGCACAAAAATTACTTACTAAAACCGTACTGCGATTGCCAATCTCTGACATCACCGGTTTTTTTTTTTGCAATAAACGTAATATTTATTGGGTATTCACTTTATTATTATAACAGTGGATAAATTCATATCAATTAAGGAAAATAGCTGGTTTTTTTTTTGTCGACGGGGAAAATCATCTTTGACGAAACCCGCTCTTGGGTGGAGCGGGAGACAGTGTCAGACTCTTACTGACTAAAAACCCCGCGCCGTTCCTTCTAGTCTTCATACCGGGGCACGAGCTCCCTTTCGGACAACCCTGTCCCCAGTAGGCTTCGACCCAGCTGGGCTCCTCCTGCTGCTGACAACTCCTTGAGGCGCGCGGGAACAGTGCGCGCCGTCGACGTCTTGGACTCGGTCCATTACCGGACGATTGGACAGCGAGCTACCCATGGCTCGCCGTCCGCGAGCCCGCGTCTACGGTGGCCGGAAATCGGGATCGGAATCCCGGCGACGGCGGCGAGGGCGCCGTTGCCTGATGCGGTCGGCCTCCTCCTTTGCAAGCATTACTGCTTCGCAGGAAAATAGCTGGTAACTTTGTTAGTAATCTAGTGTTTGAAACTGTGTTCCGAAAAACATTCATGAGGGTTATTTTATTAATAACTAGCTGACCCAGCAAACTTGGCACTGCAAAACAGTCAATGAATGTAGTATATCTTTCGATACAGTCAACCGATTGCGATGAAAAAAAACCTAAATAATATATCAAGTAATACACAATTTTAATGTATAAAATAGTACATTGTTACACTAGGGGTGAAAGTTACTTATTTTGTCCCGAGAAGGAGTTGGCGGCCGAGCGTAGCGAGGTCGCTAATTCGAGGGACTAAATAAGTAACTTTAACCCCGAGGTAAGCATTGTGCTTTTCATTACGAATACAAGAAGATAGACCTAGTTTTTAAAAAAAATAATTTGACAGATGTTAGGTGAAAGTAAAACTCCCTAGGGATGAAAAGTGTGATACTTTTCAGCCCGCTCCTCAGACAACTTTAGACCTACTTTCAGAGTATGAGTGATGAAAAAGTCATTTACTCAATGTACATTTTATGTGATGCGCCCACGAATAATAACTTCTACAGATTTATTATATATGTATAAATTCGCTGACCAAGGTTACGGACGTGTCTCGCATCCACCGGATTTCCGTGACCTTCACCAGGTTGGACCGAATAGGTTGTAGAAGGCCTTCCAACGCTACATCTTCCAGCACGCGGTCACCACTCCAGAACTTTTCGGTCCCAACAGCCTTCTGTTCTGCTAGCCCTGCCCACTGTTACTAAAGTTTAGCGATTTTTCAGGCTATGTCGGTAACTTTGTTTCTCCTGCGGATAAATTCATTTCACGCAACGAAACTCCAAGCCTATCCATTGCTTTTTAGCAGACTGCGTGTATAAATTTAAAAATTCAAATAGTCATTTTGCTAAAAACACACTTGCTGAATTCATTAAGACCCAAGCGAACGCCGGCGTTCGCGCACCCATTCTCTTTCTATTGTGTCTCTAATTATCACGATTGAAGAGTTAATGTATAATAATATGGTATCAAGTTTCATTAGAATAAGCTAAAGGGCCTCTGCGAGTTGTCTTCGGCCCCTTGTACGCCTCTCAAAGGCCCAGGACTTCAGGGTCCTGAGATAAACAAACGGATAAAAATAATAATAATAATGTTTTTCAAACCGGGGGTTGTCCTTGGATGCACTAGCATAGCGCATACAGGGATAATCGCCGGTTGGTACCACAATCCATCATTAAAAGCATCTAAAAGGGCCTCTGCGAGTTGGTTTCGGCTCCTCGTACGCCTTCCAAAGGTCCAGGACCTTAGGGTTCTGAGATAAATAAATAATAATGTAATCCGGGAAAACTCTTTTAGTCTAATACCAATATAATAGTATCTACTTATCTTAATATGACGAAACTACTGGTAATTAAAGTGATCACAATAAAGTTTTACAGCACTAGTGATAAATAGAAAGACACAATTGTATATATTAGAGCTATTAAGATACCCAATAATCTTAATAACGTTTTATCAATTTTTTATGACTTCTATGATGTCTGTGAGTCAATTTTTTCCTAGCCAAAACATTTCGAGGATTTTATTGATAGTGAAGACCAGATACAGTAAGAATCGTATACTTGAAAGTATTAGGTACAGTTAACTCTGCTAAATAAATTGCATCAGGAACCGGCTTGGAGAACCGGTCAGTGAAATTTACCTGTAGTAACTTTAAGATATATTTTGAGTCAGACTAGGAACCGTTTAGGTACGTTGACTTGCAGAGACCTAAAGATGACAACGGAGATACACACGGTGACATTTAGTCTACTACTGAGTTGCAGCTTTGGAAGGCCGCCTACAAAGTGGACCGATGACCTGGTAAGGGTTGCTGGAATCCGATGGATGCAAGACGCATAGGACTGCATTGCGTCAATACTTGGGGGAGGCTTATGTCCAACAGTGGACGTCTTTCGGCTGAAATGATGATGAAACAAACTGTACCTATTTCTTTTTTTAGCATAACAGCCCGTTCAAGACCTTGCCGCTGTGAGCGTAAGCTAAGCGCGGGGCGGTGAGCGGTAAGAAGAAAAATATCAAAATGTTAGAAAGCACGCCACGAGACGACACTCATAGCGCCCGGCGCGCCCGCATACCGATACCGCCCCGCTCGCCGCGCCGCTCGCTGCTAAGACTGAAATCGTGAACAGTACTCCTATCCAAATGGATAATTTGCAATCTTTAACGCTAGTAGAAAACTTCAAATTTACGGGAATGACGTCGTCTCAACGCTCAGTCACGTGGTCAGAACAAAAGAATAGAGAGCGTGGCCAACTCGAAGCGTTTGACGCAAGCAAAACGATTGTAACTTGGCTAGGGGGGCAGGCCGTAATAGCACATGCTGAGTATCTGCTATTCCAAATTAAACGCCAACTGTTCATACAAAATCAAGTGTGAGTAAATTGGTAGTTTCAACTGTTTCCATACAAATTGCACTTGAGGTGGACTGCTAACGAGAAATGAATTACTAATACCCCGGTTAGACCCTACTAACCGAGTTTAATGAGTTCAAACTATGTATTCACCGCAATAGAGTTGTAATTTCAATGTTAAGTACTTTTAGTTGTTTGGTGTTAAGATGGCTCGCTAGTTTCCTTCCTGGGTGTGTCGTTAGAGCATGTCTTGTTGTTGTTGTGGCTATTTTGGTGAATCAAATATAATAATAATAATAATTTTGTTTTTATAATAGGAGATAATTTCCATTAAAAACTTCAAAATAAAACAGATTAACAACCTCTGACACCCAAACTAAGATTAAACTTGTGTTATGGGTGCCAGGGCTCACTCCATTAAAAATATTCTTTCTTTTGTGTAAACATGTTCGATCATTTAAAATATACCTAACAAATGTCAGGTGTTATTTTGATTTGATATTTTCATTGATAGTATTCATCATCATCATCTCCCTGCCCTTGTCCCGTGTTATTTGGAGTCGGCGCAACTCGTTTTTTTCTTCCATTCTATCCTGTCACCCGACATGCTATCACCTTCTTTTCTTTCATATCACTCTTCACACAATTCATCCATCTTTTCTTTGGCCTCCCTCTTCCTCTCTCTGATAGTACTGACTAATTTCTGTCAACGGATTTGCTTGTATGATAGTACAAAATATGTCACCTAGTCATAAAGTATTAGTGAAAGAATTTTGTTTAAAAAAAAATACAAATATTATTTTTTTATAATTATACTATCACCCACATACATAAAATAAAATATAGCTTATGTCACTCAGGAATGAAGCTTTCTATTGGTGAAAAAAATTAACAATCGGACCTGTTACTTTCAGAAACAAACTTTACCTCTTTATAATATTATATATAAAATTAGAAGATTACCTAGATTATATTATTACTAGCTGATTCAGCAAATATTGTTCTACCATATAAATATTGTTAAAGAAAAAAATAGGGGTTTCAACCCTCTTACCCTCGTAAGAGGGTTGAAAATAGCTTACCTATTCTGACCGAGAATAGGTAGGCTATTTTCAACCCTCTTCTAGCTATTTTCTACCAAATATACACAATATGTTTGTTATCAAACCTATTTTAGAACGTGCTCTAACTGAGTACCAAGTCTAAAATTATCCCAGGGGAGCATATTTCTAGGATGAAAGTATCCTATACTTCTAAAATATAATGATATGAGCTGTCCAATATCGCTTATATATTGATGAGTTTCGTGTTTCGCGTGGTATACATAAAAGCAAGTTTTGAGCTATAACTATGAATTGTTTAAAGACAACGCCTTCTACTGGGTTAAATTCCAAAAGTCTAATGAACCAACCCTACTTGGAATAAGTTAAACCAACTATTGATTGAAGATTTTGATCAAAAGGTCGTAATGATAAATCGTAATGATTATAAAATTGTTTGCATTGTCCGAAAAATTGCCAAAATTAGTGGCAGTGAGCAGGGCACATTGCTCGCAGAACAGATGGTTGATGAGGCTGAAAGGTTCTGGAGAGGCGACGGCACACCGGAAGACACAGCATTGAAAACCTCCTATAAGGTGGATCGACAACCTGGTGATGGTTTCGGAAATCTAATAGATGCGAGGCGCATAGGTCCGTTGGTTGTGGCAACACTTGGAAGAGGCCTGTATCCAGCTTAGATATCATTTGTCTAAAATGATGATGGTGATGAATTAGAGAACTACTCAGATTTGATAGTTGTTAGTTTCTACCATTGAAGGTAAGTTTGATATATTTTTCTTTTAATTCTTTCTTTGTTATTTTAAACTGTTTGAAACCGTTATCCTAATTAACCCCAATGAAAAGTATTTAACACCCTTTTTTCATTAAAATCACGATATAAATAAAACTAGAAAGAACTATCTGCTCAGCTGAGCTCAGAGGGTCAGGTGTAAAAGGGAATTAATTGCTTTCAATTTAAAAACGTCTTTCGACGACATTTTCAAAATTGAAAGATGTATTTAGAAATATATAAGTATGTTTAAAAAATGTCTAGTACTCATAGCACAAGCTCTGCTTAGTTTGGGACTAGATGGCGTTGCGTAGAAGTAGTGTCATCATCTTCATCATCAGCCTTTTTTATTGTTCCCACTGCTGGGACTCAGGCCTCGTCTCTAGGAGAGGGAATGGGCCATGGAAGTAGTGTAATATTATATTATACTGTACAGTCTGTGTACATAAATTTACTTTTGAAAGCCAAATCAAGTAGGTAGTCAAACGTATGGTATCTACTATTACCATTATCAGTGTTTTATTAGTAGATAAGCTATGCTTAGCTTCTATAGTAAGTTATCTGTCACTACTACGTCATTGAACATGTCATACATTAACAGAAAAACGTTTCAAGTGCCGTTGATAACTGAATTTCAGTTGTGTGTATTTTAGTCGTCTAAATATTTCAAAGACTCGAATGATTTTCGCTCCTCTTTATCTTCTCTGTTAGTAGAACTAATAGTTAAAAAATAGAAATATGTATAATTTACTTTATTATTAACTAACTACAAATATTCAATTTGATTAGACATATAATAAAATGTACGTGCAAAAACCAATAAGCATCGAAGTTTTTTTTTAATTATTTTTTCCATGAAGTTTTTTCCCGGTTATTTTTAATAGGAATCAACCAATAGGAACCGTGCATTAGTTTCTGATATTTTGTAGGTGGCCATGTAGGCTATACAGTTATAGAAAAATATTTTGTGTTTTAATTTTGGAATTTGTCGGTGTCGGTGTTTCATAAAGAAGAAGAAACAGCACCAGAAATGTAGACTTCCAAATTTAATTTACATTTATGTTTTTTTTTTTTATGCAGGTTAGTGGTCGTAATTTTTATTGGCTTCACATTATATCCTACTCCCCTAGAGCGAGAAAATTGTACATACGTCTGTACAAATTAAATGACCTTGAAAAACGCTTAAATTGACGTTTTTTACACACGTTTGTACGAATTTAATTTGGCCAAAAATGTTTTTAGTGTTTTTCCTAGAAAAAGTTTTATTTTTATGGTGATTTACGTAAAAAACACGCAATTACGTAACACCCAGGCGCGCGAGGGTAAAACATTTGTAAGTCGATTCTATTATTTTAAGAAAAAAAAATTTCAAAACACATTTTTACACATAGCTATAATTAGTCAACTTTTGTATAGCAAGCACATAAGAGCTAACAAAGTACCTGAGTCGTTACGTTAATATTACAACAATGGAAACTTATTATCTCCGTTAAGCGTGATTTTTCCTCGAATGAATACCTACTCTATATTATACTCGGGTTGAGCAATGAAAGAATATATCCCGTCATGCTTCTAAAAGGATCCTTTTCAAAGAACCCTCATGAGTAGGCAGACGTGGCCCTAATTCTGTGAAGAACGATAATAGATTCATATTTGATGGCGGAAATGTGTATTGATACCTCTGTCATAAAATGGATTAGTAAAGTAGGTTGGCTCCAGAGAATGGTTGCGTAGACGCGCTACCGTAGACACCTAGTGCAGTTAAACCAACAAAGGTAGGCGCGCTCGGTAAACTTCGGTTTTCCGAATAACTACCGAACAAGATACGGATTCTATTGATTAATAACACAATTTTACTATATTGGCTATGGCATCTCACTAAAACCAACCAGTCACATTATTAAAAAATAATACAGTCATACAATAGGTGATTAGGAATGAAGATAACCGCAGAAAAAAACGACATAGCCCGAAGAATCGTCAAACTTAAGAGGCAGTGGGCAGGACACATTTCTCGTAGAACGGTTGGTAGGTAGGGTCGAAAGATTCTAGAGTGGCGACCGCACACCTAAAGACACAGCTTTAGAAGGCCTGCCACAAGTTGTACCGATGACCTGGTGGAAATCGCGGGAATGCGATGGATGCAAGACGCACAGGACCGTTCGTTGTGCCGAAACTTTGGGCAGGCCTATGTCCAACAGTGGACGGCCTTCGGCTGAAATTATGATTATAGTGGGTGTACCAGCATTCTATTGGTAACAAAGTATAATGTAATGTAATGTAGTAAAGTAAAGTGTAATGTAATGTATTCAATAAAAATAAAGACTTGTCCTAAAGGTCTAAGTTACCATCAAATATCTAAAAAAAAAAAAAAACTATATGGAGGGTACCTCACCTGGTGTTGACTTGGTTATGTAACACTGAATGTATTTTGAACAGCAACACTACTTAACAGTGATAAATGATAAATGATATTTATTTTTGCAAATAGGATTAAAAAACACTTTTACACGTCAATTTTTTTTTCGCCTTACTATCATAACTGGCCTGTTGGTCTAGTGGTTAGTGGCCCTGACTGCTATGCCGGAGGTCGTGGGTTCGATTCCCACCCAGGACAAATGTTTATGATGAGCATGATCATTTGTTCTGTGTCTGGGTGTAATTTATCTATAAAATGTATGTATTTAAAAATATATAAGTATGTTTATCAGTTGTCTAGTACCCGTAACACAAGCTCTGCTTAGCATGGGACTAGATGGCGTTGTGTGATACTTACAAAAAAAAAAAAAAAACATCATCAGGCTTTTTTTTTAATAGTTTCACTGTTGGGATTCAGGCTTCCTCTTTAGGAGAGGGAATGGGCCGAAATCCACCACGCGAGTCCAGTGCGGGTTGTTGGATGTAATATGTTTTCGCTGTCGCCTTACGATGATATCTTAAAAATCAAGCGTGCGAACGAGACGGTTCAGTTTAAGTAGGTCGTTAAGTGGATCGCCTTAAAAACTCGTGGTAGAGCACTGGTCACACCATCACTGGCGTTCAAGTGAGATATAGACCACAGTTTAACGAATAAAATAAGATTAACTAAGTATTCAAAATAAAATTCTGCCTTTTTGCTGCCTACCTACGTTCTGTGAGATTTTTTCTGTATTAACCCTCGTCATGTCTCAAAAGTTATGAAAAGATTTTTGGAATGGAAAAGATTTATATTTTTACAATCCAGTAAACATGTTACGGCCGTCAGTCATATTTTAATCAAATATAACTTGACATTAATCTGCAAAACGCAAAAATAAATTAAGAACATTATTTTTAATTTGGCGTACTATTATGAAGCATCCTGGCTGCATAATTCAGCCTCGAATTCACTGATGGGTGAGGTCAAAAAGTGCGATGTCTGATCTGACATCGTGTTCGACAGTGATATTATCAAGTATGAGCAGTTACCGCTAGTTTAGATGCACAACGTATTGTTATTATGAAACATCCTCCTTAAGGCTGAACTAGTCGCGGGCTTAAACTTACTGATGGGTGAGGTCAAAAAGTGCGATGTCTCAACTACCATCATTTTCGATAGTGATATTATCAAATATGAGCAAATAGACGCTAGTTTAAATGCACAAGGTATTGTTTAGGTGCACACAAACACCGTTCCAAACTCAAACGATAATGGATGGTATAAAAAATTGCGAGTAGTAATATAGAAAATCGAGTTTTATAAAAAACCACTGCATAAATCTATTATAAATAAATTGTATAGTCATTTTCAATAAATATGCTTTGTGAATACCGACTTTGTTTGGGAGATTTGGTACGATTTTTGTTACTTTTTTACACCTAAAATTGCGTTAAAATCATCGAAAAAACCGAAACTTTGTTGACTCATAAATGTTTATAGTTTTTTTTTTAATTTTCTATTGTAAATAGAACACAGACAAAATTAAAAATACAATAAAACTATAGGTTTCAAGTTTTATTTCGGATGTAATATTTAATACTCCCCAAATTTTTATAGAAAAAGTATCTACTAGCATACAAAAAATTATGATTTCTATTTTCCCGCATTTTGCAAGAAAGTTTACGTAAGGAAAAAATATGTCGGAAAAGTAAGAAACCACTTGCTATCAAAAGGAATCATATAGTTCTCTGGGGATGGACGAAAATCTAAGACCTTTGTGCGAAAACAAAGGATTTGATCTTAGATTATGTGATCCCGCTAAGATTGTAGACGTTGTCAAGTCAATTTAGATCTTGTTATATTCTGTGCTACATTTCCTTTATTGTCTTTCATAGTCATATTTCTTTTATTAAGTAAAATGGCATTGTTGTATCCGCCTTTGTGTGAGAAGCCAGATAAAAGATTTAGAACGTTAAATCGAAAAACTCGGTGCGTATTTAAGACTGCTATTGTCCCCCTAGAAAAAGCAACATTGTAAAATTAAATTAAAAAGCAACATAAAATTACTTTGTGTTGTTATATTTATTTGTAAAGATCTAAAATTGTAGAGGAGAAGAATAATAAATTTGAAGAGAAGGTCTATACAGGGTTATTTGTAAAACACCAACAACCTTGCAAGACTGTATTACTAACGTCATAAACAACAACTTTAGTTCTATCACTCCAGACTATAGCCGTGAGAGGTTGCCAGGGTCTTACAAATGACCCTGTATATATTTTTCTATAGAGCACATCTTTTTTTTATATTCACAATTAGATACAATTTACAAATCAGCATGTTGGGCTGTGAAAAAGAAGGATGAAAAAAGAATGCATGTAGCGGAAATGAGAATGAATAAAGTGACAAATAAAAATTTAAGAGGAAGTTGGAAAGTGGCGCCAGTGACTGAAAAGTTGAAAGGAAAGCTTGACTTGCAACCGATTTCCTTTCAACTCCTTGATGACCATGTGAAGAGGAGGGATGAAGTGCATATTACTAAAAGAGTTCTGAGTATACATGTAGATGAATGGAGAGGAAGAAGAAGGCCGAAGAAAATATGGATGGATCGTGTGAGGAGTGATATGAAAGGAAAGAGAGGGAGGAACACTGCAGCAGGCAAATTGCAATTTGCAATTCTTGTGAAGATAGGTACTTTTTGAAAATCCACTGGAAATTAAATAACACATGAGCGATACCGAGAGGACTAATTTTAAAACAAAAAGAATACTACCTTATAATTGGTTTTCATACGTGAACGACAATTTCATTGGACATAAAAAATACAAAAGCTCAGCGGTCACCACTTTTATCTAGACTACCCACATGATACCTATTCGTTTGATTGGCTGTAGCGCGAACAATAGATTGTTTTCCAATTCCGTTCCACATTCGAATTTTGATTGAAGTTCTAAATAAAAAATGGCGCATCTCGATTTCTATTTCGAGACTTTGTTGTAGAATGTTGCAGTTTTTAACTGCAGGTATTTATTAAATATTTGTCTTTTTTTGTTCTTTAAAAGTTTTGGTGAGTGTATTTTTGTTGCGATGTATATTTCTTTATTTTTCTATAGCTGACCTTAGCTATAGTAAGGACATAAGGGAGTGATATGTAGATTCTAATATATATATAATATAATATTCCACAACTATCACACAACGCGATCTAGTCCCAAGCTAAGCAGAGCTTGTGTTATGGGTACTAGACAACTGATAAACATACTTATATATTTCTAAATACATACCTACATATTATAGATAAATTACACCCAGACACAGAAAAAATGATCATGCTCATCACATAAACATTTGTCCTGGGTGGGAATCGAACCCACGACCTCCGGCATAGCAGTCAGGGCCACTAACCACTAGACCAACAGGCCAGATTCGAAACATACTATACATACACATAACTATAACAACAAATACAGAAAAAAAAAATTAAAAGGGGCTTCCATACAACAAACGTGTTTTTTTTGCCGTGTCCTAAGGACATTGCGGAGCCTTTCGTGCGCGAGTCTGACTCACACTTTTCTAGATTTTTCTATGCGATCTGACAACATCAGCGTTTCAAATTATATGACGGCTATAAAATAGGTTATTTCATTACTCATACTCTGAAAGTAGGTCTGAAGTTGCCTGAGGAGCGGGCTGAAAAGTATCACACTTTTCATCCCTAGGGAGTTTTACTTTCAACTAACAGCTGTCAAATTATTAAAACAAAAAGCTAGGTCTATCTTCTTGTATTAGTAATGAAAAGCACAGTGCTACAGTACCTCGGGGTTAAAGTTACTTATTTAGTCCCTCAGACTCCTTCTCGGGACGAAATAAGAAACTTTCACCCCTAGTGTAACAATGTACTATTAACTATTTGAACAAGCTGCATAATTAACGAGAATATGACGTAGGTAATCCCTCATCCGTGATATAAGAGGTGGTTAATTAGCTTTACACGGGAGAGGTTGCACCAGCCTGCAATGGAACACGATTTTGCACTACAGTATCGTAGTGAACCTTGTTCCTTTATTTATAATCATTTAGTAATTATAAAGTAACATTATTAGCAGCTTTAATGAAGAAGCTAACACCTCGTTAAAAAGAAAATAGTAAGTAGTTGATTCAAGTTTCATATATAACTAACTTTTGCCCACAGCTTTGACCGCATACATTAATATAGCCTATTTCAATCAGGAATAAAGCAACTGTCTATCATTATATGTAAAAATATTTTTGAAATCAGACCAGCTCTCCTAGCCAAGCTACACAACCGTTTCGCTTGCGTCGAACGCTTCGAGTTTACCGCGCTCTCAATTCTTTTGTTCTGACCACGTGACTGAGCGTTAAGATGACGTCATTCCTGTACATTTGAAGCTTTCTGCTAGCGTTACCGATTGCAGATTAGCAACTTAGCTAGGGAGCTTAGGGTTTCTTTCAGAGATTACCTCCTCCTTCTATAAATATTCTCCTATTTATATTAGCGTAGATTAGCATTTTCTCCTACAAGATGACGACGACTGATCTAATAACAATAATAAATGTTTACGTTGCTTTTTAATGATAATGTTACGCCGTTAAATTTCAACACGTCATATCTCCGACAAATTAAAGAGTGGCAATGAATAATTAAAACGCATTGCCGAAAGCTCTAGAACCAAAGTACCTACCTAGCCTGGCAAGATCTGGAACATTCCTTCATAAGTACTCGACATACCTACTATTTAGTACGTATGTAATCTGTAGGTATCTGTAGGTGGATAAGGGAAATGGTACTTTACGCCATTAACAATAGAGTCAAAATTCGCGTGAGTGACTCGCGTAGGACAAAGTAATAAAATTGATTTATGGCCCCGCGACGCGACTCTATTGTTCTGGAACTATCCTGAGACGTCGGTATCTAGAACTTTCCTTGCTCCGCATATAAATACGAGCCCCCGGCCGGAAGTGAGTCAGTTCTGATTTCGACTGCGAACGAGAGCGATCTACCTAAGTGTGCGAAGTGATTTTATCTAACGACCGAGGCGATAGTATAACGGAACTCTAGTGCTAACTGTGATCTGGATTATTGTTGACTGGTCAAATTACTTATTGTTTGTGGTAAATAAAGTTCTTTATTGGTAAATCGGCATTTAGTTACCCACGTACGTAACAATATAAACTAGTTTATTGACTGTGATCTCACCTGATGGTAAGCAGTGATGCTATCGCTAATGGTGAGGCGCACTAGTTCACTCTAGCCTTGAAGACCTAAATTTTAATCGGATGGAAAGACCGCTGTAGGCAAATTGTTCGAATCATTTGAATTTTAATATTCTTTCAACTATCACACAACGCCGTCTAGTCCCAAGCTAAGCAGAGCTTGTTTTATAAGTACTAGACAACTGATAAACATACTTATATATTTCTAAATACATATATTATAATAAAATAAATTACACCCAGACATAACAAATGATCATGCTCATCATTGAAATTTGTCCTGGGTGGGAATCGAACCTATGACCTCCGGCACAGCAGTCAAGGGCACTATCCACTAGCCCAACAGGCCAGTTAAATTGTTTTAATTATGTTGTCATAATTGATTAAACGGTATTGTTATGCAAATATGAGTACCTACAAATCAATTTTTAATTAACAGAGCAAAGGGAAACCGAAACTGTAAAAATAATGTAATTATAGATAAATATACCTACATAAAATAAAATATGACTGCAAATTTTACGCCACACAAAGACGTTCTGTACCTATAAAAGTAAATAAAGAATTACTTGCACTTGTAGTAACCGCAATCCCCAAAAAGATTCCAAGTGTGAATTTCAAATTTTGCCATGAACTCATAAAAGCAAAAACACATTACCTCTCATCGGATATATTCAAAAAACGAACGCATGATTTCATTGCTAACAAAAGTCGAAAAAAAGAAAAAAATCTTTGCTGTTCCACCCCAAAAGCCCCATTCTTTGTAAGAAAAACACAATAGAAAAAAAAAAACCTGTTGCCATTCGCCATCGCTGTTCTGAATTCAAAATCTACAATTCGGTATGTAGGTCGCATCGCAGCATAGTGCCTAGATTACCATAATCTTGACATCAACTGACGGTCGGCTGGCACCGAAAGAGATTAAGTACAATGTTGGCTAAGGACTAAAAGTACAATCTGTATGAGTAATTATACTTCAAGAAGTACTGGAGCGGATATTCTCGTTATGTTGAATTTTGATGTTTTGACACAGGGTTATTCGATTTTACGGTTGAAAAGCATGGTTGCGTAAGTAGAAATGTATTGAATGAATGAACGAATGAATTTATTGTATTTCGGACACAAAAAGATCTATAATACACGTATATGAAGAAAATGCTCAAACTCAAGTACGATTAATGCACGTTTTGAAAAGACCGTTCTTTTTATGATTATTTGTCAAATAGTAGTAGTTTCGATACAAGTGGAGAAACTTATGACCAAAGTGGTATGCACCCAAGCATTGCATGACATTATCACATGTACCAAACGACGTTTTTCAACACACTTAGGAAGACAATGAATGACGCGGGACTCGCTGGGATCTACACGTGTCCAGCCTGATAAGATAAATGTAATAAAATTTAGGCAGGCCAAGCACGTGCATTTTTCCGCACTAGTGCGAAAACCAGTCAATCGCGTGCCTAAAAGCGGTGGGATATTCAATGAGCGGGTTTTCAAGTAATTGTATAGAAAAATCTTTTATTGAGCTTAGAAATGAAACATAATGTTTAACTACTCGTACATAATGAAAAGTCGTGTTAACCCTTCAGATACCGTCAATTAGAGACACAATAGTAAGACAATAGATGCGCGGCCACCGGTGGTCGCTTGGGGATTCATGAATTAAAACTGATTGAACAAATAGAATCAGTTTCTAGCACGTTTTTCATTATAAAAATACATATTTTTATTTGCAATCCACTCGTGCATGATATAAAAATTAACACTGTATCTAAACTTGTGCGCTAAAATTGCCGAAAATTTATCTCCTCTATAAAATCAATGGAAATTTTCAGTTGAATAAGTTTCAAACTAGAAATTATGGTTGAACGCATATTCCGGGCTATTGCTTCGACTCAGCCTAATGGTAGCGATAACATAAATTTTCAGCCCCACATAAAATGTTTAATTACAGTACCTTGTTTTGAATTACTGCCCGATATTTTAGATATGAGGTTTTTTTGGGATTACTGAGGAAAAAGAGAAAAAATATCGTAGGATTTTAAGTGGTTGACGTCAGCGAAATGGTTTAATAACAAATGTAGGAGATGACATCGATTTGTTTGATCTAAACTTAGCACCTCTCTGTTCGGCGCGCACTGTTCCCGCGCGCCTCAATAAATTGTCAGCAACAGCAACAGCCCAGCTGGGTCGAAGCCTACTGGGGTCAGGGTTAGCTCCGAAAGGTAGCTCAGCCCCGGTATGAAAAAAAGGCAAAAAGGAACGGGGTGGGTTTTTTTGTCAGTAATAGTCTTACACTATCTCCCGCTCAGCCCAAGAGCGGAGGTTGTCATTGGTTAATTTCTCAGTAAGATTCTCAGCTCCATTTTACCAAGCTCATGCCTGTTTCAGTGACTCCACATATTGTGTAGATATCACTGTTAGATAAGCCCACCAATGTACTTTTAATTTCAAGTTTATGTATAAATTGTGTTAATGTTTTGGTGTATAGTGTATACTGTGATAGAATAGAATAAACTAAAAAAGCATGTGGAGGCCCAGTGGTAACGGCCCGACTTATGAGTTGTAGTTTTCGGGATTAAACCCAGCCAGACGCAATGCTTTGTGTAATTTATTTCATCACCACCTCTCTTAAAGCGGTGAAGGAAAACATCATGAGGAAACCCGCATGTCCTAGAACCAAAAATGCTACGATACAATATGACGCCTATTCCTTTTCCTAGAGAAGAGGCCTGAGTCCCAGCATTGTTAACATTAAGAGTCTATAGCCTTGTCTTCTTCTTTTTCTTCTTACTGCCCTTATCCCGTTTTATTTGGGGTCGGCGCAACACGTTTTTTTCTTCCACTCTGTCCTGTCACTCGTCACACTATCATCAACTCCCTTTTCTTTCATATCACTTCTCACACAATCCATCCATCTTTTCTTTGGCCTCCCTCTCCCCCTGCATCCATCCACATTTAAACTCATAATTTAATTTAATTATAGCCTTGTGCTTTACACTAAAAACCAATTTTTGAATAATGAAAACAGCCAACAACTTCACTCGAAAAAATCCCGCTAAAAACTTCAGGATTGAGTAGCTTATTAAAGAACTTTCGTAATCGGGATAACTTTCTACCCCTTTATACTTTAACATTAATTATTTATAGGTTAACAAACTTAAAAGAGCAACTTCGCTTGCGTGAAAGTAGAAAAAATATTCTGAGAGTGTGTACTTCATCATCATCATCTTTTCGATCGATAGACGTCCGTATATACTTCTGGAATAAAAACTATTTTTGGTGCTAAAAAGTTATTTTTTTACTTTTTGCTCTTCTCCAAGTAAGAGAGTTATGATGATGGCTAACCTACTCCTCCTTGCGTCGTTTATCCTCAATGCTGAGGGTCATGACCTACCTCGACGAATAACTTTCTTGTGAACTATATTTCACCATGTTGTCCGACCTTCGGCGGTGTGACAAGCTGTGGTCTCCAGTGTAACTTGGACTCCTGTCCCTGGGTCTTTTCTCATCTATTTTGCCTGTCAGAAACAACTTTTCCAGGTCAACACCTGTCTTTCTGACAATATGGCCAAAGAAAGAAAAGATGATGGCTGTAATGAATATAAATGTAAGCATAATTTTTATTAAGTGTTGTATTATTATATTAAAAATATTATATATATATTAAATTAATATAAATTATTATATATATTATATTATATTATATTAAATATTATTATAAATACGTAATTATATGTTTTTTTTTCTGTCGACGGGGAAAATCATCATTGACGAAACCCGCTCTTGGGTGGAGCGGGAGACAGCGTCAGAGTCTTACTGACTAAAAACCCCGCGCCGTTCCTTCTAGCCTTCATACCGGGGCTCTAGTTTCCTTTCAGATAACCCCGACCCCGGTAGGCTTCGACCCAGATGGGCCCCTCCTGTTGCTGACAACTCCTTGAGGCGCGCGGGAACAGTGCGCGCCGTCGACGTCTTGGCTCGGTCCGGACAGTTACCGGACGATCGGACAGCGAGCCACCCATAGCTCGCTGTCCACGAGCCCACGTCTACGGTGGCTGGAAATCGGGGCTAGAACCCCGGCGGCGGCGGCGGCGAGGGCGCCTGATGCGGTCGGCCTCCTCCTTTGCTAGCATTACTGCTTCGCAGAAGGAGGCGACCGCCTGCCACTCCTCCTCGCTCCGGACCATGGCCTGAACCAAGGCCCGGCGCGAGTGGTCTCCGCCGCCGATCACCCCCACGAGGGCACGGCGTTGCTCCGCCCAAGACGTAATTATATGTGATAAATTACACCCAGACACAAAACAAATGATCGTGCTCATCACAAAAACATTTGTCTTGGGTGAGAATCGAACCAAGACAAAGAAGCCAGTCAAAATTATAATTACATAATAAATATTCATTATTTTTACGTCACATTTTAATCACAAAGTCACTACCAAGTAGTAAGTATGATTTAATAGCACGTGAACGCCATTTTGTGGGTTAAATATTAATTTCGGCAAATATTTTGCTTAATAATTATGTAAGGGTAGGGACACACGCCTTGTTTAAGCGACGACGGATATGAGCGCTAAATCAAAATGTTTTTAGTAAGGAAAATCATGTCACAAGCTTAGTGATAACTAACAAACTCGGCTAGGTCAAGATTTTGGTTGCTTTATACGATAATGGGTTCCTGTTAGTCTGTTTATGGTGTGTGTTATTATATGCCATAAAGTGGCTAATAATCAGGCTGACCACCAGCCCCCCTAGCCAAGTTACAACCGTTTCGCTTGCGTTGAATGCCTCGAGTTGGCCACGCCCGCGAGTCTGTTGTTTTGACCACGTGACTATGCGTTAAAATGACGTCATTCCCGTACATTTATAGTTTTGTACTAGCGTTAACGATTGCAGGTTATCAACTTGGCTAGGGGGATACGTCTTCTTCTACTATATATCTCTTATACTCAAGCAGGCTACTGCAAACAGAACCCGGTTGAACGGGAAATTCTAGACTTTTCTGACACCCAATGCAATTGCGGTAAAAATGGCCCCTCAATAGACTGCATAAAGTATCCCTACACTGCACTTTTGAGGACCGTAAAAAACCAATGATGCCGCTATAAACATGCCACCGACTGGGCTCAAAAACTTTGTGGGAAAAGAAAACCATTGATTTAAGAAGAACAAGAATCCAGGAACTTACATTATATTTTCTGTAAGAATCGGTGTATTTTTATAAGAATCTTAGGTACTGGATAAGAGAACCACGTGCTATACCTACTGGCTTTGTTACCTAAGTTTATTACCGTACCTGTTTACATCATATCGGTAAATACTGTAAAACTTGTGAGCCAACATCATAAAACGCCAAGTCAAATATTTTACTTCTACAAACAAATACGAGTAGATGCACGTTTTTCTGACCAGTGTTTGTTAAATAATAAGAGTGAAATGTGCATAACAAACGATGTGTTTATTTTTATCTTGGCAGTGGAAAAAAGAGGATGTTCCACGACTTTATTTATAAGGGCCACAGAGCATGGAATGTAGTGCTGTCATCGATAAGAATCGCTGTTACATAAATGTGCAAATGTTAGGTGCGTAATACTTGGAACTCAAATGCGTGGACACATTTGTGTGCATGTTTGTAGCAAAAGGTGTATGTTTTACTAACAAAACTATGTTAAACTCCTTTTAAAAAAACTTAACATTCGTTTGCCTGCATTTTCACCCACGTGAAAGTTGAAAATTGTCCCAAGGGAACATACACCCAGAATAAAGAGTACCCTGTCCCATTTTTTAGGTCCTTGTTTTCTTAGTTGCTAAGAATCATTTATGTCTGTTAAATCATTTGAGGCAGGATTTCGATTTTTTTTAGTTCGTATGTGGCGCCATAGATGTCGCTACGAGTGTGACGTATACATGTTGCCATATCTAGCCGCCGCGACGCGTCTGTTCTGTGGTGAGGATGTTATTATTCGTCAGCCCTCGTCCGTTCGTGTGAGTTAACCTTTACATTTTAATGACACCGATAATATTAAGGAAATTGCGTTGACGTCGTTTTATTTACAATATTACGAACTTTAATAACAGAATTTTCGAGTTTATTTATGGGTGTTAGTTGTTTTTCTATGCAAATTCTTTGGCATTTTTTACAGGTGGCAATTATTTTTAAGACTATAATTATTTATTTTTATTTGATTCTCATTTGATAAGGTAAAATTATTGTTTAATAGTTTTTTAATGGCGCGACGCAAGAATGTTTTTGTTAATTTATTTCCTTAGAAAATGTAAAGAAAAATTAAAAAAGAAATGGCATAGATATTGAATTGAGTCTAGATACTTATGATTACGGTGACCGATAACCTGGTGAGGGTTGTGGGAATTCGATGGATGTGGGACGGAAAATTTGTTATGGCGACACTTGGGGCGGGCCTATGTCCAACAGTGGATGTCTTTTGGCTGAAATGATGATGATGATGACTCATTACAATTCATACATCGCTAACTATCAATTTTTTTTTGTTTATAAAGGTCAAATGCAAACCTATCATTAAAATAAGTATTTATTTTTCATATTTTCTTATTCTGAAACTAGCTTCTGCCAGCGACTTCGTACGCGGATCCTGTTGCTTATGCCAGCGACAACGGGGTCGTCAAAATCAAATATCTGAAACGTCTGATGTCGAATTCTAAGAGCCCGGGGACTGGAAAACAACGTGATGCGCGAGACGATTCGAGACGTTCCAGATCTCTCCCTTCCACTTACGCGCGTGACAGTGTACACACCTTAGACATGGAACCACGGAGTTAGTATCATGGAACCAATGTCTCCGTATTCGATGTAATTAATAAATGGGTATAACTTTGGTGTTTCTATACCGATTTCTATGATTCTTTTTTTATTGAATAGATAATAATGTTAACTTTTTTTTAATTAGGGATGAGTGAGAGTGTTATAAACGTAAGAGTAGACAAAAATAAACAGAAAACTCCGAACTACTAAGCTATCGGGAGTTACACGTGTTATTGTGAGTCAACCATAAAAGATAGACATATGCTGTCGTGGGATATTTTTTATATAATTTTAAGGAGAACATTTCCGTCATACATGATTTCTGTGTTAACCATTAAGGCTGCAAACGCGACGGAAGCTTATAAAATGGAGTAATTTCTCCCGTTTCCCCAACATTTCCCTTCACTGCTCTGCTCCTATTGATCGTAGCGTGATGAAAAGTTTATTATAACCTGCCCAGGAGTATGAAGAATGATTGTACCAAGTTTCGTTAAAATCCATCGCGTAGTTTTTGTTTCTATAAAGAACATACAGACAGACAGACAGACAGACAAAAATTTTACTGTTTGCATTTTTGGCATCAAAATCAAAATCAAAATCAAAAACGTTTATTTCAAATAGACCAATTACAGGCACTTTTGAATTGTCAAAATGTCGGTCAGTCAAACAAACAAGTGAAGCTAAATTGCATCAGTATCGATCACTAATCACCCCCTGATAGTTATTTTGGAAATATATTTCATGTACAGAATTGACCTCTCTACAGATTTATTATAAGTATAGATGACTCAGATTGTATTAAAAAAAAATAGTTTTCTATTACTACTCATTAACAAGTATTTATTCGCAAAGCGCTTTCAATTCTCAAGTTAACGTTTTAAAATAATGATTTTAAGAACCACTAAGTAGTGCAGCTCAAAGTTATAAACAACAGTTATATTATTTGAAAGTTTTAACCAAGTAGTTAAACTTTCAGCAGTTTCATTAAAATTGAGTTATTATTTCCGTAGTCCATCTTTATCTTCGCTTTAAACTTGCTGTTTTAACTAGCCAATAGTTAAGACTTGTTCTAATTAGCGTTAAAATAAAAGTTAAAGGCACGCTATTGGTAAAAGTCCAACAAAGAGTTTAAAAAAAAAATTCAGTCTGAAAATCTTGTGGATTAAGTAGGTATTTGATTAAATAATAAACTTTTTGGTCAGTCTACCTAGCCTTATTCTTTTTTTTGGGATTGGTCTTTGACACAGGTAAACAGTCACTTTTTTTTAGAACGTTACATTCGAATTCAGTTCTATTGGGTAACAAACCTATCGAGTAAGCCTTCTCCACTAGCTTTACAAATTAGTCATTGCTACAATAAAATTATAGGCTCAATTTTAGCGTGATCGCACTTGTTATTATAATTATAAAATTTCACAACTTTTACACAACGCCATCTAGTACCAAAATAAGTAGAGTTTTTGCAGTGAGTATATACTATACAACTGATAAATATATTTCTAAATATATTATAAGTAAAGTGCACCCAAACACAGACCAAATTATTGTGACTATCACACAAACATTTGTCTTGTGTGGGAATCGCACCCAACATCTCCAGAATAACACTGTATTCTTCTGAGAATCGCACCCAAGACCACTGCATAGCACTGTATTCTTCTATTCTGTTGGAATAACAATCAGGGCACTAATCACCTGATCAACAAGCCAGTCGTAAAATTATTCCACATATTTTACACTTGAGATACCAAACCACTTAAATTATACATCATAATCCACTAAGAATCAATTAGTGAATAATAAAAACAACCGCTAAAGTTAACTCGAAAAAATCTCGCTAAACTAAACAAACATTTTTAAATGAACGAGAATGTCATCCATCAGTTTTTTTTAATCTTTTCAAAACACACTGGCCGCTTGTAAATCTACACACAAAATTTCAAATAGCGAACAAAAATAAAATAGAGGCACTAGGTTTTTTGGCGTGATAACTTCGAGTGAGGGTCAGTTGTTTAATAATTGTAAATTGATTTCTAGAAGATATTTGTATTTAAAATTGATGCAGTTTTTTTTTATCTCAAATGACTCTGCAACTGAACAATGAAATCATTGAAACAAGCGCGATTTCAGTAAAATGGAGCTGAGAATTATTGTAGTATAGGCTACTAGTTTTTGCTCTCGGGGTATCGCCCGCATACATAAAATATAGCCTATGTTACTCAGGAATATAATATATAGGATAGAAAGCTGCTCTAGCAGCACACGTGTGCCACGTAGGTACGCCGATCTGAGCGCGTCGGTCTCCATACATTTTAGGTAATTAACTAAATTTAAATAACTTTTGAATATCTTTTATAAATACAATTTATTTTAAATAAAAAGACATATTAAGATTGTTTACATTTAGTTAGCTACCTAAACAAATGGAGTATAGACTTGTAGAGCTACATTAGATCCACGCCACGTGACGTCTTTCTACGTGTAAATCAGGCGTGGTCCAACCTGCTCTAGCAGCTTCCTATCGGTGAAAACATTTTCGCAATCGGACCAGTACTTTTAAAGATTACTTCTTACAAATAAAAATAAATATAAACAAAAAAAAAAAACTACATCTTTATAATATTAGTGTAGACGTAGATTATAGTGAATCCTACCGAGAGTACCCATAAGATACATTTGTTGCCAAATATTGCAAAAACATTAAAATGATGTACATTTTTTAACGTAACAAATATTTAGCCGCATTCTAATAGGAGTCAAAGTAACTTAAAGTGACTGAAAACTTAATACTTTCTGAATTTGACACTGGCGTAATGTACAAAGTGTGCAAAGCCAAAATAAAAAAATAAAAAAAGTGGCAGTAGAACTTTCAAGTCTGTTTTCAGTCTAGCTCTCATTCGCCGAGTGTTTAGACAGTGGGCGTGCAACGTGCGATAAGGAACTTTGTTCCAGAATAATGTTGACTTAATTTGCAGCGACAGAAACATAGCATTAAGTGCAGCTGAAATAACTTGCCACTATAAATTAAAAAAAGCCGTACCTTTTTAAGTTTGGAAAAAATCTTTATTCTGATCTAGGGCGGAGTAGGAGAAATATCAGATTTTTAGTGACTAAAACCACACCCATGCTCTTTTAGTTGCCATTAGCATCCCAGGACAACGGGTAACCCTTTCAGAAGTCAACCTATGGCCGTAGTAAGCTTCGACTCTGCATGGCCCTAACGATTTTGTTGCCACTTCTTTGAGGCGCGCATAGGTCATTATGTGTCATGGACGACTCGGCCTTGGTCCGGGTGGTTACTATACGGCCGGTCGACGAGCTACGTATTGCTCGTCGACCGCAAGCCCAGGTTGAAATGGCCTCTTACTGACTAAAAGCCCACCCCGTTCCTTCTGGTCTTCATACCGGAGCTCGCTCCCTTTCGGATAACCCTGGCCCCAGTAGGCTTCGACCCGGATAGGCGATTCAAAGAGTTGTCAGCAACAGTAGGCCTGCTGTTGCTGACAACTCCTTGTATGTGCGCCATTGACGTCTTGGGCTCGGTTCGGACAGTTAACGGACGGTCAGACAGCGAGCCACACATAGCTTGCCGTCCGCAAGCTCCGGCCGGTCGGCAAGCTTCGTATTGCTCGTCGACAGGAAGCCCAAGCTGAAATGGCGGAGCCATGTATGTAATCAAATAGTGTACGGTGCTAACGTAACAAAAATCGACAAATATTGTGTACTAGTTAGCTTTTTCGCATACATAAAATACAGCCTATATCACTCAGGAATAAAAGAGCTTTCAATTAGTAAAAATATTTTAGCAATCGGATCAGTACTTCAAGAAATAACCACCTACAAACAAAAAAAAAAACTTAATATATTATTTGTGTGAAAGTGATGTAGATAAAAATAGTTTGAAACTCTACCACTGTAGATTTCCGTGAAAAAGAGTTATCGCATCGTAATAAAAAATAATAACAATGTCAAATAATGACAATGTTATAATGGTCATAGTCATAGTATTTTATTGGTAAAGGATTCTTACAAGTCATATTTTATACAGAATTTTCAAATTACATGTTAACAATTAGTGATTTCATTACAATGTCAAATAATATAAAATGTCAAACCAATAAAAGAAAATACAAAAAAACATAGAATTCAAATCACAAATTAAAATTTAAAAATAAATCACAAAATTAAAAGTTACAACAATTTATTTAAGTAATCAATAATTAATCACAATAAAATAAAAAAATCAATCAATTTTTTATTTATTTTATAACAGAGAATGTTATAATAATAATGTTATTATTGTAATGTTTTATTATTATTATAAAAAATATTTTTTTTTTATAACAGAGAATGTTATAATAATAATGTTATTATTGTAATGTTTTCTTATTCAACTTTATTAATGGTAATTGTAAATTAATATTCAAATACAGTCTAAACTGTTTTAGAATAAATAAATAAATCAACCAATCAAATCAAGGATAGCAAACCATGTGGAAAATAGCAAGAATTTGTACTTGGAATTCATCTCTTTAGTAGATCAACCTCGGTTTGGGTTTAACTAATTAAATAAATTTTTAGACCTAAATTCTGTTTTTTCAGTCGAATAAATCCAAAGTTAGTCCCAAGCCTCAGGTTTATTATTACTTCACCTTTACAAAATCATTCTGTTTAAATTAATTAAACAAAATGTGAACGTAGGGACTCGTTCGCTGCGGGAATGTTCAAAAGAGTTACTATGGTAGTACTTAAGAGGGTCCTTTTCCACTCGCCTATCGTAAACATCGAAAATGGTTAAAAGCTTGTTACTTCATTTAATGCAATCCAACGCGATGTTTGACGAAAAGACAACGCAAAAAAAGAGAGATAACGCCTGAAAACTCTGTTAGTATTCGGTAATTCCGAGATTTACTCGAAAATTTCACAAAATTAGCTCCAGGAAATAGCTGTTTTTTTTTTTAAACCCTTCAAAGTTTTTGGAAAAAGTTGCCATTATGCAGAATCTTAATAAAATTTGCAAGGTTTCTATAGTTTTACTTTTTGACTTTTTGAATTTTTAGGCAAATTATGAAGTGTCAAAATTCATACAAAATAGGACATTTTCAGAGGTTTTCACAAGATTAGTTTTACACAAATTTAGAAATTGGTTTCTATAGAAACCTAGATGATATCCACAAAATACTGTGTTTCCAAAATATCTAATGAAAAATGTGTAACAACGTCATAATCACATAATTGGTTATGACGTTGTTACACATTTTTGCGGTTATATGAAAAACAGTGAAAATGTGAGTCATGATGCACCTGATTCCACCTTAAGGAAGAGCAGTGGTGGCTGATTAACCACCGAGTGGTAGTTCGTGAGGAGACCAACATGTCCTATAACTAAAAATTCGAAGACCCGCAGTGGGCCCGCGTGGTGTATTACGGCCCATTCCCTCTCCCAGAGAGAAGGCCTGAGTCCCAACAGTGGGAACATTAAAAAGCTGACTGTGCTATGCTATGCCACGTGAGCGTCGGTCTAATGTCATCATCATCATCATCATCATCATATCAGCCGAAAGACGTCCACTGCTGGACATAGGCCTCCCCCAAGCGTCGCCACAACGACCGGTCCTGTGCGTCACGCATCCATCGGATTCCCGCGACCCTGACCAGGTCGTCGGTCCACCTTGTTGGAGGCCTTCCAACGCTGCGTCTTCCGGTACGTGGTCGCCACTCCAGAACCTTTCGTCCCCATCGACCATCTGTTCTGCGTGCAATGTGCCCTGCCCATTGCCACTTAAGTTTGGTGACTCTTCGAGCTACGTCGGCAACCTTGGTTCTCCTGCGGATATCTTCATTTCTGATACGATCACGCAGGGAAACTCCGAGCATAGCCCTTTCCATCGCCCTTTGGGTGACTTTGAGTCTTTTTATAAGGCCCATTGTAAGCGACCACGTTTCGGAGTCATAAGTCATCACTGGCAACACGCACTGGTCATAGACTTTCGTCTTGAGACACTGTGGTATATTAGCCAGAAGACACCGTGCAACTTCCCAAACGCTGCCCAGCCGAGTCGGATTCGACGATTGACCTCTTTCTCGAAGTTAGACCTACCCAACTGGACCGTCTGTCCCAGGTAAACATAATCGTCCACAACTTCGAATGTAGAGTCTCCGATCTTAATAGGAGTGGGTGCTACATGGATGTTAACCATAACTTTGGTTTTGTCCATGTTCATTTTAAGACCCACTCTTTCGGAAGCTCTACTGAGGTCACCGAGCATTGTACTGAGTTCTTCCGTAGTCTCAGCCATGACTACTATGTCGTCGGCAAACCGAAGGTGAGTGATGTACTCGCCATTGACATTAATGCCTAGTCCTCTTCATTCCAGAACCTTGAAGACATCCTCCATTGCAGCCGTGAAGAGTTTAGGAGAAATAACGTCTCCCTGCCTCACACCTCGCTGCAAAAGGATAGGTTTCGATGTTTGGTCTTGGAGTCGGACTGACATGGTGGCGTTTTTGTATAAACACTTCAGCACTTCGATGTACCGATAGTCAATCTGGCACCGTTGGAGAGACTGCAGTACAGCCCAGGTCTCGATCGAATCAAAGGCTTTCTCGTAGTCCACAAACGCTAAGCAGAGAGGCTGATTATACTCCTCAGTCTTCTGTATAATCTGCCGCAGCGTATGTATGTGGTCTACGGTACTAAAGCCTTTTCGGAATCCTGCTTGTTCGGGAGGTTGGAAGTCGTCGAACCTGCGCGAAAGACGGTTCGTGATGACTCTGGAAAACAGCTTATAGACATGGCTCAGAAGTGAGATGGGTCTGTAATTCTTAAGCAGTCTAATGTAGTGTTTACTAAAACCTACAATACATACCTTTATTAAAAAAGTATTAGGTTTTACAAGCCATAATAAGTTGACATTCTGACAACTTCAATTATATCCAATAGATCCAGATATAGTTAAGTCCAATCTTCAAAACCTTGAGCACAGTCTTAGGGTTGCATTTCGGAGTGTTGAGTAGATCTTGTGTGTAATAAAATTAATAGATTTGTGTTTGCATTAAAGAAACTAAGGCGAATTGCTAGCGAAAAAGCAGCACTGACAGCATATCACGGATATGTTGCCTCCGTTCTCAGATATGGTCTTTTGCTTTGGGGGAATTCGACAAATATAAATAAAGCGTTTCTTGTCCAGAAAAAGTGTGTAAGGGCAATATGTGGTGTGGGCCCTTTAGAATCGTGTCGACCACTTTTTAAAAGGCTTGGTTTGCTGACCATCACTGGTCTTTATATAATGCAAATTGGTATATTTGTCAAAGAACATCCAGAATTGTTCGAAACTTTTGGAAAAAGGAAATTGTACCCTAGCAGGGATCCGACGATACTTAGGAGCACTTGCTGTAAAAGTTCTTTGTATCAGAAAAACTGTAGCATGATGGCAATACGGGTCTTTAATAAATTACCAAAATCTATTAGAGAATTACAATTAATAAGATTATTTAAAATAAAATTACGCGAATGGCTGTTGGACAGATGTTATTATAATTTAAGCGATTTTTTTAATGACAGGAATGACCTAGACAGAAAATATAAGTGACATAATATATAATTATCTAATTGAGACATGTTAAAAATGCAAATTAATATTTTATTCAATTGTAGTCTTTTTTTTATGTTGTAGGATGTTTAATAATTTAATTTTGTTTAATAACGGTTAATAATCTAATGATGTTTTAATAATGTTTAAGAATTTTAAATGACATAGTTTTACTATACTAACTAATATTTGTATACCAATCATTGGTGAAACATGTAGAACTTATGTACTGTAACTCAAAATCCTCATTACCATGTTTCTGGCAAATAAAGTACTTTGACTTTGACTTTGACTTTGAGAGTGTGCGCAAGAATTGCATGACTTGATTCCGCCATCTCATTTCTACCATCGGGAAAACCGACTTACGGCGAGTATCCACCCTTACGTTGTTGAAACCTCTACGGTCCGGAGTAAGCGTTTCGCGTCATCGTTTATACCGCATACATCGAGGGACTGGAACAATTTGCCGGCTGCGGTCTTCCCGTCCGATTACAATTTAAGCGTCTTCAAGGCTAGAGTGAATAGGTTCTTAATAAACTAGTGCGCCTCACCATCAAAGATTGCATCACTGCTTACCATCAGGTGGGATCGCAGTCAAGTACTAGTTTATATCAGATAAAAAAAATATATATATAAATGTGATTCTTAATGCATTCCAAAGTACTTAGTGCCTAAGGCTTTTTCCAGCTGTCAATCTTCGGGTAATTTAGCCTATAAGACAAGTATTTAGCTAATAAGAGTATATTTATTGTGGATATAATGATGAAATGCACACGTTTTCACATTACATGATTTCTATCGATTAGGTATTAGAATTTGCCAATGATAACATCCAGCTGTTACATTCTCAGAGGCTTATAAATGTATACTTTACAAAAGTTTACAAGTACCCGCGGTTGATGACGTCATAGTTTGTGACGTCACGATAACCGCGTACGACTATAACTAAGTTGTTTGCAGGTTTAAGTACAAAGTCATATGTAAATCTATGCTACTATAAAGACATTTAATAGGATTTAGGTTCTGAAATGGCGACCATGTGCTGGAAGACGCAGCGTTAGAAGGCCTCCCACAAGCGTTAGAAGGCCTCCCACAAGGTGGACCGATGACCTGGTAGCACAGGATCGGTTGTTGTGGTGACATTTGGGGGAGGACTATGTCCAACAGTACGTCTGCCTATCGCATTAATGGGGTATTAATTGACTTATAATTATTCCATTACTAGGTTCTGGTCGCTACTTCGTCCGCTAGATTTTCATCCCAAGATCTAATCCAGATTATGCTTTCCATTTTTATTTAATTTGATAATAAAAACTTTCCTCCACTCTAGGAATAACTCCCTGTCGTAGGTTCATGGACAAACATGAAATGTAAACTCATATATACACAAGACATTCGGATACAGAATTCCTATCTAAAAGCCATAGGTACAAATATTTGTTCTGCGGAATATAAATCATTCCTTTTAGCCAAAAATAAACACATGGAAATTCATTTAACATAAGTGCATTTGTGCCTTATCTTCCCAAACAGTTTACAGCAGAAATTCAAAAATTTCCAAGGTTTTAAAGGAAAATATTCATGGTTGACAAAGTACACACGTCTGCTACCTTTGATAAGAAATCGCGACGATTCTTCGTTCTTATGTAAGTACTGTACCAGCGACCTTACTCTATGCCAGTGGCTCCCAATCTTTTTTGATCAGGGACCACTTTGGTTTCAACAAAAATAAACTATACTACTACTTAAATTAATTAAACATCAAGCAAACGCGTTCGCTCTCTTGTTGTCTTTCTATTGTGCCTCTACAGTATTCGAAAGGTTAAAAAGTTGTAGTTTTTCAAAAATTTTTTGTTAGTTTAAATTGTATAGATGAAGCCGGTGTTTTCAAGCTGACCACTCTGGAAAGAAATATCAAAACTAACTCAAGAGTCAAAATCTCTATTAAAAGAGACTGACGAGGCCTGGGTTTCTCTGAGTTGTTCTGTAAGCAGCAAATAAACTTTAAAATGAATAATAGTTTTTTCTTTTATATTTTTCAATACGCAATGGTCAAATCATGTGAGAGCCATGCAGATGAGTCTTTTGAAAAAAGAACCTTTGAATGTACGTGTCTAGTCAGTGCAAGCATCTATCCGTATTAGTAAATGGTATTTTTAGATTTTGGAAAGTTAGAAACATTTTTCATTATTTGGGGACTATATTTGTTCTCTTGCACACCAGTAAGTTGGGAACCACTGGTCTATGCATATGTAATATTTCTACAATGATGACTGAGGTCAAAGGTGACACTGCTCAGGTTAAATATCTACGTCATTATGTGTGTTTATAGTAAGTTTGAATTAATAAATTGAAATAATGAAAGAATTGGGGTGGTTAAGGGAGTTTGTAAGAAAGAAATGGTGTTTTTCTAGCAACAATAATAAATAGCAATGTCTGATCTAGAAGTGTTTATTGTGATCAGCTAATTGTTTCTGATCTGGATGTTTGTGAAAAAACTCACGATACAAGAATAATACTATGTATATATATAGTGTAAGACAATCCTTACTAATATTATAAAAGCGAAAGTGAGTTTGTTTGTTTGTTACGTCTTCACGCCTAAATGGCAGAACCGATTTTGATGAAACTTGGTACACGGATAGACCTGGAATAGGACATAGGATATTTTTTATCCCTTGGGATTAGCTATCACGCGGGCGAAGCAGCTGGGAGTATCTAGTGTCTTATATAAAAAAAAGATCATGACTTCTTCCGCTCTACAGCGTGTCAAATTTTTACTGACTAATTACTCCTACAATCCACATTTGCCTTGCATTCCAGGCCTCCGGGTTTCTCTTACGGAAGAAAACTTACTGTCCCAGTAGGCTTCGACCCTGCTGGGCCTTTACGGCTTTGCTTACATTTCTTTGAGGTACATGAGGCTAAGCGCTGTCGATGACTCGGGCTTGGTCCGGACGGTTACCGGACGGCTCGATGGCGAGCTACCTATTGGTTGCCATCTGCAAGCCCACGCTTACGGTGGTTAGGTTAGGTTAGATGGGGAGAGTGGAGGATCGGTAGCTTTGACGTAGTTTGAGAGAGGTCTATGCCCAGAAATGGATTTTTCTTTGTTGATTGATAGACTAAGCCATAAATCAACTAGTGCATAACGTAAAAGGGGCTGCGGGATTCTTTAAAAGAGTTACCGCGTCCCTAGGATTCAAAGCCTTCTTGCTAAAAAAAAAACAGAACAATATCGATACTAATATTATAAATGGGAAAGTGCGTTTCTGTTTCTCCGTCTTTCACGGTAAAACGGAATGACGAATTGACGTGATTTTTTAAGTGGAGATAATTGAAGGGATGGAGTGTGACATAGGCTACTTTTTGTCTCTTTCTACCCCCCCCCACTTCCCTAAAACGGGGGAAATTAACGAATTTAACGCGAGCGAAGCCGCGGTCAAGAGCTAGTAATATAATAATAGCACTTGTTTACAACATAGTAACAAGAATTTATTTTGCGTCATCATACAAAAACAGCATACAATGGCATTTAGGTACGTCATGATTTTCAAAAGTATACACATTTTTTTCTGGGTTTCCGTAATTATTAGTCGGTACGATGATTACTTTACATCGTCGGCAGCGGAATAAAATGAAAAACATCCCACGGAAACATAATTTCGTACTTCTAGAAATAACGACTAAATTAAAAATGTTGTTGAAACGAGTTTTTTTTTGGGAGTTTTTTTTTAGGTGGGAAATCATCTAATGACATTTCCCTCCCTTGGACATACTGAGAAGGCTTGTCAGACTTTTACTGACTAAATTCCACTCCTGTTCCTTCTTTGCCTTCGTTCCAGGGTTTCACTTTTTTGGGAGGTGGACAACTTTTTAGATAAAGACATATACTTCATAAACAAATGGAGTATAGTTTAAGAACATAGACATGATTGGACAGATTTTAAAGTTGTCTTTTTGTTTTTCCATACAAAATTCAACAATTTTAAGTTAAAATGTATGTGTGAGGTAGAAATAAACGTTTTTCTTTTCTTACATGAAAAGAAGAATAAGAATATGTGGAGTTGCACCCTCAATGCAGGAATAATTCCTATACGGTGTAAAATTTTATTAAAATAAAAATATCTAATCATACAGTCTTTTTTGAAGAACTAGTAGGAAGCCGGTTAATTTGCTGTTCTTTCTTCATGCATTCTTCAAAATCCACCAAATGTAATTATTATTGACGAAGGCCATGTGTCAATAACCCAAGCCATAAACAACACAATCATGGCATAAGGGCTCTCAATCGATGGTGATGTAGAACAAATTACTGTTCGCGCCAAATTGTCGCCTTGTAAAGTAGCGGACACAGCGATGAGCGAACGTGATTATTGAATGGCTGATAATTTTTGGCTTTTTTAAAAGATCATTCCTCCTTTAATTCCTTCATTCATTCATCATCATCATCAGTCATCATCACATCCATCATCATCAACATTCATTCCTTCATTTTTTTTTTTTCATTTTTTCTATATTTGTCCTGTGCGAGTCTCAAATAAATGTTTTCTTTCTTTCTTGCATATTGACAAAATATTGATGCAAGATACTCTGAATGAACAAAAATAAAGGATCAAAGTATTTATTTCAAATAAATCATTTGAAGGTACTTTTAAATAGTCACGAAATCAGTCAGTAAAAAAATTATCCTTATTGCACATTCCATAGATCTCTACGGGGAAAGAAACTCCATGGAAACTTATATATATATCTATTATAAATATCTCGGTTACATGTTTATAGTCGCTACTATTATGTAAGAAGAATGTATATAAAGTAAAGAAGAAAACAAATTCTAAATAATTATAGAAATTAAAATAAGCCACCGGCAGCTAAGAGATGACCAGTCTCCAGATAGCGCCCGTTCACGGACATGATGCATATGAGCACCACTCAGATTAACTTTTTCGTATCTATCTTGTTGCGTGTAGGACTTACAACTTGATGTTCCATAATTATCTGAGATATCGAATAATCTACATTTCTACACTAGTATAATAAAGAGGTAAAGTTAGTTTTGTTTTTTTGTTTGTAGGAGGTATTTTCTGAAAGTACTGGACCGATTGCTAAAATTTTTTCACCGTTAGAAAGCTGCTTTATTCTTGAGTTTTACAACGTTTAACGTTAAATGTGCAAAACCTCAGACACCCCAAATGATTTTGAATTCAATTGACCTAATTATGTGACAAAAAAAAAAAAAACGAAAAAAATAAATAATTGAAAGTTTTATGTGAATTTTTAGTTTGTTTAAAATTCATATCTGCATTAAAATAAGTACTTTTAATATCCCGTATATGAGAAAATTTAATTGACTACCACTGTGTGTTTGTTTATCTATTTGTGCAGGTTTGCGGACGTGATGGTTTGACTTATTAATAAATAGATAGGTCGAAGTTTTTAATGAAAATTTTTTTGAAAAATCATTCATCATCAGTCATTCTGATCCAACTAATTGTTACAAAAAATAAAAGTGTAAGCTATATTTTATGAACGCGGGCGAAACTAGGTACTTACAACTTGATGTTCCATGATTATCTCAGATATCGAACAATTCGCTTTATTTTCTAGGAAATCACGAATTAAACCAACCATAAATTTAATACGTCTATTATTATCTGTTAAATTGGTCAATTAAAGCAGGAAATGCCAGCACAATAAGTAACATGAAGCTTAATAATTTCTTGGCATCTGTTTTCTAAGAAAATTATCTCCAAAATTATTAATTGTTCACGGGTCTTTGAGAAGTAAATTCCGATAAATTACACCCGGCTTCCGGATTGTCTTTATCTAAAATAATATTAAAAATATTTTGTTTCTGTTTAACAAATTCTTATCCAGCAATATTACGATTTTTTTTTAATAGAAATAGTTTATAGCTGACGTAGCCAGAAGAATCGCTATATTCAAATAGTAGTGGGCAGGGCTATTGGCTGTTGCTCGCAGAACAGATTGTCTATGAAGCCAAAAGGTTCTGGAGTGGCAACGGGCGTAATAGATAGTCATCTAAACAAGTTGAGGTTTGGTGGCCTCGCCGGGTTGACGTTTCAATATGGTGAGGGACGTGAGAATCTAATGGATGCCAGACTCACAAAACCGGTCATAAATGTCCTACAGTAGACGTTTTCTAGCTGAAATCATGATAATATTTATGAGTAATATAAAAATCTGGCAAAAAACTGGTTATTACACTGACAGTTGGAGAAATCACTCCATGTCCTAGTCTATAGTATACGTCCTTATGCTGGAACGATAATGGATCAATTCGTTGATCAAAATCTACGTGAAAAGCAAATTGTCCGTCGTCTTGTCTGGGAATTTTAATGATGCTATCCAAACCTTTAGCACCACAATTGGGTTAGTGAAAACCCTCGATTGATAGTATAGCAGAACTAATATAATTACGGTAATAAATTATTGTCGCCTTGTGTAACAAAACCGCTCCAGCCGTAATTTAACTTTAAACAAACTAATATCGCTGTCAGACTAAAGTTTACAAGTTTTTGTTGAATCTAAAGTGGCTATTATTATTTTGTGTAACTTTTGCCAGCGGTTTTGCCTGTGACAGTAGAAAATTTACCATTTTTGTCACTCTATGATAAAATTGCATTCTACTCATGAAATAATTTTTACAGCAACTGTAATAGTTATTATTGCTGTACCAACGTTTTTTAGGGGGGAAAATCATCCAATGACATCGCCTGCACTTAGGCGAAGAAGGAGATAATGTCAGACTTTTACTGACTAAAAACCTACTCCTGTTTCTTTGTTGGCTTTTGCAGCGGGGCCGAATTATCCTTTCAGAAACAAATCCTTGGCCTCAGTAGGCTTCGATTCTGCTGGGCCCATACGGTTTGCTGAGGTTGCTGTACCAACTGGTATTAAAATTATTGTAATTTGATTAGTCACTTTCATAGCTTAAGGCATTAAGTCCGCCTCTATACTTTTGTGAGCATAAATAATATTTTTTTATAAATTCTCTGTTCGCTGGTCTGCTGGAAGAATGAAGGTAGTATATTTAGAAGTCGCCTTAGATTAATTTTTAATTATGATCAAAAATTCCGTGGTAAAGCCAATTTAATGGAATTAGCAGTAAACTTTATAGTTTAACAATGTTCGTTTATATAAGAACAAAACATTTACAAAATGCCGCTTCAAAAGTTTTCAGTCTTCAGAAAGTTTGGAACATTATTTTAATCTGGTATTTGGTATTTATAGGTCTGTTATCTAGCTCGATAAATTTACCCAATAAAGACTGTACTCAGACTGAATTCATAAGTTGGATTTTAGTCGATTAGGCTTTGGATTTTTAATGTACTCCTAAGGTTGTTTTGTGCTAACATTTAATCGCGTTTTGGTTATAAAAGGAGGCAAAAAACGAAGAGGCTATTGATGGCAAAATTGATGGGTCTCGTAGGGCCTACGCCTGCCAGGGCAGAGGATTGTTCGAACGAGTTAATTCTCAAAAAAGGCAACTGAAGAAACACTGGAATCTAGTCTGACACTTCCTCCCACTCCAATAAAAGCGGGAGAAGTAATTTGATGATTTCCTACCAAGTTAAAAAGTGTGAAACGAATACGTTTTCCTGGAAATTTCAAAAATAGAATACAAAAATATCTTCTGTTTTTGTAAATAGAATACAAAACTGTCTTCTATTTTTGTAAATAGAATACAAAACTGTGTTCTATTTTTTGTAAATATAATACAAAACTGTCTTCTATTTTCGTAAATAGAATACAGTTTTGTATTCTATTTTTAAAATTTCAAAACAATTTGTTTCTTTGATGCTTCAGACATGTCTGTAAGACCAGTAACCTTGTACAAGTCGTATCAATTTTTTTTGCTTGGACAGTATTTTTTGAGTAACATAATAATCGCAGTGAATTACAGTTATTTTCGTAACGGAATCTGTGTTTAAATAGTATAGTTTGTTTATGATTGATGTCCGTTCTTTGAAGTTTCGTAGCAAAGTCAAATTGACTGTAAACTGTACGAAGGTCGCAGGAAAAAACAAAATGCGTTTTACGATTATGAAATGGACACATTGCACGCTGTCTTCAAATTATTATTACTGGCGTATTTTTGTAAATGCTTTCATATTTTGAAACAATTATCCTCTAGATATCGAATCATATATTGTTCGTCATAGCACAAGTGTTCTGTAGTCATAAGTTTAAACCGCGGTATACTTTTTGTAATTAATTTCATCACCACTACTCTCAAACTGGTTAACTGGAAAACGTTATGAGGAAACAGGCATGCCCTATAACCAAAACTTCGAAGATAAATGACACCTATCAACCTGTACTAGGCCCGCGTAGTGGAAAATGGCCTATTCAGTTCCCAAGAGAGGAAGGAGGCTTGAGTCCCAGCAGTCGGAAAAATTATAAAGATGATTACAGATACTATTATTACGCATAATCATCAACGGTGGAGCATACAGAAGATGTCTACCCCGATCGCATCATTAATGATCGCGTTAGCACCGCCGAGCTAAGGCGATCATCAATGACGATCACTAGCGTCCAACCTTGGTTTGGACTATGTTACAGGGCGAAAAGGAATGCAAGTAAGAAGTGTTGAATCTCCAGCTAACAGACTGTAGGAGGTGTCTGACAAACCGAATAGGCCCAGCAGGGTTGAAGCCTACTGGGGGCATGGGTTAGGTATGTCAAAGTGACCCCTGGGCCTCAAAGGCAAAAAAGGAACATAGGAAAGTCTGACACATCCCCGCGCTTCACCCAAAAGCAAGAGAAGTAATTAGAAGATTTCCTATCAAAAAAAGCTAACATATTGTATTCGTTACGCACGTAGTTTTCGATAATCCGTGCGCAACGGTCCAAACTTCGGAGCTGTGTTTTACATTTTCTATTATCTCAAAGTTACACTTGTTTGTTAATTAATACTTGGAACCAGAAATGTTAATGTTCAAGCTCATTATGATAACTAAATGGGGCTACAGAACAGTTAGCAGCAAGCTTCCGGAATAAGATATTATTTTGAATGTTAACTTTACATAGAATTATGTGTGAACTCGTAATGTGTTTTGGCTTTTGAGGTTTTTGTTTAATAATTTAGAAACAGTAAAAAAACAACAAGTTTTTCTTTTTTTGGTGGTTAAAAATCATCCAAATGACATCCTGTGCCATTGGCTGGAGCGGGAGATAGTGCTCCTACTTTTTTTAAACCTTACGCGCAGCTTGACCTTCTTCGTTGAAGTCCATTATGATAATGGACTTTCGTTAAAGTCCATTATGATAATGGACTTTATTTAAATGCGCGAGTGGCGTATGACAGCGTGTGGCCAGTGCGGGCCACGAGAAGCGAGCAGTGGTGATTGGTAGCATATGATAGCCACTGCGTCAACCATGTGCGGCAATTCTCTATAAAATGTATGAGAACAATAGGAAATATGCGCCGGTAGCGACATTTTGGTTTTTGTAGCCAGCAGGCCGTGTAATAGCGACCATCCCTACTAATATTATAAATGCGAAAGTAACTCTGTCTGTCTGTCTGTTACGCTTTCACGCAAAAACTACTGAACGGATTTAGATCAAATTTGGTAGGTAGGTAGAAGAGACACTGGAATAACACATAGGCTACCTATAATTCCACGGCTGAGCACGGGTCTCTGCCCGCGCGATATAAACTGTAGTCCACGCGGGTGAAGCCGCGGGCGGAAAGCTAGTTCTATATAAAATGTATGAGAACAATAGGAAATATGCGCCGGTGGCGACATTTTGTTTTAGTAGCGAGTAGGCCGTGTAATAGCGACCATATGTAATATTAGCGTCCGGTTTTACATTTAAGGAATGGAACCACAAAAAAAAAAATTGCGTACGTATTCATGCTCTCGCGCCCGCTTGCGCGTCCCCCATGTCACCAACCTAACACCGCGGGCACAATCGGTAATGGATCCGCAAATAATGTGTTCGAACAAGTCAATAACGCCATCGCGTGATTTGCTGTGATACAGAGCATACAATATTAATGTGTTTATTTGTCAGAAACTGATGACAATCTAGATCGATTACGGTGAATGAGAGTTTTAGGGTTCCACACCCGAAGAATAAAACGGCGGCAGGATCCTTTACCTCTAACAAGTTGCTAATTTTCTATAGTTAACGCTAGTAGAAAGCTTTGAATGTACAGGAATGACGTCATCTCAACGCTCAGTCACGTGGTGAGAACAAAAGAATTAGCAGCAAGGCCAACTCGAAGCGTTCGACGCAAGCGAAATGGTTGTAACTTGGCTAGGGGGGCTGTTGACTCGGCTGTCCGTCTGTCACCAGGTTGTAGTTGTATTCTGCTGTATTTTTTCTTGCCGCTATAACAACAACTACTAAAAAACAGAATAAAATAAATATTTAACAAGGCTGCCATAAGTAAAAACAAAATGACATGCAAATAAGAAACATCCAATGAAAAATTGGGCCTTAAAACACCAGTTGTCTTGGTAACTCAGTAAGGGCGGTGTCACCACATTATTGTATTTTTACTACTTTATGAACCTACTATTTAATGTAAAATGTAAAATTTGAAGAAAAAAAAAGATTATTATTATTATAAAACCAACGTGATTATTTTGCTGTTTTTATAGATAAGTAATGGTACAGAACACTTCATGCGCGAGTTTTAATTATTTTTGCTTACAGTACCTACACCGCAGACTACCCCATTTTTTAGTTTAAGTTCTTATAATCCATCCCAAGGTTGTCTGGAAGATATCGCTGTCAGCGATGAGACCGCCATTGTACCCATAGACTTAATTTACCGTGACAATTGTTACTATTTTGGTGTACAATCAAGTTTATTCTATTCTATTCTATTCTATTCTATTCCGACTCATACTTGGCCGATTTTTATTAAGTAGCGAGACTCAAATGACCTTGTAAATGAAAGAATAGAAACTATCAATTTATGAAAATCAAAGATAATGTTTAAACTGTGGCATACCACTTACCTACTGTAATGGCAGCACTGTAAGTAAATGATGACCTGAAACGATTTCACGTTTGTAATGGATTTCAGTCAATATTGATTGGTATGAGCAAACAAATGCCATACTATAAGTATACGGTATGCGGGTGACAACAATGATAATATACCACCTGGAACTACACTGTTTATAATAATAATATCTATTTGTTTCGGACTAAAATCCATATGAGTGTTAGTATCAACATTACTGATGAGCTACAATAATGCTTTGATATGTACTCTTCACTACTCTAGTTTGACTGGTAGAGACTGCCTAAGGCATTAAGTCCAGTCCAGGGACTTAAAAACACATATTGAATTGGTAACAGAATCAAATGTGTAACACTTATAAATGTGTTTTCAATGTGTTAACCGAAAACACTTACAAAAGTGTAACCGTAACGTATCTGTATCAGATATGAAAGTGTTAACAGTGTTAATAAGTGTAACAGGTAAACGCAGCGTTGCCAATTTTATAATATACTTATGCATGGTTATAATAAGCATGAGATAGCCGAAATCCAATCGCAGTCTGTTGTATTCGTGCAAAACACGTGAGCCGAAGTATTGAAAATATCCGTGATTTAAAACTTTAAACATATCCGTGAGTTACTTATACCTAAAGCTATACTAAAACTTATTATTTCAGTTACACATATTAACACTTATTAACAGATATAAAAGGTTACGGCTTGATTCGGTAACATTATTGTACCTATCTGTTACATTTAAAAGTGTTTTTCTGTTAAAACTGTTTTAAAAAACATTGTTAAAACACATTATTACGGTTACAGTTTGAGTCCCTGGTTAAGTCCGCTTTTGTCCTGGGTGTTGGATGAAGATTAAGCAAATAAAAATATAAACATTCAAAACTATATTGTAAAAACACCACAATATCTCAAGAAAATATGCGCAGGAGAACCATGGTTATGAACAAAGCGAAGAATTGCCTTTAAACGGCATCTTAGAAGCCTTAGAACAGATGGACGATGGGGCTGAAAGGTTATAGAGGGTGTAGACCATGTACCGAACACAGTGTTGGAAGGTATCTCACAATGTAGACCAACGTCCAGTAGTAGAGGTTTTGCAGTAGAAATGGTGAAGATTATGTTTAAAAATACTTGTAGATACTTTACTGTGCAACTTTAGCGAAACTATTTGTCTTTTTTGACTGAAAATTTGAAATAGAATATGAAATTCCACTGTTGTTATTTATTCGGTTACGAGAAACTTCATGCAACTCAGAGATACAAAGACAGACTTAATGCCTTGAATTCTGTAAACATGACACATGAAAGGTTGCAGCCAAATATATTAAGTTTTTGAACAGATTCCAACTAAAGTTTCTTGGCCATAACAATTTTGTAATATTACAAGCGTTAATAATGTCTTTCTCTGGTGGACAAATATGACACGAGGATTTCAATTTTGTTTGTTGTACAAAGTTTTATACAAATTCTTTGTGCTAGCTCTCTTGGAGACCAAAAATCTTATTGCAAGTTTAGCTCAGTTTTATTTTTGTAGACTTTTTAATAATTCCACAACTATCACACAACGCCGTCTAGTCCCAAGCTAAGCAGAGCTTGTGTTATGGGTGCTAGAAAACTGATAAACATACTTATATATTTCTAAATACATACATATTATTGATAAATTACATCCAGACACAGAACAAATGATCATGCTTATCAAATAAACATTTGTCCTGAATGGGATTCGAACCCACGACCTCCGGCATAGCAGTCAGGGCCACTAACCACTAGACCAACAGGCCAGTCAAATATACCTCTTAATGATTACTCGCACCTGTATAGCCTCTGTCCGTGGCTTTGCTCACGACATCAAATAGAATTATGCCAAAATAATATTTTCCCGAGATCTAAAGGAGCCTATGTCTATTTCAAAGTATGCATTACTGCGTGTCTATTTATTACTTCTTCACACTTAACCCTTCAGATACCGTCAATTAGAGACACAATAGTAAGACAATAGATGCGCGGCCACCGGTGGTCGCTTGGGGATTCATGAATTAATTGGCTATAGGGTTTTAAATGAAATATGGAATAGCTACCACCTAGGGGTATATAAGTCAAGATTTAATAGGTTACTTCTAGGCAATGCTTCATGGAGATGTCAGAAATCGTATAGGCCCGGCAGGATCAAAGCCTACTGGATGGCCCTAGTAGACTAACCCTGCTGGGCCCCTACGTTCGTACTTCTGAAAGGAAAACCCGGGCCCTGGAACGAGGGCAAAGAAAACAATTGGGATTTAGTCAGTAAAATTCTGACACGCCCTCCCATCCCGACCAAGGGCAGTAGATGCCATTACATGATTTCCTACCTAAAAAAAAGGATGGCCGTTTAGGATAACTTTCTACGCTCACGCGGATGAAGCCGCTGGCAAAAGTTAGTCGGAACGGAACGTGAATGAGAAAAATTAGTTATCTAAGATACAAAAATACAATTGCAATTTTTCTCTTCCTGCACGTAAGATTGAATCCTCACTAGATGCTATCAATAACGCAATCATAGCATCCACACGTATCTGCCGTCTGTTTTCTGTTGATTTTGCGCTTTCTTTTATTGTTTTATATATAAAGCGGAGTGCAAAGAACAAACATACCTAATTGCACTGATTAGTCTTCGTTGAAATCACAGAGACTCACTACAGAGTTCTAATTAGGAACAGTCGTAAATAAACATACTGAAGCGCTTTTAAAATAATAAGCGTCAATTAGCTTAACACGACTGGAAAATAAATAACAAATACTGAGGACTTGGTTTTACGAATTATACTATCGTACATGCATAAGGCTTGTGGGCTCAAAAGATGGTTATACAATGTGTAACGTTAATGCGCAAATCCTGAAAATAGCAGAATCAATTGAACCTCTTTTTAATATAGGTTACATTTTTCAAAAAAATCTTTATTAAAAACTTCGCCCTGTCTACCTATTTATGAATAGGTCAAGCCGAAATAGGTAAAGAAATGGTTGTGGTCCAATTAAATTTTCTCATACACGGGATATTAAAAGTTCTTATTTCAAGGCAGATATTAATTTTAAACAAAGTAAAACTGCGCATAAAACCTTTAAATTTTTAAGTTTTTTTTTTCATAGATTTAGGTCTTTTAAATTAAAAATCATTTGGGGTATCTGAGGGTTTGCGCATTTAACGTTACACGTTGTAAAGATAAGATGATCAACATAATTCAGCTAAAACACACTTCTCGCATGCGTTGGATCCTCGCAACCCTCACCAGGTCATCGGTTCACCTTGTAGGAGGCTTTCCTACACCGTGCCCAGTAATAATCTGCCAATAAAGTTCTCACTGCTGGGACACAGAACTCCTCAAATAACTTCTTCCACCCTGAATAGAGAGTAAAGAGACTTTTACTGACTTAAACCTTGTTCCTTCAGTTGCCTTTGCATTTCGGGACCGGTGCTAATCTATGCAAAAAGGTTTAAATTCAATAGATAATCAATCGAGGTTCCAAAGTCGCTTTTACTAAAGTTGTAAAGGGAAAAATGTCGGGAACTGTACCGGCTATACCACCACATACTTAATCAATGCATCAAAGATTTGGACATGTACAACCACGCGAAAACAACCACCGACCCGAAAACGGTTGCCCGGACTAGACACAATGCCCGTCTGGTCGGAGGATTTTCCCTTTTCACGAAGATTAGCGGCACTTTACACCCCATTTCGCATACCGCTGTAGACCTTTGTAGAACCGCGGGAATGCTGTGGGTTAAGTGATGGGCTATTACAAGATTCTAGTGCTGAATAAATTATAGCAAGCCCATTCCACGCTAAGACTGCCTATCCACCGGAGCGGAGCGGAGCGAGGCTGCGGAGCGGAGAAACGGAGAAACATTAACCAATGCTCCTCCTTGCGTCGTTTACCCTCAATGCTGAGGGTCGTGACCTCGACGAATAATTTTCTTGTGGACTATATCCTATCTTCGGCGATGTGGATAGCAGTCTGTGGTCTCCAGTGTAACACGGATTTGGTCTGACCAACGTAACGGACAGTTCTTGCTCCTGGGTCTAAACAACAGAATTGCATGAAATATCCGCTCCTCCTCTGTGGACAGGTAGTACGAACTAGTTTAAAAATTGATACGAAACCGGGAAGTGGAGTGGGGAAGAACAAAGAATAAACAAGTGCGGACGCTATAACAAAACTATAGCTAAAACAGTCTGCAACTCCGCTCCACATTACTTTCTCATTCCGCTCCGTTCTGGTGGACAGACACAGTCTGCAACTCCGCTCCGTTCTGGTGGACAGACACAGTCTGCAACTCCGCTCCGCTGCCTCGCTCCGCTCCAGTGGACAGGCAGCCTAACCGTGGAAAGTTTACGTAAGCTGAAAAATGTTCTGCGGGAATGCCCAAAAGAATTGCCGTGATCCTAGAACTCAAAGGGTTTTGACAGTATGGTTGGCATAATGCTTGAGCGATTGGGTGCTGCGCTGTATGCTGCTAGTTTGATTCCCAGGTGAGTAAATTATTTGTATGGAATACAGATAGTTGTTTTGGTCTGGATGTCTTGTGATGGTGGGTTTACTTTATAATTTAGTAAGATACACTAGCACCTATTAGCTGATGCGTGTGTATCATATAGTTTGGAATTGTTTAATCTGTCCAACCGATTTTTAAAACAGTTCAAGCCTTCACAACAAATTCCGGAAACCTGTTCCATGCCGTTACAACTCGGTCACCATGTTTGTGAAAAGACCCGGAACGGGAACTGAGTGGTAGCGGGCAGGGCATATTACTCGGCAGGAGGTTGATGGACCCGAAAGGTTCTGAAGAGGAAAACACGCATCAGAAAACACAGCGTTGGCAGGCCTCCCACAAGGTGAACCAATGACCTGGTGAGACTTGCGAGAATGCGATGGACACATGACTGTCCGTTGTGGTGACACTAGGGGAAGGTCTATGCCCAACAGTTAATGTCTTTTGGCTAAAATGATAAGCGAATACTAAAAATCTCTCACTCCATAGTAGAGCTCAAAAAAATAAATGTAACAAATTAACCTCATGCAGGCATTTAAGATCAATCCTATGGTCGTAAAAATCCTGTTATAAAATTTGATTGGCTAAAATAACAGGGAATGTTATCGTTTAGAGCACAATTGCAATTATCCCCTGACCCTTATTGGTTAATGGTTACTGGCGGAAAAATGCTGAACGAAATTTTTCCCTCATCCTGAAATTCTAATTTGATACCCGGCTCAGTTTAATCAAAAGTGTTATGAGGGTTGAATATTAATTTGTGAGATAGAAAGTGCCTGTTGGTTTAGTGGTTGTAGGTGTGGAGACCCAGATTTCAAAGCCTTTTTTGTGGTGCGAAAGAAAAGAAAGAAATGTGTTTTATATTTCGAAATAGTCAACAGGATCACACAACAAAAATGTAATTAAAAAATAATTACAAAAAAGATATTTTTTTTTTTATTAATAAAATATATTAATATTATTATTGATAGGCTCGCGTTTGACCACTATCTCACCTGATGGTTAGCTATGATGTGTCTGACGATGAATTAGGCTTGCCTAGAAGTACCTACCTTACGGGTTCACTCTTGACTTAAAGACCCTTAGGTTGTAGCAATCAGAAAACACAGACATATTTATTTGGCGATAGTCACCAGAATAACAAAAAATTAAAAGTATAAGTGAAGTTAGTGTTTTGTAATCATTACATACTTATCACAATATGACATTTTTACACACCCGTTTACGTCACCCGATGGATGCGAGACGCACAGGAACGTTCGTTGTGGTGACGCTTCGGGGAGGCTTATGACCAACAGTGGACGTATATTGGCTGAGATGATGATGATGATGACACACTCGTTTTGGCTCGTATATGCAGGACAATGTTAAAACTCCCAACTGATCCATTGTACTCGTATTCAATCAAAACAAATAATTTGATTAGATTACACCGAAAGTGTTCATCTCTTCCTACCCTTGTCCCGTTTTATTTGGTCAGCGCAACATGTTTTTTTCTTCCATTCTGTCCTGTCACTCGTCACGCTATCAATAACTCCCTTTTCTTTCATATCACTTCTCACACAATCCATCCATTTTTCTTTGGCCTCTCTCCCCCCCTCCATCCTTCCACATGTAAACTCATAACTTTTTTAGCAACATGCGTTTCGTCCTTCCTTTTCACATGACCATACCAAGACAAACGATTCCCTTTCAACTTTTTAGTCACTGGCGCCACTTTCAAACTTCCCCTAATATACTCATTTCTCACTTTACCCATTCTTGTCACACCACACATCCATCTTAATATTCTCATCTCTGCTACATCCAATCTTTTTTCATCCATCTTTTTCATAGCCCAACAATATGATCCATACAGTACGACAGGCCTTATCACGGACTTGTAGATTTTACCCTTCAACTTGAGGGGCATCCGTGGGTCACAAGTGGTTCCCGTGACCTGTCGCCATTTCATATCTAACACCGAAAGTGTTAATGAGCTAAAAAAAGACAAAATGATATTTTGATGTGAGGTCTTTCGTAATTCAGGTGCTTAAATAAATATCGTCCAAAGGTCGTTTTATTAATAAATCTCTAAAGGTACCTATGTAGATTGACTTCTGTACCTATATATTTTATAATTTTATGACCAAACGCTGGAGAATATTTAGCGACTAATAACAGTAAATAAAAATATTAAAGTTTAAAATAGAAAGATTTCGTTACAGACGCAGACTGACATTAGGGATAAGTAAGTACATGACAGAAACTGAAACAAGTGAATCGGAGTAAAATAAAAACTGGGCAACTGCGAGTTGGACTCACGCCCTGAGGGTTCCATACAAACTTACCTATGTAAATAGTTTAAATCTGAAATTGAATCTCGGAAAGTTTTTGAGAATCACAAAAAAATAGTGACGTAACAAATTTACAGTTTTCAGATTTATTCCTATATTTGTGTTATAAGACCTTGCTTTATGCAAAATTTCAGGATTCTGGGTCAACGGAAAGTAAGCTGTGAATTTTGATTTTTTCGAGAGTGTCGATATGTACGTTTTTTACCACATAAACCGAAATATCTTTTTTTTTCACTGTCCGCAGACCTGAGTATATAGTTTTTATTTCAACTTGATATCTCCACGCATTCCCGAGATAAAGGGGCTTGACAGACAATCAGACAGACGGACGGACAACAAAATGATCCTGTAAAGGTTTTCTTTTTCCTTTTAAGATATGGAACCCTAAAAAATAATAAGGAAAGGATGTTGTATAGAAGAGCTCTGACGCAATCAAATGACGTTGACACCGGGTGGGCCATATCAATAACTTGCGTCATTTACCTCAACAAAAAAGTAGGTATAAAACCTATATTATGTATGTATCTATACTGTATGCTATCAATCAACAAGTACTTAAATACATTACGAGAGATTTACGCCCTATGTAAACTCGTAGGATTTATTACTGACGTTTAAGTTTGTCGTAAAAATTCGAAGTGTTTGCACACCTCTAAAATAGTAAACACATTGGATTTTTTCAGCAAATTAAAGAAAGAATAGAGCTGAATTTATTTTTCGATATGGTTTAATTCAACCCCAAGCGAACGGCGACGCCGGCGTTCGCGAACCCAATGTCTTTCTATTGTATCTCTAATTATCACGAGTGAAGAGTTAAAGTGCTCTGAAAATGGTATCGATATACGAAAAGTATCAATTCGGTAGTTTTAGTAATCGATACTTATTATAAAGAGGTATTTGTAAGTTTGTATTTAGGGAGTTATCTCTGAAACTGTAAAATCGATTTAATAAATTCTTTCACCAGTAGAATATAATAATAATAATAATGGTTTATTGTTCAAGAAAAAAGTACACTTTTACATCCAATACTTCACTTAATGTTAGTTTATCACTGATTAAAATAGGAAACCGTATTTTGAAAGTAGAAAATATGATAGCAAATATTTTGCAAAAACTATCTCTGGAACCTTTTTAAGATTTTGACTTACGCTGAAAATCATTTTCAACCTTTTTAAGAGACTGGAAACTGGTTTTTGAATATTGATTATTCGAATTTTTTTTTCAAACCCCAGTTTCCAGTCTCTTAAAAAGGTTGAAAATGATTTTCAGCATAAGTTACAAAAATTTAGATTTTTTAAGAAAACTAAATTGTACAAAAAAAAAATATTTTGAATCAATTCAGATGAGCATGTTTTGTTGACAAATAGGTTGTATTGTTAATTATCTACTCTAATACTATAAAGAGGTAAAGTTTGTTTTTTTTTTGTTTGTAGGAGATAATCTCTGAAAGTACTGGTCCGATTGCTAAAATTTTTTCACCGATAGAAAGCTAGTTCATTCCTGATTGACAAAGGCTATATATTTTACCTATACGGGCAAAACCGTGGGCAAAAGCAAATATTAAATAAAGCTCTGTAATCCACAAGAATACCTACAGCCTAAAATACCATATTTCCAATGTTTACATACTACTAAATAGCAACAGTAATATTATAGGCTGATAATGATGACAAATCGCCTTTAATCCCTCCCCTCTTTTTAAAAACAATTAAGTTAGCCCTAAAGGCTTTAATTAATCTGACATTCTTCTCCGGTCATCGCTTGATTAATCTGATTAAACAATGCTATAGGTATCTTCCCTAATTTGAGTTTAAAAGCTTACCTACAAAACGCGATCGAGCAACGCACACATAGACACCGCTCACGGACACGATGTCTCGGTAGCGTCTCGGCCCGCTCGTCGAACAGTTCCGGCTCAAATGCTCATTAGCGTGCGTCCACCGAGCGTAGGTATAAAAAGTGACGTACAGTCATGAGGTTGTCTTCTGTACCTAACTATTTTGTGGCCGAGGCGCTCCGAGATATCGTGTTTGTGAGCGGCCTAGTGTGCGTTGCTCGAGCGCGCTTTGTATGTAGATTGACTTTTGTATCGACATATTTTGTGCTACAGCAAAGTCTGACACTCCCTCTCGTTCTACCCAGAGCCGAAAAATTTAATTAATGAATTTCCACTTCGAAAAAAAAAATAGAAATACCAACAGAGAAAATTAGAGGGTACTATGAAAACTTATGACCGTTATTCGCCGAAAGAGTAGGTGGAAATGTACATAAATACCATTTTAATAAGTCTTTGAAATCATTTTGTAGAAGTTTCACAAAACAGCGGTTTATATTCCAAATTCAAATCAAATATAAAATCGGGCGTTCTTTTTATAACAAAAGGCGCCCCGTACCGAGCTATTATTATACCACTTTTACTGAAGTATTTACTTAGTTTTCACAATAACATAGACCCACATAATTATAATTATGTGGGTCATAATTATATTAGTTGTGAAGGATGTTATTACAGTCTATGAAACTCTTTATGAAGATACATATTTAATATCAAATTGTGTACGTAAGTCAGAGGCGTTACCATGACTAGAGAATCATCCCAAAAAGTTTTAAAGGTTTATACCCATGGTTTTGGGTATTTACCGGGTAAAAACCCTGTTTATACCTAGGTATCTCGGTACCTCGCTGTCTGACCGTCCGGTAACTGTCCGGACCGAGCCTAAGTCGTCGACGGCGCGCACTGTTTCCGAGCGCCTCAAGGAGCTGTCAGCAACAGCAGGGGCCCATCCGGGACGAAGCCGATTGGGGTCAGGTTTATCCGAAAGGGAGCTCGAGGCCCGGTATGAAGTATGGTGGGTTTTTAGTGAGTAAGAGCCTGACATTATCTCCCGCTCCGCCCAAGGGCGGGGTTTGTCAATGTTTGACCTACGCTCGGTGGACGCACACTAATGCGAACTGTTCGACGAATGGTCCGAGACGCTCCGAAATATCGTGTCTGTGAGCGGTGTCTACGTATGCGTTGCTCGAACGCGCTTTATATGTAGATTAACTACTGTACCTATATATTTTGTGACAGAAGGGACTAAAAATAGGACAACTAAAAACAGAAAACAGTTTTACGAGTATATTATTATGTTGTGTGGTTTTAATAAGATCAAAAGCTGTCATTTCTATGTCAAAGTGACAGTACTGGTTTAAAGGTTCAGGATGTGGCCTCAGGGTTTCCTGTTGTCCCTTAGCCGTACATGTGACGTTTTATACCGGATTTAGATGCCCGGCTTCTTTTTTCGGTGGGAAAGTCGTCTAATGACGTCCTCTGTTAGTCATGCGGCAGATAGTGGCAGATTTTTGCTGACTAAATGACAAACAATGGCAAAGAAGGAACAGGAGTGGGCCTGTTCGTTTTGCAATTGTTCCAGGGCTCCGGGGATCTCTTTCACATCCCCCATGGCCCCAGTAGGCTACGACCCTGCTGGGCCCCTACGGTTACTGACAACTCCTTGAGGCGCGCGTGGAACCCCACGCGCTGCCGACGACTTGGGCTCGGTCCGGACGATTATCGGACGGTTGGACGGTGGGCTACCCATTGCTCGCCATCCGCAAGCCCTCGCTTACGGTGGATATTATAATTGTGGGTGCTTTTATTAAGATCAAAAGCTTTCATACTATGTCATAGTGACAGTCATGTTTAAAGGTTCAGGATGTAGCCTTAGGGTTTCCGGTAGACCCTTCTCCGTACATGTGTCGCTTTATACCCGATTTAGGTGACCATAAGGGCCGACTCATACGGACATTGCAGCGACCAGCAGCGACGCAGCGATCACTTTCAGTGTTTTTTTTTTTTAAACTGTATTATTATTATTATTCAATTTATTTATTTTACTTTCATTACATTTTTTCATTTTTAAATATTCCTTAAAAAAAACTAACAAAAAAGAATTTAACCCTTCAGATACCGTCAATTAGAGACACAATAGTAAGACAATAGATGCGCGGCCACCGGTGGTCGCTTGGGGATTCATGAATTAAAAAATAGTTGCCCACCGACATCGGGAAGAGGGTCTAATATGATTTTTTTTTCTTCATAGCGCGTCTATAGTTTATAGCGGATTTGAACATCGCTTTTCGTCGCGTCGCTGCCGACCGCAGCTATTCCAGTGTGAAGAGCCACTATATTCTACTTTTCGTTTATTGTACCGTGTGGTCGCCCACGTGCGGTAAAAATAATCATGTCTTCCTTTCCTTTGACATTTAAATAATTGGTTGGAGGGACATTTTGCTGCTAAATAACTAGGGAAAAGGTCAACTTACAGGTTTTAACACAACATTAGACCTGTTTTCACAAAACGTATTTAGTATTTTACAGCAGTATGTTTAGCATAGTTATTTCGGTTCTGGGTTCTGTTTTTGTAAGCTTAGGTTTATAACCGCATCTACGATACGGGAGTAGTTCCAAGTGTGGGGTAACGATTAAAATTATAACAATTATTAATTGTTCTTGGAGTTCGTTATTTTTTTGTTCAGAGAAAAATTATGAAATGACTTCTCCAGTCAAGTTATTTTATAATTGCATTGCATTTTCACCAGCACGTGGAAATGTTAGACATTTATTGACTAAAGCCCACGTGCAGGACTGGCCCTGACTGCTATGCTGCAGGTCGTGGGTTCGATTCCCACCCAGGACAAATGTTTGTGTGATTAGCATGATCATTTGTTCTGTGTGTGGCTGTAATTTATCTATAACTAGCTTTTGCCGGCGGCTTCACCCGCGTACATAATCCCAGGATAAAAAGTATCCTATGTGTTATTCTGGGATATGGTCTACTCGTGTACCAAGTTTCATCGAGATCCGTTTAATGGTTTTTGCGTGAAAGAGTAACAAACATCCATACATCCATCCACACATCCATCCATACATACAAACTTTCGCATTTATAATATTAGTAGGATGTGTACGAGTATGCGTATGTCTTTTGAAATACATACTGTGTTTATCAGTTGTCTAGTTTTCATTACACAAGCTTTGCCTAGCTTGGGACTAAATGGCGTTGTGTGATTGTTACGGAATAATATTATTATTAAATATTTTTCAGTCACCCTTTGCGTTCCAGGACCGAGATATCTTTTGCGAAAAATCTCGCAAATATCTTGATTACGAAGTTCGTTGTGTAGTTGTTGTTGGTTGTTCTTTTTGGCCATTCCGGCAAATAAAATGTTTTTATTTCTTTCTTTCTTTTTTTCTTTCCAAAATAAAGCTTGTCACGGCTATTTAATGTCCATTGTCAATGAGGGCTTTCAGAGAAGTAAAATAATCCTCCCAAAGCTCTCTACTGTCGAATGGGACACGAGTATCATTGTTTTCAGTAAGCGTTTCTTATTTACTAAATGTTTTTTTCGTATTTTGGTCGTTTGTTCTTGGACAATTGTTTTTTGACCTTTTATTTATGAGAAAGTTTTCTTTTTGTGATCTTTGGGATAACTAAAGTTTATTTTAGGTTATGTTTGGTACAAGCTTAAGTTTATGTTAGCGGCCTTTAAGGAGTTTGGTGACAGCCTCGAAAAAAGGCCGCCGCAAAAAGAAGCTAGAAGCGGCTTAAATCGTCCCCTTAGGAGTTCAAAACCGGGTAGGTAATACGACCACTATATGACGGCACCGCCTTCCTAGGAAACAAAAGCTTTAGGGCACTTCCCTCTTCCAAAACTTAAAATCATCATCTTCCTGCCCTTGTCCCGTTTTATTTGGGTTCGGCGCAACACGTTTTTTTCTTCCATTCTGTCCTGTCACTCGTCACGCTATCACTATCTCCCTTTTCTCCCTAAACTTAAAATAACGCTATATAAGTACTAACAATTTAATTCAAATAAAAATCTTGAATTTTTAAATTATATCCACACTGGAATAAGGGTAAAACAATCTTATTTTGAACATCATGGTAACCCGCCTTAATTCATGAATCCCCAAGCGACCACCGGTGGCCGCTCATCTATTGTCTTACTATTGTGTCTCTAATTGACGGTATCTGAAGGGTTAAAAAGGCAAAGCTATCGCTACGCATAATACACTACTACATAATATTTACTATACTCTGTGTGCTATACGGTGACAGATTTCTTTTATACACGTTAGGACAGAGTAAACGGTAATAATGGCCACTCCAATTTCAAAGGAAACAATCCGAGTAATTTAGCGAAGGTGTGAATAAGCTAGGTGACATATATGAAGGGAGTGTCGGGGTATGATGGAGCTAATTGGGTCACAGGTATAATTTTAACCTTTTTAACGTCATTCATGTCAAAGGATAGGAAAATTCCTTTTGAGATTTCTTAAATGTTGTAAAAAAAAAATCTTATGTTTTGGTTTGTTTATACTGAGCAGTGATGTGGTCAGTGAGAACTGTGGTGACCGAGTGGCAATGGCTCCAACTTACGAGTTTTAGGTCGCGGGTTCAAACCATGCCAGGATCATTACTTTGTGTAATTTATTTCATTATCACTTCTCTCAAAACAGTGAAGGAAAATAACGTGAGGAAACCGGCATCTTAGAACCAAAAATTCTAAGACATGTGACTTTCACCAACCCTCACTGGGCACGCGTGGTAGATTACTGCCCATTCCCTCTCCTAGAGAGGAGGCTTGAGTCCCAGCAGTGGAAACATTAAAAAGACTAACGATGATGATCCTCAACAGTTTAGTAAACGGAAAAACTTCCAACCTGGTTACAACCTAGGGATCTTTAAGTCAAACAGTGAGTATCAAGAGTGCTCCATAGTCGATTACATCGTCGCTTTTCATCAAGTGAGATAGCGGTTAAGCGCAAACCTATCTACATTATAATAAAGAGGTAAAGTTTGTTTTTTTGTTTGTAGGAGGTAATCTCTGGAAGTACTAGACTGATTGCTAACATTTTTTCAACATTACAAAGCCGCTTTATTCCTAAGTGACAGGCTATATTTTATGTACGCAGGCGAAATCGCGAGCAAAAGCTAGTTAACAATAAAAAAAGTGTGATGATGAAACCTACTAACATGTTAGCAAAACCGCTGACAGAAGCTTGTATAACATAACGCTACGACCTACGGGAGCGAATCAGTAACCAAAGACGCTGATGAAATCTCGGAAGACAGCTAGTAACTTATAATGTCACTTTATCTTCCAATTATTCACCCATGAAATTGTCATTTGAGTTCAAATGCGATAACCTTAGCATACATGCGTATAAATACACTCACAGCGCGTGCGCATAAATAATATTTATTTACAGAAATGCAATATGCAAGCATTTTATGTTCTGCATTTAATATTGAAATACAAAAACACGTGTCGGGTCAAGTTCAAACCGCGCCTTCGCCCACGTACATAAAATAAAGCATATCACTCAGGAATAAAACAGCTTTCTAACAGTGAAAGAATTTTAGCAATCGGACCAGTACTTTCAGAGATTACCTAACTCCTACAAATAAATAAAGAACAAAAAAAATATAAAAACAAACTTTATCTTTGGCACACAATGTGTAAATAAGTGTAGCTCATAAAGTAAAGTAAACATATACATCTTAACTACTAAATATTATAAATGAATAGGTACAAAACAAACTTAGAATAATATGTACAAACGAGTAAAAAAGGCTGAAAAACGGGAAATACTTATAAGGCATCAAAAAATTCATCCACATCGATATCAATAGGAAAAGTGCTATGAACGCTGGCAGCATTGTAACGCTGGATGGCAACGTAGCTTCTTTATAATATTAGTGTAGAATGTACATGGATAGCCAAATAAGACGCCAGAATAAAGTCTGACCATCAGTTTATCCAAGGACTGACGTGTTCCCCAGTAACTGGAAAATGATGGTTGTACTCACCAAAAAATAGGACAAACATTCATAAAAAGTACAAGCAAGTGCACCAATGCATTGTGCCCGAGACAGCAAATACTGAATAACTCAAGGAGATCTGAGTACGTTTGCACACCTCCTTGTGAAGAACTCTTGACATCTGGAGGTACTTTAGTTGAAGCTACTTTAAGAACCCGCCAAGTGCGAGCCCGACTCGCACACTTTATGATTCCCTTACGAATTTCAAAATATGCGACATAAATTGGCGTGTCTTCTTGACTCAGAAGTTTAATTTTTACACAATTTCAAAGTACCGTAAACCGTGTCTGATTGGTGGTTAGAACCTCAGTAACGATGTAGACTACTTTTTGTTATGACGAACTACTTCTTACAACACAGACAGACAACAAAGTGATCCTGTAAAGGCTCTTTTCCTGTCACGCGTATTGTAGCCCGCACGCGGTTCTCGTCCGCATGCGGACTGTCCGTATCCTATCATTTGATATATCTATCATTTGATACATGCTTTTCCTAACATGCGGCTAGCACGCGTGCGGAACGCGGATTGGCAACGGGCGCGCAACCCGCGTGCGCGCTATGCAGATGCGGGCGGAGATCTTCTGCCTTCAGTGTTGTTTTTACTGTGAAGCGGGTTGCACGCATGCTCATAGTGCGCATATATTGCAAACAAAAAAGAAAAACTGGCGTCACGCACAACACTGCAGCAGCAAACGAAATCTTTGACCCGGAGCGTGTTATCACCCGGATGCGGACAAGACCCGCATGCGGGATAAAATACCCGTAACAGGAATAGGGATCCGTATTTCCTTCCGAATTGCAAAATACTTTATCTAATCAGTATTACAATCATACACGTACAAAAATGAGATAAAAATAACTGATAAACTAGAACTTACTAAAATACAGCACAAACAAGCCGCTAATATGAATGGAAATCTTTGAATGAAAACTGAAAAAAGTTTTGCGGGGGAAGAAAAACACGCAATTAACATAAAGAGATCATTTGCATTGAGTTTTAATTTACGTAACTTTCACAGTTTGTGCAAAATATTGGAGTTTTGGTGTTGTTTTTATTACTTATAATTTCCATTTTCGTGGGGCCTGAGAAAAAGGGACTTACAGTAGTAGAAGAAGGTATATATATTGTATGAACAGTTAGGGTGCTTTGACACCAGAGATGTGCTATGCCACTTTGCTATGGAAGCGTTTGATATCTACCAATCATATTCATTGGTGACGAAATGGAGTCAACGCAACTTCTTTCTACGCACAATTCAGGCGTGGTCAAAGTGTGCCTCGGTCTGGTGTAGTTTTAGCTTTAGTATTGCTGTTTTATTTTACTTAGTACCTAATTATGCTAAATGGTCGCGTGAATGCAAATGATGTTGCTTAATCTACATTATTTTGAGAATATGCGGGTCCACCATACATGTGTGGTGTAATATCATTGTATTTATTCTTCACAAAGGAAGGCTTAGTTGCAAATTAGAATGAATGTCTTTTTGTTATTATCTGTTGTCATCAATATCCCGTGGGTCTCATAAAAGCTTATAGCTGAATGAGAAAACAGGGATTTCCGCAAATGTACTTTTAACCTTGTTAACAAACTAAGTTTGTTTACTTTGTTAATTTTAAGATGATTAATAAAACCCAAATTACATTTTTTTGAGTGAAGGTCAGTTGCTATTTTAGGTCTTAGTAGATATTGTGTACTATTTTTGTTTATTTTGGTAGCTTATGTATAAACAGAGGAGGATGTATAGAGTCATAGAAACAGGCGTGATCTCGATAAAATAAAGCTCAGGGTTTTATTGAAATAGATACCTTATAACTTTCTCAACACAGGTTGCCGAGAATGTTGACTCAATACAATTGTTGTCAAAAACTGTAAAAAACAAGAATTATTCGCATATCGCATTCTGATTGAAAGAAACTGTATGCAATATTTAATCAAAACTCGATATTTGATTAAAACTTAAAACACAAAGTGTGCAGTGCCAAAAGAAAAAAAAAGTCATTCGTAAATATAAAATGATTTCTGCACAAAATTAATCAAGGATGCAAAAGCAATACCTACGTAAAAATCGAAGTGAGTGGCATTTTGAAGTTTGTGCCTATCCTCATAGAAATAGGTGTGTTTATATACATTACTAGCTTTTGCCCGCGCGACTTCGCTCCCGCTCTTCCCTACTCTACCCTACTCTACCCTACTCTACCCTATCCTACTCTACCCTACCCTACTCTACCCTACCAACTACACATAAACCATCTTACTAAATAGTCCGAACAAAGCTTAAACATTTGGTTTGGATAGGTGAGCCCGTTCTTGTTCAGTTATAAAATAACAACGAAAAGTGGCATTGATTTTTACATATACTTATAGATTTTAATAGGATTGATCTCTATGTGGAACAAAATTTTCACAATTTCACATTTTGATTTATTATGTAATGTAATTTGGAATAGTCAAAGGTTACAAATTCTGTTTCATATTGATCGTCATAAAATGAACTCAGTTTAATTAACACAAAACGAACCATAAGTTTGGAACCCGCGTTAATCTGTTTTCCGGAGTTACGACCCTGGAATAATATGTAGTATTTGAACAAATTGGGTAGAGAGTCAGTAGGTAGTGCTTGTAATATTTTATAGTTTGCACACTTAAAACATGATTGGATGGTTTATATTCTTAAGTAGTAAACCGCCCCAGGTACCCCACCCCGGTACTTTTTTTAAGATAGAATATAGATAGATAGATACATAATTATATTCACACCGAAACACATATTGCACACCAAAAATAGAAATTACATAAGGAACTTAAAATTAATGTGGGAAATCATCCAATGGCTTTTTCCGCTCCGGGAGGACTCCCGTGTCAGATTTTTACTGACTAAAACTACACCTGGCTCTTTCGTTTTCCTTTTTCATTGAACCCTAGATGTTATTGTTGCTAATTTTGTGAATCAAAAATAAATTATTTTAGTATTTGTATTCTAGGATCAAGACATCTACGCCTTCAACGACTTGGGCATGGCACGGATGACTACCGGACGTCCGCAAGGCCGCATTTCCATGGCTGGTAGTCGAGGTCGGAGGTGGCTGGGGCGTGAGAATGTCCGTTCTTAACGCGTGCCGTCATATCCTTCGGTATTGCAATACCTACTGCTTCACTGAAGGAGACGACCACCTGCCATTGCTCCTCGCTGCAGACCTTTACCAGGGCCTGACTCCGATCGCTTCCACGAGGACACACCGGGGCTCCACCACAGCGGCTTTTTTTTACGGTGGGCAAAAATCATCTTATGACAACCCCCACCCTTGGATGGAGCGGGAGATAGTGTCAGACTTTTACTGACTAAAAACACACCCCGTTCCTTCTAGCCTTCAAACCAAGGCTCGAGCTTCCTTTCGGATAACCCTGGCACCAGTAGGCTTCGACCCTGCTGGGCCCATCCTGTTGCTGACAACTACTTGAGGCGCGCGGGAACAGTTCGGGCGCAGTGTCAGCAACAGCAGAGACCACAGCGGGGCTTATCTTCACCGTATGTTACACCGCGTCCTGACACGAACACAGGTGCGGTTTTAGTTAGTAAAAGTTTGACACGCTCAACTGCTCCATCTAGAGATAAAGAAGCCATTGGATGATTTCCTAACTTCCCTATACCCTACCCTACCCTACCCTATTTAGGTTCCTTATAAATAGGTCCCTAATGCAAGTTTTTATTTTTGATGTACAATAAAGAATAATATCTATCTATCTTCGAAAAAAGACCCGCGCGGCTACTATCACGGACCTTATCTATCACTGTAGGTATGAAAACAAAAGTAATTCCAATGAAGACCTTCGTGTTTTATTCAGCGGGTCAATTTGGTTCGCGGTCAGAACTCATACCGTTCTTGAAAAGTAAATTGAATTTCGAGCTCGTCAAACATTTTTATTAGCCACCCCTGAATACAAGACCCTTGTAACCTCATTTATATAACCTTTTGACAGGTAGTAAACTGATAAAGTATATTTATGGTTGAAAAACTAAGAGTATTGCTTACCACGCTTTTGATCGCGTAAGGTTATGTGCACATTGTTCACATCTGCGGATGCGATACGAATGCGCTCCAAGCGACTTGCACTGCAAGGGTGGAGTTACTGAAATTGATTCGTGCGCCTTTTTAGCGCAACCTAGACAAGTTTTCACAGTGGGCGTGCGTTCCGTTTGCTTCCATACTGCATATCTGTGGGTGGGAGGAAGTATGTACAGCGTGCAGGGCGCTCGTGCGTAGTTCTTATGCCGTTTACGCATAGAACTCCATTTTTTTTTTACAGTTGGCAAAAATCATCTTATGACAACCCCCGCCCTTGGGCACGGAACCCCATCAGAACATATCCCCCCTAGACACAAACTACAGGGGCCAAACTGGAAATCTCCTCATCCTCAAAATGGCCATGTTGGCCGCTGGGAACACAATCAGGCCAAATTGGGCTTTCTCGACCCATTTCTACACAGTCCCAATATGGAGAAGCTCCACAAGTGCACAGGTCATGTGACTGATGCGCCCAGATCAGTGTACGTGGCACAAATTTACGCAGTGTAGCTCTACCTGTAATCAGTAAAAGTCTGATATGTTCTCTCGGGCCACTCTATGGAGAGCAGGAGGAAGCATTAGATGAATTCAAAATTCAAAAAAAAAAGTTGCAAAGAGTAGGCTGTAAGTTTCTTTTCATTTATTTATCGTGGAAAAATTCTAACTCAAGTTGACCAAAAAATATTTATTTTAATAGTTCTGTATAAACCGGATATTGGACTTAGGACTCCACTCTCAGCTGTCGCCATTATGACTTGGCATTCTGAACCTTTAAAGTCAGTCACTACAAGGTATTTGACACATATTATGCGAGGTCTACAAGACGATGACATGTCTACGAGAAATATGTCACCACAAAATCTCACAAAAATATCCACGAAATCCAAACTCAAAGTTAATAAAAATGGTAATCTAAAGACTTGTGAAATAGAAGATTTATATTTCTATACACAAAACTTCATATCAAACTATCACACTAGTGTTATAAAATCGAAAATTTGTGAGTGCCTGTGTGTGACGATGTATGTGTGTTTGTTACTTCTTCACGCAGCAAGATCAACAGGAAAGATTTAGATGACATTCTGACAATATACGTGAGGACTATTCAAATTCTAATTTGAAGACATGTGACATCCACCAATACGCACTGGGCCCACGTGGTGGATTATGGCCCATTCCCTCACCTAGACAGGAGGCCTGAGTCCCAACAGTGGGAACATTAAAAAGGCTGATGATGATGATGATGACGTGAGGACTTGTAATTGGCTTGCTGTCGTCTTTGTTTGTTGTCCTCCAAGATGTAATAAATATAATAGTAAATAAATAAATTTGGCACGAGGATAGATTATGTTCTAGAATAGGAACCTTAGGACACAGTCCCCTGTGCCTAACATGCTTGAAGGGGGAGGAGACAACTGCGTATGTCCTCCTAAACAGCACAGTTGTCACTGAAATACGCACACGAACCTTAGGATCCCCGAATTCCCTTATAGATGCCCTGAAATACCTGTGAGAACTAATCTGTTTTTGGTGAGAGAACTCGAGCCCTGGTATGAAGGCTAGAAGCAACGGGGTGGTTTTTAGTCAGTTAGAGTCTGACACTAACTCTCGCTCCACCCAAGAGCGGGGGTTGTCATTGGATCATTTTCGCTCACCAAAAAAGAAAAAGGACCTTAGGACAAATTTTTACTTTCATACGAGCGAAGCCGCTGACAGCAGCTAGTCGGAGTATAATATTGAACAGACCACAAAAATCATATCACGCTGGACTGAAATAACAGATACACGAATAGTCTATGGCCTAGAGGAAACACCATACGGTTTAGTTTCCGTAAAGTATCCTCTCTACTATTAGTATAATAGCACAGACGATCTTTTTATCCCGGAAATATGTCGTGTGTTGTTGAGTGTTCCCTAAGGTTAATTATCTAATTTCACGCGGGTGAATTCGTTGGCAAAAACAAATTTTATACGGGTTTATTTTTGTAAAACACTGGCAACCTCTCAGGACTTTAACATATTTTAGTTCATCAGATTTTCAAACAAAAATAAAAATATTTAAAGGTTACGCTTGCGTCACGTCATATAAACGTTAGGTAGGTATAGCAAAATACTGAGTTGAAATGGGTTAGATAGAACAACGAAATCTTGAAGGTTTATTTTTGGTAAATGTATTATGTTTTGTAAAAAGTCATAGAACAAAATTTGTTGTTTATGATGTTAGCAATACAGTCCTGCAAGGTTGATAGTGTTTTACAAATAGTTCTGTATGACGGCAGAGACGTGCAGATTTATCTCGCAGACAAAGTTTATATTGCAGCTAACAATCAATAAACTTGCTAATACCTATTAATAATAGCAGTATTCCGCAAATCTGATTGCTTAAGGAACTTAATAGTTTATCAAGTAGAACTAGAGGTAGAATTAAAGAAACTTGGAGGTGCACGCTTCAAGAGATGCCTTTATAAAATGAAATCTGAAGCAGGATATGTTGCCCAATGGAGTCGTACAGTTTTCTGAGCTGAAAAATGGTCTATTCCACTCAGCGAAAATGTGTAACCTTCAATCTGAGAAAGAATTTCAAGTAAAGAATTTCGTTTCGTGGAAAGTGCGTCGGTATTGCACCATAATAACGCCAAGTCCGTTCCTAAATCAAACAATCTGATGTACGACGAAGCTAATGGTAATGGAGAAAATACCCATACGCACTAAATGTTTTGAACAGTGGAACAGTGTTTTTTTGCGTCTAACAGTTTTGTTTGAGGTGAAATATAATCAAACGACTTCGTCTAGTACATACGTTCGCGTATTTTGACACTATGTGGAACAGTTGCAGGAGTGCGGAGCGCAAAAGGTTCACGTATATAGCGGATACTCGGCTGTACCCACATGGAATAAAAAATCGTAAGGTCTATAGGTAGTAGGACACCTAAGTGTCTTGTGTGTAGAGGATTTGTGAACTATCGCCAATATAGGAGTCATTTCCTAGTGAAAGGCAAAGTTAGTTCAATAAAAAAATACAAGCACGGAGCACAGAACGCAAACATATCGGACTAAACCTGGGTTAAGTCCGGTATGTTTATAAGTAAACCAGATGAAACCAAACTGGAATTGGTTCCAGTTTGGTTACTTCTGGTTTTACACAGATAAATGCAGAATCAGTTTACTATGAAAAAAGAAATCACTTTGTTTCAGATAGTCGCAATAACTGATAAGAGGTTACAGATAAAATACTAAGCTTATTGTGTATTTGTCGAGAAATTCGGTAGTCTTTTAATGTTTTCGTTTAGCAATAAAATATGCATGTGAAAAAAAACAGTCAAATCGATGCTTGTGATTTTGTATATTATCATATTTTGAAAAAAAAAAAAAATCGTTTATATGATAAAGACCTTCAAGTATCGGATATTATAAATTTTACATACTTAGCAGAAACCAACCCATAAACACTAATTCAATACACAATACCGTCTGGTAATTTTTTATCCTAAAATAATAAATAATTAATCATATACAGGGTTATTTGTAAAACACTAACAACCTTGCAGGACTGTATTACTAACATCATAAACAACAACATTTGTTCTATGACTTTTTTCAAAACGTAATACATTTATCACAAACAAACCTTCAAGATTTCGTTGTTCTATCTCACTTTCAACTCTGTATTTTGCAGTACCTACCTACGTCTCCCGCACACAATCCCCGCACCCCTCCGCTGATGTACTATCGCCTGCTTCGCATAGACTTCGTAATATTTAGTTTTTAATTTAAATATTTCTATTTTTGTATGAAAATGTGATGAACTAAAATATGATACATTTATAAAAGTCATAAAACAAAAGTTTTTTTTTTGATGTTAGATCGTAGTCCTGAGAGGTTGGCAGTGTTTTACAAATAACCCTGTATATAAAAGTTGATTGCGTCACTAGTGTGTTTGCGTGTGCGTGCATGGATACCAATACCGATGCACTACGCGTCAATTTCCCTATCATAACTAATCAAAACAAAAAAAAAACCCTAAATGCATTTAAGTAAAATTTCACTATTAGGGACGGATTTATAGGTATGTACATTATTTCAGTTACATGTTGTCCTATTCAATGTCTTATTCATTATATAGACATAATGAATAGGACTTTTCATTACTGGCACCTCGTACCTCGGAAATCAGGTAAAACCGTTAATTCTGGAGGTCATTTATAGATCTTTGACAGGCGCCAGATAGTCTAACCATTAGTCTATCCAAAGAGTATTGTGTCCAGGTAACTGGGTTGTGAAAGTCTGATAGGCAGTCTTTCCATATAAAACATGGATATTCAGCCACAGCCGATTAGACTGGCAGTGAGGTTGAGGCCGAGCTATCCACCATAAAATAATGGTGGCACCTTACCTGAATTCTTTTGGGAGAAAAAACAAAAGCTGAATGCGGCTATCCCAAGGCGCAGTAATCCGGTCCAAAACATAGGAAAAAATGGACTGTATTGATAGCGGTTGAAATGCGTAATAGTACGAGACCTTGCAAATGCTTCACAAATTGGACGACAAATTAGGTTTTGGGGCTAAAAGGAAATTAATTCATGAATCCCCAAGCGACCAACGGTGGCCGCGCATCTATTGTCTTACTATTGTGTCTCTAATTGACGGTATCTGAAGGGTTAAGTTAGGAGCAACACTATGCTGGCTAGTTGAGAAAAAGCTAGATAGAAGTTGTATAATAAATGGGTAACCATCTTTTAGAACAAATCTTACATTCACAGCTAGTAGGCAATATTAACAAGAGTTCGTGCAAATACTACCAACTATTATTTACAAATCGCACCAATCGCTCTCCGCCACTACGCAAATAGAGCCATCAAACATTTTGTACCAGATATTGCAGGAGATGTTAGATGCGATCTGATTTATCAGTCTGCTGTCGTACTGTATCGATTGAGATGGAATGCTAGACCGACAGGGTGATTACGTAATATTTATACAATCACTGACAATGTCTTTCGTCTAGAAAATTGAACAATGATAGACGATTCTTTTTTCAAACATAAACCAATTTGATGAATTTTATTCAGATTCTTTTGTAGATCGCGAGACAATGTGTGCTTGGTAATAACCTCCCTGAACGTTTCACGGCATTCGCTCTCGTCCCCTCTCTTCCTCTCTCTCTCTCTCTCTTTTTTTAAAGACTGCTAAAGCATGAAGAAGTTTGATTATTTACGCTCTTGGAAAATTTTACGTATAATATTTTATTGTATATGCTAAGTCAATTTGTTTATTGGTTTCACATTTACTGCGTAATTGCGATACCCACGCAAGCCAGCTACTACTCGGACGTTAAAAGGAGAGTAAGAAAAACGTACATTGCATTCTTCGAAATCACAAGATATTGGGCATTGCAAAATATTTGCATTGGATATTGATCTCGTTAGTAGATAAATTGTGGATAATATTTTGTCTGTAGGACGTGGTACTAAAGTCTGGTATTAAAAAAAAATCGTACAGATACCTAAATGCGTTTCCTCAACAAATGTTCAAGAACCTAAAGTTTCGGCGTCGAGAGTCGTAGGACAATAATTCCCGGCTACCATTGACGCATGCTTGCGGGCGGGGAATAAAGGGTAGTTCGCCGTCTGGCTGTCCGATAAGGACCAATCCTGAGTCGACTATGCGTTGTTGCTGAAAGAGATGTGAAGCAAAATGACGAAGCCACAAGGCTGATGCCTATTAAGACTGCAGAATAGTTTGAATAAGTTATCATGGTCCTGAAAGACAAAGAGTAACTTAATGAATACAGGTGGACAAAAGAACTCTGACAGTTCATAGTCTTTTATGAGCTAAAACTATTTATGGAACAAGAAGATAAGATAATCTGAATGTTATGATGCAAACCTATATCAGTAATATGCGGTGTTACCTAGCAATAATCTTAATTTCGATCTGTGCTGATATATTTAGGCACATCAGTTCTAGACAAGTCATGAAAACTACTAATTTATTTTCCTTATCAGATTACCTGATATTGGAATAATTAGTAGTAAACTGCTATTGATTGTTGTGTCTGTAAATGTTTTATAGTACCTTAAAACTACTAAGTTATATTGAATATCAGAAAGCACGGATTCAAAAACTGTGAACTACCTTTATCATTTTACAACATCATACTTTATATTGAATTGTAGTAAAAAAAATACAATAAGAGAAAGAAATGAGAGATACATTGAGATCCGTACTATTAGTTGGCAAAGAGAGTGTTTAATATTTTCTTATATAAAATACGCACAAGGTGCACATAGCACAACCTCATTATGACTATGTGAGCTAGACTCGTGTGTGAGGTGTAGGAAGATGCATCTCTGCGAGCTGTAGCGAAATATATAGAATGTAGATTTTTTGCCAAAGAAAAATGAAAAATTATAATCATGCGCACATTTATTCGAAATTAGAAAAATGTTACTTTTTTTTAATCTGGCTAAATTTTCTTTTAGTTAATCAAGACGATGGGAAAGTGAAAGAAACATTGTGCGATAAAGACATATGCCACAACTAACTCCAAACTAAAATATATCACATCGAAATTCGGTTTTAGTTTTCTGCTGTAATCGTTATTTGTGGAAGATAAATACAAAAAAAAAGGGCATGAGTAGAAATTTTGCTAAAAACCGACAAGCAATTATTACGTAGGGTAGTACTAGCTTTTGCAAAAAACTTCGCTGTTGTGAAAGAGTAGAAAATACATACCCTATATCATTCAGTAACAAAAAGCATTTTTGTTATATTTTTTATTGTACACCGCAAAAGAGCAGGACAAACATTTATAAAAACAAGTGTAATCTTATCGCACAGGGCGATCTATCATAGACAACCTTTGGATGGACTGAACAAAAGGAGACATATTTAGGGCTGTCAGTGTACAAACATCAGAAATAATAACAATAGCTTATAATAACATAAAATACATACATACAATCCCTACTAATATCCCTACTAATATTTTAAATGCGAAAGTAACTCTGTCTGTCTGTCTGTCTGTTACGCTTTCACGCAAAAACTACTGAACGGATTTAGATCAAATTTCGTAGGTAGGTAGAAGAGAAACTGGAATAACACGCGTTCACACCGGAGGCATCGCGGTAGCCCCACTCGCCAACGAAAATGCAATATCGTCAACCACGACCACTCTGTCAAGAGTGAACGACTAAGGAGGAGGAGCGTCTGAACTCAAACGAGCAGTTTAAATTGTAAAAGATTTATCAAAGAAGAAAGTGGAATGCACTGGATCCCTCGAATATTTTCTCAGTAATTCAAAGGTTTGCTGGGAGAAAACTCATTACTGAGTTAAGATTGCCTTTGTACGTGAATTGTCTGTATCTCTGTCTTATGTTTTTCTCTTTCTTTGTGTATGTGTTATGTTTTTGTATAGAACAATTTTTTGTTTGTGAGTAGAATTAAGAAGAAGAAGAACGCATGCGAATGCTTTTTTTCTACCGTTTCAAAGATTTTTTAAACCGTTTCAATATTTTTTCAGTTGAGAGCAGTGGTGGCCGAGTGGTAATGGCTCTGACTTACAAGTTGTAGGTCACGGGTTCAAACCCTGCCAGGCGCATTAATTTATTTAACTAAAACACTCTCAAAACGGTGAAGGAAAACATCGCGAAGAAACCTGCATGTCCTAGAATCAAAATTTCGAAGACATGTGACATTTACCAACCGCACTGGTCCTGTAAGGTTGATTACGGCCCATTCCCTCTTCTAGAGAGTGACTGATGATGATGATGTGAAGACTGATGATGATCACGAAATCACCAACATTGGTAGGTACAGCTGAATTTACTGAACTGGATCTATTCAATTTTGGCACAGCTGAACACACAATGTTATCGTTTTTTCTTTTAGCTTAAGTTTTACATACTTATTTTAAGTATTCTGTGTCTGTGAGCAGTGGTGGTAGAGTGGTAATGGCCCCGACTTACGAGTTGCAGGTCGCAGGTTCGAACCCAGCTAGGCGCATTACTTTGTGTAATTTATTTCATCACCACTGCTCTCAAAACGGTGAAGAAAAAACATCGTGAGGAAACCGGCATGTCCTAAAACCAAAAAAATTCGATGACATGTAACATCCACCAACCCGCACTGGGCCCGCGTGGTGGATTTCGGCCCATTCCCTCTCCTAGAGAGGAGGCGTGAGTCCCAGCAGTGGGAACATTAAAAAGGCTGATGATGTGTCCGTGAGCTAAATAAGTTTTTTTATTCTTATTAGTGTTATTTCTCATTAAGACACTAGTGTGGTAGAAATACCAGTCTTTCCCTTACTTGGAGAGTCAGCAAATACTAACAAATTGCAACTAAATATATGGTGCCTCTTCCGTGTCTCCGAGATTCTCCCGGTTGTTCTACGAATATTTATGGCCGACGTTCCAGGAAGTCACAAGGCAGACAGTCTAACCACTGGTCTAGTAAACGGTATGTCCAGTTAATAGGTGAAATAGATATATGTTAAATGCAGGCGTCTATATAGTACCTATTGATATGAAGCAGCATTTTGTTAAGAGACTAGAAATGCACTTTGTTACAAAACTGCCATAATGTTGCTGTATTAAATTCAAACAAAAATTTTTCTACGATAGGAATAAAGACAGAAAACACGTTTTTGGCACACAATAAAAAAAAAACAAACGACGACTTTACTATAAACAAACCTGGCAAGCCCGACTCGTACGCGCACTGAGGGTACCATACAAACTTACCTATGAAAACATTAGTAGGTATATTCTTTTGAGAAGTACGAGTAACTACCGTTTTCAGATTTTTCCTATATTTGTGCTATAAAATCTTGCGTTTAAATGCAAAATTTCAAGTTTCTAGGACTTCGCGAAGTAGATACTCTTTAAGTTTTGATTTCCTAGTACCTAAATGTCAAAATATGCGCCTTACGGAGTATAAACAGCCTTGTCTATCAGATCGCGTTGACTTAGAGGTTCGATTTTTTTATATATTTGATGTAACTTTCAGTTTTTTTTTCTCTAGGTGTTCTTGAAAAAAAGGATTTTGACTGATAAACAGATGGATAACTAAGTAATGCTATAAAGTTTTTGTATTCTTTTTTGCTAAATGGTAAAATTCTTTTTGACTTGATACGAGAATTAAACTATTTATAGCTAAGTTTAAATGGAAGCCTCGCTGTGGGAGTCTGATGCGCACTTGACTCAAAGTAGCTCGTGACTGCAAATATAACAAAAAGAACCCATGGGCGCTCTCCAATACAGTGGACGGACCTCACTGAATCTGTGGTAGGTACACTCCAGCATCAATCACAAATTAACAAGCCCGTTACCGAAAATTAATACGGGAAGGAAGTTAAGATGGGCCTCGTATCCAAAGGCGAAGTTTTAAGTTAGTTTTGAGAAGTGTTAGTGAAGTTACAGGCAGTGATATTACACTTCCTTGAGTTGCATAATTGACTTAAAACCTTAGGCCTACTGTTCATAGACGCGTAGCTTCATAGACGCGTATTCGTTATTACACCCTTTTTTTTGGGTGGGAAAATCATCCAATGACATCCTCCGCTCTTAGGCTCTTAGGAGCGAGAGGGTGTGTCAGCTGCCTGGGCGGAGCATCGCCGTGCCCTCGTGGGGGCGATCGGCGGCGGAGACCTCTCGCGCCGGGCCCTGGTCGAGGCCATTGTCCGGAGCGAGGAGGAATGGCAGGCGGTCGCCTCCTTCTGCGAAGCAGTAATGCTTACATAGGAGGAGGCCGACCGCATCAGGCAACGGCGCCCTCGCCGCCGTCGCCGGGATTCCGATCCCGATTTCCGGCCACCGTAGACGCGGGCTCGCGGACGGCGAGCCATGGGTAGCATGGTCCAAGACGTCGACGGCGCGCACTGTTCCCGCGTGCCTCAAGGAGTTGTCAGCAGCAGGAGGGGCCCAGCTGGGGCGAAGCCTACTGGGGACAGGGTTGTCCGAAAGGGAACTCGTGCCCCGGTATGAAGGCTAGAAGAAACGGCGCAGGGTTTTTAGTCAGTAAGAGTCTGACACTATCTCCCGCTCCACTCAAGAGCGGGTTTTGTCAAAGATGATTTTCCCCGTCGACAAAAAAAAGAGGGTATGTCAGACTTTTACTGACTAAAAACCCTCTCCTGTTCTTTCGTTATCTTTCATACCAGGGCCAGCTTGGTGTAGTACGCCTACGGTGTAGCTTACATACAAAACTATAAAAGTGTGTCGATGGAACGGCAACGTCGTGCTTGCGTCGCTACATGCTCATATTTATAAAATACGAGTACTAGCTTTCTTAGCATACATAAAAATATAGCTTATGTCACTCAAAAATAAAACATCTTTCTACCGTTGAAAAAAATTTAGCAATCGGATCAGTACTTTCAGAGATTACCTTCTACAAACAAAAAAATAAAACCACTAACTAAAGTTTATAGTTAAACAAACGTCTTTATAATATTACTATCTTTTGCCCGCAGCGTCAGCCGTCTACATAAAATATAGCTTATGTCACTCAGGAATAAAGCAGCTTTCTATCAGTGAAAAAATTTTCGCTATCGGACCAGTAATTTCAGAGATTACCTCCTACAAACAAATAAACATAAAAACAAAACAAAAAACTTTACCTCTTTATTATATTCGTGTAGATTGGTGTACTATCCTTTATTATTTTCTTGTGTGAACATTGACTCATGAATCCCCAAGCGACCACCGGTGGCCGCGCATCTATTGTCTTACTATTGTGTCTCTAATTGACGGTATCTGAAGGGTTAAAACTAAATTATTTTTAATTGGAATAAGTTTGTCAAAATAATATCAAACACAGTTTAGTTTTAGACCTTGCATTTCCATTTTCCATGTAGGTCACAACCTTACTTGAGTCGTACGACTATTATGGCCAGCTAAAGTTAGCTCAATTCCGGTTGGTTACATCTGATGGTGCTGCTAGTTAGGAAATGGGACCTCAGGGTCTAAAGCTAATGTTCCGTGTAGGACAAACTGAATAGAACTGCTTGATAAGAACTTCCTTTCCTTTTAAAATACTGTTAGGTACGTTGGTGAAAAAGTCAGGAAAAATGTTTGTGTATTTTTTTCCTTTTCTGTTCGCTTTGAGACTAGAGACTTATGAATAAAACACTTACTTATATTAACCCGTACATTATGAAACATCTACTTAAGGAATGGAAATGTATATTTTGAAATCTATACTTATAATAAATCTGTAGAAGTGAGAATTCTGTTCATTGAAAACATTTAAAAAAAAAATGGCAGGGGGTGTTACTAGACTGACACAGATCCCAAAAATGTGATATAATTTTTTTTGTCAGTCTGTCTGTTTGTTCAGACATCATGCAAAAACTTCCAGTCCGATTGCGATGAAACTTGGTATAATTATTCTTTAATATCCTGGGCACCACACTGGGTAGGTACTTTTTATCCCGGAAAAGTATATAAAAAAAAAACAAACTAATTTTGCGGTTCGATCTCTAGACCTGATTATTGTACCAACCGCAATTAATAAGTTTGTCGTAGGTTACGTCATCCGCAGTGGAGTTCACTAAGAGGCTACTACTGCACATGGCTAAGATACTATAATATTCGGGTAAATAGTATGTTGTTTCCGTTTTCTAACTAGATGGCGTTGGCAGCGAGTAAGATCGCGCTATGGGAACACTTTTTGGGAATAAAGACAGGAGTGCGTTTTCCTATAACCCATTTATTAATTACATCGAAAACGGAGACATTGGCACCATATCTGAAGTGTGTGCACACTGTCACGCGCGTAAGTGGAAGGGAGAGATCTGGAACGCCTCGAATCGTCTCGCACATCACGTTGTTTTCCCGTCCCCGGGCTCTTAGAATTCGACATCAGACGTTTTAGATCTTTGATTTTGACGACCCTGTTGTCGCTGGCAGAAGCAACAGGACTCGCGTACGAAGTCGCGGGCAGAAGCTAGTCGTAAATAGTTTTGATAAAAGTTACTAAATTCTGCTAGCGATTCCACCCGCGTGAATGTAGAAAGGATAAAACCTTATATTTTATCACTGAGTGACATACTCAGTGATAAAATAACTGTCTAGTGATGAAATAATTTTTAAAACCGTCTAGTAGTGTTTTCATTTATTAATTACAAAAAAAATATATAAAACTATAGCCTATGTCACTCAGGAATAAAGCAGCTTTCTATCGGTGAAAAAATTTTAGCAATTGAATCAGTAGTTTCTGAGATTATCTTCTACAAAAAAAAAAAAAAAACTTTACCTCTTTATAATATATTATAGTGTAAATAAAAAAACCTCGGGTCTAAGTGTTTCTTATCAAACTACTCCTCCTTCTATGGTCTACGACTTTATTGTTGGCTATATTTTACACTACTACCTCCCTTCCATCCCCATTTCTTTTTTTGGTCTACACTAATATAATAAAAAAATAAAGTTTGCATTAATGTTTTTTTGTTTGTAGGAGGTAATCTCTAGAAATATTGGCCTCAATGCTCTTTTTTCACCGATAGAAAGCTGCTTTATTCCTGAGTGACATAGGCTATAATTCATGTATTCGGGCGAAGCCGCGGGCAAGAGCTAGTCTAATATAAAAAAAACGTGTTTGTTATCGAACTCCTCCTCCTTCTGAAAAAAGGTCGTAGGCTATATTTTACCTTCCTACCCCCATCCCCTACTTTTTTCTTTGATATTTTATATAGCACGTTGTTCTACCATATAAATTATCACAGAATAAAATGGGGGAATGAGTTTTGTCGAGTCAGCTAGCATTAATATAAATCGTGTTGCTAGTTACAGTGAGCAAAATTCTTATTGCGTTTATTATTCAGTGTTACTAGACATATGTATAAGAAAGAAGAAAGAAAGAAAAACCGTTTATTCGAACCTCACACATATTAAAAATATAAATTAAAAAATAGGTACAATAAACACAGAAGAATTTGTGCAAGGTCAAAAACTATATATGACTGATAACTATGTATAACTAGCTGTTACCCGCGGTTTTGCCTGCATACAAAAATATAGGCTATGTGTCTCAGAAATATAGCACTGCCCCTGATAGTTAAAAAGACGTATCTAACAAAAACGAAAACGGATAAAAAAAATGTTTAATTGAATGAAACGGGCAATCAGGCCTTTTTTCCTTGTGTTAAAACCGCACTGGAGAAAGTTAGCAAAATATAAAAAATACAGGCAGATGCGCTATTATGTCCTGATTCCGGCAATGTATATAAATCAACTCTGGAAGAAATGTTAGATGCGTCTTTTTTACTAACGGGGGCAGAGCAGCTGTCTATCGGTGAAAAAAAATTCACAATCGGACTAGTAGGTATTTACTTTCAGAGATTACAACATAAAAAACAAACTTTAGCTCTTTATAAGAGTATTTTTTGGTGTTATTATTATCATTGATGGTGTAGATTTGTATATTTTATGAACCTATTATTCAATATTTCATCCGAAAGTCGTCCACTGTTGGACATAGGCCTTCCCCAGTGTCGCCATAATGATCGGTTCTGTACGTCTCGTATCCACCAGATTTCTGCGACCTTCACCAGGTCATCGATCCACCTTGGGGAGACCGTCCAACGCTGCGTGTTACGGTACGTGGTGGCCACTTCAGATCAACCATCTGTTCTGCGAGCAATGTGCCCTGCCCATAGCCACTTAAGTTTGGTGATTCTTTGGGCTATATCATGGTCGCTAACAATGAGCCTAATCAGAAGACTTATAGTCACTCAAAGGGCAATGGAAAGGGCTTTGCTCGGGGTTTCCTTGCGTGATCATATCGAGCCTTTTTAGAAAGAACGTCGTAAGCGACAGTGAGGGTTTTGCAGGACTAGATTTTCTCTTCCATAATTAAAATGTATTCAATCATGATAATTAAATTTTATAAAAAAATATAACTTCATATAATTACCGATCTAATAAATTGTTGCTACTTACTAACATAATTTCTATACTTTTTAATTAAGGAAGTAGAAAAACTCATTCCCGCAAAAAATTCAAATTGTCGCTTACGATGTTTTTCCTGAAAAGACTCGATATCAGTAATGAAAATATCCGCAGGAGAACCAAGGTTATCCTATTATTATTACATCAAAAAAATATTTAAAAACAATAAAAGTAATATGATAATTTGCTTGTTGCTATTTCTTTAAAAACTTATTAAAGAATTTATTTAAAAATCTTTTATTGCTAACTAGCTACTCCCAGTGGCTTCGCCCGTGCCTATATGTCACTCAGTAATTGGTGAAACGTTTTTAAAATCGTTTCGGTAATTTGTGAGTATATTTAGTTTACTAGCTTTTGCCCGCGGCTTCGCTCGCGTTAAATTCGAGGTTCCCCTGGGAAGTGGTGGGTTAGAAAGAGACAAAAAGTAGCCTATGTCACTCTCCATCTCTTCAACAATCTCCACTAAAAAAATCACGTCAATTCGTCACTCCGTTTTGCCGTGAAAGACGGACAAACAGACACACACACTTTCCCATTTATAATATTTAAGTATGAATTACAAATAAAAATACAAATAATTCCTTTTTATAATATTAGTAAAGAAGTATAGATAAATCGAAGATATTTAAAAACGCTCTTGAATCTGTCGGATATTTTCAGGAAATTTTTAGGAAATATTTTTAAGTAGAAATGATAAACAAAATCTCTTTGCAAAGATAGTTCTATCGTTGTTATCTACATTAGGTATCTACTACGGGGTTTTGAAGTTTGCCGACACAGCATTACAATATTATCTGTGTATTTTTATTTGTTTTAGAAGATTACCATTCTAAATTGAAGGTCAAAATCGGAAGAAATTTTTAAGTGCAAAAACGATAAAAAAAAAAAAACAAAAAAATATGTTTATTTTATATAGGTACTTTGCAAAAAAAAAAAACATTTTATCGCATAATAAAGAAACATATTTATTTATTTAAACTTCATGTACAGTAGTGGTACATAGGCGGACTTAATGCAACAGGGAATTCTCTAGCTAATTAATTATTAAGGTTAAATCCTTAATAATTAATTAATTTAATAGGTACCAAAATAAATCACACTAATTATTATAATGGTGAAAGAATTTATTAGGTAAAAACTATAATGTGTAAGTGTGAATCTGTTTGTTACTCCTCTACACCCAAACGGCTGAATGGATTTGCATGGAGTTTGGCACGTAGGTAGACCATATCCTAAAGCAGGACACTTCTTATTCCGGGAGTATAAGTATCTCCGTTTGTTTTTACACTAACGTGGACGAAGTCGCAGCCAGAGGCAATATTGTAGTAAATAATGAAGTATCTATTATTATTATAATTTAGTTTATTCCTATGTATATTCATTTAATTTATGTTTTTAAATATTCAATAAAAAATAAAAAATAGTAACCCACCGGTATTGGGAACAGGGTCCTAGCTACCGGCGGTTAGCATATTATTATTATTAACTTTATTGTTTCTTGTGACAGTCAGATATGTAAGCACATAAATCGAATAACAATAATAAAGTTTATTTGGAACAATATAAGTTTACAGGTTACAGGAAAAACGAAGATAGCGACGAAAGTAAAATACTGTAGCGCAGCTATCAACGCCCAATTTAAAAAATAAAAATAGAAAGAATACGATAGAATGGAATAAAAAAAACTATTGTATATTCAAGACTTTAGTTTTATTTCTGAGTATTATGAAATTGACTTCGATAATTTATTAAAATAATCGCTCCTATTCAAAACATTTATTCAAACTGTAGGCAAAGAAACCTCGATGGAACTTCCCCGAAAAATATTCAAATTAAATATGATAGAGGCGATCGTAAAATTGTTAGTTGTTGATTTATATTAAGATTTATTGCCAAACCAATGAGGCAATGATCATCGACTGGAGATAAAGTATGTGTGCGTTATTCCTAGAAAATGGTGTATAAATAAACATACCGAGCCATCTTTCATGATTTTACGAAACGTGTCGGAAAATTTGGATTTCATTATGAAGTTTTAAAAACAATTCTGTTATAAACAAGTTTCTAATGAAAATTATTTTTTCATAGCAATTTTTTATAGCTCGGTTTACCTGTATAATTTATACTCGTCAAGACGAATCATACGGGCCCAAACTCGAGGGGGTTGTGTCGTTTAACTACCAAGTTTTTATAGCCACCTACCGATTCCATCATTAGATCAGCTCCATGTCATAAACATTTTTCATTGACATCTGATTTACACATGCATGCAAAATTTCAGTTTAATCGGTAACCGGGAAGTGGGTCAAATTTAATTTACAAGATTTGATTACAGACAAACATCGGGACAGGTAAAACTACATAAATAAAAGCTTGTAAAAATCAAAGAGTTTCTTTGACAATATTTAAAATTTTGTTTTGACGTAAAACAGCTTAAAAAAAAAACTTACCAATAAGTAGATATCCGGTGAAACAAAACCAAAATACTCGTATTCAATTCACGAAACTTTTGAAACAAAACAGAAAGTTACACGTAATTATAAAGTTATTCAGACCACAGTTCAGAAAAGTTTTTAAAACAATATATTGGAGTTTTAAATGCTAAATTCCCTGTTTCCACTAAGTTTTCGCGCGGGAGTTACGGCAGACGAAGCGTCAAGTCGTCTTCACGCACCAGAGTTCGTTGTGAGACTGGTACTGTAGTTAGCAGTTGCCGTCCGCGGACACGATGATACGTCACGGTATCATACCGAACCCTAATTTCCCTGTTTCCAAGTGACAAACTTACACAATAAACAAGCTGTATATAAAATATATTTTTTTCGATTTTGTGTAAACTGCATGCGACTTTTTAATGTTTGAAAATAGAATACCCTTAGTCTATTTTCAAAAATTCAGAAGCAACATTTTATGTTAATGTTAAAAAATATGTAATACTCTTTTTAAAAAAAAGACTATTTATTATTTTTTTTTCCGATTGTGTGAAAACTACACGCAACTTTTTAAGTTTTGAAAATAGAATACCCTTATTCTATTTTTAAATATTTGAACAGCAGTATAGTTAAATATAGTGATATAGTGTATAAAAATAGCAGTACTTATTTTTTAAATAATATAAGCTAGTGCTTGACTGCGATACCGCCTGATGGTAAGCAGTGATGCAATCGTTGATAGTGAGGCGCACTAAATTAGTGGGAGCTTAATATTTAACTGTATCCTTGAAGACAAATTATAATCGGACGGGAAGACCGCAGCAGGTAAATTGTATAATAATACTTTCCTTTTATTTTTAGTAAAAAAAATCGGTATCACAAAGGTTATGTTGTTATGTTTGTTTTTATCAGTTCGGGTTTAGACGAATCTTATCAGTGACTTAAGAAGTATTACTCAATACGAAATTACACATGATACAAGTACCCACAACGGAGTCATGCAGAGATATTGTGAGTGCAAAATAGGAGATACGTTTTGATAAAAGTGGGAGTCATAGACGAATGTGTTATGGAGCCGAGGGCTGCAGTGACTTTGCACGTGTATCAAACGACGTTTTTCAATACACTTACGAAGAAATGAATAAACGGGGGTTGACGTACGAAACGTGGAGATCGACGCGCAGCCTGATACGATAAATGTAAATGCGCACTTTTCGACACTAGTGCGGCAAACAGTCAATTGGGTGCCCAAAAGCGGTAGGATAAGAGCGAGTTTTCAAGTAAGTGTATTGAAAAATATGTTTTGTTCCTACTCTGCGTCAACTATTTAAATAGGAGTTGCGGGGCATTGTAAAAATAGTTTACGTAGGTTTTCATCATACATAATAATATGTATTAATGTTTCTACTCTGTTAGAGAAAATCCCTGAACACAAATATTTCCAGAAATAAAGGGCATTGCGTGAAAGTGTCCCCACCCACCAACAGACTTGAGACAGGTGTCATTCGAAGCGTCTAGTTAAATAGAGAATTTTTTTATTATGGCGACACATCTCTAAAGTATGGGGTTTAGGTTTTATACAACATTATAATTTGACCTAACCTAACCTAACTCAAGTGTTTTGGACCATAAATATACTAGAAATATAGTACTGTCATATATTTTTGAAAGCGGCTTTGCGAGCTCTATACGATTCTGCCAAAAAATATTTGACAAAAAAGCATTTCGTAAAACTGTCCCCAAAAATGAAAGCTTTCCCAAATCTGTTGATGGGTACCAACAGATTCGAAACAGGTGTCATTCGAAGCGTATAGTTAAATAGAGTATTTTTTGTTATGACGACATATCTCTAAACTATGGGGTTTAGGTTTTATAACTTAGGTTAGGGCCAGGTTAGGTTAGGCTAGGTTAGGTTAGGTAACTTGCGAGATCTCCTGGCCATCTACCTGGAGGACCGCGAGGTCCTCCTTGCGGACAGGTCGGGCTCGGTCAGGAGATACAGCGCAGAGTCCGGTGTTCCGCAGGGGTCGGTACTGGGGCCTCCCCTGTGGAACATCGGCTTCGATTGGCTCCTGCGGGGGATCCTCCTCCAGGGCACGAGTGTCATCTGCTACGCGGATGACACTCTCCTCATTGCCCGGGGGAGGGATTTCAGGGAGGCGGCCTGTCTGGCCTCGGTTGGCGGATCCTTAGTGGCAGGGAGGATCCGCCGTCTAGGGTTGAAGGTAGCGCTGCACAAGACCGAGGCCGTGTTCTTCCACGGGCCTCGGCAGCGCTACCCTCCTGACGCCCACATTGTCGTGGAGGGCGTCCGGATAGAGGTGAAGGCCCAGATGAAATATCTGGGCCTGATGCTTGACAGCAGGTGGCGCTTCGGTCCGCACTTCAGCGGGCTGTCGACGCGCCTGCTGAAAGCTGCGGACGCCCTCTCATGGCTCCTCCCGAACCTCGGGGGACCCAAGGCGCGATGCCGGCAATTATACGCCGGCATCCTGAGGAGCATGGCCCTCTATGGGGCCCCAATCTGGGCGGACTCCCTCCATAGGAGGGAGAATGCGACCGCCATCCGCAGGCCACAAAGGGCCATTGCACTGCGGGTGGCGAGGGCCTACCGGTCGGTGGGCTTTGCGGCGGCGTGCGCTCTGGCCGGCACCCCTCCTTGGGAGTTGGAGGCGTGGGTGCTCGCCAGAGTGTACGAATGGACGGCGCGGCGCAAAGCGCTTGGTGAGCGCCCCGTCGACCAAGAGCGGGAGGCCGTGCGGCAGGAGGCGAGGGACGCGATAGTCCACCACTGGACGGAAGACCTCGCCTCCGCCGCCTTTGGCCGGCGGACCTTGGACGCGCTCGGCCCAGTCTTGAGAGACTGGCTCGAGCGGTCGCACGGTTTCCTCTCGTTCCGTCTGGTGCAGGTGTTGTCCGGACATGGCTGTTTCGGAACGCACCTGCACCGGATCGGGCGGGAGGAGACCGCGGCGTGCCATGACTGCGGCGCTGCGGAGGACACGGCCCAACACACCCTCGAGGCGTGCCCGGCCTGGGGTGAGCAGCGCCGCAGTCTTATTGCGGTTATTGGGCAGGACCTCTCGCTCCCCAGCGTGGTCGAATGTATGCTGGGGAACGAGGAGGCCTGGACCGCGGTCGCCTCCTTTTGCGAGGATGTTATGTCGCAAAAGGAGGCGGCGGAGCGTGCGCGGGAGGACGACCCTCTCGCCGCACCGCTCCGCAGACGAAGAAGGGGAAGGAGAAGGCGAATGTTCGATCGCCTTCTCCCACCCCCAGGTGGTGATTAGCGGGTGACAGGCGCGGGGGCGCCTTCGCCCGCATTGCACAGATCACCACCACCGTCGGGCGGGAATGGCCGAGCGCTCGCGGCATTCCCGGGCCCCTCCTTGCTGAGAGGGGCGGGTAGGGCCCGCCGTTAAGGCGGGCGATCGTCGGCGGAGGACTGGACGTAAAGGCTCTGCCAGCTGCCCAGTCCTTCGCCACTCACAGACGATGCGGGAGCGCCGCTGGGTCGTTTAGTGGGTATACCGGTTCTGACCGGGGAGTCCCACATACCCCTCCCTCCCCCGAGGGAGGGTATGCGTAACGCATTTTTCCCAGCGTAAAAAAAAAAAAAAAAAAAAAAAGGTTAGGTTAGGTAAAAATAAAAATGGTTTATAAAATATATTTTTGCAGAATCGTATAGAGTTCGCAAAGCTGCTTTGAAAAATATATGACAGTACTATATTTGGAGTATATTTAAGGTCCAAAACACTTGAGTTAGGTTAGGTTAGGTCAAAATATAATGTTTTATAAAACCTAAACCCCATACTTTAGAGATGTGTCGCCAGAATAAAAATACTCCATTTAACTAGACGCTTCGAATGACACCTGTCTCATGTCTGTTGGAGGGTGGGGACGGTGCCCATATAAAATCCGGCATCCTCCTTTACTTAAACCTTGTTTATTTTCACCGTTTGAAGCTATACAACAATAGTTTTAGTATATGCGAAACCCGAAACATGTGTCTAGTATTTTTATCATATAAAGAATGTAAAAAACTTCATAACTGTATCATGAATAAACACAAAGTTAAAGAAAAAAAAAGTAAAAAAAAAGTAAGGTTAAAGTTATAAGTTTATATTGTCAGCAAAAACACATAGTCACGCTGGCCATCCAGGCGACTGAGGGGTTGTTTTGCACTTACACCCAGGTGGTTGATGGCACCTAATACCCACTATGACATACCGTGTCCTGTGTTGTACTTAGTGTCGGTGGTGTCCAACTTGTAAATTTTTTTAGATATTTTTGGTAAAAAATATAACACGGTGTAAAAACTATCGGAATCCATTCATTTACTGATTCTGAACAAACTTCTCGTATATTCAGGTTTTGCATATAATTGGTTAAAGTTGTATAATTATTGTTTCTATTGGACATAATATATAGGCCTGCCCAAAACGTCGCCACAACGACTCGTCCTGTGTCTCTCGCAGCCCTCGGATTCCCGCAACCCTCACCAGGTCATCGGTCTAATCTCTGGGAGGCCTTCCAAAGTTGCGATTTTCGGTGCGTAGTCGCTAACTCCAGAACCTTTCGTCCCCATTGACCATCTGTTCTGCGTGTCTGACAGCGTGTCAGTGGAAAAAAAAAACATAATTTAGAGTTGGAAAACTTAGTAGGTACTACGCTAGACCAGTGTAAGACCAAAATCAAAAATCAAAATCAAAATCAAAATCAAAAACGTTTATTTCAAATAGACCAATTACAGGCACTTTTGAATTGTGAAAATGTCGGTCAGTCAAACAAACAAGTGAAGCTAAATTGCACGTTCCAAAGAGTAGATCTCTATGGAGAAGAACGTGCAAGAAACTCCATGGACACTCTTTTAAATCATATGTGTTACATATAGTGTTTGGTTACATATTTCTTGTTGCTTCTATTATGTGAGCACAATGTAGAAAAAAATAAAAAAATATTAAAAGATAAAAACTGAATTAAGCCACTGGCAGCTAAGAGATGACCAGTCTCATCTGACGGCACCCGTTCACGAGCATGACGCGTGCATCAGCCCCACTCAGCTCAACCATTTTGAAGGGAACCGAATGACCCAATAACACGCGCCACCAACAGCGAGACATTTGAGTGAGCATGTCAAACTCTCAACTGCCATGCTCGCAATGTCAAAAAAATAAAATAATAAAAAGTTGTAACCTAACAAAAATGCTCCATGGTACTTCACATTCACAAATTTGGAAAAAAAGTGCTTCTACATTATACAATGCTATTATTTTTAGATATAACATGTAAAGAATCCTAAGTCCTATTGAAATAAACTAATCAAATAAAAATAAAATACTGAAAACAACAATACGAAAAGGGCAGCAGCATCTCTTCGAATATATATATAAAGACTAATTTGTAGCTACAAAAGTATGTGGCTGTGGAGCAGGACCGGCATTTAGCCAAGCATTTTTATCAAGGAGATAATCTTCCAATTTATAATATGCTTGTCTACATAGTGTGCGTTTAATGCAGGTTTTAAATTTTGACTCGTTTAATTGGAGAATTTCTAGTGGAATTTTATTATAAAATTTTACTAGAAATTCTGGGGTACTGTCCCCATAAAAGAACTAGCTACTTTAGCTAACCTGAATCGAGGTTGATCTAACTTGTCCTTATTTCTAGTATTAAAATTGTGCCTATCACTTATTTTTAGTAAAAAGATGAATATTTTTCCGGACATACATTATATTTTCATAAATGTATTGACAAGGTACCGTCATGATGTTTATATCTTTAAATAATTCCCTAAGAGAATCGCGCCTGCGAAGATTGTATATGGCTCTGATAGCTCTTTTCTGCAGAATGAAAATAGACTCTATGTCTGCAGCCCGTCCCCATAGCAAAATATCGTAAGACATGATACTATGAAAGTAACTAAAATAGACCAGCCTCGCGGTATGTACATCAGTAAATTGACGGATTTTTCTGACAGCATATGCTGCTGAACTAAGCCGTCCTGCCAGAGATGTTAAATGAGGGCCCCATTGTAGCCTCGAGTCGAGCGTGATTCCCAGGAAAACCGTGTTTTCGACGATTTCTAGTTTCTCCTTGTTCAATATTATTTCCAAATCATTACTTTTAACATTCGGCAACGCAAATCTTATGCACTTCGTTTTTTTTCCATTTAGTACTAAATTATTAACAGTAAACCAGTTTTGGACTTGCTGTAGAGCGTTGTTTACTTCATCAATACGTGTGGAACGTCTATTGATTTTAAATATTAAAGATGTATCGTCAGCAAACAATACTATATTTAAAAACACAAACAAAACGTAAACATCCCTACTAATATAAATATTATAAATGCGAAACTAACTCTGTCTGTCTGTCTGTCTGTTATGCTTTCACGCAAAAACTACTGAACGGATTTAGATCAAATTTGGTAGGTAGGTAGAAGAGACACTGGAATAACACATAGGCTACCTATAATTCCACTGCTGAGCACGGGTCTCTGCCCGCGCGATATAAACTGTAGTCCACGCGGGCGAAGCCTCGGGCGGAAAGCTAGTAATTTATAATTTTAAAACTTAGTACTACGCTAGACCAGTGTAAGACCTAAACGTAAACATAGAAGTATAATTGACGCCCGTATGAGGGAAGGTACATCCTCACGCCGCAACTGCCGTGACAGAAGACACCCCGGCCTGGCGTCGAGAATCGCAGGCTTATGAACGACAGAGCAGTTAGAGTTAGAGCGAGAAAAATAAAAAGTTGATTTCCCACCTCCCAAAAAAAAGACGTCATTATCATCATCATCTTCCTGCCCTTATCTCGTTTTATTTGGGGTCGGTGCAACACGTTTTCTCTTTCATTCTGTCCTGTCACTCGTCACGCTATCACTAACTCCCTTTTCATTCATATCACTTCTCACACAATCCATCCATCTTTTCTTTGGCCTCCCTCTCCCCTTCCATCCATCCACATGTAAACTCATAACTTTTTTAGCAACATGCGTTTCATTTCTCCTCTTTACATGACCAAAAAAAAGACGTACAATTGATTATACACCTACAAAGTTCACAATAGTAATGTTGCCAGCATTATTTTTGTGTCACAGCACAGAGAACAAAAACTCACAGACTAGACAATGCCTTTACAATCCTTTGCACACATGAAAAACCACGAAAACATTGCCAGCTACAGCTTTTAAAAGATTAAAAATCATTTTACTTTAAATCTTTGCTCCCGACTGGGATTAATTTTCAATTGACGTCGCTCAGAGAGATTATATTGAATCGACAGCATTATATCGAGACTGGCTTTCGCCCGCAGCTTGGCTTGCAAATTAAATGACTTTGCACCTTTTTTTAGGTTGGAAATCAGACGTGTCAGACTTACTGACTAAAATTCAGTCCTATGTTTCTGTTTTGCCTTCATCTGCATGAAGGCAGTCGCGTTTTTTTGAATTTTTTAATTATCTGCATGCGGGCCAAACCCGCATGCGTAATGAAATCCGCGCGATATTAAAAACACCCTAATCTGACCACTTTATAAATGAGTAATGAGTCTGTATTTTCTAAAATAAATACTGATAGAAAGGCGGATATTATCCTTAGGGAACACACTCCCGGGTTATTGATTTACAGGATATAGTTTACCCGTGTGCAAAGTTTCATCTAAATCCGTGTCACCATTTAGACGTGAAAACGTAACAGTTAGACAGACAGGCAGAGTTACTTTCGCATTAATAATTATGGTACGAGATTGTTGTAATGTAGGTAATGTGTATATTGATATAATATTCAAAAATATTATGTGGATGTATTACGTTTATTAACCCTTCAGATTGACGGTAATTAGAGACACAATAGTAAGACAATAGATGCGCGGCCACCGGTGGTCGCTTGGGGATTCATGAATTAAATATCAATTCTTTTTGTCATTACCGTAGAGTCAGTGTTGGGGATAAGCTTGGATTTATCACTTGATTAGTCATGTCCCCTCTGGTTTTTAGTTATACACGAGTAAATTGGGTAAAAGTTCACAAGGGCGAGTTTGACCGTGGTTTAAACAGGTTTTTCTAATAAAAATCGTGAGAAATATTAACATCATAAAGAACTTCTAACTATCATAACTTTTATCGATATACCTGAATTACTATATTAAATTATCGTCCGGTAACCGTCCGGACCGAGTCCAAGATGTCGACGGCGCGTACTGTTCCACACGTGCCTCAAGGAGTTGTCGGCGTAGGGGCCCAACAGGGTCGAAGCCTATTGGGGCCACGGGCAGTGTGAAAATGAGACCCGGGCCCTGGGACGATGGCAAAGAACAGGAGTAGGTTTTTAGTTAGTAAAAGTCTGATACTATCTCCGCTTCGTCCAAGAGCGGAAGTCAGAAGAAAGAAGTTTCCCAAGAACAAAAAAAAATATCCGTTAGTGTCTTGAAATGAAAAACATGGTTTGAGCTGCAGTGACTTTCTATGTATATGACGGAGGATCGATATCAGTGGGTCGCGACATCGGAAATAACACTCACAAAAACCTTTGATAACACTTTTAATTACTCGTAACACACACTCAGTACAAAATAATCAAGGATGCCTGAGATATGGCTTGATTAAGAATTTAGGAACGCGGGAAATTCAGCGTGGAGTAACCAACGTCTGTTCGGACCGACGGAACGATTCAAAGTGCCCTCCAAATCAACCGTCACCCGACAGGTGAACCTACCCCCATTCCGGGTAGCCAATTTACCTGTCAACGTCAGTACCTGTCAATGTCGAATAATCGATTATACCTCCGGATCGACATTTGACTCGACTATTCGCTCAGTGTTGCTATTACTCCACGCTAACCATCCCCAAGTTAATACTTGACGTTCCCAAACGTAAGCTGTTCAATCTAACTACATAGTTCCTCCAGTGAAAGATAGGTGGCGCTGATGCAGACCGACTGATATGCGCCAACGCTTCGACACGGCCGTCCTGATGATCACACGTCCTCGTGTGGAGTACCTGGAATGAAAGAAAATCCTCGAACAGTACTCATTCTAGTCGTTCGGCCAATCCTGGCCCAAGGTGGTGGGGCATAAAAGGTACTCTGATCAAAATCATCAATCATATCTAGAGGAAAATCACAACAATCTCAATCTCTCAAAGCCGACATGTTGAACAACACTCAAACTCATTCAAATAATAGGAAACTCATTAAAATATTGCAGTGCTCATACTCTGACCTCCATCCGGTCTTCATCATCACACTTATAACCTCCATCCGGCTATAAGCATCAAACCAATCGACCTCCATCCGGTCTTCATCATAACACATTATAGCCTCCATCCGGCCATAAGCATCAAACCAATCGACCTCCATCCGGTCTTCATCATAACACATTATAGCCTTCATCCGGCCATAAGCGTCAAACCAATCGACCTCCATCCGGTCTTCATCATAACACATTATAGCCTTCATCCGGCCATAAGCGTCAAACCAATCGACCTCCATCCGGTCACTAACACAACAGGCAACCTCTATCCGGTCACCTCCACATGTAACCTCCATCCGGTTACAAACAACACCATCAAGATAATCATTTCGAGCCTTTAATCAAAATAATCCTTAAAGTAGGTTTGTTCAACATGTTGCTTTATTTTTCCTATAACGTTACAGATTATAAGAAAACTCTTACTATGCTAGGTACTCTAAATGTTAAGTTGACTACTTAGTATTCAACTAGTCTTGTCAGCGTTATCATTTTCGTCATAGCTAGTCTCGTCATCATCGCCTACGTGCATGCCAACGTCAGTTATTTTTCGCAGGCGGTTATGTGCGTACTTCGAAACATAACGGTCACCATTAAGAACCTCAATCACTCCTGCGCATCCCTACAGGATCGCCAAGTCTCTCAAGACTTAATGGTTTCCCACAGTACGTCCCAGATTTGATCGCAATTTGAATTGAATACCGCGTACTTACGGACTACTGTGACCGCTAGATACCGGTTTCTATTAAGCTACGACTACAAATCAAATCTCCTATAATCAGTTCATCCTGTAAACTTCATCGTCATCATCAGCCTCTTTTTTTTTATGTTCCCAATGAAACGCCTGCGTTTCATTTTCTTTCTATTGCATTGTCACTGTCTTTCTATTGCGCCTCTAATTGACACGATTGAAAAATTTGAAACGTTAAAGGTTAACCGACTCTTTCATAAAAATTAAATTAATTCTTATTCAGTTTTCGTGGCGCCGCTGTCAAAAAAGAAACTTTACCGCACGTTAAATCTTTAGAAGAACGGCGTGTATGGGACACGAGAATATTTAGGTACAAACCACCCGAAGTAAACTACTAGACCTATTAACTGTCCCAACTGAGCTATGATAAACAGCATCGAAAGTAGGGTAGAGAGCAGAATCGAATGTACGCGATCTGCTTTCTGAAGTTCTATATCTCCTAACTTCAGCACTTGACTTTATTTCATATCCTAAGCAACTCGATTTGCATTATGAAAAACAACCACTCTTTCAAATCTAATGAAAATCCGGCTTTAATCAACGTTTGTAATACTACATTAAGTCTCTCGAAGTTCTTAATAGATTCCAAAATAATCAGAATATTGACAACTCAAACTATGACGTAGGTATTTACCGATTTATCAAAAACCCCGTTGAAAAACAGAGATCACGTTTCGATACCGAGTGGCATAGTCAAGTGTTTATACTGACCGCTGAAACACTACTGAAATCATCATCACCATCATCACCATCATCACCATCATCACCATCATCACCATCATCACCATCATCACCATCATCACCATCATCACCATCATCACCATCATCACCATCATCACCATCATCACCATCATCATCATCATCACCATCATCACCATCATCACCATCATCACCACTATCATCACCACCATCATCACCACCATCATCACCACCATCATCACCACCATCATCACCACCATCATCATCACCATCATCATCACCATCATCATCACCATCATTTTTTTTCTTCCATTATGTTCTGTCCCTCGTCACGCTATCACTACACCTACACAACCAACACAAACACACTCAACACGCTAACCTAACCCTAGCCTATATACAATCTAATTTTTGTAAAATAAAGCGCACTATGTAAACGAGTTATTTGGTCCGAGATACGTGGCAACGAATACCAGTAAGGCACGTTATTGTTTATTTTACAGTAGTCTTTGCACATTATTTCTGACCGGTCGAGTTTTTAAGCCGAAAGAGCTAAATTAACAGACACCGTATTACTCGGTAAAATAATATTTACACGCAACAATTCATCTACCCGCTCACGCATTATTATTATTATTATTTTTTTTTTTTTGCGCTAGACCGCTATGGTCGTCTTTTGCTAAGATGAGTCAATTAAACGAATAAGTTCATTTTTTGTAACACGCGTTTATAGCATACTATACTGTCATAGGTACACGTCAATGTCAATAACGTAAAAACTATCTATGGAGGAGTTATCACTGTCAAACAAAAATCGAAACGGTATCTACCGGATATACCGAGGGTAGATGTAATTACAATTGTTTATGTCGTGAACTTTAGCAATTTAACAAAAGAAGTGTGTCACGCACGATCATACTATTTAAACTGAATCCTTGCAACAATATTTCACGGCCAAAATATCACTTCGCAAATAGATGTTGTGAATAAAACCTCAATCAAACTACGCAAGTAATCTGAACACGCTAAACTGACCCTTCAATGTAACAAAACTGTGTTTACGTTTGCCGTGAAATAGTGATGACAGACTTTAAAGTGAAAGAGATATAACACTCAGCATCAGAATTAAAATGGAATGTGAATACCTGACCTTGTTCCTGGTTCCTTTGACAGCACATACGTCATCCAGTCACTCGCTACGTGATGCCTTGGCACCACCATCGCCTTCACGTCGCTTGCTTCGTCCAATTATTCCACAGTGTAACATTTGACAGGTAGCGTTTTGTGTGAAACGTTTTCTGATCTGGTATCGCACTCGACACACTGCACCTCAGGCACGCACACACACACACACACGCGAAGCACGTATCGGAAAGTAGTACATCGTAAACGAGCCCTTGCACCCATCGCTCTTTTCCCGGTCACTAGCTGGGTGGTACGTTGTAATTTGCTCCCTGGGGATACAGCGGTACCTTGGTCCAACATTTGTTGCTCAGGATTAGGGAACAACCCCAGAAAAAAACCTAATCAGACCATTTAAGTCAGCTCTTCAATCCGGTTCTTACTTTCTTAAAGCGACCATAAGCAGGGCGCCATGTTGGTCTTGGTCCGTCAAGCACATTTCTGCAGTCGTCAACCAAGCACGTGCATCTACATCTTGTTTCTCAGGATCGAAATCCGGTAAACGAAGGTCATGTGACGACGTAGTAGGTGTTTTCATGGCTTGAATCAGCGTCAGAATATTGCGGTTCTGTTGTTCCAACAAACGCATCCATTTTTCGTCGCTAGCGTTTTCATTTTTGAACACGTGGGTCGTCGTGGTCCAATCCCAATTCTGATGACGGAGGATCGATATCAGTGGGTCGCGACATCGGAAATAACACTCACAAAAACCTTTGATAACACTTTTAATTACTCGTAACACACACTCAGTACAAAATAATCAAGGATGCCTGAGATATGGCTTGATTAAGAATTTAGGAACGCGGGAAATTCAGCGTGGAGTAACCAACGTCTGTTCGGACCGACGGAACGATTCAAAGTGCCCTCCAAATCAACCGTCACCCGACAGGTGAACCTACCCCCATTCCGGGTAGCCAATTTACCTGTCAACGTCAGTACCTGTCAATGTCGAATAATCGATTATACCTCCGGATCGACATTTGACTCGACTATTCGCTCAGTGTTGCTATTACTCCACGCTAACCATCCCCAAGTTAATACTTGACGTTCCCAAACGTAAGCTGTTCAATCTAACTACATAGTTCCTCCAGTGAAAGATAGGTGGCGCTGATGCAGACCGACTGATATGCGCCAACGCTTCGACATATACATAGAAAGTTACTGCAACGCTCAGCTCCATAACACCTTCACCAGCGGCTCGGGTGAATTTCACCTCGGTCACAATGACTAACTTTCTTCAATTGTATCAAAATGTACTGTTAACGGTAATTGTAACATACTTCACGGTGCAATCCACTCTCAGTGTTTTGTTCGAATAACTCATTTTCTTCGTCTAGTAAATTATTGAAACAGTTCTTCTGTCGGGTCAGGTTTGTCAGTGAAACATGACCAATTCCTTACCGAGCACTATTCTGACCTATTTTCCTGCATGACTTATAGTTTTAGCGGGAAAGTAAACAGCTGGTACATTTTACGTTATGGTTTGGTATGTGTAAGAAGTTTTGGCAATCAGCTGGTATCATCAGCATATCAGCCGAAAGACGTCCATTGTTAGACATAGGCCTCCCCCAACCGTCACCACAACAAACGGTGCGTCACGCATCCATCGGATTTCCTCAACCCTGACCAGGTCATCGGTCCACCTTGGTGAATTACGGCCCATTCAATCTCCTAGAGAGGAGGCCTGAGTTCCAGCAGTGAAAATATTAAAAGGCTGATTATGTATGTATTTTATGTACTAATATACGTTGAAATTTGGTGCCTAAGATTATGTCTATGTGTGTCTGTATATTTGTCACTCTTTAACTTTCAAACGGCTAGATGGATTTGGATGAAGTTTGGATACGATGTCCTGGAATAGAACATCGGATATTTATTCTGAGACTATATTCATTTGGAATAAAGTTATTTTGAGTGGATGAAGCTGCTGGCAGATGTAATAAACAGTTGCATGTTACTTGACCCCAATCTGTCTGAATTAAGTTTTCATTTACATTTTCATCTAAAGTTTTGACGTTGACTGTCGCATGAAATGTTTTGACAAGACTGTGGACTTTTGAATAAGAGAATTCACTTTCTAAACATTAAGGTTCAGCTAACACTGGTGCAAAGAGATGGTGATGGTGAGAGCACGAAGCGTCGCGGTGCGTCCAGTTTTTTAATTACAACGCATGGTGACGCCGATGTCGCTTGACCACGCTCTCATTACTGCGCCTGGACCAGTTCAGAGACTTCTGAACATCGTGAATGGCGGTCGTGTCTGACAGCTGGCGCGTCTCTAGGCAAGAGTACCTATAGGTAAAACTACACTGTACACACGTGTGCCACTTATCTGGGCGCGCCGGTCTCCATACATTTTGTATGGAAACTAGACTTGTAGAGCTACATTTGATCCACGCCACCCGAAGCTACGCGACGTCGTTCTACGGACGGACCACACGGAAGTACTCCAGCGTCCCACGGTTCCGTTCAAAGGCCACCTTGGTGGGAACTGGGTTTGCCTCCATGGATTGAATTGCGGCTACACGGATCTAACCAGTAGCCAGTCACTGCGATCGAAACTGCGGTTGGAAAAAATGCACTTATTATCCAAGGACGTTGAAGGCTTATAACATTTTAGTTTACACAGTCTGTAAAAATCTACACGGATTGCAACAAGCAAGGTCACATCTGTTAGAACACTAGATTACATCCGTGTACTCCATGCTTTAGCGTCCACGCGCAAGCCTGGCATGTGTCATTGCGCAATTCAACAATTGCTTAACACAAATGATTAAATACCTTAAAAATGAGAAAATAGAGATGAATATGCTATAGGCAAAAAAACATGACGCGTCACGACGCTTTAACTCTGCGCTAGTACGAGTTGAGCCTTACAATCTTATTTTGTTTAACAATCCGTCATAAAGTAATATGTAATTACTTTATTATCGAACTATTTACATGCTTGACTAATATCCCCGATAACCCTCATAAAGCCAGTGCTCTTCCACGAAATGGGTTCACCAGATAAGTTCAACAGCCGGATCTTTAACCCACGACCTTTTAGCAATCTATACCCTGACCGCTGAACCATTGTCTCTTCCACAGGGGCAAGCCATTGACATTTTTATATTGTTTTGCAACTTTTATTGTTTAGTTTTATGAAAATATTTTTCTTTTGTCATTTTATTGGTTTCTTTTGTTAAAAGAGCTTTGGACTTTGTGGTGCTTTATTAAAAAAGCATAAAATTTGTGGTACATAAACTTGATAGTACTTTTTTTCTCTAATTCAAATATTCCAATATCAAGTCCAGATAAGGATTCGGTTTTGTTAGGGTCTAGACTTTGACTTGAATAAAAGGTAGTGGACTGTAAAACTGACTAACGTAAATCAAGAAAAATCATACAGAAATAGAAATTACCAGGCGTGCGTGTGTCGTTGGTTATTGTCGCTGGTAAAGCCGACAGTGGGACAGTGACGAAGGTAGCCGACGACTCCCGAACAAGTGTATACAAGGCTGCAGGAATGTCTAAATGAGTGGCAAGCATTGGGTAGCTTGCTGTCAGACTGTCCGGTAATAGCCCGGACCGAGCCCAAGTCGTCGACGGCACGCACTGTTCCCGCGCTCCTCAAGGAGTTGTCAGCAACAGCAGGGGCCAGCTGGATTGAAGCTTACTGGGGCCAAGGTTATCCGAAAGGGAGCTTGAGCCCCGGTGTGAAGGCTAAAAGGAACGGGGTGGGCTTTTAGTCAGTAAGAGTCTGACACTATCTCTCGCTCCGCCCAAGAGCGAGGGTTGTCATTGGATGATTTTTCCTACCATAAAAAGGGGTCCAACTGGATCGAAGCCTACAGCGGCCAGGGTTAGCTCTGAAAGGTAGCTCAGCCCCGGTATGAAAGGCAAGAAGAAACGGGGTGGGTTTTTTAGTCAGTAAGAGTCTGACACTATCTCCCACTCCGCCCAAGGGCTGGGGTGTGATGATTTTTACCCACCAAAAAAAAAAACCCCATTGCTCGCCGTCGCAGACCCGTGCCTATGATGGCCGATTCATAGTCGTCCTACGACTCCTGCCCCCTAGCCAAGTTACAACCGTTTCTCTTGCATCGAACGTATCGAGTTGGCCACACCCCCATTTCTTTTGTTCTAACCACGTGACTAAGCGTTGAGATGACGTCATTCCCGCACATTTGTAGTTTTCTGCTAGCGTTAACGATTGCTGATTATCAACTTGGCTAGGGGTACTGATGCCCAGGTCGTCTCCGGCGGTGGAGTCATGGTGCAAGCTGGAATAGACATCCCAAGTACAATCTCTAATCTGTGCTAGACGTATCACCGCGGTCATTTCTTCCTGATCACTTAAAAAAAATTCGCTTGGGTCCTGCGGCGCGGCTCCAAACCAAACTATTTGAAGTTTTCGTTTCGAGAGCAAGCAAAAATGAACTTAGCGGTGGTCAGGGGGAACTGTCTTTGATGGTACCTATAACTTTTTGGACTCGTTAGATTTTATATTTCTATAGTGGAATCTATCACTAAGCAAACTAAAACGAAATAATGTATACCTCATTCATTTAGCGAATGGAATAATTCATAGGTACATAAAGTTTAACAATTTGTTTTATTATGATCCCTTGTTGAAACTAATACCTTTCCTAATGAATTGTTTTAATTAATTAAAACAATAAAACCATAGAAATAGCGACCCTCGAATATCGCGGGTAATTATTTTAATTGTCTTTCATAATTCCTAACAATACTACTTGTATTAATAAAAGAACGCAGCTTAACCAACCATTTGATTAAAACTGTTTCTGGAAAAATGTCAAGTTGATTAATTTATTAACACGTTTTATGCGGCATGAGACCTAATACGCCTCATAACTGTGTCTTCCTTGCGGTGCGGTTAAACAGAGTTATAGTCTTCTTTATTTTAATTGTCTTTTATAATTCCTAACAATACTACTCGTATTAATAAAATAACGCAGCTTAATCCTCCATTTGATTAAAACTGTTTCTGAAAAAATGTCAAGTTGATTAATTTATTAACACGTTCTGTGTGGAATGCGGCCTAATACGCCTCATATGTTTCTTCCTTGAGGTGCAGCTAAGAAAAGCTGAAATGCTGGTCTTCTCTGCCGTGCGGAGACCGTAACTTAAATTTCGTTTAGTTTAGACAAGATATGAATAATTAAATATTATATCTTAGATGTCCTGTTGAAATATAAGTGCATTGGTGTAGATATTTATTTTAATATGGGATCATTTTGACCTCGTGTCACACCTAACCAAAATAAGCTTTTTTAGTTCCTAAAACTTTACGGGGTCTAATGAGCCTCTTGCTAACGTGCCAGAATAAATGTTGAATAACGGTCATTGACCTTGCCCACTGCCACTTAAGTTTTTTTTTTGGTGCAAAAAGCATCCAATGACTTTTCTAGCTCTTGGGCGATGCGGACGGGCGTGCCAGACTTTTATTGACCAAAAATCCACTCCTGTTCCTCCTTTGCCTTTCATACCTGGTCTAGGTTTCCTTTCAGCAGCGAACCTATGGCCCCAGTAGGCTTCGATCCTGCTGGTCCCCTACGGTGTCCCAACGCGCCGTCAACAACTTAGGCTTGGTTCGACGGTTACCAGATGACCGGCCGGAGAGCTACCGCTTACAATGACCGTTCCACTTAAATTTGGTGACGCTATAATGCGACCACTTATTTTCATAAAACATTTTGTTCTTATGTTGTTGCTTGTCTTCCTTCTTCCGTTTTGGCGTCTAATAAAGACCTAACCAGACAAACTTAGTCTTGGGTCTAAGTTTGCCGCTAGTAACATAAGCACTCGCAGTACGTCGATTCTGTAAAATTCAGACAACAACTCGCATTTCACTTCGCTATTCACTCTCACTTCGCATAAGGTTCAAAACGACCTTGATTTTGCATTCTGTAAGCATCACCTAGGCACTTGCGAAGTGAAGTGAGCTCCGAAGCGACCAATACTGTACTAGTGATTACCACACTCAACTAAATGTAAGTTGAGATTTATCGGTTTTTTATTTTACCATTTTTTGACTCAGAATTTTAGCTATTATGGATGTTTAAATTAAAATATCTTATTTAAAGGAATTTAAGGCAGCTAATAAGTAAAAAAAAAAAACAAAAAACTCTAAGTTCGTGCCATGAATATAATCTAATCTTACCTTACGAAAAATGACTGACAGACAATATCATTAGTAATCTGTGGACAATGTTTATGCGTTGAAGTTTTATAGTGCGTTGTATTGTTTTGTTTAGTTAGTTTACGTTTTGTTTGTTTTTTGATCGTTCAGTGCCAAAAATAATTGTGAAATAATCATGAAGTAGTTTTATATTTCTGGTTGTAAAGTTCAAAAATAATATTAATAAAAGAAGTGTTTATTTTGTTTTCTAAAACAACAACAACGTTTCAGTCCAAATGAAACACGTTCCTCTCACCGATCGTCGGCTCAGGTTGAAACTCTGGTAGAGTTTATGCCTAAACAGTATAAGTGGCACTATCAAAACATACAAACAGTGGACTAAGGTTAGCAGTGCTTTTTTATATGTTAGAACCACTTATCATTCCTTAAAGCAAACCACTTAAAATGTGCGACGAATCTTGGTTTAAAGTGTGTTTAAAAACTTTATTTAAACACTATTTAACTATAATTTCTTCTATTTTCACTCGAAAAATAGATGCTTTTAATTTGACACTTTGAATCGGGTTCGAGTGCGAAGTGACCGTCGAAGTGATGACGGAATTACCTTATAGGATGCCACTTCTTACGTCATCTCATACTTTATCTGTCAAAATTCCGCGGTCAATTTAGTTCAACTCGCAAACACGCTCGCAAGAGCAGCGCTAGTGTAGATTCGAATTATCAACCGAGTTTCAGAATGCCAATCAAGAAACTCACGGCGGATTCAGATGCGAAGTTTAGAATGAAGTCTTACAGAATCACACTGCAGTTCTAGTTTAGGTTATTTCAGGCTGCACGTTTACAAACTTTACTTCTTGTCAAAGTAACTACTCCTATTTTGCCATTATACAGATTTGTATGTAGTATGAAAAAACACAAAATTGCAACGTTTTCGTCATAAACTTTTCTATCAGTTTAGTTTGAAAATTCTTGTATTAAAAGTAGGGTTTTTAAAAAATGTGACTGGCAATTGTAGAATCTGTCAGTCATAGAATCTGGCATTTATAGAATCTGATATTTGTAGAATCTGGTATTCATAGAATCTAGCATTCATAGAATCTGACATATTTTGTGGAAACTAACATTTCGCACCTTTGCTCAAATAGTGTCACAACTCAAAAAAATATTTTTTGCTAACTATGCTATTCATTTCAGAATTCATCAAGCTTTAAGGGCACATAGTTTCATATTTGTATTTTAATTATTTGCTCACAGTACCAACCATTTTTTTTAATTTATTTGTTGCATCATATCCTTGAATTATTAAAATTTACTCGTAAAGGCTTTTTTCTCAATAATTCATTTGATTTTTGAATTGTGACACTATTTGAGCGGAGATGCGATTTGTAGAATCTGGCATTCATAGAATCTGGCATTTTAAACTCGTCTAACATATTTTGTAGAATCTATGTTGCATCATTTTGTGTAAATTTTATTTTAAAACGCCCCAAGCAAAATTAAATCCACCTTTACGTGTGTTATCTTCAAAAAAATTTTGACGGAATTCGAAATTTTGAAAGAAATCATGTGAGCAAACAAGAATTTACTAATGTACTGTTCTCGTTCTGTTTGTTTTTGCTTTTTAGTCTTTACACCACATCATCATTAGGTAACCATCAGTTGGGATTATAGGCAAGTATATATAATATTCCACAACTATCACACAACGCCATCTAGTCCCAAGCTAAGCAGAGCTTGTGTTATGAGACAACTGATAACCATATTACATATTTCTAAATACATACGTATTATAGATAAATTACACTCAGACACAGAACAAATGATTATGCTCATCAAACAAACATTTTTCCTGGGTGGGAACCGATCCCACGACTTCCAGCATAGCAGTCAGGGTCACTAAGCACTAGATCAACAGGCCAGTCATCGAGTGCGAGCTTATCAATATCTGATCTTAATTTCCGGCCACCGTAGGTGCGGGCTTGCGGACGGCGACCAATGTGTAGCTCGCTGTCCGACCATCCCGTAACTGTCCGGACCAAGCCAAAGAGAGCCAAGCCAAGACGGCGCGCACTGTTCGCGCCTCAAGGAGCAGGGACCCAGCTGGGTCGAAGCCTACTGGGGCCAGGATTAATCTGAAAGATAGCTCGAGCCCCAGAATGAAGGCACGAAGAAACTGGGAGGGTTTTTAGTCAGTAAGAGTTTGACACTATCTCTCGCTCCGCCCAAGAGCGGGTGTTGTCATTGGATGATTTTCTCCATAAAAAAAACCTATTGTAATAGTACTCATTCTCTCCAGTTACGTTAACACCCAACATGGGACAAATAAAAGCTGCGTTTCGTGACTCACCAAATACAGATGAAGAAAGCCCGAAAAATGCCGACTTTTAAATCAAACTTTCATGACCCAGACCCTCAAACACCGAGGAGACAAAGAAATGATACCATAATCACACTTACCATTGATTCTCTCAACTATACCTAAATAGAGCTTTACATCATCCTGTAAGTGGATTGAACTATCTTTCTTTCTCATAAATTTATAGGGTGTTTAGTGAACCAGGTGTTAAATATTGACTACAGGCACGCATAGTGTTAGGTTATTGATTTTGTGATACAGAACCTTCACCTTGTCGTGGATTATTTATTTAATTGACTGAGTCATCATAAGCTGTCTACTTAGGTACTAGCTTTACACGCACGTACGAACTGGACTTTGATAGTCGAGCAGTTGGAGCCGCGCCATAACACTAATTTCAAGTCGTTTGTGATGCGGGTGGCGACTCATCATTTGGACACCTTCTTCAAAGGAGAGTTTTGGCTGAAGGGTGTCGTGTATCGACGATTTCGCGAAAGGATACTGACCTCGCAGCGGAACACGACGCCGTCACTCCGTGTACAATAGTTTAGTTTAATAATTAGTTATTAGATCTTTTTTATGTATTAGTTTATTATTTGTGTATTTTATCTATGGGCCTTAGTTGCCTGAAAATAAAGGATTATTATTAAAGTATATCCTATGTCAATCAGGAAAAAAGCAGCTTTCTGTTGGTGAATTTTTTTTTGCAATCGGACTAGGACTTTAAGAGATTACCTCCTACAAACAAAAAACATACTTTACCTCTAGTTGGTGCCCTAAAATCGCACGATGGGGTCATGGCTGATCAAAAAGGAAATGGCGGGCCGATTTAGATGCCTTCCTTAGGGATTGGCAAGAAGTGGTTCAAAGCCGGAAACTATGAAAGAAATGCAGGGAGGCCTTTGCCCAGCAGTGAGATAGTATAGGCTAGATGTAATAATAATACCTCTTTATAATTGTATTAGTGTAGACAAACTCCACGAGCGTGTGACCCGCGTCGAGTCGATAGTTTGTTCATCAATGTCACTCGTTAACTTTTTTTGTCGACACTATTGGTGCAGGTTGAGCAATTGGCTGCTGCGATACGTATCGCGGGTTCGATTCTCGCACGGAGAAAATATTTGTATGTCCTACAGAGAGTTGTTATGGGTCTGGATATCTTGTGTATGTGTGACACATAAAGTTCGCCTCCTTTTGTGATGCAGTTATGCTAGCGATGGAGGCAGCCTCTCTTGTGGGTACGGAGCTCCTCACTCCTCAGCCTGCGGGATCCTGGCTCCAATTTTCACTCACCGTAGGAGCGGGCCTGCGGACGGCAAGCAATGGGTAGTTTATTTTATTTTATTTGGTCGGAAAATCACCAATGACAACTCCCGCTCTTGGGCGAAGCGGAAGATAGTGTCAGATTCTTACTGACTACTCTTTCGAAACTAACTCTGGCACCAGTAGGCTGGGCCCCTGCTGTTGCTGACAACTCCTTGAGCCGCGCGGGAACAGTGCGCGCCGTTGACGACTTGGGCTCGGTCCGGATAGTTACCGGACGGTCGGATAGCCAGCTACCTATGACTCGCCATCCACAAACCCGCGCCTACGGTGGCCGGAAGGAGGCAACCGATTGCCACTCCTCCTCGCTCCGGACCTTGGCCTGAACCAGGGCCCGGCGCAATAGGTCTCTACCGCCGATAGCCCCCACGAGGACATGGCGATGCACACCTCGACTGTGTCCGCACAGTGGTGTCACCCGGGCGTCACGTCCGCAGAGCAATGGGTGGTCGTCTTGTCTGGCCATCCGGTAACGGTCTTGACTGAGTCCGAGTCGTCAACGGCAGCGGTCCACGCGCGCCTCAAAGAGATTTCAACAAAACTGTAGAGGCCCAGCAAGGCCGAAGCCTACTGGGGCCATGGGTGGGTGGGCGCCTCTGAAAAAAGAAAAAAAAAACCCCGGGTCCTAGAAGGCAAGGCAAAGATAGGAAAGGAGGATGGGCTTTAGTCAGTAAAATTCTGACACGCCCTGTCGTTTCGTACTAGAGCGCGAGAGAGGTCACGAATTCACACTAAAAAAAAAAACCTAATTATTATTAGCTGAATAATCTGCCCTACCCTAATACAATCCAAAACCTCCCAGCCCATCGCGATCACATCGATTATCTCCACTGTTTACGTAAACATGTGAGGCAAAGCTCGATGTTCGCTAATGAAACAGCTCGTTAATTTACAAGCCCGAACCAAAACCCCGGTATTTAGGACGAGGCAGCAATGGCTTTTGGATAAGTTGCATCGAAATACGTTTACACTATTATGGGTTCTGTATATCAGAGTAGTTTCCAGGGTCAAAATAACTACATTTTATTTAGTCCGTATTTTAGATTATAAAAAAATATTAGACACGTATTTTTTCTGTTTTTGATTTAACAAAAAATAACAAAGATATAGCCCATTAAAGTTACGTGTGACGTCACCCCGTGCTAAAAAATGCAGCACGGCGTGACGTTACACGTAACTTTAATGGGCTATATCTTTGTCATTTTTGGTTTAATTTACGAATAAAAAAATACGTGTCCCTTATTTCGGAATAATCTAAAAGACGGACTAATTACATTTTTTACGGCAACTAGCCTATTGTATATTGTACTAGAGGTCTTTAAATCAAGAGTAAATAGGTTACTTCTAGGCAAGCGTGCTCCATTGACTGGCCTGTTGGTCTAGTGCTTAGTGGTCCTGACTGGTAGGTATGCCGGAGGTCGTGGGTTCGATTCCCACCCAGGACAAATGTTTAAGTTAACATGGTCATTTGTTCTGTGTCTGGATGTAATTTATCTATAATATGTATGTATTTATAAAAAACAAGGTTACCAAGGTTACCGCCATAGCACGAAGAATCGCCAAACTTAAGTGGCAATGGGCAGGGCACATTGCTCGCCTTAAGTCCGCCTTTGTACAACTTTGTGCATAAAGATTTAAATAAGTAATAAATAAATAAAAGTTGGCCGTTGGGGCCGAAAGGTTCTGGAATGGCGAGCACGCACCGGAAGACGTAGCATTGGAAGGCCTCCTACAAGGTGCACCGATGACGGGAATCCGATGGATGCGAGACGCACAGGACACTTGGGGGAGGCCTATGTCCAACAGTGGACGTCTTTCGGCTGAAGTGATGATGATGATAATGATGGCTTGAATATCAGGTACCTGATGGAAAGCGGTGAAGTGATCGACGATATAGCTCGTTTGCCTAGAAGTTATTTGTCTTTACTCTTGGTCTCTAGGTTATAGCTATAAAGAAACATTGACCCTGGCAGAGAATTCCACTCCTTAGTGTCCTCACACACGGGCCACCAAAAACCGCCGCAAAACCAAGCTAGAAGCGGCAACAAATATAAGCTTGTGGCCATGTGTGCAGTCTCATAATGGACCCTGACTAAGAAGGATTAAATGCACGAATGGCATGGCATTTTAGCCGCCACAAAAAAGCTAGAAGGGGCTTTTTTGTGGTCGTGGTGCGTATCTTACGCATAATGAATGTGTTACCAAAATTTTTATGTGTATAGGTACACTAATTTACACTATATGTCAATAAAGTGGGTTATTCGCATTTCGTCCCATTCGCACTTCGTGCATGGGATTCTTGCAAGGAAATAAGTGCGTATAGGACCTAGTGCGAATAGAACCCAGTGCAAATGGGACCAATTGTGCGAATGGGACCAAGTGGGATTGAAACAAAGTGCGAATGCGACTAAGTGGGAATGGAACAAAGTGCGAATGGGACCAACTGCGAACGCGGTACGAAGTGCGAATGGGACCCCGGAGGACACGGTGGAGCACACCGTCGAGGTGTGCCCTGCCTGGGCGGAGCATCGCCGTGCCCTCGTGGGGGCGATCGGCGGCGGAGACCTCTCGCGACGGACCCTGGTCGAGGTCATGGTCCGGAGCGAGGAGGAATGGCAGGCGGTCGCCTCCTTCTGCGAAGCAGTAATGCTTGCAAAGGAGAAGGCCGACCGCATCAGGCAACGGCGCCCTCGCCGCCGTCGCCGGGATTCCGATCCCGATTTTCGGCCACAGTAGACGCGGGCTCGCGGACGGCGAGCCATGGGTAGCTCGCTGTCCGATCGTCCGGTAATAGACCGAGTCCAAGACGTCGACGGCGCGCACTGTTCCCGCGCGCCTCAAGGAGTTGTCAGCAGCAGGAGAGGCCCAGCTGGGTCGAAGCCTACTGGGGACAGGATTGTCCGAAAGGAAGCTCGTGCCCTGGTATGAAGGCTAGAAGGAACGGCGCGGGGTTTTTAGTCAGTAAGAGTCTGACACTATCTCCCGCTCCACCCAAGAGCGGGTTTTGTCAAAGATGATTTTCCCCGTCGACAAAAGAAAAAAAAGTGCGAATGGGACCAACTGCGAACGCGGTACGAAGTGCGAATGGGACGAAGTGCGAATGACCCAATAAAGCCTTTAACGCTCAATAATAATTCTAGTTGCTAAACGCTGGTGTTTCCGTAAGCGATCATCCGCATAAACAACACCCAAGAGACAGATAGCTTCTTCACTGGTCATGTCGCAAGTTCCATTGGCTTGTTGTGGTACTAATTGCTTGTCGTTGCATAGATTTGTATCATCAATTAATCAATCAGCTTAACGGGTGTAGTTTAGATAATATAGTAGACATGTATTAGGTAATCCATATAAGAGGAGTCACTGTTTTATGCCCGCTGTCCGTATTGTGTGTGTGAGTCACATAGGTATAATGTTTTTTTTTTTAATCTATACTAATATTATAATTATATGTTTGTAATGAATAAACTAGAAACTACTAAAATATACTAGACCAATTTAAAAAATTCTTTATAATGCTGCTTTATCACTGAATGACATAGGGTATAATATTTTTTTTACTTTCACGCGGTCAAAGCCGCTGGCAGAAGTTATTCAGGGATAAATATTCATAAAAATTCAAAATGTAAAGGATTGACCACCAGACATTTTGGTAATGTATGTGTAAAAAAAAAAGATTGTCTGGTAAAACACGAGCATAAAAATATAAATAAAAATGTGATGATTTTTTATTGTTGAAAACCGACGATATAAGAAATCAAATAATTAGAAACCAACAAAATAGATCGGTGAAAAACCTGTGGGCGTAGAACGCCCTTTGCGTTACTGAAGAACACAGGTTTAGTTTTATTCAGTAAATGTTAGACACTCCCTACTTGGACCATTGAAGAATACAATTGTGTTTGTAGTCAGTAAAGTTCTGACACATCCTCTTGCTTCATCTTAAAGTGGGAGAACTCATTGAATAATGTCCTACTTCAAAAAAAAAGTGGTTGCACCAAGTCATCATCTTATTCATTTAATTCTTCCTATACTCTTTCGCTCCAGTTTCGATAGTGGAAGTAGATACGTAAATATACAGGTACAGGAATATAAGAACGAGAGTATATCGGATCCACACACACGGTACCTACCTACAGATGAAACGGTTCATTGTAATGGCGCTAATGGAGTTCGCGGTTCAGATCCGTATCGTTAATATAAACTAATTAGTAGCAAAAATAGTAATGAACACATGCTATGGAATTTCGCGAGGATTATGATGATTCGTGGTTTGGTATGAAGACATTATAAGTCTTTTTTTGGCAAAAATCATTCCTTCCGCATCAACGCCGCGGAAGGAATGATTTTTTTATTTTTTATTCTTTTTTTTTTCTTTTTTAATTCATGAATCCCCAAGCGACACCCGGTGGCCGCGCATCTATTGTCTTACTATTGTGTCTCTAATTGACGGTATCTGAAGGGTTAATTCATGAATCCCCAAGCGACACCCGGTGGCCGCGCATCTATTGTCTTACTATTGTGTCTCTAATTGACGGTATCTGAAGGGTTAAGGAACGCCTTCTAACCTTCATACTGGGGCTCGAGCTCCCTTTCGGATAACCTTGGCCCCAGTAGGCTTCGACCCAAGATACTATACGTCTGGATAAAGTAATCATCTATCGATGAAAATTATTTGCAACTAAGTGGACTCATCATCATCACCATTTCAGCCAAAAGATGCCCACTGTTGGATATTGGCCTCCCCCAAGTGCCACCACAACGAACGGTCCTGTGCGTCTCGAATCCACTGCATTCCCACGACTGTCACCAGGACATCAGTCTACCTTGTGAGAGGCCTTCAAACGCTGCGTTTTCCAGTACGTGGTCGTCACTTCAGAACCTTTCGTCTTCATCGACTATATTTTCTGCAAGCAATGTGCCGTGCCCACTGCCACTTAAGTTTGGCGATTTTCTATGCTATGTCAGCGATCTTGATTCTCTCTCTTACTTTCGAAACCACGTTTGACTTATTACAGACAAATTCCACTACTTTTCTTTTAGGTGCGAAACCATCAAATAATTTTTCTCGCTCTACGTGTAGAGGGTTTTAGACTTTTACTGACTAAAACGCTAAAACCTTTAATTCATGAATCCCCAAGCGACCACCGGTGGCCGCGCATCATTGTCTTACTATTGTGTCTCTAATTGACGGTATCGGAAGGGTTAATTGCCTCTCATGCAAAATAAATATATAGGTACATCTTAACTATTAAATATTATAAATGAATAGTATGTACAAACTTAAAATAATAATATATGCACAAACGAGTAAAAAATACTGGAAAACGGGAAAAACTCATAGGGCATCAAAAAATTCGTCCACATCGATGTCAATGGGAAAAGTGCCCAGAACGCTGGCAGCATTGCCGCGCTGGATGGCAATGCTGATTCGTTGACCGAAGAAAAGCCCAGCCCTCTCATCACGTAAAGAGTCGAACAAAGCTTCATGTTATTTTTTTCTAGAATGAATGAAGCAACTGAAACTGACCAGAATTTCGACAACACTAATTACAAATTCGTCCAGTAGGTACCTAAATGAGCTATAAAAATTCCATTATTGTTTTTTAACTAAAATTCTACAACATCTACTTTTTACTTTGAGTGGAAACGGAATTTAAATATATTTTTCACACCACCTGCTCGAAAATATCAAATTATATGTCAAGCAACCTTAACCTAAAGTGAGTCATTAGTGGCCGGGGCATAGAAATATATTATATCTATGGGCCGGGGGCACAGCCGGTCAATAATGTTGTACTGGATTTCACTATGACCCGCTGGTCAATAATGTGACTATTATTTTCTCACAGTAGGTGTAAAAAGTAGAGTATCCTCCTCTGGGCTAAAGGTGTCTTTGCCTTGGGCTAGCTTGAATCCCTCGCTGCATTCAGGATTCTTGTATTAACTCCCTCGCTTTGCTCGTGAGTTAAATCCCGAATCCTTCATTGCGCTCAAGATTCAATATGACGCCCGTGACATAAGACACAACTTTAGCCCCTCGTTGCATAATCTACTATTTATCATGTTCTTTTCATCTAGGTACTCGCTGTTTTTACAAATAATGTTTGCAACATGGTTTTTGTTATTACATAAACATAATTTTAGGCTATATAAATCGTTTTATTATGTAGTATACAATAAAAACATTGTTCAGCTTAATTAGATCTTGTGCAAAGTCGAGTCACTATGAGGGTTAAAAAAACGCGCTGCCGTCGCGCGGCGTTTTGCGTTTAATTTGAAGGCGCCCCTAAAAGCTTGATATTTTTATTGATATTGCTTCTTGCCAAATTCTAGGATTTTATGTTATTTTATACCGCGTATACGTTGTCATTTCCTCGCGAATGTCAAATACGTGCAGAAGTTTAATTTTTTCACTGCACAAAGGGTAGTAAACTGGAGAACCTATTTGATATTCATTTCAGCGTCATGATTCCATGCGTTCCTGAAAAACGTGTCTCGACAGGCGAACTGACTGACAGATGGACAACTAAGCGATCCTATCTACACTAATATTTAAAGAGGTAATGTTTGTTTTTATGTTTTTTTTTATTGTTTTTATCTCTGAAAATACTGGTCCAATTGCTAAATTTTTTTGACTAATAGAAAGCTGCTTTATTTCTGAGTGACATAGGCTATATTTTATATGCCCTGGGCAAAAGGTAGTAGGTGATATAAGGGTTCCGATTTTTTCAACGCATGGAACTCTAAAAACAAAAATGAGACTTGGCTCCGGCGTAAAGTATTTGTCATGAAACAGCTTGTGTGCGATCAGAATCCTCTTAATATTTCGAATTTATAACCCTATCCGACGAAAACTCATTTAGTTGCACCAAGGAAATAGTATTCTAGTTTCAGAAATTGCATTAACCTACACCTGTGTGTTGTAGAATAGAATCAGTGCACTATGCATGCAAATAGCGTCCATTTGTGGCGATAAACAAAATCTACGTCTGTCGTGTTCGGAGTAGTAAGCTCCGCCACCACTTCATTTGTACGTACCCAAAAATAGATAGATAAGTTCTTTATTGCACACCAATAATAAATTTACTATAGAAACTTAAAATTAATAGGGTGGCACAATAGGCTTTGTTATCGGTACTTAAAAGCAATTTTTTACAGACAACCTTCGGATGGATTTGTCAGAAAAGGTGGTGGTGGGAGAAGTTTTTTTATGATGGGAAAATCATCTAATGACAACCCCCGGTCTTGGGCGGAGAGATAGTGTCAGACTATTACTGACTAAAAACCCACCCCGTTCCTTCTAGCCTTCATACCGGGGCTCGAGCTACTCTTTCGAAACAAACTCTGGCCTCAGTAGGCTTCGACCAAGCTAGGCCCCTGCTGTTGCTGACAACTCCTTGAGGCTTAAGGGAATAGTGCGCGCCGCCGAAGACTTGGGCTCGGTCGGGGTAGTTACCGGACGGTCGGACATCGAGCTACCCAGTGCTCGCCGTCTGCAAGCCTGCGCCTACGGTGTCGTGGTGTTTTTTGTTTGATGATTGAAGTTATGCGATGGAAGGGAGTGTCAGACACGGTTGTTTTTAGTCAATAAAAACTAATGAAATAGGGCTTTGAAATGTGGTCAAACGGTTTCGAAACCGCATAATCATGCATGAGAGGTGAGTTACGCCTTAATCACTGGGCTATCACGATAAATATAATATACATATATGGAAAGGACCATGCTCGGGGTTTCCTTGCATGATCGAATCATTAATGAAGATATCTGCAGGAGAACTAAGGTTGCGACATAGCACGTAAAATTGCCAAACTTAAGTGGCAATGGGCAGGGCACATTACTCGCAAAATAGATGGCCATTGGGACCGAAAGTTTCTGAAGTGCGACCGCGTACTGGAAGACGCAGTGTTAGAAAACTTCCTACAAGGTGGACCGATGACCTGGTGAAGGTTGCGGGAAACCAATAAATGCGATACGCACAGAAACGTTCGTTCTGGCGACGTTTGGGGGAGGCCTATGTCCAACAGTGGACGCATATCGGCTGAAATGATGATGATGATACATACCAATAAGAATTTGTCTTATCTATCACATCATTCCACATCCAAAACTACTGAAACCTGGAGCGTGAAATGCAAAATTTTGCAAAAGTTTTCCTTTTATTACGTAGGCGAGCAATAAGAGAGGATTTTCCAAAACTCAACACTACTACACTACAATACAATCTGGATGGAATCCCTGTTTCCAAGATTGTATTGTGAAACTTCCTTTACATGAGCAAAGCCGCCGACAGAAGATAGTCCACAATAAAGACAAATTGATTGAATTGCTCTTAAAATCGACGACCTGCAAATTACTTTCGAATTTCTCTAAATGGAAAAACCTTTTCACCCGAACATTTTTATTTCCATTGAGAGTAAATTTTTACAAAATGGACCCAGGCTTAGGATTAAGGTACTACATAAATCAGTGGTTTCAAAATAAAGTGGTTAGCCTCTTTGGGTTCGGTGAAAATAGGTGAAACCACTCAAGCAAAGGGCTAAAGGTTTGTTTTCTTGTTGAAGGAAGTTCCGCTGGTTTTGTTAGAGTGTTTTTTGCTGACAAGACCTTTATCAGTTGTTGCCACCTTTTTTGTGTGCTGGAAAAAATACTGAGTAGTTTGTTACTTGGAGACCATTTTGTTTCTTTGTAAAGCAATTAAAATAACCGTAAATCAAATACTATTCATTAAATTAAGGCCTGCTTGATTCGGGCTCGTGGACGGCGAGCCATGGGTAGCTCTCTGTCCGATCGTCCGGTAACTGTCCGGACCGAGCCCAAGACGTCGACGGCGCGCACTGTTCCCGTGCGCCTCATAAGTTGTCAGCAGCAGGAGGGGCCCAGCTGCGTCGAAGCCTACTGGGGCCAGGGTTACATTCCCCTCATTAACATACAGTTTTAAAATGTTCCCACTACTCAGACTCAGACCAGGAGGTGGTAGTGTGCATCCACCGAGCGTAGGTATAAAAAGTGAAGTACTTACATTTTTTTTTGTCGGTGGGCAAAAATCATCTTATGACAACCCCCGCTCTTGGGTGGAGCGGGAGATAGTGTCAGACTCTTACTGACTAAAAACCCACCCCGTCCCTTCTAGCCTCTTCATACCGGGGCACGAGCTTCCTTTCGGATAGCCCAGGCCCCAGTAGGCTTCGACCCAGCTGGGCCCACTCCTCCGTGACAACTCCTTGAGGCGCGCGGGAACAGTGCGCGCCGTCGACGTCTTGGGCTCGGTCCGGACAGTTACCGGACGATCGGACAGATAGTTACCCATGGCTCACCGTCCGCGAGCCCGCGTCTACGGTGGCTGGAAATCGGGATCGGAATCCCGGCGGCGAAAGTATATACATGAGATTGTCTTCTGTACCTATCTATTTTGTGGTTATACCCACGGAAATATTAATGACTAAATTACGAGAACTACATTCCCAAAGGAATAGTATTGTATGATTTATTACGCAAGGCTAATTAATGAGTCCTCTCATTAGTATTCGACGCAAGCGCTGCAATCTATCGTGATATTCGTGATAAACTGCCACGGGTATTATCAGATACAATAGTACTTAGTACCTACGTGTAATTACAACAGGAAACGAGGTCACGTTTGTGTTCCCCAAATTCTGGCAAAATACTTCGCCTAACCGGGAATCATAGCTATATGGGGATTTTTTTTTTCAGGTTGGGAAAATCATCTAATGACATCCCCCGCTCTTGGGCGGAGCGTAAGATAGTGTTAGACTTTTACTGACTAAAAACCCACTCCTGTTCCTTTGATGCCTTTCGTACCGGGGGCTAAGCTACTTTTCGATGCCAGATTATTCAAAAAAGGTACTAAGCCCCTTTTTTATGGTAGCAAATCATCCAATGACTTCTTCTGCTCTTTCGTGTCAGACTTTTACTGACTAAAAAACACTCCTATTCCTTCTTTGCCTTTGTTCCAGGGCTCCGGTTTTTTTTTTATGGTAGGAAAATCATCCAATGACAACCCCCACTCTTAGGCGGAGCGGGAGATAGTGTCAGAGTTTTGTTTTTCGTGTCTACGTAGCTTTCTCTCGAAAATAACCCCAGTAGGCTTCGACCCAGCTTCTGACTTCTTCAGACTTCTGCTGTTGCTGACAACTCCTTGAAGCGCGCGGGAACAGTGCGCGCCGTCGACTATTTGGGCTTGGTCCGGACAGTTACCGGACGATCGGACAGTGAGCTTCACTTTCACTTGACCCATGTCCCCAGTAGGCTTGGACCCTGCTGGTCCCCTACGAACCTAGGTACTAAGGCCCTGGAACGTAAGGGACAAGAAACATAGATGTGTTTTACTCGATGGGGTTGTGTCGTTTAACTACCTAGTACCTATAGTCACCTTCCGGTTCCATCATCAGATCAGCTCCATGTCATAATAATTTGGCATAGTCATCTGATTTACACATGCATGCAAAATTTCAGCTCAACCAGTAATCGGGAAGTGGGTCTTTAATTTACAAGATTTGATTACAGACAAACATCGGGACAGGTGAAACTAAATAAAAGCTTGTAAAAACATAACTCATCCAGTTAATTTACAGGTTTTCCAGCACATGATCTATTTATACCTCCTCACAACACTTCACTAACTATAAGTGCTAAAACCCAGACATATTTTAAGTCTTATCTAATAAAGTTAGAACAAAATTCCTCACACTATGTTTACGAGCACTGATAGCCCAAAATTAGCTAATCGCTGCTAATATAGCTCTTAATCGCGGAAAACTATGGGATTAGCATTATTTACGACGTTTGAAATGGCGTCTGGTTGAAAACTTGTCTAGTGGGATATACGTTATATAAAGTTGGGGTTTCAGTGTAAGCGAGTTAGCTTGTAGAGGTTTACTTCATTTCTAATATCAGTTCGGGTTCCTCGAGATTTGCTAAAAGACCAACTCAAGTATTTACCTTGGGCTCTATAAGAGTAATACAACCGATCAACGATAACGATTGAAGAATAATCAGAAGATCATAATTTAATGCTTGTCGTATTCTTTTCTTTTGTATTATTTTTCCTAGTAATTTTCTCTCACTAGAAAGACGGAAGCAGTCATTTGACTGCAATTTGAATTTAAATTTTGAATAACTCAAAAACTATTTGACTTAATGTACTGAGACTTTGTGACTTTTATTAATATTACTAGTTAAATGAAACTATGTATGAAAATAACTCTCGTCTCTTTTGTTTATTGTTTAAAATCTTGATATACCGACAAAGACGGCGGCAGTCATTTGACGGTTGATATCGGATAAGTATTTATTTGTAATATGAGAAGGTAGAATACGAAATAATGTGCGCTTTGTCTATTGTTTGGCGTATGCAAGTCAAATGAGTCAATATAGTTACGACTGCCTATCAATTTTGTCAGAATTATTGTAAGTGATTCGTGAAAAATGTCTCGAAGCCTTCAAAATGAAGAAATACTTTCAATGTTGCAAAATATTTGTGAAGATGAATCGGATTGTGGCTCTGAAAGTGAAGAGCGCGGTAGTGAGGATGATAATCTACCATTTATCAGTTCGAGTTCCTCTACGGATGAAAGTGACCTGGAAGATCAGATACCTCTAGCATCTTTACGAACCGTTGACAGGTTGAGTTCTCGTGGCCGCAGCTATAGCCGTGCTCGTGGTCGAGGCCGTGGTAGGAGTCATTGTTTGGAAGATTCTGAGCTTCAAGGTCTTATCACTTATATCGACGGTACCTCATGGACACCTCAAATGGAATCTACTCAAAGTGGTCGCCGGGCACGACACAATATCATAACTGAGCAAGCAGGGCCTACCTCATATGCAAAAAGAAATTTCAAGGGACAATAATTGTTGCCACAGGTTACAGGTATTTTTCAATATTTTTGGACCTAGCAGGGATAAATTCCTTCATTTTGTATAAGAAAATGTCAGGCACCAACATAAAACGAGGGAATTTCATACCAAATTTAGCAAGTGAACTTAGCGGCAAAGTAGAAATTGAACCGAGACCCTCTGAAACCGAACTGTCGCCCGAAGAACCCACACCTTCTACTTCTCGATCTTCTCTTCAAAATCCGGAAAGTCGGAAAAGGCGAGAATGCTATATACAGAAGTGCAAAAATAAAACTAATAAAGTATGCGACTCTTGCAAAAAGCCACTTTGCGGCTCTTGTAACGTAAATAAAATGTAAAAATTGTAAGTAAATTAAATAAATAATTATATATTATACCCTGTTTTATTACTATAGTTACCAATTTTAGCACATAAATAAAAAAATATATTAAATAAATTGGGGCAGTCATTTGACCGGTCGCCGTCTTTGTAGGTAGATAGATTTTCCCGTCTTTCTAGTGTTAAATTAGTAATAAACTTGTGAGAGATACAGCAACTTTAAAGATGTTTATTTAATAGTTTAAAAAATGTAACAAAAATATAAACAACTGATGGTATTTGACGAGCACTCATCGCGCTGAGACCGCGCGCTATTTTTAATATAGCGTATCGAGCATATGAAAGACTACACAACATTTTAATAGCACTTTTCAATCTGAAATATTTTGGTCTATATGTCAATCAATATTCCTTATAGAATGTTCTTTGTCTTAGGCTTATCAGATGGCCTAGATTATAGGCAATCTATTGTTATGTTTTCGCGCAAGTGCTTGTTGTCTGAGAAACAAAAATGCAGTTCTCAATAAAAATATTAATTCATGAATCCCCAAGCGACACCCGGTGGCCGCGCATCTATTGTCTTACTATTGTGTCTCTAATTGACGGTATCTGAAGGGTTAAAAGAGAGAAAGTCATGGGTTACCATTTTTTTTTACTGACATTTTCCAACCTGGTTTTTATCTCATTTGCGGTGCTTTATTCATTTTATATTCACCTACTCCATCGTCGGCTATATTTTAACCAAAACACATTCCACCATCTTGTCTCCGCCCGGTATCACTGAAGCCCCACGCTTCCAGGCTGCTACGCTTCGAGGCTTAGCCTACCTCATAAGACTCTCAACTCCCGCCCGTTTTCTTTGTAGTGCAGCACAAAGGGGGACAATTTCTCTCAATACACTCCTTTTCCTCTCTTAATTTTTAATTGAGAGAAGTGTGCTGTTTTACTCAAGAAATGACATCATTTTAGTGATTTGTAAGTAACCTAAAGTAATTGAGTCTTCCGTTTTAACTTAGTTTTGTCACAAATAGTGACTGATGCTGTATTTTTTTAAAAGATATAAATCCCCCTGATGGTAAGCAGTGATGCAATAGTTGATGGTGAGGTGCACTAGATTATTAACAGCCTATTCACTCTTACCTTGAAGACACCTAATTGTGATCGGACGGAAAGACCGCAGCAGCCAAATTAATTAATTATTATTAATAAGCATAATCGACCTTGTAATTTTCCCATTGCTGGGACTCAGGCCTTCTCTCCGAGATAGGTAATGCCGTAATCGACCACGTGGGCCCAGTGCGGTTTGGTGTATGTCACATATCTTAGAACTTTTGGTACTAAAACATGCCGGTTTCCTTGCGATGTTTTCCTTCACCGTTTCGAGGGTAGTGGTGATCGTTTGCCTAGCTTTGAACCTTGATGTACAATACGTAAACCGTTACTAATGAGCCACCATTACTACCACCACTACCAGCACTACTATTAATGGATAAGTTTTCCTCTTTGAAGATCTTAGCAAATATTTTGGCGAACACCAGTTCAAAGGTGCTAATTTTCAAAGCAGTTCTTGTTACTCGTACTTAGTCTTTTCGTGTAAATAAATACGAACGTAGCAAAGACTCTTTGAGGTAAAACAGTTCTAAATAAACATCACTACAACTGCCTGTGGCAAACAGTTGCGCTGGTGTAGAAACTTAAGCACTTTATATTATATATATTACATAGCACTTTATATATATATATATTACATTATGCATGGCTGGACATATCCCGAGTTCTACATAAGAGCTCGGTTTCTACCATCTCATTCACAAAGTACCTTTTAATCTATAAAAGGTTCTTGAAACTCTTGCAACTGACACATCTTGCTGCTGTTGCTTTAGCTCTTAGATCGATACTCTGCGTGGTAACAACATATGTGACGACATTTATGACATCACATAGGAATTACATTCAAAATCTTGAAATAGAGTTCTCCACGCAATCAAAATATATATAACAACCCAAAATTAACTATCAGACAGTTGCTGGGATAAAAATCAATCTGGTTGGAAGATCCTCTCTTTTTAATGGAAGTTTACGGGACTTTACACCTTGTTCCACACTCTGCCAAACTGGTGATCTTCGACTATAAACATCGGCGCAGTCGTTACCAGTCGAGGGTCACTTCCTCCAGTTTTCGAGCAACGAGCGATGCAACCAGGTTTTAAGGAGTATTTAAACTCTAAATCCGATCCGAAAGACCAAACTATCGTGGTCGTCAATCTTCAGGAAGATAAATCAGGTAAGCAGGGGATAGCATAGTGCTAAAGCTTGTGCACAGACAGAGATGCACTCTCTGTTCCTTTACAGCAATCTAACAAGACTGGAGAGAGATCAGACGCAGAATCAGCGGCTTAACGTACTTTCTGGCAGTTGCTCCGGGCAGCTACAGAGTAAATCTTTGTGGAAGACCTAGTATAAGTTTTGACCTAACCAGAAAATCATACACTCAGCTCAGTAGTTGCGTCACGAGACCAATTAGGTAGTAAAGTTCTACATAGATTTTTAATTTAAGTACCGCTGGCGCCTAAACACAAACAGATATAAAGATACAAGCTAAACATGCCCAAGGTTGAACTGAAACTTTCTTCTGCAAGACATATGTTCTGGTGGTTTAAAAGCCCATAAAACATACGAGAATATTTGACGGCCCATAAACGTTACAGTTTAAGCTTGGCTTCTTGTAAACAAATATGGTGGACCACTTACGATTTGTTTGCAGACTTGACGTGTTTAGCCTGAACGCGTTAGGGTCAGCGCAGACAGAGAGAATTTGAATGCTCGAGCAATTTTTCGTACATTAATTCATAAAGAACCTCCTGGATACTTTCAGACCATATAATTCTTTCAATAAGCAAAACCTATGACCAAAACAGCTAGCTATTTTGATCCAGGACTAGAGTGAGCCATTAATTTGGAAAGGCTCCTAGAAGTTTCAGCGGCTGTTGCGGACAATTCTCAGGTACATCACTCTTCCAAATGGCCATGACATGGAAGTACATGGCCGCAAACTTGTGCAGGATCACCTCAAATCCCAACACCCGGATCCTCTCTAAAACTGTCTCAACACTACGTGTGGTCTCTTTGTGCCAAGACCAGCGCAGCATAACATTAACCTGAGTATCCTACTTGGTGGTGTCAGCGACTACACTGACGCCGCTAGGGAGGTCACCGTATGGTGTGGATTCGTAACTGGTATCCCACAAAGGTGCCTCCAGTACCATTCCGTGCTTTACACCGAACAAAATCTTTGACCAGTTCCATCTTTCAAGTTATACATGCGCTAAATGCACCAAAAATGCAAACAAAAAAGAAAACTTAAGTATTTGTTTTTAACGATTAATTAAAATTTTAACAATAAACAAGTTGTCATTTTCGTAATTTGCAATTTAAAAAATAAATCCAGCCAGGTCAATTTATATCAGTAATTAGTCATTTGGTTTTAAATACATATTTACTGGAATTTGGGAAGTACCGATATTGTTATCACTCCTGATAAATTGTCATCTGTGTTAATGAGTGATACGACCACAACTGACCTCTTCTTTTAAAACACGTCTTTTTTCTGAGAAATCTCTGTTTTTGTACTAATAATATTATTAGGTTGGGTTTAACGAATGACATTAATTTGGTCATCATTTGATAAATATTATTAGCCACCGATGTAAATATTTTGAACTCTTTTGGCTGGTAATAGCCGAGGGTTTTATTTACCAACAATGAAGAACCTTCATCAATTTTAAAATCGCTGCTGAAACGTGATGTTTGCTTGTCGGAACGGTTCTTCTGTTAACGATCGGAAAAGATCATTCCAGTCGTCTGTTCTGAAGACTCAACAAGCAGTAAATGCTGTTAGGTGTAGAATTCAACAAAATTGGGTGTGTGTTTGTGTGAGGAGTGGCGGGCGGTTGCTTCCTTCTGAGAAGCAGTAAGGAGGCGGCCGCACACGCGAGGCAATAGTCTTCGCGCCCGAGCCGCCGGGATTCTGATCCCGATTTCCGGCCACCGTAGGCACGGACTTGTGGTTGGCGAGCAATGGGTAGCCCGCCGTCCAACCGTTCGATAATTTGTCCGGACCGAGTCCAAATCTTTGTATAACACTTGTATACCAATGTACTATTTTAGTTTTCGAGGAACGTTCTCCGAGAACCCATCTAGGTTTTTATTGATCCAAACAACACTGAATCCGACCTAGAATGTAAAAACTTGGAAAATTAACTGAATAAATCTCTAATATTTTCAATTAATTCGTCTACTGTCCCAATTCTGAAGAAAATATACATCAATCAATTAATTAAGGAATAGAGTTCATAAATTAAATAAACGAAGACAGGGTTCAGACTAAACATTGGTATTGAAATCATGATTAATGAAGTTTCTGTCTCAAATAAACTTTGTTTTTGTATCTATTATAACCGTGACTTTGTTTTATTATCCGAAACAAAGGTCAAAATATTTAATATAAATGTAAAAAGAATAAAAATCATAAAGAAAGCTTAGTTTTTTAAATTATATTTGATTTCATTAGGATTTGTCTAATGATTTCTGTAGAAAGTTGGTAGCTGTCTGCGCAATACCAGCTTTCTGGATTGGTTGATGTTTAAGTGGTTTTGGTTTATTTGATGGTTACGGGTTGATTTTGGTTCGGTTTAAATGATACGACTTTAGTTTGGTTATGTTTTTATGGTTTAGACAACTAAATATATTTATAAGTAAGAAATTAAGCTGATTTAATCTAAATGATGGCTTGAATGGTTTTGGTATGGTTTGAGTTACGCGATCGACGACCGAATTCGTACTGACTTTAATAATTACGTATGTTAGTTTTATAAAAATGCACGAAAGCAAAAGTGCTTGCAAGTGCGCAAATTTTTACATGAGATCTGCGAAATACATATATATTATTACATTACCATGATCTTTTATGCTTAAATATGTCCACAGTTGGGCATAAGCTTTCCTGAAATGTCACCATAACGACTGCGCGTTACGCATCCATCAGATTCCTGCGACTCTTACTTGGTCATCGGTTCACCGTGTGGGACGCTGTGTTTTCTAGTAACGTCGCTCCAGAACCTTTCAGCTCCATTGACCATCTGTTTTGCGAGTAATACGCCTTTTTTACGGTGGGCAAAAATCATCTTATGACCACCCCCGCTTTTGGGTGGAGCGGAAGATAGTGTCAGACTCTTACTGACTAAAAACCCACCCCGTTCCTTCTAGCCTCTTCATACCGGGGCTCGAGTTTCCTTTCGGATAACCCTGGCCCCAGTAGGCTTCGACCCAGCTGGGTCGAAGTGGTTGCTGACAACTCCTAGAGGCGCGCGGGAACAGTGCGCGCCGTCGACGTCTTGGGCTCGGTCCGGACAGTTACCGGATGGTCGGACAGCTACCCATGGCTCGCCGTCCGCGAGCCCGCGTCTTCGGTGGCCGGAAATCGGAATCGGAATCCGCAATTCACTTCGCTTCATTCGCTTCATTTCCCACTGTTACTTAAGATTATCCATTCTTCTTCTTCTTTTTTATTCAGTAAAAATACAATAAATTATGTGACCGCATCAATTAAATGCCTGTCATAAACATAATCCATCATTACTAAAGTGTAATCAGTAGTCGTATTAATTAATGAGATAAATGATAATGGAAGTTAAATCTTTTAATTTAATGACTGTAAATAAAGTTGCAAATTATTTGTTATCGTCAGAGGTATGTGTCTTCTGTTCACGTCGGTGTTAATAAGAATTGCAATAAATGCATTTATTATATTTTAATACGCATTTACCACACTTTTATCTAAATAGTAAATATGCTAAATGTAAGCCTGTTAAGTCAGGAGTAAATGCTCACCTATTGCCATCAACGAAGGACAACCAAACTTTCACCTTCTTTGTTTTTTTTTTTTAGGGTTCCGTAGTCAACAGTTTCGCCATGTCTGTCTGTCTTTCTGTCCGTCCGTCCGCGGATAATCTCAGTGACCGTTAGCACTAGAAAGCTGAAATTTGGTACCGTCTGTCGGCATGATTGATATACATATTGTATATCAATCATGCCGACAAAGTGGTAAAATAAAAAATGGAAAAAAATGTTTTATTAGGGTACTCCCCCTACACGTAAAGTGGGAAGTGATTTTTTTTTTCATTTCAACCCTAACGTGTGATGTATTGTTCAATAGGTATTTAAAAATGAATAGGGGTTTACTAAAATAATTTTTTGATAATGTATATATTTTCCGAAATAATTTACTCCAAAAGTAAAAAGAAATATGTACTCTAACTTTTAACCCTCCAGATACCGTCAATTAGAGACACAATAGTAAGACAATAGATGCGCGGCCACCGGGTGTCGCTTGGGGATTCATGAATTAAACCATAAGTTTAGGAAATAAGAAAAAACTACACTTATAATAAAGATATAAAGTTTGTTTTTTTGTTTGTTCACCGATAGAAAGCTGCTTTATACCTGAGTGACATAAGTTATATTGTATGTATGCGCCCGGGCGCAGCCGCGTACAAAAGCTAGTATACTATATTTATAATACATCCACATGGAAGCCACCTCCATCTTTAACCAGTTCTTCAAATAAATAAACACCCCTTTAATGTAGCAAACTGATTGTTAGTCTACGACAACCTGTCAACGTAGTGGAAATTTTTGTAATAGCGATGGCGTTCGCAGCCTGAAGGCAAATATCTCGGCAAATATACTCGAGTCAATATGTCCATGTCATATTACAGTCTATTATTGACTGAAGATTTCGCCAGGGGACAAATGTTATGTAGGTTGAAAAGTATGGGTTTTTGTCTTTATTTAATAAAAACATTTTTTCTTTACTTTTTTTTTAACATTCTATATTTGCTTGTTTCAAAGAAGACTTCTTTGACCTCTGTTAAGAATATAATGTTCGAGTATTTGTATGTAATACCTATGTTAACTTGTTATTGGGCTCTTTTTGATGATACTAGATATTCTCAAAGTCCTAATTAATATCTTTTTTCTACATTAAAATATTCATTATACAATTATTAACCCTTCAGATATCGTCAATTAGAAACACAATAGTAAGACAATAGATGCGCGGCCACCGGTGGTCGCTTGGGGATTCATGAATTAATTTATTATATATTAAGTAGGTAAGAGTAGTATATAATCTGTCTAAAAAGTCAAACGACTTTGGAATTTTTGAGGTAAATCGAAAATCTATTGTTGGCAACGCGAGTTTTAGTTGTCATTCACTTGTTTCTTGAGATCTAGATAGTTCTACAAAAGATCTTGATCCTTATATAGTAAGTGATGATGAATCAATAAGCGGAGTAGAATATTTAGAATTAGATTTCTCTTATGTTTTCAAATTATTTTATACTTACTTTTGACACTATTACCTATATCTTTGCAAATGTAGCCTATTTTTGTAATAAATATATTATTAAACTGAAATAAGTGTACCTATTCTAAACAAAAGTTCTTTTGTATTTTTTGTTGTTAAAAAGTCCACTAATCATTTTAAATAATAAAAAAGTACTTATATTCGATACTTTATATAAGGTTCTATTAGTAAACAATGATCAAGATCTCATAATCAACCTTGATTATTGAACCAGTGTTTATTACATCAGATTTGATTTTACCGTAATAATTACCCAAGTCGTTTGACTTTTTAGACAGACTTTAGCTGTATTTATTTAATACAAAATGTGAAGGCAGTTTTACATTAGGTATTAAATAAATAAATATTCTTTGATATTCTACTTATATCCTTTAAATTCTTAATTAATATTTTTTTGCGGGAGTGAAGGACTACGTTTACTGATAGTTTATTGTCTATTATGAATTCACGCACAATAACCACAGATAATTACTCTAATCTAAATCCTCCGCTTTCTACACAGTTATCAGTGCACATAATCTCCGGTATAAAACGCTAACTACAGATTGCTCCATCATAAAATAATAAAATGGTATAACATGGCGACCTCCCTTTGTGAACGGCGCAATATTTGCACTCTCGATGAACCACTTGTTGATACTGCTCGCGATAAAGTGGAGCCCATCAGTCATGTCAACACGACATAGTTCCGAGGGTTTTGGATAGATGGCGTGGTTTTCAATTAAATTTTTAAGAATTTAAGGACATTGATTGGGCAAAGTACATTTATTTTATTTCGTGCTGCATAATTTTCTGTATCGCACTAACAAATCGAATTGGGGTTTAATAGTTTTTTTTTTGCATGAAGAAATGTATTAAGAATCGAGTAGAAAAAAGAAAAAGTATTGAAACACCGTGTGATAGAAAGAAACAAATAATTATGATGTCGTATCGCGCTGGAACGAAAAAAGGGAAAAACGAAAAAGGGACAAATGTCCCTTGGTTGCGTTTGAGCGGCTAAATCTAAAGTTCCTCATAAAAATATCTGTTTGACCGACTATGATGCACAAAGCCATCCTTTTGCGTTAACGCACCGTCACTGTCACTAGTCGTTGTTAAGTGTTTCATTTGACCCATGTTTCTATGGACCCGACTCCCTAAAAAAATGTTTTAATTGCCAGCACCTTAATACGTATATGAATGAATTATGATACATTTTGGCAGAAGTAAATTTCTGCGACTGAAAAAACTTTTCTGCTTTTGTCGCTTAAAAATTACGTTTTTAGAATTCATGTGAATTTTCACAACATGCAGCAAGCAGCATATCTTTAGTTAGATAGATATCTAACTAAAGATACCGTAGACGCGGGCTTGCCGTCCGCGAGCCGGCGAGGGCGCCGTTGCCTGATGCGGTCGGCCTCCTCCTTTGCTAGCATTACTGCTTCGCAGAAGGAGGCGACCGCCTGCCATTCCTGCTCGTCCCGGACCATGGCCTCGACCAAAGCCCGGTGCGAGAGGTCTCCACCGCTGATAGCCCCCACGAGGGCACGGCGATGCTCCGCCTAGGCAGGGCACACCTCGACTGTGTGCTCCACCGTGTCCTCCGTTCGTTCCGGCGTTCCACACAGTGGCGACACCCGGGCGTCTCTTCCGCTTTATCTGATACAGGTACCTCCCGAACGTGCCACGTCTGGTGAGGACCTGCGTCATACGGAAGGTAAGGACGCCGTGAGGTCTTTTCAGCCACGCCTCAAAGAGGGGACTTACCGCCATAATCGTGGCGTGCCCACCTTCCAACCTACTTCAGGTTGGATAGTGGCTTTGTACTTTTATTCTTGTTTACTTTGTATATAATCATTGTGCTGTGTCTGTAACAAGTAAAAGTATTTTTATTCTTATTTTATTCTATTATTTTCTACATATCTCTTTAAAACACAAAAGCATACAGGCAAAGCTAAGTTTCTGAGCTATTTGCTTGAAGTCACTCGAAGTACAGGCGACGAGTTTTGCGTTGATTACTTTACGAGAATACCTACTCTCTCATCGTTTAGAACTCGTCTAACTTTAATACTTTGATGTGGTAATAAAACTAGCTATGAAGATGCTGAACTTCACCGTATTAGAAATAAAGCCAGTCCATTTGGAGCTTTAGCTTTCTTGATTCAAGGTTTAAATTCCTTATTTGGATTGAGCTGCAACTTCTTGAACGCACCGTGGTTTCTTGCGTAAGTTTATAGTGTTCATAAAATGATACAGTACATCAAATAGGTACTTAGAATTAAAGAAAAAACATTTTTTTTAGGAGAAATGACGCAATCTTAAGACTAAATACATTCTATATGGAAAATGTATGCGTCATATCCGCACAAAATGGCGGAACCACAAAATAAATAGGTACAAAAGTCATTTTACATACAAAGCGCGCTCGAACAACGCACACATAGACAACGCTCACGGACACGATATCTCGGAACGCCTCGGCCTGCTCGTCGAACAGTTTCGGCTCAAACGCTCCTTATTGTGCGTCCACCGAGCGTAGGTATAAAAAGTGAAGTAGGTACATACATGAGATTGTCTTCTGTACCCATCTATGTTGTGACGGAACGCTCAACAAAAGCTGTGGTCACAAGCATAATGTCGCCGAGTCCACAGCGCGTCCGATCATAATCCGATCGAAGCAATTCCTGAAAACTTGCTATCATTTACTGAAGTGTTCCATAGTCTATCTTCATAATTCCATTTTTCATTTCAATTTTTTTTTCTTTTTTTTGTTCTGTTTTTTTTACTTACTGGCTATGGACTCCTGTCTGATAATAAATGTTTTTTTTTAATCTACGCTAATATTAAATTAAATAACCTGTGGGCAAAACTCTTTAAAATTTTTAGTTCATTATTTATTTAAATTATCAAAACGCAAACATATCGGTTACCAAGATACAAAAAATCTGACAACTGAGAACCACCTTCTCTTCAGAAAAACGGTTAAAAACTTCTATGCTTCGGACCATATTTTGAGAATTTTACCTACCGTGTGAGTTATTTTCTAGTCTGTCTTTGTTCAAGATCCTTTATCTCAAGAACGCGTTGAGGTATCGAGTTGAAATTAAAACCATATTCTTAGGTCTGTAGTCTCTTCAAGCTGTGAAAAAATCAAACTTCTAAGTTAACACAAAAAAAAAAACGTATATTTTGATCCTCTCAAAGATCGAAATTAATGGGGTACTTTCCGTTGGCCCAGAATCCTGAAATTTGGCACAAAGAAAGGTCTTATAGCACAAGTATAGGAATAAATCTGAAAACACCTTTTTTTGTTTTGTTGTCACCTACGTTACAAAAAATAAATTGCAATTCGGAAAAATCTTCGAGACTATTCGGAAATTTTAGTATGCACGGAACCCTCAGTGCGCCGCATCTATTGTCTTACTATTGTGTCTCTAACTGACGGTATCTGAAGGGTTAAGTGGGAAATTAATCCTATGATTTCTCTCGTTATATGGCGAAGCAAAGAGCGAGTCAGACTTTTATTGACTTATAAAACTCACTCTTATGTTCCTTTTTTGCCTTGCAGTCCAGGACCCCAGGCTTTTCTTTCGAACTCATGGGCCCAGCAAGCATCACACGGTTGAACCTTCTGGCTGAAGTTACTAATCTAGATGCTAGAAAGTTCTCTAGATGCCAAAAGGGACTCTAAACATTCTTAATAAAAATAAAAACATAAAGTTAACTTACCTGGTCAAAACGACCAAGCCTTTGGTCACGCGTCTCTAGTCATCCAATTTACGAAATGTAACATGTTTACAGCGGTTTTTATAGGTACAAAACTGAGTGAAATTGGGTCTCTAAGTACAGCGAGCCTTGAGCAACAGAAAAAAATCGTATTTCGAGAGTTATTTTTTTTGTTCACATGTTTGTATATTTCACACGATATTCGTAAGTACCATCATGGTCAATCTTGCCTGATCACTTACACGTTTGAATCCTGTTGCGCGGCGCCAAACCAGACCCGTTGAAGTTTTCTTTTCGAGTGCAAGCAAATTAATATGAACTTAGCGGTGGTCAGGCGGAAGTGTCTTTGATGGTACGTAATTAGCTGATGAACTGTTGATGGTCAACCGGACATTATGGTGGCTATGTCCAAGTTACAAAGAACGTCTTTTGAACTGAAATGATGATGATGAAACTAACATCTATGAAATATCATCATTGTTGGTTTGAGCCATAATACACTACAGCATCTGTTATATAGTCTATCTAAAAAGTCAACTGACTTGCGAAATTAGATTAATATTTCACCATTTACAAAAATACATTCAATACATTTTATAAGATTCTTCAATTAGTAAACAATGATCAAGATCTCTTAATCATCCTGGATTATTGAACCAGCGTTGACTACCTCAGATTTCATTTTACTCTAAATTACCCAATTCGTTTGTTTTTTTAGACAGAATCTAGTACAAATATGTTTAGCCTAAAAAGAACGTGACCTAAGAAATTAAATTAAATTGATTATTTTCTGAGATGAATAGAGAATCATTTTGTGTAGAGACTTACCGTTTCCAATTTTAGGTAAAACTAATTTTCTAATTTGTTATTGGTGTGATTTCATGATTTGAAACGAAAGACGTTCACTACTGGAGACAGGATGCCTTCAAGTATCGCTATATCTACCGACCCCTCTCATCATCGTCATCTTGTGGGCGCTCTTTCAATGCTGCGTCTTCCGGTATGCCGTTGCCATTTAAGAACTTTTTAGCCCCATCAACTATCTGTTCTGTTGAGTCACATAAGTTCGGCATTACTTCAGATTCTGTCAGTAACCATGATTCTCTTACGGATATCATCATTTTTGCTTCGAAATGTTTGAAAAGTTTTGTTACCATTTTGGTGTACAATTTCTATTCTATCACGCGAAATTTTTCGAGCATAATCCTTGACATTTGTTTAGTGTATAAAACAACCTCTCACTCAATGTTTTAGTAGTATGCATAACAACAGACGGATTTTAAACTAAAGCATTCAGTACCTCAGACTTCAGTAGACCCTCAAATGGCTAAACATTGCCCTTTTTACAGTCCTGTTTTTCCCTAAATTCTTACAAGTTCTAACAATTTTTCTATACCACCAGCACTTTAAAAGCGTAGTAAAATAAATACCCCATGGCCCCTGTAATCGGTTAGTGACGTAAAGCAAACGAATCCTTCGGAAGCACCCGTGCATAATACACGGCGATGACAACGTGTTAAAAACGAATGTAAATATACGGTGACCATTCGTTTTTGTATACCGAGGCAGTTTTCCATATTTTACTGGCCGTTGTTGGCTTTTTTTAGTTGAGAAATCATCTCTCATCTACCACCCTTAGACGGACCGAATCTCATCTTTCGCATGATGCAGGTCCTCATTGGATAATGGACATGGTAAGTTTGCACCTGGTTCGTGCACCTGATTCATGCGGAAGAAACGCTCGCGTGCCACCATTGTGTGGACGGCCCGGAGCATACCATGGAGACACGGGTGGAGCACCGCCGTGTCCTCGTGGGAGCGATTGGCAGCAACTACCTCTCGCACCGGAAACTGGTACAGACTATGGTCCTGCCATTCCACCTGATATTAAAAGTCATCATCATCATCATTTCGGCCGACAGACGTCCACTGCTGGACATTGGCCTCCCCCAAGTGTCGCCACAATGATCGATCCTGTGTGTCTCGCATCCATCGATCACCCAGAGGACAATGGAAAGGGCTATGCTCGGAGTTTCCTTGCGGGATCGAATCAGAAATGAAGATATCCGCAGGAGAACCAAGGTTGCCGACAGACATATTGCACACTGCTCGCAGAACAGATGGCCGTTGGGGCCGAAAAGTTCTGGAGTGGCGACCACGTACTGGAAGACGCAGCACCGGAAGGCCACCTACAAGATGTACCGATGACCTCGTGAAGGTTGCGGGAATCCGATATTAAAAGTACATTAATTAAAATTACTTTATATAACAAGAGAGTAAACCAGTATATTCCACAAATCGTCACCACCATAGCTACCCTGACACACAGAAATAAAATGAAATCATATTGAAGATACGCAGATGCGTCATTAATGTGTTTGACATCACGCGTGACAACAGCAATTTATTAATAGTAAAACAGTTATTGAAAAAAAAAAAAAACAATTATGGGGTTCTTTTAGGCTTCCTTGCCAAAATGATAAAAAGGAACCCTTACAGCGCTGTCGTCGTTATTAAATAGGGCAACACTTGGGCACGCGACGATTATGGCGGTAAGTCCCCTATTTGAGACGTGGCTGGAAAGACTTCACGGCGTCCTTACCTTCCGCATGACACAGGTCCTCATCGGACATGCCACGTTCGGGAGGTTCCTGTACCGGATTAAAGAGGAAGAGATGCCCAGGTGTCGCCACTGTGCGGAACGCCCGGAGGACACGGTGGAGCACACAGTTGAGGTGTGCCCTGCCTGGGCGCAGCATCACCTTGCCCTCGTGGGGGCGATCGGCGGCGGAGACCTCTCACGCCGGGCCTTGGTTCAGGCCATGGTCAATATCTCCCGTTTCGACCAAGAGCAGGGGTTGTTATTGGATTATTTTTGCTTACCATAAAAAAAAATATCTATAGCTATGCTATTCATAGCATAGTCAGCCTTATCATGTTTATTGTAACAGCCTTATTATGTTCATCTTCAAAGAAACAAGATATACTGAATAGCTGGTTTTATTCTATTTGTTAGGAATATAAGACAAGTTTTGATGTTTGTGAAATACATAAAATATATAATCAGCCTTTTTAATGTTCTCAGTTCTCACTGTTGGGACTCAGGCTTCCTGTCTAGGAGAGGAAATGGGCCCCAATCCACCACGTGGGCCCAGTGCGGGTTGGTGAATGTCACATGTCTTCTAAATTTTGGTTCTAGGACATGCCGGTTTTCTTACAATGTTTTCTTTCCCCATTTTGAGAGCAGAATGTAGCTGTGATCTCCTGTATGTTCTTTACTTTTTATACCTACGCTCAGTAGACGCACAATAATGAGCGTTTGAGCGGGAACTGTTCGACGAGTGGGCCGAGACGCGCCGAGATATCGTGTCCGTGAGCGGTGTTTGTGGGTGCTTTGCTCGAGCGCGCTTTGTATGTAGATTGCCTTCTATACCTATATATTTTGTGCCGTAGCCGAATACTGAGCCAGAAAGTTAGAAAATTTGTTATTTTTGACACGCGAACAACACGCTAAGAAAACGAATCTCTTCAAAGAATAGAGGCATGACGTTAAATTAGGTTATGTTAAATTAAATTAAACCAAACACGCATACTCTTGCTTTTATTTACCTCAATTATCATCTTCCTCATTTCCCTGAAATAATACGGGAACCAGATACGTTAAAAGTACTTTATGTTTTTAAGGGGCTGGAAGAATAATTTTGTTATATTTTCCGTCAAATTATAAACGACGAAATGTATTTAAAGATATTTCACAGAGAGTTGTAATTTTTTTTCAATAAAAATAAGTTTTTTTTTTATAATGTATAGGCTCACGTTTGATGAAACTTATTATGAATTTTAATTATTATGAATGTTTTAATAAATCACAGTCTATAGTAAAGTTGCAAATAATGTACTTTCTGGTTTTGTGACAGTGTTAGTGCCTGTTTCACTACATGGTCTTTGGGGTGTCTTTGATATTGTTAGGATTTCCCAAAACCCTACACTAGACCAACATACCAGTAGTTTAAACGTGAAAGCAAAAGACACCGACGGCGCGCACTGTTCCCCTGCGCCTCAAGGAGTTGTCAGCAGTCGAGGCCAGGGTTTTCCGAAAAGAAGCTCGAGCCCTGGTATGAAGAGGCTAGAAGGAACGTGGTGGGTTTTTAGACAGTAAGAGTCTGACACTATCTCCCGCTCCATCTAAGAGCGGGTGTTGTCATAGGATGATTTTTGCCCACAGACAGAGTAACATTCACATTTAAAACATTAATATATTGACGAGCTGTCATCATACATAACAGGTTCATGATAACAGGAGGGAAGATTTTCAACTAGGTCAGTAAACCAATCGATTCACTCGAACAAAAATATTATTGTAATCGACTGAATCGAATTTAATGTGGTAAGCTCAACCACACGCCTTCATAGACAAAACGCTCCCTTATTGTTACAACACTGAGGTGCTGGGAATCTCAAGTTGTGACTGTAACATGCGGTTAAGTGTACAATCGATTTGCAAGTCACGAGACACAGAACGTGATTTGGAATAATTTTCTCAGTTCGATGCCCTTTCCTAGTTGTACGAGTAAGTAGACTGTATTTCTATTTTATTATGAAGGCGATTAAATTTGCATAATAAGGAGTTTTCGAAATTGTTGTGTTGTGACAACCCCCGCTCTTGGGTGGAGCGAGAGATAGTGTCAGACTCTTACTGACTAAAAACCCATCCCGTTCCTTCTAGCCTCTTCATACCGGGTCTCGAGTTTCCTTTCGGATAACCCTGGCCCCAGTAGGCTTCGACCCAGATGGGCCCCTCCTGTTGCTAACAACTCCTTGAGGCGCGCGGGAACAGAGCGCGCCGTCTACGTCTTGGGCTCGGTAAATTGGGATTGTTCGAAAGATTTACTGTGGAATGCCTTTCAGATAGTTAGCAAAGGGTAGCTTGCCATCCGGCCGTCCAGTAACGACCAAATATGCGTTGTCGACGGCGCAGTATGCCACGAGCACCTTAAAGAGATGTCAGCAAAACCGTAATGGCTCTACAGGGCCGGTCACGAGGAATTTTTGAAAGAATAACCATAGTCCTAGCATGGCAACTAAAAGAACACAGGTGGGTTTTATTTGGTAAAACTCTGACAGACATTATCTCTAGCTCCAATCAGAGCGGGAGAAGTTATTTGATTAATTCTTAACTCTAAAAAAGTGGAGGGTAAATGTTAACAAGTCTACATTTTCTTTTAATTCCTCCAATGACATCCCCACTCTGACTAAACTAAACTTTTACTCACTAAAAACCCATTCTTCTTTGCCATTGTTTCAGGGCCCCGGAGATCTCTTTCGCATCACCCGTGGCCCCGGTAGGCTTCGACCCTGCTGGGCCCCTACGATTGCTGACAACTCCTTGAGGCACGCGTGGAACACTACGCGCTGTTGATGACTCGAGATCGGTCCGGATGGTTACCGAACAATCGGACAGCGAGCTACCCATTGCTCGCCGTCCGCAAGCCCGCGCCTACGGTGGCCGGATGAAGGCGACCGCCTGAACAAGTCTACCCTGAGAAAATACAAACAAATGAAAATATTTAATTCATTTGAATTGAGTCATACCAATCAGTTTGATTTCTAGAGTATGCCTAGAATAAAACAAAACATAATCTACATTTGCAACTCTGCACAAAATTGAATTTCACGTACGATTTTCAGAAAACGTGAAAGTAATCTCTTCAAACATACCGTTAACTAGATTTCAAACTCTGATTTGAACTTTTTCCTAAAGTTAAAGCTCTTTTTATAAGCACATTTAGTTCCATAGCTTTATATTTAAGTAACCATTACCTACAACTGCGCTTTTAAGTACTTCAGAAGTCGATTTTCAGAATCACTTGAGTAAAAACCTGCACTCGGTTTTAGTACTTTGTTAAACTGCAAATTTCAAAGTTCGGCAAATATTAATATAATTTATCATCATCTTCAGCATTTCAGCCGACATATTGGACATAGGCGTCCCCCAAGTGTCGCCACAATGATCAATCCTGAGCGTCCCGTATCCATCGGATTTCCGCAACCTTCACCAGGACATTGGTCCACATGGTAGGAGGCCTTCCGACGCTGTGTCATCCAGTGCGCTGTGTCATCCAGTACGCAGTCACCACTCCAGAACGTCTCGGCCCCAACGGCCATCTGTTCTGCGAGCTATCGTGCTGCTCGCAGAACAAATATGATTTGTGCTTACCATAGTTTAAGTAACCTTTGTATCTTACACATCATTACATTTTTAAGTTTTCGTCACTAAAAAGGAAAAAAAATAAACTCTTATAGGATCACTTTGTTGTCCGTCTGTCTGTTGGTTTGTCTGTCAAGATTCTTTATCTCGAGAACGCGTAGGATTTTTGCTGAACTGGACCTATTTGGCGCCGCCGTGAGACACACATTGTAAGTTGTCGCTTTCTTCTTATATAATTAGTGTCTACACGTTGTTACTACATTGTGTGTATCTTCGAGTATATATGTCAAATAAAATAGTTTTCTTTCTTTCGGTATCTTGAAGCTGTAAAAATCAAACTTCTAAACTAGCGAAAAAATACTCCCGTTGGTTCAGAATCCTAAAATATGGCATAAAACTGGAGATTCCGCGCACTGTGATTGACCCGTTCACCGTCTGCATCTCATCCTTCAGCTCCACATAACGCACCCTATCCCTAATACCTTGATCACATGTTTTAAAAGAGTAACCATGGAGTTTCTTGCCGGTTCTTCTCCATAGGAAACGACCAATTTCGAACCGTGCACTAGCTTCTGACGTTTTATAAGTGCCCTTGTAGGCCTATATGAAATAAAATATTTTGACTTTGACTTTGACACGTACCGAGTAAAAGGGCGAGACAGTGATGTAGGCGAGTTGTAGAGATAAGCGCTCGGTCGAGCACTCGGCGCTGTGTTTACATGTACCGAGTACTCGGTCCATTTACTTGGTACGTGTGATCAAGGATTCATTTTAGGGTACAATACCCTAAAAACAAAAGTCTGCAAAGTCTTAAAAGCTTTTCAAAATACAAATGTACATAAAACAAATGAATCAAACAGATATATCATGTATCTTTATGATTAAATGATTCTGCTCTTAGTTTCAACTTAAATCCACATACTTTATCAACGTCTTGAAAAAAGAAGGGTTATGTATACGTTTAGACATCTTTAAAGAAACTAGACATACTTAATAGATGGTTTTATTCTATTTGTTAGGAATATTAGACAAATTTTGATGTTTGTGAGATATAACGCTTAGTTATAATGATAAGCAAATCCAAGGAAAAACACTTTAATCGGGTAGAAATGTAGGTAATTCAAATCAGCTATTTCAATAATATTCTTATCTTATTTAAACATGAACTACACGAGAGCTAATACTATTGTAAAAAGATTAACCAGTCCACATGTTTTAATTGTCGCTAAGACTGCATTGTTCAATGCACGTGCCTGGACGTGAGTAGCAACCCTAGTGGCTTTACGGCTCGTTCATGACCCTGCTGCTGTGAGGATATGTTCGGCACGGGTTCATTTTTTTATTTTTATTATTGATAGATTTGCGCTTGACTGCTATCTCACCTGATGGAAAGCGACGATGCGGTCGGAATACATATCAGTTTTATTTAATGAGAGGTAAATAAATTAAAGATACAAATATTTTATATATCTACCTTTTAGTGTTCCACTGTTAGGGAAAGGTCTTCCTCTGTTCTTTCCTGGCCCTGGGTCATACTTTGCCAATCCTAAGATTCTAAGCCCGTCTTCCAAATTATTCAGGGTTTCAATTTTTTATAGGCCATTTGGGCAGCCTTTTCAGTTACGTCAACGATTTTCTGTGTTTTGGAGCGGAGTATTTCAGAAACGATTCAATTGTTTGACACCAAGCATCTGGGCACTCCATAGCACGATGGGAAACTTTTGGATGTTAGCTTAGCTTAGTCGGGCTTATAATGTTCCCACTGTTGGAACTCAGGCCTCCTTTCAAGGAGAGGGAATGAGCCGTAATCCACCACGCGGGCCCAGTGCGGGGTGGTGGATGTCACATGTTTTGAGAGCAGTGGTGATGAAATAAATTACAAAAAGTAATGCGCCTGGCTGGGATTGAACCCGCGACCAACTCGTAAGTCTGGGCCATTACCACTCGGCCACCACTGCTCTTTGGATGTTGCTTGCTTTTGAATGTTAGTCAAAGATAAAGTCTGTGCACCATTTCGAAATAGGGAAAAATGATAAATAATAATGAAAGTAGTGATAATAATAAGTTTCTGAAGGAATAAGAGAAGTACAGTTAATAACTCTTAGGCTCTTAGCTTGAGTATTCGTATAATATTGCGTAGTTCAGTCACGTTTTTGTACGGGGCAACAGAGATTTCACGGAACTTTAGGAATAGCGGCATTATGCGTGCTTCCCGCTTGAAGCCTCACAAGTGAACTTTGAGAATTATGTTGGTAGGAATTTATTATTTTGCAAAAAGACCAGATTAGTAATTTTTGTATTTGTAAGTTATGTTCCAAGAATCAAAAGTGAAGATATTCGCAGGAGAATCAAGGTTGCCGACACAGCACGAAGAATGGCCAAACTTAAGTGGCAATGGGCAGGAAACATTGCTCGCGAAACAGATGGCCGTTGTGGCTGAAAGGTTCTGGAGTGGGGACCGCGAAAGACGCAGCGATGGAAGGCCTCCTACAAGGTGTACCGATGACCTGGTGAAGATTGCGGAAAGGCGATGGATACGAGACGCACAGGATCGTTCATTGTGGTGACACTTGGGCGAGGCCTATGTCCAACAGTGAACGTATATCGGCTGAAATGATGATGATGTTCCAAGATTTAGCGTGGTTGGTTTAGAGTTTTATCGGAACGAATGTTTGGGTTTCTCATCAGTCTAAATTCTTTTGAAGTGAAAGATACATAAATTCACTCTATCTATACCTTATTGGTTTTGCATCATGTTACTTTTTTTTCTATCATCCAATGACAACCCCTGCTCTTGGATGGAGCGGGAGATAGTGTTAGACTCTTACTGACTAAAATCCCACCCCGCTTCTTCTAGCCTCTTCGTACCGAGGCTTGAGCTTCTTTTCAGGTAACCCTGGCCCCAGTAGGCTTCGACCCAGCTGGACCCCTGTTGCTGACAACTCCTCGAGGCGCGCGGGAACAGTGCGCGTCGTCGACGTCTTGGGGTCGGTCTGGACAGTTACTGAACGGTCGGACAGCGAGCTACTCATGGCTCGCCGTCCACGAGCCCGCGTCTACGGTGGCCGGAAGTCGGGATCGGAATCCCGGCGGCGGCGACGAGAGCGCCGTTGCCTGATGCGGTCGGCCTCCTTCTTTGTTAGTATTACTGCTTCGCGGAAGGTGGCGACCGCCTGCCACTCCTCCTGTAAATACATGAGATTATCTTCTGTACCTATCTATTTTGTGCTTTTGTTTTTACCGCTCGCCACCTCGCGGTTAGCTACCGCTTACAACGGCAAGGTCGTGAACGGGCTTTGTGCTTAAAATCTGTAAAAAGGTGTTCTTTTATGTACTCACCTTCAAAACATTTCTTTGGCAATTTACTTCATTGAAATACACGTGATTTATCGATGATTATCATAAGACTTCACTAAGGCCGACCATTGACTTCGGAAGCCTTCAACAAAACTTCTTTGTTGAGAAACACAAATGGTGGTATTTTCCTTTTATTTATATGTTTACGTTTGTTTTTACTAGCGTCAGACGGTGGTTTCACTCGTCTGAAAGTAGAAAATTATCATAAGGAAACATGTTCCTACTTAATTGGCAATGGGCAGGGCATATAGCTTGCAGAACAGATGGCCGTTGGGGCCGAAAGGTTCTGCAAAGGCAACCACCGGAAGACCTCCGTTTGACAGCCTCTTAGTAAGGGTTGCGGGAATCCGATGGATGCGAGACACGCAGCACCGTTCATTGTGGCCATACTAGTGGAGGCCTACATCCAAAAGTGGACGTCTTTCAGCTGAAATGATGATGATGGTGAACATATTTCTGAAATAAAAAGTATCCTATGGTGCTATTCTCGGTAACATTTTTCTTGTTGCCCATAAATGTTTTTAACTTTTAGGTATGCAGACGACAACACTGTTTCCGAGAGTTACATGCCCAACACACGAGCTAGTGGGTCACAGATCGAGTCTTCCCGAGAGTTTATAGTTGAGCATTTTATCCTTGAAGGCGTCTTATGTGGTCAGTTTCAAGGAACTAATTCCATCCTGCTCCAACTTTAAACATGCTCACAAACGATTATCTTGATCTTTTTGGTCTCGTTAACGTCCACTCTCAAACAATTTACTTGAATCCATTTAGGTATGTGAGCTTTTTTTCACAATGTTGACGCTTACTAGCCAATTACAAGCATGCGCCTCTTATGGTAATTGAATGGATGTTTTATTTATTTAAATAGTTTATGAATAAATAAACATAAAGCTTTGTTTTATGTAACATTTGTGACTTCAATAGTGTTTATCGCTATACATAGACATACACACACTATACACATGAGTAAAATTAATATAATGTTAATGATTGGAGGAGGAAGCTGTTGTGTTGTTTGCTGGGAGAAAACTCATTGTTGAGTTAAGCTCGCTTTTGTACATGAATTATCCACATATGAATGTATTATGATTAAGTTTATGTGTATACAATAAAGAATTAAGGAAGAAAAAATATAATATTGCTTTCTTGTATAGGAAATGCAAGAAACATAAAAAAAAAACACTTTTCAGATTGCACTAACTTACCTATTTCTTATGCTTATAAGCATGTTGTCCCACAGCAGGCCAAAGGCCTCATTTCCATTCTTCCACTCTTCTTTATCTTTAGCTACTTCTGCCCATTCTTTTACGCAAAAGTCCAGCTCGTTACGCTACCTTCTTTTGGGCCTATCGTGTCGCCGGCTGTTCGAGATCCAGTCAATAGTAGCTTTCGCCCGATTTTGTTGTGACACGCAGCAGATATGGCCTTCTTAGTTCCAATTTAGTTTGGCAGCTGACATGCTCACGTCTGCGATTAGTGTTTTGAAACAAAGTGCAAGTACTGTTCCATATAAAAAAAAATACACAGTAAAATCCGAAAATTTCCAAGTCATTTGTCAAGTATTTTCAGGCGGGCGTCTGAAAATACTTGACGGAAATTTTCCGGATGGGGCCATCCGGTGCCAATCCCGCTTATCTTACCAACACTTTACACATCCTTCCCAAAGATTAGTGAAGTAAACAGCAAAAAAAAAAATATTACATCAGAAGCGAACCCTTATCATCGCTGCACGGGTGCCAAATAACGCCACAAAAGTGACGGTTTTATCTTCTTAATTGCGCGTGTCGTGGCTTTACTAGCCTCCTTAATAAGGCTCACTTTACGGCAAAGGATCACTCGCATAATGCCTTAGGTATGGCCCACCCATGGTCCGTATATGACCTACTTGATTGCGTATAAACTACACATCTGTGGTAATTGCGTATTACAGTTTACGGGCCTCTATTATGAATTATTATATTAATAGTGTGATAATATTGTGGTTTTGGACGTATTTAATTTAATGTTTTGGGTATTAAAATAATAATTCAGAGGAAGCTTATCTGTCAGGGTAGACTGGGGCTTTGTTGTGGGTTTCCACATATTTTACATACAAGCTTAAGCGTATCGGTTGAATTATTCCTATGCCGTAGGCGTTTTCCGTCTAATACAACATTCTACATAGTTGTGGTGGGGCTGTAAGAATGACTAGTAACGGTAGAACAAAGCTCAAAGATGTTGGTACAGATTCCTGAGATGTGGCCTTCAAGAAGTCAAACCTTGGGTACGTTTTTTTTAATCACACTTCGCATTTTGTGAGTGAATGTGTGAGAATGTTTGTTACTTCTTCACTCGTCGAGTCGAAGCTTCAAAGGCCAGGTTCTGTTCTCTACTCTTTTTTATTTTTTTTTACCTCTGGAAATCCACAAATCTAAAAGAGAACACCATGATAAATTATTTTATTAAAACTGGCTATGTGATAAACCCGATAAAACTAATAGCGAATCTGACCGTAACTTACGATTTCAAACATGATGTGTTCGAAATTATGTCACGGTAATATTTGAAAGTTAGAAAAGATAATAAAGCTTGTTTTTTTAAGAGGGCCTCGCAAAAACAAATATCTTGAACCCTTATAGTTTTTTTTTTTTAAATAAAACCTCTTATACGGGGCTGCGAAATCGACATAGAATAGGGCGTAGTTTATACAAAATACTCAGTAACTACAACTGCCCCCCTAGCCAAGTTACAACCATTTTGCGTTCGACGCAAGCATTTGTCGAATTCTTTTGTTCTAACCACGTGACTGAGCGTTTGGCATTCCCGTACATTTCAATCTTTCTACTAGCGTTAACTATTGCAGATTAGCAACTTGGCTAGGGGTACTGGCTCCTAAGCACAGACGGTGACGCCGAGTTGCTAGCCTGTCGGATAGCCACCACTTGTGTAAGTTGATAGCCTATCAAATACCCCATATTTGATAGGCTATCAACTTACATCATAGGACCACCAGACGGTGCCACAGGACCGTGGCTGTGGCACCGGTAGGCACATGATGGACTTCTCACCAATACGTACAAAATGTGTAGAGAACACATTCATTGTGCATACAGCTAAGGAGTGGTATTCTCTGTGTTTCTTGCTAGATACGACCTTGGGGATTTGTGTCAAGACTAAATAGGCTACTTCTAAGCAAGCGTGCTTCACTGTCAACAATATCGTCGCTTACCATCAGCACCCCTAGCCAAGTTACAACCGTTGTGTTTACCAGAATGCATATTCATAACTCATAACATATTCTATGGTAGAAATTGATCAGCTAGCATGATGATATTATGACTAGCCAAAATGTACCAAATATATTTGAAAAATTAAGAACTCTCTTGCACCTCATACGTATGTGAAATCATTATCATAAAGATTTACATTGAGTTCTCACATTTGTGTATAAATATCAGGTACAGTCACAGTAAAAATAAGTTCGTCACTTTAAGATCTGGTTTTATTTGCTCTGTTAACGATTGAAAATACTTTTCTGACTCCGTGACGTCACACTGTCAATTAATGTAACAAAATAATACTCTAGCCTAAATTAAAAATTTAATTTAAAAATACTACAAAATGAAACAGATTACCAATATTTCGTGTCTAGTGAGCGATCGGAGCTAGCGAAATCAGTCCACGCTATCCCCTTCGTGGTTATTTAAAAAAAAACTTAGCATTTTTGGTTCACCAAAAATGCTAACGTTGGTGGCATATTTTATAGCAGAAAACAGGAATAAATTACTGATAAATACTACCCAACGAAAACTGACGAAGGGATAAAGAGCTTGACTGTATTTGCTGCCTCTTAGTATACAAGCGTTGATAATAATTACTGACTGTATTAGCAGTTTGTTTTTCTTTTCTTATGTTATTCACTTGTTTTAATGGCTGCCATGGAGTTTTTATTAAGCATTGTGTACATCGCATTAAGTTAAGTGTTTTACTAAGTACGAGAAAAACATCTAATCTGGTTCATCATCATATCAGTAGAAAGGCGACCACTGAACATAGGCATCCTTCAAGTGTCGCCTCAACGAACGGTTTTATGTGTCTCACATACAATAGATTCTTGCAACGAACCATTGCCAGGTCATCTGTCCACCTTGTGGGAGGCCTTCCAGTGTTGCGTCTTCCGGTACGACGTCACCACTCTAGAACCTTTCGGCCCCAATGACTATCTGTTTTGCAAGCAATAAGCCCAGTCCGCTACCATTGAAATTTGAGAATTCTTCGGGCTATGTAGGATTAGATTTACTTTAGAAGACCTTAAATACTTAGGTCCTTATGCAAGGGGAATTTCTGAAAGGAATACTTTTTTCAATTTTTGATTCTTGTGTTTTTTGCCGGTTTTCACTCGAAGCTTTTCTTTAACTGTTTAAGATTACCCGCATTCGCATTTAACGGAACCTTATTACTAAAGCTCCGCTGTCAATTCGCCGTCCGTCTGTTTGTCTGTCTACAGACTCATGAACCATAATAGATAGAAAATTGAAACTTTTACAGACTGTACTATGTTTTTGTTGCCGCTATGACAAAAAAATACCAAGACAAAGATATGTAAGGTTTATGGTACAGAATTCTTCGTGAGCGAGTTCGACTCGAACTTGACTGGTTTTTTCTGGTCTTTTGATAGTACAGGTAGGCCGTTGCTCTACGCTATACAGGCAATTTTGATTTGATATCGGAATAGATTTGGCGTATCCGAATGGAAAAATCTCGTTAGAAATTTGAAAGCGAATAAAAAATATTTTACGTTTCGTTGGTCTAAATGGATGCAGTTCACTAAATCCGGTACACAAAACTCTCAAATGTTTTCAACTTTTTTTCAATAAAAAGTCCTAAAACTGTGCTATTGTTAGGCACAGTTTTAGGTTTGTGAGCGAGTTGGGCGCATTTTTCATATAACATTGATGTGCTATTTAGTATAAAACTATACTTTTCTATTTCCTATATTAAATGCCATTTCCTATATGGTGTATGTTCTCTAATATCGTGATGCAGGATTTCGTAGTCTAGTTGCTAAACATTATTATAATAGCAGTATTAGTAGTGTATTATTTCCAAAGGAAAATGTCCATTGCTCTAAATTAAGTTTTATTTTATAATATCTTGTTAAAAATTGAAGTCCATCGCTTTACCTACAAGGTTGTGTAAATATAAGACCTCCTTCCAAAGAACCACTAACTCCCAAAATACAAGCTGACTTAGTTTGGGAGTTAGTAGATCTTTTACTGTGCGTTACTGTACAACCAACCAGCGAATTGTATTATATGTTCATATATATATATTATTTAATTAAGATTGTTGTACTTTTGGAGAGAAAGAAATTATTATTATATTATAGTAGTAGGTAGTTTTGTAGTTATTAATGATAGGATCGAGCGTGACCACATTTTCACCTGATGGTAAGCAATGATGTGATCGACCTTAACCTGGAAGTAACCTATTTACTCTTAACATAAAGACCGGTGTATCAGTTAACACAGACTTCAGCAGGGCATTCCACTCTAGCTACTTGCTGATTAATAATAATAATATTCTTTATTGATACTTCAAGACACAGTTATCAGTGTAGCTCTGACTCTTGTACTAGGATTTCCTGTATCACAAGAGCCAGACCTCTCAATATACAGGGTACATAACCTAGAAGTACAATAGACAATGTCAAAAAGCAATTACAGGATTACTAACAGAATTAGCAATAGGGGTATTTTTTTTAAATAAAAGTCTTCTCCTTCTTGCCCTTATCCCGTTTTATATGGGGTCGGCGCAACACGGTTTTTTCTTCCATTCTGTCCTGTCACTCGTCACGCTATCAACTTCTTTTTCTTTAATATTGTTCTCTCCCCTTCCATCCATCCACATTTAAACTCATAACTTTTTTAGCAATATTCGTTTCATCTCTCCTTTTCACATGTCCATTCCAAGACAAACGATTCCTTTCAACTTTTCAGTCACTGGCGTCACTTTCAAACTTCCCCTAATATACTCATTTCTCACTTTATCCATTCTCGTCACACCACACATCCATCTTAACATCCTCATCTCCGCTACGTGCAATCTTTTTTCATCCGTTTTTCATTCTTATTAAAAATATATAATTGGCTGCATGTGTAACTTATTTACCGTGAGTACTTACTTCAAAAGTAGGATGGGACAAGATACCAATTTTCCTAACAAAATATCTACTTATGTCAATGTAGACGTCGTGAGATTCAAGATATATAGGCAAGTATAGGTATATAGAGATATATGAATACGACAGTGTAAGTCCTTAGAAGATGAGTGTATCTGTCACTTACATACCCCTTGACTTAGGATGTCAAATGTTTCATCAAGTTGACGGCGTCATATTTTCTGGAGTGGTTGTAATTTGAGCAATAATGTTTGGATAGGATTTAGATTGTTATGTTAGTTGATGGTAGTGTGAAGGAGTTGGGTAGAACTTCATGCTGAAGTTTTCTGGGAATCTCGGGGACTCATGGCTGCTTAACCATAAAAGCCCAATAAGACTGATGCCTGCTAGAGCTATGGGAAAATTTCTGAAAAGGAAACTGTGCTCCTAGAACGCCAAAAATAGCTGAAAGAATATACAAGGACAGCCCTCCGCAAACTTTAAGGGCTTGCACAGTAGACGAAACTGCAAAACCTTCCGCAATTATTTTTTTTCAGGAATCAAAAAACTATTAGGCTAATCATCAATCATCATAAAAAATTTTTGACGCAATTTGTATGACGAGGCCGATTTTTTTTCGTTTCGTGAAAAAATAATTGTATTTACACCTTTTATATAAGATTTGATTTAGTTAGTAAAAGTCTGACAGTCTCTCTTGCTCCACCCAGAGTGAGACATGTTATTTGATAATTTCTCACCTTTAAAAAAAACTCCTCTTCAATTCGGAATAGGTATGTACCATTCAAATTCTCTCACTTCCTTCCTTGTACATATTAGAAACGGTATTATTTGTGAAAAAGAATCCCCAACTATTTTCGAAGACTTCAGATGGCTCCGAAAGAAGTCAACTTGATAATCGGAGACTTCGTATACCTAGGGCAAAAACAGCTCTCATGCGTAAGAGTGTATTCTGTATGGCCCCAAAATTATATAACAAGGTACCAAAAGCATTTAAAGATTTGGATATTAATAGTTTTAATAAAAGCATGAAGAAATTTTTAATTAATAAATGTTATTATAATGTTGACGAGTATTTAAATGATGTTATTTAGACGTTTTTATTAATATTATATAATTTGGATTTTATTATTGTTATATTTTGAATTTCTGTTGACGAGTATTTAATTCAAAATGAATTTTGAATTTTTGACGAGTATTTAAATGATGAAATTTTGACATTTTTATTATTATTTTAATTAATTTGACGTTATTTTATTATATTGCACTCTGGACTTTATTATTATTGTATTTTAAACTTATGTTGACGAGTTATTTGAATGATGAAATTTGGACATTTTTATTATTATTTGAATTAATTTGAGTTATTTGATATGATTTTTATGAATTGGCAGATTGTATTTTATTATTAGTGTATTTTTGATTTTCTACCCATTGTATTTGTACGCCTTTCTAGGCAAAGCATGTTGAAACTTTTTTGTTTTTGTAATCACTCCAACTGATTTATAACATACACATGTTTTTGACAAATAAAAATTTATCTTATCTTATATTATCTTATCTTATTGACTTGACTCATTGTCATTTCACCCAAAAATTGTCCATTTACCGTTTTTGTTTTGATTGGTTTTCTGTAGTTCGCAACTCAAGGTATATTTAAGATGTAAGGACATCAATCTACGTTGGGTCTTCCAAAGCTTCGTTTTTAGATAAGCGGTCACATTTCCAGAGCCTTTCGGCCTCAACGGTTAGTTCTGCAAGCAATGTGTGCTATTCTGTAAAGTTATCTTTTCATCAAAGAGCTGCCAAACTATTGTCAAAAAATCTGTTAAAAAGTTGCACCTCTATTTTCAACAGACCAAACTACGAAGATAAATGAAAATACTAGCCGAAGCAAGGGTCAGGCCGCTGTAAAAACAATCTGGGCAAATGAGGCTTCCTGGAACCATCTCTAACACAGAGCCAGTATGGAATATGCGCCACCTGCTATACTCATAACCACCTGCAGTGTTTAGGATCTGTACGAGGCTAACAATAGGGCTATACAGGTTGCCAAATATTGGTTAGAAGAAGTATAGTTTAAAGCACCGATACGAAAAGAAGAAGAAGAAAAAGAATGAAAACACTTTAAAAGTGCAACAGCACATGTACGCTCACCTTAAGCTCCTTATATTTTTTGCACACTTAAATAAAACTTAGTTACCGAGTAAACTGTTCGCACAGCTCATTACCTCAGGTTCTAATGCTAAATACGTTACATTACTGAAATGGCCGTACTTGAAGGTAAGCATTTGTTTAAAAAAATGCATAAGTTTCTTGAGGAGTTGTGCTTTGTTTAAATGTATTGGAATTAATGCGATACGTTTCAAGAATTATTTCCATCATTAATGATCCGATTAGATTTTTTTCAATTTAGAGGAACTTCCAGATTAGTCCCATTTATATATCGAATTCTTCCGAAAATTATGATGAGTACATAATAAATTGATGATTATGGTGATTTTGGTATTTTCACCAAAAATTCAGAGGCTTGCAGACGGTGAGCAATGTTGAGCTCGCCTTACTGTACGGATCAAGCCCATATAGACAGTCGGTAGGTACGTTGTGTTCCATTGCATCTCAAAGAGGTATTACCGTAATTGACTACGCCCACTAGGACCGATGCCTGCCAGAGCCGAATGTTTGGAAGAGTTCACGCGCGCCTCAAGGAGTTGTCAGCAACCACAGGGGTGGGCCCCTGCGGTTGCAGACAGCTACAGGGTCGAAGCCTACTGGGGCCATGAGTGATGCGAAAGAATCCCTGGGGCCCTGAAACAATGGCAAAGAAGGAACAGGACTACGTTTCCCACCTAAAAAAAAAGCTCTGAAACATAAAGGGCAATGAAATGGACACGCGGATGGGTTTCCGTCAATAAAAATATTTCAGATTGGAATTCCCTCGCTCCAATCAGAGCGACAGAAATAATATTATTATGAAGACAATATTACTTTAATGTTCTTTTGGTTCATTTTAGTTTTGTCAACTTTGGTATTCCCGAATTCCCGATTCATAAAAAACATTGTTCTATTTTTATATCTTTAATAAACTAGCTTTTTTCTTAAAAACATTTTTTAGACTTCGGTAACGAAAGAAAAGCTTTATTCAGTTCAAAATAAATTAGGAACATTATTCAGTCTTATTTTTATGGTTTCTTCAAAAAGAAATGTTATTGTAAACTTTTTACTTATCGAGTAAAATACAATATTGTGAGTAATTTTGTTGTGAAACGAGTTTTCGTCGCGTGTCTGAAATATTATAACAAATCGAGTGCACTGTGAGAAATAACTTTGTTTATTGGTTTGCGAATATTGTCTGCACTCAATATTTCAGTGAATACACTTTACAAATACGATTTTTTAGTATTTTTAACCGACCGAAAAAAGGAGGCAGTTACTCGTATACATTTTTTCTAAGAGTCCGCTTTATAATTGGCCTTCGAAAGTACGAGCATGTGCCGGAATTTCGAAGACAATTGAAGAGGCTGCCTCTTTAGCAGCGTTGGAATTGCTACACTCATAACTCCAACTCCCACTACTTATGGACATACCTAAGTGTTTTGGGAATACATTCATTATGCGTACAGCTTAGAAGTGGAGTTCCCTGCCGCAGTCTGTGTTTCCTGATAGCTATAGCCTAGGGGTCTTTAAGTCAAGAGTGAATAGATTGCTTTTAGGCAAGCGTGTTCCATCGTCGGCCACATCATCCCTTACCATCAGGTGAGATAGTGGTTGCGGAAGAGACGCCCGGGTGCCGCCACTGTGCGGAACGCCCGGAGGACACGGTGGAGCACACAGTAGAGGTATGCCCTGCTTGGGCGGAGCAACGCCGTGCCCTCGTGGGGGCGATCGTCGGCGGAGACCTCTCGCGCCGAGCCTTGGTTGAGGCCATGATCCGGAGCGAGGAGGAGTGGCAGGCGGTCGCCTCCTTCTGCGAAGCAGTGATGCTAGCAAAGGAGGAGGCCGACCGCATCAGGCAAAGGCGCCCTCGCCGCCGCCGTCGGGATTCCGATCCCGATTTCCGGCCACCGTAGACGGGGGCTCGCGGACGGCGAGCCATGGGTAGCTCGCTGTCCGATCGTCCGGTAATGGACCGAGTCCAAGACGTCGACGGCGCGCACTGTTCCCGCGCGCCTCAAGAAGTTGTCAGCAGCAGGAGGGGCCCAGCTGGGCCGAAGCCTACTGGGGACAGGGTTGTCCGAAAGGGAGTTCGTGCCCCGGTATGAAGGCTAGAAGGAACGGGATGGGGTTTTTAGTCAGTAAGAGTCTGACACTATCTCCCGCTCCGCCCAAGAGCGGGTTTTGTCATAAGATGATTTTCCCCATCGGGAAAAAAAAAAAAAAAGGTGAGATAGTGGTCAAACGTGAGCCTATACATTATATATAAAAAAAAGATTTCGTTACAGCTTGAAGGAACCGCAGACTTGAGTATATGGTTTTAATTTCAACTTGATACCTCTACGCGTTTTTGAGATAAAGGGTCTTGACAGACAGACAGACGGACGGACAACAAAGTGATCCTATAAGGGTTCCGTTTTTTCATTTTGAGGTACGAACCCTAAAAACAAAATATACCAGTTACTTTACCGGTACCAGAAACCGTGCTAAAGCTATCAGCGGATAGCGCTCTAAAAAGAGAAACCTGCTCAAAATACGAGCGTTATCAGTACCTATTACCACTTTCAGAAAAGCCTTTGATCCAGACAGCAAACAAGCGCCTCCCAAATTGTTCGTCGAAACTCGTGGCTATTGAGTAATTGGACAGCCAATGGCTTAAAAGCCACGACTATTGGTACAACGATCGTTGAATCAACATCCCACATGACAATATATACTTTATTTGTTTATCTTTCTCGGCTTTCATGAGGTTCTCTTTAATTCATGAATCCCCAAGTGACCACCGGTGGCCGCGCATCTATTGTCTTACTATTGTGTCTCTAATTGACGGTATCTGAAGGGTTAAAGGAGACGGTTTTGTCAACAATCTATGCACGCCATAATATTATTATAGAATAATTATTATATATAATATGCTAGGCCAAGTAAAAGTTTGGTCTACTTTCTTCAGACCTTTTATTATCATTGAAATCAATCAATGATAATGGCCAAACGAGGATTGATATATCGTCATCATTAGCCTTTTTAATGTTTCCACTGCTGGGAGTCAGACCTCCTCTGTAGGAGAGCGAATGGGCCGTAATCCACCACGTGCGTGTTGGTGAATGTCACATGTCTTTCGAATTATTGGTTCTAAGACATGCCGGTTTCCTCACGATGTTTTCCTTCACCGTTTTGAGAGTCATCGAAATAATATAGATTTATTTATTTGTAGCCAACTTACACTTACGATATACAGTGTACTGTGGTTCTGTTGACTTAAACTTACTAAACTATAGATGAATATAATGTTTACCTTATACCTAAAGTTTACTAAGTTAAAGAAATATTATCTAACAAAATAAAGTAGGTACTTCCCATCACAAACGTTTATTTCGGGCTATATAATCGTTTTGATCTTTGTTTACTTCAATAATAGATCTGCTATCTTCCGGAAAGATCGTTACACGTGGAGGAGACTTAGCCAGTAAAGTAAACAATTTTTGGAGCTTCGTGCTCTTTTTTTGAGCCTGCTGTGTACCTGCGATCTTCACCAGGTCATCGGTCTACCTTGTGAGAGGTCTTCCAACGCTACGTTTTGCGGTAATCGGTCACCACTCCAGGACTTTTCTGTCTTATCAAACATTTGGTCTGCGAATTCATCATCATCATCTTTTGGAGGTATGCGGGACAGAGAGTAAAGTCCCACATACTTCCGTTGTAAAGGGAGGATCCTCCGATCAGACAGGGTGTTATAGTCTGGTGGGCGACTGCCCAATAGTTGATGTCGGGCTGTCGTATATGTTCAAATCGCGCGGAGAACTTTGATTGCGCGATGCAGGATTTCGTATTTTCTTCGTAGTTCTTATGTGGCGTCATAGATGTCGCTACATCACTCCCCTCCGGAGATCGGAGATCGATGGTTCTTGATGCTTCTTGATGTGTGCCAGGCCAGCGGTAGGTTGGTTCCAGTGAGTCGGAACCGATGCCGCATAGTTCACGGTGAGTCGGAACTGTCTGCGGTGATGCCCCAGTGAGTCGGGGTGTTGCTATCCCAGTGAGTCGGGATAATGCCCCAGTGAGTCGGGGTGATGATGTCCCAGTGAGTCGGGATGATGCCCCAATGAGTCGGGGTGGTGCTGACCCAGTGAGTCGGGATGATGCCCCAGTGAGTCTGGGTGGTGCTGTCCCAGTGAGTCGGGACGATGCTGCTGGCTCCAGTGAGTCGGAGCGGTGCTTGTGCGACGTAGGGCTTGATTGCTGGCGTCGACCAGGAGAGGTTCTTCATAGCTCTTCATGTAACTGGCCGAAGGTGCGGAGTACCAAGCCAAGGTCGCTGATGAGGCTGAGGAGGATGACCAGGTATAACCAGGTAGTCATGCTGGTGGTCAGGATACCCTTCATAGCCGTGGGTGCTGGCTGTGTGGCTCGTTGCTCGAAAGCTTGAGGAAGTGATGATGACGTCACGAAGTAGTAGCTGCACGAAGGCTGCGCTGACGTTCTTTGTCGAGGGTCACCAGTTTGGAGGGTATGCGGGACAGAGAGTAAAGCCCCACATACCTCCATTGAAAAAGGGAGGATCCTCCGACCAGACCGGGTGTTATAGTCTGGTGGGCGACTGCCCGATAGTTGATGTCGGGCTGTCGTATATGTTGAAATCGCGCGGAGAACTTTGATGGCGCGATGCAGGATTTCGTATTTTCTTCGTAGTTCTTATGTGGCGTCATAGATGTCGCTACAATCTGTCCTTTTCATGATCCGACTGCTGTGACTCAGGCCTTCTCTCTAGGAGAGGGAATGATCCGTAATACACCACGCGGGTCCAGTGCGTGTTGGTTAATGTTACATGTTTTCAAATTTTTAGGTTCTAGGCTAGTTTCCTCACGATGTTCTTCTTCACCAATTTGAGAGCAGTGGTGATGAAATAAATTATACAAAGTAATGCGCCTGGCAGAGCTTAAACCCGCGACCTACAACTCGTAAGTGAAACCGATTAGTTACCACTCGGCCACCACTGCAACTCTCTTCTGCGAAATGCCAAGGACAATGTTTGCTGCCCACCCGCATCGGTATCGTTATATAGGTCTTTCAACAATATTATGTGATTATGAGCAGAATCCTCAGATTCATTGATCCATTTGCGAAATATTAAACTATAAAATGTTTATTCTGTCAAGTCAAATCTACAAACTAAACAGTTGGTATTTTAATTAAAAAACAAACAATCCCTACAAATATTATAAAAGCGAAAGTGAGTTTGTTTGTTTCTTTGTTTGTTACGTCTTCACGCCTAAACGGCAAAACCGATTTTGATGAATTTTGGTACAAAGGCAGTTTGGACCCTGGGGACGGACATAGGCTAATTTTCTTTTTTATAGTGAAAAAAGGGGGAGAAAAGGCTAATTTTTTTTTATAGTGAAAAAAGGGGGAGAAAGAGGGAAGAAAAGGGGAGAGGAATTAAAGTATATTAATAAACGTGGGCGAAGCCGAGGATAATTATTTGATATTTTACCCATTTATAAGGAAAAGTATCACGACTAAGCATGACTTCAAGTCTGCTTCTCTGCTATTGTTTTACCCATTTATAAGGAAAAGTATCACGACTAAGCATGGCTTCAAGTCTGCTTCTCTGCTATTGTTTACATAAATAATTAAATAGACCAAGTAAGCTTGGTTAATTTAAGTTAAGTTATTTCGAATTTAAATTTTTTAGTCGCCCAACTCATAAAATCAAGACTCAATACTTAGTTACTTTGAAAATGTTGTACAAGACCCCTAGAAAGAAGTTATTTTTACGAAGTTGTTACTTGTTTAAAACGGGTAGTAAACATGTAAACTTTTGGAATAGTAATAACATACATTTGTAACCTTATCATGACATTTCAAACGGGGAAGTTTGAGTCGCTCTAAACGTAAGCGTTTGGGGGTTCCAAATATTGAAAACTTCAACGTTATTTTGAGATGTTGTTTTGATGTTGATATGTTATTTGAAAATTATTCAAATAAGTTTTCTCGCTCTGGGTGGAGTGAGAGGGAGTCAGTATTTTACTGACTAAAATCTATCCGGTTACTTTGAGTTGCTTTTTGTGTGGTGATGGCTTTTAAAACTACTTTAGTTGATTAAACGTCATTGACCGTTAAGACATAGACTCAAATAATGTATTTACATTTATAGTTACATAGTTATTTTTAGTGTTCCGTACCTCTAAAGGGAAAAACGGTACCCTTATAGGATAACTGTGTTATCTGTTTGTCTTTCTGTCTGTCAAGACCCTGGAAGGACCGAGTTGAAATTAAAATCATATACCTACTCAAGTCTGAAGTCCCTTGAAGCTGTGAATAAATTAAACTTCTGAGTTAACGAAAAAAAAAGATAAGGCCGTTTATGTCACAAAAAACGTGTAATGTCGAACTCTCAAGGGTGGGCCGGACGGAGAGCTCTCCGTCAGGCTGTCCGGTAACCGTCCGGACTGAGCCCGAGTCGTTGACAGCGTGAAGTGTTTCACGCGCGCCTCAAAGAGATGTCAGCAATACCGTAGAGACCCAGTAAGGCCGAATCCTACTGTGGTCATGGGTTAGCTTCCGTTAGGATACCCGGGTTCCTGGAAGCTTCAGGACCGTGCTATGTTTCTTCTTTGTTTTGCGTTCCAGACTGGAAAAAAAAAGAAACATAGCAGTGGATTTGTCAGTTTGACACGCCCCCCCGGTCTGCCCTAAGGCGGGGGAAGTCATTGAATAAGTATGTTTATCAGTTGTTTAGTACCCATAACACAAGCTCTGCTTAGCTTGCGACTAGATGGCGTTGTGTGATAGTTGTGGAATATTATATTATATAAAATGTATGGAGACCGACGCGCCCAGATCGGCATACGTGGCACACTTGTGCGCAGTGTAGTTCCACCTTTATAGACACTTGGGCACGCCACAATTATGGCAGTAAGTCCCCTCTTTGAGGCGTGGCTGGAAAGACCTCACGGCGTCCTTACCTTCCGCATGTCACCGGACATGGCAAGTTCGGGAGGTTCCTGCATCGGATTCGAGTGGAAGAGACGCCCGGGTGCCGCCACTGTGCGGAACGCCTGGAGGACTCGGTGGAGCACACAGTTAAGGTGTGCCCTGCTTGGGCGGAGCAACGTCGTGCCCTCGTGGGGGCGATCGGCGGCGGAGAACTCTCGCACCGGGCCTTGGTTAAGGCCATGGTCCGGAGCGAGGAGGAGTGGCAGGCGATCGCCTCCTTCTGCGAAGCAGTAATGCTAGCAAAGGAGGAGGCCGACCGCTCCAGGCGGCCTCACCGCCGCCGCCGCCGGGGTTCCAGCCCCGATTTCCAGCCACCGTAGACGCGGGCTCGTGGACAGCGAGCTATGGGTAGCTCGCTGTCCGATCGTCCGGTAACTATCCGGACCGAGCCAAGGCGTCGACGGCAGACACTGTTCCCGCGCGCCTCAAGGAGTTGTCAGCAATAGGAGGGGCCCATCTGGGTCGAAGCCTACCGGGGTCGGGGTTATCTGAAAGGAAACTAGAGCCCCGGTATGAAGGCTAGAAGGAACGGCGCGGGGTTTTTAGTCAGTAAGACTCTGACACTGTCTCCCGCTCCACCCAAGAGCGGGTTTCGTCAATGATAATTTTCCCCGTCGAGAAAAAAAAAAACATTTATAGATACAAACGTATCTACCGCATAAAAACTACCACACAGCAAACAAAACAGAAATGCAGCGTCATCATATCATTTGGCACAGATCTGAACGATGAGATATTATGGTATTGAGGTAACAGGCATTTGCGATAACAAGCGCTACGGCAGCGTGTTTCGAGGTACAGAATATTTTGAGGTCATGAAACTGCGCTGTAATGATCTGATGTCGTATCTTGGACGGAGTAACGAGCTGAGGAAAAGTGCTACTGAAAATTATATAGGTAATCATACTCGTATATGTGGTGAAGTAGCTCGTGGTATGTGTGCTCGCGCATTGCCAGGGATGACTTGGCTATGAAATACAATAAACCTCATCAGAAGGTAAGCCTTCTGATGAGGTTTATTGTAAGTGTTTATTGTAAGGTACCCAAAGTGCAATGGAAAAGGCTGTGCTCCAAGTTTCCTTGCTTGATCGCATCAGGAATGAAGATATCCACAAGAGAACTAAAGTAGTTGACATAGCCCGAAAAAACAACTAGTGGCAATGAAAAACGCAAAGTTTGAAGGCCTCCCCCAAGTTGGTCCGATGATCTGGTGAGCGTCGATGGAATCCGATAGATGCGAGACGCCTATGTCCAACAGTGGACGTCTTTCGGCTAAAATGATGATGAGCTCATGGTTAAGTAATAAAACAGCCACAAGTTGATCATGTAGAGGTTTGTGGTTCGAGGGAGGGTCTATATTTGCTAAGATTTATTTTTCTTGGAAAGCACGTTAAAACGGAAGTGCCAGAATAGCTCGTGAAATCATCATTAAAATATGATTACCGAATAACTTTTAAAATTGAAAAACTCATCGGTGTTGGCAAGAATAATGATTTGGTACACTTTCATTTTTTTTTTAAATCATCATCATCAGATCAGCCGATAGACGTCCACTGTTGGACATAGACAAAAAAATACAGTTTTTTTTTTTTAATTAACTAAATGTCGAAGAAATATTCCACCAGTGGGGGGACCATAATCACGTACTGAATGCATGGTATTCGTTTTTGCGTCGATGTCAAAGACACGGTGTATGTAATCTGTATGTTACAAAGTAGGTCACAGCTCAATAAGCATGTAAAAAAGCCAAATTGCCTAAATGTATGCAATTGACATAAGCTACTATCACGCGAGTATCACGTACGGCATGGTTTTTTTAAATGGGAAATCATGAAATATCTTCGCCTACTCCAGGTTGAGCAAGATGAGATTTTTTTTCAGATGAGAAATCATACAATGGCATCTCCCGCCTTTGAGTGGAGCGCGAGGGCGCGTCAGACTTTTACTGACTAAAACTCTCTGTTCCAGGGCTCCGGTGTTAACTTTCGCACAACCCATGGCCCCAATAGGCTTCTACCCTGCTGGGCCCCTACGGTTCGCTGACACCTTGGCTGACGACTTGGGCTCGGTTTGGACGATCGGACGGCGATCTACCCATTGCTCGTCGTCCGCAAGCCTATGCCTACGGTGGCTAGGGATAACCTTGTGAGTCCCGATTTGCGGCGCATGTTTTGTGGAAGTTTGTTGCAAAATAAAAATGTGATAGCAGAGCTTATAGATGCATTAAGTTATGATGTGTTTAAAAAAAAAATACTTATTCTGTAGTACACTAAACAACTAACTAACTAACTATAGTTACACCTGTTAGGTAATCTTGTGTGGAAACCTGCACAGTAATAATAATAATATTCCACAACTATCACACAACGCCGTCTAGTCCCAAGCTAAGCAGAGCTTGTGTTATGGATACTAGACAACTGATAAACATAGTTATATATTTCTAAAGACATACATATTATAGATAAATTACACCCAGACACAGAACAAAATGATCATGATCATCATATAAACATTTGTCCTGGATGGGAATCGAACCCACAACCTCCGGCATAGCAGTCAGGACCACTAACCATTAGACTAACAGGTCAGTCAGTAGTGCAACATACGCGCTTCACCGGCTCCGGTTAATCAGTAAAACTCAACTGTACAGGCAAACCCGTCAGGTATACACTAGCGTGTTAGGCTACCTTTAATCAGTAACAGTAAATATCTGACATGACGTCTTGATCCACTTAAGAGAAGGAAAAACAACACACTTACGAACCTAGTAATAATAATCAGTAATAGTAATAATGGCTCAAATCATTTAGGCTTGCAATCTGTTTTTGCCAATTTATTGAATCGCATTACTATTTGAACTTACTCTAGAAAGCTGCTTCGAATCCATTCCGTGATTGATTAACTGGATAACTCTCAGTTTTGAGTATGAAAAATTATTTCTTATTCTTTCATATTGGGCTTGGCTTGATGCCAAGATTTCGAAACACCGTGTCTGGGATTTCTGTAACGATAGTCAAGTTTGAATAACATTATCATATCGCACACATTATTAAAGATTTTACTATGTTTGCACGAGAATTTGCAAGTTAATTTACCCGAAAATAACATTACACAGCCAAGATTGTGGAGTCTGTAAAGCCTATTTATCACGCTTCAAGTTACAAAGAAAAAAAAAACACGTAACATTTTTTTCATCTATAGAGGTTTTATTCACGACGATTTTCCATACACAGTAATAAACTCCGGCAACTAATAAAGAAGTGTACACTAGACTTTACGGCTTATATTTTCAAAATAAGAACGTAGGCTGCCGCGGACAGCGTAGGCGAGCGTTCTCTACGTTCAGTCTGTATACAGCCAGCGACCGATGCGAACCTCTATACCGGTACCAGCCGTCAACAACACGATAAACAGCGAAACTTGGCTGTACGCAATTTTCCGTAGCTAGATCAGAGAACAGTAAAGAAACAAGTTTTAAAATTTTATTCATACGATTAAGACTTTTAATTCATGTTCTAAATTCAAATAACTGACAGATTTTAAAAGTGCGTTCTTTTTGTTTGTTTTATTGACGTTGCGTTGTTTTTCTTCGAGACTGTTTTCAATAAAATATACTGTGGGATTTAGTTGTAATTGAGAACTGAACTTTTATTGTTTGTGGCGGTTTACGAGTGTTTCAGTGGACCAACAGAACGAAAAATCCGCCTCGTAAAAGGTTTGTGAACATTATTTTATTTACATTATCTAGAGAATGAAAATTTTTAATTCGGGGTTTTTATTTAAATTCGAATATTTACTGTGCTTGGTTTTAAATTATAGAATGAGAAAATCTGTTATTATTATATTTTTGAGCTAATTTATTGAGATTATTTGAAACAATTTACATGTAGGTATGTTGTTTGAATTGTTCGAAAAAAATTTTTTAAGACTTAGGTACTTTAAAATAAGTGGTTTCATTAGGGTGGTGATTTGATATATAACACTTAGCCTCTTCTTTATTTACTTTTGTTATCACGTACAAATTTTATCTTTATTCCAACCCCAAGCGCAGTGTTGGGGTAGAAAAATTGTGGATTTACCTACACCCACTCGCACCAACATTAATTCATGAATCCCCAAGCGACCACCGGTGGCCGCGCATCTATTGTCTTACTATTGTGTCTCTAATTGACGGTATCTGAAGGGTTAAATACTATGTGTCATCGGTTGCTTTGTTTTAACCCTTCAGATACCGTCAATTAGAGACACAATAGTAAGACAATAGATGCGCGGCCACCGGTGGTCGCTTGGGGATTCATGAATTAAATTATTTTTGCACGATGTTTCAAATTCGTTTAACGCTAAATTTTATGTACTGATTTGTAGCATAATTGAGAACAAATGAAAAAAAAAATCTTGTTACATAATACAACTTTAGTTAGCGTCGGTAGCAAAACGGATCTCGTTCCATCATTTAACTTACTTCCCAATTCAGTGAAAACTGTCACCTTACCTCTAACAATTAATTAGTAATATTAAACCGGAATTCCGTACAGCGGGACAATAAAGACACTTTGAAAGTTTTAACGACGAAAATCTGATTCAGACCAGTTCAAACCGGTTCAAACTGGTAAGTTTCATAATGTCATTATAACAGTCAAAGCTCGTTCCACTTTCAAAAAAATTCATTTAAAAAACTTGTAATCAACGACTTTATTTGAAATTTTCCGCATACAAAGAGAATCGTGGTGTCACCCGGAAAAACTATTTTTTTTGGTAGTTTTTTTATCTCCTTTTTATGCGGTTTGTCATTTTGCTTTCTGGGAATTTAACCCTTCAGATACCGTCAATTAGAGACACAATAGTAAGACAATAGATGCGCGGCCACCGGTGGTCGCTTGGGGATTCATGAATTAATATTAAATGGAGTGTTTTTAAATGGAATGTGACACACCCTGTTGGATTTTTGGTAGAATTTAATTTTAGTTTGGTATATCTATAAGTACGAATAATATAAATGTATATACTGTTACGAATATTTTGTACACCCAGATTATAATCTGAAAAAAAGGAATCTTATAATAAAAATCGTACAATTTACGGTCTTATCGCACCCTGCAATTTCTTCCAGGCAAACTGGACAGAGAATGCCTGGACACAAAATGCAAGAAAAATAAAATGAAATAGGTACTTAATACTAAAATGGACAATTAATCTATACACATATACAAAAAATATATATAAGTGGTAAATCGAAAACATGATCACAGGGACAAGTGATGTTTCTATAATTTATAATAATACCAACTTATTATTTATTGTTTATTTCAGGCATTAATTGACCCATAGCATAATTGAATTAATTCATTAAACCCCAAGCAAACGCCGGCGTTCGCGCACCTATTGTCTTTCTATTGTGTCTCTAATTATCACGATTGGAGAGTTAAATAAAATTGTTATAACATAATAAATAAATAAATTAATTAAATTATTGTAAATTAATGAAAAACATTAATAAATTGAACAACTTCTAAGCAGGTACGTGTATAACTACCTACTATGGAACAGTTCAGACACTATCTTACTTCTATCTTATTTACTTAGTTACTGCAATTAAGGTGGTGCATCATGACTCATATTTTCACTGTTTTTCATACAACCGCTCATAACTGATTATGACGTTATTACACATTTTTCATTAGATATTTTGGAAACACAGTATCTTGTGAATATTATCTAGGTTTCTAAAGAAACCAATTTCTAAATTTGTATAAAACTAATCCAGTAAAAACCTCTGAAAATGTCCTATTTTGTATGAACTTTGACACTTCATAATTTGCGTAAAAATTAAAAAAGTCAAAAAAGTAATCCTCTAGAGACCTTGCAAATTTTAATAAGATTCTAACTGATGAAAACTTTTTCCAAAAACTTTTAAGGGTTTAAAAAAAAACAGCTATTTCCTGGAGCAAGTTTTGTGAAATTTTCGAGTAAATCTCGGAATTACCGAATACTAACAGAGTTTCCAGGCGTTATCTCTCTTTTTTTGCGTTGCCTTTTCGTCAAACATCGCGTTGGATTGCATTAAATGAAGTAACAAGCTTTTAAACCATTTTCGATGTTTACGATAAGCGAGTGGAGAAGGACCCTCTTAAGTCATAAGATGTTACTAAAGACACATCCACTACGGAAGTCCCGTCATAAAGGCTTATGTCAAAATTGGCTGAAATTGTATATAACAAAGTCTTAAGCCTGGAGGTTTAATGGCTTAAACTGACTGGAAATTAGCTCTCTCGCCTGTTCATATTGAAACAACTTTTTTTTTAAATGGAATGCTTTTTATGTTTACTGTTTGAAGTTATTAAATACTAGCTTTCCGCCCGCGGCTTCGCCCGCGTGGACTACAGTTTATATCGCGCGGGCAGAGACCCGTGCTCAGCAGTGGAATTATAGGTAGCCTATGTGTGTTATTCCAGTGTCTCTTCTACCTACCTACCAAATTTGATCTAAATCCGTTCAGTAGTTTTTGCGTGAAAGCGTAACAGACAGACAGACAGACAGAGTTACTTTCGCATTTATAGTACGAGTATTAGTAGGGATTTAAAACTAGCTTTTTTCTATAACTTTGCCGTCACTCAGAAATATATCAGCTTTTTAACGGTGAAAAAATTTTAGCAATTGTAGTACTATCACCAGTTCTTACAGACATTACCTGCTACAAAAAAAAACCTTTTTATTATACAGGGTTATTTGTAAAACACTAACAATCTTGCAGGACTGTATTACTAACATCATGAACAACAACTTTTGTTCTATGACTTTTAAAAAATAGTGTAGATGTGGATGTCATAACGATAATTGAAAAAAAAAATCTGAAACATATTATGCTGTGATAGCATCCTCTTTGCCCTCGCACATGTTTTTTTTAAATGTTGTTATTGTTGTCTTTTCCAAGTTTTGAGTGTTTTGTCGTGTGCCATCTTCAATATATTATTTCTTTCCGTCTTTCTAATTATATGGATGGCTAGTATTCCGCGTGGCTTTGCTCCCGAGGCCTATTTCAAACGAATCGAGTTTTATTTTCTGGTAGCAAAAATAGCGACGTCTGGCATAGAGAGCAAGATAGATAAAAGATATTGTTGCCAACACAGATAGGACCTGGATGAAGGTAGTATAAAAATATAGGACTTAAGATAAGATAAATTTTATTGGCCTAAATAAATGTATAGACAAACAAAATGAGGCCCCGACTCCTGTGTTAGGTGGGAACATTGAGGATATGCCTTGCTGATCCCCATTAGGACAGTCGTCGGTGGAATAACATATCAAGTTTTGCAAGCAAAGCATTATTGTTCTAGTATAGTAATGTATCCTCTCTAACCCTCTTGCTCCACCCTAGAGCGGGAAAAGTTGTTAGACGATTTTTCATCTCAAAAAAAAACGTAGTCAATCATATTTTTTTTTGACTTGTAACAATCATTTTTAACCGACTTCGAAAAGGAGGAGGTTCTATGTTCGGCTGAATGTGTGTTTTTGCTAATAAAATCTTATTATGTTTTTTTTTTTTTATTATTGATAGGTTTGCGCTTGACCGCTATCTCACCTGATGGAAAGCGACGATGCGGTCGACGATGAAACGCGCTTACCTAGAAAAAACCTATTCACTCTCGACTTAAAGATTCCCGGGTTGTAGCTATCAGGAAACACAGACTCCGGCAAGGAATTCCATTCCTTTATTTTTAGCGAGAGGGAGTTTCAGACTTACTGAATAAAACCTGTATGTGTTTCATCAGTTGCCTTTTATTACGACTCCTTCGAAAACAGCTCTACAACTTTGCTGACATCTCTTTAAGGTTCGTGAGAATCCGGGTTTGGTCCTCAAAAATTAGAAAAGTTTATTTTTTAAATTAACAATTTACAGGCACTTTTGAATTATCAAAATATCGATCAGCTAAAAAAAACCTGAATCGAAACTGCACGTCCCAAAGCGTAGATCTCTATGGAGAAGTATTTGTAGTAAACTGCATGGACACTCTTCTAGATCATATTATGAGTAATATAATATAATTAATAAATAGTAATTAAATAAATAGTAATATAATAATAACTCGCCATCTGCAAACTGGCTATCTGGCACTCAATGTCTGGTAGTGGGTACTGTAATATTACTGTGTCTAAAGACTATGGTACGAAGAGAAAAAAACGCAAATAATAAACTGAATTTTTGTTAACCATGCTGTTTTCCATAAATATATAGGTTTACCTTCATAACTAATACAATTATGGTTATCGATAGTACTGATATGAATATCTGGGTCACTGTTTTCCCGTTGTAAAATATTTTTATTGAGAGGATTACATCTATGAGCTTTTATGTAGTTATGAACCTAGAAAAAAAAAACTGGAAAATTGGCAGAATTTGATTACGGTTACAATGGTTTTTGGTATGTTATAGACTACTAGCTTTTACCCGCGGCTTCGCCCGCATTTATTATTATACTTTAATTCCTTACCTCTATTCTTCCCCCTTTTCTCACTTTAAAAAAAAACAGGCTATGTCCGTCTCCAGGGTCCCAATTATCTCTACGCCAAAATTCATCAAAATCGGTTTTGCCATTTAGGCGTGAAAACGTAACAAACAAACAAACAAACTCACTCTAGCTTTTATAATATTAGTAAGGACTAGCTTTTGCCCGCGGCTTCACCCGTGTACACAAAACTATTGCTTATGCCACTCAGGAATAAAGCAGCACTCTGTCTTTGAAAAAAAATTTGCAATTTTGCCAGTACTTTCAGAGATTATCTACAAACAAAGAAAAACAATTTTTTCCTTATAATATTAGTGTAGATTATTTTTCCTGTACTCATTTAATAAACAAATTTACACAAAAATAATAAAGAGGTAAAGTTTGTTTTTTTTTGTTTGTAGGAGGTAATCTCTGAAAGTACTGGTCCGATTGCTAAAATTTTTTCACCGTTAGAAAGCTGCTTTATTCCTGAGTGACATAGACTATATTTTATGTACGCGTGCGAAGCCGCTGGAAAAAGCTGGTAATTTATATTTTTTAAATATTTCAATAACGAATGGTAAAAAATTTAAAAATATTTAAAGAAAAACAGCAGTATCTCACCTCTCATCAGGAACGAAACCGCTAACAATGCGTGCCGTGTCCAAAGGTACCGCTTTCTGAACCAAGCCCTTGAACCAGCTACCTAACGAGAGCCTCCTAAGATATAGGCCGAGGCACGAGCCTATTAAGCCATTGGCTGACACAACTATCGGTACAATGATCGCTGAGTCCACATCCCACATGTCGACGACCTCGCGACCCAAGTCAATATAGGCTTATGTTTCTTTTTTCACTATGTTCTCGTCATGAGGGACATTAATATCAACAATCATTGCTTGCCTCTCGATACGGTCCACCACCACTTTATTAAGCTTTTTGTTTTGGTGGGCAAAAATCATCTACAACCTCCACTCTTGGGTGGAGTGGGAGATAGTGCCAGACTCTTACTGACTAAGGAACACTCTTACTGAAAAAGGACTTAAAGACTAGGCTTCCCACGACCCAGCTGGGACCCTCTTGTTGCTGACAACTCCTTGAGGCGCGCGGGAACAGTGCGCGCCGTCGACGTCTTGGGCTCGGTCCGGACAGCGAGCCACCCATGGCTCGCCGTCCACGAACCCGCGTCTACGGTGGTCGGAAATCGGGATCGGAATCCTGGCGGCAGCGGCGAGGGCGCCGTTGCCTGAAGCGGTCGGCCTCCTCCTTTGCTAGCATACCACTATATTAGGCTTGTTGACTTAATAATAGTCCTGACAGTAAAAACTGTGGTAAAGGAATATGAAAAACTGGTCAAGTGCGAGTTTGACTCGCGCACGAAGGGTTCCGTACCGAAATTCGCCAAATAAAACGCGGTTTTTGCAAGCGGGCTCCCCTTAAATATTTAGTTTATTTTTAGTATTTGTTGTAATAGCGGCAATACATAATTTGTAAAAATGTCAACTATCTTGCTTTCGCGGTTCATGAGATACAGCCTGGTGACAGACAGACGGACACACACACTGTGAAGTCTTAGTAATAGGGTCCCGTTTTTACCCTTTGGGTACGGAATCCTAAAAAAGTACAAAATTGTTTTATTAAAATTATTTTACATAAATTAGGAATCTTGACAGTTAAAATACGTAAGGTTTTTTTAAGACAGCTTCATTTACTTTTTCAGCCAAGTGGTAATTTGTTTTCATAAAATATGATTTATTTTAAACAGAATTTAAATAATGTCTAAAGTATAATTACAAAAACTAAAACTTGATAAATAGTTTTATTAGAAATTTAAATAATAAATAAAAAAAATAAAAAACGGATTTGAAATAAATTCATTAGACATAAAAAAATACGTCCAAATCGTTGTCAATTAGAAAAGTGGCCAAAACGCCGACAGCATTGCCACGTTGAATAGTAATTCTGATTCGTAAATGAATTTTTAATGCCCAATAAATACAATTTTAATACACGTTTGTACATAAATTATTATTTTCAGTTCAGATGGAACCGGTATCTATTCTGTTATATATTAGTTATTATATTAATCTAGGTTTTGACCGCGGCTTCGCTCGCATTAAATTCGGGGTAAAACGGTCCCCTTACGGTTTATTTTTTCCCGACATCTTCAACAAATATCGTTAATGTACACAGAAATAAATACAAAAACTTAACAAATTATATTCTAAAACCTTCCTCGAGAAGCACGCTTTTCTGCACGTAAGTTTTTGAGTTAATCTCGAACAGACAGACTTTTTTATAATATGTATTGATTGATTGATAGTAATTTCCAGCTTATTTCTCTTAGGGCCCATTTTTAAATAGTCCAATAATTTTTAAATAAGGAATAAAAATGGCGGTTTGACAGCTTTTGCATAGAAAACATGTCAAGCAGCTGTATTCATTCTTCTGATAAAAATTATACGATTATAAAAAAATCGGCTTTTAATATGACCGGAGCAAAAATAATATACCTGGGGACCTAACCATGACGTGTTAAAATATCTGGCGTATAAGCGAGAAAGAGGTATGGAACCTATATAGTTCCATTCCTTTAACAGTTCAGCTTAGGTCGTCAAATGAATCGCGTTTAGGGCTCGTAGTAAGGCCTTTGTAGCTACTCTACAAAATAAAAATAAAACGGTTATTCTCAGTACAGTTTCAAAAGCAAATCAGACTAACAAAGCGACTCATTAGTAATTTTGTAAATAGATACGATTTGCTTTATAACTGCGCGATAAAAAGATTCTATTGAAAGATCAAAAAGAAAACAAAAAAAAGCCACATAAAGCAATGGACTACTGATTTAAAATGTAAATTTTAGTTTTGTAACTAATCATTTATATTTTCATTCAGGATTTTTTTATTTATATTACGTACCTATGCAGAAAATTTGATGTATAAAAATTTAAAACACCCGGCCAATGCAAAATTATTATGACATGGAACTGATCTGATGATGGAACTGGAAGGTGGCTATAGGAACTCGGTAGTTAAACGACACAACCACGGTAATAATATCATACAGTATTCCAACTTCATACAAACGGACGAAACGCGAGCTATACCTACGCGCCGTAGTCGCGGCCGTCGCAACTGTGCCGCAGTGACGAACGGACACGACGGTTTTTTTTACAATAATCGCTAGTTATTTTTAGCTATTTTTACAATAATTGTTAGTTTGTATAATTCAAAGTAAAGACGTGATATTTTATTATTGACAATAGTTTTTTTTTTTTTTTTGTCGACGGGGAAAATCATCTTTGACAAAACCCGCTCTTGGGTGGAGCGGGAGATAGTGTCAGACTCTTACTGACTAAAAACCCCGCGCCGTTCCTTCTAGCCTTCATACCGGGGCACGAGCTCCCTTTCGGACAACCCTGTCCCCAGTAGGCTTCGACCCAGCTGGGCCCCTCCTGCTGCTGACAACTCCTTGAGGCGCGCGGGAACAGTGCGCGCCGTCGACGTCTTGGACTCGGTCCATTACCGGACGATCGGACAGCGAGCTACCCATGGCTTGCCGTCCGCGAGCCCGCGTCTACGGTGGCCGGAAATCGGGATCGGAATCCCGGCGACGGCGGCGAGGGCGCCGTTGCCTGATGCGGTCAGCCTCCTCCTTTGCAAGCATTACTGCTTCGCAGAAAGAGGCGACCGCCTGCCATTCCTCCTCGCTCCGGACCATGGCCTCGACCAGGGCCCGGCGCGAGAGGTCTCCGCCGCCGATCGCCCCCACGAGGGCACGGCGATGCTCCGCCCAGGCAGGGCACACCTCGACGGTGTGCTCCACCGTGTCCTCCGGGCGTTGCGCACAGTGGCGACACCCGGGCGTCTCTTCCGCTTGAATCCGATGCAGGAACCTCCCGAACTTGCCATGTCCGGTGAGGACCTGCGTCATGCGGAAGGTAAGGACGCCGTGAGGTCTTTCCAGCCACGCCTCAAAGAGGGGACTTACCGCCATAATCGTGGCGTGCCCAATTATTGACAATAGTGGTTTATTGTACTATGTGTTTTATTTACATCTACCAATCAAAAAATTCGGGAAAATTCGGGTCGAACTTCGAGAAAGAGGTCAACCGTCGAATCCAACTCGGCTGGGCGGCGTTCGGGAAGCTACGCGGTGTCTTCTCGTCCAATATACCACAGTGTCTCAAGACGAAAGTCTATGATCAGTGCGTGTTGCCAGTGATGACATATGGCTCCGAAACGTGGTCGCTCACAATGGGCCTCATCAGAAGGCTTAAAGTCACCCAAAGGGCAATGGAAAGGGCTATGCTCGGGGTTACCTTGCGTGATCGAATCAAAAATGAAGACATCCGCAGGAGAACTAAGGTTGCCGACATAGCGCAAAGAATTGCCAAACTTAAGTGGCAATGGGCAGGGCACATTGCTCGCAGAACAGATGGCCGTTGGGGCCGAAAGGTTCTGGAGTAGCGACCGCGTACCGGAAGACGCAACGTTGGAAGGCCTCCAACAAGGTGGTCTGATGACCTGGTGAAGGTTGCGGGAAGCCGATGGATGCGAGACGCTCAGGAGCGTTCGTTGTGGCGTCGCTTGGGGGAGGCCTATGTCCAGCAGTGGACGTGTATCGGCTGAAAAAAAATGAATCAAAAAATTACACGCATTTTTATTGAACACTTCCTATTCAATCCACGAAGTATTTTGTTGTTTATATAAAAAAGTAAGTATATTTACAATTACAAAAATAAATGGAAACAAACTAGGCAAATGTAATTAGAATGCTGGAGGCGGGTAGCCCTATCGCATGTTTACGTACCGCGCGGCTGTAGGCATTTATTTCAAAGATACGGCCGAGTTAAAGCCGAATACTGTATGATATTATTACCGTGACACAACCTCATCGAGTTTGGGCTCGTATGAATTGTCTTGACGAGTATTAATTATATAAGTGTTATACCGTGCTCTAAAAGCTTGCTATGAAAAACAATTTTTTCATTGAAACTTGTTTATCTAAATAAAACCTTAAAACCATGACATACAAGTTCGTGCAATTAAAAAAATGGACGTCACAATTTTCTTATCAATATTTTAACATCAGTTCCAAAATGTGAAGTGTCCACACTCAAAACACGACAACGTTCCATTTTTAGATAGTGCATCATATCACGGCTAACATGGCGTAATTGAAGTTCTTCTCACATTTGTATCTATTGATAAATAAAAGATAAAAGAATGGAAAGATAACGGGTATTATTCTGCAAATAAAATAAGCTGCTGTTTGAGAATAAAAGATAAAAAGAGTGAGACGATCTTTATTATACTTTCCGAGATTTTCTACAGTCACGTACAAGTGTATCTACTGATAGAAACTACTTCAGAATACTGGGAAAACCTCTTTTGTAAGAAGTCTTAATATCAAAACAATGTGTTTTATTTTCAATTCTTTTTAGTATGTCTTTTGCAGTGGTAGCCAAGTGATAATGGCCTTTTTTTGTCGACGGGGAAATCATCTTATGACAAAACCCGCTCTTGGGTGGAGCGGGAGATAGTGTCAGACTTTTACTGACTAAAAACCCCGCGCCGTTCCTTCTAGCCTTCATACCGGGGCACGAGCTCCCTTTCGGACAACCCTGTCCCCAGTAGGCTTCGACCCAGCTGGGTCCCTCCTGCTGCTGACCACTCCTTGAGGCGCGCGGGAACAGTGCGCGCCGTCGACGCGTTTTGCAACAACACTATGCATGGCTTTTTTAAGTACAAATCGATATTCTTGAAGAGACTTATAAACAGTTTGAAGACAGATTTAATTTTGGATTTCACGGCGAAATCGAGGCCGTTCCGGTTCGGAAAAATGATTTCATCCAAGAGCAGTTATTGGAAATATTTCAGGGTCTTTCAAAAAATACCTACGTTAATTTAATAGAGCTTTATTTTTCTTTAATATTATTTTATCTTTATTTTTTGTTACCAGAGACATCGCCCGCGTTTAATTATTAAATTATTCTATGGAAACCTACTTCCAGATAAAAAGTACCTATTGTTTGTGCTATTCCAGGACATGATCTACCCATGTAGCAAGTTTCATTGAAATCCGTTCAGTCGTTTGAGTGTGAAGAAGTAAAAACTTATACACTCACAAACTCACACTAATTGATGTGAGTATTAAATGTGATGAATAATTACTTATTAAAGACTAGCTTCTGCCAGCGTCTTTGTTCGCGTAAATAAACTGTTTTTCTTTCTTTCTTTTTTTCTTAGTAGTAAATGGAAAATCCTTTCTTATTGTTTATACAACATTATTTTTAGTTTATGCTAGACCTGAAAAAAACTTGTTTAGAATCAGTAACTGAATGGATTCCAATAGTTTTTACACCAAGTTAGGTTTTTTCCCTAAAAATTTTAAACAATTTGGACACCACCGACATTAAGTACAAAACAGGTAACGGCAGATCATAACGGACATTAGGTGCCATCAAACAGCTGGGTGCAACTGTTAAACCACTCAGTCACCTGGATGACCTGTTGACTATGTATTTTAGCTGACATAACAAGCTTATAACTTTATGATTTTTTATGATACAGTTATGAAATTTTGTATACAGATTCTTTACATAAAATACTAGACATGTGTTCCAGGTTTCGCATATACTAAAACTACTGTTGTATGTATCATTTGTCCAAGGGTTTCGGTTGAGTGTTGATGAGTTTTGTAAGTAAGTCAAAACTTTGCCTTTAAATATTTTTCAGTAATTAGGTATGTAAGTTTAAAACAGTCCAAAGAATATACTTCTGAAATCTTTCCGATACCTAAAGACTTACAAATAAATCACAGACCGATATATCCAGCTAACAATAAAACGCACTATACGCAATAACTCAATGCGCAATATAGTCCTACGAAAGACCTACTTATGTCTCACAACAACGCCAAATGAACTCGCACTAAAACTGATTTACTGTTTGCCGTTGTTTGGGCTCACAGTACAGATGGCCGTTGTGGCCGAAAGAATCTGGAATGGCGACCACATACCGGAAGATGGAGCGTTGGCACACCTACAATATGGACCGATGACCTGGTAAGGGTTGCGGGAATCCGATGGATGCGAGACGCACAGGATCATTCATTGTGGTGACACTTGGGGGAGGCTTATGTCCAACAGCGCACATCTTTTGGCCAGAAAAGATGATGATAATGATGAACGCAGATAGAGCTCCATTTTTTGTGCTAATATAAAATTGGGGTGCACTAACAAAAAACAGAAATAATTACGCAAGTTTAACACAGAACAGTGAAAATATAGAAATGCTGCTGAAATCTTTCCTATACCCAAAGACTTACAAATAAATCACAGACCAATATATCCAGCTAACAATAAAAGGCACTATACGCAATAACTCAATGCGCAGTATAGTCCTACGAAAGGCCTACTTATTTCACACAACAATGCCAAATGAACTCGCACTTAAACTGATTTACTGTTCGCCGTAGTTTGTGTAACTAGAACACTGTGGATGCGGGTGAAAATTACAGTAACTAAGTACAATAGTTTCCCTATTGCCTGCACCGATTCGTGCGGATGTGATATCAGGGTGTTGTCACTATTTGAACCTCCCGGAGGATAAGGTGCAGCAAACAGTAGAGGTGTGCCCCGCTTGGACAGAGCATCCCCGTGTCCTTGTACGGGTAATCGGTGGCGGTGATCTCTCGCGCCAGGCTTTGGTACAGGGCATGGTCTGGAGCAAGGAGGAGTGGCAGGCGGACCGATGGTACTGACATAATTGTGGCATGCCCAGCACTAGGTTGCATAGCCGCTGACGCCATTTCCCCATGAGATCCTGCCGGAACTCTATCAACCATGCCGCGACCTGTCGCAGTAGAGGACTTTCGCCTTGGCGTTGCATCTCCACGCTCGAAGGTTGCCTCCAGATTGCATGGTGGCAAGCCAGCAAGGAGGCTGGCCGCTTCGCGGGAAACCGTGCCACCGTCGGTATTGCCATGACCCTCTGGCATGCGTTCAGCTTAGCCTTCAATTGCTGACGCAGCGACGGCGCCCACACTGACGCCCCATAAATTGACATGGACCAAACGATTCCTGTGTAAGGCGGTCGCCTCCTTCTGCGAAGCAGTAATGCTAGTAAAGGAGGAGGCCGACCGCATCAGGCAATGGCGTTTACACTGTAGCCGCCACCGGGATTCCGATCCCGAATTCCGGCCACTGTAGGCGCAGGCTTGCGAATGGAGAGCAATGGGTAGCTCGCTGTCCGAACGTCCAGACCGAGCCCAAGTCGTCGACGGCGCGTTCTGAGCTGTAAGCTAAGGTACTAGATATTATAATATTAAACTAAAAACTCAACAATGTCACAAAGGGAATTCGTATTTTGAGAATTCTCTAGTCCTTTAAGATACTAAGGACTAAAATACTCCAGATTTATTTCTCCATCTTAACATTTAAATCTACAAAGGAAAACTGGAATTGATTTTCATTACATCCAGTTCAAGTAATTGGAAGGTACTCTGCAATTGACTTATTGAAGCAATTTCTCGTATAAATGTGGACTGAAAGGGTGGCATAAATTTTATTTTCTGTCTCTTTCTAATTTTAATCTCGCATATTATTATATGGAAGTTGATGAAGAGAAGGGATACCTACCTACTGCATTTAATTACATCTTCCGTCCTTCGGTGGAGCGAGAGGGCGTGTCAGACTTTTACTGATTGAAACCTACTCCTGTTTCTTCTTTGCCATCGTTCCAGGGTCCCGGTTTCACTTTCCCACGACCCATGGCCCCAGTAGGCTTCGACCCTGCTGAGCCCCTACGGTTTGCTGACATCTCCCTGAGGCGCGCGTGGAACACTATGCTCTCAAAATTTAATTAGTTGTTTAACATTGTTTTTTTGAAAGCTTAGCTTACTCGGCATTATAATGTTCCCACTCAGGCCTCTTCTCTCGGAGAGGGAATGGGCCGTAAACCACCACGCGGGCCCAGAACGGGTTGGTGGATATCACATGTCATTCGTTTTTTTTTTTTTAATTTTTGAATATTTTTGTCTCGCGTCTGAACTTCACAAAAGAGGCAAGTTGAATCCATCCATCATAAGCCCTTAGTTAATAAATTATACTAACATACATATAGTATTATACTTCAAATTTCAAATTTCAGAATACGAAATACAAACGTTATATTCAGACTAAGGTAACTATAAGTCCATAACAAATAACATCAACGCTGTACGCTTTGTAGTTAATTATTTACGAATTTTTAGTAGGTACTCAACTACTAATTGGCAAATCTATATATATAAAAGGAAAAAAAAAACTGACTGAGAAACTGACTGACTGACATATCAACGCAAAGCCGAAACTACTAGGATTCGGAGTGTGAAATTGGAACTAGGTTTTCTTTTATGACGCAAGCGAGTACTAAGGGAGGATTTTCCAAAATACAGCCTTTATGGAGATACGGGCTCGTGGACGGCGAGCAATGGGTAGCTCGCCGTCCGACCGTACGGTAACCGTACTGATAAGGAGTTGTCAGCAACCGTAAGAGCCCAGCAGGGTCGAAGCATACTGGGGCCATGGGTGATGCGAACGAGATCTCCGGGACCCTGAAACAATGGCAAAGAAGGAACAGGAGTGGGTTTTTAGGCAGTAAAAGTCTGACACACTGTTTCCCGCTCCGCTCAAAAGCGAAGGATGTCATTAGACGATTTTCCCACCTAAAAAAAACCCTTTATGGAAATGAAGCTGGGTTCCAAAATTTGTATTGAGAAACCTACTTTCACGCGGGTGAAGCCACTGACAGAAGCTAGTATATAATATAAAGTTACGTAAAATGAGTGAGCAATTCTTGGATGCCAGCTAAATATACACAAAATATTAATAGAAATCTTACTTGAGAAAATTTTAATTTGACGGTTGAAGATTGTACGTAGGTGTTTACTTTTGCTCTACTCGTAAATGTTAAACGTCTTATAGCAGAAAAATATACCTATATAACTGTCCTTGCACACGGGCTTCAAAAAAATGCCGCTTCAAGCTTCATTTTGAGGCGACCTTATTGTGGCTCGTGTTTGGCGGTGACGAAAAAAAGCCGCTTCAAGCTTCTCTGGCCTCGCGCGCTTCGGCTCTTTTTTGCGGCGGCTTCTAGCTTTTTTTTGTGGCCGCTTCTAGCGTTTTTTTTTGGTGGCGTATTTTTGAGGCTCGTGTGCGCGGACAGTAATACTCGAAATGTTTAAGGTATAAAAGCAGAGAAATTTTATTTTTATCCCGTGACGTACCTATAAGATAAAGTTGGTATTTTTACTTTACTTTTAGTTTTTATTTATTAAATTTTTTTGCACACAAAATTACAGAGGTGGACTTAATGCCTTGAGGCATTTTCTGCCAGTCAAAATTGAGCCAGAGGAAAATTGAGAAAGAAAAACTTTATATTTTTGCAACATTTTATTTGAACGGAAAGAGACTAGACCAGTAGCCTGATTCACGTAAAATCAAACAAGCCAAATATTGTTTAAGTTTTATAGTCGTTCGATCGAAGTCCTATCCAAAATCGGTATTCACGTGTTCTATAATCGGGATTGAACGACAATTGTACTGGATCGAAACTAAACGATCTATCAACGACTTGTTGCCAGATACAACAGGGTACTACTATGTTACAAAGTACTCTGTGATTTTAACTGCAATATTTGACGTTTAGCCGTTGGCATCCGACCCGATCAAACAACATTTATCCATGAGAATACCTCAAGCCAACGATTGAATGACGATTCACAAAGCTGAATACGCTTCAACGACTCTTCGATCGAACGATTTCAAAATCGGTGTCGTACAAACTCAGTTGATGGATGTGAATACGAAAATGACAAAAAACGATAAAAACGACTAAGTCGCTACAATATCGTTACGGTTTTGATCACGTGAATCGGGCTACTGGGCTCAGAATGTACCCACACTAGGATTCTCTAGTTTGCCAGGGTTTAAATTTAATTTTCTGTCGCCAGTGAAAATAAAACAAATATTTCAGGTCATAGTCCATTTGTGTGCCAAATTTCATATAAATCCTTCCAGCCGTTTAAGCATTAAGAAGTAACAAACATACCCACATAAACTCATAAACTTTCATTTTTATAATAGTAATATTATGATTAGATAACATCCAATGATCTCGAATACATTATCGAAAAGTGAATGTGTAAATGTCAAAAGATAAAATGTCAAATTAGTAGACGGAATCTAGATGTAGATGTCAGATTAGTAGACAGAATAGATTCTAAATTACAAGATGTCAAAAATTATATTAAATGATTCTAAATGTAGAATGATATTCTTTAACATACACCTACGTATAAATATTATTAGAAATTTGGCTACAAGTTCAAATTATATGTGCCGACAAGTATCAGAAATGAAACAAAATACTTCAAACAGCCTATGCCTAATTATAGAACATGCCTGTCGCAAATACTTTTACAGCGAACATGGGTTCATAGGTAACTGAAATGGCACGTAGGTGAGACGCACCGAAACATGTCCTCGGTTCGAATTCGAGGTACCGACAGAACCTAGAACACCTGTGCCAAAGTGGAAAAACATGTTTTGCGCAGAGTACGAACAAGACACTGCTTTTAATCTGCAAAATCTTTCCCAAAAGTGATTATCATTTAATTCCAAAAATAACACTTGACGGCAAATCCATCAAGTTTTTCCGTAATCTTTACATAATAAAATATAAAATAAAAATAAAAAATCCTTATATTTCCAGTTTAACAAATTAACTTAAATTATGTTGTTTCTTACCTAAACTTAATTAACAAAGGAATAAAAAAAAAATTGAGAAAAAAAATCTTAATTATAAGTAGGTGCATAGGCATACATAGTAGTATTTACTGTACTGGAACCCCCCTCAGGTAAAGGCCTCCTCCAAAACTTTCCATTTCTCTCTGTCTTGGGCTATTTGTTGCCATTCTGGGCCAGCAATTTTTTTAATAACTTCGTCCCATCTAGTGGACGGTCTTCCTCTACATCGTTTGCCCGGTGGACCTTTAATCTTTACATAATAGACCGCTAATCCTAATCTAATGGGTTATTTGTGAAACACTAACAACCTTGCAGGACTGTATTACTAACATCATAAACAACCACTTTTGCTCTATGACTTTAAACAAAACATAATACATTTTCAAAAACAAACCTTCAAGATGTTGTGGTTCTATCTAACACATTTTAACTTATTTCGCTATATCCACATACACCTTCCGCGCACGAGCCCCGCTCCCCTCTGCTCTTGTACTATCGCTTGCTTCGCATAGACTTCGTAATATTTAGAACGTTCGATTGAAAATTTTTATTTTGTATGAAACTATGATGAACTAAAATATGATAAATTTTTAATAGTCATAGAACAAAAGTTGTTGTATATGATGTTAGTAACATAGTCCAATCAACGATAGAGAAAAAAAAACAATCGAATTGAGAACCTCCTCCTATTTGAAGTCGGTTGAAAAAGCCCTTTTTTCTTTCTTTAACCTAAATCTATTTCTTAAAAAAAAAATAGGTTAAAGAAAGATTAAAGAAAGACGTCCACTGTTGGACATAGGCCTCCCCCAAGCGTCGCCATAACGATCGGTTTAGTTACAACATAATTATTTTAAATTTACGAGTGCACTTTTCACGAACTAAAACTTCAACGAAAACAATAAATACGCAAGTTAGTCCTCGGGCCACGAAAATAGGACGAAAGCTCCGTTCCGAGTTGTTTACTGTAAGTAGGCAAACGTTTTATTGGCCTGTAAAACTGTTAAGAGTGAGTTAAGACTTAAGAGCGGAATCCTGAAACGGATGTCAAAATATTTACTGGTTTCCCGTTCGTTTTATTAGAGTCGTCGATTCTATGAATTATCGTTAGACGTTTATGTGATGCTCGTTAAAAAAAAACGAGAAACTTATGTAGGTTTAATTTATTTTTTAGGGTTTTTTCAGTACTCGAAGGTTGCCAATATGGAACACTGTTACTAAGTATCCGCTGTCATCCTGTCAGCGGTCTCATAAATCGTATGAGGCAGAGACTTGTAATCACAGAACGTGTATGTTGATTGCCAGTACAACAACAAATAATGAGAATTTTAATGAAAAAAGAAAAGTAATCCTTACAAGGAATGTCATTTTATCCGTGTTTTTTTTTTTAATTTTTAGGCTCACACTTTGCCAGTTTTTTTTTAAACTTCAAACGTCTTGTTCTTTTATCACAAATATTACACACGATGGAGCATTTGATAGAAGTCTGCTCCACTTGATCAGAGCACCGCCGCGATTGCGATCGGTGGCAGCGATATATCGCGTTCGGCTCTGGTCCAAGCCCTGTTACGACGAGAAGATATGAAGCAGTCATATCAGACATAGCTCGAAGAATCGCCAAACTTAAGTGGCAGGGCCACATTGCACGCAGAACAGACGGTCGATGGGGATGAAAGGTTCTGGAGTGGCGAACACGTAACAGCGTAGGAAAGCCTCCAACAAGGTGAACCGATGACCTGGTCAGGGTCGCAGAAATCTAATGGATGCGTGATGCACAGGACCGGTCGTTGTGGCGACACTTGGGTCGCCTATGTCCAACAGTGGACGTCTTTTGGCTGATATGATGATGATGATGAATGCAAGCTAGCATGGTGGCAAGCGTGAGGTGGAGATCATCAAGCTTTGACTCCTGCTGAAAATCCTTAGTGTCAGGGGGCTTTTTATTCCGCCAATTTGTTGGAATATTTTTCTAGTTTTACGCAAGCTAAGTTGCTGACAGAAACTAGTCTATCTATTTTAATTTTCCGGAACGCAGAATGCTACCTTTTCCGATATTCGTTTTAGGTTTGGTAATTTACCCGTAAAAAGATCATAGAGGCAATCAGAGACTTTAGTATTTTTGCTATGAGTATCATTCGTATGCAAAATATATAAACGAAAGACTATGTTCACTGTACCATAGACAGATAGCTCTTTTCTTACTATTTCAGTCAACAAAAGGGCAGAAAATGTAACGTTGAAATAGTATCTTTGCCAGCTTATTTGCATATCTAAAGATTTTTTTTTTCTGTATTTCTTTTTTGCTTTTTATTTGGTTTTGTTCTGTCAAAACTATTTATAACAAAAACATATTGTATCTATCTGAAAAGAGTCATAATAGTGTTTTAATATTTTCTATTCATTTTCTCAGCACACTATTTCTGAGCACACTAATGGTACGTGTGTCATTAGTGTGCAGAGAAATTTTTAAGAAACTTGTGTTCTTTTAAAAAACCACCAACAGAAGAGAAATTCATAATGTGATAAATGATCAAACTCTTTGTACGCCCTAGAGGCAAAACATAGCGCCCTCAATATATTAAATAAGATCTTATAATGTACCTATGTTTTTACAATGAATAAATGAATCTTGAATGAATCTTGAATCTAGAACCCACGAACGTCTCGTACGTAATGCAACGTCGGAGTGTTGGTGTGAACACTTTAATAGTGACCTCTTGTGGAGGACAGACACTGTCCCCACACACGGGTCTAAAAAAAAACGCTAGAAACCGCCGTAAAAAACAGCTGAAGCGCGCGACAGCTGAAGCACCGCCGCACACGAGCCACTAAAAAAGGTCGCCTCAAAAATAAGCTTGAAGCGGCGTTTTTTTGAAGCCTGTGTGCGAGAACATATTGATGTTAGCATACCGTAGGGATTTTCTGAAAAAGATACTCCTAGTTTCAAAACGTGAAGTGCAAATGAAGGACACAAGTATGGTTTTACACAGAAAATTCTGATGCACTATCCCGCTCCGAGCGGAAGAAGTAATTGGATGATTTCTTACCTTAAAAAAAGGGAGATGACGTTGACTGGTAGAGAATGCTTTGTTGCATTAAGTCCGCCTATGTACTACTATTGTACATGAAGTTTAAAGTTTAAAACCGTTTGCTCCGTCATTTATCACTAAAGGTTCTTTGGAAGACTAGCGTCAGACAGTATTCTGTCTGGCAACATTGCTGAAATGAACCTTTTTGGCGCAGCCGTGAGGCACACATTGATATTGTTTTTATTTACTTTTTATTTAAGTTGTGTGATCCTGGTGACTGTCCCCAAATTTTTTTTTTCTTTCTTTCTTTAAATAAATGATGATTTATTTTGTAAGAATTTTCTTTAGTTTGCATTCTCTGACACTTCTAAACTCACAACGCTAGGTGAAAAGTAAATTCAGCAATTTCAGCGTTGCCTTAAAGAAAACGACACTCCAGAATGATAGAATGGCATGCTACGTAAGATCCAGTTACTTCAGCGCTTCAAGACCTATACCTATACCTCAGAGACAATCTTGTCACACAAATAAAGACCTCACGTCGTGCACAAACAAACATCTGCTGAATCTACTTACATGCTAAAATACTAGAATAATGATTAAACTCGAGATCTATGGTTTTCAATTTAAATCTATTTTGTCTCATTTGTCTAGAACTGTATTTTAGAAGCGCTTTAATTTTGGCTTAACACGCAAATTAATGAAACTATTAAGAAATTTCGATCGTTCAATTATTTAAAAAAAAGAAAGAAAACATGTTTCACACACATATTTTTCAAAAAACAAAAAATAATAACAAATTAAAACAAAAATTAGAAATTCGCAAGGCAATGTACCTATCGTATGCATAGCATAGTCGGCCTTATAATGTTCCCACAGTTGGTACTCGGACCTCCTCTCAGGGAGAAGGAATGGGCCGTAATCCACCACGCGGGCCCAGTGCGGGTTGGTGATGTATCGTATGATGTACCCTAAAAATGCCATCATATCTGACTCATTCGACCAAAATTAACTCAAAAGCAGAATACAGATTCACCAGTTTTACAAACTACATGTCACTTTGTTCGCGGTAAACAACAAAGTCTTATATATAACCTTTAATTTCACATTATACACGAGATACCGACAAATCCTGTAATACTATGATCCATGATACTGCTATCTTGTCGGCTTAAATATAGGTGGCTATGGTTTCTGCAAATATGCCTTTTACGGCGTGCCGAAAATTTGATAAAATCGGCTGTCAAGTGTTTTGAATTTTGATTAAATTTTACTTCCTGCTGACATTGTAGTGTGAATTACGTCTGTTTGTTTGGGTGTGTGTCTAATTTTCGCCTCTTTGGTTGAACGGCTGAAACTTGGCACGTGGCTTGATCATGACCTGTTTTGGAACTTACTAACGAGCTGTCCTGTCTCACACTTGTGTTAACCCCTCGAGCCGATTGTACATACGTCTGTACACCTTGAGTGACCTTGAAAAACGGTTAATTGTAGTTTTGTACAACCGTTTGTACGATTTTATTTTTTATTTTTTGGTGATTTACGTAAAAACACGCAATTACGTAATAATATCACCCCCCGTCGCGCGAGGGGGTACAAATCTTTAAAATTCTCGGCTTTTCTCTAATAAATTTTAATTCAAATATTTATTTCAGTTAAGTGTTAGTAGTAGTAAAACTTTAGCCTAATGTTAGTATTCGGTATGAAAGGCAACGAAGGAATGGGGTGGGTTTTTTAGTCAGTAAAAGTCTGACACTATCTTTCGCTCCGTCCAAGGGTGGAAGATATCATCTGGATGATTTTGACGAACCAAAAAAAAAGAAAGTCTAATGTTACCTATATTAAATTAAATTGTAATAATATATTAGTGAGAATTTCATTAAAATCCATTATTTATATGACGCTGTTAAACATCATCATCTTCCTGCCCTTGTCCCGTTTTATTTGGGGTCGGCGCAATACGTTTTTTTTTTTCCATTCTGTCCTGTCACTCGTCACGCTATCACTAACTCCCTTTTCTTTCATATCACTTCTCACACAATCCATCCATCTTTTCTTTGGCCTCCCTCTCCCCCGCCGTCCATCCACATGTAAACTCATAACTTTTTTAGCAACATGCGTTTCGTCCCTCCTTTTCACATGACCATACCAAGACAAACGATTTCCTTTCAACTTTTCAGTCACTGGCGCCACTTTCAAACTTCCCCAATATACTCATTTCTCACTTTATCCATTCTTGTCACACCACACATCCATCTTAACATTCTCATCTCTGCTACATGTAATCTTTTTTCATCCATCTTTTTCACAGCCCAACATTCTGATCCATACAGTACGACAGGCCTTATCACGGACTTGTAGATTTTACCCTTTAACTTGAGGGGCATCCGTGGGTCACAAAAATGTTTTTGGTTTTTATGTTTTTTCTTAATAATACCTCTTAATAATATTATAGCATACAACGTGTAACATTAAATGTACAAAACCTCAGACACCCCAAATGATTTTTTATTCAATTGAACTAATTCTGTGAGAAAAAAAAAACATTAAAAAAAATTAAGGTTTTATGTGCAGTTTTAGTTTGTTTAAAATTGGTATCTGCTTCGAAATAAGAACTTTTATCATTTCGTATATAAGAAAATTTGATTGGACTACTACAACCATTTGTGTTTGTTTACCTATTTAGGCGGGTTTGCGCACGTGATGGCTTGCATAATTTTTAATGAAGAACTTTTTGAAAAATGTAACCTATATTAAAAAGTGGTTTAATTGATTATGCTTATTATTCCCATCAAACTGTTTTCAGGTTTTGCGCATTTAACGTTACACGTTGTATAGGTATAGATATACCTAGTGTAGATATAAGAATAGTACATTTTATCCCAGTATTGAGTTTATTTTATAGTAGCCCCTTATACTAAAAGATATCCTTTGGACTTTACATGTTAAGAATTTATCTTATAACTAGCTTTCCGCCCGCGGCTTCGCCCACGTGGACTACAGTTTATATCGCGCGGGCAGAGACCCGTGCTCAGCAGTGGAATTATAGGTAGTCTATGTGTTATTCCAGTGTCTCTTCTACCTACCTACCAAATTTGATCTAAATCCGTTCAGTAGTTTTTGCGTGTAAGGGTACCTAACAGACAGACAGACAGAGCTACTTTCGCATTTATAATATTAGTAGGGATTAATTCTAAACATTTACTGAACATTCTGTAATCTAGTTTCACAAGCCGAATATAATCGGAATGTTAACTCAGGTACTTAGAGTGTAATCCCCGTAAACTAAAGCAAATTATGATGATAGACACTTCATATATTTCATAAAGAAGATACTTACAGTAAACAATAACCTGTATTATGTGAACATTATCTAACATGATAATAATAGACAATGAGAAAATGTTATATATACCAGCTGCTCCCAGCGGCTTCGCCCGCGTGATAGCAGAAAATTATCCCAAAAGAACATACTTCCGGGATAAAAAGTATCCTATATCCTATTCCAGGACATGGTCTATCCGTGTACCAACTTTCATCAAATTCAGTTTTGCCATTCAGGCGTAAAGACGTAACAAACAAACACACTTTCGCTTTTATAATATTAAGTAAGGATTGTAATAATGAAAATACCTAAAGTAAAATGCCAGACAAAGGAAATCTGAGACAGATGTTATGTCGGAAAATACAAACTGTGTACATGCATATTCATAAAGTACTTTTATACACATTCAGAGAAACAAGATACTGTGAAAATACAGAGAATCAGATCAATAATCTGTGTAACGTTGTATCGTTTGTAAGAGAGAATCTAAAGTATTTGTAACATATGGCATGGTCACATTGCCAAGGCGTGATATCCTTAAGCCATATAGTACTGCCACCGACCTTGAGTACCTTGAATACTGATCTATAAGATGTCTGTGTTTCCATAATATCTAGAGAAAGATGTGTAATAAAGTCATAATCACGTAAGAGTGGTTATAAAAAAAAACCTTTTTTAAAAAAAATAATAACCGACTTAACTGAAAAATTTAAATAAATTTGAGGAGTTCCCTCGATTTCGCCAAGATTCCATCATCAGATCCCAACTTGGTGACTATGGGACCATTTAAGAAATATACCCTTTCCAACAATAAAATAATTTTTCAAATCGGTTGGTAAGCGACGAAGTTATGCGCGAACAAACATAAAAAAAAAACATACAAACATCCGAATTGAGAACCTCCTCCTTTTTGAAAGTCGGTTAAAAATGTGCCTCAGGACGGACGCTCTTGAGGACGCCGTGTTGTGGTAATGTAGCGAAGCCCTTAATTTAAGAACAAAGCAGCATCTTCCTGCTCTTGTCCCGTTTTATTTGGGGTCGGCGCAACACGTTTTTTTCTTCCATTCTGTCCTGTCACCCGTCACGCTATCACTAACGCCCTCTTCTTTCATATCACTTCTCACACAATCCATCGAATTTAAGAACAAAGCAAGAAAGAAAAATGTTTATTCGTACCTCTCTCATACAATAGAATAAAAATACAGAAGAATTAGGATACATTAAAATAAAAATACAGTAGAATTAAGCTTGAAAAAAAAAATAGCTTTAAAATCTGTGTAAGGCCAAAAACGCGCCCAAGTAAGCATCATCATCATCACTATATCAGCTGAAAGACGTCCACCGTTGGACATACGCTTCCTCCAAGCGTCGCCACAACGGCTGGTCTTGTACGTCACGCATCCATCGGATTCCCGCGACCCTGACCAGGTCATAGGTATGTACGCACATAGATAATGAAAACTATGCGGGTCTAGTATAAGCAAGAAAAGTGTTCATCGTTAAACGTGATTGGCTAGTTGTTTAATCTGGAATTAGATATTTCAGCTCAATTCTACATTTTATTAATTTATACCTAGCTTTTGAGCCTACATACATAAAATATAGCCTATGTCACTCAGGAATAACGCAGTTTTTTATCGGTGAAAAAAAATTTCGTCATTGGACCGGTGCTTTTAGAGATTACCTCCTAGAACCTTTACCTCTTTATAATATTAGTGAAGAAGATATTAGATTTATCAACAATTTGTTCACACTGAATGTAGTAACAAAAAACATTTTTTAAATTAGATTACAACGCAACAGTTACTTATTGGTATACACCATCGATATACAAATATGTGAATAAAAGTCAATGGTTAACACCATATGCATAAAAGATGCATTAAAAAAATAAATTAACTAAATAATAAGCGCATTCAATTAAATGAATTAACAATTGCGTATAATAAGAAGAGAGAATATAACAAAACTAAGGTGAGACTCTGCTTCGCTCCCGCCTTAGCCTTTTCACCTATCCTGTCCGTGTAGGAGTGCCCTAATTCTGAGCTTGCTTCGCTCGCTCTTGGACGAAGAATATTTCGCTTGTCCCTATTAACAATGTCGGATATGTTTTTTTGCCATTTTCTTTTTATTTCACGACTCACTCTCAAAAAGTCCCTTTTTTTAATAGCAGCAAAAAGAAAAAAATAATTACGTGTAGTTTATAAAATGGGCCACGTTAACATTGTCAGATGTGGCCCATTCGCCAGTTAACAATGACGTACTATATGTCAAACTTTGACTCGCTCTCGTGTAAAGTTGCCAATTTTCACATCCGACATTGTTAATAGGGATAAGCGATTTGATAGGCGTAAAAACAAAACTAATTAGTTTATTAAAGGCTATCTCATTTTCCTTTAGCTTAGTTATAAAGTGAGAAATTTGATCACGTGGACGATAAAATAAACATAGTGGGACTTATAATCTACATCAACACTTTGTTTGTTGGAGGTAATCTCTGGAAATAATGGTCTGATTCCAAACATTTTTTCACCGATAGAAAGCTACCTTATTCCTGAGTGACATAATATGCTATATTTTATGAATTATCTATCTATTACGGGTCTGGGACACTCCAAGAAATTCCTGGGCTCTACGTTCAAGGCACGGGAATGTATCTGGAATATGAGCAAGGGGCAAATCCGCTACCTGATGGGTGCCTTTACAGGGCACTTTGGAACCAACGACATGCTCATGAAAATGGGTCTAGCCGCGACTTCCATGTGCAGGTTGTGTGAGGAACATACAGAACGCATGGAGCACCTGCTGTGCACATGCGATGCTTTGGCTAACAAGCGAATGAGTCTTCTAGGGGTAGGATATCCAAGACCAGAGGATTACAGGCTCTTATCCCTGCATCTCGTTGTGAAACTTATGAAGGAGATTTTCAGCGAGGGTGGGAAGGAGTAAGCTATCTAGGGGACCACAAAAGATCCACATGGGTCGAAGCGTCCGAGCTGTTTCTCGGCCCCTTAACAAGATAAGATAAGATGATATTTTATGTACGCGGGCGAAATCGCAGGAAAAGATAGTTTCTCATATATTATGTCAGGTTCCACCACTTTCTATGCGTAAGCATGATTTCCTAGACAATTTAATATCGGCCATGATTTAATCAACGCGGCCCGAAATTCCGCGTGTATGAGATAATAAATCTACTGATGGAGTAGATACATAATGTTTGTGTGTAAATTGTGACGTCATACTAAAGTGCCAGCTATCTGCGTGTTTGCCAAATACGTACAATTTCATGCGTAGCTTTTATTTGAATAAATACTTCGTATAAATCGTATTTGTAATATTTACATATAATAATATATTACTCGTAACAAGTTTAAAAAAATAGTGTAGACCAGTTAATTTTTAACCAAAAAGTCATCATCATCATATCAGCTGAAATACGTCCACTGTTGGATATAGGCCTTCCCCAAGTGTCGCCGGTCCTGTGCGTCACGCATCCATCGGATACCCGCGACCCTGACCAGGTCATCGGTCCACCTTGTTGGAGGCCTTCCAACGCTGCGTCTCCGGTACGTGCTCGCCACTCCAGAACCTTTCGTCCCCATCGAATATCTGTTCTGCGAGCGATATGCCTTGCCCATTGCCACTTAAGTTTGGCGATTCTTCGAGCTATGTCGGTAACCTTGTTTCTCCTGCAGAACCAAAAAGTAGGAACGAACAAGGTAAAGCATCTACACTAATATTAAATTACTTGCTTCCTGCAAGTAATTTAATATTAGTGTAGATGTACATTATTTCTAAATATTTCATGTTTGTTTTTAAAGAAAGCCCTAAGACTGTACACCTAAAAGCAAGAAATAAAAACTATTTTTAGATAATATGCTCGTACGAGTATAAGACATCACACTTATGTTATAAAGATGAAAGATAGTGTAGAAACGAAATATTACTTTCTATATTGAAGTCTATTATTTCTTGGTGATCTATTGTATCAATAGAAAACAAATGAGATCAAAGTCTTCGTACCATAATAATAGAATGAACGGTATTATATTTTGATGATATTGACAGATATATCTAGCTTTCATATTTTTTTAGAATAGATTTTTTTTATTCTAGGTACTGCAAAATTTGCCTGCTGCGGTCTTCCCGTCTGATTACAATTTGAGCGGCTTCAAGGCTAGAATGAATAGGTTCTTAATAAACTAGTGCCTCTCACCATCAACGATTGCATCACCGCTTACCATCAGGTGGGATCGCAGTCAAGTACTAGTTTACATCAGACAAAAAAAAAAATTGGACATACGATAAAGTGTTAGTAACTTAATAAACACTTAACTGTCCTCGCACACGGGCTACAAAGAAACACCGCTTCAAGCTTCATTTTGAGGCGGCCTTTTTTAGTTGCTCGTGTGCGGCGGTGCCGCCACTAAAAAACGCTTGAAGCGGCTTCAAGCTTCACCGGACACGATATCACAGTCGTCGCGCGCTTCAGCTGTTTTTTGCAGCCGCTTCTAGCTTTTTTTTGTGGCCAGACTCAAAATGGATACCGACAAGGAGACATTGCTGTTGGCTTTGTTACTTCAAACACGCTGGAGACCCGCACCTCGTTGCCGGATCTCGTTGTGCGTCCGTCACAAATTAGTGGCGCACCCGCTCCGCTTTGAAGATGCTCGCAATCCGCTAGTATGATAAAGCCCTTAGTCTTAAATATCATTTTAAACTGAAAATAATTAATCCTTCAAATTAAAACGTACATTCAAGGATAACTTTATCTTCTCGTTTCACAAGAGGCGCTTAACCGTGTCGTCGTGGATCAGCTCATTTGTATGAGCTTATCTCTGTACCTTCGTTCCCTAGAGAGACTACTGTTTTACCAACCGTTATTAGTTAAAGTTACGAGGCGATGAGTTGTCACTGATAATGAAACGCAAAAACTGTCCTACAATATTGTAAGCTGTACAAATGTTTTGCTGTCGCCTTAAATAGGTCAAACCAGAATCGACCTTGTAATGTTCCCACTGGCTTACTCAGGCCTCTTCTCTAAGAGAGGGAATAGGTCGTAATCCACCACGAGTCCAGTGCGGGTTGGTAGATGTCACATGTCTCCGAATTTTTGGTTCTAGGACATGCCGGTTTCCTCACGACGTTTTCTTTCACCATTTTGAGGGCAGCGGTGATAAAATAAACTACACAAAGTAATGCGCCTGGCTGGGTTCCTCTGGGTTTGTGGGGCTCGAGCCCCCTTTCGCATTACCCTGGCCCCAGTAGGATACCTAATTCTTTACATTGCACTACATTCACTTTGTGCTGTCCAGTGCTCTCCGTCCAAAGAAGCGACGGAGTACTACAAAGCCAACCACGTCCTATTCAGGAGTCGTGTGGAATTTCTTCAACACAAAGTAATGTGCCTGGCCTGGGTTTGAATCCACGGCCTAAAAATTTAAGTCGGTGCAGTTACCACTGGGCCACTATAGCTCTCCAAATAGGTCATGAGCATTCATTACAAGCAAAAGCGTCCATTTATCAAGACTAATAATATTGATTGGGCGGTATGATGATGTGATGTCGATGATATGATGTCATAAAAAAATATTTGTATAACCTATAGATAGTAGTTTCTAGTGCATAAGTTGGTGCGGGAGGAGGTGTCCACCTGTATTCATTCAGTAATCTTTTGTATTCCATGGCCGTAGTAACTCCCACAGCTCTACCCCTAGAAGTGAGTACTAGTTTCATTACGAACATTTTTTTACGGAGCTTCACAATTCATTTTTCGTCCCATGTATCCCGAAAATACACATAATTCCCGGGAGATACATCATGTAAGCGAGACCACTGACAAAAACTAGTAGCAAAAACGACCAGAAAATCAATCAAGGACATTAGTAACCTTGAGCAGACTTACAAGAACAACAACACCAATCAATTCGCGTCTAATTAACCCAAATTCCCAACAGACAGCAGCCATAATACATATGAAACTACGACCAATTTGCTTCTGGAACGTTCCTTCCCTGATTTTCCTCCTTGTCTATTTTGATCTTGAAGAAAATTAATTTGTTCCATTTTCCGCCTCTTGTCGTGTGATGTGTCGGATGACATGCTAACGTCTGTAACTTGATTAGGTATATTATGGGGCCCCAACATGTCGTCAGTTACGTCTTTATGGGGTACGAGTTTGACGACACATTTTGTTCTACGCGTGCCTCAAAGAGATGATTGTTTATTATTTTTGATAGGCTCGCCTTTGGCCACTACCTCACTTGATTATAAGTGATCGATGTAGTTGGCTTTTAGACAAGCGCACTCTATACGCTTGTCTAAAAGTACCGTAGTCACTCTTGGTTTTAAGTAGCTATCCAGTTATATATTTCACTTGTTAAAACGCCCAATGAACATGTTCTCAAAACATTTTTGCGTATTGATGCGATATCCAAAAGACGTAAGGTGATGGAACGGGCTTGGCGGTATTAAGTTATGCAATTACGACGCACACTCCCCGAAATTTAAGCAGTAGAAAACCGACAGGCTAGCAACTCGGCGTCGATGCTCAAGACTGGAATTTTGATTCAAAGAGAATATCATTGCTACTGATCCTCTTAACTCAAAAGAACATACGTTGGTTTAGTTAGTAAAATTCTGACACTCCGTTCAGCTTCATCCAGAGTGAGAAAAGTTATATGTGTTTCCTGATAGCTACAACCTAAGAGTCTTTAAGTAAACAATGAATAAGTTACTTCTAGGCAAGCGTGCTCTATCGTAGACTGCATCACCGCTTACTATCAGGTAAGGTAGTGATTAAACGCATGCCTATAAAAATAATAATAATACATTATTTGGATGTTTTTCCGCTCCAAAAAAACGGAGTACAATGTCGCGTAGAAGAACTGTTATGGGGCCCAAGAATGTTGCCTTATAGAAATGTTATGGGGCCCGAGTATGTCACCCTGTAGTGTCATTATGATGCCCAATATGTCATCCAATCTTCGTGCTAGTAAACCTTATCCTTCGATTAAGTTTTACGATGACAGAATCAGCCGATGCATTTTATGTCTTTCTTTTGTCCTTGGGGTAATCTTTTGTCCTTTCTAGCAATCAGAATTATTGTCGAAACGTTCGGGACTGGCTGGTAAGTTTGTGAGATTTTTCGAAAGAACCACGGCCACGGCCTTAAAACGCAAACGGCAACTGAAGGAGCATCTTCAGTGTTTTATACCAATTTGGAACCGTGCACTAGCTTCTGACGTTTTATAAGTGCCCATGTAGGCCTATGTGAAATAAAATATTTTGAATTTGAATTTGACTTTGACTTTGACTTTGACTTTGACTTTGACTTTGACTTTGACTTTGACTTTGACTTTGACTTTGACTTTGACTTTGACTTTGACTATAGGATCCGTTTTGAAGAGTGTGCGCAGAAATTGCATGACTTGATTCCACCATCTCATTTCTACCATTGGACCACTCCATGAACGGCGAGTATCCACCAAGCGTTTTGGCTCCTCGTTTATACTGCGTACATCGAGGGACTGGAACAATTTGCCTGATACGGTCTTCTCGTTCGATTATAATGTATGTGTCTTCAAGCCTAGAGTGAATAGGCTCTTAATAAATTATCTTATAAGATGGGATCGCAGTCAAGCCCCAGTTTATATTTGTCGGGTCATCCAGGATGGTTTGAGCTCTGGTTATCTACCAGGTAGATCTATGTGAGTAGCGTGCAATGAATAAAAACTGCGAGGAACTGAATCAGTTTACTTTCTCAATACAATTCGATACAGTGCTCTATAATATCAGGTAGGACAACAAAACACAAAACGGACAGTTTCAGAGCGTCTTTACTCTGCGACGGCCTGGCTGAGAGTGTCCGCTGTCCTCGGCGGGTTCTCCCCCCTCAAGCTCGTAGCAAAACGGAAATGCCCGACTCTGTCGAAGTGCCACCTCTAGTTCTCTTTAGTTGCCACTACATGGCGTGCCTTATTTGTTGTCAACAAATCAATTGCCGATTTCGACATATTAATTTAAAAAAAAAAGTTCTTAACCGTTCGCTTCACGCAGAGCGTGAGGAGCCATGTCATGAATATCATTAGGGCACACGTTTCATTCGTTTACGTCTCGTGAAACATATTTCAGGGGCCGTGACGTGTTAAAACGTCAGTCGTGTGAGCAAGAAAGAGGTGTGGAGCTAATACATCCTATCTACAACATTATTTTTAGTTTATGTGAAACCTGAATATGGTTTGTTCAGAATCCATTCATTTACTGAACTGAACGATTCGAATAGCTTTTAAACTATGTTATATTCATCCCAATAATATTTAAAAAGGTTACAAGGTGGACACCACCGACACTAAGTACAACAAAGGTCACGGCAGGTCATAGTGGGCATTAGGTGCTAGCAAAGAGCTGGGTGCAAATACAAAACAACGCCTCAGTCGCCTGTATGGCTCGGTGACTATGTATTTTTGCTGACATAACAAGCAATGTCAGGATAATTTCAGGATACAGTTATGAAATTTTGTGCAAAGATTTTTTTCATAAATTTACGTTTCGGGTTTTGCATAATTATACTAAAAAGTAATGTTGCTCCACCCCTTTAACAGTACAGTTTAGGTAGAAAAAAGAATCGTGTTAAGAGCTCGTGGTAAGGCCTCTGTTAAAAAACAAATTAATACGTTTAATTATTTGACCTATGTAGACATATGGTATGATATGGTGCCAGAAAATTATAAATGTTATTAGGAGCAATTTAAATAATGAAGGTCCGAGACCCAACGAACCCTTACGAACCGTAAACGCATACCAATTACTTTTAATAAAATCTCAAATTAAGGGCGGTTTGAGTTACAGTAAGGGTTCATAGGTATATCCTCATAAGGTAAGTGCTCGACGCCCGGGTATCACCACGCTGTGGACCGCCTGGAGGCCGCGGTGGAGTATATGGTTGAAGTGCGCCCTGCTTGGGCAGAGCACCGCCGTGTCCTAATGGGGGCGATCGGCGTCAGCGATCTCTCAAGTAAAGCCTTGGTACAGGCCATGGTCCGGTCGAGAAGAAGTGGCAGGTGGGCGCCTCGCTATAAAGCCAGCTTGCTATCCGACCATCAGGTAACCGTCCGGACCGAGTGGTCGATGGCGCGTACTGATCCCGCACGCTTTAAGGAGTTATCAGCAAACCGTAGGGGCCCAGCAAGGCTGAAGCCAACTAGGGCCTTGGACCGGTTTTAGAAAGGACCCCGGTATGAAGGGCAAAAAGGAACAGGATGGGTTTTTTAGTCAGTAAAATTCTGACACTATCTCCTGCTCTGTCCAAGGGTAGATGTCATTGGATGATTTTTACCTACCGAAAAAGAAAGAAAAAAATTTAAGTGCACAGGATGATCAAACTTTGAGATTAGCATGTCTGAGGTCAATCTGTGATCCAAATTCCTCCATGAACCGAAAAAAGGAAACAGAAGTTCAATGTTCAAATCACGTTTGGTTCTCACGAATAGACCATCACTGTCGGGTGTTATTTTTGGTCTATGCAACTGCCCGATAGTTCATTTCGGACAGTTGTATACGTTCTAATCGCACGTAGAACTTTGATAACACAATGCAGAGTTTTGAGTTTTTACAACTCGCTACATTCATGTTAAACCGATGACTCAGCTGTCATTTGTAGATCTTTGATGGAATATACGTAAGACATAAAATCTTTGCTTTGATGAAGCTTGACATCTTATCAATGAGTGACTTACATGTCAAATTGACAGATATTCTACATCAAATGCTAGCTGCATTTTATGTGGAATACCTGCCTATCTCCAGGCTGCATCTGGTTACACTGGAACTCTATCGTAACTTATTATGTAGTTGAGAAAAAGCTAGGCAAATTATGGTTTCTTACCAGACCAGTGTTTTACTTGCAGTCACAGAATAGTATAGAATAAAAAGGTGTGCAAAGTTCCAGCCAAGGTTAAATTATTCATTATTAAGAGCAACTGAAAGGTCACCCTTTTTTAAGGGTGTAAATCATCCAATGACTTCTTTCGCTCTAGACAGAGCGAAAGGACGTGTTAGACTTTTACTGACTAAAACCACACCTGTGTTCTTCAGTTGCCCCGTTCTAGGACACCAGGTTCTCTTTTCAGAAATTCCCCGCAGTCCTAGCTAGCGGACATCGGCCCTGCTGGGCTCCTGTGGTTTGCTGACATCTTTTCGAGGAGCGCGTGAATCACTACGCGCTTTTGACGACTGGACTGGATACGATCAATTACAGTACGGCTGAACGGCGAGCTACCCATTGCTTGACACATATGGACACACGTAGGTTCAGTAAAGCCTAATACGCTCGATCCAAAACGATACAAATTATTTTATGATATCCTACTCAAAAAAAAGTATCATCAGCCAAACTTTTTATTGAAAGTCATATAAATTCTCGTAAAACAAAATTAGTATACCTTATATCGGAGTAGCAATCAAATAGTAATCAATAGGTTCTCAGGTCAACTACGAAACGCGATGGAATTTGGACGGTGGCCAAGCGTAAAGCTGGATGTACACCAGAGACATATCGTGTTGAGGTACTACAAGACATCATAGTTTTGTTGTTAGCTTCAAAAATATCTTTCAACTTTGCTACTAAGGCTTGGCTTTTTTTGCTGGCCTTGCTTGTGCAGGTGCCATAAGGTAGAACTACACTGTGCACATGTGTGCCACGTACGCCGATTTGGGCACGTCGGTCTCTATATATTTTATATGGAAACTAGACTTGTAGAGCTACACTAGATCCACGCCACATGACACCAAATAAAGCCACGCAACACCACCACAAATGATGATTGATTGTTTCATTTAAATTTCTTTATGTGCTATAAAACAAAACAAACCCGTGACTTTGACAAAAACTTCATCATAAACCCAAACTAGTTTAGATTTTTGAATAAAAACCTGGATTGTTACAGGTTTATGAAATGAAAATGTGTCATCTTCCGGTTTTTCATCAAAAACCTAATTTTATGTAAACCTGCGACATATATACCACAACGTTCTAAAATCTTGCCCTAGTGTAAACCCAGCTTAACGTTCTGATTTATTTTGACAAACATTGTTCAAGAGTGATTGGCATTTGTTTATGCTGATCGAACCACGAATACTATGAATAGCGTTCTCATTTTTTATAGCGGACGAAAAATGGCTAGTCTTAAGTGGTTCTATAAATATTTATTCTCTGAAGGTACGCCTTTGTCGCTTTTAAGATACCTTTGGGTATGAAAGGGGTGGACTATTTTTGGATGGGCGGGAGTATCCTTTTATCTGCCAAAACTAAAATCTAGTTAGAATAATTCTGTTAAGAATTTTTCGCTTTTTTTTTTCAACGGTTCATTATTAGGTACGCCAAGGGTCTGCTTCCGAAAGGGAAGCTCGGCCCCGGTGTGAAAGGCAATGAAGGAACGATGTGGGTTTTTTAGTCAGTAAGAGTCTGACACTATATAGATATCATCTGGATGATTTTTACCCACAGAAAATAAAAGTACTTCGTTGATTATATCTTACCAGCTGTTGCCAGTGGCTTCGCCCGCGTGAAGGTAGAAAACTATCTCAAGCAGTGTTCAGTCCTGAGAAAGTCTTCTTAGTCAATCCTATGTACCTACTATTCCAGGAGATGGTCTCCCCGTGTACCTTCATCGAAATCCGTTAAAAGGACAGTCCTTAAGAAACAACAAAAAGGCAAGGTTCATAGTTTACAAAATTTATAAAAATACACTGCACTGAATTACACAAAAAAAATTAAGAACTTGATGAGCCAACAGTTTCACCACTAGATATTTGCAAACAGGGGAGGTTTGCCCCCTTAATTTCCTTTCCTTAATTATTAATGATTGCCTTAATTGCCCCTCCCTTCATTTCAAGAAATTTTTTTTAGTAAATCCTGCAAAAAGAAAAGGTCTGAGTTTAGCTGTTTTTTTTCTTCATTTTTTTTTTGTAATTTAAGCTGTGTATTTTTAGAAATTTTGATAACTGTGAGAAGTGTTTTAAGTACTCTCCTATTAAACCAATATAATATTAAGAAGAAACAAACATACACACGCAGAAACGTACGTCTTCATAATATTCATGCTAATAATACTCCTTATTCAAATAAGTACTGGTAAACTGACCTCGCACAGTAAAAACGTGGAAAATTTCACGAAACTACGCCCCTAATTGGGTCTCACGGAAGATAGAGGGTGCTTGATTGAAGGAAAAAGTAAACAAGAAAATATACTGGTTATTTTTAGCTGTCTTGAATGAATCAATGTTCATTTGTTTAAGAAGGGCGTTCTATAGAACTGTAGGTACTCCAAGCATTTATGAATGAAAAAGCCGCTCCTATGGCTTTTTCATTCTTATTGCTTATCTTTCATTTATGAATGAAAAAGCCGTAGGAGCGCAAGGTAGTTTGGCAAGCGTTGTTTAGCACCATTATTGTATGAAAGCCGTGGCTACAATGATGGTGCTAAACAACGCTTGCCTGGAAAGTTTGGTATTGCGACCGAGGCGGAATATTCCGGAGCCGTAGGTGAGGGTGTTATAGAGCCAAGTGCTGCCGTGACCAATTTCCACGTGTATCAAACGACGTTTTTCAATACACCTATGAAGAAATAAACAAACGAGGATGATTCGTGACGCCTGGTGGTCGGTTAGCGTCCAGGCTGATATGATAAAAACAATCAATGGTGGAGTGTAAGTCCGCGCAATTTTCGGCACTCGTGCAGAAAATAGTAAATTACGTAGGTACTGAAAAGCGGATTTTCGTGTAAGTAAACTAAATTAATATATTATGTTAAAAATTAAATGATTGTTGTCAAATTATATATTCACATTAGTATTATTCGTCGGAATGTAAAGAAAAGCAAAGTTACATATTGGCAGTGATTTACGTAGAACCTACAAGTATAATATTTGACCTTGCACAAATTCTTCTGTATCTATCGTATTATTTATTTTTGTTGTATATCGTATTGTGTGAGGTTCAAATAAACGTTTTTTCTTTCTTTCTTCTTTCTTTCTTTCTTCTTTCTAATATACTTACTCACGTACTTTCTATGCCCTAAAAGATAACAAATAAGCTAAAAGCCACCCAACATTAAACTTTTCTTTTCTCTTAATTTACTGTGTCGTTATACTCTAGTTTTTCTCAGAAACTTGACTAAAACAAATATTAATCAGTGCCAAGTTATTCAAAGTTCTGTCAGACACGATCTTTCTTTACAACTGTCATATAAAGATGTTTTAAGACGTAAGACGCATTGTATTGTGTTGAAAGGAAGGGAGTATTGACTCTGTATTTACGTAATTCAGACTAGCTTTATGTAAAGATTACATAATATTATATTTGTAAGTAAATAATGTGGGGTTAAGAGCGGGCAACTAGAGATTGATTTTCATATAACCGCTTTTACGTGATTATGATGGTATTACACACGGAATAAAGAAAAGTAGAGGAAGTGCCTCTTAGATATCGCGCGTTTGTCAACAGCAGGCGAAATTCGCCTATTACATATTATATACTAGTGCAGGTGAATATGGCATCTATTTCAAAGGCACTAGCGTTCTGAATAGAATAAATTGGTTACAGTGCCATCTAGCGTTGAGTAGCCGAACTCGTTGTAAATTGGTTAAAACTTCTTTATTGTTTGTGTCATGTCAAATAATAACAACTTTCTTACGTTGTAATAAGACCCAATTTATGAAAGCATTAAGAATATGATTTGTAAAAGTTAAGTTTGTAATTCGTAGCTTCGTAGCCAATCATATTACTGTTTTTTATGTGTGTAATGTACAATTTGATACGCAAATGTGTGAGTTTGGCGACACTGGTTCCCGTGCTTAGCCACGTTAGGGGCACTTCTACCTATATTTTCTGTTCTGTGGTATTACACATATTTCTCTAGATATTTTGGATACACAGCTATCTTGGGGATATTGTCTAGGCTTCTATGGAGAACAAAATATAAATTTGTGTAAAATTAATCTAGTGATCCCTCTGAAAATCTGCTATTTTACAAGAAATTTGGCCCTCCATAATGTATTCATATAAAAAAGTACATCCATAGAAACCTTGCACGTTTAATAGAGATTCTGCATGACGACAATTTGTTTTTAAAAACATTTAAGGGTTTTAAAAAAACACGTATTTCCAACAGAGTTTTCAGGCGTTATCTCTCTTTTTTTGCATTGCCTCTTCGATTGCGTTTGCGTTAGATGAAGCAACAAGCTTTTAATCGTGATGACTGTCCTGTTGGTCTAATGGTTAGTGGTCCTGACTGCTATGCCGGAGGTCGTGGGTGCGATTCCCACCTAGGACAAATGTTTATGTGATGAGCATGACCATTCTGGGTCTGGGTATAATTTATCTATAATATGTATGTATTTAGAAATTTATAAGTGTGTTTATCAGTTGTCTAGTACCCATCACACAAGCTGGGACTAGACGGCGTTGTGTGATAGTTGTGGAATATTATTATCAAACTATGCTCAATGTTGACGGCAAGTGGAAAAGGACCGTCTTGTTGCCAGTTTGAAGGTTCGTGATACATTCTTACGTTATTGTAATAGTTTTACGACGTAATTTACATATTGAATTTCTAACCTAGTACTTAATGTCTACAGTATTGATTTTGGAGCTTTTCCTACTTTCAAGACTAGTCAAGGTCGTGTGACAAATGTGACGATGCTCAAGATTTTACTTCTAGTGTATTCTGGAACAGAATAATGGTCGATGGGGATGAAAGATTCTAGAGTGGCGACCACCTACCGGAAGACACAGCGTTGGAAGACCTCCAACAAGGTGGACCGATAACCCAATATTCTAATTCAGTAAATCTACACTAATATTATAAAGAGATAAACTTTGTTTATAGGAGATAATCTCTGAAAGTACTGGTCCGATTGCTAAATGTTTTTCACCAATAGAAAGCTGCGTTATTCTTGAGTGACATAGGCTATGTTTTATATATGCGGGCGAAGCCGCGGGCAAGAGCTAGTAAATAATATGTTTATTTTCACAATCAGCATCATCATTTACAAGTATTTGGAGCCTTCTTTTAATTCATGAATCCCCAAGCGACACCCGGTGGCCGCGCATCTATTGTCTTACTATTGTGTCTCTAATTGACGGTATCTGAAGGGTTAAGCAATACAGTGCCTGTATTAGGAGAATCCGCCCTTCCATATCATTGCCGTACTTATACCAACTGTAAGTTACAAAAAATACAACAACATTAGGGCTACACTTAAGCCAGAACTACATTAGACCGACGCACACGTGTAACACTCCTGTACCCCTAGCCAAGTTGCTAATCTGCAATAGTTAACGCTTGTAGAAAGCTTCAAATGTACGGTAACGACGTCGCCTCAACGCTCAGTCGCGTGGTCAGAACAAAAGAATTGGCGGCAAGGTCAACTCGAAGCGTTCAGCGCGAGTGAAACGGTTGTAACTTGGCTAGGGGGGTTGATTTGTAAGCAGAACGACGTCGCGTGGCGTGTATCAAGTGTAGCTCTACAAGTCTAGTTTCCATATAAAATGTATGGAGACCGAAGCGCCCAAATCCACGTGTGTGGCACACGTGTTCGCAGTATTATACTAGGAGGTACCTACGTGAACTTAAGTCAAAAGTTTAATGTACATAGACCCTGACTTGGAAAAGAAAAAAAAGACTAAAAAAAATCATTGAAATTCACAGGCATATTACCCTAGTACTTTCACATAAAACAGTTTTGTAAAGTTCCTCAAAAAACGTAGTTTGCAAAGCAACTTTATTTATTGAGAAAAGGGAACCTTTTCTACCCTAAACTTTTTACAGTCGACTTTTTTTACACCCAATCTTTGTATGAGATGTACGATCTGAATAAAAACGAGTCTCATTGATTCCGTGACGATGGTTTCCTCGCGCCACTGGGAAACTATTCGAGTGTAATAAATGCCTAATACTCCGGAAAAGATTATGTACTCAATGTACTTTTTTAGAGTTCTGTACCCGAGGGAAGAGAGGGGAGGAATATTAAAACTGTACTGTCTGTCTATCCTACTGTTCATCTGGTAGTCTGTCCATCTGTCCCTCTGTCTGTCTGTCTGTCCGTCTGTTTGTCTGTTCTTCTGTTCATCTATCCGTCTATCTGACTATCTGTCCGTTTGTCTGTTAACGGGCAGTATTTGATAAACCTTTAAATTTTATTGCCACTGCAATAAAAACAATAAAATTAAAAATTGAAGGGGTTTCCACGTTATTTTGTTTTCATTTTTTTTTTGCTTGATTTTGATTTTTAAGTACGAAAACTTTCGTGTGCGAGTTCGACTCGCACTTGGCCAGCTTTTCTGATGTCGTAAAGTAAGAGTATTTGTAGAGAATAGGTCTGTTTTTATTTTTTTATTCAGTGAGTAGGTAGGTACTGTCCTTTCTCAAAAGCATTTTTCCTGTTCTCTTGATTTGACATTATTTATTTTTTGTATTTAATATAAGTCGGTTTTGCGATTGTATTTGTAACTCGATATTCAATCACAATGAATATCCAAATTATTTATTCTTTGCAATTTCTTTTCGAAAATATGTTGGTATCTTTGGGTTCTTAACTGATTTAAGTGAGAAATCAGAGACAAAATTATTTTATAATATAATTCTGTCTCTCTCTGTAATTTTTGTTTTAAATACATAGCATAGCATCATCAGCCTTATAATGTTCCCACTGCCGGGACTCAGGCCTTTTTTCCAGAAGAGTTAATAGGCCAAAATCTACTACGCGGCCTCATGTGAATTGATTTTAAAAACGAAGAACGAATATAATTATGCTAATTATATTTCTGTGGCTTTAACCACCCATGGAGAAAGCACTTTAAATAATTATGTTAGACATAGGTATTTGCAACAACATCTTAGCAAAACCTTCGTCAGACGAGGCAAGAGTCTTATATAAAATTTATTACAACCATTTAAAATAAACCATGACACAAAATTTGGATACGATGGAGCGACATGGTCTAAATTGAGACCATGAATTGATTGATTGTTTTTTTGTGTTGTATGTATTTGTATTAATGTATCTTATTAGTATTATTTCTGATGTTTGTACACCGACAACCCTAAATCTATCTCCCTTCTTTCAGTCCATCCAAAGGTTGTCTGTAAGAGATCGCCATGTGCGATAAGACCGCCCATTGTACACTTTTTTCTTTAAATGTTTGTCCTATATATTTGTTTATGTGGTATACAATAAAGAATATAATAAATAAATAAATAATAAATCTCATTAATTAAACTTAAATAAAAAAAACACATATGAAGTGATTAGTGTAGTGTACGTGAGTCTAAAATAAACATGCATTGTTTAACGATAAATGGGCATTAACATTTCAGCCGAAAAACCTACGTAGGCCATCCCCAAGTATACACCCACAGTAACCGATCCTGTGGGTATCGCAACCATCGAATTCCCGTGACCCTCACCATGTCATCGATCCCCCTTATGAGAGGCCAACTAACTCTGTGTCTTCTAGTACGCGGTTATCACTCCAGAACCTTATGACCCCATCGACCATCTATTCTGCTAGCAATATAGCCTACCCACTTCCTCTTAAGTTTGGTGATTCTTCGGGCTATATTGGTAACTTTGGTTTTCCTGCGGATATATTCATTCCTGTACCCCTAGCCAAGTTCCTAATCAGCAATAGTTAACGATAGTAGAAAGCTTCAAACGTACGGGAATGACGTCATCTCAACGCTCAGTCACGTGGTCAGAACAAAAGAACTGGCGGCAAGGTCAACTCGAAGCGTTCGACGCAAGCGAAACGGTTGTAACTTGGCTAGAGGGCCGATTCGATTATCTCTAATATTTTTCACAAAAGTTACATAATTAAACCTGGACATTTCTCTTTTGTTTTTGGTTTTATTGGCGATAAATGTTTTCACAAAAATAACATCTTCAAACCTGGACCTTACAATACATCACCGGAAACGATCAAGACATAACAAGTTTCTATTTTGGTCTTTAATCTATCTCGCTATCTATTCGGTTATAATACAGACAGATAACAACATCCTGATTACTTGTATGACATTTTGACTGATTGTGTGAATGGTCTCATATTCTAAACTAATCATTGCTTGCTATGTTCGACTATTCTGACGGTAGACCCCTACTTGGATCCTTGTTGAAAGGCCTCTTACAAGGTAGACCGATGACCTGGTGAGGGTCGCGGAAATCCGATGGATGCAAGACGCACAGAACCGGTCACTATAGAGAAACCTGGGGAAAACCTATGTCCAACAGTGGACGTCTTTCGGCTCAAATGATGATGATGAGACCCCTTACGTCACAATAATATCATAAAGACGAAAGTATGTATGAATACCTGTGTGTCTCTCTCTCTCTTTGCCTAGCCATTTCCCATTTCATTTGGGGTCGGCTCTCCTCGTCATTTTTCGCCAGACATTTCGGTTCTGGGTCATCGAGTCATTTACTTCGGCTTTCTTTAGGTCATTGCTAATTACAGACATCCAAGTGAGAAGAGAGATGTATGAATAATGTGTCTGCGTGTATTATTTTCTATTCAGGTACAAACAGCACAATGAATTGAGACGAGAACTCACAGGTAGAACATGTCCTGGAATTATATATAGGACGCTGTTTTTCCTGGGTGCATGTCCCTTTGGGATAAATTTCTAATTTCACGCGGAATAGCCACAGGCAGTAGCCAGTAGTATGCGTTTCATTTTTAATTTAAATCAGCAGAGGTATAAAGAAGCGGAGTACGATTATGTACTATGTATATTTTGATGGCCATATCGTAAGATTGTAAGGCTCTTAATAACATCTCAGTCTTAATTGCTGTCATAACATTAGATAAGCTTTTTTTATTGTTGATAGATTTGCTTTTGACCGCTATCTCACCTGATGGAAAGCGACGATGCGGTCCTCGAAGAGATCTAGAAGTAACCTATTCACTCTTGACTGAAAGATTTCCGGGCTGTAGCCATCAGGAAACACAGGCTCTTTTGGCTTTTCTCTACCATAATTATTATTATTTACACTCAAACCTTGCTTATAAATCATTCTGTACATTGGTGAAAACTGCATGAAAATCCGTTCAGTAGTTTTTAAGTTTATCACGTTCACGATTTTACTTTATAATTTGTAAGGATATTTTTATGTCCTTTTTTCGAGATAAAATCTCACACATATCCGAACCAACATACCGTCTACACCAAGTAAATATTTGAACTACGTTCCGCCCGGAGCGTCACAGGAAACCTCTCACGGCAACAGCTCTTTCCCAGCCGTCGTTTACCTTGAAATCTGTCTACAAATAAATACATTTTCCAGCTCTTGTTTCATTTTAGAAACTTTGACGAGGTAATTTTGTAAATAAATAGTTAGAAATAATTATTTATCCTTTAACTGTATTATTCACTAGGATTTGCATGCGGCTTCGCCCGAATAAAGCAAAGTTGAAAAAAAATTCGAAATCGGTCCAGCACTTTCAGATAATATTACCTCCTACAAACAAAAAAAAAACATAAACAAAAAAAAAAAACAATCTTTACCTCTTTATTATATTAGTGTAGATAGTGTAGACTAATGTAGATTATTTAACTTTTTTATATTTTTACTGAATCTTATATTGTATTATTATTGGTATTTATTTATCTCAGGATTCGAACCTTTGGAAGGCAGGCATACGAGGGACTGAAACAAACTCGTAGAGGCTCCTTAGACATTTTAAAATTTTACCTACCTATTATTATTATTTATTTTGAAATTGGAATTTGTGGCTACTTTCTTTTTTTCTACGTGTTATATTATTTTACTATGAGTATTTAAAGCTTGAAACAAATGCATTTATTAACCTTCAAAAATCTCTGATTATTATAAAATAACTGTTTTAAGCAATTGATCTGCCCATCAATGCGTTTCCTTCTTTGAATCTCGATTGTCAAACACATACTATCACAATTATGCTACTTCCATTTTTTGCTGTAAAGGCTTATCCTTTTTTGGGTTCTGCTTATCCTTGTTTGGCCACCAATGGTATAGGTAGATAGTTGAATATCGCGTAGCGCGTTAAATCGTCGGCCGCATCGTCGCTTTCCATTGAATGAGATAGCGGTCGCAGATATGTCTTTATTCCTGTTGCCTCTATAAAAACAAAATAGTTCCAGTTTAACGTACCTTAAAAATATGTCACACTGTAATAAACTGGCATTAAATTATTTTTTTTTCTAAAGATGGTTTTGTAGTTTTTAAGTTTATTTATTACAAAGAAAAATACGAATCTTTCCTCTTCATAATCAACACTAATATTGTAAAGAGGTAAAGTGTTTTTTTTTTCCTTTATGTATTTTATTTTTTGTAGGAGGTAGGTAGGTAAAACGGGCTGTTATCCACAACTCCACGACTAAGGCGCGTATTTTGCGTAGGAGGTAATATCTGAAAGTACGTCCTCTTTACGTATTTCTGCACACTACTGTCTACATCTCTTCTTATCTTTCCTTTTCGCAGGTCTGCTGGAAGAAATTTCTTTGTGAAATAAGCAGTACCTTTGTATATAGTTTTATTATATGTTATCTCTTTTTGGGGGAAGGTAGAGAGATGAGCTTGATAAATACTGGAGGGACTGGCCCGCAATGGTCGAAGACAGACGTGTGTGGAAAAGGGAGAGGGAGGCCTTCGCCCAGTGGTGGGATATAAATGGGCTAACTAACTATCTCCTTTTGTATTTTTTTGTGTACATAAATTATAAAATAAATAAACTGGTTCGATTGCTAAAATTTCACCAATAGAAAACTGCTTCATTTCTGAGTGACATTGGCTATATTTTATGTACTCAGGCGAAGCCGCGGGCAAAAGCTAGTAGTTTACACTAATACTATAAAGAGCTAAATATGTTTTTTTTTTTGTTTGTAGGAGGTATTATCTGAAAGTACTGGTCCAATTGCTAAAACTTTTTACCGACGAAAAGCTGTTTTATTTTTGATTGCCATAAGCTATATTTTATGTAGCATGTATGTACAAAAGCTAGTGTATTATAAAGATTATCTTTTTTTTTTGAGGCTCGCGTTTGATCACCATCTTACCTGATGGTAAGGGATGTGGTCGACGATGGAGCAAGCTTACCTAGAAGTGACCTATTCACTCTTGACTTGAAGACCCTCTTTATTCTCCCTCTCTGCTCATCAACATTACCACTCATTATTTCGTCAACAAATAGACACATTACCAGATATCTACTACCCAATCTTATTTGCAAACGATATAAAAATCATACAAAAGACGGGATCACAGATTATGGCAGACATTGGCGTGTCTTATCTAATCCGATGGATCGTTCATGTTTGATGTCGGTGCAATTTGCCGACGATTACGTCCGATTAGCCGATGTAGGCCCGTTAATATGACGGCTACATTATCGAAGATATTACGTAATGACACGGCGTTCGCTTTTTTTGTTTTTGAATAATTGGAGTAATGTTATTCTAACGGTTCATACAGACTATGTAACATGTTATATAACTTGTGTTTTATAACACGTTCACTTTAAGTAACCTTGTTATTCAACATTGCAACATAAAAAATCCTTACTAATATTATAAATGCGAAAGTCTGTCAGTCTGTCTGTCTGTTACGCTTTCACGCAAAAATTACTCAAATCAAATTTGGTAGGTAGGTAAAAGAGAAACTGGAATAACACATAGGCTACCTATAATTCCACTGCTGAGCACGGGTCTCTGCCCGCGCGATATAAACTGTAGTCCACGCGGGCGAAGCCGCGGGTGGAAAGCTAGTAGCATAAATTAGAATAACAATTCAATATAACAATGTTATATTATAAACATTGTCGTTTGTCGTTCTTCAGTGCTATTCATATATATAACATTGTTGTACATATCAATAAAATGTTATTATAACATGTTTTATAACATTCAGTGTCCCCAATATCTAAAACATGTTATATAGCAATGTTGTATAACATGTTATGTTATATAGTCTGTACGCACCGTTATATTTGGTTAAAATGTGATGGATTTTTAATTGAAGTAGTAAAGGCCGCTATCTAAACTTTTACTGCTGATTTCTCCCGTTTTAAGGTGGATTGGCGTGTCAGACTTAATGATCAAGACCACATCTGCAACGTGTAACGTTAAATGCGCAAAACTTGAAAATAGTTTGATCAGAATAACGAGCAGAATCAATTAAACCACTTTTTAATATAGGTTACATTTTTCAAAAAAATCATTTTTAAAACACAAATAATTGTAGTCCAATCAAATTTTCTTATACACGGGATAATAAAAGTACCTACTTATTTTAATGCAGGTATGAATTTTAAACAAACTAAAACTGCACATAAGACCTTTAATTAATTATTTCATGTTTTTTTTCTCACATAATTAGGTCAATTGGTTTCTGAGGTTTTTCGCATTTAACGTTACACGGTGTATATTCTTTTAGTTGCCTACTGTGTTTTTGGAGCACGAGTTTTTTTTTCAGCAGTTTTTCTATGTCCCTAGCTGGCATTGAGCTTGCTGGGCCCCCAGGGTCTTCGTCGTGGTCGTCTTCTCCTTCTTCTTCGGCGTCCGGCGTCTACGGTGGCCGGAGATCATTCCACAATTGCCGATGCTCAGGGCAAGTCCTAATGCAGCGCCTGGGGTATAATAACGTACGTTCTCTGACTCAATCACACACGTGGAATAGTAATTTTGCAAGCGAAACCTCAAACAATGTCTAACGTCTGCTTAAATTTTATTCTCAATTTTATTAATCTTGTCGACAAAAACTTTCAGGCTTTCACACACAGTATTTTCCCCATACACTCTTATAAGTACTTTGAAATACCTAATAACTTGTTAACCCCAAGCGAAAAAAAACGAAACCTTCGATAAATTTAGTTCGCATACAATTTGGAGAAAATCAACCTGTCGACTGTTACCCCAAAATGCTCACCGCCAATAACTTTAGCGGGAAAGAACTTTTTGTGTGCCGTATAAACGACGAGGTTCTTTCTCTGATATTTTTCTTTTTAACAACAAATAAACGACTGGCTGGAAAAAGTTTTTTAATTAAATTATATTTAAGCAGAGTCAAACGTTTTTGTCTTGTGTCAGATACAAGATACCGATCACGCACGAGGCCCTTGCGCCACAGCCGTAGCGGATTCCGATCCCGATTTCCGGCCACCGTAGGCGCGGGCTTGCGGATGGCGAGCAATGGATAGCCCGCCGTCCAACCGTCCGATAACCGTCGAGACAGACCCTAAACCGTCAACAAGGCGTAGTGTTCTACGCACGCCTCAAGAAGTTGCCAGCAACCGTAGAGGCCCAGCAGGGTCGTAGCCTACTGTGGCTATGGGTGATGCAAAAGAGATCCCCGGAGTGAGTTTTTAGTCAGTAGGTATGGCATTGTATGATTTTCTCACCTAAACAGAAAGCCACCAGAACAAAAGCTACCGATGAATAGTTGATTTCTATAGAACCTGTATAAAATAAAAAAAGCGTTCGGTGTCGATAACTGGAACTGTCATGTATATTTTTTTCTACAAATTTGCTGCACATCATTATTATTCACATCACTGTAACGTACAGAAAAGACGATCTTGTCATACAAAAAAAAAACAATCAACAATCAAAGATGCATTTACCAATCGACTAATTTACCCAAAATGTTTCATATTACTGATATTTGAACGGTAGAGCAGTTATGAAAACCTCATTCATCAGTTAGCAGTTACAAGAATCGTTCGAAATTTGAAATTCCGTATAAGGCCGTGGGCATTATCACGAAGTCTGAATATGACATGATCAATCTTTAAACCACTAGCTGGCTACGTCAGTACTATGAACATAAAGAATGGCCTGAGTAAATAGCCTCACAAAATAACCACCGTGTAGAACAATTTTATGTCAATTCCAGCCTCATCTAACTTAAATTGACGTATAAAAGTGTTTTAAAAACCTATTTTTTTTTTATTGTTATAAGCTAGTGCTTGACTGCGATCCCACCTGATGGTAAGCAGTGTTGCAATCTCTGATGGTTAGGCGCACTAGTTTATTAAAAGCCTATTCACTCTAGCCTTGAAGATACTCAAATTGTAATCGGACGGGAAGACCACAGCAGGTAAAAAAGCAGGCCTATTTGCAAAGTAAATATCATTTGTCATTTAAAAGTCATCAACTCCGTAGCTCAATCAGAATACATTATCTCTCTCATATTTTTGCGCTCTTATCCACTTCACTTCAAACCTGGATGCTCTCAATCCATCCTCTGTCAAAAGTAAAATGAAAACCTAAAAAATGACGTCACTAATTTGAGCTAGCCTGATTGCTGCAAACTTCATTTCGAATTGCAGTGAGAGAAAAGATTTTAAATCATACCTGGATTGAGCTTGTGGGACGTTTCAGTGAGAAAAGCCAGGCTTCACAAAAAATCTTTTTGAAAGGAAAAGCCTGCAGAAATGGAACTTTTATCCAATTACCTATTCGAGCACAGAATTATTTTTGTTCTGTTTTTTAAGGACGCTCATTTCGATTTCACGTTTCAAGTAGTCGAAAAATCTTAAATTAGTTTCAAAACAAAGTTAAAATGTATAAGGAACTAGATTCTGGCAGCGGATGTATGTGTAGAAATTATTAAACGATTGCTTATAAAGATTTGATTTAAATTATAAAAACGATTGCAGCACATGTTCTATCCGTGTGCCAAAGGTGCGTTATCCCATTCAAATAAAAATCTTAACCGATCTTATATCACTCGAATATTATCTATAACTAATGGAGAAACTTTATGAGTGTGTGTATATATTTGTTACCATCTTAACGTTCGAATGGCTAAACGGATTTCGATGAAACTTAGCACAAGGGTAGCTCGTGCGGCATGCCCTGGAATAGTTATACCTACATAGGATACCTTTTATCCCTGGAATATATTCTCTTAGGGTGAGGCCAAACGAGCGTAATTTTGTGATTGGTGAGTCGCAAAAATTTTAATCGCGTAATTTCTGCTGCATTCGGTTTCTTACAAAAGTCCTGTTTCGTTCACACGGCGACGCAAAATGAGTTGTCTGCCGCAATAAAAATGACTCACGACTCACAAAATTATGCTCGTTTGGCCTCACCCTAAGGATAATTTTCTACTACCATCCGAGTGAAACCGCTGTCAACAGCTAGTTTTCAAATAAATTTAACTATATAGTAAAGAAAGTTGGATTCAATTTATTTATGTAATTAAAGAATTACATAAATAAATTTAATAAAAACCATTTTATGAAAAAAAAAAATAGCCGACATCACTAAAAAATTGAATTGAATTTGAGGAGTTCCCTCGATTTCGCCAAGATTCCATCATCAGATCCCAACTTGGTGACTATGGGACCATTTAGAAAGTATACCTTTTCTAACTAAAAAAAAGTTTTTTTTTCAAATCGGTTGGCAAGCGACGAAGTTATGCTCGAACAAACATAAAAACAAAATACAAAAATCCAAATTGAGAACCTCCTCCTTTTTTAGAAGTTGGTTAAAAAAAACAGCTACTTTAAAATTTTTCCTTTCCAATCCACTCATATTTCTACACACAGGCGCATAATTTTCCCATGAACCGTTCTGCAACTGACAGATTAGTAAATGGTTCTACGAAGCATTTTGAACAAAATTGTTCTGATATAAAAGATGTTATTCATTCAATGCTGCTGTCACATTGCTTTAACCATGCGCAATGGATAACTTGTTTTGTGTTTTAAAATTATGGCTATAAATGAATGCATAACTTAAATTGGACGTTTTTTCTAAAGTTTTTAGTGAGTGGAGATTACCTGGTAAAGGTTGCGGGAATCTGATGAATGCGAGAAGCGTAGGATCGTTCATTGGGGCGACACTTGGCTGAAATGATGATGATGATGATGATGAGGAGTGGAGATTGATGAGATGAGTGGTTTTATTTTTTACACCTATCGAAAATAAGTTCTAAAACCACGTTGTTACAAAGCCGCTCGCAGAATTTAATTATTTCTAAAGTTATTCATTCATTTTTGCTATCGTTGAAAGACGTCTAATGTTGAACATAGGCCTCTCCCGAGTGTCGCCATAACGACCTAAGTATGTGTCACGTAGTCCACCCTGTAGGAAGCCTCTAACTCTGCGTCTTTAGGTACGTTGTCGCCACTCCAGTGTATTTCGTCCCCATCGACCATCAGTTCTACGAGCAACGTGCCCTGCCCACTGCCACTTAAGTTGCCTCTTTATTGAAACAATCTGATGAAAAAAATACATAGTTTTGCCTGTGGCACTTGCAATTTGCACTCGATGCGGTCAGGAATATTAATAAAATTCAGGTCGCTGACAGTATGACGTTACGCGCTCTGAAACCAATGATGCTACGGTTGCAGGGTTTGGTTTCGATTCCGAAAGTTCGGAACTTATATCGGAGGTACAAACAAGTTTATAATTGTCTCGCGCAGGGAACCTCCCTCCCTCACTCCTTCTTTCGATTACTTTTTCACTTATTAATTTGTTTTGTAAACAGTTGTCAATTTGTTCTTCAATCTTCAAGGTTCTGATGACACGTCTGGCTCCGCCTTTAATTTCGATAAACCAAATTGATTTTCATCCATACCGTATACTGAGAGGATTAGTTGAAAACCAGAGTCAGGCAACTATTACATAGTTGTCTGCCATTTTGCTAAACTGGAGCTATTTGGCGTCACCGGTACATGGTGGACATCCAACCTACGCGCACAATACGTTTTGGGAACACATTTATTGTGCGTGCAGCTAAGAAGTGGAATTCCTTGCCAGAGTCTGTGTTTCCTCAGTTACAACCCGGGAATCTTTTTTAGTCGAGAGTGAATAGGTTTCTTCTAGGTAAGCGCGTTCCATCGTCGACCGCATCGTCGTTTTCCATCAGGTGAGATAGCGGTCAAGCGCGAACCTATCAATAATAAAATTTAAAAAAAGCCATGAAACATATAGTTGTTATTTTTTCAACTTTTCAATATTGTTGGTACATTATGTTCAAATAAACATGTTTTCTTTCTAAATTTAAAAACTCCTGTTCAGCTTTCGGTTCCGATATAACTACTTTCGTTACATCACTAGTTGAAACCGGTTTCAAGCTATGTTAATAAGACATAGAGTATCTCAGGAACGCAAGGTCTTTGCTATCCAATGAATGTCGCCCGTATTGAAATATAAATTAGAACCAAAGGACCATTTAATTCTAGGAATTTAAATTAGTTTTCCTTACTGCTAATATTCCAAAATTTTGCTAGTTATTTAGTTAGGTCCTATTATTTTAAAACTGTTTTATTTTCGTATAGTCCGTTTTTGGAAATTGGTCTTTTACTGGAAGGTTTAATTGTTTTGACATAACTTTATATTAAATTCAACCCTAGGAACTAGCCTAGTATTTATCTAAAATGATTTTCTGGCCAAACCATGCGTGAATTTGTGGTTTGTGTTTCTCAAAATGATGAACAGAAGAGCAAACAGGCTATTTTGCTGTTAGGCGTACTTCGTATGTTTCAAAGAGTTATAATGTGTTATAATGTTTTGCGAAAAACAAATATTAGATGATCAATGATCATACAATAAGAGAATTGAATACAATAAATGTTTGTACTGTTAACTCGAAATCAATTTTTCTTTAGTGTATATACCTATTGTGTGTAGTTAGTTAGCTTTAGCATAAATAATTTGTAAATACCTACTACCGTAGATCAAAAAAAAATATTATACAGAGGAAAACCTTTTTTTTATAAATAAATTAAATAAGCTGATCAGGTTGGTTAAATAAACCTTCGAAAAATACACTGTGACGCAAAAAACGATGAACACAGAAACTTCAAAATCAAACAAAATTAGTGATATTGGAGGTCGCTAAACGAAATACGGGCGGGCGTCGCATCGGGAGCAAACGAGGCGATAATTATGGGCTGCCGGATCCAAGACTGGCAAATACAACTAGGATAGCGGACATGATGACACAGTAATCAATTTTGTTGAATTTGAAACTATCTTTTGCCTGCGGCTTTGCCTAGCCTATGTTGATCAGGAATAAAGCAGTTTTCTATCGGTGAACAAATTATATATTATATATAAATAATTCCCATGAGTCGTTTTCATCTTTAGGGCCGATTTGACAATCGTCCAATCGTCAGATTACTTTTACCTACAGAGTTAAAATAGCGGTTAAAACAAAAAACTTTTTTAGAAAAACTGACTCCATAAAAAAAAAAAACTATAAAGCGAAAAATTTAATCGTTTTACAAATAACTTTAATATCGGAAGTCGATATTTCTGGCTCCGTTATTTAAGAATGATTTGAAAGTTATAAAATTTTTCTTCGGTTTATTATTATTTTAGTATTTTTAGCGTTCCGTACCTCAAATGGAAAACCTGAAACCCTTATATTTGTAGTCCGTCAGTCTGTCTGGATCTTTTATCTCAAAAATGCGTGGAGGTATCGATTTGAAATTATAACCATAAACGCAAATCTGCAGCCCTTTGAAACTGTGAAATAATCAAACATCTGAGTTATAGTTATATACATATGTTGCAAAAACCGTCTATTTCGTCATTCTCAAAAGAATCAAATTCATAAGGTTGACCCGCTGACCCAGAATCCTGAAATTTGGCATAAAGCAGGATCTTAGCACAGGTATAGGAATAAATCTGAAAACAGTAAATTTGTTTGGATGCGTTACAAAAAAAAAAAAAACATTTTGCGATATGTACGTAGAAATCTTCGAAATTTTTCACAGCCTAAACGGGCACTTATAAAACGTTAGAAGCTAGTGCACGAAAAGATTAGGGATCCTTACTAAAACTTACCACCCGTGCAAAGCTGGAACAGGCCGCTAGTAAGAAAGAAAAAACTAGCCAAGTGCGAGAAGGACTTGAGCACGAAGAATTCCGTACTGCCTTTAGAAAAATTCGGCAAAAAAATCGCGTTTGTTGTATGGGAGCTCCTTAATTTTTTTTTTTATTATTTGTTGTTATAGCGGCAACAGAAATACATAATTTGTGATAAATCCAACTCTTTAGCTATTTCGGTTCTTGAGATACAGCCTGGTGATAGACAGACGGACAGACAGTAAAGAGTCCCGTTAAAACCGATCGTAAACAAAATTGACGTGTAAAAGTGTTTTTTGAAAACCTATTTACAAAATAAAGATCATTTATCATTTATAAAACCCCTAAAAAGAGAACATGTGTAATCAGCCCGAACTGGTACAGTATCAAGAAGCTTTTGATTTCTAAAGACGAAAAATGAAGAGAGAATCGTGTTATTAAATACATTCTATTAGATCAGGTAAAAGTTATTTCATTTTCATTCAACCTACACCCTGTATTTTACGACTGCCTAACTTTCGATTTGCCAACAATTTTAGTTCGACAGTTGTAATTACTAGAACCTTCATTTGACATGAACTCACATTGAGCTAAAGTTTGTAATTTGTAACATGTGTCGTTTTCAAATTACCCTTTTTGGACACATCAGTGCTTTTGCACAGAATATTTAAACTAATAGAGGAGGAGCGCAGGAGAACTGAGGTTGCCGACATAGCGCAAAGAATTGCCAAACTTAAGTGGCAATGGGCAGGGCACATTGCTCGCAGAACAGATGGCCGTTGGGGCCGAAAGGTTCTGGAGTGGCGACCGCGTACCGGAAGACGCAACGTTGGAAGGCCTCCAACAAGGTGGTCTGATGACCTAGTGAGGATTGCGGGAAGCCGATGGATGCGAGACACGCAGGAGCGTTCGTTGTGGCGACGCTTGGGGGAGGCCTATGTCCAGCAGTGGACGTGTATCGGCTGAAATGATGATGTTGATTTAAACTAATGACCAATGACCTGCCCACCTTGCCAAGTTACAACCGATTCTCTTGCTCCGAAAGTCTGTCAGTAGTCCACGCCTCCGATTCCTTTGTTCTGACGACATCTCAACGCTCAGTCACGTGGTCACAACAAAGAAATCAGAGGCGTGGCTTTCTTGAGGCGTTCGAAGCAAGAGAATCGAAATGAAACAGGGCTAGGGCACAAAATAGGTACAGAAGACAAGCTCATGCATGTACTTCACTTTTATACCTACGCTCGGTGGACGCACACTAATGAGCGTTTGAGCCGGAACTGTTCGACGAGTGAGCCAAAACGCTCCCGAGATATCGTGTTCGTGAGCGGTGTCTATGTGCGCGTTGCTCGAGCGAGCTTTGTATGTAGATTGTCTTCTGTACCTAAATACCTTGTGGCTAGGGGGACTGGTGAGGGTCGCATGAATTTGATAAATGCGAGACACACAGGACCGTTCACTGTGGCGACACTTGTCGCCTATGAATGATTGAATTAGATTGATATTATAGAGATCGTAATAATTTAGCAATTAAGTTCCTGTTCCCCTAGATTGGGCTAGGCATATTGGTCAAACAGATGGTCGATAGGGCCGAAAAGTTCTTAAGTGGCGACCGCGCACCGGTAGATGAAGCGTTGGAAGGTGGACCGCCGACCTGGTGATAGTCACAAAAATTTGATGAATGCGAGTTACACAGGATCACCTGAGTCTACTTATGGGCGTCTTTTGGCTGAAATAATGTCCTGCAAAGTATATAAAATAAAACACACTAGACAATAATTGTCGTAGAAAAAGTAATTAGCAACAGTTTTACCAAACTACCCATTTACTTTAATTGAAGGGCTTAACCACAATTCAGGAAGTTGTAAAACGTTTCCATCTCATATAATGTATGTGTATTAAGTAGAGTCAGCAACAAAATTCGTTTTACACAATTAAAATGGCGGACTGTTCAGACGGTCTCATCAGAAAGTTTATAGATACCCAAAGCGGAATGAAGAGGGCTATCCATGGAGTTGCCTCGTGCCTCTAGTCAAGAATGAAGATGTCAGAAAGAAAACCAAGACTATCGACATAGCCCGAAGAACCGCCAAACTGTGGCAAAACATATTGCTCGATGATCAATGGTGCCGAAAGATTCTAGAGTAGTGACTAGAAGATTGGATGGAATTGCCAAACCTAAGTGGCAATGAGCAGAGCACATTCGCTGAACAGATAGCTGTTGGGGCCGAAAAGTTCTGGAGTGACTACTACGTACCGGAAGACGCAGCATTAGAACGCTTTCGTACAGGTAGACCGATGACCTGGTGAAGGTTGCGAGAACCCGATGGAACCGAGACGCAACGGACCGTTCATTGTGGCGACACTTGGGGGAGGCCTGTGTCCAACAGTGACGAAGTCCACTCGCTAAAATGATGATGATGACTGGAAGATGCAGCGTTGGAAGGCTCTCTACAAGGTAGACTGATGACCTGGTGAGGGTCGCAAGAATCTGATGGACAAGAGACCGATCTCAGTGATGACACTTGGGGCAAATTTAAGTCTTTTATCAGGTATGATGATGATGACCCAGAGGGTTACATAATGTCCAAGCACAATTTGAGTCGAATCAATATGATGAAATGTCCGGTGATTGTCCGGATCGAGCCCGTGTCACGGCAATATGATCAACGGCACATATTGTTCTACGAACGCCTAAAATAGATGTCAGCAAAACCGGAGGAGGACAATAGAGCCGATGCTTAATTAAAGCCTTTTGAAAAGGTAATCAGTGGTCCTAGAGCGCTAAGCTAGAAGGAAAATAAACAAGCTTTTAATGAAAATAATGTTTTCATAGCAAGCTTTTATAGCTTGGTATAACTATACAACGTGTAAAGCTAGAAGCCACTGCGTAAAACAGCTGAAGCGCGCGACAGCTTGTGGCCGGAGAAGCTTGAAGCCACTTCAAACGTTTTTTTGTGGCGTCGAAAAGCTTGAAGCGACGTTTTTTGTGGCCCGTTTGCAGGGACAGTAAAATAAGCCCACACCAATTCGTAGTTCGTGAACTCTGTTCTATTTCAGAGAACTAAATAATTGACGATCGGACAATCTTTCTCGAATCAGCACAGTAATTCAATATAACAATCAATCAGTCTAGACCAGTCGGCTTCCAATTTAATCGGATGTTGTATTTTAGTTGGCGCGACTGCCTCTCTGACGTCCACAACCTACAAACTAGGTAGTAACTCAGTAGCAAAACTGAATATTGAGATTTTATTGAATGACATGAATAAAAAATAAAAAAAAAACACATAGGTCTACATGGGCACTTATAAAACGTCTAATAATAAAAAGCCACAATTATAACACAACGCCATCTAGTCCCAAGCTAAGCAGATCTTGTGATATGAGTGCTAGACAGCTGATAAACATACTTATATAACATACATATATATATTTGCCGCAGCGTTGGAAGCAAACGACGGCGGCACGCCGCAGACCTGTTCATCAACAGCCACGACCACTCTAACAAGAGTGCCCGACTAAGAAGAAGAAAATAGATACATAATTTTAGATAATTACTTGTAATTTGATTTTAATTTATTTTATGATAGCTTTTGTCCACGGCTTCGCCCGAGAAATAGCTTTAGTCACTCAGGAATAAAACAGCTTTCTATCAGTACAAAAATGTTTGCAATCCTACGAACATAAAAAACAAACTTTATTTCTTTAAAATATTAGTATGAATTATTTACCCCATCTAGGACTCTAGCTCTTGCCCACGGCTTTACCCGTGTACATAAAAATGTCACTTATTTCACCTAGGAATAAAACAGCTTACTATCGTCGACGGCGCGCATTGTTCCCGCGCGCCTAAAGGAGTTGTCAGCAACAGCAGGGGCCCAGTTTGGTCGAAGCCTACTGGGGCCAGGGTTAGTTTCGAAAGATAGCTCAGCCCCGGTACGAAAGGTAACGAAGGAACAGGAGTGGGTTTTTAGTCAGTAAAAGTCTGACACTATCTCCCGCTCCGCTCAAGGGCGGGTGATGTTATTAGATGATTTTTTATGAACCTTATGGCCGTTCACTGCCTCTTAAGATACAGGTATACCCTAGTTTAAGAGTCAGGGAAACGCAACATGTAAACAGATGTACCATGTATTTCCACCAATATATTCTCCCACATAATGTAGTAAAACATCCATCTAGTATAACTTGCTTGTAAGTAGTTTAAGTTTGGTTTTTCCTAGACATCTGTACCCTTTTTGGTCAATAAACAATTATTATTATTATTATTATTATTTATTATTTTCCCACCAGAAAAAAGCAGCTTTCTATCGGTGTAAATTTTTTAGCATCAATCCACTTTCAGAGATTACCTCCTACAAACAAAAAAAAAAAACAAACGTTATAATATTAGTTTAGATGGCGATCTCCATAAAATCAAGCCAGTAGTATAATAAGATAAACCGACAGATTCATCGACTAACCTAGATCTTGAGGTTTTCAAATTAGTACGGAATGGAAAGGAGAGATTGTATAATATAGGAGTTGCAATTGATGGTCGCACCGCTCGGTTATGACAGCTCACTAGTCATCGTAACGCTCATCTTTGCTCCGCTCCGCTCTGACATGGCTTCGTGCTGATATATTATGATGAAATGTGACGTAATTATTATTTATTTATTTATTTATTTAAACTTCATGTACAGTAGTGGTACATAGGCGGACTTAATGCAACAAGGCATTCTCTCCCAGTCAACCTTTGGGTTAAAAAGACAACACTGTGGTAGGTTTGCACAATAAACAAATAACAAATACTGTAAATGAAAACAAAAAGCAAATTATATAAAATAAAATACATATATATGTTAAAATAATAAACTAATAAATACTATGAAAAATAACAAATAATAATATTATCATTATTATTTGAAAAGGTCCACCTTTAGTTTTTTTGTTTTATATACTTTAATAGCATAGCATAGCTAAGTCGGTCTTATAATGTTCCCACTGTTAGGACTCAGGCCTTCTCTAGCTCTATGGGCCATAATCCACCACTTGGACCCATTGCGGGTTGGTGGATATCACATTTTATTTATTTTTTTCGAATTTCGGATATGCCGATTTCCTCTATCTCGGAGTCGGATATTACGGCCCGCGTCTTATTTGATTCACTTCCCAGCTATCACTTGAGCTGAAATTTTTCATGCATGTGTATCAGATGATAATGCAAAATTATTATGACTCCATGTCATAATAATTTTGATCTGATGATGAAACCAGAAAGTGGCTATACGAGCTTGATAGTTAAACGACACATAACCCCATCGAGTTTGGGCTCGTATGATTCGTTTTGACGTGTATTAATTTGTGTTATACCGTGCTATAAAAGCTTGCTAAAATAAAAAATATATTTTCTTTAAAAGCTTAATCTCATTATAAGTTGCTCGTCCTTGAGGCCTATTTAGATGGCCATTTAATGGTTAGATCTATTATTAAATACACCAAGAATGGATCCGTAAGTGGGGTACACTCAGAAGTCCATAAATAGATTGTAATCGTAATCCAATTAAGAGGGTTCTAAGATGCTATTAGTATTATATGGGGCTACACATGTAACATGTAAGAATTTATTTACGGTTTTTCCTTTTACCTCATACTTACTCAAAGAACCGCTCTTACCCTTTATGGTTGTAAGTCCGTAATATAATGTGTTTTGCACTAGTGTGAAAAAGTACGCTGGTTAGAAGCTGCCACAGTTCTATTTTTTGTCGCAGACTGAAAGTGAGACAGCCTCAGAAAAAAACTCGCGCGCCATTTCTCACACTCACATTATATTTAGTCACTCATGTCCTTACATACTTACTCCGTGCTCATGTCACTAAATATAATGCTTGTGAAGCGGCAACGATACGAAGACAGAACATTGCTGATATACCAAGTGAATGACGAATACACGTCTTTTGCTGTGTCAATCGTCAACCGTTCCATCATCGGACACAGACTTACGGCGTTGTGCCATTGGGATATAGTGGACATCCCACCCAAATGTACAAAGCGTTTTGGGAACACATTCACGCATACACGTAAAGAGTGGAATCCTCAGCCGGAGTCTGTGTTTCCTGCTACCTACAATCTAGGCGTTTTTAAATCAAGAGTGAATACGAATAGGTTACTTCTGAGCAAGCGTGCTTTATCGTCAGCCACTTCATCCCTTACCAGCAGGTGAGATAGTGGTCAAACACGAGCTAAAAAAGTCTAGTTCTTGTAGTAGTAACAAAATTGAGCTGAAAATAAAGAAGATTGACTGAGCTAACAATTTCACTTGTCCCAGTATACATTACACATCGGAAGCATGGCGGCAGGCGAGCTCATTAGGGAACCATTACCATGTTAGCACACCTACAGCCAATAAGGGAGGTGTCCTATTCTTAGAAATAATTGGTATATGTGACAGAGGCGCGTTCTAAATGAAATTAGGTAGCACCTCTCGAAGATGCTATAATAATAGGGATATTTTTGGCTACGGTTTTTATTCGTGATATGTTGCTATAGTAAAAATAGTATTCTTATTCTATTTTATTATAGTAGTTTGATATTTTTATGAGTGGGTAGTCCACCATGTACATGGTGGTGCAACACCGTACGTCTAGTGGTCCGATGATGAATGATCAGTTTAAACTGACGAAAAAATTTACGTGTAAAATTATTCATTAAAACTTACAAAATAAACATAATTTATTATAATGTAGCTATGCAATTTATGTGAATTAAGTTTCATCTTACTTTACAAACTGTGTTAAAAAAATTACGTTATTATAATATGTTCTATATTTTCCTTAATATCTCTCTAAGCATTATTCTTAAAAAAAAAAAAATGATTAGAGTCTGTCTAAAAAGTCAAACGACTTAGGTAATTATTAGGGTAAAATGAAATTTTATGTAGTCAACACTGGTTCAATAATCAAGGTTAATAATAGTAGAAACTTATAAAAAATATCAAATATAAGTATTTTTTAAATTTAAATATTGTACCAAATTGCCAAGTCGGTTAACTTTTTAGACAGACTAGTTTAAACATTGATTCCCAAGTTCTTATTTTAATTTTTTTCTATGTTGAATTTAAATTTAGAATTCTCTAATCAGTATTTAAACGAGTAATTTAAGTTTTATGAACCAGGGCTGTATATGTTTAGCAACGACCCTATATCTGATCTCTATTTAATAATGTCACACCCTGTAAGAGAGGAAAAATTCTTGAGAAAATGTGCTGAAAGTGCTTACGATAATATTATGGTAATGTCGGACTTTCTAGAGGGTGACCCTAAGTGCTTCGTGAAAAGGGGTATTCATTTCAACCTCATTTCGCTTGATGCATTTTTTATAATGTTTGGTATCCTAGAGTATCAGTTTTATTTAAAATAGTTGAATATGGAAATTTAGAAGCTATCCATGTAGTTATGTACTTATTCTTGCTTTTATCAGTGGCTTCCCCCAAGTGAATCTAGAAAGACCCTCAAGATTCTGGGGATTCAGGATTCTGGGTCAGCGAGAAGTACCCTATGAATTTCGATCTTTGGAAGTATCAAAATATACGTTTTTTTTTGCGACATAAACGGCCGTATTTTTTTTATTCGTTAACTTAGAACTTTGATTTCTTCACAGCTTAAAGGGACTGCAAACTTAAGTATATGGTTTTAGCTTCAACTCGAAACTTCCACTCGTTCTCGAGATAAAGAGTCTTGACAGACAGACGGCAGGACGGACAGACCACAATTTTTTTTTTTCGGTTGTTAAAAATCGTCCAATGACGTCCCCTGCCCTTGGGCGGAGCGGGAGATAGTGTCACACTTTTACTGACTAAAAAACCCAATCCATTCTTTCGTTGCCTTTCATACCAGGGTCGAGCCTTCCTTTCAGAAGCAGACCCTTGGCCCAAGTAGGTTTCGACCCAGCTGGGCCCCTACGGCCTGCTGGGTCATTTCGGCTTACTGGGCCCCTAGGGTCCCTATAGGTAATCTGCTTTTTTATTCCTTTTGAGGTACAGAACCTTAAAAACTATGTGATAAGTTTAAAAAAACACTGATTAGCAAGTTCTGAATTTAAACTTTCCATTAAAAAATTTGTTTCATAAATTTAAAATTAGAATCCGCTAGTAATGTTTATAGAGTTTCAGTTTATATAATTAAATTATAAGAATTTAGGCAAAATACACCTACCTTGTTCAGGTATAATTAAATTATTGTACCTTTGCCTCTAGTTTAAGCGCTTAATTTATAAATATTTATTTAAATCAATTAATTCAATTAACAAATTCAATTCGATTGGACTAACCATATGTTTGACGAGTTTTCTAAATAAGGTTCAATTTTGTAGTTATATTTAGATTTCCATAAATTGGGATGTGAATGAAAGGTCATGTTTAGAGACGTGGAAACATTTTAGTTAGAGGTTTTATGAATTATATAGTTTCGAGAAATGTTTATAATTAAGCCGAGAAATTAAAAAAAAAATGATATTTATGTTAATGTAAATCGTGCTAAAAATAATGACCAGGCACTGATTGACAGATAAACCAAAGTATAACAATATTTATAACAAAGTAAAAATTATTTAGTTTAATTGTTACTAAACCCCAAAGATGAGGACACACCACAATTATGGCGGTAAGTCCCCTCTTTGAATCGAGGCTGGAAAGACCTCACGGCGTCCTCACCTTCCGCATGACCCAGGTTCTCACCGGACATGGTAAGTTCGGGAGGTTTCTGTACCGGAACCTGTGCCGACGGGATTCCGATCCTGATTTTCGGCCACCTTAGACGCGGGCTTGCAGATGGCGAGCAATGGGTAGCTCGTTGTCTGACGACTTGGACTTGGTGTGGACAGTTACCGGACAAATGCGCACTGCTCCCGAGTGCCTCAAGGAGTTGTGAGCCCTGCTGGGTCAAAGCCTACGGGGGCTAGGATTAGTTTCGAACGGTAGCTCAGCCCCGGTATGAAGGCATGAAGGAACGGGGTGGATTTTTGGTCAGTAAAAGTCTGACACTATCTCTCGCTCCACCCAGAAGCGGGGGATGTCATTAGATGATTTTCCCACCGAAAAAAAAAACCCTAAAGATGATCTCTCGGAATTAAATGAAGAAGAAATCCGAAAACATATACAGAACAATTCAGAGTTTGCCAATTTCACTTCGAAGCTCTCAAAACCACACTACGCATGTATATTATCGATGATGTACCACTAAAAGAACAACCAATAAACTACGATCCTCCCTACACAAAACAATTTATGCGTGCTACCAAACTACCAACATGAATATAAAACCAGCTACACACGAGATGACCATTTGTTCTCATTTTAAACTTGTCCCTTGTCTTTCGTACCCACGTATGCAGCCTCCTTTAGGTTGATCGTCCACCGCTTTGTAAGATATAAGAAGATATTTTCTATATTAGCTGCGATTCATTTGTTTTTAGCGTGGTCGTGGGTTTATCATCATTTATCTACACTAATATTACATAGCATAGTCGGCCTTATAATGTGCCCACTGTTGGAACACATGCCGCTCCTCTAGGAGAAGGACACTATTATTATGAAGACATAAAGTTTCTTTTGTTTTTTTGTTTGTTTTAGGAGGTAATCTCTAAAAGTATTAGGTCAATTGCTAAAATTTGTTCACCAATAGAAAGCTACTTTATTTCTGAGTGATATAGGCTATATCTGATGCACGCGGGCGAAGCCGCGGGCAAAAACTACTTTTTTATATTTTTTATCATTGCAGTCATAAAGTAGGAAAGTAACCATTTATTGCATATAAAAGATAAGTCTATAACGATTAGTGATGAAAAATAAAAAATGAAAGTGGCTATTTCACATAACTAAGATCACTATCCTCCAAACTAAGAAACATCACGTATCTTGAAGACACTTGTACACTTTCAAAGGCATTGATAAGCACTGTTTTATCGATCAAAAATGAACGCAGACAAGTAAACGACGGTGAAGGAAAACATCGTGAGGAAACATTTCAAACATGTACAAGAGCCATAAATTTGAAGACACGTGACATCCACCAACCCGCACTGGGCCCGCGTGGTTGATTACGACTCATTCCCTCTTCTAGAGAGGAAGCCTTAGTCCCAGTAGTGAGAGCATTAAAAAAGCCGACTATGCTATGCATACAGGTAATAACAGTCATGTCAAAGAACTACTACTATTTTATTCATCATGTTTTTTTTTTTTTGAAGTCGGTGTGTTATTAGCGAAAAGGGAGTTAGTGATGGCGCGACGAGCCAACACGCTAACACTCACTACACTATTACTATCAATCACTCGACAGAATGGAAGAAAAAAACGTGTTGCGCCGACCCCAAATAATACGAGATAAGTGCAGGAAGATGATGGTGTGATGTTAGCGACATTAACTAAATATTGTAGATGCGTAGCTTAGCGGTATGATATCTATGGAGGACATCCTTTACGTTCAAGAAGGAACAGATGTACAGCTTAATTTAGACGTTGGACCGGAGTGAGGTCGAGTGAACACGTCACTCATGTCTTAGCTTATGTAGAGATTTATGTGTTGCTGTACCTATTTGAACTCTAAGATATATATAAAATGTAAAAATCTCACGTCACAGTTTTTGTTATCGAACTCCTCCGAAGCGGCTTACCCAATTTTTATGGTTTATTTTCGGTTATTTGGAAGGGCTGAGAAAAAGTTGTAGACTATTTTATACCCTCCTACTCCAATACCCATTTTATTCTTGGATAATTTATATGACAGAACAACGTTTGCCAAGTAATGATAAGACCAAAATATAGTTTTTTTTTTATATAATTGATAGGCTCACGCTTAACTACCATATATCTCACCTGATGGTAAGTGATAATGTGTTCGACGCACGCGTGCCTAGAAGTAACCCATTCACTCTTGACTTAAACATCCCAAGGTTGCTACCAGCTATCAGAAAACACAGACTTCGACAGGGAATTCTACTTCTTTAGCTGTTGGTACAGCCTAGCAACAAATTCTATAATTCAATCGTCTTGCAAGACCTATAGCTGTTCTAATTTTAGATTGACATTTCATATGGCATCTCATATTTATACAGCGTATATCATAAACAGGTTTAATATTATGAGGGCTGTAACGGAAATCAGTGGCGCGGCCGTCCCGCAAACATCCGGCGACCGCTCCCTTGTACCGGCAGCGGTACACCTACCGGTATGACGGTATGAACTGGTTTGAACCGGCTAGCGGAATTTCATATGAAATATGAATTAAATTGACGGAATATGAAGCTGTATAGTTAAGGTTAGTTTGACAAAGGCTTAGTCTTGTGTTGGATAAGGAACTTACTTGTGAAATATGGTAGTAGGTAGCTAATGTTCAGGTTAATAGACGACAAGCAATGAATAGCCCCCAAGATGACGACGGCGCGCACTGTTTTCACGCGCCTCAAGACGTTGTCAGCAACAGGAGGGGCCCAGCTCGGTCGAAGCCTACTGGGGCTAGGGTTATCCGAAAGGAAGCTCGAGCCCCGGTATGAAGAGGCTAGAAGGAACGATGTGGGTTTTTAGTCAGTAAGAGTCTGACACTATCTCCTGCTCCACCCAAGAGCGGGTTTCGTCAAAGATGATTTTCTCCGTCGACAAAAAAAAAGCCCATCTCCATTTTTGGATATATATATGATTGATGATTTTCGCCCACCGTAAAAAAAGCAATGGGTAGCTCGACGTCTGGACGTTTGGAAAGGACCAAGTCTGAGTCCACGGTGTGTTCTACGCCAGCTTCAAAGATATGTAAAAAAAAAACTGAAGGGGTCTAGTAGTGTCAACGCTCCCGCAGCCCTAACAGGCACCTGCGGGATCCTTTGTAAGAGCAGTTTTAATAATAAAATAGTTGCTAATATTATTTGACTATCCAAAGAATTTTTTTTTTTGCATTACATCTAAAAACATCTGTTACCAAACAAGGCAAAAACCTGTATAACGGTTATCAGCGCCGATTAGTTCAATTAATTAATTTGACAAACTATCGTTACGGTATGTACAGACTATGTAACATGTTGTAGCGACATCTATGACGCCACATAAGAACTTCGAAGAAAATACGAAATCCTGCATCGCGCAATCAAAGTTCTCCACGCGATTTGAACATATATGACAGCCCGACATCAACTATCGGGCAGTCGCCCACCAGACTATAACACCCGGTCTGGTCGGAGGATCCTCCCTTTTCAACGGAGGTATGTGGAACTTTACTCTCTGCTCCGCATACCTCCAAACTGGTGACCCTCGACAAAGAACGTCAGCGCAGCCTTCGTGCAGTTACTACTTCGTGACGTCATCATCACTTCCTCAAGCTTTCGAGCAACAAGCCATACAGCCAGCACCCACGGCTAAGGGTATCCTGACCATCAGTATGCCTACCTGGTCATACCTGGTCACCACCTCAGCCGCATCAGCGACCTTGGCACACCGCACCTTCGGCCAGTCATATGAAGAGCCATGAAGAACCTCTCCTGGTCGACGCCAGCAATCAAGCCCTACGTCGCACAAGCACCGCTCCGACTCACTGGAGCCAGCAGCACTACTCCGACTCACTGGAGCCTGCAGCATCGTCCCGACTCACTGGGACAGCACCACCCCGACTCACTGGGGCATCATCCCGACTCACTGGGACAGCACCACCCCGACTCACTGGGGCATCATCCCGACTCACTGGGAAATCATCACCCCGACTCACTGGGGCATTATCCCGACTCACTGGGATAGCAACACCCCGACTCACTGGGGCATCACCGCAGACAGTTCCGACTCACCGAGAACTATGCGGCATCGGTTCCGACTCACTGGAACCAACCTACCGCTGGCCTGGCACACATCAAGAAGCATCAAGAACCATCGATCTCCGATCTCCGGAGGGGAGTGATGTAGCGACATCTATGACGCCACATAAGAACTACGAAGAAAAACACGAATAACACGTGCACATTATGTAACCTTTTTATTCAAAATTGCAACATAAAACAATACTGTAGACATAAAAATAACAATGTTATATAACCATTGTCGTTTGTCACGCTTTTTAGTACACGTGAATAAGTTATATAACATTATTGAACACATCAATAACATGTTATTATAACATGTTTTATAACATTCAGTGTCCACATTATTTGAAACATGTTATATAGCAATGTTGTAGAACATGTTATGTTATACAGTCAGTACCTTAAGGTAAATATCGCTACTTTTGTTCAAAATGTCTTAAAAAGACACCAAATTGAGGTAAGTTTTGTTTCAAATAAAAAAATCCTTTGTATCTACATAACAGATAAAAAAATCGTATGTATATAAATAACGCAACATTAAACCTTTTAGCTTTAATTTCAACTTTTTTTTTTCATTTATTTATTTATTTAAAAATATAAGTTTATAAGTAGGTACAAGACCAAAACACTTATATTCTAGAATCTTAAAGACTGATAAACAAAACTAACAAACTAAACAAATATAATAAAGTATGAAAAACTTAAAAATGAATGTATAAATTTACAAATTTGGTAAGGTTTATCATGGAAGATATCTAGATCTATGTGCTGAGTGAGCAAAGAGTTGAGCAGTGTAATTGCTCGTATGTTTAACTCAAAACCTACTTCGCTCAAAATATCTTACAATTGAACTAGGGTAGCGATATATTCCACGTATCCTGACCTCTGGTCATTACCCACAAACTCCTCTATAGATACAATCCTATCAACAGTATATTACCTAACCTGTGCACCATATTTTAAACTAAAACGAGCCAGGTATCGTGCCCATTACTTTGTCGGTCAACAAAGTTCAAACACGTTAACCCATTCAGGGGTGACGTTAATAAACTCCTTTCTTAGTGAACTTCTCTGAGGAACAGTTTTTTTCATTATCTTCAGTGACTTAGAATTTTGCTGGTGTTTAAGGAACTGCTTCCTAGGCTAATTTAGTCATGGAACTCTTCAACAACCATGATCAACATCCAGTTTTTTTTTTTATTATTGAAAGGCCCGCGTTTGAACACCATCTCACCTGATGGTAAGTGATGATGTGGTTGACGATGGAGCACGCTTGCCTAGAAGTAAGACCTATTCACTTTTGATTTAAAGACCCCCAAGTTGTAGCCATCAGGAAACACAGACTCCGGCAGGGTATTCCACTCCTTGGCTGTACGCACAATAAAAGTGTTTGTGCGTAGGGGTGGGATGTACCATGTACCGGTGACGAAACGCCGTACGTCTTGTGGTCCGATGATGGAACGGACTTGGCGGAATTAGATTGTGCAATCTAATTAGATAAAATTAGCAATAAAAGCAAGCAAAGAAATGAAATTAGATGGAATGTGATTTAAAGGAACGGATATCTTCATGCCGCAGCCGGCCCACACACTTCGGGGCATTAGGAGTCGCAAAGCATCCTCGGCTGGCGTAGGCGTAGGCTTGTAGACGACGAACAATGGGCAACTCGCCGTCCGCTTATCCGATAAAGACCAAGCCCGATTAGCCGACGGCGTGTAATTTTCCACGGTCAACTCAAAGAGATGTCAGCAAAACCTAATAGGGGCTCAGCAGGGTCAATGCACGCTTGGACCACGGGGAATTCCTGGCAGGAAATCCGTGTTCCTGAAACGCAAAGGGGCAACTGAAGTACACAGGTTTTAGCCAGTAAAAATCAGACACACCCTCTCACTCCACTCTACTGCGGGAGAAGTAATCGGATGAAAAAAAAAATTTCTGTCTGAGTCAGTATCTGCACTAAATCATGATACTTTGAATACATTTTCTGTTCACATTGCGTTCATAGCACATTGTCATTGAATAATTATACAAAAGATTTAAAGTACTTTTTTTGGTGGGCAAAAATCATCCAATGACAACCCCCGCTCATGGGTAGTAGATGGTGTCAGACTCTTACTGACCAAAAACCCACCCTATTCTTTCTAGCCTTTATACCGAGGCTCGAGCCCTTTCCTAGGCCCAGTAGACTTCGACCCAGCTGGCTCCCTCCTGTTGCTGACAACTCCTTGAGGCGCGCGGGAACAGTGCGCGCCGTTGACGTCTTGGGCTCGGTCCGGACAGTTACCGGACGGTCGGACGGCGAGCTACCCATGGCTCGCCGTCCTCGAGCCCGAAGATTGAATGTACTGTAATTTAATGTAGATTTAATGCTTTTTTTTTCAAGCAGTCTAAATTTTAATACATATGTATTTCTTTTATTTCCAGATATCACAAAAGTGTCATCAGTGGCTGACACCTAAACGTAAGTTGCAAAACTATTTTTTTCAATAGTGTATCTTTCAATTATTAGGCTTCTTAGATTTAATTTATTGCAGATGAAACATAAAAAAAATATTATTTATAAAATCGTCTTGCATTATTTATAAAATCATATTGCAATTCCATTGCAAAAATTTTGTACATTTGTAATCCACAGGTTTTTGCAAGTATATTGTAAAGTCTCCTCCGCGCTATGCTACTGTTGGTGATACATTATAAATTACTGAACAGTATTTTTTCACACGATTTTAACCATTAGACAGAGTGATTCACGACAAAAGTTAAGTTGCACATTATACATGCATACCTACTACTACTCTTATATCCACAACAAATGTAGAAAAATCCCAAAAATTTTAATTGCACATTATGATATAAGTGTGTAATGTTAGTGATTATCGTCGAGGCGGTATTTAGACCCGAGCTATGGCGAGGGTCTTAAGAGAGCCGAGAACGGTAATCATTAATTACTCACGTGCTAGCTGTAAAACTAGTAAACTTTTGTGACGGTAAAAATCTGTTTTCAAATGAGCGTCCATTTTTTTTTTCCTTGTCGGAGACGACGCGCATCTATCCTGATACGATGAATGTAATAAAATTATGGCGGGGGAGAGGTTGACAAAAAGGTTTTAACCACATTGTAGCACTAGTGCGTAATGGTAGTCAAAATGTCACAGTTTGGTATTATGTGCAGTGCAATAAGCGTCACTTTCTGAGCAAGTGTATTGAAAAGGTTTTTAACACTCATGCGGCACTCTATTCGCTTTTACAGAACAAAACTTATCAGTAAATGACTGCAGACCACCATCGACAAAAAGAATCATAAAAACAAATTCTCCAATAAATAATCCTTCCACATGATAGATTTTTAGGGTAAACTATGTCAGTGTTTCTTCTATAATGGTACGATTTGGGACACAATAAATTACATAACTTAGAACTGGATGGTTTCGATTATATCTTCCAACTTTGTTACTGCCATAACGCCTAAGTGGCAAAAATATATCAGTGGTGGACAGATGGCCACTTCTATCATATGATTGACTTAACATATATTACACGAAAGTTGGTAGAAATATCTCATCATCTTCCTGTCCTTATCACATTTTATTTTGTATCGATGCAACACGTTTTTTTCTTCCATTTTGTCCTGCCAATGGGAGCTAGTGATAGTGTGACCTATCAATAACTCAAAGGAAGTTATTGACAGGTCTTTCATATCACTACTCACAAAATTTAATCATCTTTTCTCTCTCTTTCTCTTCATTCAACTCTACCTGTATTCATAAATATACATCTGTATTTAAATCAAAAACACATACATAAAAATGATTTACTTCACACATCAAAAACTCTGGGAATCCAATTTGCATCGTAATAGTTAAAAATGTTGTTAACGACATACACGTGCCTCGACGAAAATGTAGTTCGAAATAGTTTATTCTATATGAAAAAAATATTATTACGGATATTTTTTCATATTAATTTTGTTCTTCTAATTGATCCAATAACTGACAATATAAGCTAGGATAATACAAGAGGTCCAACAGCTTTAAAATTATTATCTATCATACAAAGTAAAGACACACATATATATGTGTATACCATGAGCATACTCCAGTTTTAATGACATGTCCTAGAACCAAAAATTCTAAGACATGTGATATTCACCAACCCGTACTGTGCCTGCGTGGTGGATTACGGCCCATTCCCTCACCTAGAGAGGAGGCCTGAGCCCCAGCAGTGGTAACTTTAAAACTGCTGATGATGATTATGCTTATGATATCACTTAATTACCATCAGAAATTAAACAAACATGCTCGTAGCAATAGTAAATCGTTTATAATGCGTACATGTAAAGACTGAAACAGTTTGTCTGCTGCGGTCTTCTCGTCCCATTATAATTTAGGTGTCTTCAAAGCTGGCTCTTAATAAACTAGTGCGCCTCACCATCAACGATTACATCACTTAGTTCAGTTTTATATTATAATTAAATATAGGTATATATATATATATATATTCAGTTTTTTAAATATATGTCCGTGAGTCCGCGTTCCGTTGTTAATATATTTTTTTATATCATTAAATGTACCAAGGAGCCATTACACACACATATTTTAAATTTATTTTAGTTAGTTAACAATTTATTTTATTATTTATTATGTGTGATTCACAATATAACTTTTTTCTTTCACTGTTGGACACAGATTACTCCCACGCATGTCTAGCCATGAGGTACACATAAGATTTCGGTGACTGAAACCTTTTACTATTTCAATACTCAATACTCAATTCTTTATTGCAATCCATATGTATATATAGATCGTTTTGAAAATTTATAGAACAATATGGACCCTGTCGGACACAGCAAAATGTAGGTACATATGTCATATTTCTTATGCCAGTTTCTAACAAATATTTCTTGACAGACAGTCCCCAAAGACGACAAAGTTCACGGTCTTCAAACTCGAGTAATATCTCATCTATTCCCAAAAGCATAACTGAACGGGTTCAATCATGGTCCAATTCGGTCATAATTCGGGTTCAAAGCATGTACCGCAACGAAATAAAGCGGGCCACTGCCAGGCCAAACCTAATTGATACGGTCCACTTCGCCTGAGAGTATAAATTTATATAGAGCCAGACAGAAGAATGGATGTAAGTGGAAATGTTTTACCGCCCTGAGGCCTTACCATCCGATCTTCCCGTCCGATTATAATTTGGTTGTCTTCAAGGCTAGAGTGAATAGAGTCCTAATAAACTATTGCGTCTCGCATCCAACGGTTTCACGCAACACTCAGGTCATCAGTCCTTGTAGGAGTTCTTCTAACGCTACGTCTTCCGGTGCGTGGTCACCATTCCAGAACCTGGACCATGCATTGTGGCGATGCTTGGGGATGCCTATGTCCAACAGTGGACGTCTTTCGACTGAAATAATGATTATGATGATGATGAAACTATGTAGTGCGCCTCACCATCAACGATTGCGTCACTGCTTACCATTAGACGGGATTGCAGTCGAGCACTAGTTTATATCAGATTAAAAAAAAAAAACAAGACGTGTAAAATGTTAAACTTGCGAGCGAGTAAGAACTATGGAGCTAGACACCCTGTATAACTCCATCCTTTTAACAGTTCAGTTTAGGTCGCCAAATGGATCGCGTTAAGAGCTCGTGGGGCCTTCGATCAGACAGTCAGAAGTCAAAAATCAAAATCAAATTACTTATTTCAATTTAAAAAAATAGTTACCTACTACTAACTAGTATTTTTTGAAAAAAAAATATATTGTAAACACGGCTCATGTTCGTATAACTCAAATAAATTATTAATGTTTTCCTGTATTATTGTAAAAAGCAGAGTACTAGGAAACATAACTCTATTTAACAGTTTTCGGATATGCGCAAAGCCGCAAAGAGAACGCAGTGGTCGATATCTGAGCCAAAAATTAAATATTTTGATATATAACTGTGAATACTTTTTTATAAACAGCCTTGGATAATTACAATCATAATGGGTATTTTTTCCAAACCAACGCTTTAATCAAAACAGTATAAATAGTAGCATTGGGCTAAGGCCGTCTGTCCACCGCCGCCGTCACCGGGACGTCACCGAGAACGAGATTATTTCGGGCCGAGTTTAAGTTTAAGATGCGCTCGGGTGACGAGCGTGCGGTGGACACATGGCCATAAAAATGTGTGTATCGCTAAATCGGCGCCGTCATCTCGTTCTCGGTGACGTCCCGGTGACGGCGGTGGTGGACAAACGGCCTAAAGCGTCCATTTTACGTTGAACGTATGGTGAGCTCGAAACATTTTTTTACCAATATTTGGCAACCTGTACAGCTTCGTTTATTGGCTTCTTATAAATCTTGAAAAGTGCAGGTTGTTGTGTAGGATGGGCAGCATAGTAGGTGACGCATGTCCTGTGCAGAGGCTCCACACTGGCTCTGAGTTAGAGATGGGTCAAGAGTCTTCTTTGATCCATCTCTAACTTTTTCCAGACGTTTTTCCAGATGGTTTTTACAGCGACCAACCTGGGTGTATTTTACTTCAGTCAAAAAAGTATCGGGAATGAATGATCTGTTTATGGTTCCAAATTCAAATTTTTGTTTTTTTGTAGTTGTTAGATTGGCACAACTGTTTTCCATTTTGGCGCGGAGTTTGAGGTGCATCTGTTATTTATATTAAATACAGTGCTGGTTTTAGTAATATCATATATAGTGTGTATTGCGAATTTCATAATGGACAAAAATATCGAACAAAGAGTTTGTCTTAAATTTTGCATCGCCAATGGAATTTCGTGTTCGGAGTCGCTGAAAATGTTACAGAAGGCTTACGGTGAATCGACTTTATCAAAAACTCCTGCTTATGAGTGGTTCAAAGCGTTCAAAAGCGGTCGAGATGTGATGGAAGATTTGCCTCGCTCTGGTAGGCCGTCAACGTCTGCAACTGAAGTTAACATCGCAAAAGTGAAGGAAATAGTGACTGAAAATCCCCATTCAACTCTGAGAGAGATAGCCGCCGAACTTTCTGTATCTCACGAGTCGATCCGTACCATTTTAACTAATCATTTAGGTATGAAACATGTTGCTGCTCGGCTAGTCCCAAAAGATCTGAATCTTCTCCAAAAACTCAATCGCATGAAAGTCGCTGAGGACATGCTAGAACGAGTCAGTTCGGACCCAACATTCATGAAACGCATTGTTACTGGTGACGAGACGTGGGTTTACGAGTTTGACATGCAAACTAGTTAACAAGCTTCGGAGTGGCGCCTTCCAACTGATCCGAAACCGAAAAAACCACGCCAAAGTCGATCAAAAGTCAAAGTCATGTTGACTGTTTTCTTTGACTATCGCGGTGTTGTGCACTCTGAATTCTTACCGGAAGGTCTAACGGTAAATAAAGAATATTATTTGAGCGTTATGCGGCGTTTAAGAGAGCGAATTGGACGAAAAAGGCCAGATTTGTGGAAAGAAAATTCTTGGATTTTGCACCACGACAATGCGCCTTCGCACAAGCCTATCATTGTGAACGAATTTTTGACCAAACACTCAACAAATACCATCCAGCAACCACCATATTCACCAGATATGGCTCCTGCTGACTTTTTTCTTTTTCCTAAACTCAAATTACCACTTCGTGGCACCCGTTTTTAATCGATAGAAGACATAAAGGAGAATTCGCGGCGAGAATTAAACTCAATTTAGGAAGCAGCGTTTAAAAAATGTTTTGATGAATGGATTATTCGTTGGCGCAAGTGTATCGTTTCTAAAGGAGCATACTTTGAAGGTGATAAAATAAATTTGGATGAATAACAGACATTTTGTGTATTATTGATCTTTTCCCGGTACTTTCTTGACAGAGTAGTATTTATAATATTTATGTTTTAAAAAATATATAGGTTTCTCAGTTACTAAAACTCATAGCACAAACTCTGCTTAGTTTGAGATGGATGGCGTTGTGTTATAGTTGTGGAATATATTATAGGTAATTATAATAACTAGGTATATTATCAACGACAATCTTAATGGCATCTTCACCAACCAATTTTGGTTCCTCCATCAGCTCTAAACGTGAGTGCAAGGTGACCTTGTTTAATTCATACCCCAAGGCTTCATCTCCTTGTAACTGTCGATACCTCCTGTCACGTTCGTCTTCCCATTCCTAAGTCTTGTCACGTTGTTTATGAGCCTATGTTAACGAATCTTACTTGCTTTTGTGGCTACACAAATTTTATTAGTGTATAGATATTAAGGAAAAGTGCTGGATCTTCAAAGATACGTACGTATATGTAAGAGCCTAATGTAATGTAACATTTTCTTCATTCATCGAGAAATCTTTATTATTTTCTTAATTAATGATAAGAGAGATACACAAAGATATTGTATCTATATATTGGCGAAAAACAAAATGAGTTAAATATGGATACCATGAGAGAAGGCGAAGGTGAAGGTTGCGGGAAACCGATGGATGCGAGACGCACAGGATCGTTCGTTAATGTGACGCTTGGGGGAGGCCTATGTCCAACAGTGGACGAATATCGGCTGAAATGATGATGATGAAGAGCGCCAAACCCGAAATACATTTCAATACAACCGGTCATACGTAATTATGACATTTACACCATCATTTTCTAGATATTTTGAAAACATATTTCTTGTGTATATTTTATAGATTTCTAAGGAAATCAAAACAAAAAAATAATGTGTAAAACTAATTTAGTAAAAACCTCTGAAAATCTGATATTTTAATAATGACAATAGTGCAATTTGTCTTTTATTATGTACCAAATCATTGTTTTAAATATACTCATAGACACTTTGCACAGTTAAGCGATATTCTGAATGATGAAAATTTTCTCATGTAATTCCTGGAACAAATGTGAAATTTTCGAGTGAGTGTTGAAATTACAGAATGCCAATAAAGCGTTCAGGATTTATCTCTCTTTTCTCGCGTTGCAAGTTTTTAAACTATGCTCACATTGATGATAGATGGATCGGGAAGGGCCTTCTTAACCTTTCCCAACTAGTGTCAAAATTTTGGCGCCCAGCATGGGACTAATACAAATGTTTTAAGCCCCACGTTGGGCGCCAGCAGTTATGAGTTGGGTGACAATAATAGGTAATATGCTGACCACCCGCTAGCTGGTAGTCAAATATGCAAAAAGAAATCCAGCAAGTGAGTCTGAGCACTCAGACACGCCAGAACAGAGCTCTCTGGCAGAAACGTACAAGAAGACCTGACCCCAGCTAAACTGGAAAGAGGGTTGGACAAAGAAAAAGCCCACTAGTATTTTAAATGTATTAAGTCAACTCTTCTAAAAACTGTACCTTTCTGTAAATGAAGATTGAAACGTTTGAAACTAAAGTTTAAAATATATCCTTTGAGGCTGGTCGACAGGCCTTTTCACTTAGAAAACTTTAGTCCGGAAATAAATGAGTCTATTTATGTCTCTTTTAAATTCCTCAGGTATCCCTTTCCCTTAGAGGGAGAAGAGGAGAGGAAAGTAGGCCTCCCTTTTTAACAAAACAAAATCTTGATGTAACGTTATAAGTTATAAGTAAAAAATAAGTTTATAGGGTAAGCAGCCAACTGGATCTGTAACGTTACAGATGATTTATGCATCAAAATTTTAAGTAAATTATTGATAACAACACTAATCTACAGGTTATCTACTTGAGAATAGAAAATTATAAAAATATTTATTAATATTATTATTTTATTGTGCTTAAGTTTTTTTGTGCATTTATAATTTAAAAAAAAAAACATGTTGTCCATACTAGAAATTACTCCCGTATCGAAGGTGCGTTCACAACAGAAAATCACTCAACCACTGCGCCAACCATGCCTATCTTCAATTATCCTCAGGTGCAAAATTTCTCATTGATATAAGGTTACCTGGAAGAAAACCTCGGTTTAAACTCGCTCATGTACGTCAGCTGTCGTATTTTTACTGTTAACTAGCTTTTTCCCGCGGCTTCATTCACATAAAATATAGCTTATGTCACCTAGGAATAAAGCAGCTTTCTATCGGTGAAAAAAAATTATCAACCGGACCAGTACTGTCAAACAACCTTTACTAACAAACAAACAAAAAAAAACTTTACCTCTTCATAATATTAAGTGTAGATAAAAGTTAATAATAATATAATAATAATAATATTCCACAACTATCACACAACGCCGTCTAGTCCCAAACTAAGCAGAGCTTGTGTTATGCGTACTAGACAACTCATAAACGTACTTATATATTTCTAAATACATACATATTATAGATATAAGAAAAATATAATAAAGAATATGAATATATGAGTATGAATAACATCCCAATAAAAACAATTACACGCCCGACTCAACTAAATGACTTTTGAAAAACAGTTCACGAATTTCCCGCACAATTACTTTGGGTCAAGACTGGCGGCCATCTTATTCCTGTATCCATGGCAACTAGACTCGGCCCATTAGGCGTGTTATTCCAGATTTATTAGCATCGAAATGTGTGCCATTAGCCATTGTTGATATTGATTACTGAACTATACGAATAAATGTTTGTAAAGGGCCTTTTTAGGGACGAAATAATGAGGATTGTATTGGACGAAGAATTTTTAGTTAGGTTTGTTTTGATGGGCGGTGTGGGTAAATAATAAATATAAAAGGTGGGTATTGTGCTATGAAGTTCCTAAAGTGTCACCACTGGGGCCAGGGTTATCTGAAAAGGAGATCGAACCCCGGTATGAAGGCTAGAAGGAATGGGGTGGGTTTTTAGTCAGTAAGAGTCTGACATCATCTCCGCATTGGATGATTTTTGCCCACCGACAACAACCACGAAACATAGATTTTATGTAAATTTGCCGCACACGGTTGACACCGATGGCTGCCATACGCTACAAATTACCGCTGTTTGTTTCTTGCGGTCCGAACCAGCCTCTATACACCCACACAAAATGCTGTCATACGCCACTGGCGCATTGAAACCTTCTTCGTCAGAGTACATTATGTTGCTGCAGATTGGTTAAAAAAAAGTAGCAGTCACTGGTCACAAGTGGCTGCCACGCGCTTCAGCTGCCTTTGTGGCCGCTTTTAGGTTCTCGTGGCGGCGTTTGTGGCTATGGCGTATGATCCGTGTCGGCGACCCTAATGGTATAAACTTGAGTGCAGGACACGTTACTATAGCAGACGTCACCTGCCCCCCTAGCCAAGTTACAACCATTTCGCTAGCGTCGAACGCTTCGAGTTGACCTTGCCGCCGCTTGCATAAAACAGAACAAAAGCCAATAATTTCATTGATGCAAAGCTTAGGGCGCCCACGGCGATTTTTTGCAGCGATGCTATAGCGCGTTCGCATCGAAACAGTCGCGATGCTGTAGCGCGTTGGATTTTTTTATATAGCGCTTGCAAACGCGACTATCGCGCGATGCTGTCGCAAGTTTACGAGTTGCGTGATAGCTTCATTACAAATAGTCATCATGGGCAAAGGGCCTAAGGTGGGTTGTTAGACTAATGTGTAAACTAAACCACGAATAAACGAAATCCTTTTCTATTGTATTTAAATAACTGCAAAGGGTCCAAAACTCATTTCCATGAAGCGAATAGAAAGAACACGCCAAAACAGTACCTTTATAATAATGGTTCAACTGTTACTCCCGAACGTGACCAATTTCCAAAGCCAGGTATTGCACGTAACTTCTAAAAAATAGAATATGGCTGCAATAAAATACTAGAGTTGAGAGTTCTCTTTAGACCATTGTCTGTGCCTTATTTATTACCTACATGCATTTGCTGTAGAATATAATGCAGTGCAGCTTCGAAGAATGGAGTACCTATTTTAGGTGCCAGATTAATCTTCTCTGTTATTATAAAGAGATAAAAGTTTGTAGGAGCTAATCTCTGAGAGTACTAGTCTGATTGCTGTATTTTTTTCACCGATAGAAAAGCTGCTTTATTTCTGAGTGACATTTTTTTTTTTACAGTGGGCAAAAATCTTCTTATGACAATCCCCGCTCTTGGGTGGAGCTGGAGATAGTGTCAGACTCTTACTGACTAAAAACCCACCCCGTATCGTCTAGCCTTCATACCGGGGCTTGAGCTACTCTTTCGAAACTAACCCTGGCCCCAGTAGGCTTCAACCCAGCTGGGCCCCTCCTGTTGCTGTTCTGAGTGACATAGGCTATATTTTACGTACGTGGGCGAAGCCGCGAGCAAAAGCTAGTTTGCAATAAAGTACATTTATCTTTTTCTTATATCTAGGTGGTATTCGAAAAGTGAACAATGAGATTTTTAAATTACTAGAAAACGACTATGAAGGATCACGATAAATGTCGATTTAAAACAGCTTTATGTCTTCCATTTTTGGAATTAAAAAAGTCAATAAAAAGAGAGTCAAAGACTGCTATGGCGGAATTATCTACCATAGACACTTAAATCCGAAATGTATCACAATGATATCTATTATTAAATTGGATTTGGTATGATTACAAGAAGGCATTAGAGGTCGGTTCACACAATGGTGACACCCGGGCGTTTCTTCCACAAAAATCCAGTGCGGCAACCTCCCGAACTTACCATGTACAGTGAGGATCTGCGTTATGTGGAAGGTAACGGTGCAGTGACGTCTTTCTAGCAACTCCTCAAAGAGGGGACTTATTGTTATCGAAAAGCTTGAGTCGACATATTTGCTGCAAATTCAAAAAAAGGTCTGTATTCCAATGGATGAACCAAAATGAATTTTGAGTTTTTTCGTAATTTGAACCAATTTTATAGATATATTCGAACAAGTAAAATTAAATGATAGGTAATCTAAACTAATATTATACAGCTGAAGGTTTTGCTTGCTTGGTTGAACGCGCTAATTTCACTGTTCGAATTGAAAAGATATTTTACTGTCAAATAGCCCATTTATCGAGACAAGTGGAGTAGTAATGAAAAACGCAGGTGAAACCGCGGGTTACAACTACTTGTCTAATAAACTATTTTAGAACCCAATAAAAAATACGCCAATATTCAGTGGGTAGCAAATTGAAAGGAAAAAAAAAGTAGCTCCAACGATCCAGAAAGGTTTAATTAAAAATCAATACGAGTTCAGTCTATAAAATGCAAAGAATTCGATGAGAAAATTAAAGTTAGCAGAATACACGTCTGACTCCCACGCAACGACGCAGTCAACTGAGTGAACCGACCAAAGTACTTACTTTGAATGGACTTCTAACTACTTTTCTTTTCGCATCGTTGGATTTGATAAATTCGCAGTACTTTTATTCCAAGTTCGCAGATATAAATCGTTGCATTTTGTTTTATTCTTGGCACGTTTAATTTAATTATTTCTTCTATTAAACATCAATTTCGTGCACACTACCTATTAAGTGCAGAACAGTTGGCAAATTTTTATTCTTGAATGACTTGTCTGATCTCATTTTCTACCCACAAACTTTTAACGCAATACATTTGACACTGGAGTTGATTGAGAAGCGAGCCAAGAAGATCATCGGTAATGATGCACTTGCCAGGTCAAAACTCCAAAGTCTTGAGCTGCAGCATCGACGCTGAGTTTCTAGCCTGTCGGTTTTCTACGGTTTACATATTTTATATTTAATTCTGCCAAGTTCGTTCTATCAATAAGACGAACAGCGTTGGACCACTGATACGTGGTGGATATCCCACCCATACGTACAAAGCGTTTTGGGATCACATTTATTATGCGTACGGCTAAGGAATAGAATTCTCTGTCGGTGTCTGTTTTTCCTGTTTGCTACAACTTAGGGTTCTTTAAGTTAAGAGTGAATAGGTTACTTCTAGGCAAGCGTGCTCCATCGTCGGCCACATCATTGTTTACTATCAGGTGAGATAGTGGTCAAACGCGAGCCAATCTATAATAAAAAAGAAAACTAAATTGAACTGTACTGGTAGTACTGGAGCTATAATAGGGTATAGCTCTATTATTTCTTTCTCGCTCGCACGTCAGACTTTTAAACATGTTATGGTAAGACCCCAGAACAGTAAGCAATTTTTTAATCTTAATTTTTTATCTACAGTAGCAAAGTCAGTGTAGCGATGAGATCACGTTCGTGTTGCAAAGGTTTATTGGAATTGCACGTTAATTAAAAGTTCAGTTCCCTCTTCTGATCTCATCCTTTTTAGGTTGTGAGTCCAATTAACTTGCGATCTGATTCTGCTGACCCTTCTTTTCAGTGATCACAACTTTGTCTGGTGTCATCATTGAGTTGAGGTTCTTTGAGATCTTTTTAACTATCACCGTGAACAAGACGGTGAATGTTCAATCAAATTCTATTTTGCAATGAATCTACATAAACATTGGATTGGCCTGGGGGAATGTACGAAATAGTTTATGTAGCCCTGGAAAGAAAAAAGCAACTTTAAAAACTTAGGTGGGTTTAAATCAATAAAAGTCTAAGTGCCACCGAAATTGGACCACATGCCACAACCACAAACGCTGCCACGAGAAGCAAGAAGCGACCACAACGAAAACTGAAGCACGTGACAGCCACTTGTGGCCAGTAGCTGCTACTTTTTAACCCATACGCACTGTGCGTATGGGTTAAAAACTTCAACAACTTCAACTATCATAATGGACTCTGAAGAAGAAGGTTTAAATGTGCAAATGGCATGGGGCGGCGTTAAGTGGCTAGCGCGGACCACAAGAAGCGAGCAGCGGCATTTTGTAGCGTGGGGCGGCCACCGGCGTCAACCTTGTACGGCGACTCCGACACGTGACGTGTTATTAGATGAATTCTCACCTCAAAAAATATTGAATTGAATAACTTTACTACACTACCTCCTTTGCTAGCATTAGAGAAGGAGGCGGTCGCCGCCCATACCCATTTGCTGGGGATCCTGAATCAGGGCTAAGCGCGAAAGATCGCCCTCACGAGAATCGCACGATGTCCTCCGTGTCAATTAATTCCATCATCTTATGCAATCAGCCCAGTTAACAATGCACACGTTTGAAGCACTGATTAAATCAATAAAAAGCACTACTTTTTAAATCCGTAAAATTTAAATCCGGAAACTTTTAATTAAAGTTGTTTTTTTATTAATCGGTTGACAGCTTTAAATTATTAAGCCCGACTCAGAGCTTTCGAAAACGAATTAAAAGGACTGAAAATTATATGAGTACTGTTTTATTGCAATTGGTAATTAATTTTTTGTTTTTTTTTTTACTATCATTATCATTTTTGGGTCGATGATAGAGCACGCTTGCCTAGAAGTAACCTTTTCACTTTTAACTTACAGATCCCAAGGTTGTAGCTATCTTCACTCCTTTGAATTCCACTCCTTAGCTGTAATTTTTTTATGATAATGTGACTATAAATGGCTGTTACTCGGGCTCAAGGTATAGGCTCCTGATATCTAATCCAGCGCTTGACATGTCAAGCGGTGATGAAGACCAAGCTGAACTTGATGGCGTGTTGTGTACCACACGCGACTCTCGAAGATATTTTGTTTGTTTTTTTTTTTGGGATATCATCCAATTACATCTTCCACCGTTGGGTGAAGCAAGAGGTCGTGTCAGACTTTCATTGACTCACTCCTATGTTTCTTCGTTGCCTTACATTCCAGGGCCAGGTTTTCCAGTAGGCTTTGACCCTGCTGGGCCCCTTCGACCTTGCTAAGCTGCTGACTCTCGAAGAGATGTTAGCATAATGGATGAAGTCGGTGCCTTTACAGGCAAGGGTCCTAGCGGGCCTAAGGCCTAAGGGCCTGCTATGACGGCGGGTTTGTTCGAAACAGTTATTTTGTTCCTGAAACACGAGGGTAGATGAAGGAATATAGGCGGGTTTTAGACAATAGTTGATGATTTCACACCTCAAAGAAAGACTAAGTCTGACTTAAGGTATCTGCTGGGGCGGTATATTTATGAAGATAAACTCTGAATACAATATTTCATATTTTCGGCGTTCCTGATCTATCAAAAATATAATATTTTTCTAGCAAATTCAAACGTTGCTTTAAATTAGCACAATCTTTTTAAAGTCTATTCGTTTGACTGCTTAAGGCATTTTAACTAGGTCTGTACGCATCTCATGTCGCCTTCGATATCATAGTATTCTGCCAATTTTGTCAAACATCAATAAATTACAAAAAGTAATGACGATTGTGAGTTTAAGGGGCACACATATGAATTTTGATGATTTTAAATCACGTCTAAGCGGCTAATCCAGGTTTAAAAAAAAACCTATAAGTTGGTATGTTAAACTAGACTGTTTGCCTAACAATTTGATATACGAATACTTACATTTTTTTCACAAAATTTGCTGTGATTTACTTTCAAAGTTATATCTAACTGTGATATTTGTAAATAGTGGGTACTTTTGTTAGGTTCATTTATTTGTATAACCGTCAGACCAGTCTGCGAATATACGCCCTACAGCTAAGTCGTGGTTTCATTATCCATCCAGGTATTCCTCACTAACATAGACAAAAAAGCGAAGATCAGGCAAAAACCATATATTTTCATGAAACTTTCACAAAATAAAAGATAATTGAATCAGCAATCTTATAATATATACGGTTTTTATTCATATTGTTTATAATAAATGAAGGACATATTATTATTCGAATAATCTTGATGCGCGGGGAGTGACGCAAGATCTTCGTTTTGTTCCCTCAAGGTCGTTGGCTTTTAGTGTCGCCTTACTGTTACCGCACACGGGCTTCAAAAAAACGCCACTTCAAGCTTCATTTTGGGGCATTTTTTTGTGGCTCGTGTGCAGCGGTGCCGCCACAAAAAAAACACTTGAAGCCGCTATAAGCTTCAAGCCGGCCACAAGCTGTTTTTTGCGGCAGCTTCAAGCTTTTTTTTTTGTGGCAGCGTTTTTTTGAGGCACGTGGGCGGGGACAATAAATTAGAATTGAATCAATCGGTAAATGTGTTGAAAGTTATCAAAAAAAAGTATTCGACGAACAATTTGTTACCGGCGGATTTGTTGCTAGGTTATTTTTAGCCTCGTCTTTAACTTTAAACTAACCTGTAACCAAATATACAAAACTAATTCTGTATCTAATCAAAAAAACACAGTTTTCCAATAAATTTATACTTATAATTTTTCCTCATCCAAAGAACAAAAGAATATTTAAGATAAACGTTAACGATTGGTTTGCATCAAAACGTAAGAATTCTACCTGTCCGTAGATAAAATTACAAATATTATTAGAAACAATAACTTTTCTGCCATAAATCAAACGTTATCATACAAACTATGGCAGCATACTGAAAATGTTTATAAGTACTTTTGAAACTAGTTTGAAAAACATAGTTATTTGTGCACTAGGACAATATGCAGATAGTAGGTACCCGAAGTTTTACACTGTCTTTATTTTTATTCAAACTTACTAGCTGCACAGATTCGGCGCTACTATTTTTTATCCTGTCATGTTATCATTAACTCTATTTCTTTCTTATCACTCCTCACACAATCCAACCATTTTTGACCTCTTTTATCCATCACACACTCTTCTCTCGCATCCTCGAATCAGCTGTCGTAGTGCGCATCCAGTTTATTCCGCAATAAAAGCTAAATGCTACGTAATAAATTAGGTAGCATTTAGCTTTTATGACGCAAAAATTATTGTTTAATTTTTCGTATTATCTAATACCGTTAATAGGTTAAACAGTAGTCTTGAGCACAGGCGAAGGGTAGCCAGCCTTTCGGTGTTTTACAGGATGCATTTTGTAGAGTGTGCGCAGGAATTACATCACTTGATTCCACCATCTCACTTCTACAATCGGACCAGCCGACGAACGGCGAGTATCCACCCTTATGTTGTTGAGACCTCTACGTCGTTTATACCACGTATATCGAGGGACTGGAACAGTTTGCCGGCTGCGGTCTTCCCTTCCGATTATAATTTAGGTGTCTTCGAGGCAAGAGTGAATAGGCTCTTAATAAACTAGAGCGCCTCACCATCAACGATTGCATCACTGCTTACCATCAGGTGGGATCGCAGTCAAGCTCTAGTTTATATCAATTAAAAAAACAAAATAGTCGCCTCATTGTCGTAGACTAGTACTTTCCACTGTTTCCTGTCATCTACTCTGGACGAACTCTCTCTCGAAAAACGACGACCTATCTTTTCCTAGGTCACAGTCTACTTACAGAAGTATACCGAGTATACTTATAGAAGGATACTGAGAGATGAATAATAGATTCATCTCTCGGTATCCACTCGGTTACTTTTTGGCCCATCGCTCATTCTCCAACCTACTGACATGTCCACTGCCTAATACAATTCAGTAGACACTGAACATAGCTACATTAACTAATTATAAATATGCTAACATAAAAACTGTCAGTATTACTCGTATTACTTAATTACTCTCCATTATATAGTTTAATTTACTTCTAGAACTTATATTTTCACGTAACCCAGGATGAAAAACAACGTCTATCTGGATGCTAACGTCTAGACCAATCTATTGTACAGACAGCCTGATAGATCTAGCATTATCAATCGCACTCCGAACTACGGTCGGAATAATATATTTGCTTTTTACAATAGGCGGACTTAAGGGTGTATCCATATTATGCGATGCTTGCGACCCGCTTGCGAGATGTGTACGTGCAATTCGAGTCTGTGAACCGTTCTTACAGTGCCCGTACGCCACTCGGAGTTCAGTTTCGCGTAATGCTCAACGGGACAAAAGCGGCTCATACTAAAAATTACAATAATTCAAATGTCAATATTAGTAACAATTTTTTTTTATTCAATAGAAAAGTCAATCCTTGCCTGAGTTGTACAAGAGCGGCCCAAACGTAAGCGTATTAAAGACCTTTAAAAACCAATCAAATCAATTTAACCGCACTTGCGAGCGGTTCCCGTGCGGCGCATTCGCCAGATCTGGTCACACCTTACACAGTCTTTCGTCCATCATCATTTCAACCGAAAGACGTACATAGACGTAAGTTTGCCCAAGTTTCGCCACAACGACTGATCCTGTGCGTCTCGCATCCACTGCATTCGACCGCACGCAGTCGGCTGCAATCGAGTGAAGTCAATATCAACTGCATGCAGTCATGCCTTCAACTATACGCGGTCGACTACAGCCTTGTAGTGTCGACGCACGCTGTCCATCGTTAACCGCATACAGTTAGTGTGGAGTCATAGAGGGAACGCTCACATGACATTGTCAACTTTATTTTGAGGCATTTAAAGATCAAATTATACACTAAGCTCGGGCTAGATGCGAGGCGCCAACTGCGCAAAGTCTGATCAAACTGCATGCAGTTGAATATATGGACTGCGTGCGGTTGCTGTGATGCAGGCCGTCTGATGGCGGCCTTAGACTAAACTCCTGGGCTAGATGGTGGCGCCAACTGCGCAAAGGCAGATCAAACTGCATGCAGTTGAATATATGGACTGCGTGCGGTTGCTGTGATGCAGGCCGTCTGATGGCATCCTTACACTAAACTCCTGGGCTAGATGGTGGCGCCAACTGAGCAAAGGCAGATCAAACTGCATGCAGTTGAATACATGGACTGCGTGCGGTTGCTGTGATGCAGGCCGTCTGATGGCATCCTTACACTAAACTCCTGGGCTAGATGGTGGCGCCAACTGAGCAAAGGCAGATCAAACTGCATGCAGTTGAATATATGGACTGCGTGCGGTTGCTGTGATGCAGGCCGTCTGATGGCATCCTTACACTAAACTCCTGGGCTAGATGGTGGCGCCAACTGAGCAAAGGCAGATCAAACTGCATGCAGTTGAATATATGGACTGCGTGCGGTTGCTGTGATGCAGGCCGTCTGATGGCATCCTTACACTAAACTCCTGGGCTAGATGGTGGCGCCAACTGAGCAAAGGCAGATCAAACTGCATGCAGTTGAATATATGGACTGCGTGCGGTTGCTGTGATGCAGGCCGTCTGATGGCATCCTTACACTAAACTCCTGGGCTAGATGGTGGCGCCAACTGAGCAAAGGCAGATCAAACTGCATGCAGTTGAATATATGGACTGCGTGCGGTTGCTGCGATGCAGTCCGTCTGATGGCTGCCTAAAAGGAGCTATTGTTGTAGTATTGTCTGTGCTAGAGTTTTGATGTCTGTTGGTTTCGGTTTGACGTTACTTGTTTCTGGTAAAGTAGTATTTTCACTTAGGGTTTTACGATGCGTCGTAAAATCCTTGTATTTCAGCCTCATACCATCTCAGACATTAATCTATCTATATGGTTCTTGTATGATCTAACCATTATATTAACTGTCTCCTTGGTCTCATAGTTGACAGTGAAACTGCCAACAAAATATTGTTGGCGTGATTAAAAAATATCATCATCATCATTTCGGCCGAAAGACGTCCACTGTTGGACTCAGGCTTCTCCCAAGTGATGTTCTGTCGACCGGTCCGGTGCATTTTGAATTCATCGGCTTTCCGCGACCCTAACTAGCTCATCGTCATGTACTTGGTCACAACCTTTCGTCAAAAAATATACTATGGCGTAACTACAAGAGTTGATTTACACCATATTGGCCGCATCGAATCTCATTTCTCTATGCTTATATCGTCTTGAGTCGACTTCTGAAAGAGGAGCTCATGGTCACAGGACACAAAGAACAAGTGTAGTTTGACTTACCACCTTAAAAACAATAAAAAAAGTACTTCTGATTGTGTTGTTAGCCGATAAACCACTTATTCCACTAGACTCTAGAGTAGGGTCAGATTGATCCCAACTACAGCAGTTATCTAAAATGATCCTCACTCCCCAAGAGATCAAGCAGAGGCGCGTTCCTTGTCAATAACACGGCATCCTTCACTTATGTTCAGGTTCGACTCGATAGATTTTCTTTTTGTTTAGAAAATAAAAGAGATCTGGAGTATGTACGTCTTTTTTCTTTGTGCCTATAACATGATTTGGGTTCGTATTATGTTATGTGACTGGTGAGACTTATAGCTGATGCTATTATTTAATAGGTCGAAAGAGGTTGTAAAAAAAGATTAATGGTACACGCACATTTGGTGGTTCAGACACGTGTAAGACGATTAAAAATACACTTCGAGGAAATTCAGTAACGATTTCCTCCTAAAGCATTGCTTGATGACGAGAAATGTTGTAACTATACAACGTGTAACGTTAAATGCGCAAAACCTCAGACACCTTAAATGATTTTTAATTCAATGGACATGATACTGTGAAAAAAAAAAACATAAAAAAAAATCAAAGGTTTTATGAGCAGTTTTAGTTCGTTTAAAATTCATATCTGCATTGAAATAAGAACTTATTATCCCGTGTATGAGAAAATTTTATTGGATTACAACTATTTGTGTTTGTTTACCTATTTCAGCGGGTTTGCGTACGTGATGGCTTGACCTATTCATAAATAGACGGGTCGAAGTTAATAATGAAGTTTTTTTTTTTTTGAAAAATGTAACCTATATTAAAAAGTGGTTTAATCGATTCTGATCAAACTAATTTCAGGTTTTGCGCATTTAACGTTACACCTTGTATATATAACAGTTATTACAAATAGTATGTTTATGAACGCACCTATAACAGACAAGTAAGTCCTATTATGAAGCAGGGTTTTCAAAAACAAAAAAAAAACTTCTCTCACTAACTACATGACATTAGTTTTAGTAGATATATATGCAAAACCCACAACACATTTCTACTATTTTTATGTAAAGAATCTATGTACAAAATTTCAAAACTATATCATGAAAAATTACAAAGTTATAAACTTGTTATATCATCAAAAATACCGAGCCATCCAGGCGACTAAGGGTTTGCTGCACCCAGCTTTTTGCTGGCACCTAATTTCCGCTATGATCTGCCATGACCTGTTTTGACCTGTGTCGGTGGTGTCCAACTTATAACAATTTTAAATACTTTTGGAAATAAATACAACATGCTGTAATAACTATTGGAATTCATTCAGTTACTGATTCTGAACAAACTATATTCAGGTTTCGCAAAAACTGAAAATGATGTATGATGAAAAAACTGAACAGTTTTCGACGAAGCTTGATAATATACGTGAAGATCATAATAATATCCTAGAATTAAATATAGGATTCTTTTTATCCCGGGATTATCTTTTTTCTTCTATCACATGAACAGAGGCGCTGCCACAACTATTCACTTTGTTTACCTACCTATTTATGTTTTATATATTTCTTCATAATAATAAATAAATAAATAAATAACTAAAAAGAAAGAAAGAAAGAAAACCGTTTATTTGAACCTCACACATATTAAAAATATAAGTTAAGAAATACAGTAAACACAGAAGAATTTGTGCAAGGTCAAAAAGGCACCTAACTCAGCATATGCTGCGATATCTATAAAAATAAATAACGCAGCGCTGGTATTCTGTTAGGGCCCGCGATGATGCCACGGTCATACTTACGGAGACTAAATAAACTATATAGTAGGTATAGTAGTAAACTATATGTATGTAGGTATCGGAACAAAATAAAAAATACGAAAAAACATTGGAAAAATAATAATAATTAATACATAACATTGGTAAAAAGCGTGAATTTATGTTAATAAGTGTCATGTGTTATAGATATTATAGAGAGAATGTAATAAATAATGAACCAAAGACAGACACCTGACAACGCGCTCCAAAAGCATTTGTCAAATTCATAGACAAACAGATGAACGCGAGCGTACGGCGACGACGGCAACAGTTCACGAATATTCGATTCGAGTGTTTAGTATCTATAACTAATCTGTGGAGTGTATAATCTATCAAATTAGCTATTTATTTCGGACTGAAATCCATATGAGTGTTAGTTACAATATGCTTAACATCTATGTTAGTAGGTACTATATCTATATATATAAAAATTACCCCCGTTTTCCGTTGTCACGACTTGGCATGAAAACGGCTTGACCGATTTGGCTGATTTTTTTTTTGTTGTGATTGTTATTGTGAGGAGAAGGTTCTTATGGAAAAAAAAAATTAGGGTAGTTTAGGGTAGAGTAGGGTAGGGTAGAGTAGAGTAGGGTAGAGTAGGGTAGGGTAGGGTAGGGTAGAGTAAGGTAGGGTAGGGTAGGGTAGGGTAGGGTAGGGTAGGGTAGGGTAGAGTAGGGTAGAGTAGAGTAGGGTAGAGTAGAGTAGAGTAGGGTAGAGTAGAGTAGAGTATTTTTTTTTTTTTTTTTTTTTTGTTTTGTGGCAGGAGTGGGAAATCCATCATGGACACCCAGACTGCTTTGCAGAAAGGCAGTCTGGGTAGTGCCGGACTCCTACCGGCTAAAAACCACTCCTGCCATGCGGAAGGCCCCCCTGCCGTCAGGTTACGCAGGGAAGTTTTCTAGGGACGTAGGTACTTTTTGTTATTTTGAAATTTATTTATTGTGTTTGTAATTTAATAAATGTAAAGATAATAATCAATTTAAAATGTTTTTTATCTTAATAATTGTATTGTGAATGTCGTCATTATAAGAGAAATCTAATTTAGGTGTGATAAATAGTAAGAATAATAATTGTTAAAAAAAAAAAAAAAAAAAAAAAAAAAAAAAAAAAAAAAAAAAAAAAAAAAAAAATCATTGGTGTATATTGTTAAGATCCGTGTATAATACATAATTGTGATTATAAATTTTAATATAAAATAACTGGTACAATAAAATTTGATGGGCCTTATAAAATTTATTTTCAATTTCTAATAAAAAGGTCATAATTGTACATAACAGATAAAATAACTTATATATAATAAAGTGTCAATCATTTATTTCGTCTATTGACAGACTGGACAATTTTAATTATATAGTCAATGAAAGACTTCCTCTTCTTTCGGTCACTTATTAAGAGACATAAGTTTCCTTTTGTGACTTGCAGTTCGACTCCCATTTCAAAGTCGTGCCTGTAGGAGGAATACACAGGGCACTCCGTCAGCAGGTGGAGGACCGTCTCCTGCTTGTCGGGGTCGCAGGCGCACGCTGGGTTCTCCTTACACTTGAAGCGTGTCAGGTATTCGGAGAACCCACCGTGCCCCGTTAGGGCCTGGGTCAGCTTCTGAGTCACCTCTATCTTACGCACCGTCCTGTACGCTGCGATCGCGCATGGGAAGAACAACTTCGTCGTGGCCGCCGTTTCCCCAGTACAATACCTCCGGTTCCATTCGTTCAGCGTTTCCATACGGATCATACGCTTAACGAATGAAACCGGGCATTTATCGTAGTGGGGTTGCCGCTTACACCTTAGGGCAGCCTCCTTTGCGAGCGAGTCGGCTCTCTCGTTACCCTCCAGCCCCGCATGAGCTTTGATCCAGAACAAGGAGACGCTCTTGTTCTGGATACTGCTGCGGCGGATGGCGTCTCTCGTTTCCACTGCGAGGGCGTGGAGGGCTTCGGGGTTCACGACTGTTTGGAGAGCTGCCATGGAGTCACTGTAGATAGCGAACGCCGTCTCGGTCCTTCGGAGGACTTCTTTCGTGGCTTCGCAGAGGGCAAGGAGCTCGGCCTGGTAGACGGTACTATAAGACGGCAGCGCAAGTTTGAGGGCCTTGACTTCCGTCTGGTCGGTCCACACCGAAAGTGCAGCCCCGACCTTGCCCTCAATCTTGCTGCCGTCTGTAAAGATTTTCACCGCGTAGTCGCGGTGGTTATTATATTGCTCCTCGTCTACCAGGCTTCGCAGTGCAATGGCCCTCTGCTCAGCAGGATGTGGCATCTCTAGTGCCGATGCCACTCGCTCGATCTCCCTGTCCCCTAGCACTGGATGGGGTAATCCCTTCTTGGCCTCATAGAGTGAGGCCGCCTCTCGAATTCGGAGGTCGAGAGGGAGTATCCCAGCCAGCACCAGTGCCGAGTGTAAGGAGACCGTGCGATAGGCTCGGCACAGTTTCTGCGCGAAGCTCCTCTGGACGGCGTTCAACTTCTTTTGGACTCCAATTTTGGTTGCAGCCGGCGACCACGCACTCGCCGCGTACAGGACGATGGGTTCGACTGCAGCTGTATAAATGCAGCGGATGACCTCAGGATGCAGACCCCAGCTGGCCCTTGCGGCCCTCGACAGCCGCTTATATATACCGATGGCTCGGGAGCAGACGTTTGCGACGTGGGTGTTAAAGGTCAACTTGTGGTCGATGGTGAGACCGAGCAGTTTGATCTCCTTAGACATGCCAATGTCCACCCCGCCCATTCTGAGACATGGGGTGTCGTGCTTAAGTTTGCGCGTTACCAGCATTGCTTTGGTCTTATGTGGCGCAAACTTAAGCTTGTTAGCGACACCCCATGCGCGCACGTACTCAAGGGCGACATTGGCATCCCTCTGGACCTCAAGTGCCGTCTCCCCATCGAACACAAGGACGACATCGTCCGCAAACGCCTGACAATAGACCCCCATCCTTTCCAGTTCTTTGAGCAGCGGGTCCAGCACCACGTTCCACAATATGGGGCCACTGATTGACCCCTGGACGCATCCCTTCTCGGTCCTGGATTTATGCTCCGCTCCCGCGTACCTAACTTTCACCACTCTCTCGGACAAGTAACTGTCATAGACCCTTCTCAAGTTCTCAGGACACTTTTCCTCAGCCAGACGCACTCGTATGACCGGCCACCAAGCGTTGTCGAAGGCTCCCTCTATATCCAAGGACACAATCGTGACAAGCCTCTTTAAATCGAGTCTGCCACGAATGTGCCCCATGAGTGTATAGAGGGAGTCCTCAGTGCTTTTTTGGGGCATGAAGCCGTACTGGCGAGTACTCATCCTGGGTAGCAGATGAAATTTGAGTCGGGCCACGAGCATCTTCTCGTATATCTTGCCGAGTACAGGCAATAGACCAATCGGCCTGTAAGCTTTCGGAGTGGTGTAGTCTTCTTTCGCGGGTTTACGGAGCACAACGACCGTTGCCTCTTTCCAGGACCGTGGAAAGTATCCATGCGCCAGGCACTTGTTCATCAAGTGCAGAACGAATTCTGGGTCTTGATGGATTACGTGGCCCCATATGTCCGCCGTCAGACCGTCGGAACCGGGGGCTTTTTTGGGGTTGAACGAGGAAGCAGCTCGGCTTAGCTCGTCGAGAGTGAAGGGAGGGTCCCAGGTCTCAACTTGGTTTCCTCCGTTCACCTCTTCCGCTCTTTTCCGCACCTCTTTGTGCTCCTCGTTGTCCCCCTCCGGACGGTCTTTCGGGTAGAAAGTTTCGGCTAGGTACCGCGCTGATTCTTCGGGGTCTAATGTCGTCGCATCCCTTACCATCGGCATGTCCTCCTCTCTCTTCTCTGTCCTCCGAATTACCCTGTATATTCCCTCCCACAGGCCTTCGCGGTCTTGTTTCTCACAGAAACCCTTCCAGCTCTCGATTTTTGCTTGGACTATTGCTTTTTCATACTCTTCTTTCTGTTTCAAGTACTCCTCAACAACCTTTGGTCTACGAACCGGCGCTGCACATCGGATCCTCCGCTTCTTGGTGACCACCTGCCTCTTCAGGCTGGCGAGTTCATCGGACCACCACGGCACGGTTAACTTCTCGAAAGTCTTCTTTTTGGGTATCACTTTGGTACAGGCGGCTTGTACCGCCGTCGTCAGTTCCTCGACTACCAGGTCTAGCTTGTCCACGCTGTCGATTTGATCGAACAGGCTTACAGTGTATTGGTTACTAAGCATAATTTGGCGCAGTTTCTTACGAAACTGAACCCAATTCGCTTTCTTCGTATTGTAAAGCCTGGTAGTCCGGTGCACCGTGATACCCACAGACTTCTCGAGATTTATTATGAACTCTATGCCGTTGTGGTCCGACCCCGTCAAGTCATCAACGACTCGCCAGCCGTCAGTCACCGTCAGCATATCCGCTGTGCAGGCTGTGACGTCGACGCAGCTCGTGTAACGTCTGTTACCACGAACTACGTCGAAGGTTGGAGTTTCCCCTCGGTTGAGTATTTGCAGTCCAAGCTGGTCGAGAGCTCCCAGCATCTCGTCGCCTCTGCTATTGGTCTCACTGCTGCCCCACCAAACACTCCAGGCGTTGGTGTCTCCTCCCATTATGAGCTTATGCGGGCCGGTTTCGCTTTCCACCTTCTTAAGGCTGTCCAGGTATGGCCCCAAGGGCTGGTCTGGCTCAAAGTAGAACGAGACCAGAGTTACCCTCCAGGCACCAGTTTGGATCCCCACCACGACGATGTTGTCCGTGGTGAGTTCTGGGTACTGTCTAACGGTCAGCTTCGGGTCAAAGACAGCTATGGCCGCTTTGACAGTCCCTTCTCCTTGCCTGGTGCTCTGGAAGATTCGGACGCCTCTGGTCCCGCCCATCCGTTTAGCGTTGCCCACGTAAGGCTCCTGGATCAGCGCTGCGGTTGCTTTGCGCTGCTCGGCCTCGATCATAAGCTCATGGGTCGCAAGTCTCGACCTTTGAAGATTCACCTGGAGTATTTTGTGCGGCAGTGTGTCCACTGGGACCACCTTAGCAGTAGGCGACGGACGCGCGTGCCAGCCTGTCCCACTTCACACGCACAGGGCACTCGGGGTTGAACGCGTTGTGGTCCGTCTTCTCCATCTTCGCCTTGACGCAGTTATGGCATTTTGGGCAATCCGCCTTTAGCCACTGGGCACACTCTGCGCGCAGGTGAGGGCCTCCGCAATGGCTGCATAAGTCAGCGGCCTCTTTACAGAGTCGCCGACTATGCCCGTACCCTAGGCACCTCGTGCACTGCACCAGTGGCGACTGATCGTCGACGAAGACGGTCTGAAGATCAATACGCGCTCTTCCCTTATCGAGCATCCTGCCGTAAATAATTGGGGACGTGCTGACTATCACGCTATGGGTCTGAGGGTTTCTGGAGTTTCTTTTATATTTTATAACGAGTCTGTCCTCCTCATTGTCGAGGCCGCGAAAGACATCTCGGTTCTGATTGCGTAGCGCCTCCAGCACTTCCTCATCAGAGTAGATGCGGAGGACGCCACGGAAGACCAGGAGTGGGTCTTTGTTTTTCACGTTCTCGACAATGAGGTGTTCTCCTGCCTTCATGAGTCTTTCCTTTACTTTATTTCTTTCTTCGACCGACCTACATCCCATAACAATCTTTCTGTCCTTTGCCTTTCGCACACGCTCTATTTCAATTCCACCATCTTTGGCTTTAACCGCCTCTCTAATTTTGGAAATTATTTCCTCTCCTGAATCCCTTTCGTCTTTGGACGTCACCACTATCGAGTGTAGCGCGGTCCTTCCTGGGGTCTGCCTTTTCGGTGGACCCGCCGCCACACTCGCGTAGGTGGCCGTCTTCTCCAGCAGTTCCCCCTGCCTCTCCATCGCCCGCCGCAGCTTCTCCATCTTCTCGCTGCTCTCCTTCACCAGCGCGCTATGCTCCGCTAGTGAAGCGAGCAGCGAGTTAACCTCCGGGAGGCTATTGGGTGCTTCTAGCGGAAGTGTGGCCTTTATGACCTCCTCCCTTGCCAGCTCAGCCCCCTTCACTTGTAAAGCAGCCGCCGCCCCCTCCTTCACAAGCTGGTACAGCCGTTCCACCGATTGGGTGATCCCGGCTTTCAGATCTGCCCTCAAATTGCGCGATTCGCCAAGGTGCGATTTCGCGCGCAAAAGGCAGTTGCGAGCCTCGGTCACCCGATCGGTGGGTTTGCTCGGCTGCAGTTGGCTCGACCCTGGTGACGCTCCCTGTGCCTCAGTAGAGGTTCGGCGCGCCACAGCCTTGCTGTCCGGCTGGGAAGTGGCGCGCTTTGCAACCTTATGGGAAGCCGTCACGGTCGAGGCAGCTTTCTTCGATGGGTTCGCAGCGGCTGACGGGAGAGGCTGAGAATCCGCTATTGTCCCGTTTTCCCACTCGCCAATGCTTCGCCTCACACTAGAGGCCTGAGTTGAAACACTGGGAGGGGAAATGTCCCCCTCGAAGGTGACGGAGAGAGCCACGTTCGACGGAGAGACATGGGGTCCTGTGGAGGCTTTCTTGGCCGGGGTCCTAGAGAGGAACATGGTAGTGGAGGTGAAATTTAAAAATCAAATAACACAACTAGTGTTCTGATCCCTGTAAAGGCCCCCCTTTGTTCAAATGTCAATAAAAATAAATTAGTCAAAATAATTCCTCAAAGGAGGTGTCAATAAAATAATTAAAAAACAATAATTGAAATACTATATGATTTATAAAATAAATGTTCTGATTCCTGTAAAGAGGGGATCAGAAGGTCAATAAACTGTCAATAATTTTCCTCAAAAGAGGTGTCAATATAAAAATAAATAAATTAAAATGAAGTCGGCACGGTTGGGTAGAGTAGGGTAGAGTAGGGTAGAGTTGGGTAGAGTAGGGTAGAGTAGGGTAGGGTAGGGTAGGGTAGGGTAGAGTAGGGTAGAGTAGGGTAGGGTAGAGTAGGGTATAGTAGGGTGGAGTAGGGAAGAGCGGGAGCGAAGCCGCGCGGGCAAAAGCTAGTATACAATATTTATTATATTATTGTATTATTAACACCCTTAAAATCTTCCTAAAACTATTCCTACCCAGTGTGCCTGTATCAGTCGTGGCAGGATGCAATCATTTGCAAAATGCTGTTGATGCTACCGAGTAGTCTTTGAAATAATGACGCCATTTTCTTACTCATTGTAGCGTGAAAGCCAACACGCGTGTTAGATACACAGGTTGTCTTAAAAGTACTTATTGATGCAAACCGTTTTATTTTTGTTAACTCGATAGCATTACTCTTAGTAGATACTTCAACATAAGATTCAAGCTTCATAAATGTTACCAATGTATAAAATACTACTAACAATAAACATGAAAGATGAAAATTCATGATAAAATTACGTCATACAAAATGATGAGCCCAACTCGCGCATTTGCAAACATTGTAAAAAGGTTGAAATAACAAGTGAAAGAAAAAAACTCAAACGAGATAAGGTCAATAAACTAAACAAAAAAGTCAACACCCCAGCAATAAATTGTAAATATACGCTTAACTCGAGCGTGAAAAATGTCCTTTTATAAATTCAGAGCAAGAAACACATTTTGCAAATGAAATCTTAAAATGTATTTTCTCTTCTCCCGTCTGACTATTTAAATTACGAAACGAATGCTGAACTGAGTGAAAAATATAAATGGACACTGAAAGCACATTCCGATAAGTTGTTGCTATACAAAAGTGTTCCCATAAATCTTCGGCAGGAAGCATTAGTTCTACAAACACTAAGGAATGTTGTAAACGTTCGATACAACCTGGGAGTTTTAAACTGGTAAAGTTTGAATTTCCTTTTAAAATATCGTACAGTTTAAGAAGAAATGTGGGAGTTTGAATGAAAAAGTGAGGTGGAACCCTAGCTTTGTTTTATGCAAATGAATATTCTTTTATTTTTTTTTATTATTAATGAATATTTTTTTTCTTTATCTTTTCTCATCTTTGGCGGTGGGAAAATGTATGGGATCGACATGAAGTACTTAAGTAATTATTAATAAATTAAGTAATTAAAAATTACTAATAATTAATAACGTGATCACATCAGAAATGAAGATGTCCGCAGGAGAACAAAGGTTACCGACATAGCTCGAAGAGTCGCCAAACTTAAGTGGCAATGGGCAGGGGACATTGCACGCAGAACAAATGGTCGATGGGGATGAAAGGTTCTGGAGTGGCCATTTCGTACCGGAAGACGCAGCGTTAGAAGGCCTCCAACAAGGTGGACCGATGACCTGGTCAGGGTCGTGGGAATCCAATGGATGCAAGACGCACAGGACCAGACATTATGGCGCCATTTGGACGAGGCCTATATCCAACAGAGGACGTCTTTAGCTGAAATGATGATGATGATAAATTATTAAAAATAATTACTTAAATGAAAGTGATCAGTCCCCAGACGCAATCAGGATGGAGTTTGAGGGGGTATCAGACATTTCCTGACTGAAAACCACCCCAAGGTGGACTTTAGTCAGTAAAAGTCTGACAGTTCATTCGGTTGCCCTTTGCATTCCAGAGCTACGGTATTTACTCTATTAGTCCCTTTCGGTTTTGGTGACATCTCTTTGAGGAGTGCGTGGTACACAATGCGCCATCGACTGGGGCTTGATCCTTACTGAACTGTCGGATGACGAGCTACTCACGTAACGTATAATCGGGGGTACCTAGTGGGCAAAATAACCTAAATATCCCGCTAAATATGTCTTCTTATATAATTATTTGCTCTTTTCTCTGCAACTGGTGTCCATGGAATTTTGTATTATCCTGTACTTTATAATTAAGAACTTGTTATGGCTGTCAGTCTAACTTACTGTTTCTTACCTGATTTGTTTTAGCTGTACGCCATCCATATCATTTGAATAAAAAATAAATAAACGGAAAGATTGCAGCAGGCAAATTTTTCTAGTTCTTAGATAAAACATATTTACCACACACAAACACAGTCGAGTGGTAATGGTCCCGACTTACGAGTTGTAGGTCGCGGGTTCAAACCCAGCCAGGCGCATTACTTTGTGTAATTTATTTCATAACCACTGCTCCCATAACGGTGAAGGAAAACATCGTGAGGAAACCGGCATGTCCTAGAACCAAAAATTCGAAGACATGTGACATCCACCAACCCGCATTGGGCCCGCGTGGTGAATTACGACCCATTCGCTCTCCTAGAGAGGAGGCCTGAATCCCAGCAGTGGGAACATTATAAGGCCGACTATGCTCTGCTATGCTAGACACAGAACAAATGATCATGCTCATCACACAAAAATTTGTCCTGGGCCCTGGAATCCATGACCTCCTGTATAGCAGTCAGGGTTACTGACCAACAGGCTTGTCGATGTACGCTGTATTATGTTTTTTCTTTGAAAGATAATACTTTACACTCTAATTCTCAGCCTGTTCATAAATGTTTGTTCTTTTACTATATACAAAGAGGCTTCAGCTTTGCAGTAGGAAAATTGCAAGCCAGTATAATATTAGTTTCAATCATAGCCTGAATAAAAGTACAGCTGCTATGAACAGGGACTCATTTCTATTGTGCCAGTCTTTTTGTTTCCTTTTTTTGTGCTATGTTGAAGAAAATAAACGTAGTGCTAAGGGTTTACGAGTATTAATAAGAACGTAGGTTACATTGTAATAGCCAAGATAATAATAGCAAGAGAATTGCAAAGGACTTACAAAAAAAAAGTATAGTTATTACCAACCGTTTGGGGTCATGGGGTCGTCTTCTTTTCAAGAAATTTTCATATGGCTTGCGGCAAACATCTTAAGAAGTGACCAGAAGGTCACCTTGGTGTATGTGTTTGGTATGTGTTGCAGCTACATGGATGTAAGCCACGCTCCACCACGTTCAGTGGTTGGGAAAACGCGCCACCCAACCAAGGGTATTGAAGGTACTGTTACATTGTCTACACGGCTTGAAGCTAGCAAGGTCACCTTGGTTGAGACGTTGGTTTGCAACCATCTGCTCATCCCTTAAGTCATCTAGCCACCTCCTCACAAGTTGGTCTCGGTGGAATTGTCCATCCTAAGGCACCCACTTTTTGAAGACTTTTGCCCAGCGGTCAATGTGTATGCGGCTAACGTACCTGCTAAAAGAATACTGTAAGTAAATTTTTGGCATTCAAGCGAGCAACGCCGCTGCCAAATGCTAGTCAAATATGAGTATAAAAGTAAATAAACTGTTGAAAATTGTATTAGTTCACAACAAATTGCCTCCGTAACTTTGTTTAGAAACCTGTGGCGCGTCCCCAAATGAGTTACTGAACAAACTTAGTCCCCCTCATGGCGGAATCCCGGAACATTTCTCTAAATCAGTGGTTTCCAAACTTTTTTGATCGGGAACCACTTCGGTTTTTTTATTGTTAACAGGCACCAGAAGTTCATGAAAAAAAAACTAACTTTATTAAAAAAAAAAATTAGCATAATCAGCTTTATAATGTTCCCACTGTTAGGACTCAAGTTTCCTCTTTAGGAGAGAGAATGGGTCGTAATTCACCACGCAGACCAGTGTGAAATGGCGGGTGTTATATGTCGACGAAGTTTTTATACCCTTTTGAAAGCAGTAAGGATAAAATGAATTACTTACACGAAGTACATAATGTGTTTGGGCGAGTTTAAACCCGCAACCCACAACTCATAAGGCGGGGTTGTTGCCATTGAGCCGACACTACTCGCAAAAAAGAAATCTGAATCAGGAAATTGAAAACCTGCAATACACCCTTGTATTTTTTTAGTTTAAATTAAATGAGAAATGTTGTGTTTTCTATGATAATCATAGAAAACAACATTTCTGACAAAACTTAAATTCACTTTACATAGATGTTACTTTTCAGTTGAAAAGTTTGAAATTATAAACCTTTAGCTTATCATATTTTAGCTGTTGGGGACCACAAGTGGTCCCAGAATCAAAGATTAGGAACCACAGCTCAAAGTTTTAGAACTTAGAATATTTGAAATCAATTAACAAGTTGACGTCGAACAAACCACCTATTCTTTTATAAATAATTCATATTGCTTCGATTCGTAGAAATGGGATTCGATCCTACACGTGTATGAGTATTGATAAAATTTTATCTACCTTTATCAGCTTTTTCGTGTAATTGTCTTTTACCTACTGTTTTGATAAGAGAAAATTCCCAAACCAAAATGACGCGATGGGTGATGTGTGTGTTGGTGTGTAAAACCGACAGTCAATGTTTTTTTAAAAGAAACTTTTAAAGCTCGAGTAATGAAGGCGAAATGCGTGCCACGCACCCCGCAGCGTAATGCGTGAATGCGTTGCTTGTTGCTGTGCGAGTTTTCTATACAAACGGAGATCTGTTTGTATAGAAAACACGCACAGTCCAACACACTGAAAATGCAGCCACGCGCGTTCATGCAGATCACGCACCTACATGCGGAGAAACATGCACTTAAGCGCGTGGGTGCGGGGTGACACGCAAGGTGTGGCACACTGAGCCTCGTTGTACCGAGGTGCGTGGTGCGTTGTATTGCGTGACTGCTTTTTCGACAGTGTTTCATAGAACTTTTGTATGCAAGCTTCAACGAGCGTATAATGATGAATACGGCTACGCGTCCATGGTCAGTAGACCTTACTGTTTCGATTGACTGGCCTGTTGGTCTATTGGTTAGTGGTCCTGACTGCTATGCCGGAGGTCGTGGGTGCGATTCCCACCCAGGACAAATGTTTATGTGATAAGCATGATCATTTGTTCTGTGTCTGGGTGTAATTTATCTATAATATTATGTATGTATTTAGAAATATATAAGTATGTTTATCAGTTGTCTAGTCTCTGCTTAGGATGGGACTAGACGGCGTTGTGTGATAGTTGTGGAATATATTATATTATTATATTACAGTCCCAAGGTTTCTGTACTACGATGATTACAGATCACGTACTTTTTTCTGTTACAAAGATTTTTAAGAGCCTGCAAAAATTAACAACATCAAAATGACCATATAACGAGCAGTGACCAGTTCACAATAAAACATTAACAATATTTACTAACGACATTAAATACGTATACAAATATACAGTTACTTTATTCAGGAACCCGACAAATCACCCTTCAAAGCACACAATAAAAGAATATAATCCCAGGCCACGGGCTCCGAGGAAGATGAATAAATTAGGATGACAGGTACAAAAAAGGAAATATGTAGAGGAGAATATACGAACATAATTATACCGGAATAACATCAGACTTCCTTATGACGTCATAATATACTATCTGGGTTTGGCTGTAAGATAATTGGTCTAAATTTATTTGTATGTGTTGCTTGTTACTAGTTCACGCTCTAACGGCTGAACGCTTTACGTGAAATTGGGTCGCAGAGAGAAATATTCAGGAATAGGAGTATATTCCTTTGAAAAACTGGGTATTATCCTATATGTGAACCAGTTCAAAGGGGAGGAGGTTTAATGTTTGACTGATTGTGTTTTTGTGTATTGGCTGTATGGGTGCCTTTGGTTGCCTGAAATAAATGCTTTTTATTTTTTATTTGTTTTTTAATATTTTATATTAAACCAATTAAACTCCAAGCCCAAGTCTACGGCACCTAGACCTCAAAGAGTTCTTAGGAAAACTGAAGAAACCCAGGGCCAATGCCTGATGCACTGCGCTGGAGTAGCCCTAGTCACAGGGAGACGTCGCCCACCGTAGGCGCGGTTTCGCAAACGATGAGCATTGGGTGGCTCGCCATCCGAACCTCCGGAATCAAGCGAGCTTCCCAACCCGAGGGCCGATGGCGCTTTGCTTATCACGAGCGCCTCATAAAAAGAGCAAGGGAAAGAACACTGTCAGTTTTAGTCAGCAAAATTCTAACCCTGCCCCTCGCTCCATCCAGTGCGGGAAAAGTCATTTGATGATTTTCAAAAAGTCTAAAAAAAAAATTGTTTCAGCAGATTTTATACTAAGTCGCAGAAATTTCAATGTTTAGTCATGTCACTGTACTGTCATAGATCGCACCTGTGTGAAGCTAAGTCGGGTCGCTACAAAGAGTATAAAAAACAGTTTTTGACCTGTACGTTCTATGAATGATGAGATTTTGATGATCTACGACCTGAATATTAATCTCTGCCTAGATGACCTCCATGTTAGACACACAATGATTGGGAATACACAGTTTATTTTATTTTTACCTTTATGCTTTTTTTAAGGTGGGCAAAAATCATCCAATGACAACCCCCGCTCTTGGGCGGAGCGGGAGATAGTGTCAAACTGTTACTGACTAAAAACCCACCCCATTCCTTCACCCCATTTCTTCCTCCGACCCAGATGGGCCCCTGCTGTTCCTGACAACTCCTTGAAGCGCGCGGGAACAGTTTGCGCTGTTGACCTGTATGCTCTGCCTCATCTTTTTTCTTTAATATCTATACTAATAGTAGCTGCTGCCGGCGACTTCTTTCGTGTGATAGAAGAAAACTATCCCAGGAAAATTTACTCCCTGGAAAGGACTGGAACAATTTGCTTGCTGTGGTCCTCCCGTCCGATTATAATTTAGATGTCTTCAAGGCTAGAGTGAATAGGCTCTTAATAAACTAGTGCGCCTCACCATCAACGACTGCATCAGTACTTACCATCACCGCAGCCGGCAAATTGTTCCAGTCCCTCGATGTACGTGTTAGATGAGAGAGATGTAGAGGTTTCAACAACATAAGTGTGAATACTCGCCGTTCGTTGGCTTGCAAGGTTTCTTAGTTTTTTCCAGTGTGTAACAACGTGGAAATAAATCTAGCCAACGCCTTTCTTATGTACTCGATCTATAAAAGTTTGATGTAACGCGTCTACTTTAGGTACCTTATTTTATGGCCCTTACCAAGTACCTCATACGTATAGAACTCTCGTTTGATCAGATTTTGTAAAATTCTTCTTAATTTTTTTCTTTCTTTAATTTTTCTATTCTATTCTTTTTTTTTTTAAACTGTGTATTGCGGATTAGTATCAAAATTAAGTTTTGGTGATTGAATCCACTAGAAATTGAGAGAACACCTAAATTATAATTGGTATTTTCGTCAAAAAGTAACAAAACCATCGACTTCCGGAATTTAAGTTATTTGGTTCTTTTACATAAGATAGAGAAACAAATAACTCTTTGGTTTTAACTCTTGGGTTTCGGTTCGTTTCTTTTATTAAGAGTGTGGTGGCCGAGTGGTAATGGCTCCGACTTTCCTTCTGCGAAGCAGTAATGCTTGCAAAGGAGGAGGCCGACCGCATCAGGCAACGGCGCCCTCGCCGCCGTCGCCGGGATTCCGATCCCGATTTCCGGCCACCGTAGACGCGGGCTCGCGGACGGCGAGCCATGGGTAGCTCGCTGTCCGATCGTCCGGTAATGGACCGAGTCCAAGACGTCGACGGCGCGCACTGTTCCCGCGCGCCTCAAGAAGTTGTCAGCAGCAGGAGGGGCCCAGCTGGGTCGAAGCCTACTGGGGACAGGGTTGTCCGAAAGGGAGCTCGTGCCCCGGTATGAAGACTAGAAGGACCGGCGCGGGGTTTTTAGTCAGTAAGAGTCTGACACTGTCTCCCGCTCCACCCAAGAGCGGGTTTCGTCAAAGATGATTTTCCCCGTCGACAAAAAAAAAAAAATGGCTCCGACTTACGAGTTGTAGGTCGCGGATTCAAACCCAGCCAGGCGCATTACTTTGTGTAATTTATTTCATTACCACTGCTCTCAAAACGGTCAAGAAAAACATCGTGAGGAAACCGGCATGTCCTAGAACCAATAATTCAAAGATATGTGACATTCACCAACACGCACTGGGCCTGCGTGGTCGGCCCATTCACAACGAGTATCCTAGAGAGGAGGCATGTGTCCCAGCAGTGGGAACATTAAAAAGGCTAATGATTATAATGACATGCAGCAGACCCAAACACAACTTTATTTCTTGAGAAACCTTCAGCCTTTTGTCTTTATTTATACAACTAGCTGCCAGTGGCGTGGCGTCGGTAATAGTAGAAAAATGGTAGAAAATTATCCCAAAAGAACATACTCTCGGAATAAAAATAGAATAGGTATTATGCTACAATAATCTTCGTAATCAGGACAATACTAACAGAAATAATCTCCTACAAACAAATAAACCAATTTACCTGTTTATTATTTAGTTAACACAATAAAACGTGACCTTCTGATCATGATACAACCGCAAACTCGTGCTAAATGACGTCAAACTTTCAATAAATGGATGGCTAACGAATATAACCTGTATTTAAACCGGTTCAATCCCACTAATTAATAAATGCTTGGGACTTGAGCGGGCAATTATTTACCCGTTACAATGTTTGGCGCGTGATCGTTGCGGCAAAATGGCAGTTCATCATCATTATCATCATCATCAGCCTTTTTAATGTTCCCACTGCTGGGACACGGGCCTCCTCTCTAGGAGAGGAAATGGGCCGTAATCCAACACGCGAGCCCAGTGCGTGTTGGTAGTATCACATGTCTTCGAATTTTTGGTTCTAGGACATGCCGGTTTCCTCGCGATGTTTTCCTTCACCGTTTTTAGAGCAGTGGTGATGAAATAAACTACACAAAGTAATGCGCCTAGCTGGGTTCCTCTGGGTTGGTGGGGCTCGAGCCCCCTTTCGCATTACCCTGGCCCCAGTAGGATACCTAATACTTTACATTGCACTACATTCACTTTGTGGCGTCCAGTGCCCCCCATCCAAAGAAGCGACGGAGTACTACAAAGCCAACCACGTCCTATTCAGGAGTCGTGTGGAATTTCTTGTATTTTGCAAGATGAAAGGACTATTTTCATGGAGTGCAGTACAGAAATGGTTTTGCTTTTACTGGATTAAACTGAGTTAGGTATATCTATAGAGTATTGGAGTCTATGATTTTGCTAGTGGCATATGGAATATATCCCTTAGGTGATGCATCTCGACACACATTTTCACTGTTTTTCATACAACCGCTTATAACTGATTATGACGTTATTTCACATTTTTCATTAGATATGTTTAAACACAGATATTATCTAGGCTTCTATTGAAATCAATTTCTAAATTTGTGTAAAACTAATCCAGTAAAAACCTCTGAAAATCTCCTATTTTGTATGAACTTTGATACTTCATAATTTGCAAAAAAATTTAAAAAGTCAAAAAAGTAAAACTATAGAAGCCTTGCAAATTTTATTAAGATTCTAAATGACGATAATTGTTTCCAAAAACTGTTGAGGGTTTAAAAAAAAACAGCTATTTTCCGGAGCAAGTTTTGTGAAATATTCGAGTAAATCTCGGAATTACCGAATACTAACAGAGTTTTCTTGCGTTATCTTTCTTTTTTTGCGTTGCTACTTCTTCAAACATCACGTTGGATTGCGTTAGATGAAGTAACAAGCTTTGAAACCATTTTCGATGTTGACGATAGGAGAATGGATAAGGACTCTTTTAATGACAATTAGACACTAACTGTCCCTGCAAACGGGCCTCAAAAAAATGCCTCCACAAAAAAAAATGCTAGAAGCGGCTACAAAAAGAAGCTAGAAGCCGCCGCAAAAAACAGCTGAAGCGCGCGACAGCTTGTGGCCGGAGAAGCTTGAAGCGGCTTCAAGCGTTTTTTTGTGGTTGCACCGCCGTACACAAAAAAAAAAGGCCGCCTCAAAACGAACCTTGAAGCGGCGTTTTTTTGAGCTCCGTGTGCGGGGACGTTAAAAACTATGTACCAAGTTACTGTATACAAAATCAAAACAATTGAGATTCGGCACGTTTCGTACATAAAAACAATCTGTCATATACCAAAACACTGCATCTCTCTTTTTTGTTATTTACTAAGTTTTACGTAAATACTGATACCAGTTTATTTTTTATTTTTTTATTTATTTCTTCATCTTACATCTATCTTTACAGGTTTTTATTTTAATCCCCAATGCGATAAATGCGCTTATCCTAACTTATAAACTAACATCTATAACTAATTATAAATAATGCATTTCTTGTGAATTCACCCAGAGTACAAAAAAATAAATCCGTCTCATTTGCTATCTGGTTAAGCGTGTGAATCGCGCGCGTAAGTGGCGCCTCCCTTAAAAGGTTGGTCCGGCCACGCGGCTCGACCTCTCTCAATTTAAGAGGGTCCTTCTCCACTCGCTTATCGTAAACATCGAAAATGGTTTAAAAGCTTGTTACTTAATTTAATGCAATCCAACGTGATGTTTGACGAAATGGAAACGCAAAAGAAGAGAGATAACGCCTGAAAACTCTATTAGTATTCGGTAATTCCGAGTTTTACTCGAAAATTTCACGAAACTTGCTCCAGGAAATAGCTGTTTTTTTTTTAAACATTTAAAAGTTTTTGGAAAAAGTTGTCGTCATTTAGAATCTTAGTAAAATTTGCAAGGTCTCTCAAGGATAACTTTTTTGACTTTTTAAATTTTTAGGCAAATTATGAAGTGTCAAAGTTCATACAAAATAGGACATTTTCAGAGGTTTTTACTGGATTAGTTTTACGCAAATTTAGAAATTGGTTTCTTTAGAAACCTAGATAATATCCACAAGATACTGTGTTTCCAAAATATCTAATGAAAAATGTGTAATAACGTCAGAATCAGTTATGAGCGGTTGTATGAAAAACAGTGAAAATGTGAGTCATGATGACCTTAAAGCAACTCGACAATTTAAATCAACAACAAAAGTTTAAACTAGGTACGTCTAATTTCACTCTTTCTGGTGTTTTATACCGACATCATCATCCTTATTTCAGCCGATAGACGTCCACCGTTGGACATAAGTCTCCCCTGAGTGTCCCCACGATGAACGGTCCTTTGCATGTTGCATGCATCGGATTCCCACGACCTTTACCAGGTCGTCGATGCACCTTGTAGGGAGCATTCCAACGCTGCGTCTTCCGGTACAAAGTCGCCACTCCAGAATCTTTCGGCCCCAACGGCCATCTGTTCTGCGAACAATATCCCCTGCCCATTGCCACTTAAGTTTGGCGATTCTTCGTGCTATGTCGGCAGCCCTGGTTCTCTTGCGGATATCTTCATTTCTGATTCGATTACATAAGGAAACTGCGAGCTTAGCCCTTTTTATTGACCTTTGGGTGACTTAAAGCCTTCTGATACTACTGTACATAAGTACCCATGTACATAAAAATATTAAAAAATACCTCAGGTCCTACTACAAAAACGTTTGAACCAGTAAGGTACCTTCTGTGGTAACACAAAGCGCTACTGAAAGAAAATGGGCGGGTTTTATTTATTGAAAATCTGTCAAATCTTCTCGCTCCGCCCTAGAGTGGGAGGAACTGTTTATTTAATGAGTCTCAAAAAAAAATGGTCTTCAGCACATTTACACAATATTTATTCTGTCATACAAATAATCATATTTGTTTATGTCGATTGTGTTCACTCGAGAGCTGCTAAAGATATATTGTTTATTTAGTGTACTCTTCTGAGAAAAATATATACTTGACCTTTACAAAAATATCAAGTTGTTTGTCCTTCCAATACGGGTTAAAGGTTCTTCTCTCACAGAAACTGAGAGAACATTGATAAGTTTTATTTGTTTCTATACAGGGTGTAGCAGAAATCGGTAGTCATAGCTTAATACCTTTTCTACACCACCTGCTAGCAGCTGTATTTTGCTATACCTACCTACATCTGTATAATGCGATGCAAGCATATCAGGCAACCCTGCCGCCCGATCCCCGCTCCCCTCCGCTATGATATAATATTCCCACTGTTGGAACTCAGGCCTCCTCTCTAGGAGAGGGAATGGGCTGTAATCTTATTTATTTATTTATTTATTTAAACTTCATGTACAGTAGTGGTACATAGGCGGACTTAATGCAACAAGGCATTCTCTCCCAGTCAACCTTTGGGTTAAAAAGACAACACTGTGGTAGGTTTGCACAATAAACAAATAACAAATACAGTAAATGAAAACAAAAAGCAAATTATATAAAATAAAATACATATATATGTTAAAATAATAAACTAATAAATACTATGAAAAATAACAAATAATTAAGAGAACTTAATAGTAATTCTGACGAAGACCAAACTAAGGTTGAGAAGACTTCATGTAGTAATTCCGAATTTTACGCTTGAAGGAAAATTTACTCTCGGCCTTTTTGATATCTAGGGGAAGCACATTCCAGAGCTTTATGGTGGAAACAGCGAAAGAATTAGACATAAAACCAGTACGGTGAGAAGGAATATGAAGAAGCAAGTTTTTGGATGCACGAAGGTTAAGAGTATGAGAACTGCCCAACACTTTAAAATACTGTTTTAAATAATCAGGAGCACAAGGATCGTTAATTATGGTGAAAAGCATGCAAAGGGATCTGAGGGATCTCCTGTGGCGGATAGGCAGCCATTTAAGCTGAGAACGAAAGGAAGAAATGTGATCATATTTACGAAGCCCAAATATGAAACGAATGCAGTTGTTGAGAAGTCGATCCAATTTGTTTAGAAGTTCTTGGGAAAGATCGGAGTAACAAACATCAGCATAGTCAATTATAGGTAACACAAGCGACTGGACCAAAGTAGTTTTAGTGCTTGATGGGAGGAAATGTTTGAATCTATAGAGAGACCGCAGCGTGTAGGTGACTCTCTGGCTAACCTGAGCAACCTGCTTATTCCAGCTTAACCTATCGTCAATATGTAAACCCAGATCTTTAACATGAGGTGACAGAGGGATAACAGTATTGCCGAAAATAAGCGGCAGTAATCGGTTAGTGTCCATACTCCGTAAAAAGTAAGGACTACCGATGAGGATGGCCTGGCATTTACTGACATTGACAGTAACCCCAAATCTGCTCGACCACTCAGCAATGGCCAGAAGGTCAGCATTAAGTAGGGAGATGCAGTCATCAAGGTTGTCAATGTCAGCCTGCGCGTAGAGCTGAAGGTCATCAGCATACAGATGGAAAGAGCATTTGAGAATAGCTGTAATAGAGTTAATAAATAAAGAAAATAAGAGAGGAGAGAGTATACCGCCTTGTGGAACGCCGGTTTGCAGGTCGCACCAGTCAGAAAATTTCTGATCAGCACGTACCGCTTGTTGACGTCCACGAAGATATGATGAGAACCAATCCCGTGCCAACGTAGAGATCCCAATTTGAGACAAGATAGCCAGAAGTATGTCGTGATCAACGGTATTAAAAGCATTGGAGAAATCTATTAAAACTAGCACCGTTAACCTCGAATTCTCTAGGCCATTCCTGACATCTTCTGTGACTTTAAGCAAGGCTGTGGCTGTACTGTGGCCAGGTCGAAAACCTGATTGAAAAGGGGATAACAGATTATTCCCAAACACAAAGGATGAAATCTGTTTAAGAACAACTGCTTCTAGGATTTTAGATAGGAAAGGGAGAATGGAAATTGGTCGAAAGTGATTTGATAAAGTGGGAGTGGGAATTTTTGGAAGAGGGATAATGAAAGCCTTACGCCAGCATGTAGGAAACAACCCAGTCTGAAGGGAGGCATTGATGATATGTGTGATAATGGGGAGCAAATTTTTAATCAAGAGGGATAACATGGTTCTGCTGACTCCGTCACAGCCGACAGCCTTGGACTTAATCGCAGTGAAAATTTTGAGGATCTCCGAGTCAGTCACTGGGGAAAAAGAAAAAGAATCATGAGGTAAACTTGGCGTGGAAGTTATATTACGAATTGTAGTATTTTTGACAGGAATCGCAAGCATAGCTGCGGATGAGAAGTGTTGATTCAAATCATTCAACGATATATTAGAAGGAAAAGTATGAGAAGAGGACTTTGTTATGCCAAGTGTTTTGAGGAACTTCCAAATATCAGCCGGTGAAGAGTTGAGGACATTTTCGCAAATGTATCGGCGTTTTGAAGCTCTTACCATCTGGTTACAGCGGTTTCTAGCCAACTTGTATAGGCTCCAGTTCTCCTCACTGCGATCTCTTCTATGTCTTCGAAAAGCCCTGTCGCGTCGTCTCATCGCCATACGGACTTCAGGGGTAATCCATGGAGCCGGGGGGCGTTTAACACGGACGGCCCTCAGTGGCGCATGCGCATCAAAGAGCTTAAGTAAAACCCTATTAAAAATCTCCACCTTCTCATCCACAGTCGCTGCCTTTTCGACATCGACCCAATCGATAGCACTCGCATCACTGTTGAGCTTGTCACCGTCTAACCTCGCAAAATTCCGAAGGAACACAAGGGCAGGCCTCTGTTTTGGTGGCTTAATTTTGTAACAAAGGTAAACAAGATCGTGTCTCGATAGCCCGGGGACCGCAATCCGGCCATGGTTAGCAACCAAATTCACAGAAGACGCGAGCATGAGATCAAGCCAGGAATCGTCTGTGTCGAGATTGTGATGAGTCGGATTAAGTGACAGGAGTGATAGACTCGACGACTCCAGGATTGCTCTCAGCCTGCGCGATCTGGGATTGTCCTTCACAAGATCGGTGTTAAAGTCACCCATGATTATGAGATGTTTGTACTCCGAGGAAACAGAATCTAAGAGAGAATCAAGGCTGGAGAAATAATCTACGGCAGGTGGGCAGTATACTACTCCAAGAATAGCCTTAACCCCTTTGACATCAATTTCGAGGATTAAGTACTCAGGGTTGCCGTTTGCAACCGCCGGCGAAGAGGAAAGGATCTTATAAGGGATGTCACTGCGTAAGTAAATGGCAACACCCCCGGCTCTTTTTCCCGTGCGATCATTGCGAATAAGGACAAAGCCGGGTAGGCTGTAAAACGTAGATGGAAGTTCGGGCTTGAGCCAACTTTCTGAAACTAGAATTGCATGCAAAGCAACATCACAAAATAAATCTAACATCTCAGAGTGATGTTGAGGGATACTCTGTGCGTTTACATGACAAACATTGAAACAATTATTAAATCTTTGGAACTCGCCATTTAGGAAAGAATTGACAGAAACAGAATCGTCTAAAGATGAAAAAGCCGAAGAAGAACTAAGGCAGGAAAAAAATGAGTCGTCGTCAGACATAATTATTAAAAAGTAGAATAAATAGAAATAAAAATATGATAGATATGACAAAAACTAAAACTAAATTATAATAAAGTTCACTAATCGAATACATAACCTGCCGGCAGACTGTTCACAGTATTCAGCTAGATAAGAGTAAAAAAAAATTATTCAAAATCAGCATATCAAAATAAACTACTAATGCGTGTTTCCGAACGCAAAAAAGAACAAGCGACATTGACATTGACAGTTGACACTGACAGTTCACAAACAACAAAAATAAAATAACAAAACAGTCGGTAGTCGAACAAAAACTTAAAAACTTATTCGTTAAGTGCCAATTTAAAACTGGTTTCAAGAATAAAATGCAAGAAGAAGCTACCCTATAGTTAGGAAACACGCACAATGCACGCACAATGTAATCCACCATGCGGGCCAAATGCGGGACGGTGGATGTAACACATGCCTTCGAATTTCATTTCTTGGGCATGCTTGTTTCCTCAGTGTTTGTCGTTACCGTTTTGAAAGCAGTGGTGATGAAATAACAACAAGTAATAAGTCTGGGTTTGAGCCCACATTATTGGGCCACCACTGGTCTCTGCTGTTCATTAACATATTTGGGTCAATAAAAGACCCATAAAAACGAACCATTGTACATGACCCTTTAAAAATTTACCTAGTAGCTAAAATATCTGTATCTTTTTCAGATACAGTCAGCAAATAAAAGGAAGGTACAAAAGATTTAAAATTTAAATAAGGTCGTTACAGTTAAGCCGGCCCTTAAATAAATAAGGATTTGTGTCACAAGTGTTTAAGCTATTTCAGATCCTTTTTCTCACAATGCGTAGTAAAAGTAGTCCTGTCCAGGGCTCAGGATGGTTTTTTTTAATTGTTATAAACTAGTGTTTGACTGCGATCCCACCTAATGGTAAGTAGAGATGCAATCGTTGATTATGGGGCGCACTAGTTTATTAAAAGCCTACTCTAGCCTTGAAGACACCGGACGGCTCCACAAGACGGGAAGTCCGCAGCAGACAAATGGTCCAGTCCTTTGATCCACTACGCGGTTCCAGTGTGTTCGTACACTGGAACCGCGTAGTGGATTACGGTCTATTCCTTCTCCTAAAGAGGAGGCCTGAGTCTCTTAGGATGATTATAACTATGACGGCAAACAGACACATTAGTCAAAATTGACGGTCAAATCACTACATAGTATAAAACAAAGTCGCTTTTTCTGTCGCTATATCCCCATGTAAGCTTAAATCTTTAAAACTACGCAACGGATTTTGATACGGTTTTTTTAAATAGATTGAGTGATTCAAAAGGAAGGTTTATATGTATAATAACATCCAATAAATAGTGGAGAAATACTGTTACCCGAGCGAAGCCGGGGTGGGTCGCTAGTATTTGAATAAAGTGCAAAGTGTTTTTTGCAATTCACATTACAAAAAATAGAAAAAATCTTGATCGCAAGCCTAAAATTTGTAAATTAAAAAGTAAAACTTGACATTCAATTTAAAGTTTTGAGAAAAAACGTAATTGAAGGTGTCAATCAGCTTGTTGAAATAGACGATTGCTGCTAAAAATAATGGAGTATTAATTACTGAATTCCCAAAAGCGGACTCATTAAGAAATTCAGACACTCTTATTTGAACTATCAATCATTTTCACAAGGACATGCAAAAGCTTAGCCTTACGGATGATGATGCTTCTCAGCGAAATGAATGGCGCCGCATGATTAAGACAGCCGACGGCGAGGGCAAAGAAGAAGAAGGAGAATCATTTTCACCGCTTCTGACAACGGGCTCGTGGATGGCGAGCCATGGGTAACTCGCTGTCCAATCGTTCGGTAACCGTCCGGACAGAGCCTAAGACGTCGACGGCTTGCACTGTTCCCGCGCGCCTCAAGGAGTTGTCAGCAACAGGAGGGACCCAGCTGGGTCGAAGCCTACTGGGGCCAGGGTTATCCAAAAGGAAACTTGAGCCCCGGTATGAAGGCTAGAAGGAACGGCATGGGGTTTTTAGTCAGTAAGAGTCTGACTCTATCTCCCGCTCCACCCAAGAGCGGGTTTTGTGAAAAAAACCGCTTCTGACAAGAAGACGTCTTTTTATCTTCTTAGTCGTGAATTCTTGACAGGGTGGTTATGGTCATGTCTCGGTCGAGTCCTGCACCATCACCTCTCTCGCGATACGACGCCATGCAGCTCTGTGTTTGGCAGCTTGGGAGTTTTGGTAACACTGCAGTGTGTCATCGATTTGAAGAGGTCCGTTCACGGTGTTAGAGTCTTTTTACACGACTGCCTAAAAAGGAGTAGTATGTTTTCAGGGTCCATACATGTTAGTATCTTTTTTTAACCGACTTCCAAAAAAGGAGGAGGTTCTCAATTCGGATGTTTGTATGTTTTTTTTAATGTTTGTTCGCGCATAACTTCGTCGCTTGCCAACCGATTTGAAAAAATATTTTTTTGGTGGAAAGGGTATACTTCCCCAATGGTCAATAGTCACCAAGTTGAGATCTGATGATGGAATCTTGGCGAAATCGAGGGAACTCAATTCAATTCAATTTTTTAGTGAAGTCGGTTATTTTTTTATTTTTATTTTACACAGAACTTTGGCTTTTAAATATAGCTAGTGGTGTCAGATTTTTACTGACCTATCTGTGTTCTTCATCTTTTTGTGTATCTGTAGCACCACGGACACTGCTTCGAGCATTTCCGATAAACTGTGAGCACTAGGTTTTTACTGTACATATTTTTTTTTATTTGAATATTTAAGTTTACAATTACATACATTTTGTGATGTCTAAATATTGCGAATAAAAATAAACTTCGGTGAAACCTGGTACTCGCGTAGACCATGATCTGGAATAGAACAAGATGATATTATTAAGATAAGATAAGATAAGATAATCATTTATTTGCTCAAACATGAGTACAGTACATACATCACAAAGTAAATTGTCAGCATGCAAGAGTTGTTAAAATACAATATAAATCGGCATGTTTGCCTTGAACAATGGCATGCAAATATTTCTACAAATAATCAAATCATTCTAGCGTGTCATTAAATATTGCTATATATTGCTGGTAATATATTCCCTCAGGATAGTTCTCTACAAAAACGCAAACAAAGCCGCTGGCAGCATTTAGTTATAGATAGATAATTCTTAAGATTGGCAACAAAATACTTTTTCTATCAAAAGAAGAGGAATAGGTTCAAAATTCTCGCGGCAATTTGCATATCATAAACCTACCACTTTATAATTTTGAATACTACAAAACTACACCAATAAAACTTTCCTAAAACACTAGTGGATGTTTCGTCTAGTTTTCAACACTCGTGATTAAAATTCAGTCTGCGTCGACCAATCAGAGATACGGATTACATAGACGAATGCATCAGAGTACGAATTTCGGTTTTACATACCACTCCGTTTAGCGGTCGGATGATCACGAGTATGCATCTCAAATGGAAGCCTAACTTTTAGATTTATTTGAAATCCGTTCTCTATGATATTCCTGTTATTTGAATTCCAGATTTGTGGGCTGAGGGCTTTTAAGTAAAAAATGAAATGTTTACCTATTTCTGGGGAAACTTTCTAAGTACCTACACATAATTTGTTACAAGCCTAAGATCCCCTGGGATGCAAGGGGTTAATAACCAATAAAATTGCCCTTTTTAAGTAAATCACAAAAAATAAATAGTTTTTTTTTTTCTGTATTTTTCTAGAAAAACAAAAACAAAAATATTGAAACCAAAATTGTCGCCCAAATAAATTTCGAAACGTATGAAAATCAAGCGTTTTTCAAGGTCATTCAATTTGTACAGACGTATGTACAATCGGCGCTCGAGGGATTATTTATTGGTTCTTGTTTTTCCTAGAAAATTCTAGAAAAAAAAAAAAAATTTTTTTTTTACGTAAACACGCCAATTTTTCAGGGCATTATATACCCTGGCTCTCGAGGGAAATGACCTAATTTCGAAAAAAAAGAATAACGCACCTTTAATATAAAGTTTAATTGAACTGAAGAGTGTTGAGTTTGATTTTTTGATGCCCTTTGAGTTTTCCCCGTTTTTGTGCCTTTTTTACTCGTTTGTACATATTATTATTTTAAGTTTGTATATACCTATTAATTTATAATATTTAATAGTTAAGATGTATTGAACTTATAATTTTCAAGTCAATCCAAAAATATAACACTTCAAAGCAACCCGTTTTAAAATACGGCAAATATCATAGGTAGAGTTATTATTCATATTACTATCCAGTGTTCATCCACATGTGAACTCCCGAAACTCCAATATTTAAATACATAAAAGCTAGTTTGCCAACTAAAATGCATTAGCTAACGGTTATAGCAGTCAGAATTTGGCAAACTCGTGAAGTTACGTAATTGACGCGGTTTAATCTCTAATTTTATGAAACACTGCGGAGTCAGAATTATGGCTTGGAGTTTTGAACATGCAGAATGCACGATGGATGATACACGGAGTGTATTACACTATTATTCAGCAAATAACTAAATTTTCACCAGTATAGACACTAAGAAATGTCAGCAAATTACTGGGGTCATGGGTTGTACGAAAGAGAACCCTGGGGCCTTGGAACAAAAGCAAAGAAGGAACTATTGTGGGTTTTAGTCAGTAAAAATGTGACGCGCCCTCCCGTTCCACCCAAGAGCGGAAGAAGTCCTTGAATGATCCCCACCTAAAAAAATCAACAATACTATCTTTGGTTTTTAAACAACTTCATAAGTCAATTAATAAAGGAAGGAAGGTTTTCGATTCGGTTGTGTTTTTTGTTATGGTTAATTTATACCTCAGGAGTTTGTAATTTACGAACCGAATTATTTACAGTCGGTGTTAAATACCGTGAAATACAAACAAATCATCGGCTTCTACAAGTAAAGTTGATTTTAAAAGGTTTTTATTTTTAAGTTGATCCGCGAACTGGATTACGGCCCATTCCCTCTCCTAGAGTGGAGGCCTGAGTTCTTTTTTTTTAATTAGTAAAAGGTGGTTTATCATTTTACTACCTCTAACGAGGTGTAATATTTCCTTTTTTTTCTATACTAGCTTCTACCAGCGACTTTGCTTGCATCCCTATATCACTCACAGCTTGGTAGGTATGAGTGAAAGAATTTTTCAAATTCGTTAATTAGTTTTTGAGTTTATTCATAACAAACAAAAATAGATGCATATTATGAGGAAAGCCTCTTTATGATATTATTATATAGAGTATAGATACAGATAGAGGTGTACAATTTAAGAGTTGATGATTATTAAATTTGTCCAAAAACCATATTATAAATTATGATTGAATTTGAGATAAGATAAAGGCCAGAAATTCCGCGAAGACATCGCAAACACGATCGTAACCGTTCCGTAACACAGTGAGAGCTACACGGTTGCTACGCCACCGTAGCACAGTGAGAGCTATACGGTTGCTACGCCGCCGTAGCACAGTGATAGCTACACGATTGCTACGCCGCCGTAGCACAGTGAGAGCTACACGATTGCTACGCCGCCGTAGCACAGTGAGAGCTACACGATTGCTACGCCACCGTAGCACAGTGAGAGCTACACAGTTGCTACGCCGCCGTAGCACAGTGAGAGCTACACAATTGCTACGCCGGCGTAATATGTACACAGTTTCATTTAGAAAATGAAATTTGAATCAGACATGTCTAAGCAACATTTTATTACATTTAGCAGCCTTGTAGACTAGTCGATACCGCTATTTTGAGATCGATAAATATGAACGAATGACTCCTATGACTCTAAATTCGAGCAAAAGGGTGTGTCAAACATTTACTGAATAGACCACCTGTGTTTCTTCAGTTGCCCCTTGCATTCCATAGCCACGGTAACTCTTTCAAAAGTTCCCGCAGTCTTTTTTTTAGATGGGAAAGTCATCTAAATGATATCTCCCGCCCTTGTGCATAGCGGTAAGGCGTGTCAGACTTTTACTGACCAAAACCCACTCCTAGTTCCTTCGTTGACTTGCTTTCTAGAGCCGGATTTTCCTCTCAGAAGTGAACCCATGGCTCCAGTAGGCCTTGACCCCGCTGGGCCCCTACGGAATTTCCCACATACCTAGCGGGACTTTCATTTAATTTACAGATCTTTAGGGTGCATGTGGAACAGTACGCGTTACCTATTTGGGCTTGATCCTAACCGGACGGCGAGATGGTGAGCTACACTTTGCTCGCCGTCCAGAAGCCCAAGTTGTCAAAATACCGCTAAAATGGTTTTCTGATTCCTTCGTTTCCTATTAATCATTTTCATTTTTCTATGAATTCATGGCGTCCTCAAAATTAAATTCAATTAGAATAAGTAATACTTAGAATCATGAATATAACCATTTTCAATGCACAAAAAGGCTCCAGACGTCCCATTTAAACACCAAACCACAATCTGCTCCGAATTCCATTCACTGCTTTATTACATTTCATTTATCAAAGTGGACTTTAATTTAATTAAAATACTTTCGGCCACTTTCGAAGTCACAATAATAAATTTATTCCGTCGTCATGGACGATTTTCTTCAACTCCGGGAACCATCAAGTGTAAACGGGCCTTTACTTCGGTTTATAACATTAAGCAAGTAGGCTTAATAAAATCCTGAAATTTTTTCATCAAAAAATTTCAAGTAATTTAATCATATTATGTGAGTTTGAAGGCAATTTCCTGAAGATACGACGTATTTTTTCATAAAATTAATATAAGATTATATCTTCAGCCTTTTTTTAGAGGCAAACATGTTGGGTTGTTACATAATAACCCCAGTAGTAACGGCCCCGATTTAAGAGAAGGACGTGGGTTCAAACTCAGGCAAGGCCATTACTTTGTATAATTTATTTTATCGCTCCTGCTCTCAAAACGCTGAAGGGAAACTTCGTAAAGACTAGGTGAGGCCAGTGTTTTCTAGCTAACCCTTAGAAGAAACACTGAAATTGACTTACTATACAGGGTTTTTTTTTTTGTCGACGGGCAAAATCATCTTTGATGAAACCCGCTCTTGGGTGGAGCGGGAGACAGTGTCAGACTCTTACTGACTAAAAACCCCGCGCCGTTCCTTCTAGCCTTCATACCGGGGCACGAGCTCCCTTTTGGACAACCCTGTCCCCAGTAGGCTTCGACCCAGCTGGGCCCCTCCTGCTGCTGACAACTCCTTGAGGCGCGCGGGAACAGTGCGCGCCGTCGACGTCTTGGACTCGGTCCATTACCGGACGATCGGACAGCAAGCTACCCATGGCTCGCCGTCCGCGAGCCCGCGTTACTATACAGGGTTATTGGTAAAACACTGGCAACCTCTCAGGACTATGTTACTAATGTCATAAATAACAACTTTTGTTTTATAACTTTTAAAAATGTAAGTATCATATTTAAGTTTATCAGATTCTAAAAATAAAAATATTTTAATTGAACCTTTCTAAATATTACGAAGCATAAACGAAGCAAGCGATAGTACAATAGCGAAGGGGAGCGGTGATTGGGCGGCGAGGGGTAGATAGCAGAATACAGAATTGAAATATGTTAGAGACGAAATCTGGAATGTTTGTTTTTGGTGTGTGTGGTGTGGAAGTGAATTATGTTTTGTAAAAAATAATAGAACAAAAGTTGACGTTTATGATGTTAGTAATATGTACAGTCCTGCAAGATTGTTAGTGTTTTACAAATAACCCTGTATATGAAATAAGTTATAATAATAATAGCCTTTTATAATAGGGTTACAAGAGCTCCCTAAGTTCGGTGTGCCTTTTGGCATGGGCCTCCTCCAATTCCTTCCAATGGGTCCTGTCCCTTGCTACTCTCAACCAGAATGGTCCCGCTGTCTGTTTCAAGTCATCTTCCCATCACCTGACTTGACGACCCCTACTTCTTTTGCCGTCTCTTGGTTGCCAGAGGGTGACTTGCTCCATTTGTTAATGGGGTGGCGTAGCAAGTGTCCAGCCCATCTCCAATTTTCCCTCGCCGCCGTCACCGGGATTCCGATCCCAATTTCCGACCACCGTAGACGCGGTCTCGCGGACGGCGAGCCATGGGTAGCTCGCTGTCCGATCGTCCGGTAATGGACCGAGTCCAAGACGTCGACGGCGCGCACTGTTCCCGCGCGCCTCAAGGAGTTGTCAGCAGCAGGAGGGGCCCAGCTGGGTCGAAGCCTACTGGGGACAGGGTTGTCCCAAAGGGAGCTCGTGCCCCGGTATGAAGGCTAGAAGGAACGGCGTGGGGTTTTTAGTCAGTAAGAGTCTGACACTATCTCCTGCTCCACCCAAGAGCGGGTTTTGTCATACGATGATTTTCCCCATCGCAAAAAAAAAGCCCATCTCCATTTTTGGACGTCTATCCGGGTGAGAATGTCTGTGAGTTTTATTCTTGTTTTAATGTCTACGTTCCTGACTCTGTCTTTGAATTTTAACCCTAGCATGCTTCTTTCCATAGTATGTTGGCTTTTTGCTAGCCTTTCCTTGTGGTGAAGTGTTATTGACCAGTATATGAAGTGAATGTTATCTTTGGATAATTTTCTTCTCTCACGTGAGCGAAGCCGCTAGCAGTAGTTATGTTATTAATAATACCTACATATATATGTTATGCTAAGTTACGTAGCGGTCACAGATTTATGCCTTTATTAGGCAACGGAGTGGATATCCTCAGGCACTTATCTTATTTCTAAGAGACTTAAAAATATATAATACTTACCCCTCTGTTATCTGTGAATAGCCCAGCCTTTTCTCTTGAATGAACATTGTCTATCGTAGAATGGAGATAATTAACTGTAGGAATGAAGGACTTCTTGGTTTATTATTATTTTGTCTCTATAATACGTCTGTACATTTTGTGGTACAGCCCACTGGTTCGGTTTAATAATAATAATAATAATATTCCACAACCCTCACTCAACGCCGTCTAGTCCCAGCTTGTGTGATGGGTACTAGACAACTGATAAACATACTTATATATTTCTAAATACGTACATATTATAGATAAATTACACCCAGACACAGAACAAATGATTATGCTCATCACACAAACATTTGTCCTGGGTGGGAATCGAACCCACGACCTCCGGCATAGCAGTCAATAATAAGGCTAAGCGCAGACTTGCGTCACGACAGTTTCAAGACTTTCAAGTCAACATAAACTCTTAATTAATGGCCTTTGTGGAAGAGACACCACAATTTTGCTAATAAAACCTGCGAACTATTAATATACCATCAAACGCTGGAGAGTATTTAGAGTGAACTAGCTGCTCCCAGCGGCTTCGCCCGCGCGATAGCAGAAAATTATCCCAAGGGAACATACTTCCGGGATAAAAAGTGTCCTATGTCCTATTCCAGGACATGGTCTATCCGTGTGCCAAGTTTTGTCAAAATCGGTTTTGCCATTTAGGCGTAAAGACGTAACAAACAAACAAACACTTTCGCTTTTATAATATTAAGTAAGGATTAATAGTAAAAAATATATCTTTCTAATGAAAGTACAAAATAAAATATAGTGACGCACTGACTTCAAACAAAGCATCTCACAGACAAAATTGTATAATACCTACAAGCACAGCAACAAGTCTGATTGACGATTGTCGGCTTCCCTTTTGTATGAATGCATATCAACGACAAAACAGTCTAGCAACGTACCTCTTTCCTAGTAGTCTCGTACGAGCTTTCAGCGAGTAAACACGTCGCATCATATTTACGGACGAAAGACTTGTAGAAAATTTTATTGACGAGGTTGGAATGAGACCTATACCCCTAGCCAAGATGATAATCTGCAATCGTTAACGCTTGTAAAAAGCGTCAAATGTACGGGAATAACGTCGTCTCAACGCTCAGTCACGTGGTCAGAACAAAAGAATAGGCGGCAAGGTCACCTCGAAGCGTTCGACGCAAGCGAAACGGTTGTAACTTGGCTAGGGTGACTGTACCCCTAGCCAAGTTGATAATCTGCAATCGTTGACGCTACTAGAAAACTTCAAATGTAGTTCAATCACGTGGTCAGAACGAAGGAATCTGGATCGTGGCCAACTCGAAACGCTCGACGCAAGCGAAACGGTTGTAACTTGGCTAGGGGGGCTTTTTTTTTTCAAATCATCTTTGACGAAACCCGCTCTTGGGTGGAGCGGGAGACAGTGTCAGACTCTTACTGACTAAAAACCCATCCCGTTCCTTCTAGCCTTCATACCGGGGTTCGAGTTCCTGTCGCTGACAACTCCTTGAGGCGCGCGGGAACAGTGCGCGCCGTCGACGTCTTGGGCTTGGTCCGGACAGTTACTTACCGGACGGTCGGACAGCGAGCTACCCATGACTCGCCGTCCGCGAGCCTGCGTCTACGGTGGCCGGAAATCGGGATCGGAACCCCGGTGGCGGCAGCGAGGGCGCCGTTGCCTGATGCGGTCGGCCTCCTCCTTTGCTAGCATTACTGCTTCGCTGAAGGAGGCGACCGCCTACCACTCCTCCTCGCTCCGAACCATGGCCTGAACCAAAGCCCAGTGCGAGAGGTCTCCGCCGCCGATCGCCCCAACGAGAGCACGGCGGTGCTCCGCCCAAGTAGGGCACGAACTTGCCATGTCCGGTGAGGACCTGCGTCATGCGGAATGTAAGGACGCCGTAAGGTCTTTCCAGCCACGCCTCAAAGAGGGGACTTACCGCCATAATTGTGGCGTGCCCTGGCTAGGAGGGCTGTACTTTTTAGTAAAATGTGTAAGGAATATTCTGATGCCAATTAACGCAAACAGTGTGAACCGCGTCGGGGCGTCATCGTAATAGAAACCGTATCGTTAAAGGTGCGCGAGGTGTTGTAGACAAAACAGTTTTGTGTTAGTTTTGAAGCAGATTTGTCTATGTGAAGAAAGTCTGTCTTAAAACTGTCGTTACTCAAGTCTGCGCTCAGCCTAAAAGTAATAAAGTTTTGTCTTTTATAATCATCGTTGTTTTAAAACATTTAAAGATTCTTCCAAGTAATTTGGAATAATATAAAAACAGTAGCGACCCAAAGCGCTTATCTTACTTCTTTTAAGATTGAACTTACATTATTTGAATCGTTAAGAAAAACTGTGTGGTATACGCCACAGTTTTTCTTTATACTACATTAGTTTTTATTTTATATGAAATCTGAATATAATTATAGGTTGTATAGAATAAGTAGCCGAATGGATTCCGATAGTTTTTACACCATTTTATTTTTTTTTTTCCCGAAAATATTTAAAAAGTTTACAAGTTGGACACCGCCGACACTAAGTGCATCTCAGGTCACGGCATGTCATCGCACAGGATTGGTCGTTGTAGTGGCGCTTGGGGAAGACCTATGTTCAATAGTGGACGTCTTTTGGCTGTAATGATGATGATGATGATGATGACGTATCTTGTTAAAACCATTCATTTACACTAATATAACAAAGAGGTAAAGTTTACTTTTTTTTTTTTTGTCGACGGGGAAAATCATCTTTGACAAAACCCGCTCTTGGGTGGAGCGGGAGATAGTATCAGACTCTTTTTGACTAAAAACCCCGCGCCGTTCCTTCTAGCCTTCATACCGGGGCACGAGCTCCCTTTCGGACAACCCTGTCCCCAGTAGGCTTCGACCCAGCTGGGCCCCTCCTGCTGCTGACAACTCCTTGAGGCGCACGGGAACAGTGCGCGCCGTCGACGTCTTGGACTCGGTCCATTACCGGACGATCGAACAGACAGCTACCCATGGCTCGCCGTCCGCGAGCCCGCGGTGTGTAGGAGGTAATCTCTGAAAGTACTGGTCCGATTGCTATAATTTTTGCTTTATTCATGAGTGACATAGGCTATATTTTATGTACCTACGCAGGCGAAACTACGAGCAATACGTAGTATTTTATAAAATTCGACACATTGAATGGTGTTTTCGTACTAATTTTATCCCAGTTTGTACAGTTACTCGCCATAATGACGTCGAAGGTCAATACAAAGAGATCCTATTACAGTGAAGTCAATAACAACATTTGTTCGTGTTCCGTGATTGATTGTAATGTAAACGAAATCGATACGTGATTATTATTAGTATTTTGTGTGTTCATAATTACTTTGTGATAATTTTAGCCAGGCGCAATACTTTGTGTAATTTATTTCATCACCACTGCTCTCAAAACGGTGAAGGAAAACATCGTGAGAAAACCCGCATGTCCTAGAACCAAAAATTCGGAGACATTCACTGAGTCCACATGCTGGATTACGGCCCATTCCCTCACCTAGAGTGGAGGCCTGAGTCCCAGCAGTGGGAATTTTACAAAAAAGGCTGATTATGGATATGATGAATTTTAGTTTTTGTGGGAATTATTGAAAAAGTCACCGTAGCCATGGAACCTGAAAGACCGAAGAAACACCGCGGACTGCCAGGAGAACACGGTGGTTTAGCACCGCCGAGTCTTCATGGAGGTGACACAGGTCAGAGTGAGAGGGAATGGAGGGTAGTCGCCTGCTTCTGCAAAGCGTTAATGCTGGCGAAGAAGACGGCCGCACACGTGAGGTAACGGACACCCTCTCGCCCCAACCACCGAGACTCCGACCCTGACTATCAATCACTGTAGGTCTGTGTGTGCGTACGAAGAGCAATAAGTAGCTCGTCGTCTGGCCATCCGGTAAGGGCTGAGCCTCAGTCTTCAACGGTGCGTAGTGTTCCACTCACGCCTCATAGAGATATCAGCAAAACCGTAGGGGCCGAAAGAATTACCCGTGATCCTAGGACGCAAACGGAACGGAAAGAATACCGGTTTTCGGTAACGTCTATGACTCCCTCTCGCTTTACCCAGAGCAGAAGGACTCATTTGATGATTAGGAGCAAGTGTATTAAAAAACGTCGTATGATACACGTAAGTAGTTAATGATTACCGTTCTCGGCTCTCTTAAGACCCTCGCCATGGCTCGGGTCTAAATACGATCTCAACGGTAATCACTAACATTACATACTTATATCATAATGTACTATTCCAAACCTAAATGATGTTCTTTTGTCTAGAACGGCTATACACATATATTATAGGTAAACTTGGCTTGTCCAATGGCATTCATCAACGTTGTATTGTTTGTGTGAATAGTCCCAAAATAGATGGCTCAGGTACGTGTGGGTTGGCCTTAACGTCGGTCTTAATAATAGAATATAATAAAAATAACTTTTCAAGTAAGAGGTCTTGTAAAGAAATTATGGCAAAGCTTGTAATTTTGAGGAAAAAAAATGTTTTGAAACAACATTATGAAATGTCACTCTAATAATAAAATGGCGCAAGTTTGTGGGTGTATATGTTTGTTACTTCTTCACCTTAATTTTCAGGGAAAAATATATTTTGAAACAACATTAAGAAATGTCACATAATTCGGATGTTTGTATTTTTTTAAATGTTTGTTCGCGCATAACTTCGTCGCTTGCCAAAAGATTTGAATTTTTTTTTTTGTTGGAATGGGTATACTTCCTAAATGGTCCCATAGTCACTAAGTTGGGATCTGATAATCTTAAGTCTGATGATCTTGGCGAAATCGAGGGAACTCCTCAAATTCTATTAATTTTTTTAGTGAAGTCGTCTATTTTTTTTTTATAACAAAAAGGTTTTAAAGGTAAAAGTTTGTGAGTCTGTGTATGTTTGTTACTTCTCTATGCTTAAACGGGTGAATGGATTACAATGAGACTTGGTACACGGGTAGACCATGTCTTGGAATGGCACAGAGGATACTTTTTATTTCGGAAGCAAATTCCTTTGGCATAAATTTCTACTATCTTGAGGGTGAAGTCGCTGGCAGCAGCTATTAAAACAAGCTTTTAATGAAAATCTTCTTTTCATAGCAAGCTTTTATAACTCGGTATACCTATATAATTAATACACGTCAAGACAAATCATACGAGCCCAAACTCGATGGGTTTGTGTCGTTTAACTACCACGTTCCTATAGCCACCTTCCGGTTCCATCATCAGATCAGCTCCTCGTTATAATAATTTTGCATTGTCATCTGATTTACACATGCATGCAAAATTTTAGCTCAATCGATAACCGAGAAGTGGGTCAAATTTAATTTACAAGATTTGATTACAGACAAACATCGGGACACGTGAAACTAAATAAAATTTTGTAAAATAAACTTAAATAGTGATTAGCCTTAATAGTTATTATTTTATAGAATTTGTTCCACTAATTAAATAAAATAGAACAGAATAGCATTTACTCGGGGCAAGCAACACAACATAAAATAATAATAAAAACAGAGTACAGATATACAATACAGTTGCGTTGAATGTGCCCGAACCGAAAGGGTCATCAACTCAGCAATTAATCATCTTAATCATTTATTTTCATGTAAGTAACTCAAAATCAAAAGCATTTATTTCAAACAGATCATTTTGCAGGTACTTTTGAACAGTCAAATGTTGGTCAGCCAAAAAAAAAGTGACGCTAAATTGCACGTTCCAAAGCGTGGATCTCTATGGAGAAGAACGTGCAAGAAACTCCATGGAAACCCATTAAAACAGAATTATGAGTATCATATAATCTTATTAAAATATTTATTGTTGCTTCGATAAAAAATAATATATACTCTTTTTAGAACACCACATTACTTAGTAATTAAATATAAAGTTTGGATTAAATAAACTTAATAACATCGTAAACCAAACGCAATTGTTTTTAGAAGTTACCATTGTAATAAAACTTCCAGTAAAAACAAAAAAATATCCCCAAAAACAACATTTTATTTGCAGTACAAAATACCCATACAACCCTGCCAGTCGCTTTTTTTTTTTGGTAGCAAAAGTCATCAACCCCCGCTCTTAGGTGGAGCGGGAGATAGTGTCAGACTCTTATTAACTAAAAACCCACCCCGTTCTTTTTAGCCTCTTCATACCGGGGCTTTCGGATAACCCTGGCCCCAGTAAGCTTCGACCCAGCTGGGCCCCTCCTGTTGCTGACAATCTGAATGGTGCGCGCCGTTGACGTCTTGAGCTCGGTCCGGACAGTTACCGGACGATCGAACTTTATAACGAATCGATAATCAAAACCATTATTTTATTGCGAGAAAAAAAAACGGTAAAAAAGGAAAATTCCTTCTTTAATAATTCTTTTCAAACAAAAATAAACAACTGGGAATAAAGAAAAGATTGCTTTAGAGCCGTCAAAAAAAGTTTTTCTAATTTAGAAGCATCGAAACATTCCTAATTCTTTATTTGCGGAACAAACTTCGTTTGATAAGATCTACAAATACATAAACACTGTAACTTGGCTCAAGAATACACAAGTCTGTGCTTAATTAGAATCAAAATGCCAGCAATAAACTAAAGAACCATTTTACTGGCGCTTTCAGAATATAAATGAGGTCATCAGTCTGTTTATTAGAGTTCTTCATTGATTGTGGTGTTATTAAAACCACATGCTGTGCAGAAATATGGATGTCTAACTACCGAAAACTTAGTGGTATGGTGAGCAACAAGTCTTAATACTGGTTCTATTAAAGCAAACCAGGCATTTGTGCCCCAGTCGATAACGTGCTAGCTTGCAAAACTAAGACACGTATTATTTAATACATTTTAATATATTCCAACCACTATCACACAACGCCGCGTCTAGTCTCTAGCTAAGTAGAGCTTGTGTCGGACCATACAATGGTGACACCTACCAAACTCCGGCTTGAGACATCGCCGCCGGCCGATCGCCCCCACAAGGACACGGCGTTGTTCTGCCCAAGCGGGGCACTCCACATAGTGGCGACACTCTGGCGCCACCTACCCACGAATCCAGTGCAGGAACCTCCCGAATTTATCATGTCCGGTAAGGATCTGCGTCATGCGGATGGTGAGGATGCCGTAACATTTTTCCAGCAGCTCCTCAAAGAGGAGCAATATTTTAAAGCTGCAGTCCGTATTTCTCATAAAACATAAGTGGAAATCTTGACACCTCGTACTTTAATATAGTCGTGAAAGGATAAGAAATATTACTTCAAAGTTTCTCATAACGTGTCCAATTTTCATGCATTATTTTGAAGAAAATCAGGGCGAAATCTTGAACTATGGTACCTAAATAAGAAATTGAGTTTATGAATTGGATTTCGATAAAAAACCATCATCATTTTTTTTTCTTTTTTCTGGCCATATTGCACCAATCCCAAATAACACTATTTGGGATTGGTGCACTATGTTTTTTTCTTCCATTTGATTTCGCCATATCATTTCTACCATCGGACAACCCGATGTAGGGCGAGTATCCTACTTAAGGTTGTTGAAACCTCGACGGTGGGTTCGCCTCATCCAGTCTTTCAGTTCCAGTCCTTCACTAGACTATCATTATTTAGAAAAATTAAGCTGTTCTTTTTATTCCAGAACTGAACTAAATATTTTTGCAAAAATGATATTAACGGTTGACCCATTTTTTTTCCAATCTCATCTTAAGCATGTTTAAGTTAAAGCATTTGTTTACCTTTTGCGCCAAACTAAGATATTATCATGAATATAATAACATTGTTTTGTCACAACATCAAAATAGCTTCAATATTTATATAAATCCGCCCTCATGCGGTAAAGGTGAATGCTCTATCTGCAAAAATATTTTCTTGAATTTATTTGCTAACCCTATTGAATGACTTTTACATGAAATAGTCTTCCGTACATATATATAGAGAGTTAGACGAACTAACAGAGTTTTATCGATGATTTTAATCATATTAAACCCGTAAATAAATACGTTCTAGGACTAATCAAAGTACAACTTGACACTGGGCTGCTTATGAAACTTAAGACAATTTTAATTTTGCAAGTTATTCTGGTGCTTTTACCTTAACTGTCCATTCACGACCTTACCGTCATGAGCGGTAGCTTAGCATGGAGCGGCGAGCGGTAACATCAAAAGTATAAAAATATAATATTGTTCTTGTAGACGCCGCTAACAGCGAAAACAATCGACTTACGAAAGCCGCCCCGCTCGGCGCGCCGCGCGCCTCTAAGAGTAAAGTTGTGACCAGACCGTAAAGCCGGCTTCACGCGTTGATGCCAAAGTTGTCCCCAACACTAATCATCCAATATGTGGATCGAGAAAGTGTTGGTTCCAACGTTGTCACGAGCGAGCATGGGGAGTTGGCATGTCTAGTAGATATTATTCAAAAGAATGCTCGCCATCGCTTGCGTTCCGTTGAAACCAATGTCAGTCTTGTTGCATCACGCAGCAAAGCACTCAGTATCTACTGTAAAAGTGCTTATAGCTATCGGTCATCTTGACGTTGGCACTGCCAGTATAAAACTAGTATAATAACCAAAATGTGGACGCTTCACTACATTAACCGACCAACTTCGGTACAAGTGTTGTTGCCAACGTATGGAACCGATTTTAAACAGTGTATTTTCTAAAATGAAGTTAGATTTTGTTAATATTCCGCTACAGTCCAGTCACAGAAGTTATTTCCACTACTATGCAACGGGTAAAGCCGGGTACTCATCTACAAGCTGTACCTGTAACCGTTGCAGATACAGTAACATTGCTCACGCGTAGACGTTTCCTTGTTGTGGTTACAGCCCTCCTAGCCAAGTTACAACCGTTTCGTTTGCATCGAACGCTTCGAGCTGACCTTGCCGCCAATTCTTTTGTTCTGACCACGTGACTGAGCGTTGAGACGACGTTATTTCCGTACATTTGAAGCTTTCTACAAGCATTGACTATTGCAGATTAGCAATTTGACTAGGGGTACTTAGTTCTTTTGTGATCGCGGAGAAAACCAACAGGATTCGGCTCGCTGCTACTGGCTCGCGTTGAGCCACAACGGGCTCGTGAACTACGTACTCACTTGTAAAATTTCGTTAATGTATCTGCAACGGTTACAGTTACGGCTCGAAATAGATAGGTACTGAAGTCAATCGAATGTATGTACTTCACTTTTCATACCTACTCTAGGCTGACGTGTGTGCGTACGCACACACGTCAGCGCATTGCTCCGAGTCCGAACTGTACGAGTGCGACCGAGCGATTGAGTCGAGATATCGTGTCCGAGAGCGGTGTCTATGTGTGCGTTGCTCGAGCCCGCTTTGTATGTAGATTGTCTTCTGTACCTATCTATTTTGTGATTACGGCTCATAGGTGAGTACCCGGCTTAAGAGTACTGACCTCTTTACTTTGGTTTGTATTTTCTTGTAGTTCGTGAGGCGACCAACTGGAAATGTCTTCGATATATTTTCTGTTTGACTTTGCAGTCTGCGATTGTCAGCTGTTTGGTAAATAGAAAATACACGAAATACTTTTGCACTAAAGTGTCGCTTAAGTTTCTGAAATAGCCGCTACAGTCAGTAGAAGGTTACTGTTACTTCAAGTTAGAACGTTTATTTACGATTTATATTTGTTATTGACTCTGTTTTGGTTTTTAGCAGAAAAATACCATGAATGGCTATAGAAAGAAAGAAAACATGTTTATTCTGCCTAAATGGATTTTGCAACTGCAATTTGTTACAAAAAATCAGTTTCCCTGCTAGGCCATGTGTGTATCGGGCATAGTTGTCTAGGTTATCTGTTGCATTTTGACATATATTATTTTCCTCTATGATTTTGACTACGGTTACCAAAATCTTAAGTTAAATATATAGGGTGACTGGTAATTAGTGACCGATAATTATACACGAGATTATACTCATGATTACAGTCAATTTTCCCAAATAAACTTTTTTTTTATACTCATTACTCAACTTATAATATTTAACCGGAACATGTACTGATTACATACATCGATGGCTTTGCAAGCGGCGCGGGTGCACTATCACTGTTGTAGGTATGGTACATGAGACAACGTCATTATGCAGCTAATAGCTGAGAAGTCGCAGGCGCGCGCGCGCGAGTTTATGCGAACAGCTGTTTTGTTATTGCGATAAAACTAATGAGTATGTCGGCGTCGCATTGTAAACAACTTGTGCATCAGGCTACGCGGTAGCTAGCTAGTGCGCTACGACATTTCCCCACCATTGCGCTGTAGGCGGAGCAGAGATGTGCTACGGCGTAGCGTGCTACATCGTAGCACACTACGTCGTTAGTCGTTGCCCCACCTCCGATGTTAGCGTATAAAAGAGGCCGCACAGCGGCAAGAAGGCATTCTGACTTTAAGCGTGGCCGGGTGCACAGGTTGTATAGTTCCTAATTTTTATATTTGCTCTGCTTTTTTTATATTGTTGCTCTTTTGTATGACTGTGTTACTGGGTGTCCTGTTTGATATTTTATAGTGTTTTAAATTACTTTTATACCGAAGCTGATTAAAATAATTCAATTATAGAAGTTAAAATAAACTTAATTTCAACTTTAAAGAAATCGTTTTATTTTATAATATGTCTGATCCTGTGCCGTCAAGTATAAAAAAAAGGTTTCTTTGGGAAAGTTGTTTGTAATCATAAGCACAATAATGTGTATAAGTATCGGTCACTAATTACCAGTCACCCTATATGTGTTGCCAAAACGCTTCCTACGTACGCGTGGAGTATAATATAATATTCCACAACTATCACATAACGCCATTTAGTCCCATGCTAAGCAGAGCTTGTGTTGCGGGTACTAGACAACTAATAAACATACTTATATATTTCTATTATATATTATGTTATTATTATTTATTTTATTTTCATTTTATTTTATAATTACACCCAGACACAGAACAAATGATCATGCTTCATCATCATATAAACATTTGTCCTTGTTGGGAATCGAACCCACAACCTCCGGCATAGCAGTCAGGGCCACTAACCACTAGACCAACAGGCCAGTCCGCTAGGAGTGTATTCGCTAGACCAATACTTTGGCAACCTCTCCAAAGTATATCTTCCTGTAATTACTCAACCTTGTCAAACGAGTTTTTGATAGCTATTTCCTTACCGTGCAATAAAATTACCATAATTATTTTAGTGTAAACCCTTTAATTAATTAGTCATTTATGCATGTAAATACGGGCTGCCGTCCTTCTGGTAGTCCCCAAGGGAGGTTCGGATATAATGTATTGTATACACAGAGTATGCTGACAGTAAAAGGTCCCAAAGTGATGTAGGTCTCTTTATAGCTGTTCTATTGTATAGGGTGTTACGGAAATGGATGCTCGTATTTTATACATGGAAGTGACTAACTTTTTTCAATGAATTTACAGTCTAAAAATAAACTGTTACAAAGTCAAGTGATCATGATCTGTTTTTTTTTATTAAATTATACAAGGTGTAAGGAACAGCTCTCCGCAAACTTCTTACTCAGTAGATGAAACTGAAGAACCTTCCATAAGATCTTTTTTCAGGAAAGGAAAAATAATCAGCTTCACCATACAAAATGATAAACTTGATTGGACAATTTGTATGAAGCGGCCGAGTTTTTTTCCGAGAGTTGAAGCAATATTTTAAATACTAGCTGCTCCCAGTGGCTTCGCCCGCGTGCTAGCAGAAAATTATCCCAAGGGAACATGCTTCCGGGATAAAAAGCATCCTATGTTCTATTCCAGGACATGGTCTATCCGTGTACCAAGTTTCATCAAAATCGGTTTTGCCATTTAGGCTTGAAGACGTAACAAACAAACTCACTTTCGCTTTTATAATATTAGTAAGGATAACCACCCATTTTAGTTACGTCCTGTATAAATTCGCCAAGTTCCGACTGGGACATAACTATAAAGTTTTCTTATTAAACCCGAAACTCTGAAGTGTATTACTTAGAGAATGAAATTAATAATTAAGTAGATAAATATTTATTTGAATTAGGGCATAGTTTTAAGGGTTCCGTAGGCAAAGAGTAAAAACGGATAGGACCAGATGAAACGGACTATCTGTCACCGAGGCTGTATCATGACCCGTAATAGACAGTTGAAATTGTCACAAATAGTGTACCTATTTCTTTTGCTGCTATAACAAAGCATACAAAAAAAAAACTAAATAAAATCAATATTTATGTGGTGGTCACCAAATGTGGTTTTGTATCAGTTTTTTTTTTTACCGACTTCTAAAAAAGGAGGAGGTTCTCAATTCGGATGTTTGTATATTTTTTATATATTTGTTCGCGCATAACTTCGTCGCTTGCCAACTAATTTGAAAAATTAAAGGGAAAGAAAGGGACACTTCCAAGTGGTCACATAGTCACCAAATTGAGTTCTGATGACGGAATCTTGGCGAAATCGAGGGAACTTCTCAAATTCAATTAAATTTTCTTTTTTACAAAAAGGTTTTTGCCATGGACGGTACGAAACCCTTCATGCGCGAGTCCGACTCGCACTTGGTTGGTGTTCTTTTTTATAGTAAACCGCGTATTATGTAACCTTTCATAAATATAAAATTTTATATATTTATTTAGGTATTTATTTTATTTGAAACTAGCGAGCCGCCTCGGCTTCGCTCGTGTGTTATTATACATATAAACCTTCCTCTTGAATCACTCTATCTATTAAAAAAAACCGCATCAAAATCCGTTGCGTAGTTTTAAAGATTTAAGCGTACATAAGGATATAGGGACAGAAAAAGCGACTTTGTTTTATACTATATAGTCTTCTTTTTAGCGTATCGATGGCAAAATCAGTCAAATTCCTTGCCCAGCCCAAAAATCGGCCACGGCAATGCCGTCTGCTGATGCTGTCATTAGGTCCTATACTATATAGTGACCTACAGCTAATAAATACAAATTCTCATTCACAATAAATAAACTGTGTTCAAATCTACAATGCTTTTTGTCTATCGTATCTAATTAATTACTGATTGGAGTCCTGCGCACAAATAGTCACTTAAAATAGCCTCCGGGAGTAGTTGCGTAGGATATAAGTACTAATATTACCAATATACTGGTTGTATATAGGTAACTGTATAATTTATGTATGAATGCAAATATTATGTATGTATACCGAGTAAACTTCTGGCGTTAGTATACATCAAGATTTAGCTTTAATCTAATTTAATATAGTATGAACACTGAACAGTGTATAGATACCTACTATTTTGACGGTACAGTTGGCGCAGTGGTTAAGTGAGTGGCTGTTGTACTGCGGGTCGCTGGTTCGATCCCCGCACGGAACAAATATTTGTGCGTTTAACCTACGGATATGTGTTCCATGTCTGGGTGTCTTGTATGCCTTATATCCTCATGACTACACTGCTCATTTATTTATTTATTTAATCTTCATGCAACACAAAGTACATAGGCGGACTTAATGCTTTAGGCATTCTCTGCCAGTCAACCTAGGGTGGTGCAGAGACATTATGGTAGGCGCATATAAAGAAAATTTTATTTCAGAAAGAGCAAAAATAATACATATATTTAAAATAAACATACATATATATTTAATATAATATATATATACTACATATATATTAATTTAAAGTAAGGACAGAAGTTTTGAGACGATTCTGCTATTGGTGAAGAAAATGATTCCGTAACTTCCGCTTAAATGCATACCGACTTTTGGCCGTCCTGATATCGAGAGGAAGCGCATTCCACAGAAGGATGGACTGTATATAGAAGGAAGAATGAACCAAATCAGAAGTATGAGAAGAACAGAGCAGTAGGAGATTGTAAGAAGAACGCAGATTTCTTGCGTGTGAAGAACAAAGATATTGAAAATGAGATATGAGATAGGAAGGAGGCGTGGGAGAGTTAAGCAGAGAGAAAAGTGTAGTCAGGGCGCGCAAAGTTCTTCTCTGGCGTATAGGCAACCAATTGAGCTCAGACCTGAAGTTCGACACATGATCATATTTCCTCAGGTTAAATATGAACCGGATGCAGTTGTTAAGGAGTCTATCAAGTTTATTCAGCAAGACCGCGTTCAGGTCAAAGTAACACACGTCACCATAGTCGACAATAGGAAAAATCAGAGTCTGCACAAGCATTGTCTTCGTCTTTGCAGGTAAAAAGTTTCTCAGACGATACAGACACCGCAAAGTTCCGTTGACTTTTTGACAAACACTAGAAACTTGACTTTGCCAGCTAAGCGTCGAGTCAAGTTGCAAATCGAGATCCTTTACACTAGGGCTGATAGGAATGCTCATACGTGTGCCACATACGCCGATCTAGGCGCGTCGGTCCCCATACGCTTTATATGGTAACTAGACTTGAAGAGCTAAGCTTGATACACTCAACTCGACTTCGTTCTACACATGTGCGTGTCGGTCTAATGTAGTTCTAGCTCAAATCTAGCTAGGAATACAATAGTATATTGTAGTCTTCGTATACCTTATAAACGATTCTGCAAATTACCTTCATAACAATAAAATTTCTGATGAATAAAGGTCATTCTTATATTAAATGTAACCACGCTAACATTAGCAAATCTTAAGGTAGAATTATATCTAATTAGTTTAAGGTAGAATTGCAATGCGCACACCTATGCCACACACGCCGATCTAGGCGCGTCAGTATTCATACGTTTTATATGGAAACTAGACTTGATACACGCCACGCGACGTCGTTCTACGCACAAATCGGGCGTGTTACACGTGTGCGTGTCGGTCTAATGTAGTTCTAGCTCAAATCTAGCTAGGAATACAATAGGGAGCTAATCGTCCAATTTTTATATCTATACTATAAATGATTCTGCTAATTATCTTCATAACAATATTTTTTCTGATGAATAAAGATCACACGAATGTTAGCAAATTTTAAGGTAGAACTACACTGTTCACTCGTTCGCCACACACGCCGATCTAGGCGCGTCGGTCTACATACGTTTTTTATGGAAACTAGACTGGCCACGCGACGCCACGCGAAGTCGTTATACGTACAAAACTGGCGTGTTACACATGTGCGTCGATCCTATGTAGCTTAAACCTACCTAGGCATACAATAGGTACCAATTAATCCTCCCTTTCGGAAATATACCTTAGGCCTCAGATTCAGACTACTCAAATTCAGATCTATGAATGTATCTAGAAATACACTAATATTAGAAAGAGTTAAAGCTTGTTTTTTTTTTGTTTGTAGGTGGTAATCTCTGAAGGTAGGTACTGGTCCATTGCTAAAATGTTTTTCACCGATAGAAAGCTGCTTTATTCCTGAGTGACATAGGGTATATTTTATGTACGGGGGCGAAACCTCGGGCTAAGCTAATAATAATATAAAGAGGTAAAGTATTTTTTTATTTCTTTTGTTTGTAGGAGGTAATCGCTGAAAGTATTCTGATTGCTAAACTTTTTTTACCCATAGAAAGCTCTCATGGAGGCGTTCGGTGACAGCGATCTCTCGCGCGAAGCAACGATTCTTACGTCCCACTAGGGTCAAGGATCTGTTTATGAAGTTCGGCCCCGGTACGAAAGGCAACGAAGGAACAGGAGTAGGTTTTTAGTCAGTAAAAGTCTGATACTATCTTTCGCTCTGTCTAACAGCGGGAGATGTAGATGTCATTTGATGATTTTGCCACAAAAAAAAACGATAGAAAGCTGCCATATTCCTGAGTGACATAGGCTATATTTTATGTACCCACGCGAGCGACGCTGCTGTCAAAACCTAGTATTAACCCTTCAGATACCGTCAATTAGAGACACAATAGTAAGACAATAGATGCGCGGCCACCGGTGGTAGCTTGGGGATTCATGAATTAAGTGCTAACTCCAACATTAGCAAGTCTTAGTATCGTCATCACCATAATTATCATCGCTCTCAATCACAGAGAGAGGACCCATTACTAAAGGCACACACTAAGTGGACATATCTTCGTATCTCTTCGCCCGACTGTTTCAGGATAAACGAAGCGAGTTTGCAAATGATTGCCATCTGTATGCTGGTACACAGTTCAGGCTGGCTACGGGCTGTGGTCTCTTTTGTAAGGCAAAATTCACACATGCGTATTATTATTGTTAAGGTTTCAATAGATTGTATTTAGAAATTGCATGGTATGTGTTTTGGGGCTTATGGAGACTTTTTCAAGGTTGCATATTTTTCTATAGATACGATTTCATCCCCAAAACGTTTTATGGTAAATGACACCTTTTTTATTTTTTATCTTTATGGTGGGAAAAAATCACACAATGACAACCCCCGCTCTTGGGCGGAGCGAGAGATAGTGTCAGACACTTACTGTCTAAAAACCCACCCTGTTCGTTCTAGCCTTCATACCGGGGCTCGAGTTTCCTTTCGGATAACCCTGGCCCCAGTAGGCTTCGACCCAGCTGGGCCCCTCCTGTTGCTGACAACTCCTTGAGGCGCGCGGGAACAATGGGCTCCGTCGCCGTCTTGGGCTCGGTCCGGACAGTTACCGGACGGTCGGACAGCGAGCTACCCATGGCTCGCTGTCTGCGAGCTCGCGTCTATGGTGGCCGGAAGTCGCGGCGGTGAGGGCGCTGTTGCCTGATGCGGTCGGCCTCCTCCATTGCTGGAGGCGTCCGCCTGCCACTCCTCCTCACTCCGGACCATGGCCTGAACCAAAGCCCGGCACGAGAGGTCTCCGCCGCCGACGAGGGCACGGCAATACTCCGCCCACCGTAAATAAAAAGGTATCCTCTGTAAAAATATCACATTGCGTAAGCAAATATGCAACTTAAAAAAAAAACTAACCGACTTCACTAAAAAATTGAATTGAATTTGAGGAGTTCCCTCGATTTCGCCAAGATTCCATCATCAGATCCCAACTTGGTGACTATGGGACCATTTGGGAAGTATACCCTTTCCAATAAAAAAAAATAATTTTTCAAATCGGTTGGCAAGCGACGAAGTTATACCTCCTCCTTTTTTGTTTAGAAGTCGGTTAAAAAAGATTTTAAAACAGATTATGGACATCAAAACACTACAATGAAAATTTAGATATCATCCTATTTCCCCATCTAGAATAATTCCTAACATATTGTTAGAAATACTTTTTCATCTACACTAATATAATAAAGAGAAAAAGTTTGTTTATTTGTTTGTAGGAGGTAATCTCTGGAAGTCCTGGTTCGATTGCTAAAATTTTTTTAACGGTAGAAAGCTGCTTTGTTTCTGAGTGACAAAGGCTATATATTATTTTCGTGGGCGAAACTGCGGGCAAAAGCTAGTCAGAAATATAATACATCTCTTTCGGTTAAAAGTACTCACTATCGCTTATGACCTTTTTCCTGAAAAAATTCGATATGTGTATCTGCTTGCTTATGTATCTGTCGTTCTTTAAAGAAACCAAAACAAACGCTAATACTCTCATCACACAGTGACCTATGACTTTCTCAACATGGCCGACGTATCTCCCAGATATAATCCCTCCATTTCCTAAAATGACACGCTCCGGAAGATACTCCGTATTCTGAGCCGGAAGACAAATACACTACCATTTAAAAACAACAACAGAAAGAAACTGGCAAGTACGAGTCCGACTCATGCCCTGAGGGTTCCGTACAACCTGTGTAAACAGTTCAATTACCGAATGGAGTCACAAAGATTTTTCCGAATTGCAAAAAAAAAAAAAATTGTTGTGAGATAACAACAAATTTACAGTTTTCAGATTTATTCCTATACTCGTGCAATAAGACCTTGCTTTATGCAAAGTTTCAGGATTCTGGGTCAACAGGTAGTAAGTACCTTATGAATTTTGATTTCCTCGAGAGTGTCGAAATTTTACGTTTTATGAGACATAAACAGCCGTAAGCAACCTTTTGTTTTCGTCAACTTAGAATTTTTATTTTTTTAACAGCTTCAAAAAACCGCAGGCTTTTGAGTATATGATTTTAATTTAAATCAGATACCTCCACGCTTTTCCAAGATAAAGGGTCTTGACAGAAAGATAGACAGACAGACGGATCTGGACGGATTTGGACAACAAAGTGATCCTATAAAGGGTTCCGTTTTTCCTTTTGATGTACGTATTCCTAAAAATAACTTTTATCAAATATAACCCTATTTACTTTCGTGACCCCCACACGGTATCGGATCTTTGTTTTGTACCTTAAATAATACGAACAAATAGAAGGTTTTAAGGGCCTTATAGAAGCCTTATTTGTCGTATTGTTTGTGATCACTTCCTGCTTATCAGGAATCCAATGGTTCGTCGTTTGATAAGACAAATAATAGGGTTTTTGTGACGTCATGTTTGTGTTATAATAATAATAATCTGTATTTATATAAAAACAGATTGTAGTAAATTTTACATTTTTCACAAAGTGGGTTTTATTATATAATATTTCGTGTCGTGCTGTTCTCCTTGCTAGGCTATAACATGTTTGTGTTATTTTCAGAGTTCCGTACCCAAAGGGTAAAACGGGACCCTATTACTAAGGCTTCGCGGTCCGTAAGTCTGTCACCAGACTGTATCTCATGAACCGTAATAGTTAGACATTTGACATTTTCACAGGTAATGTTATTCGGTTGACGTCAGGTTTAGGTCGTTTTTCTTTATTATTTTAACCATGGTTTGTTTGTTTAAAGCTTGACTGGCAGAGAATGCCTTGTTGCATTAAGTCCGCATATGTAGATACCACTACATGAAGTTTCAATAAATAAATATCATATTGTTGTTGATTTTAAGATTGATGAATCCTGGAAAAATCTAACGGTGCGTACAGACTATGTAACATGTTATATAACTTGTGTTCTAAAACACGTCCACATTATGTAACCTTGTTATTCAAAATTGCAACATAAAAAATACAGTACACATTAGAATAACAATGCAATATAACATTGTTATAACCATTGTTGTTTGTCGTTCTTCACTGCTATACGTATATAACATTGTTGTACATATCAATAACATGTTATTATAATATTCAGCGTCCACATTATCTGAAACATGTTATAAAGCAATGTGGTATAACATGTTATGTTATGTAGTCTGTACGCACCTTAAGAAATCTTCTATTCTGTAGACTTTTATTTGGTAGAAAGTCTATAATAAAATGACAATCACGAGAGAAATCAGCTGTATTTAGATTTCATGTTGTAATACTTTGACTAGGTTGTTTTTTTTGCGTTTGTGGGCGGAAGCCTCGAACACGTGGGGCCCCCAAATTCACAGTACTTGAAGCATTTGCTATTCTTGCTATGTAACTGATCCGGCACTGTGTAACACACTACATAACACGCTACGTAACACATTACGTACGGTAGGTAATGTTTGTTTGTGTTACCGGTAAATGGGAAAATAATGTGTGAGTCGCTTAAGGTATGTAGGAAGGAGAGTCGGCATTCGAATGAAAAATCGGTGCCTGTTTACCTGTTGGCTGTTCTCATATTAGTATGTTACTTTTCAAGCTCACTTTTCTTAACAAATGACATGATTTTTATTTTGCTGAAAACTGTTTTCTCAAACGAAAATTTGTATTTTTTTTTTTATCTAATGTCAATAACATTTATTTCAAATAGACCAATTACAGGCAGTTTTGAATTGTCAAAATGTCGATCAGTCAAAAAAAAGTGAAGCTAAAGCACGTTCCAAAGCGTAAATCTTTACGAAAAAGAACGTGCAAGAAACTTCATGGACACTCTTTTAAATCATATTATGAGTTACATAAATCTTGGTTACATATTTCGTGTCACTTCTAATATGTGAGCACATTGTAGATAAGTAATAATTAAAAAATATATATATAAATTGAATTAAGCCACTACACTGGCAGCTGACGACATCCATTCACGAGCATGATGCGTGCATCAGCCCTGATCCAGAGTCTGACACTATCTCCCGTTCCACCTAAGAGCAGGCTTTGTCATAAGATGATTTTCCCCATAGAAAAAAAAATGTGTAGGACGCACGGAGTAAGTATAAACTACGCATTGATAAATAAATATTGAATATTTAAACTATCGAATACCGTAATTAGAAACTCAATAGCTACAATGGGAGAGTGAACGGCGTTCATTTGGAGGTTAATGAATTAAGCACAAAACCGAATGATTGATTTAACTTACCATAATAAATAAAAAAGGGACCATTTTTTTGTTTATATTCGCATGAAACCAATTTAGGACATTATTCAGATCCAAATCAGTCGAATAAAATCTAGATTTTATTCAAATCTAAATCAGTCAAATAGAATCTTGAATTTATTCAATTTCAGTGTTTTTTTTTTTTGCTGTAAGCATGAGATCTAATTCGTTTATAACGAACTTTGATTTGTAAGCCCTTTTACGGAGATACTTAGTAATGTCGTTTTTTTCGTAAATATTATTCAACCTCAAAAATAGGATAATTTTCTTTGACGCTTTGAGATTCAGTCTCAATGTATTAAAAAAAAATACTGTTCATTACATGCGTACCTACATTGCGTGTGGGCGTAAAATCCCGTCAAAAGAAGAAAAGGTGACATTAACAAAAAATATATACAGGGAGTTAATCTCCCTGTATATATTTTCTATTTTTCGGAAAACCGTCTCGTCTATTTTTCGGAAAACCTGTTAAGCCTATGGTCCCGGCCAGTGTTGCCAGGCGTCAGGATAAAAACAGTCGGGCTTTTTGGGCGCGTGAATGACTAAAATAAACGGTGTCCGACAAGTTCGGCTTTTGTTAGGTTATTTGAGTTTCACGTGAACGTCAAGTGGTCCACGAGTTGCCGTCGTTGCCAGAAAACGTCACGAAGTCAACGAGTATTCTAATGAATATAGAACGATTAATAATGATAAAGAAGATGGATAAATTCAATATCACTTTTGTTACATTAACGTTTGAGAAGTTTTTTTTTTGGTAAATGATAAAAAAAAATCGTTTCAAAATAGGTACTTTGAAAAGACTGTCGGGTTTTACTAAAATTAAAAAATGATGTGTAAATAAATTAATCCGACTTTTTAAAATGCCGCCAAACTGGCTTATCTATCCAGCTTTTCACACTAGACCCACTGACATACAAGACTGCAGCGGGGAATACAGGACTGCTCGTTATGGCGACTTGACCTTTGGGTGAGGCCCATGTCCATCAGTAGGCGCCATTTGTATGAAACTAGCTTGTGCCGCGGCTTCGCACGCGTACATAAAATTATAGCCTATGTCACTCAGGAATAAAGCAGCTTTCTATCGGTGCTAAATTTTTTGCAGTCGGACCTGTAGTTTTAGAGTTTACCTTCTACAAACAAAAAAACAAACTTTACCTCTTTATTATATAAGTGTTTGTACAGTGTAGAAGTGTAGATAATGATGATGACATACTGTTTGACTGGCCTGTTGGTCTAGTGGTTAGTGGCCCTGACTGCTATGCCGGAGGTCGTGGGTTCAATTCCCACCCAGAACAAATGTTAATGTGATGAGCATGATCATTTGTTCTGTGTCTGGGTGTAATTCATCTTCTTTTTCTTACTGAATACAAATATAAAATTTGGTAAAAATTGGTAAAGCCGTTTCGGAGGAGTACGGTAACTAACATTGTGACATGGTTTTTTTTTTTTTATGTGGCGATGCGGTCGACCATGGGAGTGAATAGGTTTCTTCTAGGTAAGCGCGTTCGCTTACCTAGACGAAACCTATTCACTCTCGACTTAAAGATTCCCAGGTTGTAGCTATCAGGAAACACAGACTCCGGCAAGGAATTCCATTCCTTAGCTGCACACACAATGAGTGTGTTTCCAAAACGTTTTGTGCGTGTAGGCGGGATGTCCACCATGTACCGGTGGCGCATCGCCGTACGTCTGGTAGTCCGATGATGGAACGGGCTAGGCGGAATCAGGTTATGCAATTCCGACGCAAATTTAATATACTAAATTATATACTGGTACTTGTGTGAATACAAATATATTAACTTGCAATTAGCTTATTAATTCATGGTCCACAACCGGTTTTTTGTCCATATACTGACAGAAATGTTAACGAAAAACAAAATAAATAACAAAACAAGGGCTGAACATGAAAAGAAAATAATGAAATCTTTTACAGCATCCAGTCGTGCGTCGTACGTATGTCGTGATATTTGGCAATAGAAAGGTGCGACAAACATGACGGAGTGTTCAAAAATTCAATTTCTGTGGTATTAAAAATTCTTGGCACGTTTTCTAAAATTAATCCTGCAAACCTTTAGAAAGCCCCATCACTGAGATGTTTCATGATATGATTTTTATCCCGAGATTTTATTCTCTTAAAAATATGTTACAATCAGGCGAAGCTGCTATCTGAAGTAACAAAGAGTTATTTGTGAGTTTGTATGTAAGATCAATCTATGAAACCAATGAACTAATTCTGAAATTTCTTTTACTAATTTGTAGCTACATTATCCTTTAGTTCTGTAGGCTAAATAAATTCTACTATCATGCGGGCGAAGCCACTGGCAGATGGTAGTATACTTTTGCCAGCACCGGTGCTAGCTAAGGTATCTGGTTAGTAATTAGCTCAAACATCTCAAGGTATTTCTCTCAATTACATCAAATACAGCTCTACTGTATTCTAGTACACAGGCGGTCGCGAGCGGAATCTGAGACCGCAGATACAAAATAAGGAAGTATGTAAGGTAAGGTTTCTGAGGGATTGTATCTCACCTCTTTGCGGATATCACCGAAGTGCAACAATCAATATTGTTCACAGTTTACATAAAATGAGTTTAGTAAGTTAGCCGCGGTCTCAGAGACCGCACGAGACCTTAAGAAGGTTGAAAGTATCGTAAACTCTTTTCGATACTTTTAACTTTTCTTCTCGTTATAATATAATGGTTATTTCAACTATTATACCGAGGTGATCAATAAATATTAATAAAATAAATCCAGAAATTTTCCGTGAATCGAAACCATGGCTCATGACAGTGTGGGTGGAGATAAAATGGACCGAATGGCGTGGGTGTTATAGTGACTGTCTATGTCTATAGTACGTATCGGCAAACATTGTCACTTTCATTGAAGTATATATCACATGTCCGTTCATTGTGGCGGCACTTGGGGGTGGCCTATGTCCAACAGTGGACGTCTTTCTACAGAAAAGATGATGATGATCTTATTGATATAAAACACGCCCTCACAGGTTATTCTTATATTTGGGATCCAGTAAAAACATATATTTAGATATTAAACTCACTCCTTTCATACTTCTTCATAATATCTTTATAAAATAACACTACTATAAAAATACATCCTTGCTTAAGAATTTGCAAAACCAAACTGTGTCATATATAATTTTCCTACTAGCCTTTTGCTTTCACAATTTGAATTCAAACTAAGAACATATTTTTAAGTACCATAAGCTGCCAGTAATTCATAGACATTAAAATTCATCTAACAACAGATGAAATATCACATGGAGATGAAAAAGATGATGATGATATCTGTAGGTGAATTCATATAGAACAGAAATGATGAATGAAGCTCGAGCCCCGGTATGAAGGCTAGAAGGAACGGAGTGGGTTTTTAGTCAGTAAGAGTCTGATACTTTCTCTCGCCTCCACCCCAGAGCGGGGTTGTCATTAAATGTTTTTTTTCCCACCATAAAAAAAAACTTTATATAATATTATTCTAAATGTGAAGAAACTCTTTCCTTTCGTTATCTTTTTGCACTTAAAGGCTTTCTATGAAACAGCCTAAAGCCATTATAACAAAGAATATTATTTTATCTCGACAGTAGGTCCCTTGAGACATTTTTCGCGTGGGTGAAGTCGCGGGTAGAAGCTATTTATTAATATAATTATTATTACAGTAGACAAGTGATAGCCAGACAATTTAACGACCCCGATTCAAATTCAAAATGTTTGTACCCATTTCCAACAATAAAACCATTTTGCAACCACTAAAACAATTTTCAACCCTCAATCCTACAAGTTTCTAGACAATGGTTTACCAAATTGCTCGTACATTTGTCTCAGCAGAAAGTAACGTCCTAATGGAAGTACAGAAAATTTACCGCTAAGCCAAACGGATTTACCAAACGTAAGGGTGCTTTACCAATGAAAATGTGCGAGGTAGCGAGGCGGCGCGAAGATGCACAGTGGTGCTTTGTAACAGTAAATATAGTACGACCGATATATCTTGATCGCTTTGAACTTCAAAAAATTGAGTGCGCAGTAATTCTTTTTAAGGATTATATAAAGCGAATACGTATTTGTTGTGTTTTTAAGTTTGGACGCCTTTAATTGACATATTTACACAGAATTTAATGTCCATAAAATTGCCTATCTGTATAAGAATTTGTTAATATGTCGTTGGTGTTCCTCATAATAAATAAGTTAACACAACAGTTCGGAACGCAAACTTCAGAGTGACCAACGTTCAAAATTTTTTCCGTAATGTAGTGCAGATACACAGTACTCTTTTCAACTGCTTGTGCACACATTTCCGTTAACATCGTGTATGTAAAATCCATTATACTTAAACTACTTACTTACACTAAAACCTAAATAAATACATAACGTACATAAATAAAATACAAAAACACAAAGTACACTCAGGCGTCGAAGTACTCCTCCACATCGCTGTCATCCGGGAATGTGCCCAGAAGACTGGCAGCATTACCACGTTGGATGGCAATGCTAATACGTTTTTAAATTAGTATAAAATACTTAGCGTCGTAAAACCTTTTCCAGTACTACTGCACTAAACCTGACTAGTAATTAAAAAAATTATATCATTGGTCCCAAAAAGAGTTGAGTTTTTTGAATATTCTTATCCATAGAAATCTATGCTAACATATAGGTAATGTTTCTGACTTCTCACCTGATGGTAAGTGATGATATGGTCGAAGGGGGAACACGATTGCCTAGAAGTAACCTATTCACTCTTGTCTTAAAGACCCTGGGTTGTGGCTATCAGGAAGTACAAACTCTGCTAGGAAATTCTATTTCTTAGATATACGCACAATGATTTTGATTAACTGAAAGTGTGCCTTTAGGTAGTCAGTAAACGTTTGACACTATCTCCCGCTCGACCCAAGAGCGGGGGCTGTCATTGAATGACTTTCCACATAAAAAAAGGTGAATAATTTATTTGAAACAAACACAACAACCACAATTATTACACAACAACAACATTTTAATCATTTAACAACAATTTCTTTGATTTCTGATTTTAATTTAGATTTAAGAGGTCTGGCTCTTGTGATACAGGATATCCTAGTGCCAGGGTGACATTGATATTTATTTATTTATTTATTACATCTTGGAGGACTTACAGCTTAAACAAGCAAAAAATAAAAACTAACATAGACAATAGCAAGCCAATTACAAGATATTCAAGTGATTTCAATAAAATATTATTATTATTCCATTTATTAATTATATGTACATATTATTATTACTCCCTGGTGTATGTTGTTTGCCGATGACATTGTTCTGGTTGCCGAGAGTGGCCTAGAGGTCCAGAACAGATTGGAGGTGTGGTGGCACAGACTGGAGAGTGTTGGCCTGAAATTGAGCAGAACCAAAACCGAGTACTTGTTCTGCGATTTCGGCGGTCTCTCCAATCCTGTGCCTTTAGCTCCCGCCGGAACGCCCATACCGATCTGTTCCGACTTTAGGTACCTAGGGTCACTCGTCCAAGGGGATGGTGAGGTAGACCGGGACGTAACACATCGGATCAACGCAGGATGGATGAAATGGCGACAGGTCACGGGAACCACTTGCGACCCACGGATGCCCCTCAAATTGAAGGGTAAAATCTACAAGTCCGTGATAAGGCCTGTCGTACTGTATGGATCAGAATGTTGGGCTGTGAAAAAGAAGGATGAAAAAAGATTGCATGTAGCAGAGATGAGAATGTTAAGATGGATGTGTGGTGTGACAAGAATGGATAAAGTGAGAAATGAGTATATTAGGGGAAGTTTGAAAGTGGCGCCAGTGACTGAAAAGCTGAAAGGAAATCGTTTGTCTTGGTATGGTCATGTGAAAAGGAGGGACGAAACGCATGTTGCTAAAAAAGTTATGAGTTTACATGTGGATGGATGGAAGGGGAGAGGGAGGCCAAAGAAAAGATGGATGGATTGTGTGAGAAGTGATATGAAAGAAAAGGGAGTTAGTGATAGCATAACGAGTGACAGGACAGAATGGAAGAAAAAAACGTGTTGCGCCGACCCCAAATAAAACGGGACAAGGGCAGGAAGATGATGATGATGATGATGTACATATTATTTACATTTTTAAATATTTCTTATTAAAAAAAATACATAAAAAAAAACAATTAAAAATAGTAGCCCACATTAATACATACAATTCTTGTTACATTTTTATCTCTCTTGCACCGGTTCGCTGCCTCGCTCATCTTTGTTAGGAAAACATCCTAATGAAAATACACCTGGCTGTAATTGTACTTACGAGATTAACCTAAGTTAAATGGAATACCTATTATCGGTTATCGGCTAAGTGTTATTGAAATGCTGTTGCGATTTGCGACTGACTTTTTTTATTTGGACTGTAAATTGTATGCCGTGGTCGTGTCGTTTTTACAGCGGAAAATCTACCAAAAATAACCTACAACATTTTTCGTGTTGTTGTGTGTTGTGTTGTATGTAAGTAAATAGGTTGTACAGGATTAATAACTAGTGTACCTAGTCAAACTAGTCATAATTAAAATATATTTTAATTATAAATATGTCAAGGTACGTTTCTCTCTCGCCGCCGCCGCCCGCTGGGATTCCGATCCCGATTTCCGGCCAGCGTAGACGCGGGCTCACGGACGGCGAGTCAGGGGTAGCTCGCTGTCCGACCGTCCGGTAACTGTCCGGACCGAGTCCAAGACATCGACGGTGCGCACTGTTCCCGCGCGCCTCAAGGAGTTGTCAGCAACAGGAGTGGCCCAGCTGGGTCGAAGCCTACTGGGGCCAGGGTTATCCGAAAGGAAACTCGAGCCCCGGTATGAAGAGGCTAGAAGGAACGGGGTGGGTTTTTAGTCAGTAAGAGTCTGACACTATCTCCCGCTCCACCCAAGAGCGGGGGTTGTCATAAGATAATTTTTGCCCACCGTAAAAAAAGGTACGTTTCTCTGCAATCTCCTTTGCCCATATTACAGTACTAACAGATTTTATACCCGCTTTGATCTTAATCTGGTTACCGAGATACACTCTTCCACTTCATTCTAGAATATAGGTTAAAGAGCAACTATAACACTAGGTTTGGTTTAAATAAAGAGCTCGTTTGAGAGCGTTTCAAAACGAGGGAATATCGATCTGGCTTGCGCTGAGGAAAGTGCTAGAACAAAAAATACTTTGCCCTGCTTTTATTCCGTGATAAAACATAAATCGTGTTTTTTCAGCAAGAACACTATTTTCACACATTTTGCAGGATAGAGTTTTTATTTTCCATAAAGATAATATATTTGAGTCAATAAAAAGTATTATAATGAACCTAGATGTCATATTGCTCACAAAACAGCTGGTCTTTGGGGCCGAAAGGTTCCGGACTGAACTCCACAACCCTTTTTAATTTGTTAAAGTATAAAATTGTCAGTCTTATAATGTTTTCACTGCTGGGACTCAGGCCTGCTCTCTAGAAGAGGGAATGGGCCATGACCCACCACGCGGGCCACGTGCTGGTTGGTGGAAGTCAAAATGTTTTCAAATTTCAGTGGTGATGAAATAAATTACACATACTAATGCGTCTTTTTGGGTTTGGTTGGTTTTAACCCACGACCTGTCACTCGTAAGTCAGAGTGTTACCACTAGGCCAAGCTCCCTTAATTTTTTATGTATATTTTGAGGTTGAGTATGTATAATACTCGTTTATCAATTGTCCGGTTGCCAAAAAAATTACTTATTCTAGTTACATCATATTTTCCTGCTAATACTACCGTAGTACCGTACCATTGGACGCAGCGTCGGAAAGCTTCCCATAATGTTGGCCGATGACCTGAGGATGGATGAGGAATCCAATGGATGCGAGACGCACAGGACCGGTCGTTGTAGTGACCCTTTGGAAGGTCTATGTTCAGCAGTAACCGTCTTTTGGCTGAAAGGTTATGACAATAACGACGTATTTTTAAGTTTACCGCGTATATCGAAGGACTAAAACAATTTGCCTGCTGCTGTCTATACGGCCGATTATAATTTTAGTGTCTTTAAGGCTAGAGTGAATAGGCTCTTAATAAACTAGTGCGCTTCAACATCAACGATTTCATCACGGCTTACCATCAGGAGGGATTGCAATTAAACACTAGTTTACATGAATATAAAAAAGTAAGCAACAAGTAACAGCACTATATTATTTATTTATTTCAAAATCATGAAATGGTACAATTTTAATACTTAATAAATTTACAATTTTAATCATAGAATTATATTATTTTTCATGCCTCTTAATGTAATTACTTATTTCACGTCAATAGTAGCTAAGTGCGTGTTTTCATTCCATCAACCACTTGTTGACGTAAAAACCCATAAATGTTAGGTAGTAGTTACTTTGTTACCCATCAATTTGTGTAATAGGTAACTAATGATAAATAACGTTAAGGTGTCGTAAACCATCGAATTTATTTACCTATTAGTAGCTTTTTATTAACCAACGGTAGTTATGGCGTGATAAAATAATCTATCTATCTATACTTATAATAAATCTGTAGAGAGGTCAATTCTGTACATGAAATATATTTCCAAAATAACTATCAGGGGGTGATTAGTGATCGATACTGATGTCAAAAATGCAAACAGTAAATTTTTTGTCTGTCTGTCTGTCTGTCTGTCTGTCTGTCTGTATGTTCTTTATAGAAACAAAAACTACTCGACGGATTTTAACGAAACTTGGTACAATCATTCTTCATACGCCTGGGCAGGTTATAGTATACTTTTCATCACGCTACGATCAATAGGAGCAGAGCAGTGAAGGGAAATGTTGGGGAAACGGGAGAAATTACTCCATTTTTTAAGCTTCCGTCGCTTTTGCAGCCTTTATGGTTAAAGCTACACAGAAATCATGTATGACGGAAATGTTTTCCTTAAAATTATATAAAAAATATCCCACGACAGCATGTGTCTATCTTTTATGGTTGACTCACAATAACACGTGTAACTTTCGGAGCTTTCTGTTTATTTTTGTCTACTCTTACGTTTATAACACTCTCACTCATCTCTAATTAAAACAAGTTAACATTATTATCTATTCAATAAAAAAAGAATCATCGAAATCGGTATAGAAACACCTAAGTTATACATGAAATGCGCTAATAAGCCATCCATTTTCTAAACATTTCGTAAATGGCGTTGGTGTCGAGTTATATCACGCTATGGGAACACTTTTAGGGAATAAAGAAAGGAGCGCGTTTTCCTATAGCCCATTTATTAATTACATCGAACAAGGAGACATTGGCACCATGTCTAAGGTGTTTGCACACTGTCACGCGCGTAAGTGGAAAGGAGAGATCTGGAACGTCTCGAATCGTCTCGCGCATCACGGTGTTTTCCAGTCCCCGGGCTCTTAGAGTTCGACATCAGACGTTTCAGATCTTTGATTTTGACGATACCGTTGTCGCTGGCATAAGCAACAGGATCCGCGTACGAAGTCGCTGGCAGAAGCTAGTACTTAAATATATTTTATTTACAGTACCCATACTTTTAGTTAGGTTTAAAGATTTTTTTTATTTTTGTGTATAGGCTCGCGTTTGACCACTATCTCACCTGGTAAGTGATGATGTGGCCGACAATGGAGCACGCTTACCTAGAGATGACCACTCTTGACTTAATCGATACTCAACTTTTTTTTGCATTCCACAATATAGGCGGTAAATATTTGACTAAAAAAATCAATCGTTGACCCTGTCGAGCACAGCAAAAGAAAGATATCTGGAGATGAGGACTTATTCTTTATGACTGAAAAATGGTTGACGGCGCGCACTGTTCTTGCGTGCCTCAAGGAGTTGTCAGCAGTAGGAGGGGCCCAGCTGGGTCGAAGCCTACTGGGGCCAGGGCTATCCGAAAGGAAGCTCGAGCTCCGGTATGAAGAGGCTAGAAGGAACGGGGTGGGATTTTAGTTAGTAACAGTCTGACACTATCTCCCGCTCCACCCAACAGCGGGGGTTCGAAAGGAAATAAAATCCAGCAGGAAATTCCCATAAAAAAAAAATACTTGAAGCCGCTTCAAGCTTCTTCGGCCACAAGATATCGCGCGCTTCAGCTGTTTTTTGCGGCAGCTTCTAGCTTTTCTTTTTGTGGCCACTTCTAGCGTTTTTTTGTGGCGGCGTTTTTATTGAAGCCCGTGTGCAAGGACATTTATTTCAACGACGGATAATAAAATCTACACTAATAATAATAAATAGGTAGGTAAAGTTTGTTTTTATATGTTTTTGTTCTTAGGGGGTAATCTCTGAAAATACTGGTCCGATTCCAAAAACTGTATTCACAGATGCTTTATTTCTGAATGACAAGCTATATTTTATGTACGCGGGCGAAGCCACGGGCAAAAGGTAGTAGGTACCAATTTGTCAAAAATGTCAGCATTTACATATAAACTGTCAAATAAGAGGTAAAAATTAATCAGTTTGCGAGGGAACTGTGTTACATAAGTTCAAGAATGACCTCTCTGATAATGACATGAACAAAATATGCTTCTTTGCGCTGAAACAGATTGTCTGCTTTTGTTACTTTATTCTTGTGACCTGATTCATCTCGGAAATTGTCTGTGGAACCAAAGCAAACATAATATTATGTCAGTTTTGATTAAGTGGTTCTGCACACAAAGGGAAATACGGAATCCATTGTGGATTCTTATACAAATGAAGATATCCGCAGGAGAACTAAAGTTGCCGACATAGCACAAAGAATTGCCAAACTTAAATGGCAATGGGCAGGGCACATTGCTCGCAGAACTGATGGCCGTTGAGGCCGAAATGTTCTGGAGTGGCGACCGCGTACCGTAAGACGCAGCTTTGGAAGGCCTCCAAAAAGGTGGACTGATGACCTGGTGAAGGTTGCGGGAAACCGATGGATGGGAGACACACAGGAACGTTCGTTGTGGCGACGCTTGGGGGAGGCCTATGTCCAACAGTGGACGTGTATCGGCTGAAATGATGATGATGATGATACAAACGGATGCGGATGGTAAGAAAAACGAATAAACCTACAGATTTCTTACCCAAAGTTTCGAAATTATAGCACGAAATTGTCACTGACTTTCTTTTCCTGTTGTTTGATAATCACTTTTCACACAATCTGACCATCTTTTCTTTGGCGTCCCTGTCCCTCTCCATTCATCCACATGTAAACTCATATCTCTTGTAGTAACATGCGCTTCATTCTTCCTTTTTACATAGCCATACCAAGGCAAACGATTCCTTTTCAACTGTTATCACTAGGTACATCAAAAATAAATGATCGACAAATATTAATATTATTCTGATAAAAGCGTGGGGCGCTTTGTGCCATATTTTTCATAAATCGAGCACCCCACGCTTTTTTTCACATTATTTTCTACCTACATTGAAAATTTATTTTACACTTTTTATTTTGATACGCTATAAAAGCGTGTTTTTTTGTTTTTTTTTTTAATATATTTATTTTTCACTTTTTAGTGAATAGCCACCGAATGTGATAAATATATTAAGGGGATAAATATTCTATTCAAAGTGATGTCATTATCATCATCTTCCTGCCCTTGTCCCGTTTTATTTGGGGTCGGCGCAACACGTTTTTTTCTTCCATTCTGTCCTGTCACTCATTACGCTATCACTTACTCCCTTTTCTTTCATATCACTTCTCACACAATCCATCCATCTTTTCTTTGGCCTCCCTCTCCCCCTCCCATCTCCATCCACATGTAAACTCATAACTTTTTTAGCAACATGCGATTCGTCCCTGCTTTTCACATGACCATACCAAGACAAACGATTCCCTTTTAACTTTTCAAACTTCCTCTAATATACTCATTTCTCACTTAATCCATTCTCGTCACACCACACATCCAGCTTAACATTCTCATCTCCGCTACGTGCAATCTCTTTTCATGATGTGTGATAGTAAAATAAAAAATCGGACTATTGTATTGTCATCGGTCTTTGATGGGTATGCAAAGTATGAAAAAATCTGATAGCCCAAAGTTGGGCAAAATCGACCTCAAAGGCATTGGTGACAAGCAAACAAGCAAACAAGCAAACATACAGGTGAAGCTAATAAAAGCGTGTTAAAAAAGAACATGAATGACAAATTTCAGTCTATAAGGATCGTCACAATATAGGCCATGTCCTTCAAAGGGACGTAGTCAATAGAACCGTGCAAAGGATTGAGGCTCTTCGTTAATTTGTGAGGCCATTATTTCAGTTTTAACGACTCTGGATGTTTTTGTGTCGCGATTACGATTTTAGGTGCGCACTGTGGTGGCACAAGTGACAAATTTTAGCGGTATTCTTTTGTTTTTTAGGAGTTTAGTAGCCTACGAAGTTCGGTATAATTGTAGTTCCATCATCAAATCACCACCCGGAGTACACGGTAAAGCACACAGTTGAGATGTGCCCTGCTTGGGCGGAGCATCGCCGTGCCCTCTTGGGGGCGATCAGCGGCGGAGACTTCTCAAGCCGTGCCTTGATTCAGGTCATGGTCCAGAGCGAGGAGGAATGGCAAGCGATCGCCTCCTTCTGCGAAGCAGTAATGCTAGCAAAGGAGGAGGTCAACCGCATCAGGCAACGGCGCTCTCGCCGCCGCCACCGGGATTCCGATCCCGAGTTCCGGCCACCGTAGACGCGGGCTTGCGGACCGCGAGCCATGAGTATGGAGCCCAGCTGGGTCAAAGCCTACTGCGGCCAGGGTTATCCGAAAGGGCGCTCGAGCCCCGGTATGAAGGCTAGAAGGAACGTGGTGGGTTTTTAGTCAGTAAGAGTCTGACACTATCTCCCGCTCCACCCAAGGGCGGGTTTTGTCATTAGATGATCTTTCCCACCGAAAAAAAAACATAGGCTTCCCCCAAGTGCCACCACAATGAACGGTCCTGTGCATCTCGCATCCATCGGATTCCCGCAACCCTTACCAAGTCATCGGCCCACCTTGTAGTCTAATAATATCTTTTGTACCTATCTATTTTGTGGTCTAGGTAGCTGCTACGTAGTTGTCTAGTATTTCAAAGTAGAGCTATTTAGGGCAGCCGTGAGACACACAATATTGTTGATTTTAAGTTAATTTCATTTTAAAACATAAACAATAAAATAAACAAAAATTAGTTTTTATTTATTTTGAATGTTGTACATTTTGAAGTTACAATTTATTATCAATATTATTATTTTTAGTTTTCAGTTTTATAAATATTTGTACGCCGATACTTCAGCATAAACATGACTGGACTTAAAGAATAAGCGTGCTACTGTATGTATACAATGTTTAAACAAATAAAGAATATCTTATCTTATCTTAAGTTAATTTCATTTTAAGTTTATTGTTGATTCTTCATTGTGTGTGTTTGTGTGCTAAATAAATGTTTTTTACCTACTTTCAGTTTCTTTATGAATGTTTATTTTGTTCCTTCCTGTCAAAAGTTTTCGGTTAGTATAGGTTAAAATTAATTAAATGAAAGTATAATTATTTGTTTACCATCTTTAGGAATTAGCAAGAAGTGGCACAGATTCAGAAAAAATGGAAGGAAAGGAGTAGCAGTGTGACAGTATAGGCTAAATACAGGGTGTAAGGGACATCCCTCCACAAACTTTCAGGGCTTGCTCAGTAGACAAAACTGAACAACCTTCCAAAAGATCTTTTTTAGAAAACGAAAAAAAAACAGACTTACCTTACAAAATTAAAAATTTGACTGAACAGTAATTTGTATAGAGAGGCCGATTTTTTTTCCTTTCTTGAAACAAATGTCTCGTGGAAGGTGGTTCAGTTTCGTCTACTGAGCAAGCCCTGAAAGTTTGTGGAGGGATGTCCCTTGTATCCTGTATAATTAGAGTTATTTACCATTTTAGTTATACATATATAGGTAATGGTGTTTTCACTAGAAATAATTGTGTCAGTAGGTATTGTTTAAAACTGACGTTTATTTTAATAGGAGCGTGGCATTATTTAAATTGATGTTTGTACTCTGATATAAATATTCGAACACTGCGTGTTTTTAAATATTTATTAATGGAATGTTTGGTTATTAGTTTTGATAAAAAAAACAACGAAGTAGGGCATTTCAATGTTGATATTGATTTTAATGTTGATTCTAGTTTAAATTTAATTTTAATTGTAATTTTTTATGTCTGTCTTGGTCATATTTTTGATCAGGTTGAAATTCAAGTTATGATACGGATCAAGGCTAACTGTAAAAAATATTTTTATTTTTTATCAAAGTCGATGTCGTTGTGACGTCTATAATAGATGGTATTACGAAAATACCATAAGAGTAAGTAATGAAAAGTCCTGCAATGAAAGAACCTGCAAAGTAAATGCCAACACTAAAATACTAATAGTAATACTTTTAGGAGCATCTGTTACAAATATCAAAACAATATAGATTTGGTACTATTTCAAAATTTTGCGATTCCTACTAAAAAGCAAATATTTCTGCGTATTTCGGATCAAATATTTATTAAAAGTGTTGTAATAAAAATGAAAAACCATAACCTTTTTCAACCGTGTTATAGCATTTTTATACCCTGCCAAAAATACTTGACATTGCAATGTAATAAATATTGAAAATGAAAATTTTATTGAACACTTAATTTTCACTAGCCTGCAATATTTCATCGACTTTATATTCATAATATAATGTAAACAAACAATGACCCAATACAATATTGCTCCATCGTTATCATTTCACCTCAAAAGCGTACATATCTGGCCTCCCATAAGTGTCGCCACATTAACTGGCCCGATATTTTCAATTTAATTACTGATATTTTGCCCTCCTACAGTTGCCTTTTGCATCCCTATGCCGCGGTAACTTTTGTATTCATGTTTTTTTAGTTGGGAAATTATCGTTCGACTTCTCCGCTCTATTGTGGGGCAAAAGGGCGTATCAGACTTTAATTTGCCGACTAAAAACCACCATGCTCTAGGACTTCGATCATTCTTTAAAACGTTGCCCAGGCGCCCATCACTCATGCATAAATATTTGAGCGCGCCGTTGAAATCAAAGTCAAAGTCAACATATTTTATTTCACATAGGCCTACGTGGGCACTTATAAAACGTCAGAAGCTAGTGCACGGTTTCAAATTGGTCTGGAGGACTCGGGCCTGTTACAACCATTTCACTTGCGGCGAACGCTTCGACGCAAGCCTTCGTCGAATTCTTTTGTTCTAACCACGTGACCGAGCATTGAGATGGCGTCATTCCGTACATTTGAAGCTTTCTACTAGCGTTAAATATTGCAGATTAGCAACTTGGCTAGCCCTTATCCAACGGCGAGCTACTCCGTTGCTCGCTGTTCGCAAGTCTGCGCCTTTGGCTTGTCAACTAGCCTTGCATGTAGCTGCCAGATATCAGATTATTATAGATCCATTGATACCTTAACTTTAGAAAACCTTACACATCGCTTGACTGTTCATTAACAAATCATAATATAGTTTATAAAACGTTCCTATTTTTGTGAAGTCTTTCCAAACAATCTCTAGTCCTTCACTTAAACCATCTAAAATGACCTTAAAACAGAAGACGCCTTTTAAATTTGATTTCACTCTCCAGAACGTCTTCATTCTAAATGAACAATAAACAAACTGTTAAGACAAGAATCTTCCGAATGGGCCTCAGAAATATTCCCATTAAATTCCTAATGGTTCCTTACTTGATTGCAATATTCCTAAACATAACCGGTTTTAGGACTCAAGGTATTCTGAAGTGAATACAGCAGTTTTATTATTTTAGGCAAGTGTTAGCCATAAGATAATTTATTTGGTTCCTATTTGTTCCTATTGTTTCTAAAACCACTGTTGTATCTTTACTTCCAATTCGATCAACTGAACCGATCAACTAGTTGATCAGAATGGAACTCGGTGAAGGATTTTTTTCCAATGTAATCAACTTTGAAACGGATCAACTGTTTTCTTTCTCAAAGGTAGGTACAACTTTTTAGTTGATCTGCTAGGAATATTTTACTTTATTTAAATTTGTTCTATCTACTCAACTTATTGGGTCCAGCCTGTAAAGATAGTGTGTTTTGAATAAATAAATATTTCTTCTAATTATATAATTCTCTCATTATCTTTTCCTTATCGTAATTTATTTGGTATCGATGTCTTCGTAATCCATACTTCTTCTTCTTTAAATAAAAATAAATCATTTTATTGGTCTTCCTCAACCCTTAAAGGCATTCTGAAATTATCAAAATGGAAAATTTTACTCATTGCGTATTGTAAGGTGGTATTCCGTAACCACGGACGTAAAACCCGTAAGGCCCCTCGACCACGGCGAATTTTTGTAGCGATACGGTTGCACGTTTCGTAAGCGCGCAACAGCATCGCTACTAGCACGCGTTAGTCTCATTTGCAAGCGCTATAGAAAATATGCTAACGCCCTACAACATCGCGACTGTATCGATGCGAACGTGCTACAGTATCGCTATAAAAAGTCGCCGTAGGCCCTCGCCCAAATAGTAAATAAAGATATGTATATAATATAGAAATATGTTGAATCGAGACCTATAGGCGTGGACATTTTCAACTTCATAATTGAAAAGTTAGTTTAAACTTGTTTGCAACAGGTAATTCGATAACTCTCCAGTACCGGGTAAAATGGGGTGAATATAAACAAAAATTAAAGGGTATTTTTCTCGATATTTGAATAATTTTTGCAGCATTTAACTATATCAATTAATTAATTTAGACAGACCTGTTGGTCTATTGGTTAATGGCCCTGACTGCTATGCCGAAGGTCGTGGTTTCGATTCCCATCCAGGACAAATGTTTATGTGTTGAGCATGATCATTTGTTCTGTGTCTGTGTCAGACGAGAGAGTGTATGTATTTAGAAATATATAAGTATGTTTATCAGTCGTCTAGTACCCATAACACAAGCTCTGCTTAGCTTGGGACTAGATGGCGTTGTGTGATAGTTGTGGAATATTATTATTATATTATAATTAATTATTATTCTTAAAAGTCGATGCTTTGTTAAAGGCCGATAATATGGTAACTAAGTGAAAAACCAAACCGAAATTTTGTTTCTATTCACCCCATTTTACGGTATTAAAATACTTTTGAATACCCTTGGCTACTCGTTACAGTCAACACAAAACTGGCTACTTTTGATGTCCCAGTGTGAACCTACCTATGTCAAAAGAAGTCAAAACTTCTTTGTCCGCTGATCCAGTTACTCAACTAATTTTAAATTCTACACGTGTTCCCGTTTCGTGTTTCTGTTATTTTATCGGATGATATTTGGCCATTGCCGACTCTTTGTACAATCACTTTCATTGGCGGATAAGACATGCCGGTTTCTTTACGATTTTTTCCTTAACCGTTTTGAGAGTGGTGATGAAACAAATTATACAAAGTAATACCTATGCCTAGCTGGGTTCGATCCGGTGACCTACAACTCGTAAATAGGGTCCGTTAGTTAGTTGGTTAGCCCATTTATTTTCCACTGCTGGGCGAAGGCATCCCTCTCCCTTTTCCACACACGTCTGTCTTCGGCCATTGCGGGCCAGTCCCTCCGGTCATCTCTCCACCTTCACCTTGGTCTGCCGCGATGTCGCCTTGCGTTCAATGGGACCCAATAAGTGGCTCTTTTAGCCCACCGCTCATCCGACATGCGGCAAATATGTACGGCCTAATCCCACTTTAGAGTGGCAGTTTTTCGGGTAACATCTTTGTTCTTAGTTTTGGCGCGCAGTTCTGTGTTCCTTACGCGGTCGGAAATTCGAACACCCAAGATACTGATGGTCGACGCTCAACGCAATAAGGGTCCGTTGCCACTTCAAATTACTTCAAATTAAGTGTATTACTATACTCAATTTACTAAGTTTAATTCTACGCTAATTATAATCATCAATAGCATAGCAAGCTTAGGATTGTATCAAACCAGGATTACTATTAGCCGTGGGTCATAATCCCGTCTTGTTGAATTATTGTGTTAACTCCTAACAATTTTACAAGTGGATTAGGTGGCATTTTCGGAGTTATATCACCGAGTTTGGAGATTAAGGGAACCTTTCCTTAACGAGCTAATAAAAGGTATATTTAGAGGCTTATATCTAATAGCAGTTGACAAGTTAGATAATACTGAAGTTGCTAATCTACTCTTTATTGTAGGTACACCATAACCGCTTATTGGATTGCATAAAGGGCCTAGCCAAGTTAATAATACACGAACACACCGGTGTATATCTCCCGCCTGCATTACACCACAAAGGTGGAGGACATCGTCGAGTATGTGCGCCAAAAGTCGAAGTACACACTGAGGGTGCAATTGCTGGAGTCGCACTGTAACGTCAATTTCAAAGCGACGAATGCGTGCGAGTCCCGAACACTTTTCTGCCCCACATGTTGAAGGAAGAGTTTTGGCCGCAGGGCGTGGTGTTCCGTCGCTTCCGCGGACAGGTGCCACAGAACAGCACAAAGTGAACTTAGTGCAATGTGAAGTGTTACTAACATAGATTTAAGTCTTATTTTAGTAAATAAGACTTAAATCTATGTTAGTTTCACTTGTTCACACATACAACTTGTCGTTGGTACGACAAGTTGTATTTACTCTATATATATGTTAGTCTGTAAGGTATATATCTATGGGCCAAGATGCCTAATAATAAATGATTTATTTATTATTATATAATAATTCACAATCGTTAACGCCGGTAGAAAATTGTAAATGTATGGGAATGACATCATCTCAACGTAAAGTCACGAGGCTTCACCGACTTTTGAAAGAGAATCGAAACCGAACGGTAACTTGACTAGGCCTGCAGAGTTCATGTACCATTGCGGTCATTTCTACCTGATCGCTTAAAAAAAAATCCCTCGAATCCTGCGGCGCGGCGCCAAACCAAAACCTTTGAAGTTTTCGATTCGAGTGCAAGCAAAAATAAACGTAGAGGTGGTCAGGCAGAATTGTCTTGGATGGTACTTAGGTGACCATTGGTAACAAAATTAATACTTAAGATAGGCTGTAACCATTTCATAAGAATACTAAAGCTATTCATAAAGAATCATAATTAGGTTACAAAACTTTTTACTCATCTCCAATGGTTTAGTTATCGAGTAAATTCGAAAGTTCATTCCTGTTTTCATTAAAAGGGCCCTTCCCGACCCATTTATTGTCAAAATTCGCATGGTTTAAAAGCTTTTTGGTTTCATCCAACGCTCTGCGGTAATTCCGCCATTGACTCGAATATTTCTTTGTGAAATATTCTTGTAACTGTTTCAAAAAATATGTATTTTCTTAAAACTCGAAAAGTTTAGGATTAAAAAAAAAATACTTAGAATTTCGATTTTCACAAAGTTTCTATTGATACATTTATTTTTATTTTTATTTGAGTAATAACTGATTCTTTACTGAATTAGTTTTGCACAAAATGATTTGATTTCAATATAAATTTAGAGAATATCCACAAGATATTATAACAGAGAAAGATGTGTAATGACGTCATAATCTCATATTGAGCGGTTGTATGAAAATATATGTTGGGTTGAACGCTCTCAATATAAATCCATCAAATAGTCAGGATAATTGACACTTACTAAAGCATGAAGGTTTAACCCACTAGAAAATTGAAGATGACACTTAATTTATCTCTTGAATATAAAATACCGAACAGTTAGACTCATCCTTAATAATATTCATGACACCCAAGATTGATGAAGGATAGATTTTTGAGCCAAACATACAAATTAGATTTAATTCCGTCAGTATTTTTGTAGCCGCGACATATGGTGCCAGAATATGACGTCATATATGGCCCATCCACAGTAATGTTTTTGGTTTAATAGCGATCGTTTCTGTTGCCATGACAACCGCTCGAGTACAGCAGCATTATCTCGTAAATTTTATTAATCAGTTAATCCATATTAGTCTTTATTGAGATGACAGAAGGTTGAAAAGAAAATACACATGTTGCAAGGTTAAATTGAGCGTAGGGTTTGAGCTGATTTCCTTGAAAATTTGTTCTGTTCAACCCGTTTAATATTTGAAACCCACTCGAACTTTTTAATTTGAACTTTCTACGTTAATTCACTTAAAGTATGTTTCTTTGTTCACAGATGGACTGGCGTGAACCAGAAGTTTTTGAAAGGAAGATAATTTCAAGTTAACATGCTGTCTATATACAACACCAGTAGCCATGACGACTTGGCTACCTTAGCCAATAGATATGTCCCTGCCGCTATGTCTCTCAACGGAACTACTTATCTGGGCGGAGGAGTCCTAATCCTCACCAAGACGCTCACTGGAGAATCAGTGGAAGTGATAGACGAACCGAAAGCCAACAAAACAACAGATATTATTGATGTCAAAATAGTTCAAGTCGCCTTTTGTATTTTATACACAGTTATCTTCGTTCTCGGCGTTTTCGGCAATGTCCTGGTCTGCTATGTTGTTTTCCGAAATAGAGCCATGCAAACCGTTACAAACCTCTTTATTACTAACTTAGCCCTCTCCGACATTCTGTTATGCATATTTGCTGTGCCTTTGACGCCTATGTACACGTTCCTAGGAAGATGGGTTTTCGGAAGATTGCTCTGTCATCTCATGCCATACGCTCAAGGCACTAGTGTTTACATATCTACACTAACGCTAACATCAATAGCCATAGACAGGTTTTTTGTAATAATATACCCTTTTCATCCTCGGATGAAATTGAACACTTGTATACTTATTATAATATTCATATGGGTGTTTTCACTTGTAGTAACTTGCCCATATGGCCTCTTCATGGGAATACAAACGACAAATAATAAAACGTACTACTGCGAAGAAAGTTGGCCTTCCGATAAATCCAGAAAAATATTCGGAGTTTTCACAACTGTTTTACAATTTCTTGTACCATTTTTAATAATAGCCATATGTTATACATGCGTTAGTATAAGATTGAATGACCGAGCGAGGTCGAAACCAGGTGCTAAGAATACCAGGAGAGAAGAGGCGGACAGAGATAGGAAAAGACGTACAAATAGAATGCTCATATCGATGGTTGCTATATTTGGTATATCTTGGCTGCCTATTAACTTGATCAATATTTTCAATGACTTCTACGCCCAGATGACGGAGTGGAATTATTACTTTGTGTCATTCTTTCTTGCTCATTCCATGGCCATGGCGTCAACTTGCTACAATCCTTTCCTGTATGCATGGTTGAATGAAAACTTCAGGAAGGAATTCAAGCAAGTGCTTCCCTTTTTTGAATCAACTGGCGGAGTAAGAAACAGTTACCATTCTGGCCGCATGCCAACTCACAAAACTGACAAGATATGTAATGGTAATGATACCATTCAAGAAACTTTGTTGGCATCTTCATTCAACAGAGGGCCATCAATAAAGCAGAGGATATTGGAAGGCAATGGGAAAAAAGATAACGGTGTGGAGGTAGAGAATATTATTTTAGAAGATAAGATAATATCAGCAACTTTTCATACGAAAAGCGAAAATGTTAACTTGCAATTAATAGATGAAGAATCACAGCTCAGCGAGCCGAGGGAGACGAAATCTCCAATGTAATTGTAAGTAACATAGTCTATTTATAAATATCTAAAATTACCATCAACATAATAGATATACGAGTACTTATCCTTGACAGAACAAAGCTTACGCATTTACCCAAGATTACGCCCCATTCAGAAACAAGTATTTTTGTTACGAATCACTGTGGTATGAATCTCAAACGTAATTCTGACAGACACAAAAGAACCTTCATATATTTCGTGGCACTTAAGACACCTCATAAATAGAAAATACTTCGCATGTAACAAAATCGTTCTGTGACAATATTCAACAAGTTAAACACAACCTCATTCTCTCAAAATCTCCACGTAACCCAACTTTCAAACTTCAATTTTCACCTCTTCCCCTTTTATTTACGTAATTGGGAAAGTTTCTTGCAAGCGTTTCGGAAACTTTCGATAAAACCAATTATAAAAATGACTGCTTCCGTCTCTCAATTCTGCACAAAATGTTGAATTAAAAATGAGGAGTTGAAAACAAATTACAGGAACTTTAGGAATCTGAGTGGATGTTTGGGGTTTACTTAGTGCGTTATCCCTTATTGTAAATGAGTTTGTTGACAAACAACGTCATGTGAATTGCACTTTTTATTAGCTTGTTTTTGCCTTTCAAAAGTATTTGTCGATCGTCTAAAACCAATTCCCAACAGTATAATTAAACAGGAAATTGGAAATGTTTGTCAACGGTCGAAGGAAATTACAGTTTATGCGACATTAACATGGGTCCTATGTGACAAGTTTTGCGAACATCGATGAGGTTATCAGAAGGATCTGATTAATCTGAACGAAATTCATAGTTTTCATCGTAAATATACCTATAGCCTAAAGATCATAAACAATCAACTGGCCAGACAACTATAATATTGTGACGACCTTGATAAGTTTTGGGTCGTAGGCACCTTGGGTTTGGTGCTGACAGAAGATAAACATGAAGCATTATATATATTTCAATAATTTGTATTTTGTACACCCCAATAGGAATGATTGAAATTGGCTATCCAAAACTGACTTAGGAATAATCCATTTCTTTTCCTATCAAATTCAAATACGATACTCAATCTTTTAGCCGTATATTTGCAAAATCAGTCCGTATATTTATGTTTGTAATCTTTCCTCATAATTATGATCTCCTTCAACAACAAAAATCCTTCAATACTAAAACCCGATTACATGTTTATTAAACCAAATCTCAAATCTCCCAGAGCAATTATAGCCAAAAATAAAATAAATTTTGGGATCATTTTGTCAAACATTATATGTCAAGAAGTCTCTATTTGGGCATAGAAATGCCTGTAGTTGAAGGCTGCAATAAGAAGTTACATAACGAGATCAATTTGTCAACTATAAATTACAGACAGCCTAATGTTATACCAAATTTACATGAGCATTAATCTAGAACTTTGATCAGTATATTATCCTGTTGAATTTTAGATTGTATTACATACTGTATTTGTATAATGTCAACTATTATTTGGGAATAGAATGATAAGTATAGTAACTCACTCTATGACAAGGACCGAAGTTATGGCGATGCCTGCGGGACTGACTGAAAAACTTATCATGGTCCTAGATTGCAAAGGACAACTGACAGAATATAAAGTATAGATTTGTCAGATTGCATCACCGCTTATCATCAGGTGGGATTGCAATCAAGTACTAGTTTATATCAGATTTAAAAAAAAATAAGTCAGTAAAGTTTGAGACTCTTTTTCGCTCTATCTAAAAATAGTAATTAGACATTATATGATTTCCCACCTCAAAACTAAAGTAAAATTATAATTAATACTGTTTTCTAAATTCATATTTATTTCGGCAGACTTAAATAAATTGGTTTTTACTGAATTTATTCCGTTTCTTACCATGTATTTTGTTTTCGCCGCCAAAAGCTTTGTTTATTCAAAAATACTTTCCTTCTTTTTTCTCAATCTCCGTTTACATGTTTTCGTCGTTACGAATACGTTGTAACAACATGTATCCTTGTTGTCATGTCTTTATTATCCCATGTCATGCGGTTCAATAACTTCAGAAGGATTTGAACAGCTCAAAGTCAGTTGGGATGTTTTTGATTCTGAATCCGCATTTTAACTCTTCTTTGACACTCAAGTTCAGTTTGATATGCTTGAATGTTCGATCTCTGATATTATACATGTATGGATTGATTTCATTTCCTGTCTTTCGAAACTGATAACATCTCCACTGTTTTATTAAAAAACGTTTTTAGAAAATACATTATTTATTTTTTCTAGGCAAGAAACCATTTAAATACATATTTAAATGGTTTCTTGCATCTTCTATACGTATGTTTGTCATCTACTTTTTTTGAACTGCTTGACCGGTTTGGTTGTAACTTTTGGTGTATATTTGAGTGAATCCCTTAATGGATTGAAAAAGTTGAACCTGATAAGTCGGGTTCTTAATTTTTTTCTGAAGTAAATCCTCATCAATACTTCTCGGACATCTGTCAGAACTGCTATTAAGAATATATTTTCGTTAATCAGAAATTTAAACGTTAGATTCTGTGCTTAGTTAAATTTCTATCTGCCGTAGAAAACGAAGACACGAGCACGCTTTAATTAAACTAACGATCTATGATAATAATTTACGAGAAGCTCGCTACGTATTTGCATATGAACAGAACCGAAGCAAATTATGGTATTGTTTGACAGGATTTAGTTAGCACAACTTCAAATTGATTTCTAACTTTTTGATCAACTTTAATTCGATTTTGATGTGGTCTTCTTTCCTCATCTGTATTCCATGCATCGTTTTGATTCTTATTTGGGTTACTTGAAAAAATTTCAAGCTTTGGAGCACAGATATTACTTACCAATAATGTTTTCAAAAATTCTTGAAACGACGTAGTGCCTCTTGAAACACGGTGTTTTGATAGTTAACAAAGTTCGTTCTTTACTTAGCATTGCAGATAAATCAAGCTACCTTTTCTGCTACAGAAATCATAAAATTTTCCTGCATTATTATTTCTTTTCATTAGGAAACATATTTTTATAGCTACACGTGTTTCAAATGACAAAAATATTCGAGGCCAAAATGTAATCTGTGATATATCATCATTTTAGACTTATATGTTTTTTTTTCTTTGTTGCAGGCCACCGATTCGTTACAACGATATGGAAACGAAAAATACGGATATAGTGTAAAATATGTTAAAAATGGTGTTTGTGTTTTTTACATTTTTATCAAATTAAATTGTATAGACATTGCTTTGCTTACTGTGATCAGTGTTATTTAAGGCTATTGTATTAGAGTATAAGTTAATGTAAATATAATATTGTAAATCGGAGAATGTGTGTATACCCATAATGTAAGCTAGTCAGTAACATAAAGCGAGTATCCAAATGGCCTATGATTATTTTCTATCTCATTGACAGTAAAACTGTCTGGTGTATTAAGTAAGTTAGTGATCTCTGATTGGTGTTTTCTGATCAGACTGTTGAGCCCAGTTTCAAACATTTTAGCGTTGATAATGTGGATTCCGTTGCTTACATTTCAATTATCTGTACATTTTCGTGTTGGCTAGCAACGGTAACCTCGATAGCTTTAATTACAGTAGCAACACGAGCGTAATTGTTTTTGTCATCGTTAACGTCTTATTCAAGCTAGAATAGGGACATATGTATATTAACTTTATCTATAATATAATAATCTTTTAGATTAAAAATGTAAGCAGCAGAATTATTCTTATTAACTTCGATTGTGTAATATTTTTCATTTTTTAAATTCTCGATGTTTGAAATTATGAGTTTATCAGAAAACGCAAATCGAGAATATTTAGAAATATATCTCGTATAAATGAAATTGTACAAACTTTGTCTTTTAATTATAAGATAGTGCAAGATTTTGTAAATAAGGTCAACAATATTGTAAGATCTAATTTAGTGAAGGTTTTCGTGTATTGCTTGGTAGTGTTATCTGTTAAACTAAATGAATCAATGTTTTAGTACTTAGTATACATGTTTACTGTTACATTTGTGAGAATAAACGAGGGTTGGTTGTTTTGTATTTTACCGTTTTATTTGTCTCTTTAGCATACTTACAAATTTTATCTTTTCAGATAATATATAGACGTATTGGTATCACAAATACTAATGAAGTTTGGTCAAACTATTCTCACAATCTAGAAATTAAAGGTTCATTGAAATGAAACCGATTGGCGCAATTTTTTTAAATTTAAATTTCCTTGATAAAAAATTAAAAGTCTGGCAATACGGCATATTGTTTATAAAAATTCTCACTATTATGTCACACCGACCGGACCAACCACTGGACTATACTCTGTCACGACTCATAATTAACTACTAACAAAGAATAAGAATAAACGTAACCACCCACCTAAACCTAATGGATCTTTGCTGTCTGTTTATGAAATAAATTATTATTTTATGTGTAAACTAGTTGCTCCCAGCGGCTTCGCCCGCGTGATAGCAAAAAATTATCCCAAGGGATCATACTTCCGGGATAAAAGTATTTTATGTGCTATTCCAGGACATGGTCTATCTGTGTACCAAGTTTCATCAAAATCTGTCTTGCCATTTAGGCGTGAAGACGTAACAAACAAACAAACTCACTTTCGCTTTTATAATATTAGTAAGGATATATCTCAGAAATTTAAGGTCTTAGTCCTTTGGAAAGCATACGAGGGGCCGAAACCAATTCGCAAAGGCCCTTCAGACACTTTAAATAAAAAATTGGTAGCAACTGACGATTATCTCTGTATGTAAATTATTATTATTATTATCAGTCCCAATATCTCCAGGCTTATCAACGTTTCAGATGCTGTTGCTAAGATCTGCTCAATAAGTAGCTATTTAATATAAAATCTGAACAAATTTACGTTTATTACTTTCATTTGTGGCAAGTCAACCACAAACCCTAAAGGATTTAAAGTACTGTAAAATGGAATTTCAATTAGAATATCTGCTTATTCACTTATCTTTGCGCTTGAAGTATTTTATTGAACACAATTTAATCATATTATATTGGTTTCTGAAACTGTGGGATTAGGAATAATTGGTTTTAAGAGCCTTATGACATTTTGATCGGGATTTTTGGAGATTTGGGTGTTTATATTCACAAAAACTGAAAGACTGACAATTTTTATTAATTTATTGATGAACGTCAGTTATTAGTGTCCTCTTTTGCTTATTGCTATTGTTTATTTAAATTTTATGTGCAGTATATTAAAACTGGTATACTACTTTAAGAATAAGGTTCTAGTAGGGATGCAGAAAGAAATAAATGATAGATATTGGAAATAAAATAAATTATTACATTAATAAAATAAAATAATAAAATATTTATATTTATTTATGCTTAAATAATAAACTAGTAAATATCAAGTAACTGTAATTAAGATAACTCAAAATATGATAATTATAACAAAGACTTAAGAGGGTCCTTCTCCACTCGCTTATCGTAAACATCGAAAATATTTTAAAAGCTTGTTACTTCATTTAATGCAATCCAACGCGATGTTTGACGAAAAGGCAACGCAAAAAGAGAGAAATAACGCCTGGAAACTCTGATAGTATTCGGTAATTCCGAGATTTACTCGAAAATTTCACAAAACTTGCTCCAGGAAATATCTGTTTTTTTTTAAACCCTTAAAAGGTTTTGGAAAAAGTTGTCGTCATTTAGAATCTTAATAAAATTTGCAAGGTCTCTAGAGGATTACTTTTTGACATTTTTAATTTTTAGGCAAATTATGAAGTGTCAAAGTTCATACAAAATAGGACATTTTCAAAGTTTTTACTGGATTACTTTTACACAAATTTAGAAATTGGTTTCTTTAGAAACCTAGATAATATCCACAAGATACTGTGTTTCCAAAATATCTAATGAAAAAGGTGTAATAACGTCATAATCAGTTATGAGCGGTTGTATGAAAAACAGTGAAAATGTGAGTCATGACCACCTTAACTAAGGTTGAAAGAACTTTAAGTAAGTAGCTCTGAATTTTACGCTTGAAGGAAAATTACCTCTCAGCTTCTTTGAACAGGGAAGCACATTCCAGAGTTTTATGGCGGAGACAGCATTAGAATTAGAACTAAACTTAGTGCTATGATAATGAATTTGTAAATGTAAGTTTTGGGATGCTCAAAGGTTAAGACTTTGAGAATGATGATGAATGAAGATACTTCTTCACAAGAAGACACTTGTAGATCACTATGAGAAATACAAGGATAGTTTCCCCACAGTGAAGAGCGTACAAATAATTTCTCATTTAGGTCTGGCTTAATTCAAGTGTATACAAGGTGTAAGGTACAGCCCTCCGCAAACTTTAAGGGCTTGCTCAGTAGACGAAACTGAACAACCTTCCACAAATATTTTTTTCAGGAAACGAGAATGCCTGAGATGGAGATAAGTATTTGGGGGTAGGCGGAACAGAGAGTAAAGTCCCGCAAACCTCCGACCAGACCGGATGTTATGATCTGGTGGGCGACTGCCCGATAGTTGTTGTCGGGCTGTCGTATATGTTCAAATCGCGCGGAGAACTTTGATTGCGCAATGCAGGATTTCGTATTTTCTTCGTAGTTCTTATGTGACGTCATAGATGTCGCTACAAGTACTTTGCTTATTCCAAATTAGTCTGTCGTCAATACATAAGCCCAAATCGTGCAGCGAGAGATTTCTACCAAATTACAAAGCGATGTTTATATAAATCCAAGTTTCAAAGCACGTTTTTTCTTAAAAAATCGCGAGGGCATTTTTTTTTTGTGAATTGAAACTTACAATATACTTAATAATATATCTCTCAATATATCAATTCATGGGTTGTTTGAACTTCGAAAGTACAAAAAAAAATTGTGGTTTTCCCTTTACGAAAAATAATTTTAATGTAATTCAAAACCTGGCAATGAGGTGGAATACTTAAACTGTTATTGGAAATGTATAGTTCATTAAAGAGAAATTTATAATCTAGAGCCCTATCCTAGATGAAGACTCATCGAGTATACTGAAGCCATATAAAGTTGGAATGGATAAGAGAGTACATGAAAAACGGGATGATATAGGGGTAAAAGAAATGGAGGTACTTTTTACGTTACCTAAATATTTTTGGGAAAAAAATCTATTAGAAAATTCGAATTTTAAATTAACGAAGTCCCTTGCACAGAGACCGCTGGGCAAGGGTCACCACACAGTGGATTCCTACTGAGGGAAAGCGCCGTCAAGGCCGACCTAGAAAGAGGTGGCGGGATGATTTGGACGCCTACCACAAGGACGAGTTAGGGACGGCGCAAGAAAAGAAATTTTGGAAGGACTTGGGAGAGGCCTTTGCCCAGCAGGGGGACAGTAATGGCTAGTAAAAAAAAAATTAACAAAATTTTTTAAAAGTGGAAATGTACGTTATATATCAAAGTTTTTTTTAATTTACCTCGTTTTCCCGATAAGTCTCTTAAGCTTAATTTAATGATAAATGATAAATGGTCTTTATTTTGTAAATAGGTTTTCAAAAAACACTTTTACACGTCAATTTTGTTTTCAGTCAGTTTTAACGAGATGAGGATGAGGAGATGAGGATAATATCCACTGCTAAGTATAATCTCCATAATTAACCGCAGTATACGAGAAAAATCTTCTTTTTCTGTAAAATGTACAGTGAACTCTTCAATGAATGACTGAGAGAGAATATCTGGATAATCCGGGTCCAATGGAAAAGGTAGAGCGTTGCAATTTATTTTAATTCGTAGATACCTGCATATTGCCTGCAAACATGTCTGTAGCAGTTACCAAGGCTCTAAAACGTAAAAATCAACTAAAGAAACACGGGTGGATTTTAGTCAGTAGGAGTCAAGCACGCCCAGCCACTTCAACTCAGAGTGGGAGAAGTTCCAACCTCAACAAAATAAAAATGTATTGATTGTAAGAGGAAATATCTTTTTTGAATAATCTATCTAGTAATGAATTGAGATCTCCCAAGGTGGATCGATGACCCTGTGAGGGATGCGAAACACACGAGACTAGTCGTTTTTGCGACACTTGGGGAAGGCATATGTCTAAAAGTGGACGTGTTTCAGTTGAAATGCTGATGACGATGATCAAGATCAGCCTTTTTCAATGTTCCCACTACTGGCATTCAGGCCTCCTCTCTAGGAGAGGGAATGGACCGTAATCCACCACGCGGGCCCAGTGCGGGTTGGAGATGATGATGATGAATGAAATGAAATATGTACGGAAAAATAAAATAATTTTAATTACTGGGATCGCGACTTTTAAATTATTAGCCGTAAAATATGTTGGTAAAATATTCCCTCTGTATAAAAAAGGTTAACAAGATCAAATTTTCTGTTAAGGGGAAAAATATCAACACTCTATGCACTTAGGAAAACGCTAAGCAACGAGTTTCTTAGAAAGGACGATAACCATTAATCGCAGCAGCATATCTACGAGCAGTGGCGTAGCGGGCACAAATTGTGAGGTGGGCGAAGGTACATCAGCAAGCCCTCTTTCTTTCATAAATTTGAAAACGAGACAGCGACTGTCATAACCCAACCACATTTTCGCTTACCATCAGGTAAAATAGTGGTCTAACGCGAGCCTATAAATTACAAAACTACCCTCATTCTTGAAGAGCCCTCACTTGTTGTGTAAGATCCCTTTTTTTCCACAACTATCACACAACGCCGTCTAGTCTCAAGCTAAGCAGACCTTGTGATACGAGTACTAGACAACTGATAAACATACTTATTTATTTCTAAATGCATACCGACGGTTGAAAAGCAAAATGATCTAAGCGACATTGAGTAAACTTTGCAAAAGTGTGATTCAAAGTTAAAATTTTGAGTTCACTTTTGTAAAGTTTACTCAATGTCGCTTAGATCATTTTGCCTTTCAACCGTCGATACGTATTGTAAGCAAATTACACCTAGACACAGAAAAAAATATGATCATGTTCATCACACACAAACCGTGATGATTCCCACCCAAGACTAATGTCCTGGGTAGGAATACTCAAACGCACTGACTGCTTTGCCAAAGGTCGTGCTTCGGCATAGCAGTCAGTGCCACCACTAGACCAACAGCCCAGTCGAAATCGCCTTTAAGTGCGAGGCCATGGGCGAAGGCCCACTTCGCCCTCGCCTAACTACGCCACTGTCTATGAGCTAGAGAGAACGACCTCCCTGCTCACCCGGGCGAAGCGTATTAGCGTAATGGCAAATTACGCAGACCAGGTCAACGATAGCTCCTCTCTTATATACGTAAGTATTCTCAGAATACGCGTTAACTCTATGACGTCATGAAGTCCTGGTACCTACAAGAATTTAATTTTGCTTATATCAAATTAAATAATGGTGGACCGGTGTTCTGAATTTAATTAATTTTCTACTTTCTTAGAATATAGTAATGAAACATTATAATGTGATCGTAATTTTCGGAACATTTTCCTTTATAATATTGTTTTTATGACTCTAATAATGAAAATTGATTATAAAAGATCCATATAGAAGGAGCTACACGGTCCATTTCGTTGCGACAATTTCAAACTAGTTGGTTTTGTATTCAAGGTTCAAAGTACTACTAGATCTTCTACTCTACTAGATCTCTACTAGATCTTGAATGAACATCGTCTGTGTTAATTAATTAAGCATAACTCAGAAAAAAGATAGGGAGCAAACTAACGCTGTGAGCGGTAGCTAAGCGAGGGGCAGAGCGGCTCGCCGCGCCGCTTGCCACGCCGCTCGCCGCTAAGACAGACGTCATGACCAGGCCATAAAGTGTGCATCTCAGCAGCAGGAATCTCCATCCGAATGATCATTTAACTCCCAGTCGATTCTCCTCCAAAAAAAGTTATTAAATGGAAATATGCAAAATGGTTGTAAGTTCGACACCACTAAGTACACCATAGGTCACAGCAGGTAATAGCGGACATAAGGTTCAAGCACACAGCTGATTGCGGGGGTAAAACTACTCCTAAGACATCTGGATGGCCCGGTGATTATTTATTTGTGTGGACTTTAGTACATTATTACACTAGGGGTGAAAGTTACTTATTTCGTCCCGAGAAGGAGTTGGCTAAATAAGTAACGTTAACCCCGAGGTAAGCATAGTGCTTTTCATTACGAATACAAGAAGATAGACCTACTTTTTTTTTAAAATAATTTGACAGCTGTTAGTTGAAAGTAAAACTCCCTAGGGATGAAAAGTGTGATACTTTTCATCCCGCTCCTCAGGCAACTTCAGACCTGCTTTCAGAGTATGAGTAATGAAAATTAAATTTTCATGATACAGTTATGAAATTTTTTACACAGATTCTTTACATAAAAATACTAGACACATGTTTCGGTTTTCCAATATACTAAAACGAATGATGTATAAATATCTCGTGTCACAGTGTTTGATAGGAAACTTCTCCAAAACGGCTTTTTTGTGTATATTTGGTAGGATAGTAAAAAATACTCTACGACCCGATCATTGGTCATAAGTTAGTTTTATGCTTGCACCAATATAGAAAATTATCTCAAAGGTTTATGTTAATTCCAAGAGAAATCTTTTGTGCTATTCAAGGATCTGCCTGTGTACCAAGTATCATACAAATCTATTCAGCCGTTTCAACGTGGAGGAGTAACAAACATATATATTTATCGGATGAGGAGACCTAACAAAGTGAAAATCCTTTCCAGAGATCCTATTTTGTGGGCGATGACTGGGTAACGAGCTACAAACAAACTATTACACATCATACAACTGATTAATAATGATGCAAGCTTTATGCATTAATTTCACAAAGATCTGTAAGAAGGCCCCAAAACTAGATGTTGTTCGCACGACTGCCGACTGTGGAAAGAGCCTGCACCTCTGCGGTCGGGACGTACATCTGCTCGATTTGTGCAAACGTCAAACTGGATTCTGTCAAAGTGACATGTGTCATCTGTCACTAAGCTAAGTCTCAAGCTTCCGTATTATTTGACTTCAACGACATATTAGTGAGGTACCATCGCAATCATTTCTGCCTGATCACTTAAATCATTTTTCGCTTGAATTCTGCGGCGTGGCACCAAACCAAACCCTTTGAAGTTTTCGTTACAAGTGCAAGTAAAAATTAACTTAGTGGTGGCCAGGTGGAAGTGTCTTTAATGGTACATTTGTGCATTTTTAAGAACTTGACACGGACTAAGTCGTGGGCATCAGCTAGTATGCAATATTAGAAACTTTCGCTTTTATAATATGAGTGACCAACGATATCGAGCAAAAATAAATTACTCTTTATCTTCTACCACAATACCAGTCACCTTTGTTCAACAGCACAAAATATAGATAAAATATATTATTTCATTCCAGCCAGTCTGTTCGCAAAGGCGAGATAAAACTTCATTGTAGCCTTTGTATTCAAAGGGTTGAAATCTCTAGGGAAATCAACGGCCGGTTATAGATGAGCATACTTTAATTTTGATATTAAATTAATTATTTTATTTTATTGGAAACTCAAATACTAGTGTAAAGGTTAACATGGATGAATTATAACGGTGCGTACAGACTATATAACATATTATATAACTTGTGTTATATAACACGTCCACATTATGTAACCTGGTTATTCAACATTGCAACATAATAACAATGCAATATAACAATATTTGCCCATATATTATATAACCCATTGTCGTTTGTCTTCCGTCAGTGCTATACGTATATAACATTGTTGTACATATCAATAACATGTTATTATAACATTCAGTGTCCACATTATCTGTAACATGTTATATAGCAATGTTGTATAATATGTTATGTTATATAGTCTGTACGCACCGTAAAACAATCTGACGGCACGATTGGGATAGTGGTTGGGTGATTGGCTGCTGCGTTGCGTGTCACGGGTTTGATATTCGCAGGAAACAAATATTTATCTCCAGAGTTGTTCCAGGTCTGGGTCTTCATCATCATCATCATCATTTCAGCCGTTACGCGTTACGCGTCCACTGTTGGACATAGACCTACCCCAAGCGTCGCCACAACGAACGTTCCTGTGCGTCTCGCATCCATCGGCTTCCCGCAACCTTCACCAGGTCATCGGTCCATCTTGTAGGAGGCCTTCAATCGCTGCGTCTTCCGGTACGCGGTACCTTGGTCCACCAAGTCTGGGTATCTTGTTTTGGGTTCACATAAACCATCTACTAAATAGTCTGAACAAAGCCTAAAAATTTGGTTTGGATAGGTGAGCCTGTTCTTGAGTTATAATATAACAACGAAAAGTGGCATTGATTTTTATATATATAGATATCATCCACCATCTTGGAAGTCGACAGCGTCAAATAATTTCAATATCCTTCAGTAATCTCTCACACTTGATCGAGTTCGTCAAGTCGTAGCTACTTGCTTATAATGTAAGAACCCTTGTAAGAATCAAGTGTCGTATAAATTGATGTGATCAATTGGAATATATCAAGAGGATCCATTGAGGAGAGAGATATATAGATAAAATATATTTTATTGCATTGCCATTAAGCTAGAGTTGTGGTTGCCAACCTTTCTTTGATATGACCACTTTGGATTCATCGGTTGTAATTAGGAATCAAAAATCAACAAAAAAAAACTTATATTATAAGTTCAAATCTACTGGTATACCCTTAAAATCAAAAGTAATTACCATTATCATAGAAAACTTAATATTTAGGGGTTTTTTTTCGGTGGGAAAATCATCTAATGACAACCCCCGCTCTTGGGCGGAGTGAGCGACACTGTCAGACTTTTACAGACTAAAAACCCACTCCTGTTTCTTCGTTACTTTTTGTTCTCGGGCTGAGCTACCTTTACCCTACCCTACCCTACCCTAGCCAAGTTACAACCGTTTCGCTGGCGTCGAACGCTTCGAGTTGACCTTGCCGCCAATTCTTTTGTTCTGACCACGTGACTGAGCGTTGGGACGACGATTATTCCCGTACATTTGAAGCTGTCTATAAACGTTAACTATTTCAGATTAGCAACTTGGCTAGGGGTACAGTAGGCTTCGATCCAGCTGGGCCCCTGCTGTTGCTGACAACTCCTTGAGGTGCGCGGGAACAGTACCATCAACTAATGTTTAGGGTTTAAGTCAAGTCATTGAGTGGTAATCATTTGTTCTGTGTCTGGGTGTAATTTATCTATATTATGTATGTATTTAGAGATATATAAGTATGTTTATCAGTTGTCTAGTACCCATAACACAAGCTCTGCTTAGCTTGGGACTAGACGGCGTTGTGTGATAGTTGTGGAATATTATTATTATTATTATTATTATTATTTTGCACCTAAAAAAAAATACCAGTCCTGTCCTTCTCATTTCCATCAGACTCCTGTGACCCTCACCAGGTCATCGGTCTACCTTTTTCAATACCAAGCTACCTCATAATAATATATTCCGTAACTGCAATGTAACCAGATTTAAATCATAATAAAACGCCAGCGCGAACGTTTGCATCGCTTACAGTATTATGACGTCATAACGTTGACGTATGTGAGTCTGTTACAGACGTAATAAAACTTTATGATCCGACACGTTTTACAGTTCGAACTATGTTTATTCATATAAGTCCATTAGTTACATAATATGCGTAGTCTTTTCTTAACTGTGTTGCAGTGGACTTCTAGGGTCTAAACTGCCCTTCTAAACTCCATAGCATCCAGTAAATTGGAGGGCAGGCTTGTGTACGGCGAGCAATGGGTGGCTCGCTGTCCGACCGTCCGGTAACTGTTCGGACCGAGCCCAAGTCGTCGACGGCGCGCACTTTTCCCGTGCGCTTCAAGGAGTTGTTAGCAACCGTAGGGGCTCAGCAGGATCTAAGCTTCGGACCGAGTCCCAGTCGTCGACTGCGCGCACTGTTCCCGCTCGCCTCAAGGAGTTGTCAGCAACAGCAGGGGCCTAACCGGGTTGAAGGGTACTAGGGCTAGGGTAATCCAAAAGGGGGCTCGAAGGAACTGGGTGGGTTTTAGTCAGGAAAAGTCCCACTTCAATCCAAGTGGGAAAAGGACTGTATTTGATGATTTCGCTCCTTTAAAAAAAAAGCCCAGTACTCAATACCCGTTGGCCTCATGGGTCTCATACTCGCAAGTGTGTAATCTTTTTCCAATACTGTCAGATTAATTCATGAATCCCCAAGCGACCACCGGTGGCCGCGCATCTATTGTCTTACTATTGTGTCTCTAATTGACGGTATCTGAAGGGTTAAAAGTAAAGGCGCCCACAGTGGCGCATGCTGTGCACGGGGCACGCGGCGCATTTTAGCTGCGTGTATTAATTTATATAACAACGTGGGTCTACGTTTCCACTGGAGTGGGTACACGAAGACCTACTACTATGTATAACGTGGCACGGCGCACGTATAAGAGGCTATGCACGTGCCACTGCAATCCACAGACACAGGCTTCACTCTGGGAGGTGTATGACTGAAAACTGCGCTGCTATAAGCGAGTTGTATATAGTACATAGACCTACATCGAACGTTGAGCTATGTAACCACCTATTCGAGCAAGCAACGCATGTATCAATGACGTCAGTTCAAGACATTGTAGGGTTCACCCCTACCAATAAACTCACACAAGACACCACAATTAAAACACAACATTAACACAGCCACAGTAATATTATCGTGCACGTTTATTAAGAGGCTGCTTTTCCATTCGCTTATCGTCAACATTGATCACGGTATAAAAACTTGTTGCTTCATCTCACACAATTCAACGCGATGTTTAACGAAAAGGCAACGCAAAAAAAAGAGATAACGCCTGAAAACTCTGTTAATATTCGGTAATTCCGTGATTTACTCGAATATTTTACAAAACTTGTTCCAGGAAATAGCTGTTTTTTTTTTAACTCTTGAAAGGTTTTGAAAAACATTGTCGCCATCTAAAATCTTAATAAAATTCGCAAGGCTTCTATAATTTTACTTTTTAAATTTTTGAGTAAATTATGAAGTGTCAAAGTTCATGCCAAATAGCAGATTTCCAGAGATTTTTACTGGATTAGTGTTACACAAATTTAGAAATTGATTTCAATAGAAGCCTAGATAATATCCAAAAGATACAGTGTTTCCAAAATATCTAGTGAAAAATGTGTAATAACGTCATAATCGGGTAAGAGCTGTTGTATGAAAAACAGTGAAAATATGTGTCGAGTTGCATCCCCCACTACACTACATTCACGACATTCATAATGTTTAACATTATACTGTCGGGGGGTGTCGGTCACTTCGGTTGCGGGTCTTCGCAACCTCAACTTTTTGAGATGTGTGGGTCAGTCGGATATATAATAGATCTCGCCGCCTACCGCCTGCGCCCGCGCATCGATCGTACTTGAAAATATATGAGTTACGCGAACCTTTATTGTTTTCATGTGAACTATTGTTTTGTGCTGTAACTATTGTGTGTTCCTTCTGTGTACTTCATGTACTCCTTCTGTGCTGTGTTCTGTGTATTGTGTATGGACCAGTAAACCGTGAGTACTAGCTACTAGCAGTGACTTTTATTTTCGCTCACCCGCACTTTCACTATATACATAGACTTACTAAAACATCAATGTCTCAATGACACAATCACATACATTTTCTTACAAAGGGAAGCTTCATACACGTGCGTAGCTTCTCCATGTGCCTCGGTGGGCCCGCACTTTAAAAGGAAACTACTTATTCCGATCGTTGCTCATTAGTCAAAAGATGTTCTTACATTTTCTATACTATTTTCTCTTTCAACTTCAGTCTCTACCTACTCCCCTTAATTCACATGTCACCACAAAACAGCGAATCACCTCGTTGGACACCACCAAAAATGGTATTGTGGAAACATTCCACACAACCCAAACATGTTATTAAGTGATATTTTCTTCATAAAACTGGTCTACATGAAACAATAGAAATGATTTCGAAGTATATAACAAAAAAACAGTTTAGACCGCCACTTGTATAATAAAAACACCTCAGTATAGAATAATATATTTATTAATCATTCAATAGCCATTAAATTGCCAAGAAGTTAGAAAAACGACAATTCCAAAACTTTAATCTTTGCTTCATGGGTATACTCTTTTAACTCATATTAAATCAAATATCTCGACTCTGGACCCTGGTAGATATCACATGTCTATACATGTGATATCTACCAGGCCACACTGGGTCAACGTGGTGGATTACGGCCCATTTCTAGAGAAGAATGATAATACTTGAGTGCCAGCCGTAGGAATATTATAACACTGATGATACTATTCTATACTATAGTAATATCTACACTATTCTCACTAAAGTTACGGTACTTTAGTTAATGGGTTCTGTAAACACTGCCAGCGAAGCGATTCTTCGCTCTGTGTTCGTCACCGTCCCAAATATTAGCTTTTCTCTCACGTAACACGGTCATAAATCACATTGCTACATCCATGATTGATTGTCACTCACTAATATTGCTCCAAAATTCACTTATTGTTCTTTTGGTGACAAGGCCCGTTATTTGCCGTTTCTTTTTTAATTGATTAGCGACGAATTGGATGGTTTTGTGAATGATAGATGAGTTTTCTGTCTATGAAGGGAAGTGTGGACCTTTTTTTTTAATTATTTGTAGGCTCGCGTTTGTCCATTATTTCACCTGATGGTAAGCAATGATGTGGTTGACGATGGAGCACACTTGCCTAGAAATAACCTACTCACTCTTGACTTAAAGAATCCTAGATGATAGCTTTCAGAAAATACAGACTTTGGCAAAAAATTAATGTGTTCCCAAAAATATTTGCATCATTTCAATGATGATTCAAAACTAATGATGACGAAGGTGATATACTATTTCATGTGCCCGTTACAGCAAAACAGTGAGCGAACAGTGGTTCATGATAATATCACACTAATAATATTATAAACGCTCGCCTTTATAATATTTGTATGTATGTTTGTTACTCCTTCACGCTCAAATGGCTGGCTAACATCATAATCAAAATAAGCCCTTGTTACTTGAAAACGACTTAACAGGTTTTTGCATCCATTCTGTCCTGTCAACAGTCACGCTTTCACTGGCTCTGTTTTCTTACACATGTTGACTAAAATGGACGTACATAATTATGTTCCCGTACTGTATATTGTGATGCGAGACGCACAGGAACGTTCGTTGTGGCGACGCTTGGGGGAGGCCTATGTCCAGCAGTGGACGTGTATCGGCTGAAATGATGATGATGATGACTGTATATTGTTGATTTTCTTTTTTTTTTCAAAAGGTGGTAATACGATATTTATTAATAAATCATTGTAGATGTTGTATTCAATACTATAAAAATAATTTATTTTTATACTAGCTTTCCGCCCGCGGCTTCGCCCGCGTGGACTACAGTTTATATCGCGCGGGCAGAGACCCGTGCTCAGCAGTGGAATTATAGGTAGCCTATGTTTTATTCAAATAATATGTATTATTCCAGTGTCTCTTCTACCTACCTACCAAATTTGATCTAAATCCTTTCAGTAGTTTTTGCGTGAAAGCGTAACAGACAGACAGACAGACAGAGTTACTTTCGCATTTATAATATTACTAGGTATATTAGTAGGTATAGTGTAATCTCAAATGAATAAACGAAATATAGACCCACAATTGGTGAAAACAGACAATAGGAATACAAATTACCGCTGAAAGGATACTACGAGTAGGTATCTCCTGCTGCTTACGTACGAATGCGTACTTGAACCTTGACTTTAGTGGCTAAAAAACGATTTTATGCTAATGTGTGTTTGTTTTAATCGTAAAATAATAACGTTCGCTTTCTCTATGAAACTCTATACCCTAATTTATTCAAGTGCAAACAAACCAAGCAATCAATTCTTACGCAACACAGCTTTGCCAAAGTAATATAACACATACATATTTTAATGAAGACCGCACAATTCGTGGAACCTGTAATTTAATGAGGCTCACCCTCATAAAGTATCGTATTTATTCTGACCAAATAAAACACCGTTAATTGCAAAATTTAATGAACATGCAATCAAATCTGAATTCGTATAATTATTTTGATTCATTCTCAAATATTGTTCTAAAATAAATTTGATATGATTGGCCTAGAATTATATTTTATTTTTTAAAATACTGTGTGTACGAGATAAAATATATAACTTACCTATATATTTTAATGTAGGTATAATATAATATTCCACAACTATCACACAACGACGTCTAGTCCCAAGCTAAGCAGAGCTTGTGTTATGGATACTAGACAATTTATAAACATACTTATATATTACTAAATACATACATATTATAGATAAATAACACCCAGACATAGAACAAATGATCATGCTCATCACACAAACATTTGTCCTGGGTGGGAATCGAACCCACGACCTCCGGCATAGAAGTCAGGGTCACTAACCACTAGACCAATAGGCCAGTCAGGTGTATGTATGTTAAATTAATTTATTGACAGACAATTTGTAGAATATTTATGTAATTAGGGATTAAAATAATAGATAAATAGGTACATCACCCCTAATAAAACATTTAAATGTATGCCTTTATTTAGATGCCACAGTAGCCAGTCTATTATAAATTACACTTTTTCCTACCTATTACTGTGTCACCGCTGGGCAAAAGTCTCCCCAAGTCCTTCCAGACTTCTGTCTATTTAACAGTACTCGTGGTAAGCGACTAGACCATCTCGTCTTTCGTCGGAGCTTGCCCTCTGTGGAACCTTTAGCGTGGCGAAACTTGCCCAGCGGTCACTAATCATGCGGTTGACATGACCCACCTAATTCCATTTGAGCTTGGCAACTTTGCAAACTTTTCTTTTCAATAAAGTTAATTAAACTACACAGTTTAAAACAACTAGGTCTAATATCAGTTTCTTATAAGCAAACAACTATAAAGTATATACAAGGGAGTGCTCAATAAAGAAAGTTTTTTGAAACTTAAATTCTTAAATAGGTCAATGAATATTTACAATGAAAGTTCATCTATTCCGATGGGAAATTTTACTCCAATGAAATTAACCCTAATATACCAAGTAAGTACATTTGATGTAAATGGGCCAAGTTTGTCATTGCAAGCGAGGCGAAAAAATCCTCGGGCCGAAGAAGAGGTCGTTTTGGGCCCGAGAAACTGCAAAAAAATTGCTCTCGTGTATCTAAACGACGCTTTTCCACATACTTAATTACATGAAAACCATAAGTAAAGCTTCATTAACATTTAGTAATAAATTATTGCGAGTAATGCCTTGTGGATTGTTTTTCATGCCTCTGATATATTTGACTAATTTGTTATAAAAAATATAACAAATTGAGGCGAGGTCAAGCCGCCACACTTTTCCGCACTACTACGTTATATACATTGCAAGCCTAATAATGTTGTCACATGCTCGAATCGACTGGTTTGGTCTGTACCGTACTCTAAGTTTGGTTTGGTTCGTACCAAGTTTGAGCGTGTGTTAGTATAACTACGCTGTGTTACGTACGACCTTGGTACGGATGGACCACGACCTTGGTACCACGGACCAAAACTGTCGTATGAAGACTAAGTATGAGTTTCTGTAAACACTATAAAAACGTTAGCCGGTTGAATTTGAATTTAATGTGAATCGTGAATGTTGCAATATTAACAAGATTCTACTCAAACGCCAAGCGAACGCCAGCGTCCGCGTAGATTATTCAAAATTCAAAATTCAAAATCATTTATTTCAAATAGACCAAATGTTTGTCAAATCAAATCTTTTGAAAAAGTCAAATGTCAAATCAAACTTTTGAAAGTCAAATGTCGGTCAGTCCAAGAAAAGTGAAGCTAAATTATATAATTATATCTAAAATACTGAGTGTTTTATTTATAGGGTATTTATACGAGTACGTAAATAAGAATTTCTTCATAAAGTAGTATAAAAATATCAAAAATAATTCTACCTATAGGCGTGGGATGAAAAGTTAAGGAAATTATTTTATTTGGAAAGTAGAAGGTATTTTTAAGAGCTTTTACTGTCTCTGCACACGGGCCTCAAAAAAACGACGCCACAAAAAAACGCTAGAACCTGCCACAATAAAAAGCTAGAAGCCGCCGCAATAAACAGCTGAAGCGTACAACAGCTTGTGGCCGGAGAAGCTTGAAGCGGCTTCAAGCGTTCTCTTGTGGCGACACCACCACACACGAGCCACAAAAAAATGCCGCCTCAAAAAGAAGCTTGAAACGGCGTTTTTTTTGAGGCCCGTATGCGGGGATACAACTTATTGTTAAAATAAATAATATCATTGTTTATCTTTCGTTATGGAAGCACCGCGTGGGATGTCCGAGCGCGTCGCACTTCATAGTAACATAATAAGTTGGTACCACACATACCTTTTCAATTCTAAGAAAAATCCAAAAGCCAATATAAACTATTAGCAAGATTTCCTTTTTTCTTTTCGTCGGAAACGAAACCTATATTATATGTTAGACGATACGATACGAGGAATCAGTAGCAAAAAGAACCTGCCCCCCTAGACGTCATTTCCGTACATTTCAAGCTTTCTATTAGCGTCAACGATTGCAGATTAGCAACTTGGCTAGGTGTACAGCCGCCCTAGCCAAGTTACAACCGTTTCGCTTGCGTCAAACGCTTCGAGTTGACCTTGCCACCAATTCTTTTGTTCTAACCACGTGACTGAGCGTCATTCCCGTACATTTTGAGGTTTTCTACTAGCGTTAACTATTGCAGATTAGCAACTTGGCTAAGGGGGCTGGTCTTTAAACCGTAACCCATAGATATCGCCGACACCGAACGAAGATACCTATAGAAATATTGCTAGTATCTTTTGGTCAGGCATTACCTATTTTAATTAAATGGAAATATAATACGTAATATTTGAGGTTTCCATTAATAAAATAGATTAAATTGGTTATTACTGTTATATTTTGTTCACTTGAATAACTCATTGGAGTTGAAACTTAAAATATCAGACATGGAATATTTATATTTACGAAAAATAACGCTTGATAAAAAATCAATAGTGACCAAATAAATAGTCTCCAATTTCCTTTGGTTACGGTTACTAGACATAATTCTTTTTGCAATTGATTTTTCATACAGTGCTTTAAGAATAGAAAAAAATATACAGGGTGTGGCGTAAATAATGGATAACCCTGAAACTGTCAATTGACCAGATTATCATCTATCATTTACCCCACTTATATCAGCATATGCCCATAGATGTCCAAATTATTGATATTTTTTATATTTTAAATAAAAATCGTACTTACTCATACAAAATCAGCTGCCATTTCTTCATTTCTTGTTATCTTACATTGTAATAAAAAAATTGATACAGGTCTGATAATACAAACATTCATGAGTGACATAAAAAAACAGAACGAGAGAAAGTCACAAATTGAAGAAATGACAGCTAATTTTATATGAGTAAGTACGATTGTAATTTAAAATATCAATAATTTGGACATCCATGGGCTTAAGGTGATATAAGTGCGGTAAATGATAGATGATAATCTGGCAAATCGACAATTTCAGGGTTATCCATTATTACGCTACACCCTGTATATGCCAGTTATGTACGGCAAAAGTATCATTATCTTTTATATATTTACGCATTTAAGTAGGTATTTGATCCCAATGTTTTGACCTAATAAAGACACCCCGTGACGAGGATGTTCTATGCCGAGCAAGTTCAGTCATTTAACGGTTTAACCCAGGGACTGATTATGTTTTACTCTCAATTTGGCAGGCCTGACTGGCTCCTAATTGGCGGCATACGTATTCTGGTTTTTAAATTGAACGAAAAATGATCGGAAAAGATTTAAGAACTGTATTATAATTTGGGTGTCTTCAAAGCTAGACTGAATAATAAACTAGTGCGCCTAACCATCAGAGATTGCATCACTGCTTACCATCAGGTGGGATCGCAGTCAAGCACGAGTTTACCTATATTAATAAAAAAAAACTGTAGTGTAATGCTTATGAGAATGCTTATGATATAATAAATAATAATAATAAATCATTTATTTTCAGGCATCTTGGCTCATAGACCTTACAGACTGACATACATATAGAGTAAGTACAAGTTGTCGTTAGTAAATAAGACTTAAAATAATTTTCTCTTAGCAAGCTTTTATAACTCGGTATACCTATATAATTCTTCTTCTTCTTTTCGTGTCGATTTGCCTCAGATTTTGTCCGACCAATATTTTGCCACCTGGACAGCTCTGCCGTTGGCCTCGTTCAGATCGTTTAGGGAGCAGGTAGTTGTGCATACCGGGCAGGAAAGGAGATGACACATATCCTGTGAAGAAGCTCCACACTGGCACTGTATTTGCAATGGGTCAAGGAAACCCCATTTTGCCAGATTATCTTTGCAGCGGCCAACCTGAGTCCGCAGTCGGTTCAGAGATTTCCAGATTGGCCACTGCAGTTCGTGTCCCGGTGGCAGATGTTCTGCCGGAGAGATAAAGTTTGGGGGAGTGGGATATCTCTTTCTCCACAGTTCGCGTCTCTGGTCCGAATCACTGTTGTCCGAGGAGGTCGTAGTTCGCAGAAAACTTTTGCGGCTCTTTAAGCGTGCATGTGGGAGTTGGTGCCCATGGAGGGGGTGACGGTTATCTCGTTCCTGTTTGGATTTTTCAATGCGGCTGGCTGTTTCGCGGCGGACTTCCGGTGGAGCTATACCCGCTAGTGGATACAGCATTGTAAGTGGGGTTGGTTTTAAAGAAAGAAAAGAAAGAAAGAAAACCGTTTATTTGAACCTCACACATATTAAAAATATAAATTAAAAAATAGGTACAATAAACACAGAAGAATTTGTGCAAGGTCAAAAAGGCACCTAACTCAGCATATGCTGCGATATCTATAAAAATAAAAAACGCAGCGCTAGTATTCTGTTAGGGCCCGCGGTGATGCCACGGTCATACTTACGGAGACTAAATAAACTATATAGTAGGTATAGTAGTAAACTATATGTAGGTATCGGAACAAAATAAAAAATACGAAAAATACATAGGAAATATAATAATAATTAATACATAACATTGGTAAAAAGCGTGAATTTATGTTAATAAGTGTCATGTGTTATAGATATATTATAGAGAGAATGTAATAAATAATGAACCATAGACAGACGCCTGACAGCGCGCTCCAAAAGCATTTGTCTAATTCATAGACAAACAGATGAACGCGAGCGTACGGCGACGACGGCAACAGGTCACACGAATATTCGATTCGAGTGTTTAGCATCTATAACTAATCTGTGGAGTGTATAATCTATAGATATTAGTTTCTGTGGCACGATCTATCGACTATCGGTTATCGGTATCGGTTTTAAGCAACCTGTTATGATTCGACAGGTATCGTTCAACGCTGTGTCAACCTCCTTAGCGTGAACAGAACGATGCCACACTGGGCATGCATACTCCCCCGCAGAAAATGCAAGACACAGGGCAGTTGTGCGCAGTACCTGTGGTGATGGTGCAAAGTTGAGATAAACTAACCCTCATCAACCCTCAATAGTAGGTAATAGTTAGTTACGGCAATAGCGAACTGGAACACACAGCGTAGAAAGGTTTCCATAGCAACGTTAAAAGGGCTTTAATTACCATTAATAGACAGACAATTCTAATGAAATATCCGCAGGAGAACCAAGCTTACCGACAAAGCTCAAAAAATCGCCTAACTTAAGTGGCAGTGGGCAAGACACATTGCTTGCAGAGAAGGTAGTCGATGGGGCCGAAAGGTTCTGGAGTGGCAACCGCGTACCGGAAGACTAAACGTTGGCCTCCCACAGAGCGAACCGATTACTTGGAGAGAGAGATGAAGGTCACAAGAATTTGCTGGAAGCGAAAAAGCACAGGTATTGTCATTGTGGTGACATTTCAGGGTGGCTTATTTTCAGCAGTAGGCGTTTGTGGGATCAAAGAGATCGTGGGATACAGAAGTAAACACCTCTTCACTTCTTCTTCTTCCTCTGTCCCGCAACACATTTTTTTTCAAAATTGTAAATTATTCGTTAGCCCATATGGATGTTATTTTTATGATGGTATTCAAATGATTTATGGCGAAAAGACCCTAAGGCGATTATCACACTGCCACGCATCACGCTGCATCTTGCGTGTCAACGCATCTAAGCGCGTACTTGCGTGAGTGCAGATCTACATCATACAAGGGTTTTACGCACTCGCGCGCGTAGTTGCGTTTTGTAAATTCACGCAGGCGCTGACACATTTCATACAAAATCACGCACCACGGCACTACGAAAAACAGTGAGCAGTGCGCGCGTGGGTGCGTGTTTGGAGGTATGCGGAACAGAGAGTAAAGTCCCACAAACCTCCGTTGAAAAGGGAGGATCCTCCAACCAGACAGGTGTTATAGTCTGGTGGGCGACTGCCCGATAGTTGATGTCGGGTTGTCGTATATGTTCAAATCGCGCGGCGAACTCTGATTGCGCGATGCAGGATTTCGTATTTTCTTCGTAGTTCTTATTTGGCGTCATAGATGTCGCTACACGTGTTTCCCCGCACCCACGCGCGTGTGCGCATGTTTCTCCGCTTGTAAACGCGGGATCTGCATGAACGCGCGTGGATGCATTTTCGGTATATTGGACTGTGCATGTTTTCTATACAATCGAAGATACAAGCAACGTTAAAACAGGCATTCACGCGCTACGCTGCGCACCACGCACCAGCGTGGCAGTGTGATAATCGCCTTGAACTGTTTAATACAATATTTAGAATTCACGTCTGGCCACCGTAGACGCAGGCTCGCGGACGGCGAGCCATGGGTAGCTTGCTGTCCGACGGTCCAGTAACTGTCGGACCGAGCCCAAGACGTCGACGGCGCGCACTGTTCCCGCGCGCCTCAAGTAGTTGTCAGCAACAGGAGAGGCCCAGCTGGGTCGAAGCCTTCTGGAGCCAGGGTTATCCGAAAGGGAGCTCGAGCTCGAGTATGAAGGCTAGAAAGAACAGGGTGGGTTTTTAGTCAGTAAGAGTCTAACACTATCTCCCGCTCCACCCAAGAGCGGGGGTTGTCATTGGATGATTATTGCCCACTGTAAAAAAAAAGTCGCGTCTGTATATAATTTCATTGATATCTTCTCTTCAAAATTAGCTTCGTATATTATATGTATGGATCGTTGCTCTAAGGTACTTATAAAATAATTTCAACAGTTCGAAATAGGATCAATATTCGTTGTCATGGGAATGAATGAGAATATTATTACTTGAATACACTTGTTTAAGGATCTTAAGTATCTACTTGTGATATATTTTTGTATGAGCACTGTTTATATTCGTTTTCTGAGAAATCGCTGAATTGAGTCTTTTCTTACTTGTTTCTTTTAACATTAAAAAAAAATTCACCGTTTCTGTAGCATAGGCCACATAAACAAAAATACGAGAACAATCTTTAATATTATGAAGGCGAAAGTTTCTGTATGTTTGTTTGTTACTCCTTGCTGCTCAAACTACTGAATGGATTCGGCTGAAATTTTGCATACGAGTAGACCATGGTAACATCGTAGATGTTAACCCCTTAAAGCTGAAAAAGGATGATGTTGACTTAGCTACCTTATGAGTAAAAAGCCATGATTTGTTTCATAGACTTCAGTAGCCCGAAGAATTACCTTTAATTGGGACTGGGCACATTATACGCAGAACATATTATAATAATAATAACCATTTATTTTCAGGCATCGGAGGCCCATAGAAAAAATACATAAAATCACTAAATAGTATACTCGTAAAACAAAGTCGCTTTTTCTGTCCCTATGTACGCTTAAATCGGTTTATATGTATAATAAGATCCATTAATTCATGAATCCCCAAGCGACCACCGGTGGCCGCGCATCTATTGTCTTACTATTGTGTCTCTAATTGACGGTATCTGAAGGGTTAAATAGTGGACAAACACCTGAGCGAAGCCGGGGCGGGTCACTAGTAATCTTATGAAATAATAAACTAATACATATCATAACAACAAAACTTATTTCATTATTATACACGTAACAACGGCGTCGTGTTCCGCTGCATATGATCGATGGAGCCGAAACGCTCTGAAGTAGTTAACAATTATTTACTAAAAGATGAGAATGAGAAGCGTTAGAAGGCCTCTCATAAGGCGGACCAGTTGACCTGGTGAGAGTCGGAGAAATCTGATAGGTTCTAGACGCACAGGACCTGCGGCGACACTAGGACGCCTATATAACAGTAATTCCGAAAGTCGATTAAATAATAATATAATATTCCACAACTATCACACAACGCTATTTAGTCCCAAGCTAAACAGAGCTTGTGTTATGGTTAGTATACAACTGATAAACACACTTATAGTATATTTCCAAATACATACATATTATAGATAAATTACACCCAGACACAGAACAAATGATCATGCTCATCACATAAATATTTGTCCTGGGTGGGAATCGAAACCACGACCTCCGGCATAGCAGTCAGGGCCACTAACTACTAGACCAACAGGCCAGTCATAGTTTATGAATGAATTAATGAATAGTTTTCAAGCAAAAACTGGGTAAAGATGGTTAACTAAAAGTATAGCATATTAACAAAAGTTTATTTATCACAATAAAATAGATTTATTCACCGAATGCGTACTTGTACTATCTATTATCAAACTAAACGCAGTCACAGAATTAGTTGCGATCAAAGAATCCCTTGTCAACACAGCTTAAATGTCCTACAGGGACTATGGTACCACGGATGAGTGAAATAATCAGAATGCTCACACCCCTCACGCAAAATGAGTAACAACACTAAGTATTAGTGTGATTACTTATTATGCGTGAGTGAAAGGCGAAAATTTGTGAGCATGTGTGTATTATGTTTGTTATTTTTTCATGATCGCACGGCTGAACGAATTAGAATGTTTGGTAAACGGATAGACCAGTAACCGTAGCCGAGTTGCTAATCTGCAATAGTTAACACTAGTAGAAAGCTTCAAATGTACGGGAATGACGCGCTCTCAACGCTCAGTCACGTGGTCAACAAAAGAATTGGCGGCAAGGTCAACTCGAAGCGTTCGACGCAAGCGAAATGGTTGTAACTTGGCTAGGGGGGCAGGTCCTGGATTGGTACATAGGGTTTTTTTATCCCTGGAGTGCCTGCAGTGCCACCAAGTTAATCCCTTGGGATATTTTTTTACTTTCACACGAGCGACCCCACTGGCAGCAGCTAGTGATGACACAAAAGTATTTCTACAACCCAAATAACACTTAGTTTACTTATTCGCTGCTCATAGTCTGTAGCACTCCATTTCTTACTCCTCAACGTCAGAAGATTGATCAAAGCCCTCATCACTCATGTCCCCCTGTTGACTTGAATCTATTTACTTATCCGGCAGTTTTCCTTTTCCTCTCAATGTTCCTGTTTGAATCCTGATTACGTAATCGTCATCTGAGTAGAAGCTGTTGTTATCCCAGTAATGGGACGGGTCACAGATTGGAATGTAGGTCAGTCCTATTATTCCTATAGTTGTGCTGTTACGCAGGAAGTTGAGAGACGAAAACATGATGCTGTTGCTAGGCCAGTTGGGTAAAAATTGAAACTTAAAGTTTGACCAAATATCAATATTAAGTCTCGAACTCTTGAAGGATATGACTTTTTTTTACGGTGGGCTGAAATCATCTTATGACAACCCCCGCTCTTAGGTGGAGCTGGAGATAGTGTCAGACTCTTACTGACTAAACACCCACCCCGTTCCTTCTAGTCTCTTTTTACCGGGGCTCGATTTGCCTTTCGGATAACCCTGGCCCCAGTAGGCTTCGATCCAGCTGGGCCCCTCCTGTTGCTGACAACTCCTTGAGTCGCGCGGGAACAGTGCGCGCCATCAGTCTTGATTCAGAAGGCAGTAATCCTGGACACGGCGCGTAGTATTTGGAGATTTCTTTCTTAAGAGCTCTGACCACCAGTAGCTTGGACCCTGTTCCCGGTGCCAAATTTTATTATTTTAATTATTTAAGACATATTTAAAGATGTAATTAATAATTATGTATCTATGCAAAATTAATAGAATTTTTGTTTTTTTTAAACCCTTCCCCTATGGTATAAAATCCATATCTACGAAAAACCGGTGACCACAAAAACACATCACGATCGTTAAAAAAATACATCCTACATTTTATTTTATGTAAGGTTTCTTATCAGCTAGATTGTATCGTTTTACATGTAAAAAGGCACCAAATCCCTGTTTACAACATTTGCAACAAATCCCTTATAACCATCAAAAGAGGATTTTCTGAAAACAAGCTGTCAATCCACGATGATACCCGACCGTCCCCGATTGGGGCCGAACAGATTTGGACCCACTTAAACAGATCCCACACGACCGTCCCCATATAGGCCGTTTGTATCGTAAATATACATTACGAGTAATTGCCTTGAATAAATACCATTAATATAATTTGGTACTATGTATGCATTTTTTTTTTTGTAATTCGAGAATAAAAGTAATCTTCCATGGATTACTTTATGGTTATTGGATAGAAGGGGTAAAAAACACCCTTCTTTAGAGACCCAACCATTTTTTAAAACACAATATTTTTACCATAATTGCAATTTGGTTGGTATTTACGCAGATCTAATGTTTTGTGTAAAACCAAATTTAAAGGGGCTGTTCACCCTCGAACAGCTCTCTAGGGCTACGGGACTGAGATAAAAAGTAACAGGATTTAATGTATAATAATAGATTTTATTAGCATGTATTAAATAATAGGCTAGTTGCCGTAAAAAAAATAATTATTCCGTCTTTTAGATTTTTCAAAAATAAGGGACACGTATTTTTTTATTTGTAAATTAAACCAAAAATTACAAAGATATGGCCCATTAACCCTTCAGATACCGTCAATTAGAGACACAATAGTAAGACAATAGATGCGCGGCCACCGGTGGTCGCTTGGGGATTCATGAATTAAAGTTACGAGTAACGTCACGCTGTGCTGCATTTTTTCGCACGGGGTGACGTTACACGTGACTTTAATGGGCTATATCTTTGTTATTTTTCGTTTAATCGAAAAAAGAAAAAATACGTGTCCAATATTTTTTTATAATTTAAAATACGGACTAAATAAAATGTAGTTATTTTGACCCTGGAAGCTACCCTATTATAAATTATAATAGTTACGAAATGCAACTAAAAATCATGTTTTAGAATACCTACCCTCTTACTTAATTTCCAAACCTGTTAAGCTGAAATTCACTTGCTAATATAATATATTATTATATATTAATTCCTGTGTTATTTTTGCCCTATCCTATCAATGAACAATCATTCTTTTCCTAAAATTTGCTGAAGCCCACGAACACAGACTTCACCGCCACGAGAATGTTGAGGTTATACAGCTGTTAGACAATACGGACCTAGTGCGTAGACTAAAGAGAACTAAACCTTTTGAGTTAGTGTAGTGTTTAAAGTTAGTGAATAATAGTGATCAATGCTGTGCTGTACCTAAACACAAGAACAAAGTGTTTTTATCTATGTGAGACTTTAATTCATGAATCCCCAAGCGACCACCGGTAGCCGCGCATCTATTGTCTTACTATTGTGTCTCTAATTGACGGTATCTGAAGGTTTAAGAAAGTGCTATGGACTTACATAAGTGCTAAAAGACGCTATTCTTAGTTTAAGCAAAACCGTATAAAAATGAGTTAGAGTTAAATTACTTATTAGTCTTTTACGCTAGATTACAAAAAGAAAAAGTAAGAAATTTATTCTTAACTAGCTTCTGCCAGCGACTTTGTACGCGGATCCTGTTGCTTATGCCAGCGACATTCAGTGTTATAAACGTAAGAGTAGACAAAAATAAACAGAAAGCTCAGAACTGCTAAGCTATCGGGAGTTACACGTGTTATTGTGAGTTAACCATAAAAGATAGACGTATGCTGTCGTGGGACATTTTTTATATAATTTTGAGGAGAACATTTCCGTTATACATGTTTGCTGTAACCATTAAGGCTGCAAACGCGACGGAAGCTTAAAAAATGGAGTAATTTCTCCCGTTTCCCCAACATTTCCCTTCACTGCTCTGCTCCTATTGATCGTAGCGTAATGAAAAGTATACTATAACCTGCCCAGGAGTATGAAGAATGATTGTACCAAGTTTCGTTAAAATCCATCGAGTAGTTTTTGTTTCTATAAAGAACATACAGACAGACAGACAGACAGACAGACAGACCGACAGACAGACAGACAGACAGACAGACAAAAATTTTACTGTTTGCATTTTTAGCATCAGTATCGATCACTAATCACCCCCTGATAGTTATTTTGGAAATATATTTCATGTACAGAATTGACCTCTCTACAGATTTATTATAAGTATAGATAATAAGGAAAAAAATTATGATTATCTCGGAAAATGGTCTTAAAAGTTAGGCTAACATAACACCAATTCAGATTTTATTTTTGCATACATTAGCACAGTCTACTATATTCAGCTGTCAAGTGCATCAGTGAAAACTTAATTATTAATATTAATCCGAATCCATTTTCAATTCTGTTTGAGACTCAAGATGTTAAGTCTAAGTGCATTGCATAATACCAAGTTCTAATGAAGATATACTGTAAGACATACCTGGCTAGGTAATTTGCGTTGATCATTAATGCATTTGAATACTATTCTAACGTAGTTGTAAGTCACTAACATAATATGGACATTGAAAGTAATAAAGCAGTTTTCTATCAGTGAAAAAAATTTAGCAATCGGACCAGTACCTCTACCTCCTACAAACAAAAAAAAACTTTACCTCTTTACTCACTTTGTACCTATAGGAACATTATAACAATGGGTAGTCATATACGCTTGCTGTGTATAGTATGATTTGATGAATATATAAAAATGAGACCCGTTTTCCGTTGTCACGACTTGGCATGAAAACGGCTTGACCGATTTGGCTGATTTTTTTTTTCGTTGTGATTGTTATTGTGGGGACAACGTTCTTATGGAAAAAAAATAAAATTAGGGTAGTGTAGGGTAGGGTAGAGTAGGGTAGAGTAAGGTAGAGTAGGGTAGAGTAGGGTAGAGTAGGGTAGAGTAGGGTAGAGTAGGGTAGAGTAGGGTAGAGTAAGGTAGAGTAGGGTAGAGTAGGGTAGAGTAGGGTAGAGTAGGGTAGAGTAGGGTAGAGTAGCGTAGAGTAGGGTAGAGTAGGGTAGAGTAGGGTAGAGTAGGGTAGAGTAGGGTAGAGTAGGGTAGAGTAGGGTAGAGTAGGGTAGAGTAGCGTAGAGTAGGGTAGAGTAGGGTAGAGTAGGGTAGAGTAGGGTAGAGTTGGGTATAGTAGGGTGAAGTAGGGAAGAGCGGGAGCGAAGCCGCGCGGGCAAAAGCTAGCACATGAATAAATATGTAGTCATTATCATCATCATCATTTCAGGCAAAAGACGTCCACGGTTGGACATAGGCTTCCCCAAAGTGTCGCCATAACAACCAGTCCTGTGCATCTCGCATCCATCAGATTCCCGCGACTAACACCTAGTCGTCGGTCCACCTTGTGGGAGGTATCGTCAACCAATTAATTTGGCGACCACGTAAAAGATAAACCAGCCTTGAAAGGCCAGACAAAAGGTGGACCAATGATCTGGTGAGGGTCACAGGAGTCCGATGGATACGAGACGTACAGGACCGGTCATTGTGGTTATACTTAAGGATACATATCCAGCAGAGGATGTCTTCAACAGCAGAATCAAAACAGAATTCCCTAAGCACCAAAAAATTCGAGCTCATATAGACCAGTGTTTTGGCCGATATAGCCTTGGGCGGTCTCCCGGTTGTTATTTTAGGTCCCAATTATTATTCATCGATTATGTTTACAAGCTTGGTTTCGGTTAGATTGCTTTATTTATTTATTTATTTATTTAATCTTCATGCAACACAAAGTACATAGGCGGACTTAATGCCTTAGGCATTCTCTGCCAGTCAACCTAGGGTGGTGCAGAGACATTATGTTAGGCGCATATACAGAAAAATGTATTAAAGAAAGAGCAAATAAAAGAATATATATATTTAAAATAAACATACATATATATTTAATATAATATATATATACTACATATATATTAATTTAAAGTAAGGACAGAAGTTTTATTTAATTGTAAATTCAATTAATTAAATGTAAGCCTTGCTGGATTCTATAATATCCTGATAGCTACAACCCAGAGGTCTTTAGGTCAAGAGTGAATGGATTACTTCTTTGCACGTGTGCTCTTTGTAGACCATCCCGCTAGGGCCGAAGCGATTTTTCGATAATACAAGTAATGAGGCCGTGGTCTTCATACGCAAAAGACAGCTAAAGAACACAGGTGGGTTTTCATTCAGTAAATGTCTGACACACCCTCTCGTTTCATCTACAGTGGAAGGAATTATTAGATGATTTCCCAGCAAAAAAAAAATACAATAGTTTTCAATGTTTAAACAAAATCGGACGTCGGTATTTCTTCTATAGTAGTTTTGTTTCTTCGTTATTTAACCTTCTTCTTTTTGAAGTCAGTTAAAAACAAGGTAAGATAGAGGTCAATCGCAAGCCTAGAATTAAACAAACTTTTAATGAAAATCATTTTTTCATAGCCAGCTTTTATAGCTCGGTATACCTATATAATTAATACTCGTTAAGACGGATCATACGAGCCCAAACTCGATGGGGTTGTGTCGTTTAACTACCAAGTTTCTTTAGCCACCTTTCGGTTCCATCATCAGGTCAGCTCCTTGTCATAATAATTTTGCGTTGTCATCTGATTCACACATGTATGCAAAATTTCAGCTCAATCGGTAACCGAGAAGTGGGTCAAAAATTTACAAGATTTGTTGACAGACAAACGTCCACGGTTGGACATAGGCTTCCCCAAAGTGTCGCCATAACAACCAGTCCTGTGCATCTCGCATCCATCAGATTCCCGCGACTAACACCTAGTCGTCGGTCCACCTTGTGGGAGGTATCGTCAACCAATTAATTTGGCGACCACGTAAAAGATAAACCAACCTTGAAAGGCCAGACAAAAGGTGGACCAATTATCTGGTGAGGGTCACAGGAGTCCGATGGATACGAGACGTACAGGACCGGTCATTGTGGTTATACTTAAGGATACATATCCAGCAGAGGATGTCTTCAACAGCAGAATCAAAACAGAATTCCCTAAGCACCAAAAAATTCGAGCTCATATATACCAGTGTTTTGGCCGATATCGGGAAAGGTAAAATTAAACAAATAAAAAAAAAACAAATATAAAAAAAAAACATTACAAGGTTTTTAGCTTGGCAGCCAAGCTAAAATGGGATTGGGCGGGTCACATCAGTCGCATGCCCTCTGACCGTTGGGCAAGAGTTTCCACAAAGTGGGTACCCGAAGATGGACGACGCCGCCGAGGTCGACCAAGGAAGAGGTGGCGAGACGACCTAGATTTCTACCGCGGGGACTGGTTCGAGGTGGCTCGGGAAAAGAATGCCTGGCAGAAGTTGGGGGAGGCCTTTGCCCAGCAGTGGGACAGTATAGGCTAATAAAAAAAACAAGCTTTTAGCTTGTAATAAAATAATTTAATTTAGCTAATATTTATCACGTCCAATCGCAACCGTATCGTGTCCTATAAAATCAAATAAACTTTAAAGCTTCGAACGCCAAGAACATTAAACTTTTAAATCTCAATGTATTTCCTTCCACACTTGTCAAGTTCCGTCCATATTATGAGACTAACGATGAAAAATGGACTTTCTGTGTACCTCCATTAGTTTGTTATTACATCAAATCATAACTTTCAGGCTTCACCTTTCTTAAACTTGTAATAATGCTAACAGGCTTTGAAGGAGTTTGACCTTTATAAAACAAAAAGAAGCAACAAAATCTAATAAATAATGTATTTTTGTTTTGAATTTTTAATACTTAGTATTATTGATAGTGCTGAAATAACTGATTAGGATTGATAGTTTTTTTAAATAATGAATCTTAGTATCTTAATAAATCAATGTTTGAAATCTAGACCCACGGGAGCGTGTCAAACCAAACAAATGAGAGTCGAACTCGTGCACTGAGGGTTCCTATTAAAATAGTTGAACTATTTTCCTGAATTGAATTACGAAGATTTTTTTTACTTTTTCAAAATTTTTCCTGTATTTGTGCTATGAGACCTTGCTTCATGCTAAATGTTAAGATTCCAAGTCAACGGAAAGTACCCTATGAATTTTGATTTCTTTGAGCCGTATCTTTTTTTTTCGCTGACGCAAAAGTTTGATTTTTTATGTTTTTGGTAAGATATACAGGGTTAACACTAACAATTTTGCAGGACTGTATTACTAAACAACAACTTTTATTGTATGACTTTTTACAAAACATAATTCTTAAACCAAAAACAAACTTTCAAGATTTCGTTGTTCTATCTAACACATTTGAACTCTGTATTTTGCTATACCTGCCTACGTCTGTATTACACGACGCATCCCCGCCGCCAAATCCCCGCTCCCCTCCGCTATTATATCATCGCCATTCGCAAAGACTTTGTAATATCTAGACCGTTCGATTTAATTATTTTTATTTTTGTATGAAAATCTGATGAACTAAAATATGATAATTATTAAAGTTGCTGTTTAGGATGTTAGTAACATAGTCCTGAGAGGTTGCCAGTGTTTTACAAATAACCCTGTATATTTCATTTAAAATTTGCTGAACAAATTATCGTCGATGGATTTCACGCCATCGTCAGACAGAAGTCAGCCTCTTTGCTCTGCAGAGTGCGGGCTAGCTCCAACTCCATCCTGAAGACCATAGCGGGGAGGTACTCTCCTCTGTTAGGTGATGTTGTTCATAGATGTATCATGAACAACCACCTTGTTTTAAAATAAATAAATAGGTAGTAGTAAGTTTACTAACATAGGTTTAAATTTTTTCTATATTGTTACCAACCCGTATGGATGTCACTTATCCGAAATAAAGATTATTTTATTTTATTTTATTTATTTATTTTAAATAGTCCATTTAAAATTCTTATCTTCTGTATGTGTAACACTGTAATTTAGGCAGAGCTATCAATAATGATTCGTGACATGTGATGACATGTCAGCTTGAAATATTTAATTTGCGACATGAGTCGCCTGACCCTAAAACTACCAAAGTGATAAAATTGTTGAGTTTTCTATACAGAGACAATAAATCGTGTCCATTTTTTCATGAAAATTATGTTCAAATCAATCATCTTGCTGTCAATATCATGCTTTTAAACGGCGGTTTTTTGTTACACTGTAATTTTTTTAGGCGCATGTTTATTTCAAAAAACCTGTTTGCCAATAACATTGGTGATATTGTACTCAAGTAATTACACAGACATCTTTTTGTAACCTTGAGCAAATCATAAATCTTTTTTTTTTGACATTACGAGCATGGCAGTTGAGAGTTTGTCATGCTCACTCAAATGTCCCGCTGTTGATGGCACGTGTTATTAGGTCATTCAGTTCCCTTCAAAATGCTTGAGCTGATTGGGGCTGATGCACGTGTCATGCTCGTGAACGGGCGCCGTCAGATAAGACTGGTCATCTCTTAGCTGCCAGTGGCTTAATTCAGTTTCTACATTTTAATTTTTTTTTTTTTTTTTTATCTACATTGTGCTCACATAATAGAAGCAACAAGAAATATGTAACCGAGGATTATATGTAACATGGTGGCCATGGAGTTTCTTGCACGTTCTTCTCCATAGAGATCTACGCTTTGGAACGTGCAATTTAGCTTCACCTTTCTTGGACGCATTTGCAGGCACTTTTGAATAATCAAATTAGATTATTCAAAAGTGCCTGCAAATAGTCTATTTGAAATAAATGCTTTGATTTGATTTGATTGAATACAGGTAACGAAGATATCACTGGACCAGACACAAAAAAATATTCAAACGACACGATTTCATTTTAGAAGTCGGTAAAAATATTTAATTAAAACGACATTCAGTTTTTATTTTTCAATTAAAATTAGGACAATCGAAAGGATCACCTATTGGTTTAAGAGCCATGGGTAGCTCGCTGTCCGATCGTCTGGTAACTGTCTGGGCTGAGCCAAGATGTCGACGGCACGCACGCCTGCACGCCCGCGTGGCTCAAGGAGTTGTCAGCAAGAGGAGGGGCCCAGCTGGGTCGAAGCCTACCGGGGCCGGGGTTATCCGAAAGGAAACTCGAGCCCCGGTATGAAGGCTAGAAGAAACGGATTGGGGTTTTTAGTCAGTAAGAGTCTGACACTATCTTCCGCTCCACCTAAGAGCGGGTTTTGTCAGAAGATGATTTTCCCCATCGACAAAAAATAAACATTGGTTTAAGAAAAGTAATTTCTCTATTTGAAAATCACTTATCGTAATTTACTAGCATAATCGAAACCTGGCTTAGAGATGTAGACACAGGCTCCAAAGATGTGTTCTTCAAGAAAAAATATAATAAAATTATTATAAAAAAAACGAATGCTTTAAAAATCAATGTTTTTATTTATCAAATTCCAAACTTATTTTAAATTTTAAAAGTACATTAATTTGTAGAACCAGCCCGCAAACTAATTTTTATGAGATCACCTGCGATATCATCATATTTAATTTCATTTTTAATTAATTCAGAACCTACTTGTAGTAGCCGCGAAACCTTTCTCCAATAATTTAAGGGTAGGCTTCCACTCTTAGCGAATGCTGCTAACAGCGTTTGAGGAATATATGGTGACGTTTGAATTAGGGGGAGCAGTAGGTAAGAGTTTAAGGAGAAAATAGTATTGAAAATGTCCCAAGTCGTCGACGGCGCGTATTGTTTCACGCGTGCCTCAAGAAGATGCCAGCAAACCGTACAAGCCCAGCAGGGTCGAACAATACGGACGGCTGGACAGCGAGCTACCTATGGGTCGCCGTCCGCAAGCCTACGCCTAAGGTCGCTGGAAATCGGGGGCTGTTTCCTCACGCGTGCTGTTCTCAATTCAAGTACCGGTTGCTAATTTGTATAAAACCTCGCAATCTGTTAATAACAATAATTGTAACTATATTTTAACTATTTAATCTTTTTTTTTATCAGTTTTCATAAAACTAGGTACCTACTCGTACTCGATTTATACATATTTTTTGCTTTAAAACAAAAATATAATACAGTTTTATAAAACACCATTTCGAAATATCAGAATTTAATAAGAAACTCAAACCGAACAAGATAATAAAATTAATTCCCAAACATAAATTAAAGTAAGTAAACGAAATTCCCTTGAATTTCGCCATTTTACAAGCTTATAGACGTCAACAGAGGAATATCAAATTATATTAGACTTTATTTTTCGTTAGCAGTGGCCACAAAATACAGGAGAAAAATAAATATAATTATATCCAACTGGGTTCAGGATTAAACAGTGAAATATCGTTTAAAATAATATTTTGGTTTATAAAGGTGCTTCCTCACTGGGAGCATTCGCGTGTAATTTAACGTTACAGATTAGTTTCTTTTCTGCAACTCGTACTACATGGGCTGTAGGTATGCGGTACGAGTTGACCAATTACTCGCATTAGATCAGTGAAGGAGGAGAACCGAGCATTACAATGCACACCTTGTAATGATACAGTGTGTAATATCTTGTTACAACTTACAACATCAATTTGCCATTCATCAATTGGCTTCGTTTGACATTATGGAAAGTCTTATCTACAATGTTACATTACACGCGAATGCTTGTCAGTTAAGGAGGTAATATTGTAATGTAATGCACGAAGTCGAATCTATAATATTACATTACACGCGTATGCGCATCAGACAGGGAGGTACTATTGCAATGATTACATTGCAATAGTACCTCATTGAGCATTAGCTCAAAGTCGAAACTATAATGTTACATTACAGTGAGGGAGCACCTTTATTTAGATCAGTGGTGGCCCAGCGGTAATGGCCTCGACTTACAACTTGTAGATCGTGGATGCAAACCCAGCAAGGCGCATTACTGTGTGTAATTTATTTCATCACCACTGCTCTCAAAACTGTGAAGGAAAACATCGTAAGGAAAATATCCTAGAACTAAAAAATTCGTAGACTTGTGACATCTACTATTCCGCACTGGGACCGCGTAATGGATTACGGCCCTTTTCCTCTCCTAGAAAGGAGGCCTGAGTCCCAACAGTTAGAACATTATCTTCTTCGACTCTCCTCGTTCTGCGGCGCCAGGATTGTCTATCCTGGGTTCTCAAAATATTTGTTTGTTCAAGTCCTTGGTCACTGTAGACCACCAGGTGGCTAGTGAGCGTCTTCTACCTTTCTTGTTTTCTGGCAGTGCTAGGGCTTGTTTCACGACATGGTCTTCGAGACGTCTCATGACATGACCGAACCATCGTAGGCGGCTTTCGGTTAGTTTCTCTGCCATGGGCGTGACCTTGTAACTTCCTCTGATGTGCTCGTTTCGCACTTTATCGAGTCGAGTTACGCCTGCTCCCCATCTTAGCATCTTCATCTCGCATCTTTTGTTCGTGAGCAATTTCCATTTAATGAAAAGAGGTTAGTGTATTTTGCGTATTTTCTATACTAACCTTACTCATAATTCCGCCAACTTTCTGTGAAGGCAGAAACTCAAGGGATCGCAGCGGTCCTCCCATAGACGGACATTGGTAGACAGACCGGAAGTGAGTACCATCTCCACAGTTCAGTTGATAATACGTTAGCTCACTAAATGCGCCATTGTAGGTGGGCTTGGGGACGGCGAGCAATGGGCAGTTTCACTGTCTGACCGTCCGGTAACTGTCAAAACCGAGCTCAAGTCATCGACGGCGCGCACTGTTCCCGCGCGCCTCAAGGAGTTGTCAGCAACGGCAGGGGCCCAGCTGGGTCGAAGCCTACTGGGGCCAGGGTTAACTCCGAAAGGTAGCTCAGCCCCGGGTAAGAAAGGCAACGAAGGAACTGAAGTGGGTTTTTAGTCAGTAAAAGTCTGACACTATCTCCCACTCCACCCAAGAGCTGATATGATTAGATGATTTTCCCACCGAAAAAAAAAGCTTACTAAATAATTTTAGACATTTTAGATAAGGCCTCCTACAAAATATCTGTTCAAATATTTAATACGTTCTGATAAAACGAAGTGTACTGAGCGATGGTATCAAATAACCCTTAGTTTGCTTTACCATTACTTTCTGTGGTGAGCTATTTTCCTTATTGACTCTCACTTTGTCACCCTCGTCATCATAAGGGTGTATAAACGTACACAGGACTCCTCAATCGAACTTTTGGGTAAATGTCCAAAAACCTGACCTCACATTGCATTGATTTTCCATACCATTAGAGCTCATCTTATACTGGTAAATTATATGCCGCTTGTTGAAGAAATTTACTAGTTCTATCAACACGAAAAATTGCCTAAAGCAATGCTTAGATAGCAAGTAATATAATATTGACATTTCTATACGCAATTTGGAATATTTTTGCTGATATGTGATCCGTTTGATTTGATAGAATGGTTTTCAAACGTTTTGTTAAGGTCTTAGGATCTTTTTAATATTAGCGGTTTTGATCACTCATGCGGGATTGCTCTATTATATCTCCCTAAATTGACACGGTAGCCCATGCAGAGAAATATAATCAATATGCCACAAATGCCTTATACGAAATAAAATGTTTTGAACTGAAAGATGTTTTTGTGGCACTGAATATGTTGAAATCAACCCCTATTAATACAAATCAATACTGCATAGGATGCCTTGATGAGTTTGGAGGATGCCTTGAGAGCTTCAGAAGAGAAAAAAATTGTGTCTAAAAGTAGGTAGATAGAAAACCAAATCACCTAAAACAATGGACCTATGTTGTGTCTAAGAATCATTAAATGTTAATATTATTTAAGGCAGGTTTCAGCGTAACACGAAAATGGATTTCAAGAATGCTCTGCAGATATTTTATAATTGTTTTTTTTACTTAATACCTACTTGTCTTCAATAGAGAAATTATCTGCATGCGTGGCTATTCCACATACGTGATGAAATCCGCTCGATATTAAAAACATCCTAATATGCGAATTTCGGATATAGGCCGCAAGTAGTACACAGAATGTGAAACTTTAAGTGAAGTACATACGGGAAGTTATTTTTCAATATACTTACTCAAAAACTCACTCCTACCGCGTTTAGGCCGGCAATTTACTGTCTTTTTGCACTAATGCGGAAAATGCGCCGGCTCACCCTGGCTCCATTTCATTGTATTTATCGTATGAGGCTGGGGACCAAGCAGCCCACACCGGTCAGCGAGCATTCCCCGTTTATTTCTTCGTAAATGTATTGAAAAACGTCTTTTGATACACGTGACTACGGCACTCGACTTCACAATACCTTCGGTTACGGTTCGAGCGAATTCCGCCTCGATAGAAAGAAAGAAAGAAAGAAAACTTTTTTATTTGGCATACAAAGACAACACTAACAAAAGCAAAGATAAGATAGCAATGGCAAAGTTTCTCGACTTGTATAAAAATGCATTATTTTGTATCTTACTACAAAATAAACTTCAAGTCAAGAGTGCATACGTTACTTCTAGGCAAGCGTGCTGCATCGTTGAACATGTAAATCGCTAACCATCAGGAAAGACAGTCAAACGCGAGCCTATCAAAAAACAAAAAAAAAAAACTCGCAATATCTATGAACATTCGTCTACTGGACGCCAAATATGACGATATAGACTAAAACTGGGCTTTTTACGCATCAAGTAAAAGGCTTTTTATTGCACATAAAATTATTTTCGTATGGTGTACCCCTCTTCTGCGGCCCGGATAATGTAGGTTGTTGCAAGGGATGGGAGGTAGCGGCATTGATTTATATAATCCTATAAACCAATTAAATCAAATACATTTGGCATCTAGCAGTCTAGAAAAAAAAAGTGAACCATCCAGGGACCCACTCAAATCCTTATCCTAACTAATATTATAAAAGCGAAAGTGAGTTTGTTTGTTTGGTTGTTATGTCTTCACGCCTCAATGGCAAAACCGATTTTTATGAAACTTGGTACACGGATAGACCATGCCCTGGAATAGGACATAGGATACTTTTTATCCCGGAAGTATGTTCCTTTGGGATAATTTTCTGCTATCACGCGGGCGAAGCCGCTGGAAGCAGCTAGTTTATATTAACTGGACGCACCAGTATCATGGTGATTCTTCTTCTTTTTGTGTCGATGTTCTCAAACTAGACTTTTTCTGACCAGCCCCTTAGCCAAATTACGAGCGTTGGCATTGATTAGTGTTTCAGATGGCCTTTTAAAGCTAGACCCACACAGATTTGAGTGGGCTTGTCCAATCAGTGCAAGCATTTGTCAGTATTCGTGTAGCTTAAAGTTAGGACTACTAAGGAGCTCAACGACTTAACAAACAATACTAAAGAAAGGACATTTGCCATCATGTTAAAATACAGCAAAGGAAAAAGTAATCCACTCCACTCCTAAACTCCTGTTACTTGTACCACAGTTCATCATGACACGATATTGAATTATTTCCGTAAAATGAGTGAGAGTAGACATCTGTACATGTCTCCTGGTGTCAGCATCAACAGAAGACATATACAGATGTCTTCTCTTGCAAAACTGAATTAACGGATAAACGGTTTAGATCAATTGGTTTCGAGATGTGTGTTAAATTATTTAAGAAAGTTTTTGTTTTCGAGGGGTAAATAATTTGTATGCTGGGTTACTTTTCAAAACATTTATAGACATAACACATTTATAGATTTAATATTTATAAACTAGTTAAAAAATAAAAGACCTGTTTTGACATTTACACTAAAAAAAAAGAGATTGATTTTACTAAATTCCATTTCAATTTTATCAAATCCGCGGGTTAATATGGTCCTACACACGAAATTGTTGATTTTACCAAATAGAACTGGTTGATTATGTAAATCAACAAAGTGGATTTTGTTAAATTCACTCTTGTTATAGTAAAATTAACTATGAAAACGGTTGACTGTGGCAGTTCATTACTCAACCTACGCTACTTTAGTACTTACATTCAACAATTCTTTTTTTTTCAGAGTAGGAAAGACCTTAGAATGGAACTTGGAACGAAACTGAAAGAAATATTAATAGTAGCTAGTTTAGGCTAGAGTTGTCTAAAAAGTCAAACGACTTGGGTTATCTAATCAAATTCTTGAAATCGGATATAGTCAACAGTGAAAGAAAATAGCGTGACGAGTGACAGGACAGAATGGAAAAAATAACGTTTTGCTCCGACCTCAAATAAAACGGGACAAGAGCAGGAAGATGAAGATAAGGATATAGTCAACACTGGTTGAACAATCAAGGATTTTTTTTTTTGATGGGGAAAATCATTTATGACAAAACCCGCTCTTGGTTGGAGCGGGAGATAGTGTCAGACTCTTACTGACTAAAAACCCCACCCCGTTCCATCTTGCCTTCATACCGGGGCTCGAGTTTCCATTCGGATGACTCCGGCCCCGGCAGACTTCGACCCAGCTGGGCCCCTCCTGTTGCTGTCAACTCCTTGAGGCGCGTGGGAACAGTGCGCGCCGTCGACGTTTTGGCTCGGGCCGGACAGTTACCGGACGATCGGACAGCGAGCTTGCAAAGAGATGATCATTGTTAACTAATAAAATCTTATAAAAAGTATTGTATGTCATATATAGTATATTTTAATTGGTTTAAAAAATTCTAATTTGTTTGACTTTTTAGTCAGACTTATACACTACACCGGACAAGCTGCTAGGTAATCAAAATACAATCAACGGGCCTTGTATTTTGTAACTAATTACAACTTTAGTTGGTATCTGCATAATTTTTTTACCAGTTAATGGTAATTTAGACTTACGTTTTAATGCTTGATGTTGGTTTTAAATGTGGCCGATTAGACTGGAAGCCTACTCCAATATACTATAGGAGAAAAGCTAGGCAAAGTCCCGGTATGTCTGTACTACTACATAGAAAATAATATTATAAAATTGCTGAAAGATATTTAAATTCAAATATAATTTTAATTAGGGTCCAAGTGTGCGTTTCCTTTTCAAAGATATCTGTCTCCTACTAATGGACACTGCATGACCAGAGGCTGGCTCGTTCTTTGTCCAAAGAATTAGCATTGTCATGCAACGGGCACATTTCTTGATGATAGCGATATGGAGATGTACTTCGACGTCTAAGTGTATGTGGATTTGTTTTTCAAAACAGACTTCCATATATCTTACAAACAAGTACTAACTAATAAATAGTAAGGAAAAATTCTGTTGTCTCGTTCGCTGTGCCAAATTTTCAACCGTGGTATGGCTTAACATCCTATTCCATATACTTCTAGAATTTTAATGCATGACCTTCTAAATATTTTCACTCATCATCATCATTGTCATCAGCTTTTTAATGTTCCCACTGCGGGACTCAGGTCTCCTCTCTAGGAGAGGGAATGGGCCGTAAACCACCACGCGGGCCCAGTGCGGGTTAGTGAATGTCACATGTCTTCGAATTGTTGGTTCTAAGACATGCTGGCTTCCTTATGCTGTTTTCCTTCACCATTTGAATGTGAACCAACCTTGCCACAAAGAGATGCGATGCTCAGACCACAAACAGCCTAAGTGACAGCTGTCTGAGCACCAAAGCCTTCCCAGACAATTCTTAAAATGAGACGGAATATGAACAAGATCTGTCTAAACGTGAATGTTTTCAGAATTTCTGACAGTAGATAACCAAAGTTGAATGAACATGAGTTTGAAATTAAGGGTGCGTTTTCAGAGCTATGTGGAGTGAAGCGGAGTGGATCGTGAATTGGCCAACCACATTTTTTTTTTAGGTTTCGGTTATGCTAGTAAATTACGATAAGTGATTTTAAAATAGAGAAATTACTTTTCTTAAACCAATGTTTATTTTTTGTCGATGGGGAAAATCATCTTATGACGAAACCCGCTCTTGGGTGGAGCGGGACACAGTGTCAGAGTCTTACTGACTAAAAACCCCGCGCCGTTCCTTCAGCCTTCATAGCGGGGCACGAGCTCCCTTTCGGACAACCCTGTCCCCAGTAGGCTTCGACCCAGCTGGGCCCCTCCTGCTGCTGACAACTCCTTGAGGCGCGCGGGAACAGTGCGCGCCGTCGACGTCTTGGACTCGGTCCATTACCGGACGATCGGACAGCGAGCCACCCATAGCTCGCCGTCCGCGAGCCCGCGTCTACGGTGGCCGGAAATCGGGATCGGAATCCCGGCGACGGCGGCGAGGGCACCGTTGCCTGATGCGGTCGGCCTCCTCCTTTGCAAGCATTATTTCTTCGCAGAAGGAGGCGACCGCCTGCCATTCCTCCTCGTTCCGGACCATGGCCTCGACCAGGGCCCGGCGCGAGAGGTTTCCGCTGCCGATCGCCCCCACGAGGGCACTGCGATGCTCCACTTAGGCAGGGCACACCTCGACGGTGTGCTCCACCGTGTCCTCCAGGCGTTGCGCACAGTGGCGACACCCGGGCGTCTCTTCCGCTTGAATCCGATACAGGAACCTCCCGAACTTGCCATGTCCGGTGAGGACCTGCGTCATGCGGAAGGTAAGGACGCCGTGAGGTCTTTCCAGCCACGCCTCAAAGAGGGGACTTACCGCCATAATCGTGGCGTGCCCAGCACTGGGTTGCGATAGCCGTTGACGCCATTTCGCCATGAGATCCCGCCGGAGCTCTGTCCGCCATGCCTTGACATGTTGCGGCAGTGGACTTTCACCCCGGCGTTGCATCTCCAAGCGCATGTCGTGCATGTGTGCAAGGACTGTTGCCTCCAGATCCCACGGTGGTTCAATGCTTATGGTGGGTTCGAAGTCAAGCTCTAGTTTATCCAAACAAACACGTAGTCGCGAGTCAACCAAAATGTAACCGAGCGGATAGCATGAAGCGGAGAGTAACTACGGCGCGCACTGTCCCCGCGCGCCTCAAGGAGTTGTCTGCAGCAGCAGGAGCCTAGCCGGGTCAAAGCCTACTGGGGCCAGGGTTATTCAAAAGGGAAGCTCGGTCCCGTACGAAAGGCAAGAAGAAACGGGATGGGTTTTTTAGTCAGTCTGAGCGGGGGATGTCGTTTGGATGATCACCAAAAAACAGCGGAGGGTAGCTTAACTCCGCTTCACCCCACTCCACATTGATGGAAACGCTGCTTTTTTTCTCTCCACTCTGCTCAACTCCGTTTACTACGTTTCAGTGAAAATATACCCTAGCCCTGAGCTTGGCCCTAAAACATTTTAATACTGCCATGTTATCATTCCGTCCTCAGTTAACTTGTTGGGGAAGCCTAAGGCATTATATTCGCCTATATGCCTTTGTACTCCATAAAGTTTAAATAAAAAAAAAAACTTTTTAGTGTCTCTTAAAATTCTGGCTATGAGCAAAACCATAAAAATATTTTTAGCACCTTAATCTTTTATCATGATAAAAATAATCTTTTGAATATCATATTATATGCTACCACAATTAGAATAGAAATATATATACTCAGTTTTAACAAAACTAAAAGACAGGGCAAAAGTCATGAATATAAATTTGCCATAATGGGGAATCTAGACGCTGTTTCGACATCAAGATGCCAAAATATTAGGGATATACTACATGGCATTTCTGAGTACAGTTCGACAATCATTATCGCTGTCACTTAATCCAGAGATTAAAGACTTAAAGAACAAAGAAAGATCGACATTTTAGAATAAGCAACTTGTATGAAACATGTACAGCTAATTTTAATTTTATTCACTCCTGTGAAGACTAGATGACGATTGAAAATGCGAGATGACAGAAAATACTTGCGAGCGCCTGATGGTAACCAAATGCCTTAACGAATTGACATATTAGATTGTCTTAGTCTGTAGTCTGTCACTGTACTTATTAAAATAATAAAAAAATAAATAAAAAAATATTTTAAAAAAATATGGTGTGAAATCATTTAATGACTTCTTCCGTCCTTGGGCGGAGTGAAAGGGAGACCGAGCGTGTCAGACTTTTACTGACTTAAAAACCCATTCCTATTCCTTTTTTGCCTTCCTTCCAGGGCCCCGGTGTTCTCTTTCGCATCACCCACGTTCTGTGGCATCACCGATGCCCCAGTAGCTTAGTTTAGTAGGTAGACCTTACGCACGAGTTTCATGCGCATGGAACACTAAGCACGCACCGTCTTTGGGCTTGGTCCGAACGGTTACCGGGCCGTCATCATTCTGACACACTTTGCAAGACTTTTCGAATCCCTTAAATCCTTCAAGGTTTGCGAATTGCCTGTATTCTGATTACTTAACGCCTCTTGCTGTTATGTGCATTGTTAGTTGGTAAATCTTACTGATAGGAGTAACGTCCTCATCTTCCTGCCTCTTGCGCTTCCTCCTAACCAAATCATATCTGTTGGAGTGAATTCAGCTGTAATACGTTAATGATACCGAGTTGACCGCAACTCAAAAGCCCCTGGTACGGTTCGGTTAGGTTCGGTTAAGTTCGGTTCGGTTCGGTTTGATGTGCAGATAGCCGTATGTGCTAGTTAAGATTAACTGGCTTCTGCGGCTAGTTGGTGTTGCTAAACTTAGGCTGCCAATGAATTGGAGCGGACAAATACAGAACACTAAGTTTGTTTTTTTTTAAACGCTGCCCATGGTCAAAAAACAGTCACATGTTAAGATGATAAAAAATATTCTAAGAAAAATAGAATCAGTGGTGGCAGAATGGTAACGGTCCCGGCACACAAATTTGTAGGTCGCGGGTTCACACCCAGTCAGGCAGATTTCTTTGTGTTATTTATTTCATCACCACTGCTCTCAAAACGGTGAAGAAAAACATAGTGAGGAAACGGCAGGTTCTAGAATAAAATAAAAAAATCGACATGTGACATTCACCTACTCGCACTGGGCCCACGTGGTAGATTACTGCCCATTCCCTCTCCTAGAGAGGAGACCCGAGTCCCAATAGTAGGAACATTAAAAAGGCTGATTATGCATATGCATGTTATGATTATGCTTAGAAAAATAGGTAAACATACAACCCACATTACTGTCAATGCATTAATCATATACATGAAAACTGGAAACCGATTTTAATAGCGACTGGGTCGCAGAACTCCACTATTTTATATTTAAAAGGAAGAAAATATATAAAAAAAGCAAACTACTCAAATCACCTATTTAATTCATGAATCCCCAAGCGACCACCGGTGGCCGCGCATCTATTGTCTTACTATTGTGTCTCTAATTGACGGTATCTGAATGAAGGGTTAAAAACAAATTAAAAACCTTCTTGTTGGAAAAATGTTTATACTCAGTATCAGATCATGTCAAATTATATAAAATAAATCTATATAATATAATAATCATATAAAATAAATATTTATACAACAATACTATTCTACTGAACACGCTTCTAACAGAATTAAAATTTTACATTACTTTTGACATTATATCTGACATTTGACATTAGATTTATTTGTTGACATTATATTTATATCATTTTACATTATTAATTGTTTTTGCATACATGTGACAGTTCTATTTTATATTATTTTGGAATTATGTAATATTCAAGACAATATTTTAATGTTATGATAAAAAAATAAAAAACTCCAATCTTATACAAAAGACTATGGAATATACAAATATTATAATTCACCAACTTTTAGTTTTAAACTGTTTGCCAGTACCTATCAGGTACCCTAGCATATTAACTAGCTTTACCTTTATTTTTTACTACAGCCAGCGGTCAGCATATTTAAAAAACTTAAAGTTTTAAAATTCACAACGCGACTTGTTTTCTATGAAAAAGCCAATCTGAAAGTAATCAAATTCCATGGGCGTTATCGAGAGTTAATTAAAAAAGTATGAACCGCCTTGCAAACAAATAAAGGGGTGAATTTCAACGTAAATATATATATAAAACTGTTGATTTGTCAGTCAATGTGCTGGATTTGAGTTAGTAAAAATTACGTTTTTTTTTTGCCATTTTTTAAGATTATATTTCTGCATTAATTTTGCGTAGGAAATGTGTGAGTCCGTCTTTATACAGTGTTATTTACTAGTGCATAAAGTTTTGATAATTAAATAATATTATATAGGTGATAACCAAAATAGCCCAGGAGTGGGACAGAACAGGCTTACAAAAAAAAGGTGAAAGTTTATGTGTGTGAATTCTTTTTTCTTCTTCACGCTCGATGAGCTGAAAGAAATTCAATGAAATTTAGTACACGAAAAGATTATGTTCTAGAATACTGCGTAGGATATTTTTAACTCAGATCGTGTATGTTCTCTTCAAATAAGTAGTAGATTTCAATCTCAACAAAAAACTGTGACATTAAATTGCTGAAGAATTGCAACATAACACACACAACTTATCACAGCATAATCTTTTTTTAAATTTTGCGAGAGCGGTTTCTCTCCTGTAGAACGGCAAGCAAGCCACTTATTTACATATTATCCTAAAAAAACACATATTTAAATGCATAAAGCAATTTTTTTTTAAATCTTTTTCAAAAATGCTGAGCGACGCTATGTTACCTCTGGTAAGGTGACTGTCCATAGACGATCATCATCAGCCTTTTTAATGTTCTCACTGCTGGGACTCAGACCTCTCTAGGAGAGGGACTGGGCCATAATCCATTACGCGGGCCCAGTGCGGGTTGGTGGATGTCACATGTCTTCGAATTTTTTGTTCTAAGACATGCCGGTTTCCTAACTATGTTTTCCTTCACCGTTTTGAGAGCAGTGGTGATGAAATAAATCACACAAAGTAATGCGCCTGGCTGGGTTCGAACCCGCAACCTAAAACTCGTAAGTCTGGGCCATTACCACTCGGCCACCACTGCTCTCGAAGTCTCGATAGACGATGATCATGATATATATATATATTTTTTTTGGTAAGCTCGCACTTGACCACAATATCGCCAGATGGAAAGTGACGATGTGGTCGACGATGGAGCATGCTTGCCTAGAAGTAACCTATTCATTCTTAATTAAAGACCCCTAGGTTGTAGCTATCAGGAAATACCGAGACCATTGTTAAAAAATGCTTCTACAATGCCTAAAAAATAAAATAAAATAATTTAAAATAATGAAACTTTTCTAAACTCTTATTAGCAAGCGCATTATAAACCGCAGAAGCCCAACAGGGGATAAACCTACTGGGGCCATAGTTTGGCTACAAGGGAAACCCAAAAGATCCTAAAACATAAGGTAAAGACGGGACATAAGTGTGATTTTAGTAAAAATCTGACACACTCTCTCACTCCGCTCTAGAGTGGATTTAATAATTGGATGATTTCAACCTAATAACATAAAAAATGAGGTTCTTTAAAACAATAAAATGGTTGGTTCTAAATTCATATTAACACGCATATAATTATAAATAGCAAAAAACAAACGGAATGAAACGATGGAAGCTTAATTAATGTAGGCGCCGCTAAAACAACATTTTTATCAAAGGGCCTTCTCATTAAAAACGCGGTTAGGTGAGTTCTCGCAAAAATATCGAATGTATTTTTAATGAGTTTGACATCACTCGTGTTACAAAATAGATAAGTACAGAAGACGATCTCATGTATGTACTTCACTTTTTATACCTACGCTCGGTGGACGCACACTAATGAGCGTTTGAGACGGAACTGTTCGACGAGTTAGCCGAGATGCACCCGAGATATCGTGTCCGTGAGCGGTGTCTATGTGTGCGTTGCTCGAGCGCCCATTGTATGTTGATTGACTTCTGTACCTATATATTTTGTGCTCCTGTGTTCTCCGAAAGGTAGACAAGAGATATATGGTTTCACTGACTGGAAATATTTAAGTCCATTGTAATAAAATACGAAGGATAAACCTTAAATTTTTTTACGAGACCCGAGGATCAAATTATATGATTCAAACCAAGTGGCCCTCCAAAATAATTGAGATCGACCACGTGTAATTTTGGTACCGCAATCCCTATCACAGGTCTATTTTTTTTTTCTCGACTGTTGTAGAAGATGGGTATTTTTTTTTTCGGTGGGTAAAAATCATCCAAATGGCATCCCCAGCCCTTGGGCGGAGCCAGTGATAGTGTCAGACTCTTACTGACTAAAAAACCCACCCCGTTCCTTCGCTGTCTTTCATAACTGGGCCGAGCCTCACTTTCGGAACTCTTAGACCCAGTAGACTAAGACTTTTACTGGGCTCCTAAGGTCTGCTGGGCCTCTTCGGTGCAAAAAATAGGTAATGTTTTTGGAGAGTTTGCATGTACGTTCATATGATTGTATGTATAATATATATAATGTATAATCTTTTGGAACATCTTGTAGTCTAAACGGCGATTTTCACAAATTAAGTTTCATTATTTCGTATACTTCGTTATATAACTTATTATATAGCTTCGTTCGAAAGTAATATATTTTTCAACACACTTGCACAGAAAGTAATAAGTGAATATTGATGATAACTGTTCTCGACTCTCTTAATACCTTCGCCCTCGGCTTCAGTTTCGTCTAAATACCGCTTCGGCGGTAATGACCAATATTAGATACATATCTCACTATTTATATTTTTTGCAATGAAGTAAAAATTTTACATAATCCAAATTATTGTACCGTAAAAGGGGTTTACCCAGGTGCTACTCGGAATGTTTACGAGATGAAAACATGAGTTTTTTGGTAACAGTCAAACCACAAAATAGGTTCAAAGACAATCTCATGTATCTACTTCACTTTTTATACCTACGCTCGGTGGACGCACACTAATGAGCGTTTGAGCCGGAACTGTTCGACGAGTGGGCCGAGACGCTACCGAGATATCGTGTCCGTGAGCGGTGTCTATGTGTACGTTGCTCGTACATGCTTTGTATGTAGATTGACGTCTGTACCTGTATATTTTGTGGCCAAACGCTAACTATTTTATGGTTGGGAAATTAGCAAATAACTTCTCTTGCTCTGGAAAGAGAGATGGTCTGACTTAAATGCCGAGTAACCCTAGTCCGTAAATCCACTCCTTCGGCGGCCAGGGAGCGTGAATAAATATAATATTACACAACACTGTCTAGTGGCGAGCTTAGCTCAAAGTTGAGTTTTCTTCCAGCAAACCATTGCATTGCAAATGATCATGATCATCACACAACCATTTGTCCTGGATGGGAATCGAACCCACGATCTCCGGCATAGCAGTCAGGGTCACTAATCACTAGACCAACAGGCCAGTCAAAATTGCCATGAAATGGCATACTAGTGATATTTAAATAAAGTGTTTCTGCTAAATTAATTACCTAAGATGACAAGAAATATTTGGACTCGATTTCTTGTGAAATTAAATTGTCTAATTAGAAAATTTATGTCAGTCTTCTGTTTCGTAATTTTAGTTTAATTTAAAACGCAAAACGTAATAGGTTTTTCTTCTTTGTTATTTTGCTGCTTCTAATTGTAGTTCTTTGTGTACTGTAAACGTAATTTCAAAATGAGATTTGCTGCAGGATTGTCCGAAAGAGTCACCGTCGCCACTGTAGCGACATCTATGACACCACATACCATAACATACTACGGGAATACCCTGACATTACTCGACCACACGGCACACACCACACATCAACACACAACACGGTCCACCACATACAGTCTACCCCTGGACCACCAGTTTCTTGCACACCACGCCGCTTGGCTTCAGATAAATTAAAAATAACCAAAGATGAGTTTGAAGCAATGCTAAAAGACGGCACCGCCAGACCCTCAAGTTCACCATGGTCATCGCCATTACTCCTAGCCCCTAAGAAGAATAGCAGATGACCCTAAAAAAAAAAAATAGATAGGTAGGTACAGAAGACTATCTCATGTACCTATGTACTTCACTTTTTATACCTAACTGCTCGACGAGCGGGACGAGGCGCTCCGAGATATCGTGTCTGTGAGCGGTGTCTATGTGTGCGTTGCTCGAGCGCGCTTTGTACATATTTAGATTGACTTATATTTTGTGCTGTAGCCCTGCAATATAAAAGGCAACTGAAATAACTTGGGTGGGTTTAGTCAGTAAAAGTCTGACATCTTGTTCCAATCAGAAGAGGGGCCGATTTTTTTTCCATCTGCCCATCGACCATCTGTTTTGCGAGCAATGACCACCAATCATGCCATCGAATATTAACCCTTCAGATACCGTCAATTAGAGACACAATAGTAAGACAATAGATGCGCGGCCACCGGAGGTCGCTTGGGGATTCATGAATTAATATACTGCTGCATCAAAGAAAATAAGTTAAACTTATCTAATTACAGATTATTTGAAACTAAACGAACTTTATGATAACTTAGCTCGGTTTCAAACTTAAATTCATACATTGTACTTCAATATTGTTACTTAGGTAGGAGTTTGCCTAAGTTTCCAAAATTCCTAGAATTCCTATGAAATTTGGCAACTAGTGAACTTGGTGTTTATCTTTCTGATTTGATTCACTTGATTACATTGTTACAGGCGATACAGATAACTGGAAGTAAATGATTTCAAACTGTTCGCTTCAGTATATACAGGGTTATTTGTAAAACACTATCAATTAGTTAGGACTATGTTACTAACATCATAAACAACAACTTTTGTTCCATGACATTTGAAAATTGATAACATTTTGAAACATAAAAATATTTAAATTGATTTTGTGTACATATTACGAAGTCTATGCGAAGCAAGCGAGAGTACCAAACTGAAGGGGAGCGGGGATCGGGCGGTGGGTTTGCTTGATGCGCTTGCGCAGCGTCATACAGACGTAAGTAGGTATAGCAAAGTACAGAGTTGAAATATGTTAAACAGAACAACGAAATCTTGAAGGTTTGTTTTTGGTAAATGAATTATGTTTTGTAAAAAGTCATAGTACAAAGTTGTTGTATATGATGTTAGTAATACAGTCCTGCAAGGTTGTTAGTATTTTCCAAATAACCGTGTATACATTATATATGAAATCAATAGTACGGAATCTTGAGAACGAATGAACGGGCGAAATGTCAATCTCACTTCGACAGAATTCGGGCTGACGTTTGCACGAACCGAACAGAGAAAAGTAAAGTCCGCAGAGGCGCAGAGTTTTATGCTATATTGGCAGTTGTGTGAACAACATCTAGGCTGGGGACTGTCTCACGGCTCGTTGTGTAGAGTGAATACCTAAAGCTTACACCATAATAAATCAGTGGCGTGGTAATTTACATACTATGTAAATTAGTATAGTCGGCCTTATAATGTTGCCGCTGTTGGGACTCAGGCCTCCTCTTTAGGAGAGGGAATGAGCCGTAACCACCGCGTAGACGGTGGAATTTTCCTTCACCGTTTTGAGAGCAGTGGCGATGAAATAAAGTACAAAAAGTAACGCGTCTGGCTGGGTTTGAACCCGCGACTGCAACTCGTAAATCGGAGCCCTTATCACTCGACCACCACAGCTCTCTACATGTGTATAAAATGAAAAAAAAAGATCAGTAATAATCATAAATCATTTATTTTTTTGAATTGTGGTATAGATCTTAAAAAACAATAGTTACATGATACTTCATATTCCATGTTTACCTAAGGATACGCTACTTGCTTTATTATAAGTTTTTGAACTTACACGAGCGAAAGAAGACAAGTACCAACTCCACAACATCATGTACTGCACATTTCTCGCAACAAATATTAATAAACCCAACTTACAAGTAATAAGACAGTTTCAGACTTGCCTCAGCAATATCACGACACCTGAACCAAGCAAGTATAAACCAGCTTTAGCAACTTCAAGCGCTTTGTGCAAACAACCGCTGAAGTGCAGATCCCGTCTTTCTTTTTAGGTGGGAAATGATCAAATAACTCCTACCACTCTGAATGAAACTAGAAAGAGTGAGACTTGTACTCTCCTTGAGGTTAGCGTGAAACGTTTGCGTTTGGATGTCTGTTCCATTACGGTTGTGACCATCTCTTTCGGTAGCACTATCGCTTTGTAGAAGGAAATCTCCGCCATCCCATTCCCGCTCTGTTTGACTCATAACGGTGGGACCGTCATGTCCATATGGGGGGAGCTCCAAGCGGTGTAGACACACATTATATGATCCACCATGTCCTTTGGCCAATCCACACAATACTGACACCCAGGCATTTTTTCCACCTAAATCCGACACAGGAATCTACCAAACTGGTCTTTTCGGTGAGGACCTGCAACAGTGGTGGAAAGTGAGGACGCTGTGGCGCCTCTTTAGCTATATATCAAAAAGGGAACTTGCCCTAAAACGAAATTCTTGCACAACACCGGTTCCCGATATACGGACATTATTTAAAACATAATCTTTATACTTATAATAAATCTGTAGAAAAAAGAAAGTAGAAAATTCTGTACATATATAATATCAAAAAAATAAATGGCAGGGGGTGTTACTAGACCGACACCGCGCACTGTTCCCGCGCGCCTCAAGGAGTTGTCAGCAACAGGAGGGGCCCATCTGGGTCGAAGCCTACCGGGGTCGGGGTTATCCGAAAGGAAACTAGAGCCCCGGTATGAAGGCTAGAAGGAACGGCGCGGGGTTTTTAGTCAGTAAGACTCTGACACTGTCTCCCGCTCCACCCAAGAGCGGGTTTGGTCAATGATGATTTTCCCCCTCGAGAGAAAAAAAAAAATGTGATTAAAAAAATGTTTTGTCTGTCTGTCTGTTTGTTCAGGCATCACATAAAAACTACCAGTTCGATTACGATGAAACTTATTATAATTATTCTTTAATATCCTGGGCAGCACACTGGATACTGTTTATCTTGGAAAAGTATATACAATAAAAAACAAACTTAATTTTGCGGTTCGATCCCTAGACCAATTACCCATGCGTTTGTCTGTCTGTCTGTTCGCGATAAACTCAAAAATTACTGCACCGATTTTCAAGTGGCTTTCACCACTCAATAGCGAGATTCTCGAGGAAGCTATAATATAAGCTAATAATAGAAGCTATATATATAATAGAAGCTATATATATAATTTGTTAAGTTTTTGTATTTATTTCTGTGTACATTAACAATATTTGCTGAAGATGTCGGGAAAAATAAGCTGAAAGGGGAACCGTGTTACCCCGAATTTAACGCGAGGGAAGCCGCGGGCAAAAGCTAGTTGATAATAAAATTAATAACAAAAACATGGTAAGCGTGGTTTCTATGAAGTACACCACGGTATTAAAGTGGAAAAAGCAAGTGATTTCATTTTAACCGCCATTTCTCCACCCACGCAGACAACTACACTCTGTATGAAGCCTTACTTACTTCGACTTTCTTAGTCTCATATAATTTAGTGCTTTGGTCGCAAGTGATGCTGTGCTACGCAAAGTTACTTCTCGTTAAAAGCTCGGCTCTAAAGTAAGTCTTTATCACTTTTAATTGTGTGTGCTAAAGTTTGAAGTTTCTTGCTTTGGATAAAGTTGCATTTTCAGACAAGCAGGACGAACAGTGGGGACCACTTGGTCCACTACTGTTAACAGCCCCACATTTCCAGTCGACAGCGATGCGGAGGAATTGTTTGGCACCATATTTTAACTAGGAGTATATGGCCTTTAGTGTATCGTATATAGTTTTTAATGAGTTCAGTTTTCTTAATTTTTTGGCTGCCCATAATATTTATAATAATATGGAAATATTGTATGAACAACCATTTTTTTAAAAGAGTAACCATGGAGTTTCTTGCCGGTTCTTCTCCATAGGCAACGACCAATTTGGAACCGTGCACAGCTTCTGATGTTTTAAAAGTGCCCATTTAGGCTTATGTGAAATAAAAACTTTTGACGTTGACTTATAATAATTTAAATATGGCGTGATTCGTTATTCCGCATTAAAACAATATTTTACTGACTTAGTCAATATAAAATTCGAAGGAAAACAATAAAAAAAAAAGAAACCAAATATAATACAAAGCGAAATCGTAGATTACGATGAAACGCCAGTCAAACACCTCATTATACCGCCGGAATCCATTTTCCTATCAGAAGTAAGACCCAGTCAGACCTCGTTTGAGGGTCGTTTGTTCACGAAAAGAAATCAACCGTCATTACTTAAATTATCATTCAGAAACATTTTCAATTCTTTTGACTTGAATTTTTTGAGTAATAAAAGCGAAATTGGAGATAGGTTTATTTACCTTATTACTTATTTGTAAAAACGCAAATTGATGTGGCTCAAAAGACTGCCCAACTTAAATGGGACTGGGCAGGACATGGCTGCCGCATGTCTAATGAGTCATCATCATCATCATCATCATATCAGCCGAAAGACGTCCACTGCTGGACATAGGCCTCCCCCAAGCGTCGCCACAACGACTGGTCCTGTGCGTCACGCATCCATCGGATGTCTACCGAGTAGTGAGTGCGTAAAACGCAGGATTGGTGCCCGGACACAGAAACGCGGAGCCGAGGCAGACCACGAAGGAGATGGCGGGACGACCTGGATGGCTTCCTTGAGAATTAGAATGAATAAGCGAGGAACCGTGATCGTTAGAAGGAGTGGAGGGAGACCTCTGCCCAGCAGTGGGACAATATGGGCTAACTACAATAATAACAATAACTTATTTGTATCTTTTTCTACCAAAATTTGTGAAGTACGGGTGTTTAAATCTCGTGGAGGCGATCAGCGCTGACCTCAAATACCAGGCTTCGGTTGAAGCTATGGTCTAGACCGAGACGTAGGTGACAGAAAAGGCTTCAGCGAATTAATACAGCTAGCAAAGGAGATGGCCTTACCCATGAGGTAATGGACATACTCACGCCGCAGACACCGTCACGGGAGACACCCAAGAGTCGTAGGGCGATCCTAGGCCACCGAAGTTTTGCGCTTACGAGCAATTCTATAATAATAGTTCGCCATCTAGCCATACGATATCCATATTCATCGTCCGCAAATCTGTGCCTACTATAGCCAGGACTCGCTTAGCGACTCCCACACCTACTGTGGCGGCGAATTCAAATATCATACCGCCTGTATTCAAACAGCATTTTCTTATGATTCTGATTTTATTGGTCTCCTTCGAATATACTTTTCTCTTTAAAAAAAAAACACTTTGTCTAGATCTAAAGTATATCCAATATAATAATATAAACTTGATATTTAAAAATTATTCGACAAAATACAACAATAGGAAAAACTTAGGATGACGTCATGTGGCTGATGGAATAAAGTTCATTGAGCCTCATACATTTATTGACACTCTTAATTTAAAAAAAAAAAAACGGAAATAAAGACACAAAGCTTCTTCTTTAGTCTTGGATCAACACCGATTGCGATAGAAAATAGATAATTGTCTATTTTTCCGTTACCTACACAGAAAGGTCAATGTACTCTGTATAGTTTTAAAGTTAGGTGAAAAATGCGGTTGTGAAAGAAATTCCTAGTATTTGGTACTTTCATGTGAAAGCGTTTGATGTCCTTTAATATAGATCCGGCACTTTACCTTCTGTTTATGGGCTGACTGATAGCGATTATGACATTCAAATAACGCATCATCATCAGCCTTTTTAATATTCCCACTGCTGGGACTCAGGCCTCCTCTCTAGGAGAGGGAATGGCCCGTAATCCATCTTGCAGGCCCACAGACCCAGTGCGGGTTGGTCGATGTCATATGTCTTCGAATATTAGGTTATAGGGAATACCGATTTCCTCACGATGTTTTCCTTCACCGTTTTGAGAGCAGTGGTGATGAAAAAAGTTACACAAAGTAATGCGCCAGGCTGGGTTCGAACCCGTGACCGGCAAGTCGTAAGTCGGGGTCATTACCAGTCGACAACCACTGCTCTTAAAATAACGCATCGATTGCTTTTATAATGGTTACCCATTCGCCAGCGTAAACTTTTATTTGAGCAAGCTAAAATCTTAAACCATACTGCTTTTTTTTTCGGTGGGCAAAAATCATCTTATGACAGCCCCCGCTCTTGGGTGGAGCGGGAGATAGTTTCATACTCTTACTGACTAAAAACTCACACGTTCCTTCTAGCTTCTTCATACCGGGGCACGAGCTTCCTTTCGGATAACCCTGGCCCCAGTAGACTTCGACCCAGCTGGGCCCCTCCTGTTGCTAACAACTCCTTGAGGCGCGCGGGAACATAGCGCGCCGTCGACGTCTTGGGAAACCATACCGCCTCGTCGTCAACAATAAATAATTGTTTTTGCAGCATTTGACAGTAAAGGCTGACTCGAGCCTTCTCGGTAAGCTTCGCTGAGGTAGTCGATACAATAAAATTCTCAGCTCCATTTTACAAAAATCGTTCTTGTTTCAATGATTTAACATGTTATCCAGTTGCGTGCGTAAAATAGCCATTGAATTATACTCGAAGTGTTGGGAATTGAACCCAACAACCATCGCCGCCGCGGTCTGCATGCGCGGGCGGCGTGCGCCTACGTCATCGGCAGCGGGGAGCGGAGACGCGGGCGGCGACACTGGCTGTCCGGCGCACCGCGGACACTCGCTTCACGGACACCGCTGACGGACGACACCTCTCGAATATTTAACCTAATTACTGTTTGTCCGGGACCGTTGTATTTTGGGGTATTTATTATCGGCAATATACCAGCGTTATAATATACAGTCCACTCTCATTTCCATCCCCAACACGAAGAAAACGCGTCAAAACACTCTCTCGACAATATAGAACGCTTATTACAACCCTGTGTGGGTAATCTACTAATACTACATAACAAACCCCAAAGACTATTTCGGACGATAAAAAGGGTACTTGAGGAACGCGACCTTTTCTAATAAGCGGAATAACTAATACAATAAAAATAATAATTTTATTATTATTTTATAAGTATAATACCAAGATTTTAGATATTATTTTAATTTATTTTCTTTTCGACGCAGTGCATTATATTGCGACGAATTTAGAGATGGGAATGGTGCGTATCAACCGTCATTACGGTTGATATAGATACCGGCACGGATCTTAAGCGCTGGTTTCAAGTTGCGCAAAAGTCAAATATCGGGCCTATTTAGTGGTATGAAGTGAGATGCGGGAGCGGGTAGCGTCAGTAATTGGCTCGCCACGCCATCGACATCACTCGTGATTCGTTCCTGCGCTTGCTGCATGTGTCTAACAATGACGACAACTGGTTCACCAATGTACGAGATGTGAAAAGCGATCCCCACTCTGACGCCGAGCGCTCAAGATCCATGCCGATACCTGTACCGAGAGTATGATCCATTAGTTTCGTCTTACACGTCTTACACATTCGTGAAAAACTGCTAGTAAAAAACTAGTATTAGTATTGAATCTAGAACAATTAAATACTTTCTGACGCAATACTTGTTTTCGTGACTCGTAAATACGAATCTTTGCGTGATCAAGTCAGTAATGAGGATATCGACAGAGGAACCAAGTTTACCGACATAGCACAAAGAATCGCCAAACTTAAGTGGCAATGGGCAGTGCACATTGCTCGCAGAATAGATGGCCGTTGGAGCCGAAAGGTTCTAGAATGGCGACCCGTACCAAAGACGTAGCGTTGGAAGGCCTCCTACAAGGTGTGCCGATAAACTGGTAAGGTTTGCGGAAATCCAATGGGCATCCATTGGCATCCGTCTCTCATGGGTATCCGTCTCGCATGAGCATCCGTCTCGCATTAGACACACAGGACCGTTCATTGAGCCACACTTGGGGAAAGCCTATGTCCAACAGTGGAAGTCTCTCGGCTGAAATGATGATGATGATGATGACATAAGAACCTAAGTAACGAATCAATTTTTCATCAGAGTCCATAACGCCTTTTTATCTACGAACGCCTATTCTCCGCGCACAGTGGGACCCCACAACAAATGTGGGCAAGCATTACTGTGTCAACGTAGCCGTCACACAAACAAATACAGTATGTTGTCAGCTGTTTGCTCAGTCTGTGTCACAATGTAAACGTTATGATTCCAACTGGGCTGGTCAAGGCTGTGACCATGGCGGTAGGCTGAGGTGCTAAACACTTGAGTAGAGGTTTTGGAGTCTGGCCTTTGTGTTTTAGCTTGTACTATGCGATTGAAGTAAGAATAGGATAGACTTAGCGCCATTTTGTGACGTCATAGCTTTCAAATTGAGCCAGTTGGGTAGGATGAGTAGAGCAAGATGTTTTTTTTTTTTATTAAATAAATTTACGAATCATGAACGAAAAAAGTTTAATTAGAATCAAATTCTTCAGTTCTATTCATCTCTGCGTCATTATATGAAGTGTCTAAGTAGTGATGAATGAAAGAAGGTGAATTATATTTGTCAATCATTTATCACAGCTTGTTAGGGCTCAAAAGGGAAAAATGGAATCCTTTTAAGATCACTTTGTTATCCTGACTGTCTGTAAAGATCTCGGGAATGCGTGCCGGTATCGAGTTAATTTTGAAAACAGTAAAATTGCTCAAAACCATACCAAAAAAACCCTTATTTTTCGCGATTCTGAAACATCATCGAAACTCCATTCGGGAATTGGACTATTTATGTACATATTTACCATGTACGGAATCCTCGGAGGTAGTGAAGAGGACATCACTTCACGGATCGCCAAAGCCCGAGCAACTTTCGCGCAGCTGAGACCTGTTTGGCAGTCGCGGAAACTGACCCGAAGAATAAAACTTAAAATCTTCGAGTCGAATGTCAAATCTGTGCTGCTCTACGGGTGGAAGGTCACAAAGGACATCTCACGCCAAATCCAAGTTTTCGTCAACCGCTGCCTGCGTCGCATCCTCGGAATTTACTGGCCCGAGACAATATCCAACGTAGAGCTGTTGGAAAAATGCCACGAGAGCCCGATCGACCGCCAGATCAAGCGTCGCAAGTGGAGATGAATTGGCCACACGCTCCGAAGGAATGCCGATCACATACCCAAGCAAGCGTTGGACTGAAACCCGCAAGGAAAAAGAAAGCGTGGCCGTCCCCGTCAAACCTGGCGTCGCACCGTGTTGGCAGAGGCGGTGGGCAACGGAATGACGTGAAGCGAGGTGAAACGTGAAGCTCAGGACCGTTCGCGATGGAGGGTTACTGTAGACGCCCTCTGCCCCATCTAGGGGACATAGGACATTAAGTCAAGTAAGTCACGGAATCCTCAGTGCGCGAGTCCGTGCGGTCACTCGTACGTGCCCAGCTTTTTTTGTGTTAGTCAGCCAAATAAGTTCGTTATAGTTTAAACTAATAAACATACCGTACGGTGACTACACCATCAACACTTTACCGAACAAAAACTTTATTGAAGTGGCTTAGATTTCGCCCGCTAAAGTTTACTTAACTTTTAATACCGGAACCCATATATCACTTTTAGCGTAATAATTTTATAACAACCGATTCTGTGCGTCTTGCATCCATCCTGCTCGGCCCCTACGGTTTTTGCTGAAATCCCTTTGAAATGCACGATCCAGACGGTTACTGGACGGCCGGATAGCGAGCTACATATTACTCGTCGTCCGCACGGCTGCGCCTACGGTAGCTAGAAATAGATGTCGGGGTCTCGATGGCTGAGGCATGAGGACGTCCGTTCCCATACGCGTGCGGCCGCCTCTATCGCTAGCATGTCATTCGCTCCAGACTATGCACCAGAGCCCCACGCGAAAAGTTGCTGCTGCCGATTGCTTCAGTACATGCCGTGTTCCGCCCATGAAAGGCACACCTCCACCATATGCTCCATCAAGTCCTCACAATGTCCATGTCCAGCAATGGTGACAACACACATCAGGTGCAGGAGTCTACAGAACTTACTATGTCCGGTGAGGACCTGCATCATAAGGAAGGTAAAGATGCCGTGATGGCTTTCCGCATTTACATCTTATCGCTATGACTATGGCATATCCAAGTTTTGGTTTCGGCCGTAAATCGTGTTTCAAACGGTCAATAGTTACTTACATTTCCACCAGACCGTACCCCTAAGACGACAACCAGCTTTGCTTACAGACCGTCTACAAACAAAACTTGTTTACCTAAACGCAATTCAACTACTCCGATTCCGATCGTTAGCAAACAACACGATACTGCAAACTTGATATCGATTCATCGAAAAGTTTCTAGCGCACAAAGAAAGTTCGTATCGTACTGGACCAGCAATCGATAGCGAAGTAGATTACATTTGTTTATGATAGTTTCGTGTTGTTTGTTCATGTTTTATAGGAATGTTTACGAAGTCCAAGCTTTGAAATGTAAAACCTTGCAGGGCTATTTAGCTAAGGTTAAAAGCGTTCACATGATACTATTCCCAAACAAACGGTTTATGATATTTTTGAAACACAAATATTTGAGTTTGATCATGTGGTTATGGCCATATGGCATCGGCGACGATACCAACACAGTGCTGGGCACGCAATAATCATAACGGTAAGACCCTCTTTGAAGAGTGGCCGGAGAGACGTTACGACGTCCACACCATCACACATGGTGAAGGTCTTCACCGGACATGATAAGTTTGAGAGATTCCTGCAGTTTATTCGTGCGGAAGAAAACACTTGGGTGTCACCATTGTGCAGACCGCCCGGAGGACACTGAGGAGGTGTGCCCTGCTTGGATGGAGCATCATCATATCCACGTGGGGGCTTCTCGCGCCGGGCACTGGTACAGGCCATGGTCAAGGGAGAATATGCAGTAATACTAATGAAGGAGTTGGAATCTCCATTTTTTTATAAATTCATCACACAACTCATCCATCTTTTCTTTGGCCTCCGTCTACCTCTCCATCCCTCCTCTTTACATGACCATATTACGATAAACGACAAATGATACTATAATAGAAATTAAAGTCAAATATTACTATTTGTATTTTACTTTTATAATTTAAGAAATAATTCTATTATCTGATTTTTTTTTGTGAGAAAATCATCCAATGACATTCCCCACTCTTGAGCGGAACGGTCAACGAGATAGTGTCAGACTCTTACTGACTAAAAAACACACCCTGTTCCTTCGTGGCTCCATACCGGGGCTGAGCTACTCTATTGAAACTAACCTTGGCCTCAGTAGGCTTCGACTCTCTGCTGTTGCTGACAACTCCTTGCGGGGTATAATTTATTCCTAAATCATATAGATCATATCCGTTTCCAAATCCAAAATTTCACATCCGTGCTAGTAACACTATTTAGCAAATTACCTTTGATCTAACATTACATAACTAAACAACAATTTAGTCCGTTTGCAGTAAACACTGAAAGTTTCACAAATCAGCACATACAGCCTCGAGCGGTAATTAAGATGAGTCAGTTGCAAATGGCCGCCAAACATTGGCAGTTACCGTAAATGTTTTGAATTTGAGCCAATTGTAAATCAACAGCAGTGTTTAGATGTAATTTGCTGACCAATTCAATTTAATTGGCTGTCAAATCTGTTGTCTAACGATTTTGGCCAAACAATAATTACTTTCATGGAATTTAATATATATTAAGTGTTTAACCGAACTAGTACTGACATCTATTGGCCAAAAATAGGTAGCGGTCCCGGGTTGAATAATCTTAGTTTATTAATCGAGATTATGTTCAGCCTTTTTTTGGTGATATGAGAAAAAGTAGAGGTATCTAACGAAGTGCTTTTATATGGTGCATTTGTCTGCAAATAGGACCCTGGGTTCATCATTAGCACAAGGAAAGTGCCCCATTACTTCGTAAAATATTACTTTAGAACTCCTTCCGTGCTTTCCGAGCCATAGGTAGCTTGCTGTCCAGCCGTCCGGTAAGGGCCAAGCCCGTCTCGATGATGCGTTGCGTTCCCCATCTCATCATCATTGCAGCCGATAGACGTCCACTTTTGGACAGGGTGATCATCACTGCCCGGTAAGTCCCCTCTTTAAGGCGTGGCTGGAAAGACCTCACAGAGTCCTTACCTTCCGTATGACGCAGGTCCTCACCGGACATGGCAAGTTCGGGAGGTTCCTGCATCGGATTCAAGCGGAAGAGCAGCCCGGGTGCCGCCACTGTGCGGAACGCCCGGAGGACACGGTGGGGCACACAGTCGAGGTGTGCCCTGCTTGAGCGGAGCACCGCCGTGCCCTCGTGGGGGCGATCGGCGGCGGAGACCTCTCGCGCCGGGCCTTGGTTCAGGCCATGGTCCGGAGCGAGGAGGAGTGGCAGGCGGTCGCCTCCTTCTGCGAAGCAGTAATGCTAGCAAAGGAGGAGGCCGACCGCTTCAGGCAATGGCGCCCTCGCCGCCGCCGCCGGGATTCCAGTCCCAATTTCCAGCCACCGTAGACGCGGGCTCGTGGACAGCAAGCCATGGGTAGCTCGCTGTCCGATCGTCCGGTAACTGTCCGGACCGAGCCAAGACGTCGACGGCGCGCACTGTTCCCGCGCGCCTCAAGGAGTTGTCAGCAACAGGAGGGGCCCAGCTGGGTCAAAGCCTACCGGGGTCGGGGTTATCCGAAAGGAAACTAGAGCCCCGATATGAAGGCTAGAAGGAACGGCGCGGGGTTTTTAGTCAGTAAGAGTCAGACACTATCTCCCGCTCCACCCAAGAGCGGGCTTTGTCATAAGATGATTTCCACGTCGACAAAAAAAAATCACTGCCAGAGCAGAAGTTATATGATGGTTTCCGCTGCTGTTGCGGCTGCGGAGAACCTTAAGCTGTAGACAGGAAAAAAGTTTTCAGGGCAAATCATTATCTCCATGTACGAGCGTGCATGATTATAAATTACATCGCCCCCTAATTCGAAGGGAACTAGGTTAATATCTTGTTGCAAGGGCGTGTTAATTCGCTTTTAGTTTATGAAAATTGTTTGTTGGGGACATTTTAAGTGATTAGTGTCTTTGTTAATGGTAATTACTGCGTTTTGTTTAATTTTCCGCTCGCTGTAGAGCTCTCGATGCGGGTTCGGGTGGTTTCGTTGAAACAATGGGTACTTTGATGGTAAGCGGGTATTGGAGGCTCTTATTTGAGTTTTGGTAATTGGATAGTTGGGTTTATCGATCTTGTAATGGCTATATTTTCAGTTGTCAGCTAATGAAAGATATTTATGACGTATTTTTTTTTTTTTTTTTCAGAAAAAAATAGTGACCAGGGTAAAACGTGTTAAATTGGCGAGCGAGTGAGAAAGAAGGATGGAGTTCAGTTTAAGTCGTCAAATTAATCGCGTTAAGTGCTCATAATACAGGCCTCTGGGCTCTTGTTAGCGGTCAGCAAAAATATTTAAATTATCTATTTATTGCCAGTGCAGTGACTTCGCCCGCAGATTTGTCCCCAAGGAACACACCCGGGATAAAATTATCTTATGTGCTATTTCTAGACATGATCTACTTGTGTACCAAATTTTATCCACATTCGTTTAGGCGTTCGAAAGTGTAGAAGTAACAAACATACACACAGACTTACAAACTTCTGATTTCTTTCGCGTGAAAGTTGAAAATTATAACTATCCCTAGATGATTGTACTTTCGGGATAAGAAGTATTCCGATGTTAACGACGTGAAACCTAGGTAATTGTGCCAGGCCCCGAGATAAGCCGGTGGGTTTCCGGGTAAAAAGTAATAACAATAGTGTGGCTCATATCTGTGAATCTATAATAATAATAATAATAAGCCGTTTACAATACTGAAAATGGGAAATTGAGAAAGATGTTGACGAGAGCCGCAGCTCGAAGAGCACGCCCACCATCTCCGGCCTCGTCGCTCAGCTCCGCCTCGCCGCCGCCGGAACCCAGCCCCATCGTGAGTGCTGTGACATCGGCCGCGGCAGTTGCGTCGAGCTCCAGCGACGAGTACTTCTCTCCGCCGACGACTCCACCACCTGCGCGTCGACGGGGAGGACGCCGGCCGCCGAGCGGCTTAGGACCTCGAGGCCCACCGGCCTCTGACAGGGTCCCAGCTCCCGGCGGAAGTGTGCAGCGCATGCGATGGACGAGATCTATCAACGAGAACGTCATGCGCTCATACTATGGGGCTACAGAGGGAGGAAACAACCTGACCGCGTACCGTGTTCGGATGCTCTCTCTGTTTCAGGTGCTTGAGCCAGCCGTCAACGTTTCGGCCCAACGACTGTCGGATCAGGTGCGGGTCATCCAGCGTAATCATATGTTGGACGATACTGTGCTTGATCGCCTCCGAACGGAAATGGGTAGCCATGCCATTGCCTCCTCGTCGCAGACGGTGTTACCTTTACTGGCATCACAGTCCAACCATCTCCCCAACCACGCTGACGAGGAGAGCACTGACATGGTTACACATGTAAGTACCCAATATAACAATGAATTGAGGAGTGCTTTGGAGTGTGCTATTCACGAGTATCGCAATATGCCGCTTGAACTTAGACCGCGTTTACCGCGTTTGCCCATGCATAATAAGAATAAGGCGCTGGTGGCTGCTCTGGATTCGCAGTTGTCAAACTATTTTGATAACTGCGAAGATCTCACCGATACACACTCGATCATGTACTGCGCAGCTGTAGCGGCATGTCGTGTAGCTCACGTTAAATTTCCAAACAGTGACGTAGCTACACGACCAAAATCAGCTGTGCCGGCCTGGCAGTGCAGGATCGAGCGTCGTATTGGTGGGGCCAGAGCACTCATCGGCAAGCTGATCTGCTTCAGGGAGGGCAACACTCGCCCACGAGTGATGCGCTTTGTGAGACGGGCATTTTCGGGGACTGACATAAGCCCCCGAGACTATATGTCACGTGTCACAGAGCGCATCGACTTCCTGAAGCAGAAGGTGTATGCATGGGCAAACCGTATACGAAGGTATAAGCGGCGGGTTGAGCGGTACATCCAGAACAGCACATTCCGGAGTAATGAAAGGTGGGTATACAGGGCTTGGGAGCAACCGGACCTAGGTGTGACTGACACGTGCCTACCAGATGATGACGCCATGTGTTCGTTTTGGCGCAACATCTGGTCGGTGCCTGTCAGTCATACTGAAGGTGGTTGGACTCGAGAGGTCGAACGAGCGTGTGAATCGATACCAGAAATGGGGGCAATCACAATCAGCCCCCAGGATGTGGCCCGTGCAGTCCGTCCGTTGCCTAATTGGAAATCTCCGGGGCCGGATGGGCTGCACAACTTTTGGATAAAGTGGCTTCAAAGGTCGCACGCTCGTTTGGCATCTCAGTATCAGACCGCCTTAGAGTCTGGTTCGCTACCCGAGTTTCTTACAACAGGAGTTACCCACCTGCTCCACAAATCTGGTAGCACCGCGGAACCCAAAAACTATCGGCCGATAACGAGTTTGCCGACAGTTTACAAGGTTCTTACATCCATTTTGAGAGAAAAAATTAACCAGCATGTAGATATTAACACCATCATGTCTGTCTCTCAAAATGGATGTAGGAATGGGTCCCGCGGTACTAAGGAGCTACTCCTCATTGATATGGCCATTAGCCAACAGGTTCGGCGTTCCCGAAAGGATCTGTCGACATGTTGGATAGACTATAAGAAGGCCTATGACTCAGTTCCTCATACATGGCTCATGAGGGTGCTGGAGTTGTATAAAGTTGATGCAACTCTTCGCACCTTCCTGATATCATGTATGAGGCAATGGAGGACGGTCCTTCGCTATCCAGGATGTCGACATACCCAGAGGAACAACGAAGCGATAAGGATTGAGCGAGGCATATTCCAGGGTGACAGTTTGAGTCCGCTTTGGTTCTGCCTAGCCTTGAATCCTCTCAGCACACTGCTGGAGAATTCAGGCCTAGGCTATAGGTTAAAGAGAGGTGGTCAGGTTATATCTCACCTCCTTTATATGGATGACTTAAAGCTTTTTGCCCCCAACAATCTGCAACTGATGGAGCTACTGAAGGTAACTGAAACCTTCAGTAGTGCCATCAGGATGGAGTTTGGTGTGGACAAATGTGCGGTCATGCATATAAAGCGAGGGGAGATAGTGGAATCCATGGGTACCCAACTCTCGGATTCCATAAACCTGAGATCCCTCTCCCCAACCGAAACCTACAAGTATTTGGGTATGTCGGAAGCGTTAGGCATCAATGCCACTGACATGAAGCAATCGTTGAAGGATCGCTTCTTTGGCCGCCTGAAGAAGGTACTTAATAGCCTTCTGTCAGGTGGTAACAAGGTGCGTGCCTTCAACGGTTGGGTCATGCCGGTATTGATGTACGCTTTCGGTGTACTCAAATGGACTCAAACGGAACTTGATGCCCTGGATAGGAGGGTTCGTACACTGCTGACTGCATATCGAATGCATCACCCTCGGTCGTCGGTAATGAGACTGTATATCCCGCGGAAGTGTGGGGGTCGAGGCTTTTTAAACGCTAAGACCCTGCACAATCGCGAGGTATGCAGTCTTAGGGAATACTTCCTAGCCGCCGACGTGGGTATGCATCGTGATGTAGTGGCAGTGGACAAGGGACTCACCCCGCTCTCCTTGGCTAACGAGAACTGGCGCAAACCTGTAGTGCTTGACACTAACGTACGCAAGGAAGTATGGCAGAATAAGGAACTTCACGGCCGTTTTTTCCGGGCCCTTCATGGGCCCGATGTAGACCAACTAGCGTCCGTAGCCTGGCTGCGCGTCGGTGACCTCTTTGGGGAAACCGAAGGTTTTGTCTGTGCAATTATGGACGAAGTTATCATGACGAATAACTACCGGAGATTTATTGTGAAGGACGGCACGGTTGACATCTGTCGGGCATGTCACCGACCGGGTGAATCAATCCGCCACATTATCTCTGGTTGTTCTCGTCTAGCTAACGGGGAATACTTGCATAGACATAACCTTGTAGCCAGGATTATCCATCAGCAACTTGCTCTGAAGTATTCTCTTGTGGAATCGGAGGTGCCATACTACAGGTATGTGCCCGACCCAGTTCTCGATAATGGCGATATCACGTTGTACTGGGACCGGTCCATCATCACTGACAGGACTATTGTAGCCAATAAGCCTGATATAGTGGTGGTGGACCGAAGCGAGAGGCGTGCAATGATTGTTGACATATCCGTTCCACATGACGAGAACCTCGTGAAAGCCGAGAAAGATAAACAAATCAAGTATATTGACTTGGCTCGCGAGGTTGTCGACATGTGGGAAGTGGATTCAGCGATTATTGTACCGATAGTCGTTTCAGCCAATGGCTTAATAGCCAAGAGCCTCGACCAACACCTTAGGAGGCTCTCGTTAAGCGGCTGGATCAAGGGCTTGATTCAGAAAGCGGTACTCCTGGACACGGCTCGTATAGTCAGGAGGTTCCTTTCTCTGGAGCCCTGACCGCCGGTAGCTTGGACCCTGTTCCCGAAACCGGTGGGACACTATTTTTTATATTTTTAAATGTTTTTTTAGTTTTTATTTAAATATTTAAAAATATAATTTATATGTTTGTACAACGAATAAAGGAAATAATAATAAATAATAAAGCCATTTAATCCCAAATAAACAAAATTATACATTAAATCTAGAATAAAATTCTTAATCACTATCCATTTCATGCAGTTTTTGTTTTAACAATATCAAATCCACATTTAAATTAACGACGACATTGTATTAACTATTACAAACTGAATTTATAAAAGAATGATTTTCAATAATTCAATCATTTATTTCATGCATATAGAAAAATTATATCCTTTTAAATTTAAGATGTGCCCTATGCCCAATCTTGGGTACCCAAAACATCTGTGAATCTAAGCCTTCATAATTAGACGATATCCGAGAGATTATATCCTACAGCCAATTTTAACCACCAAAATATACCTCTACTAGCTCTTGCCCGCGGCTTCACCCGCGTACATAAAATATAGCGTATATCACTCAGGAATAAAGCAGCTTTCTATCGGTGAAAAAAATTTCCGCAATTGGACCAACACTTTCAAAGATTACCTCCTACAAACAAAGAAACAAACTTTACCTCTATAGAATATTAGTGTTTTTGAAATGATTGTTTTTCTTGTTATTTGCCATTTTAAAACTGTTTTATATTGTTTTAAAAGTGAAAATGTTTTGGCGTTTATGTAGTGTCAAGATTGGTTAGTAAAAATAAATGTGAAAGCTTTTTGCACGTCCGAAAGCCTAGGTAGATCAAAAAAACATGGCACACTTAAATCAATATATTTTATCAATACACTCGCTCATAAAGTGACTCTTCTTGCACTGCACTTAGGTACATAATGGCCCTTGTTACCAAACTGTGACATTTTGATCACCATTACGCAATAGTGCTATAATGTGGTTAAAACCTTATTGTTCAACCTCTCCACCGCTATAATTTTATTACAATTATCGTATCAGGATGTGCGCAGGTCGTCCCAGACAAGGAAAAGAAAAAAAAATGGGCGCGCATATGAAAACAGATTTTTACCGCCACAAAAGTTTACTAGTTTTACAGTTATTTTCTTCACAAGTATATTGAAAAACGTCGTATGATACACGTGAGTAATTTTATTGATTACCGTTCTCGGCTGTCTTAAGACCCTCGCCATGGCTCGGGTCTAAATACCACCTCGACGGTAATCACTAACATTACACACTTATTATGATATAATGTACTATTACAAAATTATGACGTCATCGTTAATGTGTTAAAGAAATTATACAGCTATATGAGGACTATGTACATATGTAATATATAATAGCCTGTGAACTATGGATTGATTTTGACTTTGACAGCTATTTACAACATTGTTGCAACTTACAAAGGCTTACCAAAACATAGTTTTAGTTTCTCGTCAAATTACTGGTGAAATTGCAGTCATATTGGCAGGTTCCTAGTACTAGCTATGCTGTGGCATTCCACTGGCCAGCCGGGAGTTCCGATATTAGCATGAGACATTGTTACACTGACGTCACATTGGTTGAATATTGTTGTTATATAACCTCAAGATTTCCCAAAAGTAAAAAGTGCAGGTTATGAAGATATAATAGATTTAAAAAAAAAATTTGTACCTCACTTAACTTATTAAAACCAAATAATAGAAATAAAACAACAATAAAAAAACAACATTAAGAATTTTTGCGAGTCCAAAACAACAATAAATAACGTAGCGCTGAGATTCAGGATTCAGACCACATCGTCGTAGCCGTCTTACTACACCTACAGTGCGTTTCACTTAAGAAGTTACATTGCTGTCATGTTGGTAGTATTGAAAATAATGTTGCCATATTTTTAGCAATTAAATTACTTGATATGAGGGAGATTAACTGATACTTTGTTACTTTAACAATTGCCTTTTTTTATTGTTACTATTTTTGTATAAAGTATAGGGCGCTGGGCTCCATTCCGATTGTCTTACAATTCTTTCAAATAACGAAAACGCCACGCCACAGTATCGTTCCTCTCTATTAACAACTTCCTTTGAGACCTAATTTTTTTAAATAAAATCCCATTCCTCTCATAATTTTCCAAAAAGTGTTGCAGCTACCGTTAAAATCGATTTCGTTTCACATTTCGGGGAACAATTTTGGTAGAGTAGGCAACTCTTTCCTTTTTTCCCTTCTTTTTGTGTAGACAGACAGGGGAGCCAACATTACGCCGATGTAACTTCTTAAGTGAAACGCACTGTACACGCTACGGCGTAGGCCACATGGCATAACGTCACTTCGCTACGCCCGTGCTACGAAAGTTCGTAGCAAACTTTGGATCTCGGTTTCTAGTATCGAAGGTATTTCGTCATAGTGTGTTCACCATATATGACTGCTGTTACGAGTCCCTTATTATAATGTTCTTATCAATATTTAATTATATTATCCAGTGGAGTAACGGAATGGTGCCTAAGGTAATAAGTCCACTTCTGTGTGTACAAAACAATATATCATAATTTTAGCTGAAAGACATCTACTGTTGGATATGCCTCCCCTTAATGTCGCCACAAGGAAAAGTTCTGTGCGTCTCGTGTCCCTGCTTATCGGTCCACCTCGTGAGAGGCCTTCTAAGGCTACGTAATCCAGTACGCGAAAAATAACTTTGCCGCTCTGAAGTTAGGCTTTCCTTACAACGGCGCAGGTACTATCGAGTGGTATAGGTGCGAGCGGAACACAAGCTGATATCGGACGTATACGAGCGACTGAGATAGAAACGTACCTAACACTGAGGTTCGCGCATGCGCAGTGCTGTCTTTTTCGTAAAATTGACTAATGCGCAGTGAATGTAGCCAACTTCAGAGCGGCAAAGTTATTTGACGCGTACTGTACGTGGTCGCCATTCCAGAATTTAACGCCCCATGGACCATCTATTCTACGAGTAATGTGCCCTACCCATTGTCCCTTTAATTTGGCAATTCTTCGGGCTATGCCTGTAACTTTGATTCTCTTACGGATGTCTTCATTCCTGACGCGAAACAATACATCACAAGCAAATTTAACAATTAAAACCCATTACAGTGTCACAGAAAAATGTTCCCAGATATCGCACTTCCCACGATCTTTGACAAATGTTCTGTATATGTTGTGAATTGTGAGAAGGGACAAACTTTAAACAATTTGACGCCTAATTAAATCAGAAATTGTTCAGTTAATTAATTTTCTTGAGATGTGGCATGTTTATGGCGACGTTTTCTGTTTATAGACAAGCACTTGTTTTCTTCTGAAAATATTATGTGGAACATTTTAATGATGAAACTGGTTGAAATTGGTAGTTTTTTTTTATAAGTGTTCTTTGTGTTGGAGCTGATGGCTCCATGTTTGCTCGTGGATCTGCAAAACTCCGAGGTTTAGAAGATAGTCAAACACAAGCTTCACTACATAGTATAAAATAAAGTCGCTTTTTCTGTCCCTATATCCCTATGTACGCTTAAATCTTTAAAACTACGCAACGGATTTTGATGCGGTTTTTTTAATAGATAGAGTGATTTAAGAGGAAGGTTTATATGTATAATAATATCCATTAAATAGTGGAGAAACAACCGAGCAAAGCCGGGGCGGGTCGCTAGTATCAAATAAAAAACTAAATAAGTGTAACTCAGACTTGCGCTTTGAGGGTTCCGTACTATATGTAAACACACAGTATAATTCCCGAATGGAGTCTCGAAGATTTTTCCGAATCGCACACATACCTGTGCTACAAGACTTTGCTTTATGCAAAATATCAGAATTCTGGGTCAACGGGAAATACCTATGAATTTTGATTTCCTCGACAGCGTCGAAATATAAATTTTATTTATTTACTAGCTGCTCCCAGCGGCTTCGCCCGCGTGATAGCAGTAAATTATCCCAAGGGAACATACTTCCGGGATAAAAAGTATCCTGTGTTCTATTCCAGGACATGGTCTATCCGCGTACCAAGTTTCATCAAAATCGGTTCTGCCATTTAGGCGTGAAGACGTATCAAACAAACTCGCTTTCGCTTTTATAATAATAGCAAGGATTGTATAATTTATGTACACACAACATACAGAAGATAACATCATTATATATTTACTTTTGTTTTAGACGTATTAATGTATTATATGTATGTATTATTACTCAACCTTTGTTTATTTGTATAATAACCAATCCACCCACTTTTTTGACAGTTGATTGCAACTTTGCAAGTCGATAGATCGTGCCACAGAATACTAATATCTATAGATTATACACTCCACAGATTAGTTATAGATGCTAAACACTCGAATCGAATATTCGTGACTTGTTGCCGTCGTCGCCGTACGCTCGCGTTCATCTGTTTGTCTATGAATTAGACAAATGCTTTTGGAGCGCGCTGTCAGGCGTCTGTCTATGGTTAATTATTTATTACATTCTCTCTATAATATATCTTTAACACATGACACTTATTAACATAAATTCACGCTTTTTACCAATGTTATGTATTAATTATTATTATTTTTCCTATGTTTTTTTTTTCGTATTTTTTATTTTGTTCCGATACCTACCTACATATAGTTTACTACTATACCTAATATATATTTTATTTAGTCTCCGTAAGTATGACCGTGGCATCACCGCGGGCCCTAACAGAATACCAGCGCTGCGTTATTTATTTTTATAGATATCGCAGCATATGCTGAGTTAGGTGCCTTTCTGACCTTGCACAAATTCTTCTATGTTTATTGTACCTATTTTTTAATTAATATTTTTAATATGTGTGAGGTTCGAATAAACGGTTTCTTTCTTTCTTTCTTTATAAAACTAGTTTTTTGAGACTCCGTATCTTCTTTTTCGTCAACTTAGAAATTTGATTTTTTTATTTCAACTCGATACCTGCCCACGTTCTCGAGATAAAGGTCTTGACTGACAGCCAGACGGATAACAAAGTAATCCTATAAGGAATCCGTTTTTCGTTTTGAGGTACGAAACCCTAAAAAATATTCCTCTACAGTTACAAAAGACTATAAACCTTGTTTAGTTACTTACTCGTCTTCAAGGTCGGAGGGGGGTTCTACTAAGAACCAAATAGTAGCCATCCTCTTGTGACCTTGAGACGAAACTCTCCAAAAATTGTAATTTTAACACGAAACAAATATTAATGCTGACTCCTCTGTTGATCATCAGATCATGATTCAATCCTTTGTATTGATTTCCGGCCCCCGTAGGCGTGGGCTGGCGGACGGCAAACAATAGGTAGCTCGCTGTCCGAAAATTCGGTAACTGTCCGGACCGAGCCCAAGCAGTCGACGACGCGCACTGTTCCTGCGTGCCTCAAGGAGTTGTCAGCAACAGCAGGGGCCAAGCTGGGTCGAAGCCTACTGGAGCCAGGGTTAGTTTCGAAAGGTTTTTTTTTTTTTTTTTTCTCGACGGGGAAAATCATCATTGACGAAACCCGCTCTTGGGTGGAGCGGGAGACAGTGTCAGAGTCTTACTGACTAAAAACCCCGCGCCGTTCCTTCTAGCCTTCATACCGGGGCTCTAGTTTCCTTTCGGATAACCCCGACCCCGGTAGGCTTCGACCCAGATGGGCCCCTCGGTTCAGCCCCGGTATGAAGGCATGAAGGAACGGGGTGGGTTTTTAGTCGGTAAAAGCCCGACACGATCTCCCACTCCCCCTAAGAGGAGGTTGTCATTGATGATTTTCTCACAATAAAAAAGGGGGGGTTCTACGAAGAACCAAAGAGTCGCTGTCCTCTTGTGAACCTTTGCGTTTGAATCAAAACCCTCACAAAATTGCAATTTTAACACGATACAAATTTAAATGCTGACTCCTCTGTTCGTCATCAGATCACAATTCAATCCTTTGTATTGGGACTTGAAACACAAAACAAATCGATACGATCTATTCTTGATTTTCCATCAATACAAAGAGGGATGCCAAAAATAACTGGGTGGTAACAAACTTTTCAGACATAAATGAATATTTTAATAAAATTTCCCTTTGACATTAAAACAATATGCAAATGAACGAACCCTGAAATTGATAACAATCAATGGAATATTAAAAAGATCGTATTCAAATAAAAATCTGAGCTTTAGAGACGTTCAAGAGCCATTTAAAAAAAAAATGCAAGGAGGCAAGGAGTGGAATTCCCTGCCGGAGTCTGTGTTTCCTGATAGCTACAACTTGGGGGTCTTTAAGTCAAGAGTGTTGTAGTACCATTTCAGGTGAGATGGCAGTCGAACGCGAGCCTATCAATAACAAAAAAATATATATATAACGGAGGATCGATATCAGTGGGTCGCGACATCGGAAATAACACTCACAAAAACCTTTGATAACACCTTTAATTACTCGTAACACACACTCAGTACAAAATAATCAAGGATGCCTGAGATATGAATTTAGGAACGCGGGAAATTTAGCGTGGAGTAACCAACGTCTGCTCGGACCGACGGAACGATTCAAAGTGCCCTCCAAATCAACCGTCACCCGACACGTGAACCTACCCCCACTCCGGGTAGCCAATTTACCTGTCAACGTCAGTACCTGTCAATGTCGAATAATCGATTATACCTCCGGATAGACATTTGACTCGACTATTCGCTCAGTGTTGCTATTACTCCACGCTCACCATCCCCAAGTTAATACTTGACGTTCCCAAACGTAAGCTGTTCAATCTAGCTACATAGTTCCTCCAGTGAAAGATAGGTGGCGCTGATGCAGACCGACTGATATGCGCCAACGCTTCGACACGGCCGTCCTGATGATCACACGTCCTCGTGTGGAGTACCTGGAATGAAAGAAAATCCTCGAACAGTACTCATTCTAGTCGTTCGGCCAATCCTGGCCCAAGGTGGTGGGGCATAAAAGGTACTCTGATCAAAATCATCAATCATGTCTAGAAGAAAATCACAACAATCTTAATCTCTCAAAGCCGACATGTTGAACAACACTCAAACTCATTCAAATAATAGGAAACTCATTAAAATATTGCAGTGCTCATACTCTGACCTCCATCCGGTCTTCATCATCACACTTATAACCTCCATCCGGTTATAAGCATCAAACCAATCGACCTCCATCCGGTCTTCATCATAACACATTATAGCCTCCATCCGGCCATAAGCATCAAACCAATCGACCTCCATCCGGTCTTCATCATAACACATTATAGCCTCCATCCGGCCATAAGCATCAAACCAATCGACCTCCATCCGGTCTCATCATCACACTTATAACCTCCATCCGGCTATAAGCATCAAACCAATCGACCTCCATCCGGTCTTCATCATAACACATTATAGCCTTCATCCGGCCATAAGCGTCAAACCAATCGACCTCCATCCGGTCACTAACACAACAGGCAACCTCTATCCGGTCACCTCCACATGTAACCTCCATCCGGTTACAAACAACACCATCAAGATAATCATTTCGAGCCTTTAATCAAAATAATCCTTAAAGTAGGTTTGTTCAACATGTTGCTTTATTTTTCCTATAACGTTACAGATTATAAGAAAACTCTTACTATGCTAGGTACTCTAAATGTTAAGTTGACTACTTAGTATTCAACTAGTCTTGTCAGCGTTATCACTTTCGTCATAGCTAGTCTCGTCATCATCGCCTACGTGCATGTCAACGTCAGTTATTTTTCGCAGGTGGTTATGTGCGTACTTCGAAACATAACGGTCACCATTAAGAACCTCAATCACTCCTGCGCATCCCTACAGGATCGCCAAGTCTCTCAAGACTTAATGGTTTCCCACAGTACGTCCCAGATTTGATCGCAATTTGAATTGAATACCGCGTACTTACGGACTACTGTGACCGCTAGATACCGGTTTCTATTAAGCTACGACTACAAATCAAATCTCCTATAATCTGATCATCCTATAAACTTCATCGTCATCATCAGCCCCTTTTTTTATGTTCCCACTGAAACGCCTGCGTTTCATTTTCTTTCTATTGCATTGTCACTGTCTTTCTATTGCGCCTCTAATTGACACGATTGAAAAATTTGAAACGTTAAAGGTTAACCGACTCTTTCATAAAAAATTAAATTAATTCTTATTCAGTTTTCGTGGCGCTGCTGTCAAAAAAAGAAACTTTACCGCACGTTAAATCTTTAGAAGAACGGCATACACGAGAATATTTAGGTTCAAACCACCCGAAGTAAACTACTAGACCTATTAACTGTCCCAACTGAGCTATGATCGCGATCTGCTTTCTGAAGTTCTATATCTCCTAACTTCAGCACTTGACTTTATTTCATATCCCAAACAACTCGATTTGCATTATGAAAAACCACCACTCTTTCAAATCTAATGAAAATCCGGCTTTAATCAACGTTTGTAATACTACATTAAGTCTCTCGAAGTTCTTAATAGATTCCAAAATAATCAAAATATTGACAACTCAAACTATGACGTAGGTTTATCAAAAACCCCGTTGAAAAACAGAGTCACGTTTCGATACCGACTGGCATAGTCAAATGTTTATACTGACCGCTGAAAAAAATCATCATCATCATCACCATCATCACCATCATCACCATCATCACCATCATCACCATCATCACCATCATCACCACCATCATCACCATCATCACCATCATCACCATCATCACCATCATCACCATCATCACCATCATTTTCTTCCATTCTGTTCTGTCCCTCGTCACGCTATCACTACACCTACACAACCAACACAAACACACACAACACCCTAACCTAACCCTAGCCTATATACAATCTAATTTTTGTAAAATAAAGCGCACTATGTAAACGAGTTATTTGGTCCGAGATACGTGGCAACGAATACCAGTAAGGCACGTTATTGTTTAGTTTACAGTAGTCTTTGCACATTATTTCTGACCGGTCGAGTTTTTAAGCCGAAAGAGCTAAATTAACAGACACCGTATTACTCGGTAAAATAATATTTGCACGCAACAATTCATCTACCCGCTCACGCATTATTATTATTTTTTTTTTTTCGCGCTAGGCCGCTATGGTCGTCTTTTGCTAAGATGAGTCAAACGAATAAGTTCACTTTTTGTAACACGCGTTTATAGCATACATACTGTCATAGGTACACGTCAATGTCAATAACGTAAAAACTATCTATGGAGGAGTTATCACTGTCAAACAAAAATCGAAACGGTATCTACCGGATATACCGAGGGTAGATGTAATTACAATTGTTTATGTCGTGAACTTTAGCAATTTAATAAAAGAAGTGTGTCACGCACGATCATACTATTTAAACTGAATCCTTGCAACAATATTTCACGGCCAAAATATCACTTCGCAAATAGATGTTGTGAATAAAACCTCAATCAAACTACGCAAGTAATCTGAACACGCTAAACTGACCCTTCAATGTAACAAAACTGTGTTTACGTTTGCCGTGAAATAGTGATGACAGACTTTAAAGTGAAAGAGATATAACACTCAGCATCAGAATTAAAATGGAATGTGAATACCTGACCTTGTTCCTGGTTCCTTTGACAGCACATACGTCATCCAGTCACTCGCTACGTGATGCCTTGGCACCACTATCGCCTTCACGTCGCTTGCTTCGTCCAATTATTCCACAATGTAACATTTGACAGGTAGCGTTTGAAACGACTTCAAGCGTTTTGTGTGAAACGTTTTCTGATCTGGTATCGCACTCGACACACTGCACCTCAGGCACGCACACACACACACACGCGAAGCACGTATCGGAAAGTAGTACATCGTAAACGAGCACTTGCACCCATCGCTCTTTTCCCGGTCACTAGCTGGGTGGTACGTTGTAATTTGCTCTCTGGGGATACAGCGGTACCATGGTCCAACATTTGTTGCTCAGGATTAGGGAACAACCCCAGAAAAAAACCTAATCAGACCATTTAAGTCAGCTCTTCAATCCGGTTCTTACTTTCTTAAAGCGACCATAAGCAGGGCGCCATGTTGGTCTTGGTCCGTCAAGCACATTTCTGCAGTCGTCAACCAAGCACGTGCATCTACATCTTGTTTCTCAGGATCGAAATCCGGTAAACGAAGGCCATGTGACGACGTAGTAGGTGTTTTCATGGCTTGAATCAGCGTCAGAAAATTGCGGTTCTGTTGTTCCAACAAACGCATCCATTTTTCGTCGCTAGCGTTTTCATTTTTGAACACGTGGGTCGTCGTGGTCCAATCCCAATTCTGATAACGGAGGATCGATATCAGTGGGTCGCGACATCGGAAATAACACTCACAAAAACCTTTGATAACACCTTTAATTACTCGTAACACACACTCAGTACAAAATAATCAAGGATGCCTGAGATATGAATTTAGGAACGCGGGAAATTTAGCGTGGAGTAACCAACGTCTGCTCGGACCGACGGAACGATTCAAAGTGCCCTCCAAATCAACCGTCACCCGACACGTGAACCTACCCCCACTCCGGGTAGCCAATTTACCTGTCAACGTCAGTACCTGTCAATGTCGAATAATCGATTATACCTCCGGATCGACATTTGACTCGACTATTCGCTCAGTGTTGCTATTACTCCACGCTAACCATCCCCAAGTTAATACTTGACGTTCCCAAACGTAAGCTGTTCAATCTAACTACATAGTTCCTCCAGTGAAAGATAGGTGGCGCTGATGCAGACCGACTGATATGCGCCAACGCTTCGACATATACATATATTTGCTTTCCGTTTGTATGTGGTCAGAAGAATAATATTTGTAGAGCAATATCCCATTCTAAATAATCTTTTGACATGTTCACGCAAATTCTGAATAATCTTTTGTATGTGATATAGCATTATTAAATTTAATTTTATCACAAAGTGGTTGCTGAAATTGAAAATCAGCACTATAGATTGCTGGATGTGTCCAGCGTCACAGTATAAGCTGAGCAACGGCCTATTCTTGCCTTGATGCGACGCTCAATTTGAATGTATTTATATTGTATCTGTTTTATTTTTGGTTTTCTTTTATTTTTGTTTATTATTATGGTGTTTGTCTCTGTCGATCTCGTGTCGGCCGCAAAGATTTTATATATTCTACTAGAGTAGACTAGATTGACTACGAAGAAATATGACAGTCTTTAAAGTGTTCTTTATTCTCATTAGCATTAAGTTCATGTGTATTATTACTACCTGTTACCTCACTAGCCGTAAACTAATTTATTTATTTAAAACACTCAGACACATCGCCAATCCATCTGTAATACGCACTGTATATCTTGCCATGTGTCAGTCAGTCCTCTCTTACTGCATTACCAGTTGGGGTGGAGCAGCGAAAACAATATTAAAACCTCTGGAAGTGGCACAAAGAGCCATCCTTAAGGTTGCTACCTTCCGGCCAATGCTCTACCCAACTTTTGACCTCTATCAAAAGTGCAAGGTCCTTACGATTCGTCAACTATTCATTCTCTACACCATATTACATCAACACACCAAAACTCCTTTTACACAAACACAATGTTCCTCTAGACGAACTTGCGAAATCTGCAAGGTACCATCCACACGCTTTGCCTTTACTAAACGTTTCTTTTATTACCTAGGTCCTTTCTTATACAATAAATTAAGTAAAACTACCCCCATTCATCAATCTTCTTATGACATTTGTAAAAAGCAGATAACAGTGTTTTTAACCAATAAAAATTACGACGACACTGAACTTCTGCTTACATCACTAACTTAGCAATTACGTATTAACACTCCGTGTCCAAATTCAAACTATTTCTTACAACCACACACACACACATCGTCAAGCACACACACACTTCATACTAAACACACATCATACAGACATACACACTTACACTAAACACATAAAACATACATACAAACACATATACACTATCGATTTAATGGCAAACTTTTAGTTTTTAATTTCAATATCATAGGCGGTCTCTGTATTTTTAAGTATTATTGGGATCTTGGGCTGGCAAACCTTAATACAGGTTACTGTGTAACCTAGCTAGGATGCCAGGACACCCTTCTTCTACTTTTAAATTGTCATATTATCTTATGTAAATTGTTTAGACTGTACCTCATTTTGTGAAATAAACATATTATTATTATTCCATTTATTCATTTTATATACATATTTATCACATTTTTAAATATTTTTTTAAAAAAGACAACGTAAAAAAAAAAACATTTAAAAATATAAAAAATAGTAGCCCACCGGCATCGGGAACAGGGTCCAAGCTACCGGTAGTCAGGGCTCCTGAGAGAGGAACCTCCGGACAATATGCGCCGTGTCCAGAAGCACTGCCTTCTGAATCAAGCCCTTGATCCAACTGCCTAACGAGAGCCTTCGTAGATGTTGGTCGAGGCTCTTGGCTATTAAGCCATTGGCCGTCACGACTATCGGCACAATGATTGCTCTATCCACTTCCCACATGTCGACAACCTCGCGAGCCAAGTCAAGATACTTAGTTTGTTTTTCCTTCTCAGCTTTCACGAGGTTCTCGTCATGAGGGACCGCTATATCAACAATCATTGTGCGACGCTCTAGTCGATCTATCACCACTATGTCAGGCTTATTGGCAACAATAGTCCTGTCAGTGATGATAGATCGATCCCAATACAATGTGACACTGCCATTCTCGAGAACTGGGTCGGGCACATACCTATAGTACGGTACTTCTGATTCCACAAGAGAGTACTTCAGAGCAAGTTGCTGATGGATAATCCTGGCTACAAGGTTGTGTCTATGCAAATAGGCTCCGTTAGCTAACTGAGAACACCCAGAAATAATGTGTCGGATTGATTCTCCGGGCCGGTGGCATGCCCGACAGATGTCAACCGTACCGTCCTTCACAATATATTTCCGGTAGTTGTTCGTCATCATAACTTCATCCATAATTGCAAAGATAAAACCTTCGGTTTCTCCAAAGAGATCACCAAAGCGCAGCCAGGATACGGACGCTAAAAGATCTACATCGGGCCCATGTAAGGCCCGGTAAAAGCGCCCGTGAAGCTCCTTGCCCTGCCATACTTCCTTGCGTTCATTAGTATCCATTACCATTGGTTTGCGCCAGTTCTCGTTGGCCAAGGAGAGCGGGGTGAGGCCCTTGTCCACTGCCACTACATCTCGGTGCATCCCCACGTCGGTGTCCAGGAAGTATTCCCTGAGACTGCATATCTCACGGTTGTGCAGGGTCTTGGCATTTAAGAAGCCACGACCCCCACACTTCCGCGGGATATACAGCCTCATCACCGATGATCGTGGGTGATGCATCCGATTTGCAGTAAGCAGAGTGCGGACCCTCCTATCCAGGGCGTCGAGTTCCGTCTGAGTCCATTTGAGTATGCCGAAAGAGTACATCAAAACCGGCATGACCCAACCGTTGAAGGCGCGCACCTTGTTCCCGCCTGATAAAAGACTATTTAGTACTTTATTCAGGCGGCCAAAAAAGCGCTCCCTCAACGATTGTTTCACGTCAGCAGCATTGATGCCCAACGCTTCCGACATACCCAAATACTTATAAGTTTCGGCTGAGCAGAGGGATCTAAGGTGTATGGAATCCGAGAGTTGGGTTCCCACGGATTCCATAATCTCCCCTCGCTTTACATGCATGACTGCACATTTGTCCAAACCAAATTCCATCCTGATGGCACTACTAAAGGTTTCAGTTACCTTCAGTAGCTCCATCAGTAGCAAGTTGTTGGGAGCAAAAAGTTTCAGATCATCCATGTAAAGAAAGTGAGATATAACCTGACCACCTCTTCTCAACCGGTAGCCCAAGCCAGAACCCTCCAGCAGTGTGCTGAGAGGGTTCAAAGCTAGGCAAAACCATAGTGGACTCAGACTGTCGCCCTGGAATATGCCACGCTCGATCCTTATCGGTTCGCTGTTCTCCCGGATTTGTCGACATCCTGGATAGTGAAGGACCGTCCTCCACTGCCCCATACACGACATCAGGAAGGTGCGCAGAGTTGCATCAACTTTATACAACTCCAGCACCCTCATGAGCCATGTATGCGGCACTGAGTCATAGGCCTTCTTATAGTCTATCCAACATGCCGACAGATCTCTTCGAGAACGACGAACCTGTTGGCTAATGGCAGCATCAATGAGGAGCAGCTCCTTAGTACCACGGGACCCGTTCCTACATCCATTCTGAGAGGCAGACATGATGGAATTTGTCTCAATATGACTATTAATTTTGGCTCTCAGTATGGATGTAAAAACCTTATAGACCGTCGGTAAACACGTGATCGGTCTATAATTTTTGGGTTCCGCAGTACTACCCGATTTATGGAGAAGGTAGGTTATTCCTGTCGTTAGGAACTGGGGCAGCGACCCTGACTCTAAGGCAGATTGGAATTGGGATGCCAAGCGAGCGTGCGAACTTTGAAACCATTTAAGCCAGAAGTTGTGCAGCCCGTCCGGCCCTGGAGATTTCCAGTTAGGTAACGGACGGACTGCACAAGCTACATCTTGGGGGCTAATGGTAATTGCCCCCATTTCTGGTATAAGATCGCACTCTCGCTCAATCTCCCGAATCCAATCACCCTCAGTGTGATTGACAGGCACCGACCAGATGCTGCGCCAAAATGAATACATGGCATCATCATCCGGTAGGCACGTATCAATCACACTTTGGTCCGGTCGCTCCCAAGCCCTATAAACCCACCTTTCGTTGCTTTGGAATGTGCGATTCTGGGTGTACCGCTCCACTCGCCGCTTGTACCGTCGAATACGGTTTGCCCATGCATAGACTTTCTGCTTCAGGTAGTCGATACGCTCTGTGATACGGGCTAGATAATCTCGAGGACTAATATCTGTCCCCGAAAACGCCCGCCTCACAAAGCGCATCACTCTAGGGCGAGTGTTGCCCTCCCTGAAGCAGATAAGTTTGCCGATGAGTGCTCTAGCCTCACCGATACGACGCTCAATCCTGCACTGCCAAGCTGGTTTAGCTAGTCGTGTAGCTCTGTCACTATTTGGAATTTTGACGTGAGCTACACGACACGCCGCTGCAGCCGCACAGTACAAGATCGAGTGGGTATCGGTAAGGTCTTCGCTGCTATCAAAACAATTTGATAACTGAGAATCTAGAGCACACACCAACGCCCTATTTTTCCTATGCATAGGCAAACGGGGCAGACGAGGTCTAAGCTCTGGTGGCATAGAGCGGTACTCTCGAAATGCATCCTCCAAAGCGCTCCTCAAACGTGCATTGCACTGGGTACTCACGGATATAGCCCCGTCATCACCATCCTCACCAACGTGGTCGGGTCGCGGTGAAACACTGGGTTGACGTTGCACCGCGGCCGGTGGTGAAACAAGTGAGACACGGCCATTCCGTGATTCTAGGCGCAGTCTATCAAGTACGGCGTCATCCAACATACGGTTACGCTGGATGACCCGCACCTGATCCGATAGTCGTTGGGCCAAAACGTTGACAGCAGGCTCAAGCACCTGAAACAGAGAGAGCATCCGACCACGGTACGCAGTCAGGTTAGTTCCCCCCTCCGTAGCCCCAAAGTATGAGCGCATGACATTTTCATTAATGGATTGTGTCCATCGCATGCGCTGCACACTTCCACCGGCAGCGGGGACCCTATCAGAGGCCGGAGGGCCTCGAAGTCCTAAGCTGGCCGGAGGTCGGCCTCTTCCCCGCCGACGCGCTGGTGGTGGTGTCGTCGGCGGCGAGAAATATTCGTCGCTCGAGCTCGACGCAACTGCAGCTGCCGGAATCTCTGGACTCACAACTGGCGCTGGTCCCGGCGGCTGCGAGGCGGAGCTGAGCGACGAACCCGAAGATGTTGGGTGTGTGTTTTGTTCTTGTGCCCGGCTTCTCGTCAGCATTTCATCGTTATTTCATCGCCTTCGTTTGCTGGTATTTCGTTGGTATACGGTAGTGATATGGTTTTGCTATTTTTTTCTGGTAGTTTTGCGGTGATTTGCCATTTTATTTAATGTATTAATTTAATTAAAGTGAAGAAAAAATTCGGCGAGAAAAATTTGCTGTCAGTCAGCTTGACAGCCGGGCCACAGATTAAAATAAAAATTTTATTATTATTATTATTATTATTATTATTATTGACACGCAAAAGGGAAAAATGGCCTGGAGCAAGACACTAAGATAAATCCTCTCTGTCCCTTTCTCACATACTACCAGAAAAAAATAAGAAACAGATGGTAGTTTTTAGATTGTTCCAGTTATCGTTAAATAGTCCGTGTTCATGCATTTTGATAGGTTTATGCAACATATAATGAATTGCAACTAAATGTTTTATTTCAAATAATGCTTCTTGAAATTTTATACGCATTCTTCTTGTATTTAATGATGATTTCATTTAGATATAGTAGCTATTCGTAGTAATTTTAAAATTATGAAAGGCAACATTTAGGAGGTTTCAATTTGACAGAATTTGACATCAATAACCAATATGGCTGATGCTTCATAGGGCCAAAGTTGTATTTTTAATTGTTACAAGTTTATAACTCAATATTTAGTAAAGTATAAAGTGTGCAAGATGTTCAAAACGTTGCTGTGTAAAGTTTCGCAATAGTGATGGGTATCCTGGTTGTGGAATTTAGTTTTTTTTGGTAAGTTTTCTGTTTTGTTTACAAAATATTTATGTAGGGTGACAACAAACATCGTTTTGAATTTCATGCGGGAAGTAAAACATATTAACTGCCTGTAAAAATACATAGAGAAGGGGCATCATAAACGATTCAGAAGACGGACTGGGTGCTAAATTTTATAAAATTTTATTGTCTACTGTTCAAGTTTTATATTATTATAAGCAAATTTCTAAATATCTGAGGAGGCTCAATATTTTTTTTTTTTTTATAAATCAAGCGCGTACCAATTTTACTAATTTTATCTTTTTTGTTGATCGGGCGCCTTTGGCCGCTCGGCAATCTTCGGCTGCTCTCGTGACACAACGAAAAGCGGCGAGCAGCGGCGGCCAGAGGTGCGGCATGCGGTACGTGTCTTCGGACCAATTCAGTATATAGTTATCTGTGACCAGTTCTTAAAACGACGAGCGTGCACTCCAAAATCTTCTCCACATCGATATAGTACATTCGAGAATTATATTCATTTTAAATCATAGTTAAGTTTAGTTTAGTCTTTAAGTTTAGTCCTGAGGTAGGTCCCTAATAAATGCCGCACGCAATGCTGCACGTATGTGGCTTAACCGTTAACTACTAGTAATATATAATTTTTTATGTTTTGTTGTAGATTTCCAAGAAACGAGAACCATCGGCAACAATGGCTTTGAAGTTGTGCCATTAAATTGTTTTTTTTTCAGCAACAGTTTTATTTGTAGTCTGAAGATGTAATAGTTCATAAAGTTAAATCAACACTAAAACCTAATTCTATTCCATCTAGTTGTTAAAAATCCGTTCAGTAGTGTTTGAGTTGATTGCAAACAGATATAGATAAACAAACATAGTGGGAGACTTTTTTTGATGTTGTAAAATTTCCAATAACTTATCCTGCTCTAAGGTAGAGCGCCTTACGCTCCATCTTAGAGCGGGATAAGTTATTTGAGGTTTATACTGAATAAACCTACCCGTGTCCTTCAGTTGCCCTTTGTGTTCCAGGACCGTGGTATCCCTTTCGGAAATTCCCTGTGGCGCTAACGGGCATCGGCAATAATTAGTAGTAGTAGTAGTTATTATAAATAAATTTATAAACCAGTCGAGGATTATTTATTTAATGTATTATTTATTTGTTAGTTAATAAGTGCAATTTAACGTAATAAAAAAATGTCACGCATCAGTCTATTTTTAATTTAGTTTTATTATAAACTAACTAGTTTTTTCTTTCAGACAAACCTTATTCTGATAGGTGCAGCCGTTCAGAAGTGATCGTCTTACGTAGGTACACACACATTAGGCATTTTTTTTATCAGTGTAGGTATTTCATACTCGCATAAGAGGATATTGCTATTATATATACTATACGGACATCAGCTATTTCCTAGTCATTACAGAGACAACTCACAGTTCCCTTTTGGTAGCTTATCATACATATTAATTGTTTTTGAACTTGCATGTCTATTTTAATGTATCAAAAATATCTTTAACTAACTTTTGAGCAAAATTGTCCCGTAGTATGTAGCTAGTGTATGGATACACTAGTAGAACGAGATGACAGGACTCTTTCTGACTTTCCTTATCAGGTACGCTTTTGAGGTTGTCGTAGTCAATCTAGTACTAGGATATATAAAATCTTTGGTCGGCCGGTGTCGCATAGATTATAATAAATTATTGTTTTAATAGACAGTCTAGATAGAGTTGTCTATGGTTCAAGTAAGTTATGCCCGGTTCACACATGATCTGATAGGGCAACAAATTTTTGTTTTAATTTATTATTATTTTTATTTTTTGTAAATTATTTGTGTCTCTATACGGGCAGAATAAACATGTTTTCTTTCTTTCTTAAACATTCTAACTCGCACAAGACCCGGAACAACTACTGGTAAGCCATACTTATATTATTTCCGTGTGGAAATCTGAACCGGCGCTGATATTTTATCAAATAGACGGACAGAAAAGTGTCTATAGTCTTAATATATGATTATTTATTTGCTAAAAGATATTTTTTTTTATTGTTGATATGTTCACGTTTGACCGATGCGGTCGACGGTGAAACGCGCTTTCCTAGATATATAAATATTATAAAGAGGTTAGGTTTGTTTTTATATTTTTTTTATAACCTCAACCTCTGGAAGTACTTGCCCGAATGCTAAAAATTTTTCACAGATAAAAAGCTGCTTTATTCCTGAGGAACATAGGCTATATTTGATGTACGCGGGCGAAGCCGCGGGCAAAAGCTAGTCCATTATATATTAGTTTAGTACAAGCTGAAATGATTAAAATAAACTAATATTAAACAACTAGAAACAACGTTAATTTCAATTTACAAGAAACTAATGTTGGAAAGTCTTCGTGAAGTTAACAACAAAAAAAAACAACAACATATTAATTTCTCCATTTAAAATACTTCAAAAAGCTTGTTGAGTAAAATTTATTATTCTTAGAAAAAAAATTCACAGAATTAATTGTTTAGCATAGTATAACGTCCGGCTGCCTAAGGGCGGATACACACGAAGATTTTTAAAAGTGGCCCGAATAATCGACTACTGGTTGGACACGCCATCATTATGGCGGTAAGTCCCTTCTTTGAAGCGTGGCTGGAAAGAAATGACATGAAAGGACATGGTCAGATTGGGAGGTTCCTGCACGGAATTCCTGCGGAAGTGACGCCTGGATGTCGGCATTGCGTGGGCCGTCCGGAGGACATGGTGGAGCAAACGGTTGAGGTGTGCTACTGGTAAGGTGAGATGAAGTGAGGTAAAGATGAGGTCTATGGTTTGAAAGGATTGTTCAAAAGCAGCTCGGAATCCAGAGCAGCCCATAAAGTAAACAGGTGAAATGAGAATATATCTTTCAAGTCACTACCAGACTTTTTTTAACACTTGCAGTACTATGTAAAAGTATTTTTGTCAGGACAGGAAATCATCAAATATCTTCTCCCATTCTGGGTGTAGTAATGGAGAACCTACTCTTTTTTATGAGTCAATTAAAATAAGAAACAGGCATAAAGTAACGTAGTTAGATAGGTCGTATTGATTTGAGACCGTCATTTAACAATTTCTTTCACTCTGGGTGGAGCCAGGAGTATCAGACGTTTACAGACTATAACCCACCCGTGTTCCTTTAGATGCCTTTTGTATTCCAGGGACGGCAACTATATAAATCAAATAATGCCCTGGTTCTTTATCTTGCTTCAAATATAATATAGCTATCGCTATTGTTGCAATCGCTTGGCGCGTTTGTATCGCTATTGTTGCCATCGCTTGACGCGTTTGTATCGCTACCTAAAGTCGCCAGTTTGATGTCACCCTTAGTCTTTACAATAGAGTTGTGTAACCTGTTACGTAGGAAGACTGTAAAGTGTTGGGAAGGCTGCGGTCTCACTTACGAGGTAAACCTGCCTTGTTTTGACTTTAAGTAGGGCTTGTATTTACTTATTGCTAGATTTTTATTATAGAAATAGAAAAAAATAAGGCCAATAAGGGCAAATGTTCAAAAGAGTTTGCTGTAACTTTTCTCTATAAATGAGCTATCAAACGTTAACAGAATGTTTCAATTAGAACTAATAAATCCTGAGATTAGTAAAACAAACTTCTCTTCAGCTTTATGATGTTTGTATGTATAGATTACTTCCTAAAAAGAGATGTAAGCTTGACTCTTAGCGTGATCGAGTACCTATGTTAAGAAAGTTTGCTTAAAGTACTTTATAACAATAAAATTCACCATCAAAATATCATCGCAGTGACAATGAGTATAGTCTCTCTAAAAAGTCAAACGACTTCGGTAATTATTAGCGTCAATGAAATCTGATGTAGTCAATACTTGTTCAATAATCAAGGTTAATCAAGGTAATTCTTAATTAGGAATTTTTAAAGGAAATAAAAAATCGAATGACTTAAGTTGTTTGACTTTTGAGACAGACTATATCAAAATCGTGGGGGCGATCGGCGGCGTAAACCTCTCGCGCTGGGCTTTGGTTTAGGCCATGGTCCGGAGCGAGGAGGAGCCGTCTTCTTCTGCGAAGCAGTAATGCTAGCAAAGGAGGAGGCCGACCACATCAGGCAACGGCGCTCTTGCCGCCGCCACCAGGATTCCGATCCCGATTTGCGGCAACCGTAGACGCTGGCACGCGGACAGCGAGCCATGGGTAGCTCGCTGTCCGACCGTCCGGTAACTGTCCGGACCGCGCCTAAGACGTCGACGGCGCGCACTATTCCCGTGCGCCTCAAGGAGTTGTCAGCAACAGGAGGGGCCCAGCTGGGTCGAAGCCTACTGGGGCCAGGGTTATCCGAAAGGAAACTCGAGCCCTTGTATGAAGACGCTAGAAGGAACGGGATAAGTTTTTAGTCAGTAAGAGTCTGACACTATCTCTCCAAGAGCGGAGGTTATCATAAGATCATTTTAGCACAACGTAAAAAAAAAGACTATTTCAAAAACTTGTCAAAATGTATAGAAATGAGAAATGTTTTTGACAGACTGCGGATTTTTGAAAGCCCGGAAATTACCATTCCAGTCACACACACGCGAAATATAAAGCTGCATACACATGTAGCTAAAACAATGTTTTTGGAAAAGCTTAACAAAATGAAAACGTAACAGCCAGAGACTAATTACTTTGAACAAACAAGGGTTCTTAATTATGGTAATGTTTTAGTTTATGTTACCGCAAGCAACTCAATTTGGAGTACATCCACGTTGAAACAGTTATTCCACTCATTCCGTATGTCAAAAGGTAACAAAAAGACTTGGAATGTCATTTGAAGTAAACTGGATTGCTACCATTAATGTTAACTTATTTGATCCAGAAACTTAGGAGGTTTTAAAACTTGCTTGATATTTTACTGTAAACTTTGTCTTGTTTAAATTCGTTTAAAAAAAAGGATTTTCAAATAATTATTGTCACTAGATAGCACGTTTTTTTTAGGGTGCCGTATCCGTACGTCCGTTTGTCTGTCAGTAGGGAGTATCTCATAAACCGTAAGAGGTAGAGATTGTGTATTTAAATGACTGCTACAGCAACAACAAATCAAGTCGTTTTATTACTCACAACTAAAAGTAATAAAATAAAAAACATGTGAAAGATTTGTCATGTTGTAGATTATGCTATTGTTAGAAAGTTACTACAATCATCAGGAGATCACAAAATTGATTACTATTTTCGCTTTGCAACTGCAACCTCGCTAATAAAACCCGAAATTAATTTTGCACACTAATATAGGTAAACATCTAAAACCAGAAAACATAAAATAAATTTGTTACTACAGATGTTTAAATGTGCTAAACCTTATTATTTTTATGACATACTTAACCTACTTAGACATTAAATTTTAATCAGAAAATCTATTTAACAGCATCCAATTTTAAACACAATTTTACGATGTATGAATCGGTTTGACCGCTGATTAGTTAAACTTTACTCATTACTATATTTTATGAACCCTAGTGCATATATTTAATGTTCTGATAGATCGCTGAAAACAGGCAATGTAAACTTTGGTAATATCTAGAAAACGAGCGACCAAGTAGTTATTCAGAATTATTAAAATTAAATAGTTTAACTGCCTGACCGAATTTTTGTCATTGAGGTAAATCAAACAGTCTGATACTATCTCCCGCTCCACCGAAGAGCGGGGGTTGTCATAAGATGATTTTTGCCCACCGTAAAAAAAGTGTTTAGTTTCAATAATATTACAACGTCAATTTCTAAATTCCGGGGTGCAAATCAAAAATTCTTAATGGAAAATTCAATTACATTTTACTCGTTCAAACCCGCATTCGAAATCAAATCTGGGGTCCCACTCTTTGTTTTTTTTTTTTAAATTTTACTTTTGTTCTGTGCCTTTCGAGGCTGTGTCAAATTAATATATTTTCTTTCTTCTTTTTTATAAAACAGTCAAACCCTCTTACCACAACGCGAGTGCCGTAGTCGAGTTTGCACGTGACAGCTCCATTGTAGCATTGTTTAGCGTGCGCCCGTCAATTGCCGAGCGGAACCAGTGGTTATAGACAAACAAATTATTATGACGAACTTTGTCACACCAGATAATTACAAACACCAAAATTGTATTTAATAAAATAGATCACTTGAAAATTAAAAAATCTCATCCTTTGCTAATCAACAATGTAATATCCGAATTTTAATGACAGTTTATTTATTTATTTATTCAAACATCATATATAGTACCTACAAACGTACAAAGGTGGAGTATAAAGTTAAAAAAAAAAAACGAGATTTATAATAAACTAACACTGTTTTCAACTTTGACTGGTTCGATTCCCACCCAGGACAAATGTTTGTGTGATGAGCATAATCATCTGTTCTGTATCTGGGTGTAATTTCTCTATAACTAGCTTTTGCCCACGCGGCTTCGCTCCCGCTCTTCCCTACTCCACCTTACTATACCCAACTCTACCCTACTCTACCCTACTCTACGCTACTCTACCCTACTACCCTACTCTACCCTACTCTACCCTACTCTACCCTACTCTACCCTACTCTACCCTACTCTACCCTACTCTACCCTACTCTACCCTACTCTACCCTACTCTACCCTACTCTACCCTACTACTCTACCCTACTCTACTCTACTCTACCCTACTACTCTACCCTACTCTACCCTACTCTACCCTACTCTACCCTACTCTACCATACTACTCTACCCTACTCTACCCTACTCTACCCTACTCTACCCTACTCTACCCTACTCTACCCTACTCTACCCTACTCTACCCTATTCTACCCTACTACTCTACCCTACTCTACCCTACTACTCTACCCTACTCTACCATACTACTCTACCCTACTCTACCCTACTACTCTACCCTACTCTACCCTACCCTACCCTACTCTACCCCACTCTACCCTACTCTACCCTACTCTACCCTACTCTACCCTACTCTACCCGTCTTTACCCTACTCTACCCTACTCTACCCTACTCTACCCTACACTACCCTAATTTTTATTTTTTTTCCAAAAGAACCTTTTCCTCACAATAACAATCACAACAAAAAAAGAACAGCCAAATCGGTCAAGCCGTTTTCATGCCAAGTCGTGACAACGAAAAACGGGTTTCATTTTTATATATATAGATATGTATGTATTTAGAAATATATAGGTATGTTTATCAGTTGTCTAGTACCCATAACACAAGCTCTGCTTAGCTTGGGACTAGACGGCGTTGTGTGATAGTTGTGGAATTATTATTATATTATTATAGTTACTCGGTAATGTGCATATATTTCATTATTCATATTGATTTATTCTTAATACACATAGATTTATAGAATCAGTATTCATCAAAGTACTAGGCAGTAAATTCTGACTATAGGCACGGGCTTGCGGACTTCGAGCAATGGGCAGCTCGCTGTCCAGTCGACCGGTAATAATCACCCATCACACTAATATTATATCACATGATTATTCCACAACTAGCATACCACGTCATCTTGTCCCAAACTAAGCAGAGCTTGTGTTATGAGTAACAGACAACTAATAAACATACTTATATATTTCTAAATACCTACACACTTATAGATTAATTACAAACACAGAAAAAATGATCATGCTCTTCATATAGACATTTGTCTTGGGTGGGAATCAAACCCACGAACATAGCATGTATTCGGCCTGAATATATTAATTTCAACCCACTGCTTGTTTGGATATAAGAACAGAATCCCTCCAGTGCGTGGGTCTTATTCATTTCCACATACGAAGTTCAGTCTGGTTCAGGCAGTTTTGTAAAGTTTTTCCAGTAGGAAATTACCATTAGCGCCTGGCTAGATTTTCAACTTGTAAATAACAAAAAGCCCGGTCGTTTGGGATTGTGATATTATACAATTTCCGGCGAGACCTTTTTTCAAATAGATAAAGGAAAGCTTCGTAGAATAATGACAAATAAAATTACCATCATTTTGCTGAAATTGTTTCAGAGAAGTTTTTGGTGGGACTTTTTCCAGTGAAATTCAATAGTAGTTTTAATTATTCGTAATTGATTGATAGTGGGCATTGTCATATAAAATTTGTGTAGTTTTGGCGGGGCTTTTTTCAGTGAAATTCAGTGGTGGTTTTAATTATTCGTATTCGTAATTAGGATTTAGGGAGGTTTCGACCTAGCTGGGCCCTGTTACTGACAACTGGCAACTGGCAAAGGCCTTTGACACGGTTTCAGTGCCACTGCTTTTGCAAAAACTTGAACGACTTGGCATTAGAGGAAATCAACATAAAATATTTAAAGATTACCTTACAAATCGCTACCAACGTGTTCAAATAAATGAGAACTTTAGTAGTGACCTTCCCATGTCTTTCGGCGTGCCTCAAGGTAGTATCTTGGGTCCGACGCTCTTTCTTATCTACCTTAACGATCTCTGCGACCTAAATCTAACCGATGGAAAAATTATTTCTTACGCGGATGATACAGTGCTCTTGTTCTCGGCAGATACTTGGGAAAACGTGTTTAAATGTGCTCAAAACGGTTTTAATATAGTGAGCCACTGGCTGCAAAGAAATACTTTATCTCTTAACTATAGCAAAACACAATATGTCAATTTCTCCATGAGTAACATAAATGCACCATCTTCGTCACTTACCATAATAGCACACAATTGTTGTAATAGAGAAATATGTTCTTGCCCTGTTATAAAAAATACGAACAAAATAAAATACCTAGGAATTCTCATCGATAACAACCTCTCATTTCGTCTTCACATAGATATGGTGGCTACCAGGGTGCGTAAATTAATATACGTTTTCAAAAAGATACGACACGCAGCTGAGCCTAAACTGATTAAGCGAGTGTACCTTGCGCTTGCTCAGTCAGTAATCCAGTATTGCATTTCGGTATGGGGCGGTGCGTCGAAAACTATACTTAAACCATTGGAAGTGGCACAAAGAGCTATACTGAAAACTTGCACGTTTCGGCCTTATCGCTTCCCTACCCATCTCTTGTACAATTCATGTGAAGTTCCCACGGTGCTGACAGCTTTTTGTACTGCAAGCAGTTATTCGTCAGCATACATACACAAATTATGACAGATCCACGTACCTGTCTAAGCGTAGACGAAAAGTTGTTACACTAAATGAACAACCATCTTTCAAACACCCATACGCTCGCAAATTCTTTTGTTACTTAGGTCCCTTTTTGTACGAGAAAATAAATAAGAAAATTGACATTTATCCTTTAAATAGAAAAAAAATGTAAAGACACGTTGTTTACCTACATTCACAAACTAAATTACGAAGAAACTGAAAACCTATTTTCAATAGTACAGTAACTTACCTACTCACCCTCCCTCACACACTCACTCAGTCACACATTACATACAGGAGGCCTTTTTACTATTTTATATTGTAATGATCCAATTAAATCTATAAATTTATGTTATGTTAGCTTTAATTTTTAAATTTAATTTTTGATTTTCGTAATAGTCCAATTGTATTTATGAATTTATGTTATGTTTTCTTTAATTTTTAAATTTAATTTATTTGTTTTATAAATTAATTCTAATTTACATTTTTTTTAAATCAATTAATGACATTGTAATTTTATTTCTAAATGTAGCTAAATAATCTGATTTTAATTTTATTTTCTGATATTGTTAATTGTTATTTCTAGTTTTAGTTTTACTTCAAAGGCTTGTCTTAATAATAGCTATCTGAAAAGATTGTATAGACTTAAGGGAGAGCGCTGATGTCTGAAATACAGATTTTTTATCTAGTTCAGACACAGATGTTCCTCACTAAGATTTAACTTAATGTGCAACTCAAAGGTCTACAAAAATTTTAAGGTGTATTATTTTTTTGGAAACAATAAATTATTATTATTATTATTATTAA